>CM060405.1:14806803-16159525 GCA_030545235.1 Helianthus tuberosus
TAGTTTGTTCGTTTATTTATGTTCGTGAACGTCCATTTATATTTATTCAATTTTGTTCGTTTAAGTTTGTTTGTTTGTGTTCGCGAAATAGTTATTTAGATTTTAAATAAACAAACATGAGAATGCCCATTTTCTTAATGAACAAAAATATTGTTCGATTATATGTTCATGTTTATATTTGTATTTGATTAAAGTTAAATGAACAAACACGAACATGACCTCGTCTCGTCTGTGTTCCTTTGGTTCATTTAGATGCCTATCAACACGTCATGTAAGATTTGAAATCTCCTTAAACATCCACAAACCTCTACGTTACAACTTACAACCCACTTTTTGTATGAGATATAAAAATAATATTGTTTCTATGTGTGTGGGTCCGTGAGGTGATCCGCGAATTCAAACTTGTTCCACATACTGCGTTGTGAATACTCTTTAACTTATTTTAAATTGACATGCTTTTTTTATAACGTTACATAAGATAAAATAAAGAAAAGGTTGATGGGATAGAAGAGCATATTACAAAAGATCCCTTAATTTTTCAAACTTTCAGAGAAAGGCATATTCTAAGATGTGGTTCTTTTGTGCTCTTTCTTTAACCCCACCCTCCATCATTCCATAAACCCACTTGTTCATCTTTCTTTCCTTTTTTTCTTCTTCTATTAAATTCTTCACATTTTAATTTATAATAATAACTAACAAAACAAAATTCTTATAGGTCAGGGTAGTCTTCAAAAAAAAAAAAAAAAAAAAAATAGCTCAGATAAAAAATTGAGCCTTATTCATTAATCCATTATGTTTGTTTATTAGTATGGGCCAAGTCATTAGTCCACTACATACTAAAACAATTGGCCTTCTGAATTTAATTGACAAAAATAGTTGGGCTTCGAAACAGTTGGGCTTTAACGTTTTGGTTCATAAATCCAGACCCTTTAAGTTTTTTTAAACATACAGATTTTTTTTGAATATATATATATAATTTTATAAATTTTTTCGGGCCCTATTTTGATTTGGGCTCAGAGCGGTCGACCACCCGACACTTGCTCTTGGCCGGCCCTGTCATAGGTCATAGGTCATATATCCATCCAGCTTTGAGATTTATTTAAAAAATAAAAAGAAAGTCCGAAGTTAAATATGTAGTAGTAACAACAGTAGACATGATAGGCTCATTTTCATATTTATCTTTCTTTGAACGTTGAAGAGTTGATTATAAAGTCAAATCTACTCAAGTTGATCAAAGACAAAGATCTGTTTAAGATCAAACGTTCACGTATGGCTACTTTCAGGATTTGAAGATTAAGATATAAGCATTGAGACTTCATTCCAACACTGATGAAGACACCTTTCAACTATGTAAAACAAGAATACATGACGTTTAGAAACAATTATTCATAATCAAATGAGTTGTAAACTATATATGTGAGATCTTCTCCATTGAAATCATAGTGGCTACACTTCCCGTCGTATGAAATCGTTCCTAGTGGGGGGGGGGGGGGGGGGGTCCTCAGTGTCAAACTACAACATACTATGTACAATTGAACATCCATCAAATTTTAATAGTTTATAGTCGTCAATGTGAAACATGTATTAGATAAATTCCCAAATTCGAATGTCTTTATTAAATTTAAGTTATTTATAATATACCTTTTTGTAAATAAGGTTTTTCTGCTAGCAAGAACATTGAACTATCAAACTACTTTTGTGTAATTTTGATTTCAGTATTATTAGGCCTGGTAAATCGACGCCGTTCAAAAAAAAAAAACTGTTTGTGTGTATGTGTTTTCTCTCTTATATGTTATTTGAAATAGGGACTCTAAAAAAAGCTATTTGTGTGTATGTGTTTTTTCTTTTATATTTTATTGGAAATGGAAATAGGGACTCTAATAAGTGGTATGGGAGTAGAGTATTCTTCTATACCATATCCTCTCTTTCTAATTTCATATTTAGTAGCATATTCATGCCCTAAAGTGTGTCTAAAAATGTGTTGCTACTAAACAAATATTTTTTCACACTAGAGATAACATTTTATATTTATTTGTTTGTAATATTCGTCTTTTTTTTTTCTTCACTTTTGGCGTTATACTATTAATTTTATTAATTTTATGTTGGCACTTTTTTTTTCTGTACAAGCATACAAAATTCCGATATTTGTAAAATAATAAAACTATTTCCGTTCAATCCAACCAAATTAGTTTTAACCGAACCATTTCACTCGTTTCAAATCAGGTTTTTAGTTTTTTTTTTTTTTTTAATGATGAGAATCTTTAACATGTTGATCGAGAGATCTCACACTCTTTCAAACAGAGAACCCTAACCTTACTATGGTCAAACTATGTTGTTTTAATCGGGCCCACGTTGGCGTCATAGTTTGGCTAATGTCGTTTCCCGGGAAACCATACCATCCATTGCCAGTGGCAGGGGCTTGCGCCGCCACAAGAGAGAATATCTCTGACGTAAAGCACGGTGGACTAAAACCCAGAGTGGCTCGCGCTCGAACTCTTGACCTAAGGTTTAGGAGAATTAGCCTTCATTGCCTTTTATCCACAAAATGTGGCATTAGTGGGGATTGAACTTGAGTCTTCAAGGAGAACACAAATCTGTTCGACAAACATGTTTGCATGGGTTTGCATTTACTACACATAAGTGTTTTAATTAAGGGGCTGTTTGTTTAGGTCTGAATGGCCTCATTCAGAGGCAACCTCTGAATCGAACAGATGTTAAGGTGTTTGGTTCACAAAAACTTGACCTCTTAATAGAACCATTCAGATCTGAATGGGTCAGCTATATTTCACATCTGAATACATCTGAATGAAACAATGGACACTCATACCCCTTGCCCTAACAAAACAAACAGCCTCTTCTCATCATCGCTCATCTCACCGAGTTGGAGGACGGTGGTGAATCGGCGGCGCTGGCCAGCTGCCGACATCACTTTCAACACCATCATCGTCATCATCGTCATCATCGCTCATCCTCATCGTCATTCATCATCAACATCATCGATCGTCGTCATCATCCACCGAAACCCTCAACCTCCGCTGCCGTAAACGGCGGCACTGTCGCCGGCAACGTCGCCGGAGATGGCCGGCTCCCCTTCTCCGATTTCTCTCTCTCCGTCCCATCTTTCTCTCTCGCCTCACTCTTCCTCACTCGTCTTTCAACCACAGCCGCCGTGCACCGCTACCAGTGGTGGTGGTCGGCCGACCTTCCATGTGAGAGGGAGATGAGGGAATTTTGGGGGGTAAGTGATGAAGGTATATCTTTTTGTGTGTGTTTGATGTCTGCAGAGGAAGAAAAAGAGATGGGAGGTAGATTGAAGATGTGAAGTGAAGGTGTTGATGCCATTCAAAAAAAAAAAAGTGAAGGTGTTGATGATTGAAATCTTGAATGATTAGTATATACACATATATAGCTGGAGAGTTAAAAATAAGGAAGTGGGAATTAACTGTTGGGGATTTTGTTTTGTTTAGGGGTAAAAATGTCATTTTACACATCATTCAGATGTGCAACCAAACAGCATTTTATTGGTTCAGCACTTACTGGTTCAGACCCTCTTACCCATTCAGACCTCTTATTCATTCAACACTTATTGATTCAGATGTTGCCAAACAGCCCCTAACCCTTTATGTTCATATGTCATTCTCATATGTGTCATCTTTTGAGTTCTGTCTACAAATTTATTACCCATCTCCTTATCCCTTGTTGTCTTTCCAAGAGTTGCACATTCAATATTCCTCAAAACATCTCCGTTACCTGTAAAAAAATAATAAAGTAAAACGAAGTACAAATTTGCTCAAGCTAGTAGTTTAATTTTGATGATTTGATAGCCGAATTGTGAGGGAGATTGTTAGTAACAACATTTTGTTTTTTTAACCAAAAGAGCATAGTTGAAACTTTAAAGGCAAACCAAGTTGTTTTTACGTTTTTGTTTAGGAATCATTCATATGATAAGTTTTGAAATAGGATTATGGACACGATTATAAACTTAAAGAAAAATTCATGTTCGGTGATGATGATCGTTTGAAGATTACGATGAGTTGATGACTAAGGATGTTTACGAGCTGAGCCAGGACAAGCTTGAGCTTGACTTGAATTTATGAAACTAAGGGGTTGTTTGACAACTTCTGAATGGTTAAGTGCTGGACCAGTAAGATGTTTGAACCATTAACTGCTGAATCAGTAAGATGTCTGAACTATTAAGAGCCAATATAATGCTTAACCGTTCAGAGGCAAATGTCTGACAAATTCAGATTAAATGTTTTAACCATTCAGACTTGGTATAATGCTTAACCATTCAACGGCAAATGTCTGAACCATTCAGACATCTGCTCATGAAACAAATAGTCTGAACCATTAAGTGCTGAACCAGTAAGATGTCTGAACCATTAAGAGTCCCATTAAAAGTTAAACAATCACTTATGCATACTATAAAATGGTTTCAACGAATAGTACCCATGCAAATTGAACCATACCAAGTGTTTTTATTTAGGTTTCACTTTTTCCACGATGCTATATATATATATAATATACATTTTTAAACAGTTTAATTTTTTACTAATTTTTGAACAACGTGCGTTCTTAAATTATAAAAAAAACACATTCTTTTAACATTTCGATATAAATTTTATTGAAAACGCGGTCGTATGTAGGGATGAGATCGGTACTGTCGTACAAGTGCCTTATCGAACCGATACTGTACCACATAGTACCGATACTTAAACTTGGCTAAATTCAAAACCGAATAATGTACCTTATATGTTCGATCGGTACCGTTATGGTACAGTACCCTTAAAAGTGTCGAACCGATACCGTACCGCATGGTACTGATACTGAAATATAGCAAAATTTAAAATCCATGATCGTACCTTATATGTTAGGTCGGTAAAGGTATTGTATGGTATTGGTACGGTACCGGTATTCGGTATGAAACTCCCTATCCCAAGTTGTATTCAAAATAAAGTGTTTTTTGGTATCGTAAACTATACCGAATAACAATACTGTAACGAGCCAAACCAGTGTCAACCGAATAACTTTAAGTACATGCATCGGTATCCTTTCGAGCATATCACGACTTATTTTTCAGGTTTTATCTTTTGGTTACACGGAGGCGCCATATCGAACTAATACCGCTCAAACGACACCGGGACCGTTATTGGTATTGTTTTAATGGTTTTCAATCGGTGTAAAACACGTGTTAATATGTTTCATTAAATCTAATAATGTTGTAAAGTTTTTTTCTATTTTACTCTATACATTTTCCTCGCGGCATCACACGTGTGGAACTTATTTGCTTAACACAAAAGATCCAGATTATCATTCTAACTATTTTTTTAACGGCAAATTTGGATCACTAACGGACCACTGGAGTATGATCGTGCGACCAGCGGAACCATCCGATCCTATTCATCTTCACTAGGCAATAATGCTTATACACCAATTCAGGAGGAAACCCAATAAATCTGGGAAAACCCCCATTGTGGGAATCGAACCCATGACCTAATGGTTATAAACCTTATCCCACCCCTAAGATGCCACTAGGTTATAATGACATGTCATTCTATTTCTATATAGTCAGACTTTCCCAAATACACCTAGAATTCTATTTTCTTTGTGTATGTATTTTCGACAGGTCTAGTGGGAGTCGGAGATAAGTGAAACAAAATCATCTTAGTGTCTAGCTCGATGGTCTAGAGATGTTGTCATCGAGCTACTTGTGGCAACCAAAGCCACCATAATTGCGTTAGAATAGTTTTCAAAGAGGGACCTAACCTTACTAATTGCATCGCATCTATAAAGTGGCCATTAAGCTTATTTATTTAAGACAACATATTAAAAGTCCAACAAAATAACACCAACTTAAAAGGTAGAGCTAGACTCAAATAGTCAAATGACATAACCACTCCAATTTCCCCTCAATATTTCTCAAACTTTTCATATATCAACACACTCATCTTCTTCAAAAAAATATCATCCGATCCTTTTCACTTTAAGAATTTAAGTGAGAAACAAAATTTGATATTAAATATGATATACCCTAAAACAAGACAATAGCATCTAAAATACTTTAAGTACCTTGCAATCCTTTTCGACTCGAGTCCACTTCGCATTCGTAAGAGAGCATTCAAAGTTCAAATCTTTGAATGCATAATCTTGAAAATCTCGTTTGTAGCGAATAGCCGTTTGTAATATGTTGTGTGTTGACATACACCTAGTTTTTACATCAATAATAAAGACTAACCCATTAAGTTTTTTGCTCATGTGGCACTTGTGTGTGGATGTGGAATTTTTTTGATGATGTGGCCGCTGACGTGGCATCTAACTTGGCATTTTTGATGGCGTGACAGCTAACGTGGCTTTTGGATGACGCGACAGCTGCTCTGGCACTAGTTTGGTGATGTGGTAGCTGATGTCAGCAAATTAGGTTAGTGTTGGGTTAGTTTTGGAGTGCTATCGGCCAATTAGTTGAAAGTTGAGAGTAGTGTTGAAGGGGTAAGGTCCCAAAAACCTTACACAGGTGCTTGGGACCATACCACAATTTCATCACAACGAGCTCTCTTTAAAAGAACCTTGCGCGGCTGCGCACCGGTTCTAAAAAGAGAACTTAAAAAGAAAACAGTTTTTAACATCTGCGCACTGGTTCTAAAAAGAGAACTTAAAAAGAAAACAGTTTTTAACATCTGCGCACCAAAAGGAACTAATAAATCCTTGCGCAAGCTCTCATACAGCAGAACAACTAGGATAAAGTCCTAACAAAATCCCCGCGCGAATATCATCCAGACTTTGATAAAAATAACCTTTCTGTTACAACAGAATTTGCATGAAGCAAAGCCACATGGGATTACAGCTGTAAATCTTCTAGAAGGCTTTATCGTGCATCACCATTCAGTTATAACCGAATGGCCATGTGGCATCATCCCGGGCACTCCCCAAAGTCACGACGATGGCACCAAATTGAAGAAAGATCCACACTTACCCACTTCCCACGTGGCATCTCCCAAACCGTTGATCATGGCCACGATCCGTGTGCACACACATCCGTTAATGATTAATGGTGGAGAAAATAACCGCTCACGGAAATTACTTTCCGTTATGTCCTCTGTCAACAAACTTTCCCGCCCAAACTTCGGCTATAAATAAAGGATAATCCAGGTACAATTTCTCAAGTTACATTCACTTCACTCTCTATACTTCTTCTTCTTCACTAAAACCTGTACTTATTCTCACGCTGGAGGGTGGTCACAGAGAGAGCCCCCATTCTCCCCGTGACGAGTCTAACGGTTGTTTGTTTTGCAGTTATTATTAGAAGAAGAAGCTTAGCCAACCCCAAATCAAACGAGGAGAATCACCTCTTTTATGGAGATTCAAACCCCCTGGCTCAATTGATTCCGATCTGTTGAACCAGTGTTTCTTCAAGTGTGGCACAAATCAAAAGTTGAGAGTTCTATCGGCCAATTGATGAAAGTTAGGGTAAATCCAATATTTTTTTTTTCAAATGGTGGTTGCCCATCATTTTTTAGAAAAAATATAAACTATACCTATTTTATCATGAGATTAGGGCACCAAATAGACAACATTCGATGTAATGTAACCTAGAGATGAGAAAAGTTGACTATAGTGGTATACTGGGCTGTAACATTTGTGCTTGGAAAGTGGACTATTTTAGGATACAAAATATGGATGTTGGTCTTAACTTAAATAAACCAAACTAATTGAACCTATCCGAACAAGGGCTAGCTTGAGATCCGTTTGTTTACGAACCGAGCTGATTCGAGCTAATTTCGAGCCACGGGCTATTTGAACAGTAATAACATTTAATAAAAGTTAATTTATTATTATTATTATTATTATTATTATTGTATTAAGAAATAAAGTAATAATGAAATGTTACTATATAAGATAATTTTTTATGCTTTTAAATTTTACGTTCACTCGAACATGTGGGGTCGTTTGTTTGTTCAAATATTTGATTTACTCTATGTAAAATATTGAACTTTTTATTTATATTTCTACATTAAAAACTATAAATACATAATAAGTGATTTTCCATTAAGTTATTTGACACGTAATTACAGTTAAACATCAACACTTTTCATACACAATAGAATTCAAATAGAACATCCAAAACATTCAACAACTTTTGATCATTAATCATAGTTATAACTTATTTATTGTTATAAAGTTACAACTTACAACAAGAAAAAGAAATCCATAAAACACTTATAAACCTCATCACAATACTTGTAATCTTAGTCATTTTACACGAAAGACATCAATTCGAGCTTGCACCCTAATTTTTTCAAGTAGTTAGAATCGGAGGCATGTAAAATTGATATGTACCAAGAACTCGAGCCTTGGTGTCTGGGAAGCACTCCCACCCTGGTAGCCCGGTCACCTCTCCGTCTTCGGTGACTCCAATAGGGTAACTCAACAAGTGTCCAGGCAAATCATCGTCAAACTTGTCTGAAGAAAAAAGATCCCAGTATTTCATCGCGATCTTGTTCACCTTTCTAATACAATCCAATTTCTCTGGACAAGTAAAATCATCGTCAAGAAATCCCAAATGCTCATAGCATAATGACATTCTGAATCCGTGAATTTGACCCCTTGCCGGCAGTCTTTTTGACAGATAGCACGGTTGAAATGCTCCCATTGCTATCTCGGAATCTCGAGCTCCATCCATCGATCTTTGGTTGATGTTTGCTGATCCAATGATAATGTACTCGTCATCAACTATAAAAACACCAACTCTTTTTGGATTAATCAAGTTAACCATATGAGACTATATACACAATTTAGATAAATATGTATCAAACCCCCCCTCCCCCCCTCAAAAAAAAAAATTATTAACTTTTATATATCAATTTATTAGTTTTATTAATTTGAACTTCTATAAATAATAATCTATACTATATAATAAAATAACCGTACCGATCATCATCTTGGCATGAACATATATCATGAACCGCCTTGATTCTTGAGCTCGACTGTAATCACTACCATCATCAGGCTTCTCCGCCGGTACATACTCGCCGGACTTCTTACTCTCCCGGTTTCCAAGACAAAAAAATGTCAAATAATCTTTCGGGTTCGCGACAATATTCTTCGCTTTCAAAGCGTCAACAATATCTTTATACATCATTTGCATAGTCCTTCGTTGCCAATCAAGTATCGCCTGTATCGATTTATTCTCCGGTTCACCCTCCGGCCACATTGGTATCACGATGTACACCCGAAAATCTTCTCCGGCTTCAATTTTGCTCGCTATTTTAAGCGATAATTCTTTCGGGATTAGATGTAAAGCACTTATGTCTTCATCTATAATGTCGTTTGAATTCCACCCGAACGAGCTTCCTAGAAAGTATTGGTTTTCGATGTAAATGAAATTCTTTGCTCGTCGGATTGCGTTGATGTACCCGTCTTGAATGCTTCGGTCAATAATATTGTCTTTTCCGCTTATCAAACCGGCGCGGGCTGCCTCTTCGGGTTTATCTGGAAACCCGAATGCAGCCCCGCCGTCGATTGAGCGGAACAATTGAACGTTCCATGTTTCTTGGTCATGCGGAAGCATGACCGGTGATGGCGGGATAATGATCTGATCATTATCCCGCATGTCGACAAGTAAATGTTTTTCTCCTTGCTTTAACCACCTTTGCTCGAAGTTGAATAACACGTCCCACGCGATCGGGCCTTCGAGCTTGCAATGGATGTCGTGCCATGGCTCGCGAGGTCCGCCTTTTGTGATTGAAGCGTTCGGGAAGTTCGGTTGGTGGAAGTCGTCGTGGTGTGCGGAGTCGAGAGTTCGGAAAATGGAATGGAACGGGGTGTCGTATCGTCCGTCGCAAAGATCGATTCCACCTATGAAACTCACGATTCTTCGTTTTTCGAGGTTGCCATTAGGCAACCCGCTATCGACCACCACGATCTTTTGGTGGTGTGTTAACATCATGGAAATCTCGATGTCTTGGACTAAACTCCGTCCATTGTCCGGATTACGAGGACACAAGACACAGTTAACTTCTGAACCACGGAAGTAGTCTCCCGTGTGCTCGTCATGGGTAGACATGTACCCGTTTTTAAACAAATCACCCGAAGTACGATCATCCCAAACAAGCATCAACACTCGCACGCCTTCACTCGCCTTTTTCTTAAGCAATTCACCCAATGTCACATCTCCGCCGGGCTTCGGCCTTCGTAAATCTCGAATCAAAGTGATTTTAGTATAAACCGACCAACCGGTGATGTAAATTAAATGTTTTGCATTAGAAATAGCATCAAATATGTCCTCCCAACATCGGTGTGGTTCGTAATATTTTCCTCCCGATAAGGGTATTCTCGGTATAAAGTTTTCAGGTAAATGCGCGTCTTGATAAAGAGTAACCTTACACCCGTTTCTTTGAGGAAAAAAGGTGAAGGGTACCCCCGGGAATTTTACGCTTTGTATACCTTTAGACCATTGGCATTCTCGCGTGACATCGAAAAACTGCACCTTAACATGGATTTTAGGATGGCCATGTACCGATTTGCCACGTTCATTCATAATTTCTAGCCATTCATCGATTATTTCTTGGTTTAGGAGTTTGGTAACGGGGATATAAGCGCGACCAAGCAAAGTTGCACCAATGGTGTCGTCTTCTTTGACAGTGAAGACGAGGTTGGAGGCCATATGGGCACAATAGATGTGAAAAGACTCGTACCATTGTGGGTTCGAGTCGTGTTCAAGCATCCGGGTTCGACCTACTCGAGCCTTTTCCAAATCTATGGTTGCATAAACACTTCCAGCTTTGGTCTTTAGTCCCACAACATGTTGTAGCCCATCTACAATCTACACAAAGTCCATCATAAACAACAAAGTCTTATTAAACAGTGAACTAAAATTAAATGATATGAATCATAAAAAGATTAACAATAGTAGTTAATAAATGAGAAAAATGCCCGGATAGTCCCTGTGGTTTGCCCATTTTTCACCTTTAGTCCCTAACTTTCTAAAATTACACCAATAGTCCTCAACTTTTGCAATTTCGTTCTCAGATAGTCCCTGGCGCGGATGGGGGTTAGCTTTCGTTCTCTGATACTAACTATACATATTATAGTCTTTGCTGTTAGCCCATATAGGTCAGTGGACTCCGGCCCAATCCCATTGTGGGTTATAATCCTGCAACGAAGCTGAAGCCTGAAAGGACTTTCTATGCTACAAGTAGCTCTACTTTTTTTTTTTTTTGCCTCAGTGTAGGATGGCAATGGATCGGATATTAGTAATATTATATGCTTGGTTGTAAAAACGTGTCATATAACCAGACCAATACTTGTCGGGTAATTACTCGTCAGGTATCAAGCATATCCATAGGTATTAGGTATATCCGTTGGTTTGTCAAAAATATCGGTTGAGATTTCCAAGTATATTATTTTTTTAGTGTTATGATTATTGTATATTTTTTGTTATATAACAATTATTACAAATTAAAACATGATATACAAGTAAGGTTAGTCTACAAAGGACCTTTTTCCTAAGAAGTGTGAAAAGTCTACGTAGACATGATGTTTTGGACTTAGAAATGATGTTTTGGGTTGTTTTGATATGACATTATATAAGAAAAATAACAATTTAAAATACAATGCAATGTATTGTAGCCATGAAATTTAGAACATAGCTAAAATACACCACTTAACACTTAAAACACACTACTTAATTTTCTTGGTATGGTGTTTTAAGCTTCAAGCCTAAAATACATTGCATTGTGTATTTTATTGTTACGTTTGGTGTTTTTCTATATAATATCATGCCAAAACAATCCATAACATCGTACCTAAGTCCAAAACATACATGTCAATTCCTACGCCTTCTTAGGATTTTCATCATTTGTAGAGGAACTTTTACCTATGATACATTACATACATATAAGTTTTATCATAAATAAATATATCATTATAATTTTATATAATTTATATAGGCAAATTGGAAAATAATAATTCCATCTTTCTGAAATTGGCCAATAATAATCCCAAGTGAGTTATTAGCCAATAATAATCCGACCTCTTCCAATTTTTTTTTGTAAAATAGTCTGCCGTTAAAATAAGCTTAACAGAGATAAGTGTTTTTCCGAATTACAAACCGATGTTTTAGGGCTTTTGATTGGAACAAGGATACGAGTCGATTGATGTAAAACTTACCTCGAAATTGTGTTCGAAATGGCTTGAATTTTGTTAATTGGTAGTTAAACACCCGAATTGAAGCACCGTTTTCGTGGGTTGGGGGCAGTATTTTGAGGTAAGTTTTACATCAATCGACTCGTATCCTCGTTCTGATCAAAAGCCCTAAAACATCGGTTTGTAATTCGGAAAAAAACTTAACTCCGTTAATCTATTTTAACGGCGGACTATTTTACAAAAAAATTAAACGAGGTCGGATTATTATTGGCCAATAACTGACTTGGGATTATTATCGGCCAATTTCAGAAAGATGGGATTATTATTTTCCAATTTGCCATTTATATATTTCACAAAATACATACACGCAGTGTGGACCTAGAAATTATTTTCTGAAAGTGCGAACGAAGGATTTAACCAAACTTTCAAATGGTGCGATCGGGATTTTTGCCTATAAAATACACAAAAAATAGCTTTTTCAAGGGTTGCACCCACTCACCCAACCTGTCACCTAGGTCTGCCCCTGCATACACGTACATACACACATATATTCATATGTATCTATTGTGTGTGCTTGTTTTATATAAGCACCAATCAAGATTTAAATTTGAGCACATGATCCCTTCCGTGTGTGTGGTTCTCTCGGTTCTCAAATCTTCCTTTGGTTCCCATTTGATCCTAATCCTACACACACACTATATATATATATATATATATATATATTTATTGAAAGGATAAAATGAAAACCTTGGTGAGTTAAGAAAACCAAGGAAACCTCATCTCCACCATCCATCCATTTAATCTATGGTATAGATTAAATAAAGTACAAAAAGTTACTTTTTCAGAAAAGTGTAAAGACTGCAAAATGTGTTTTTCAGAATTTGTTACAGTCTGACACAGTAGTGTGTCTGTCTGTAAGTGTTACACGAAAAACTTACTAAAATGTAACATATTGTTACGTGCACTGCAAAACTAAAAACCTTTGTAAATTCTGAAAATACTAAAATTATAACACTTGAAGTTCAAAAAAAATTGTTATTAAAATGTGTAACAGGTGAAGTTCAAAATATATAACGCTGAAAAATGTAACATATTCACACATTCTCTTCTCTCTCCTTTCTTTCTTCTAACAAAAAAATGTATATATATATATATATATATATGTGTGTGTGTGTAGAGGGAGAGAGAAAGAGAGAGAGAGAGAGAGATGGGTAACCTTGTGGAGCAAATTGGAGTTGAGTTTGTCTACTTCAAAGATCGTGGCATGAAGTGTTCCATGTAGCAAAATTTGAGCCATCTCCCCAACTCCAAACACCTTAATCTATCTGATATCGATCTCTCTCGTGTGTGTGTGTATTGTGTGGATATATGTACGTAGAGTGAGAGAGAGAAAGAGGAGGGGATATAAGTAACATGTGAAGGTAACTAAGAAGTATTTATATAAGGAATGGCAAGTTGAAGCTAAGTAAGAAGAAAGATAAGTAGCATGAAACATGAACGCAATAGGAGGTGTGTAGTAGGTAAGAAATTATAAAGAAACAAACACAAATAGAAATTTTTGAAACCAAAAACAATGTTATAGGTAGGTATTTAAATAAACCGAACACTCAGTAATCTGTTTATGAACCGTTCAGCGGAATATTTGTTTATTTAACAAACAAACAAACAAACAAAGATGAACTAGAAAAATTGTTCGTTTATCTAAACAAACGGACATCAACACATGTTCCTTTCATTCATGAACGTTTGTTTATGACTGTTCATTTACGTTCGTTTATGTTTGTTTAGTTATGTTTGTTCGTTTATGATTGTTTAATTATTCACTAAAATTTACATATTAGCTATTACTATTTACTAATGCTAATTGAGTAATTGGCCCATATTATGTACCCAACCATCATCTCAAATCAATTTTTAAAACTAAGTATTGGGTAATCGAATAACAAACAAACAAGAACACATTCATGTTCTTCGTTTATCTTTATTCATTTATATTTGTTTGTGTTCGTTACGTTCATTCATTACGCTAGTTTATGTTCGTTTATAATACTCACGACCTGACATAAATGAGCACACATTTTTTAAATAACAAGCATGAACAAGAAAATTCGTTCGTATGCATTGGTGTTCGTTTATTTGTTCGGTTAAAGTTAAACGAATGACCATGAACAAGCCCTTATTCGTATTTTTTCATTTCATTCACAAAAGTTTTCAACCACATATTATGATCTAATGTCTAAAGTGGAATACAAGTGATGGGTCGATTTCAACCTTTTGGTCAAATGGTCATGATGGCCTCCTAAATTCGGTATATATCAAATCCATCATATATAATTACCGAACAGTCCCCACAGGACATGTTGTGGTGGTAAATGTCTCCTCTCTATCTAAGACGTGAAGAATTTAAATCCTACTAGATGCAGATATAGTATTATTTATTTAGGATAGTAAGTTAGTTTGTCGTAAAGATATAATTACCGAACATATAGTAATGAAACAAAAGATATAGACACTTCATCTAGAATTCTAGATGCACATTTTGACAGGGCAAATAGAGGGCAGTTAAGACAGTTGTTTATTTTGAAATCGGGTTCTATTTTAGATAGCATTGTGATCCAACATTAAGCCAAGACACAAGTAAAAGTGATCCGCGCTTATACTTCTATTTTTTTTTTCTGATTTTTTCTATTTTATGTTACATGACTAATTCGCTTGGACCAACTAACATTATGAGATTAGAAGTTAATTTAGGACTACAAATATTTCGTTTTAGCTTTTAAACTGTTAAAGATTGAAAAGAAGTTTTAGATATGCATATATGAGACTTTAAACCGAATAAAAAAGTCTAATAAAAATTAAGATCACATGTAATATAATAACATTTAAGATCACTTCATGGATATTATGCAATAGAAAAACAATAATTGTGTTGTCACTTTGTGGGTTATCTTTAGTCTAGGTGGTGTGATGTCACATTCCTACGTCACGTAAGCGTCATGTAGGCGACACATAAGCAGGGGGTTTTATTGTTAACTTGCACGGTATGGAAAACGTCCCCTATAAAGTCTCTTTTAACTATATTAAAAAAAGAAGAGATAAATAAAAACAAAATCTGATTGGTTGATGGAGGTGGATCTCATTGCTTTTTTCCTCTCACGCCCGTTATTCCTTTGGCGGAGGCCAAGGATAGCACCCCCACTGGCGGAGGTGGGGTAGTGTAGGGCCCCATAGGGCGCTAAAATAGGTGAGGTGACAAGGGCGCGAAATCACACCGGGTAGCCTTATTAAGTAGACACGTGTTTATACATCGTTGGCAGCGCATATTATTGAAGTGAAAGCCAAACATACTTGGTTTGAATTTCATGTTTATGTACGTTTAAAAAAAAAAAAACAATTAAACCAAAATGAAATCAGTCAATAATTTTCGTTATGTTTTAATGACTTAGTATAGTATACATTCGATGATTACTATAATGTTGGCTTTTATTTTGATGATAATATATGTGTAATTATTTATCCTATTTCTATTGATTATTTTTCTTTGGTCAATGTGTATCTTATGTTTGCAACTGTTTGACCACAAATACATTATCAAACAACCTTGTCAAAATCGAAATGATAGATCTCATAATGTATCACTATTATCTCATCACATTAACACCACTTTTGCCACGCTTGTTCCAACCAATTGTCCACTAACGACAACAATGTGACATTTTACAAGATTTTACATTTTTGCCTACCATAAGTTTTCAATACCGTTTTATAAAATATCCAATTCAATAAGATGTAACGGTTTAATATAGTGTTAAACCTTAGCAAATTGTAATAGGTGTATGTGAGATGTGGCGTCGAGAACTTCACACTGCGTGAGACGATGGTGGTTGGTGATTTGGAGGTTGGTGGTTGGTTATGGAGTTTTGTTTCTATTTTTGATTGGTTAGTTTTTTTTAAACGCCCCCTTTCAACCTCCTTTCACCCCGTGTATTTTTTGACATGCCCCCTCTGCTGACGTGACAGTCACGTATCACTTCATGTTCTCCCTTCAAGCCCTGTTACGGCTCCACTCAGAGTAGTCTTAAATAACTTTATACATCATCGTAAAGAATATTATTTCTGTCATTTTTTAAAGATTCACACGAAATGCGATCATAACTTAATTTGCTTAAAATATTTATTGGTGACTTCCTCTAATGCAATATAGGAACTCTTGAGATTCAAAACTCATTATTTTATTCACCAAGAACTATTTAAAAGCAACATTATTTTCATGAAAAACAAATACTTATGGTGATTAAGATCATATAAATTCAAAGCTTGAAATCACAACCCTCTTGGGTTATATTTGCATGTTTTTTATAGTAGTGACGAAACCAAAATATTTTAGTCAATGAGACATTCTCTTTTCTACAAACTATAACCACAAGCCCATTTTTTAAAATCCCCCTCATTTTTATTAGAGTTAATTACTGTTTTCGTCCCCGTGGTTTGTCAAAAATCATTATTTCACTCCATTAGTTTAAAAATTGAGATTTCAATCCCTGTGGTTTCACTTTTGTAACTATTTCAGTCCACCTCGTAACCATTTCAGTCCCTGTACTTATAGAATAAATGGATTGAAATGGTTACGAAAGTGAAAACATAGGGACTGAAATGGTTACGAAAGTGAAACCATAGGGATTGAAATCGCAATTTTTAAACTAATGGACTAAAATAGTGTTTTTTGACAAACCACAGAGACGAAAACAGTAATTAACTCTTTTTATTAAAACCATTGAATTCTAGTGACAATTGTCGGAAATGAGAAACATAGATAGTGTAGGGGCGAATGTGTAAAGTGGTGTCCTATATAAACACCATTCTTGTAACCCTAATTGCTAGAACAATACAATTTTTCAATACAATTCCAACCCATTACACTGTCTATTCTCTATACCTGTTAACATGGTATCAGAGCAGGTTTCCGATTCGTAAAACCGATTCGCTTATCTCCTACAATCGATCTTCGCTTGGAAATCAAAATCAATTTTTACTTATCCTAGCCTATTCAAACTCAAACCTGAAAAACCGAAATCAATCCTCTATCTGTCGTGTTTAATCGCAAAACCGCAAAACCAAACCAAAATCAGTTTTGTTCGTTTGTCGTGTTCAACCGCAAATCAGTTCAATTGGTACATCACTTCCGGCGAAACTAGCAAAACCATCGGTCCAATCATTGTTCGATCACACCTATTGTTCCAATTAATTGTTGAGCAAAATCATTATTCCAATCACTGGTCCAATCAAAAAAAAATTTGTTCAACCGTGTCTTTGGTCCAATCAATTTCAACCGACAAATCATTGGTCCAATCATTTTCAATTTTGAAATTAGTTCAATTGATATACCTTCCTTTTCAACCGTACCTACCTTTTTTTTGTTCCAACTTCCTTTTTTATAATTACGCTGCCGACAACCAATCCCGACCAATTTCGCTGCTTCTATTTCGCTATTGATAATTTTGCTATTCGCAAAGGATCAATTCGCTTGCTGTTAGATATTCGCTATTTCGTTGTCGGTAGCGAATTTGCGGGCTTTCAAATCTTGAACGCGAGTTCAAGTAACCGGTGTATTTAATAAATTCGCCGGTAAAATACCTTCGCTACCTAGCGAGGATATTCCGAACGAAAATCTTGAACGCGAGTTCAAGTATCCAGCGAAATTAATAAATTCGCTGGCTTGGTTGGTTACTTAATAACAGTGCCGGGACAACGTTAAAAAAAAATGGAAATCAATCATGAAAAAAACAATTCATGGATATTCGATTCTGGTGCCACCGACACCATGACGTTTGAACCATTAGACATATGTTCAATGACCCAACCTAAAAAAACTCAGATCCATACAGCAAATAACGGAATGATGCAAGTGAAAGGAGGAGGAGTAATTGAAATTTCACCAACTATGAAATTACCAAATTGTCTCTATGTTCCGTCATTATCACACAAATTGCTCTCAATTAGTCATATTACCAAAGAATTGAATTGCACGGTACTAATGCATCCTACTTTCTGCATCCTACAGGATATCAGGACGGGTGTGATTATTGGACGTGGTACTGAGCGCCACGGATTGTACTATGTGGATGAAGTGGCTCAACAGGGTACTGTGATGTTGGCTCACGGAACTGAAAACCGGGAAGCCTGGCTATGGCATAGACGTTTGGGACACCCATCCCATGGTTATTCGCACCTTTTGTTTCCAAAACTCTTCCCTTCAAATGGAAAAATAGATTGTGAAACCTGTCTTCGCGCTAAAAGCCATCGACAACCATTCAAACCTAGCAATACGAAAGTTGCTTCACCCTTTTCACTAATCCATTCTGACGTGTGGGGTCCTGCTCCTGTGATGGGGGGGCAGGGTCTTCGGTACTTTATACTATTCGTGGATGATTGCACTCGCATGACATGGGTATATTTTTTGAAAAACAAAGCCGAAGTTTACGAAAAATTTATCACGTTTTATGCTATGATTCAAACTCAATTCCAAACCCAAATCCAAATCCTTCGATCTGACAATGGGGGGGAATTTGTCAATACCCCCATGAAACAATTCTTTAAAACCAAAGGATTAATCCATCAAACCTCTTGTGCTCATACCCCCGAACAAAACGGTGTTTCTGAACGGAAAAACCGTATTATTCTTGAAATGACTCGTGCCCTTTTGATCGAATCTCAGGTCCCTAAATCTTTCTGGCCGGAGGCAGTTGCAACCTCCGTGTATCTGCTAAATCGGCTTCCCACAAAAGCTCTTAAATTTAAGACTCCCTTAGATTGTCTGTCTAAGTCTGCCAGTATTCCTCATCCTCTTACACTTGAACCTCGAATCTTTGGGTGTACCGCATTTGTTCATATACCCAAAACCAATCGAAACAAGCTTGGCCCATGTGCTGAAAAATGTGTATTTGTCGGCTATGGGATCGATCAAATAGGTTACCGGTGTTATAATCCAACAACTCGTCAAATGTTCACCACAATGAATGTTGACTTTCTTGAAACAAAATACTTTTATAACACCCAACTCAGTGGTCAGGGGGAGAATGACAGTATAGACACTCTGAGCTGGTTAACCCAAATTCCCTCATCTGAAGAAGTCACAACAGAAAACTATCACAGTACTGCGAGTCCTTCAAACACAGACACACAATCCGAGGAGCACAGTACCACTGAAGAAAGTCCATCCAACGTGATGCCTGAGGTAAGAAATACTGAGAACCCTGAGTGTTCTACGTCTTATAACTATGAGACAACAGGGGAACACATAGAACCGATAACTACAGAACATGTTGATCCAGTTGTTGAACAGGTTGAACCAGTTGTTGAACCGGTTGCAGCAGAGACTACTGGAAGATACTCTCTCCCACCTAGAGCCAATAGAGGGGTTCCTCCAAAACGGTACTCCCCAGAGAGGGAGACCAGAAATTCAAGATATCCTGTAGCTAATATGGTCAACGGGAACTTATCTAACAGTGCGAAAGCATTTGTTACTTCTCTATACACAGAACAAATACCTAATTCCGTAAAGGAAGCTCAAGGTAAGAAGAACTGGGAAGAAGCAATGGAAGTGGAGATGCGTGCTCTTATGAAAAACAACACATGGGAGAAGTGCATTCTTCCTAAAGGAAAGAAAACAGTTGGATGCCGGTGGGTGTATTCGATTAAATATAAACCAGATGGCTCTATTGGAAGATACAAAGCCCGGCTTGTAGCCAAAGGGTACACTCAGACGTATGGGATTGATTACTCTGAGACATTTTCTCCGGTTGCAAAAATGGATACCATAAGAGTTCTCTTTTCCGTGGCAGCTAATAAGAATTGGCCCCTTCATCAATTTGATGTTACAAATGCATTTCTACATGGAGACCTAACTGAAGAAGTTTACATGGAAGCACCTCCAGGTTTTTCAGGGGGTTTTAAAGATGGGGAAGTTTGTAGGTTGAAGAAATCTCTATACGGGCTAAAACAGTCTCCTCGGGCATGGTTTGGAAAGTTCACCTTGGCCATGAAAGAATATGGGTATCATCAAAGCAACGCTGATCATACCTTGTTCCTCAAAAGGAGGAACGGCCTCGTAACTTGCTTGATCATATATGTGGACGACATGATTATCACCGGAGATGATGTAGAAGAAATAGCACAGCTGAAGAGAAATTTGTTTTCAAAGTTTGAAATGAAAGACCTTGGGAATCTCAAGTATTTCCTTGGAATAGAAGTTCTCAGGTCTAAACGGGGGATTTTCATCTGCCAAAAGAAGTATGTTCTTGATCTCTTGGCGGAAACTGGGTTGATTGATTGTAAACCAGCAGATACACCAATGGTTGTGAACCACAATCTTCACATGGAACTCGATGGAAAGCTCGCAGACAGAGAAAGATATCAACGGCTCGTGGGCAAGTTAATTTATCTCTCCCATACCCGTCCTGATATAGCTTATGCTGTTGGAGTAGTAAGTCAGTTTATGCACCAACCGCAAGTTGCCCACATGGAAGCTGCTCAGAGAATTTTAAGATATCTCAAGGGAACGGCAGGCCATGGAGTGTTGTTCAAAACAAATGGACATCTAAATGTTGAGCTCTACACCGACGCAGACTGGGCAGGGGATAAGGGAAACCGAAGATCAACATCAGGATATTTTTCCTTGGTTGGTGGGAACCTCGTTACCTGGAGGAGTAAGAAACAGAAAGTAGTTGCTCTGTCGAGCGCAGAAGCGGAATTTAGAGGTATAGCTCGAGGGTTAAGCGAAGTTCTGTGGATCAGGAAGCTGCTAGAAGACATTGGTTTTTCCCAAAAGGCTCCTAGTAAAGTCATGTGTGACAATACAGCTGCAATACAAATCTCAGAAAACCCAGTTCAACATGATCGAACAAAACACGTGGAGGTAGATCGACATTTCATCAAAGAAAAGTTGGAAGCAAGAATCATAGAACTCCCTCATGTTTCGTCAAAATATCAACTCGCAGATATACTCACAAAGGCAGTCAACGGAAACGCGTTTAGTAGCTGTTTGAGCAAGTTGAGTATTGGTGACCCCACTACTCAACTTGAGGGGGAGTGTCGGAAATGAGAAACATAGATAGTGTAGGGGGCGAATGTGTAAAGTGGTGTCCTATATAAACACCATTCTTGTAACCCTAATTGCTAGAACAATACAATTTTTCAATACAATTCCAACCCATTACACTGTCTATTCTCTATACCTGTTAACAACAATGTCAGTTAACCCCCTTCATTCTGGGAGGAATATTACAAATTTAAAAGAAGCTTCTTGTGTCATGCAATACTTATGTCTCAAGTGTATATGGTGTGCCCAACATTTTGCTATATCTGACAAAGTTGGAAATGGCCAACTATTATAGGAATAAGCCATTCTAGTTATTTGAATGATCGCAATTTACTATCATGGGGTAGTTCAATTGAAAGGAGAAACCAAAAGCATCTATCTGGTTAGAATGATTTATGGGAGTTGAATGTGTTTATCAAGTTGATGTTCATATCAGATTTCCGGAATCGGCCTTTCTCATTCCGCATGCAAAGAAATTTTGCATCATGAACGGAAATCAAGTTTACAACGTAAAGACGGAGAGAGACACTGCACGTTAAGATATGGCAATAAATCAATGCAACTGGAGGTTGGTGTAACGCTTCGCATTCCTGTACTTTTCATATTTAGAAAGTGTAGTCGTATTTCTATTTTTGGAAACTTATATTTGTATTCATTCACAACTTTGTAATACGAAACTTTGATCATAATGAAATCATATACTTTATACATACGTGTTATACATACAATCAATCGTTAATTACATGTTCACTTGGAATCTAATACTTGTTATACATTCGAAACTGCATTCGTACATTCTCGTTACACAACTTATACTTAAGTACGTATTCCATACTTGAAAACATGTTAAATTGTGAAGTTTTAGCATAAAATGTTAAACAAATGGAAGTTCAGGGGCCAATATGTAAGAAATCAAAACTTGGACGGATCCACAAGGGTGCCGCGTCACGCGAACCCTGCCCCCTGTTGGCTTGGCATGATGCTAAGGTCCTCGATCCACAGAATGTTGTTTCAAGCTCATGGATTGGTCACCTTCTTCCTCCCCAATCATCTTTCAACCTCCTTTAACACCAAACCCTAATCCTCCATTATAAAACCAAGCCTCCATCGCCTCATTTTCACTTTTCCAACTCTACTACACTCTCAAAACACTCGCAAATCAGTTGATATTGCAAGTTATAGCAGAATTATCTAAGTATCAAAGTGAGCATCTACCTCACTTTTCTCCATGTTTTCTTCATCTTTTCTTCTTCTTGAAAGCTTGGAACACCTCTAGGAGTGTTTTCACAAGTTTATCATAGTAAACAAAGGTGGAACATCACCATTTTGAGGTCCAATTTTTTGTTTTGATGTTATCTTTTACAAACATTACATAAACTTAACTTTCTTGTAAGAGTCTTGCACCTATCTTGTTCCTAACCGAGCCTATGGTTATGGTGCTTGAATGGAATCGATTCTCGTGAGTTTAGAGGTCCAAGAACCTCTTAAACTTTCTGTTTTGACAAGGTTTTAGACAACCTACAAGTGTTGAAACCATCCAAGCTCACCATGTTCAATATGATGAGACTTGTGTTTTGGAGAAGGTGTGAACCATGGAAGCGTTGGCTTTCCAAACTTGTTCCACCACCTCACTTGATGTTTACTATATTCTTCCAAGTAGCTTCCAAGACTCAAAGTAACACAACTCCGCCGCACCTACAACATATACCATGATGGATATGGATCACCCAGGTTGATCTTACTTGGCTACTTGATGAACTAGTTAGTTGTACTTTATTATTATTCATGACCAACCGGGTTATCAACTACGTTGATAACCTTGTATTTTGGTGAATTCATACAAAGAGGTTTAATGGATGTTTATCATTCTACCTCCATGCTTGACTTATATGACATTACATAATAATACATGATGGACTTATACTATATAATATAAAATATATATATTTAGTCGAATTCATAATACTAGCCGGATTATGGTTCAATATTATGAACTCAGGTTATTCTATCTTTGTTCTTTATTCCTCGTTTGTGATTCTAATGGGCACGTTAGAACCCATGAAAACTTAGTGTCCAAACGAGTATTTAGACAAGATATATTTTCGTGTACATATACTTTCATTATTAATTCCGAATCCAAACTTCCTACAAATTCCATAAACGCACACACATTCGTTTCTCCATTCTCAACAACTCGTCAACTCGTGTCAAATCGGAAAGCTTTGCAAAACTATGAGTATACATGACCCCTTTTTTCCGTTTTACCACTTTTGGATGCAATATATATATATATATATATATATATATATATATATATATATATATATATATATTATACAAAAACTCACACGAACACTTATACGCAAATACTTTATTCATACAACCGAATCCAATATACAAGCTTTATACGTTTATACTTAGAAATACATGCATGCTAGAAACTTTACTTGCATAATATCTTGTCATTAACTTCGTACAAGCCTCCCTTAACATGTAGGTGTAACGCACCGCCTGTATTCTTGAGGTCATGTTGAGTCAAACAAAACGGTCTTGTCGTTGCTACGACAAGATTACGCTAGTGGGAATCTTTGGGTTGACAAGTATGTGATGCATGCTAGATTATGTATGTTATGCCTTAGTATACGTTATTGTCATGTGGATTTTGTTAAACTCTTTTATACTTATGCTAATACAATTAAACTTGTATGCTCACCAATACTTTATGTGTTGACATGTTATTTTAGTATATATTGCAGGATTGTGATTGTAACGCATTGAAAAGAATCTAGTACGAAGGACTAGAAACGCACCAAACTTTAATTTATGTTTATTAGCTTAGTCATACGTTATTTGTGGTACTTTTGTTTCCAAATCATACCTGAACCGTTAGAAATGAAATGAATATTTATTTTTAAATACTTGTCACACTTAGTCGTTATGAAGTCTCTTGCAATCTCGTTTTCGTCTCACTCTGATGTTTCCGCCATCGGTTAGGGTGTGACAGTTGGTTCCATGACAAGATCAACCACATAGTCATCACAACGAGGCATAACCCGAAAGCACGACAAGGACGTCATGGTTTTAGGGGGAGGATGTCACGCCCCACAAAAATTCAGCACCAATTTTCAGCATTCTAGAAAGTTCTGGGACCATCTAGCCACTTCAAGAGCCACCCGGAAGACTCCGGAGCGACCCGTATGGTTCCAGCAACTTGGGGGCCTTAAAATGGTCATGATTTAGCCAAGAATGGTCTAGTATTTGTCGGAAAAAGCTGGTCAAAACAGCCATAAAAATCTGCTAAGAAGGGTCTAGAATTTCAGCCAAAATATCAAAGATATTTGTATAGAATCATCTAGATAATGCACTAGACCTTTTCTAAAGAATGTTCTAGACTTAGAACAATCTAGATAGCCATCTAACCAGTATAAATATGCATGATAGGGTCTCATTTGAGACATCCCTAGCAACTTGTAAACATCAACATTTTGTAAAACTCTCTTGTGTAATACAATGCTGTTTACTTGTATACTTGTGTTCAAGTATTAGACGCAACACTCTTGCGATCCAACGTTCCCTTCAAAGACTTTCATAACCAAAACCCAACGACGCTAAGTCGACAAGACTTACATAGATGGTGATCTAAGGCCTCACGCGAGTTAAAGATCAAACTCCATGACACTATTCCGCCTTAAATCCCGCAATGGGCATCTCAGCCTGCATGATCTCCTCCTCATCATCCAACCACCCTCCACATAAACATCATCACCTTCTATCTAAGCAATATCCATGCCCTCCACACAATCAAGCTACCCTCCAACAACAAGGTTTTCAACACTTTTCAAATTCTTCTGTTTACAACAATGTTTTGAAAACCGGATCGGACCGGGAACCGGAGGTCTGACCAATCCGGTTCAGTATATTGGACCGGATTTACATCGAACCGGGGTTGAATAGGTAAACGGGCGGTCGGACCGGAAAACCGGCCGGTTGAACCGGGTTATTAAGGGATTGAACTGGATTTTGGCATTTTTTTTCAAATTTCACCCTATTAAATTTTAGACACCAGCCTGTTCTTACAGTCGGTCAGACCAATGACTAGACCGATTCAACGTCTAGTCCGGTTCTGAAAACATTGGTTTACAACCAACAATATTCCAACCTTTACTAAGCACGCGACATGCCAAAGTCTTCAAGCTGGGACAAACACTTCTCCATGAATAGTCCACCATTCAACTAAAGCAATAATTTAGTTAGAAAATATAAAGATTAAAAACAAAATTTTAGTAACTAAAAATGCAAAAATTATGAGTACCAGGACTGATTTCATTCATGTTTCTTTTTGCAAGTACTAAAGCAACACCACCAGCAACATGATCATGACAATTTTCCGCCTCTTCATTAATGTCAAGTGAGTCAAGTTGTCCTGATGGGTCGGGTTCCATTTTTATAATACAATCATATACTGAAGACCGCACCCAAGGTTGAATACGTTTTTGATTGTAGAAGAAATGAGGATTAAGATGAAAACCTATAGTGTGAAGAGGATTTTGGGTAGGTTTCCACCACTTATCCAAAATCTGCCAATAAACTTTATAACTATCAACAAACTCTCTCCTAATTTCTTGCTTAGCCTTGCATATGCACGCATAAACATATCCATTCCGGGTCTCCTTTTTCTAATTACAACTGTAATTAGCCTCAATATCGGATCCAATCAAAGGGCAACTCTCTTATACCTTCCCAAAAGGGCTCACCGGGAATTTCTTCTCTAGAGTACTTATACCGGTCAATTAAATAATCAATTCTTCCAGCTTTGATTTGAAACTCAACAACCTTTTTATTATGTAAAAATAAGTTGAAGAGACCGTTGGACCGACTATAACAATGTCAACTCCAGAAGTTTTATGTTTCGTTAAAAACAACAAACTTGTTGCCACAAAAGGTTCTTAAAAGCACTTTAGCTTGTTGAAGAATCTTATTTACCCAATCAATATTTTTAATGTCTTCTCACATCGAATCAACCAAATCACTTCCACATGAATTCTAGAAAGTTGTAGGGTATTTGACAAAAATCTATTTCCCTAATACAATGTAAGGTTCTTTTTCTTGGTTACAATTTGAAACACATTTTGTTGCAAAGTTCTTCAACAAATTGACTAAACAAGTCGATCAAACCTCCAACAAAACCAAGAATAATAGCACTGACATCGCGAGAACCAAGAAAAAAAAATCCAACAGGACATTGGGAATTAAAATTCAGAAATATTTTACCCTCATCAGATGTCCCTTCATCAGCAAGAATAGAGCAGCCTGTTTCTACCCAACTCTCCACAACACATTTGTCCTATTTTTTCAGTAGCATTATTATTTTGTTCTTCTGGTTCAGTGTAACGCTCCGCAATTTTGTACTTTCCTTATTTAGAAAGTGTATTCGTATTTATATTTTTGGAAACTTGTAATCATATTATATTCGTATTTCGTTCCAACCTTGTATTCCGAGACTTTGATCATAATGAAATTCCATACTTTATACATACGTGTTATACATACAATCAATCGTTAATTACGTGTTTACTTGCAATCTAATACTTGGTATACATTCGAAAAGCTATTCACGCATTCACGATACACAATTTATACATATTTACGCTTTCCGTACTTGAAAACATGTCAAATAGTGAAGTTTTTACATAAAATGATAAACAAAAGGAAGTTCAGGGGCTAAAGTGTAATAAATCAAACTTAGATGGATCAAAAAGGCGTCGCGTCGCGCGACCCCCTTCCCACTTTGGCTTGGCGTGACGCCAAGTCCCCAATCCGCAAAATGTTGTTTGCTAGTCATGGGTTGGCCAATTCTTCTTCACGTATCTCTTCCATATTCATCTTTAAACTTCATTAAACACTAAACCCTAATACTCCATTATATAAACAAGTCTCCTACACCTAATTTGCACTTTTCCAAACCTGATGTTTCCGCCATCGGTTGGGGTGTAACATTCAGAATTGGGAACATGGGAATTCGTGAATGAATTGGGAACATGGGAATTCGTGAATGAATTGGGAACAGGGGAATTTGGGACTAAATTAGGAATAGGGGAATTGGGGAAGATGTCACTGTTAACATGAATCTCTTGATCTTCCGTGTACTGAAGACACAGTGTTAGAACTTGATCTTTTGGGAATGGATTCATAACAGGGGAATTGTGAACAAGTGAATTTGGGAATGAATTGTGAACATGGGAATCTGGCAATAAATTAGGAGCAAGGGAATTGGGGAAGATGTCACTGTTATCAGGAATCTCTTGATTCTCTGTGTTTAGAAGACACGGTGTTAGAACTTGCTCTTGATCCGCCATGGAATGAGTTGAGAGAAGGAAGTATTTTGTGAGATATGAGGGTTTTCTAAACGTGTTTTGACAAAAAAAAAATGGGGGGTTCTGAACTCATGAACTGGAGAACGAGGGTTTTGAAGGAGAAGGAGGATTTTTTTTAATTTCAAAATATCGTTGTGAATAAAGGTTTTGAAGGGGAGAATTGGAGAAAGAGGGTTTTTAGAAGAGGATTCTCCAGGAAATTTTGAAATTCAAAAATCCCTTATACATATATTGGTTTTGATTTTCAAAATTCCCTTGTGCATACATTGGTTTTGAGAAGAGGATTCTCATGGTTGTTGCTGTGGAAGGAGTGAAATCGTATAGAGGATGAACAAGGGGTGTTGTTTAGAAAAGGAAAAATGGGGGTTTGTGTTTATATTTATATGAAAACGTGAAGAATTTCAAAAACTCAATCTCGGCTCATTTCCAGCCTTATTTCAAAAGCTCAAGCTTGGTTTTTTGATAAATATATAAGCTCAACTTAATTTAACTGGTACTATTTACATGATCCAAAAAATGCTATGAAACGGGTAGAAAATTAAGTACGTTGTGCTGACTTGTTTAACCATTTTAATTAGGGATGAGATTGGTACAGTACCCGTACCCATACCCATACCCATACCCATACCAGTACCGAAAATACTGGTACCGAATTTGAACAAAACTGGGTATCAAACACCGTACCAAATATATCGGTACGGTATTGGTAGTAGCTTTGGTACCATTTTGTTTTTATTTAGTTTTTGAACACTTGTACGAGTACTAAATAGGTAAAATTGACATGAGTACCAATATAGTACGAGTATCAAATACGTAAAATTGGTACGAGTACCAATACGATACGAGTACCATATAGGCAAAATCAATACGAGTACTATAAATACCATAATTCAAAAAAAAAATTGTAAAGGTCTACATAAAATTCGGTACCAGTACCCGTTTTTACACATACCCGTACCAATACCGAAAGTACTGAATACCAAAATCAATAAAACTGGGTACCGATTCATGTACCAAATATCTAAAATCGGTACGGGTACAGATACGGGTACGAGTACGAGTATTTAGGGAAAAAAAAGCCCATCCCTAATTTTAATGACACGAAGTGTTTGGATTTACATGTATAAGTGCTTATAAATTGGTTTTATTCGGCTTGTGCAAAAGCTAAGATGTCCACACGTTAACCCGTTTAAACCATGTCTAGAAAATAATTAAAGAAATATAATGTTCAAGCTCAACCTATTTGTAATCCATTCATAACTTGATTACAATACATTTACAACTTGTGAACCCGTTTTGATTTACAAACCGTGAGACCTGTTTTTTTTTTTTTTTTTTTTTTTTTTTTTTTTTTTTTTTTGTAAAAGTGTTATGTTATTATCTAATTTATCAAAGACCATTTAGCAATTGAGAGAATACAACTCTACAAGTAGAACCAATTGTTCTTGAATCATGGTCCGAATGTTGCACAATTATGGAAAATGATACCTCTGGTTATGCTAAAGCTAAAACTGTCGACACTTTATATCGCCTATAGGTCCTTGACATGATCATCAGTCGTGCTATCAAGGTCCTGCCCTCGTATCCATTCTAACAGCTTGATTTACGTGTACGCAACACAATCCAGGCCAGAAGCGTCATAGACTGGCATGGCTCGACAAGCTAACCTACTACCCATTAGAAGTAGGGCTGTTCATTTTCATCCAAAACCCGAAACCCGACCCGAATTCAAAGCCACCCGAACCCAAACCCGACCAACCTGAACTTTAAAAGGTTCGGTTATCGGGTCACCTTTTCCAGGCCAAAAACCCAAAAAAACCCCGAAACACGAAACCCGAAAAAAAAACCCGAACATTTATTGTTTTTTTTCTTATAAAATTGTTTAGATTTGGAGTCTTTAATAGATGGAACACAAGTTTTGTGACTTTTAAATACTTTGATGGTATTTTTAAAGTAACAATAGCTATTTTGATGATATTTTGTAAAAAAAAAAACATTTATTTTCATTTTACACCTAAACCTGAAAATCGAATAACCCAACCCGACCCAAACTAACCCGAACCCGAATAACCCAAACCCGACTAACCCGAAAAAATAACCCAATGAACACCCCTAAGATTTAGAAGTTGGAACATTGTTGCAACAATTGGTTAAAAATAACGCAATATATGCTAACCATTAATTGCATTTTAGTAAAATATTAGAAAACAATGATGCAGAATTACGGATGTGAGTGAGTTTATCACTATATTTTATAACGATTTAAGGTAAATTCGAATGCAATTCTATAACTTTCTTTTATTTTTTTAACACTTGGGCCTTCCAGCCCAATAACAGGAGGCTTCGGTTTTAAGACCTTCACCAAGCCCCCAGGTCCATTCCCTTCACAAAATTTTACAACAAATCATTACACCAAGTATAGTGTATAGATAGTTATGTTTTAGTTAAAGATGGTTATTATATCATTAACCAAAGACATTTAATATGAAATTAAATTTTATAAAAAAATTTATACTTTTTACTTAAAGCATATATTTAAGTCTTCAAATATCACCGAGTCGAAAATTATTTTAGTGAAGGTATCAAAAAGGATATTTATTCAATTAGTTCTTAATTGTTTTTATGAGTGATTTCTAAAAGTTACAGATTATGTTATATATTATTCAGTAAGTATATTACATGAGTTTATTAAGTCATATACATATGTTTTGTAAGCGTATTTTTATTACTAATTATATAAAATTACATATATTAACCCGCGTAATATATGAGATTCTAAACTATAAATCAATAAATGAGACGATGCCAAACTTGAAAGGCTTCACACGAGCCGTGCTTAAGTTTGGAAATAGAGCTCGGATGAACTAAGCTCAAACTTAAAAGAGCTCGGATTGAGTTGATTTGTTTACACCCCTACTTCTCATATACAACACAAAAATCATAATGTTTTCTAATCAAATTAGAAATGAAAATGGAATTTGAATATACTTCTTCGTCGCATGGTGGAAGTGAACTTTTGAAGCAGAATTGATCATAGTTAGTGTGAGAATTCAAAACTTCCTTGCCTTCTCATTAAACATAACGAATATATATATAGGTTACAAACAAATCTCCTCATATTGTGGAGGAGATATTCATGACAATAATAACATATAATTTCCTATTATATACAATTATCTATTACACCCCCGCAGTCGAAGCGAGAGGAGGCCGAATGCTGAGGCTGGATCGAAAATCGTCAAATAATACTTTAGGTAAACCTTTGGTGGATATGTCAGCGACTTGAAAACGCGTAGGAACATGCAGGATCCGAACAGAGTCACGCTGGACCAGGTCACGCACGAAATGAATATCCAACTCTGTGTTTCGTACGTTGATGCTGAACAGGGTTCCCGGATAGATATATCGCACTGATATTGTCACAATACACCAGACTAGCGGTGATTAATGGCCTGTGTAATTCCAGCAAAAGATTGCGAAGCCAACAAATTTCCGCAATTACGTTGGCGACCCCTCGATATTCTGCTTCCGCACTGGATCGAGAAATAACTGATTGACGTTTAGATGACCAGGAGATAATGTTAGAGCCTAAGAAGACACAATAACCTGAGGTAGACCGCCTTGTGTCCGGACACCCCGCCCAGTCGGCGTCAGTGTATGCCCGTAACGAGAAATCAGTATATGCACCGATGGTTAGGCCGTGAGAAGTACCTTGAAGATACCGAATTATTTGTTTGAGAGCCTTCCAATGATCCACTTTCGGTGCATGCATGTACATGCATACCTGTTGAACTGCATAACATATATCGGGTCTTGTGAATGTTAGGTATTGGAGAGCTCCCGCAAGACTCCGATACAACGTCGGGTCTTCGTAGTCGGGACCCGATGTCAAACCAAGTTTGGGCTTTGTATCAACTGGAGTGGCAGCAGGTTTGCATGATGACATGCCAGCCCTGTCTATGATTTCTTTCGTGTATGCCTGTTGAGAAAGAAACATCTTGTTACCTTGCCGGGTGACGTGAAGGCCCAGAAAATGACTCAAAGGACCGAGATCCTTCATTGCAAATTCAGCTGCGAGACGAGACATCAGCTGAACACGAAGGGAGTCTGTCGATGTCGTGAGGATAATGTCATCAACGTAGATAAGAAGGTAGGCAGTCTTGCCGTTGTGCTGGTATGTGAACAGTGAATTGTCACACTTACTTTGTTTAAATCCCAAGGAGAGAACGAAATCAGTAAAGCGTTGGTACCAAGCACGCGGAGCCTGTTTCAATCCATAAAGAGATTTTTGTAGAAGGCATACATGATCAGGATAATGTCGATGCCGGAACCCCATGGGTTGATACATATAGACGGTCTCGTTGAGGTTACCATGAAGAAAGGCGTTGGTAACATCTAGTTGATGAATGGGCCATGATTGAGACAAAGCCAGAGATAAAACAGTACGTATCGTAGTAGGTTTGACAACAGGACTAAATGTCTCACCACAGTCTACCCCAATCTGTTGATTACTCCCATCACAAACAAGACGAGCCTTATACCTCTCCAACGTACCGTCCGACCGAAATTTGTGTCGGAATAGCCACATACTACGTAAAACATGCATATGATGTTGCCTCGGAACTAACACCCAGGTCTTATTTTTAATAAGAGCATTTAATTCCGTGGTCATGGCGGAATGCCAATCTGTGCTGGACAAAGCATCCTTTGGGTTTTTAGGAATGGGGGCAATGGACGATGAATGAAGGTTAAAAACCTGTTTTGGTTTGTGTATACCGTCCATAGAGCGGGTACGGATTGTACGAGTGGGTGGAGGAGGGGGTGGTGGTGGTGGGGTGGGAGGGGAGGGGGTGGGGTGGAGGATGATTGAGGAGATGGTTCGGATATAGGCGAGTGACCGAAAACCGAAGGAGAGGTGGGTGATTGTAACACCTCGAAAATTCATGTCCTATAATGTGTTGACACGTGTCATAAGTTTGAACGTGTGAAAGAATGTTATAAAAGGACTAAAGTTGACAAACATGGAAAGTATGTGAATATACGGGTTCTAAATGTCAACAGTGAATAAATATACTTCATAATAACCCTACATGATGTTTATAACATCAAACGAATAAATCATGGATCATGCGAAGCTAAAAGTGAGAGATTACAAACTACAGGGGTTAAATGTGTCAACATGTTTAAAGATATACCTCTGAGTGACCTTTTGACAAACCCGAAGCTTTGTAACTGTTAATTATGCTCACTAGAATGCACGATATAAATTTCATAAAGTTTCGTTATCGTATGAGAAAGTTATGATCAAATTCGTGTGCGAGGGGTTAAAGCGTTAACATTGAAAGTTATGACTTTTCGGGTTAACCGGAAGTGTCCAGGGACTTGGCAAAGTGGGTACAAATCTTGAAGCCCTTATATGTTAAATTAGAGGGTTCAAATTGCAAGATATAGGTCAGTTGACCTTTCGGAAGGACCAAGAGGTGAGATGCAACATCATGAAAACGTTTTTGTCTGATCAGGAGGTCCAGGCGGGCCGCGTAAGAGATTAAGATATCTTACGCGGGCCGCGTCAGTTGCCCAGTAACAGAATCTCCAAACAGCAGCCTGCAAACGCACTCAACCGACCTTTAATCGATATTTTTGCATTGTGGGCGACCCCTAAACAGTCCTAGGCACTTAGGGACACATGTTGGTGGGTTGTGGTCAGTGATAGAGTTGTGTGTCAACTTCTTCTGGTGAAAAATTCACTATATAAAGGCCATGAGTTGCAACAAGTCCCTCACACCTTCATCTGCACATTTGGAGCATTTCTGGAGCGAAGGATCTTTCTCAAAGCATCACATTTCGTGCATAGGACTTCAGTAAGTTTGCTAATCCTTCCTTAATTGATTTTAGCTTAGTTATTTAGCTAAAAGTCAAACCATCGTAATTACGGTTTGACTTCGAGATTAATTAATAATGGCTCAGTCAAATCTCGAATTAAAAGTACCTCTAAGTAGGTAATTATGTGGGTAATAAACCCTCAAAAGGGTTCCCCCTGATTCCCACTCTAACTAGGTCAAATGTCGGGTCAAACTTGTATTTAAAAAGTCAACAGAATGTGTAAATTACAAATTATGCATAATTAGCAATGTAGAACACATACAACCTGTTTGATCATTAATATAACTTGGTTATTAGTGTAAGAACATGTCTAAACATGTTCAACTCGACAATTTCCTGTTTAGACCCGGTTCGGAACCGAAAGTCGCATAGTTTGACTTATACTTTGACTTTCAGTTCTGACCCGTTATGGTATGTTTTAGAAATGCCTTAGAGCTTTATTTGGACCAGGTTATATGCTAGTATAACCCTCTGTGATTATACACCTCGGATCATTAGTTATCCAATTAATATGCATGATTCCGTTAATTGCTCATATGTTGACCATTATGCCCTTTTCACCTTAAAACGAGATTTTTGGAAATGTAAAAGAGTAGAAACTTTAATTACTTATATATAAACTTGTATGCAAAATTTGACATCAGTTTGAGGTGTAGATAAAGAGTTATGCTCGTTAGCGTAAAATGAAAGCTTTATGTTGATTAAACGGTGTAATTAGCGTATAGCCTAATTACACCTACTTTTTGATATCAAACTTATTACCCACTGATGTAATATATTATTTTGGGATTTTTGAAGATTTTTAATTAATTTTAGGCTGAGCATAACTTATAGTCGTAGGCTTAATCCGGTAATTGTCGGTTTTGCCCTTACGGGCTATAAAATGAGTTTTACATATCTAAACGACTCCAAACCTTTTGCTACTGATCACATATGATAAATAAATTATTTTAATCCTTCTGGAAATATAAAAATATCAGATTTATGTATCAAACCCGGAAATGGCCTCTAATCGCCTTTTTAAGCGTTTTTAACGCATAGTATGTACTAAAACTATTTTAAACATACAAGGGTTGATACCTACTGATATTTGAGGCAAATTATAATATTTTAACAGTAAGCAAAGGTTTTTAAACTCAGACTTCAGTTTTGAGCTTTTCGGCTTATGTGAAATTACCAAAATGCCCCTACGGTGCATAGTTTGGTTATAATTGATAAATTTCACATATATACTTTACCCTACTGTTATAACTTAGTAAAATAAGTATTTTTGCTGATTACATCAGACCTGTAACTCAGGTGAATACTTAAACTCTTTTATAACCTTTTAAATGACCAAACTACCCCTACGGGGCATAGTTTGTGTTTAAATTCGTTTCGGGCATAATAAAAGACATATTACTGATGTCACAACATATATGAAGCATATTAACTTAGGAAACCTGTAAATAGCTCTCATGAATTGTCACACCCCTTTCTGCGACGGAAGCACGAGGTGTGATCATTAAAGGTTCTCATTGCATACGAAGAGTAAACATACTACATGCTCAAAAATACCTTCAAATATTACATTACTGAAAACATATGTCAAGTGTTTACAACACGCGATAACATATTGTCTTAAAAGTCACAACTTTATTTAAAGATAAACAAAGCGACATCCACGAGCATGAGTAAGACCACGCGCACATCCATCCTAGTTACCTGAAATACATGTGAGTTTTGGAAAACGTCAACATAAAGTTGGTGTGAATTCATGCAATTTTTGTATTTCACGTTTGTATACTTTGTATGAAAACATAATTTGTATTTTGTATAAATCAAGTCTTTTGTGTACACCACGTACTCATGTATAAATCAAATATTTCTGTATGTATCAAGTGTTAATGGGTTGAAAAGCCATTAACATGTGACACGACATAGGAAGTCACCAAACCATAGGCATTTTTCTGTAGTCGATTTACGACTGAGACACAAAAACACTGCTGGGTAAAAGAGTGGTCACGAGTGGGGCTGCCCGGAACCCATTAGATCTAACCTTTTGTTCTGCGGTCTAAGTATGTACACGATTAATGGTGCTTATGGTACCCTATTCGTGACACGATTTCTCGTATCATTCTTGTATCCATCATACCATTTGTAAACATTGTAATATTTGTAACATGTATTTCACCCCCGAAGGTATAAAACTGAAAACAGTTAAAAGAAAAGGGGGAGCATGAACTCACAACTTTGCGTTCCTGTGCGTCGTAAACTTCACCGGATTTGCTTACTTAACGTCGTAACCTATACGCGTTTTCTTAACGTTAGTCACTAGACTTGTATCGCACAAGTACAGTCACTCTCTTTTGTATTTGTATTGTTGTGTTAAAAAATTTTCATATTTTTAACTACGTATCTTACTTATATTATTTCCTTTAAAATAAATATAAGTCTTTTGTGTTTTGCACTTCGCACCCGAATTATGTATCTTGTATTTTGTATGTGTATTTTTATGTTTATACTCCTCACGAGTATTTAGTGTATTTTTAAGTCTTAATACACTAGTACGTATAACACATACTATATACACTTAGCACATAAGTTGGTGATCAAATAATATATATTTTTCTCTCAAAAATATACATACTTATATCCATTTTTATTCTTGAAGAAATCCTCATTTCTTATCACCAAAAATTAGGGAAACCTTGGTAATGCTTTTAAACACATTTTTAGGGAATAAGTTTCTCAAAAACTTATATTTTTCTAAGTGTCAAATTTTATAAAAATTTTGACAGAGTTTCCCTTAAAAATGGAGGTTTCCCATGTTTTCAAAACATGTGTTTATTTTCTTTTAAATTGTCAACAATCTCCTCATTCAACAATAAACAATATGCAACTAGTTAAAATAGATATAATTGCAGAAATACATGAACTTGTGGTTTTTCCAAAATAGGTAGTATCCTTCCATTATTTTTAGTGGATCTTTGTATAGATCAACTTTGTTTCTTGAAAGTCTCGCTTTTAAAGAAGTTACATCTTTACAACTTCCGGTCAACATTTACAAAAATAGTTATTTTGTCGAAACTTTGTGTTACACAAGTGTTTACATACTCGTGTGTTTGCTAAAATCATTCTTTTTCATGTAAGACTCGGCTTTAGAAAATATGATTTCTTGGACACTTGGTCCTTTGAAAGTACCGCCTGTAGATCCGTAGATCTACTAGTTTTGAACACTATTTCACAAGTTAAATCGCTTTTACACAAGTTCATGATTCGTGTGTGGTAGAGTTTCATCTTCTAACCCTTGTTATACTTAAACAAGCTTTATGTCATAATCCAAGATCATGACTAAAACGGGTTAAATGATGATCTGAGCTACCACAACATAGATCGGGTCCAAATAATCACACAAATCAAATACTACATGATTTACACAACATATGTGCTTTTAACCACCATTTTTAGTGCTTTTAGTAGACTTTTAAGCTTCAACTTGTATGTTTACGAGTTTTAATCGTTACAAATCATATTAACCACTTTAAAATAGTTCGAGAAGGTGATTTAAGCAACATACCACTAGCTCGAGGCTAGGGAAGAATCTAAGCGCAAATAGGGTGGATAAAAGCAAAGTAGAGAGGTCCTTCGCCTTCCGTTTGCTCCAAGGTTCCTTATATGCGACCCTTAACACTTGTATGAACTTGAAATGGCAAGATCAAAGCTTGGCAATGGTTGTGTGTTCAAGGGGTGTTTGGCCGTAGCTTCTTAGAGTGGGAGGGAGAGAGAGTGATGAAGTTCAAGTGTGGGTGGTGATTGGTATGTTGTGTTTAGTGTGGATCTTATAGGCAATTCATAAGATCATTACCCAATGGTTTCTATGTCTAGATGATATGGGACAAGAAGGATTAGTTTAATCCAAAATAGGACAAGGGTGTCCCTTGGGGACCGAATTCGTTGGATGGGGGGGGGGGGGTCCTTAGTCCAATTCTAACTAATCACTAAATATTAGTTAGGTTAGTTTAGGTAGTTTAGGGATTAACCCGGTTACTAGTGTGTTGTGCTTTACAGTGGGTGTTAGGGTATTCGGGGACCCTAACTGGCTCAGAAAAAGAACAACTATGTTAATGACAATATTTTTATGTTCCGGGTAAAGTCCGGTTGTTCGGTTACATACCGATTCGTTAAAGTGCTAAATTGCACCTTTTAGTGTTTAATAAGTATCTTTTTGTAACACTATCGATTCCCAACACTTAGGGAAATATTCTGGATAATAAAACGACATTTCTGCAAAATATTCATATGTCTAAATGCTGAATTATTGCTGAATTATATGAATTCTGCACTTAAAGTGCGTTTCGGGTGCTTTTTAGTGCTTAATTTTGCTTTCGCCTTGCATATATATTAAACCCTTGTATGTACTCTTGGGTTTTAATGCATTCTTGTTGTCGGACCTACACCTAGGCTCCAATTTTATTGTCTGGCTGCTTTCTGCAGTTCCGTTGACACAGTGTGTCTTACCGGTGAGTTTACTAGTATTTCTGACGCAACGCTCTCGTTTATGCATAAAGCAATATTTTGTAGTATACAACGTGCATGAATTCACTTGTTTAGTACGAAATCAGACATGGCTGACAATTAAGCACATAATTGCAGTCATTAAGCAATAATTAATGTGTACGGAAATTACCGGTTTGGGCCAGTTGTCACAGTCTCCCCCCGTTAAAAGAATTTCGTCCCGAAATTCAGGTTGAACTAACTCTCGCAGGAGTCTTCTTGAATAGGTGGGGATACTTTTTCTTGAACTGGTCTTCACGTTCCCATGTGTACTCGGGTCCGTGCTTAGAGCTCCAACGTACTTTGACAAGCTTCACACTGCTCCTCCTGGTCTTGTTGACTTTCCAGTCGGTAACCTCAACGGGTTGTTCTGTAAATCGGAGGGCTTCATCAATATGCACTTCATCCATCGGGATGATCACGCTTTCTTGTGTTGGACTCTTCTTCAGGTTGGATACATGAAACGTATCATGTACTCCATTAAGTTCTTCCGGTAACTCCAACTTGTATGCCACGGTACCAATTCTTTTCAATATTCTGAATGGTCCGATATATCATGGATTTAGCTTTCCGCGCTTTCCAAATCTGACTACGCCCTTCCAAGGTGAGACTTTTAACAACACCTTGTCTCCCACCTTGAATTCTACTGATTTTCTTTTCGGATCAGCGTATGTCTTTTGTCGATCTCGAGCCGCCTTAATGCGCTCTCGGATCTGCGCAATCTTGTCGGTTGTCTCTTGTACAAGTTCAGGACCAACCATACGTTTATCTCCGGCATCTGCCCAACATAAGGGCGATCGGCATTTGCGGCTATACAGAGCTTCGAACGGCGCGGCTTTTATGCTCGTATGATAGCTGTTATTGTAGGAAAACTCAACTAAAGGTAGATGAGTATCCCAGCTGCCGCCTAGGTCCATGACGCATGCGCGAAGCATATCTTCTAACGTTTGTATAGTCCGTTCGCTCTGGCCGTCTGTTTGCGGATGGAATGCCGTGCTTAGATCTAACTGAGATCCAAAGGCTTCCTGAAATGATTGCCAGATTCTCGAGACAAAGCGTCCATCTCTGTCTGAAATGATTGAGATTGGCACTCCATGACGTGCCACAATTTCTCTTAAGTATATCTCTGCGAGCTTTCCAGTGCTATCCTTCTCTCGGACTGGTAGGAAATGCGCAGACTTCGTCAATCGATCAACTATTACCCATATCATATCGTGCCCTCTCGGGGTCCTGGGTAATTTCGTTATGAAGTCCATCGAGATTTGTTCCCACTTCCACACGGGAATTTCTGGTTGTTGTAGGAGGCCGGACGGTTTCTGATATTCTGCCTTAACCTTGGCACAGGTTAGGCATTTTCCAACATAAACAGCAACGTCGCTTTTGAGTCTCGGCCACCAATAGTACTCTTTCAAGTCTTGATACATTTTGTCCGATCCTGGATGGATCGAATATCTCGATTTATGGGCTTCATTAAGGATGACTTCTCGTATGCCACCATAGAGTGGAACCCAAATACGCTTCTTGAAGTATAAGGCTCCCTCTTCGTTTGGCACCATGTATTTCAGCATACCCCATAGGTATTCAGCTTTACGGTTCTCTCCTTTAAGAGCTTCTTGTTGTGCATCCCGAATGCGTGCAGTGAGGTTCGTTCGAATCGTCATTTCCAATGCTCGCACCCTTAGGGTCTTACCCCTTTCTTTTCGGCTCAACGCGTCCGCTACAACGTTTGCCTTTCCAGGATGGTACTTAATCTCACAGTCATAATCGTTCAGCAGCTCAACCCAACGTCGCTGGCGCATATTCAATTCCTTCTGATCAAATATGTGTTGTAAGCTTTTATGATCTGTGAAGATTGTACATCGAGTACCATATAAATAATGTCGCCAAATCTTTAAGGCGAATACCACTGCGCCCAGCTCCAGGTCGTGAGTGGTATAATTTCTCTCGTGAACCTTCAGTTGTCTTGAAGCGTAAGCGATGACTTTTTGGCGTTGCATAAGCACACAACCCAAGCCTTGTCGTGAGGCGTCGCAGTATACCACGAAGTCTTCAGTGCCTTCGGGTAATGATAGTATCGGTGCATCGCATAGCTTGCTCTTAAGTAACTGGAAGGCTTCTTCTTGTTTGTGACCCCAGTCGTACTTCTTGTCTTTCTGGGTAAGGGTCGTTAGCGGTTGAGCTATCTTTGAGAAATTCTCGATGAATCGCCGATAATAGCCCGCTAAACCCAAAAATTGTCGAACTTCAGTTGGGGTCTTGGGAGCTTCCCAATTCTTTATCGCTTCAATCTTGGATGGGTCTACATGAATGCCCTTCTCATTCACAATGTGACCAAGAAATTGTACTTCGCGAATCCAGAATTCGCACTTAGAGAACTTTGCATAAAGCTTCTCTTTCTTCAGTAATTCCAAGATGGTTCTGAGATGTTGCTCGTGCTCTTCTTTCGTTCGCGAGTAAATCAGGATATCATCGATAAATACAATCACGAATTTATCGAGATATGGTTTGCATACGCGGTTCATCAAATCCATAAAGACCGCTGGCGCGTTCGTCAATCCAAACGGCATCACAAGAAATTCGTAGTGCCCATAGCGCGTTCTGAATGCAGTCTTTGGCACACTTTCATCTTGGATTCTCAGCTGATGGTATCCAGATCGAAGGTCGATCTTGGAATAGTAGCTTGATCCTTGCAGTTGATCAAACAAGTCATCAATCCTCGGTAGCGGATACCGATTCTTGATTGTGAGCTTGTTCAGTTCCCTGTTATCGATACACATCCGCAGTGATCCGTCCTTCTTCTTCACGAATAATACTGGAGCTCCCCGGGGTGAGAAGCTTGGCCTTATGAATCCTTTATCCAACAACTCCTGGAGTTATTTAGATAATTCTTGCATTTCAGATGGTGCAAGTCGATATGGAGCCTTGGCTACAGGAGCGGCTCCTGGAACCAAGTCTATGTGGAATTCGACTTGTCGTTGCGGAGGTAGTCCTGGCAGATCTTCAGGGAATACATCAGGAAATTCCTTCACTACAGGAATGTCTTCAAGTTTTGGCTCCACAGCCTTCTTATCTACAACGTGTGCTAGGAAAGCAACACATCCTTTCCTTAAGCACTTCTGTGCCTTCATACAACTGATGATTCGTAAAGGCGCGTTTCGTCTTTCTCCATGCACGATGAGGGTTTCATCATTCGCTAGGGGGATGCGAATGATTTTCTCATGACAAATAACTTCAGCTTTGTTCTTGGACAACCAGTCTATCCCAACTACTACATCGAAGCTACCCAATTGAATAGGTAGGAGGTCGATGCTAAATCTTCGTTCACCAAGTTCTAGCGTGCAGCCTCTAACAACTTCACCCGATTCAACGAGTTTACCATTGGCTAGTTCTATGGAATAAGGAATTTCTAATCTACTAGATTTTATTCCGAGTATGCGTTTAAATTCCACAGACATGAAACTATAATCGGCGCCAGTGTCGAATAATATGGATGCAAAGTGATTGTTAATGAGAAACGTACCGGTGATCACGTTAGGGTCCTCGCGTGCGTCTCTTGCTCCAATCACAAATGCTCGAGCCGGAGCGTTGTTTTTCTTTGGGCAGTCTTTCATGAAATGATCATTGCTTCCACAACTGAAGCATCCTTGGTTTTGCCCATTCTCGTTGCCAGCACCGTTTCCATTTCCACCATTGTTCCTATCATCAGCCCCATTACGATTTCCATTCCCGTTCCTCTTACTCCAGTAGTCTTCCGTGCGGTGACCCAACTTTCCACACTTGTCACACTTTGGGATGCGACAAGCTCCCTCGTGGTGTGTTTACACCGATGGCATTTGGGCAAGGTGCCTCGGTATCCCCTTGCTGGAGCGTCATTCATAGCTGCAAGAGATTTCACCCCTTGAGGCGGGTTGGGGTCACGCTTCTTGTTGGAACTCTTGTTGTTACGAATTGCCTGATTCAGGTTTGCATGCTTCCTCTTCTTGTCGCCAGACGACTCAGCATGCATCTCGGCATTTTCTGTTGGGTTCAGTGATAGTTTCTTCATTCGAACACAATCTTCAGTAAGGCTGACAGCCAGAGTTACAGCCTCGGTGATTGTTTGTGGTTTGGCCGACGTCACCATGCCACGAAACTCTAAGGCCAGTCCCCAAATGTAGCGTTCAACACGCTTGAATTCGGGAGTCACCATGTAGGGAAGCACTCTGGACAGATCGTGGAACCTTCGAGTGTAACCATTGATGTCAGCACCTTCCATAGTCAAGTGCCAGAACTCTGTTTCCAGCCTTTGGAGTTCCGCACGAGAGCAGTACTTCTCTCTCATTCTTTCCTTCAGTTCCTCCCAAGTTAGGCCATAAGCGGCATCATCACCCAAAGTTTGGGCTTGCAGGTTCCACCAAGTCAGAGCTTCATCGACAAACAACCCAGTAGCAAAGGTGACTTGTTGATCCGCGGTACACTTGCTCATGCGGAAAGTAGCTTCAGTCTTCTCCGTCCAGCGCACAAATGCTACTGCACCTCCCGTGCCGTCATAGTTCATCGGCTTGCAGTCGAGAAACTGCTTGAAAGTGCAGCCTTGAGCTGCATTGCCTCCAGACGAATCTCCATTCCCATTACGCCTAGCGTTGCTTGGTCCACCACTGTCTTGAGTACGGTTCGCCTCGTACTGGGTGATAGCAGCGGAGATCCTTTCCTCCAGTAGGGCGTTCAGCTCTTCAGCAGTTCTTGGTAGTGGGGGAGGAGGAGGTTGATCATCATTGCGAGCATTCACAGTTTTCCTGGGTGCCATGTTCTGACAGAACATAACACAACAGGGTTAGGCATTTGTTTGATATCGTCACACTAGACAGTAGTATCATATATATTCACAGGTATATATACCACATAAGTGACATCAAACAATTATTACTCTAGCAGAGTACTTAGTAGGCTTGCACTGAGGGAATCTACACGTGACAAGACTTGCTGTGATTTTTGTGCACTGAATTCCATAATTATGTATGCATCCATAATTACGTAACTCCTTGCACAGTCCGCACAGTTCGTTTCATCCTCATATTTCTTCCTTCAGATGGGCCATTGCTTTTAGGTAGAGTCACGTATGCTTGTGACATTCTACATCTAGTACATGCTAATTATCACACATAATTGCAAGTAATTTCTAGTCAACGACAAGTGCTACTCAAGTGCACTCTAAGTCTTGTAGTGTCTTTTCTAGACTCATGTAGACAGTTTCAGGTAGTGGATGTCGCGGGACGTTTTATGCAATGAAAACTCTTTGAAAATTGTTTTCGTGAAAGGATCCTAGAGATTGTAGACTAGACTCGAGAAAGAGTCCTGGTTCACTACAATCGCAGCTCTGATACCAATCTGTCACACCCCTTTCCGCGGCGGAAGCACGAGGTGTGATCATGAAAGGTTCTCATTGCATACGAAGAGTAAACATACTACATGCTCAAAAATACCTTCAAATATTACATTACTGAAAACATATGTCAAGTGTTTACAACACGCGATAACATATTGTCTTAAAAGTCACAACTTTATTTAAAGATAAACAAAGCGACATCCACGAGCATGAGTAAGACCACGCGCACATCCATCCTAGTTACCTGAAATACATGTGAGTTTTGGAAAACGTCAACATAAAGTTGGTGTGAATTCATGCAATTTTTGTATTTCACGTTTGTATACTTTGTATGAAAACATAATTTGTATTTTGTATAAATCAAGTCTTTTGTGTACACCACGTACTCATGTATAAATCAAATATTTCTGTATGTATCAAGTGTTAATGGGTTGCAAAGCCATTAACATGTGACACGACATAGGAAGTCACCAAACCATAGGCATTTTTCTGTAGTCGATTTACGACTGAGACACAAAAACACTGCTTGGTAAAAGAGTGGCCAAGAGTGGGGCTGCCCGGAACCCATTAGATCTAACCTTTTGTTCTGCGGTCTAAGTATGTACACGATTAATGGTGCTTATGGTACCCTATTCGTGACACGATTTCTCGTATCATTCTTGTATCCATCATACCATTTGTAAACATTGTAATATTTGTAACATGTATTTCACCCCCGAAGGTATAAAACTGAAAACAGTTAAAAGAAAAGGGGGAGCATGAACTCACAACTTTGCGTTCCTGTGCGTCGTAAACTTCACCGGATTTGCTTACTTAACGTCGTAACCTATACGCGTTTTCTTAACGTTAGTCACTAGACTTGTATCGCACAAGTACAGTCACTCTCTTTTGTATTTGTATTGTTGTGTTAAAAATTTTTCATATTTTTAACTACGTATCTTACTTATATTATTTCCTCTAAAATAAATATAAGTCTTTTGTGTTTTGCACTTCGCACCCGAATTATGTATCTTGTATTTTGTATGTGTATTTTTATGTTTATACTCCTCACGAGTATTTAGTGTATTTTTAAGTCTTAATACACTAGTACGTATAACACATACTATATACACTTAGCACATAAGTTGGTGATCAAATAATATATATTTTTCTCTCAAAAATATACATACTTATATCCATTTTTATTCTTGAAGAAATCCTCATTTCTTATCACCAAAAATTAGGGAAACCTTGGTAATGCTTTTAAACACATTTTTAGGGAATAAGTTTCTCAAAAACTTATATTTTTCTAAGTGTCAAATTTTATAAAAATTTTGACAGAGTTTCCCTTAAAAATGGAGGTTTCCCATGTTTTCAAAACATGTGTTTATTTTCTTTTAAATTGTCAACAATCTCCTCATTCAACAATAAACAATATGCAACTAGTTAAAATAGATATAATTGCAGAAATACATGAACTTGTGGTTTTTCCAAAATAGGTAGTATCCTTCCATTATTTTTAGTGGATCTTTGTATAGATCAACTTTGTTTCTTGAAAGTCTCGCTTTTAAAGAAGTTACATCTTTACAACTTCCGGTCAACATTTACAAAAATAGTTATTTTGTCGAAACTTTGTGTTACACAAGTGTTTACATACTCGTGTGTTTGCTAAAATCATTCTTTTTCATGTAAGACTCGGCTTTAGAAAATATGATTTCTTGGACACTTGGTCCTTTGAAAGTACCGCTTGTAGATCCGTAGATCTACTAGTTTTGAACACTATTTCACAAGTTAAATCGCTTTTACACAAGTTCATGATTCGTATGTGGTAGAGTTTCATCTTCTAACCCTTGTTATACTTAAACAAGCTTTATGTCATAATCCAAGATCATGACTAAAACGGGTTAAATGATGATCTGAGCTACCACAACATAGATCGGGTCCAAATAATCACACAAATCAAATACTACATGATTTACACAACATATGTGCTTTTAACCACCATTTTTAGTGCTTTTAGTAGACTTTTAAGCTTCAACTTGTATGTTTACGAGTTTTAATCGTTACAAATCATATTAACCACTTTAAAATAGTTCGAGAAGGTGATTTAAGCAACATACCACTAGCTCGAGGCTAGGGAAGAATCTAAGCGCAAATAGGGTGGATAAAAGCAAAGTAGAGAGGTCCTTCGCCTTCCGTTTGCTCCAAGGTTCCTTATATGCGACCCTTAACACTTGTATGAACTTGAAATGGCAAGATCAAAGCTTGGCAATGGTTGTGTGTTCAAGGGGTGTTTGGCCGTAGCTTCTTAGAGTGGGAGGGAGAGAGAGTGATGAAGTTCAAGTGTGGGTGGTGATTGGTATGTTGTGTTTAGTGTGGATCTTATAGGCAATTCATAAGATCATTACCCAATGGTTTCTATGTCTAGATGATATGGGACAAGAAGGATTAGTTTAATCCAAAATAGGACAAGGGTGTCCCTTGGGGACCGAATTCGTTGGATGGGGGGGGGGGGTCCTTAGTCCAATTCTAACTAATCACTAAATATTAGTTAGGTTAGTTTAGGTAGTTTAGGGATTAACCCGGTTACTAGTGTGTTGTGCTTTACAGTGGGTGTTAGGGTATTCGGGGACCCTAACTGGCTCAGAAAAAGAACAACTATGTTAATGACAATATTTTTATGTTCCGGGTAAAGTCCGGTTGTTCGGTTACATACCGATTCGTTAAAGTGCTAAATTGCACCTTTTAGTGTTTAATAAGTATCTTTTTGTAACACTATCGATTCCCAACACTTAGGGAAATATTCTGGATAATAAAACGACATTTCTGCAAAATATTCATATGTCTAAATGCTGAATTATTGCTGAATTATATGAATTCTGCACTTAAAGTGCGTTTCGGGTGCTTTTTAGTGCTTAATTTTGCTTTCGCCTTGCATATATATTAAACCCTTGTATGTACTCTTGGGTTTTAATGCATTCTTGTTGTCGGACCTACACCTAGGCTCCAATTTTATTGTCTGGCTGCTTTCTGCAGTTCCGTTGACACAGTGTGTCTTACCGGTGAGTTTACTAGTATTTCTGACGCAACGCTCTCGTTTATGCATAAAGCAATATTTTGTAGTATACAACGTGCATGAATTCACTTGTTTAGTACGAAATCAGACATGGCTAACAATTAAGCACATAATTGCAGTCATTAAGCAATAATTAATGTGTACGGAAATTACCGGTTTGGGCCAGTTGTCACATGAATACCCGTTACGCTTATTACGCGTTCGGTTCGGTTTATGTAACTAGTTTACATAAATTAGCCTAAACGGGTCTTATCGGTTTTATCTCAAAATCCAGAATGTGTATGAATTACCCATATTAAGCAAGTCTCTGAACTTGTCGGGTTTAAATCACATTCTATCCGGTCTTCGCCTAATCGTGCGTACAAACCGTATCTTTGAAACTAGCCGGTCTAAGCTTAAGCTTAATTAAAGACCCGTTAGAATTCTAATAGGTTATTATAAACCTTCGTTCCAGATTAGGAGTACCAGTAAAAGCTACTTGCATTTTGCTTATTGTGATTATTACATTGCTCAGGTAAATACTTTTAACTTATTTTCCCTATACGGGCTTGGGTTACGGTATATAGCATACCGCTTGATCGGGCATCAAATCTTCCATCGTTGGGTGGTTAATTGAATAATTTGATCGGCTCGTTTAAACAGTCATGTTTACTTAAAAGCCTTTGGGGGGTTAATGACCATGTCCCGGATATCCTTGGCATCATTTTACGAAATGGCCACGACTTAAACGCGGGGTGTAGGCGTACACACGTCAGTGCACAAAAGAATAATGTGGTGTGTCTATTGATCTTTAACCCGGACATGATCCGGGCTACTGAACGCATAAGGAACATGTAATTCGTTCACAAGATTATATATTTAAATAATTCACCCAAGTTATAAAAATGTTTATGCCATGTGCATCCAAACCAATTTTCAATCATTTTCCAGAATGAGTCAGTTGAATGTATTTACCAGTGTAAACTGACGTATTTTCCCAAAAAGATTAAATGCAGGTCCTAAGCGTAATTGGCTGGGATTTCTCCTTAGCATCGATAGAAGTCTCGCAAGCTTTAGATGCCTACCGTCTGTTGAACTATTATTTATTTTTGATCCTTCTGTGGACAAACATTCAACTGTTGTGATACACGATATTACAATATTATTAAAGTTGAATTTATATTTTTCAATTGCTTCCGCTGTGCATATTTATATTGTGTTGTTTGACTATTATGTTGCCAACCACGTCACGATACTCCCCCACCGGGCCCACCGGTGACACGTGGAAACCGGGGTGTGACAGGTTGGTATCAGAGCCAACATTGAGTGAATTAAACACTAGCCTTTTGTGTTTAATCTCAATGACACAATTGCACATTTCTAAACTTTCGAGTCTAGACATGTAACATAGGACAAATTCCACTTTGTTTGTGTTGTTCTTTATTTTGCATATATTTTTGTTTTGTTATCTCATATTATAATGACAGGATTTGAAAATGCCGCCAAGATTCTTCAGGAGGAGAGGAAGAGGCAAAGGGCCAGTCACCGCCCCCAATGATAATGAAGCTGGACCTTTGCATATGCGAGCCCCATCTACCACGGAGAGTGACGATCCCCGGCAGAACCGGAGGAACCTCTTTGAGCCGGCTAGACGGTCGGTATCACATAGTTCAACACCTCCTAACCCTTATGGGCCACAGCCGGAGTATGAGCCCAACAACCCTCAACCGTCTTACATACTGTTACAGCGATCCTTATCGCATCATTCTTTTGGAGACCCTACACCTGTCTTCAGGGGCCGGTTTAACCCGGCCAATTTCATACCAGAACCAGTGGGTTTTAACCCATTGGGACCGGACGATCATTTCTCGGGAGATAACGCGGACGATATGGACGAGGATACGGACCCCGTCGAACCTGCCAGTGGTACACCAAACCACCCAATAGAGATCTCTGACGGATCTTCTTTCCACGGATCACCCTACGGTGGTCCAGATAGCTTTCAAGCTATGTTTACCAGGCACGAATGGTATTATACACCTCCTCACCATTTGTCGCCTCAGCAGCAGCAGCAGCAACAACAGGATCCCTTTGAGGATTCAAGATTTGTGGCAGTCACGCCACCACCTCCACCGCCACCAGTTCAATCGGCACCTCCACAACCGCCAAGGCGTAGGAGAACCGGAGCGCGTATGTCTGCGCGAGCGGGAGACTTTCACTTTAGTTCTCCACGACAATCAAGTGGCAGCCACTATCCGCCACTTCAGGAGGACCCACAAATGGGTGGACCCTCACACCCAGTTGCACCGCAACCACTGCCTATGGGTTTTGATAACCCAATTCCGGCATTCACGGGTTCTATGGCGTATAACCCGTTCGAACAGCCAGTGCACACCAATTACAACTACGCAGAAGCCGACCCATACATGGTAGCGGCTAACTACAACACCCAAGGACCCTATGGAGATCCATGGGGAGTAGGGTACCCAACACATGGTTACCAAATACCTCCAAGACCTATTATCAGGCAACAATCGCAACCACCAAGGTTCTCCCCACCAGAGCGTTAAGAAATTCTGCAAAGGTTGGACCATGTAGAGCGAGAATTTCACAGGGAACGGAGGGAGGGACAAACTTTCTTCCAAGGATTAACGAGCCTAATTAAAGGGAAGAGCAAGAAGGACCACTGAATCCTTCCATTAGTTGTAGAGCCCCTGCGTGGGTATGTATGTTTGTTTGTTTTGACCCCTGCGTGGGTCTATCCTTCTGTTAACCCCTGCGAGGGTATGTTATTTGTGTAAGTCCATGCGTGGACTATTATGTTATTAAGCCCCTACGTGGGTATGTTTGTTATTAAGCCCCTGCGTGGGTATGTGTGTTATTAAGCCCCTGCGTGGGTAAGTACTTGTTTAAACCCCTGCGTGGGTAAGTTTGTTTGCTGAAAAGTCCCGTTTAGGGCAACATGTAATCTTTTGATAATTAATGGAATGATGTTTCTAAATTTCATCTTGCTATTATATGCATAAATGTTATATATGAAATAAATAAATAAAAATTCATTCCTTTTAAGGAAAATCTGCCTACTTAATTATTGAATAAGAATCTTAAGAGTGAAACCTAGTCTGAGTGTCATTATAAAGACCTGACCATGATGGTAAGACCTGTTTAAAAGATTCAAATCCCAGTTAACATCTGAAAACATGTTAACACTCCTGGCAGATGTGATTCATTTAAAATCACACGCATTATTATTATATAAGGATCTTTCAAAGATTCCAAACCCAACTAAATGATCTCTGAATCATGGGTTAAATCATCAATTAAGATGATCATATTTTTACCATACGTGGTAATACGTGCCTACGGGCCCTGCTCATTTCTATATGAGCCAAAAGACAGTGGTAGCTATGACTCCCTGTCTGATAAAGGTGATGAACTAGGTTCAAACCTTCATGCTTTGATTCTGTGAAATCATAGCTTATAATTTATAAATGTCCTTGTGACTAGGCCTATTGTGCCAGTATACCTTCATATTTTGATTCTCTGAAATCATAACTTATAAATTAAAAGTGTCCATGTGACTAGGCCTTTTGTGCCACAAATAAAATTGTTATTGTTTTATAATTAGGATAAATTACGATAAAAATCCTAAATAAATATGATTAATAAATTAACCAAATATGGTCTCTGTTTACCATGGTTAATGAATTTCCCTAAGAGGCAATTCCATAATAAACTCCCAAATAAACTATTGTCCTTGTTTTCTGTAACAGTTCAATTAAAATGGCTAACTCAGACGAAATTAATAGCCATCCAGTGGAGAATATCGATAATGCCCGAGTAAATTTAACGGGTGCTGAATTGAAAGCGTTGGTTGACGACGCAGTTACAAAGGCATTGGAACGGCAGTACGAAGAGTATAGTGGGACTCGAAGTAGGACCCTATCTACGCCGCATGCAAAGCCTCCTTCCAAGAAGGAAGAACTGAAGAAAGATGATGATCGACACTCCTCAAACCACCACAGTAATCCATCTCAACATATTGTATTGAACCAAGGACCCCGTGAGAAGGGTTGCTCATATAAATATTTTGTTTCTTGCAAACCTCGGGATTTCACTGGGGAGAAGGGAGCCATTGACTGTATGACGTGGATGGATGAGATGGATACGGTTGTGGATATCAACGGATGCGCTGAGAGGGACGTAGTCAAGTTTGTGTCGCAATCTTTTAAGGGTGAAGCTTTAGCCTGGTGGAGATCTCTGATTCAAGCCACCGGGAAAATCCCATTGTACAACATGTCTTGGGATCAATTTACTGCCCTAATCAGGGAAAATTACTGCCCTCAACATGAGGTGGAGAAGATAGAGTCTGATTTTCTATCATTGGTGATGACAAACCTTGACTGTCAAGCTTACCTCACGAGCTTCAACACTATGTCCCGGTTGGTACCGTATATGGTAACCCCGGAACCAAAAAGAATAGCTCGTTTTATCGGTGGTTTAGCCCCCGAGATAAAGGCAAGCGTGAAAGCTTCTCGGCCAGCTACTTTTAGATCAGTAGCTGACATTTCTTTATCCCTTACTTTGGATGCGGTCAGGCAAAGATCGCTGAGGAATAAGGATGCTGAGAAGAGAAAACGTGAAGATGATAGTTCACGGAGATCGAACAAGAAGCATCGTGGGAACGGTGACAACACGAAGGGATCTGAGTCAAGGAAAGATGGGCATCAGTCTGGTGAGAAGCCCAAATGTAAAATTTGCAAGAAACAACACTATGGAAAGTGCAGACTTGAGCCGAACTCGCAGACTCAGTCAAAAACCTTTGCATGTGGAATCTGCAAGTCCACGAATCACAAGACATTGGATTGCAAGAAGATGAAAGACGCAACGTGCTACCGTTGCAATGAAAAGGGGCACATTAAGACCAACTGCCCTAAATATGCCAAGAAGCCTGAAGGGGCCAAGAAGACCAATGCTCGAGTCTTCAGAATGGACGCAAAGGAAACGGTTCTAGACGACAATGTGATCACAGGTACTTTCCTTGTAAATGATGTCTATGCAAGAGTACTTTTTGATTCAGGCGCAGATAAGTCTTTCGTAGATCATAAATTTTGCAATTTCTTAATTTACCTGTCAAAACCTTGAGTATAAATTATGAGGTAGAGTTAGCAGATGGAACCATAGAAACCGTCTCAACTGTGTTAGATGGATGTGTTATATCCATTAAGAACCACTCTTTTCCTCTGTCTCTACTTCCCTTTAAGTTGGCCGGTTTTGACATAGTTTTGGGTATGGACTGGTTATCTCATAACCAGGCCCAAATTGTCTGCAACAAGAAGCAGGTAGTGATAAAGACTCCGTCTGGTGAATCACTTACCATTCGGGGAGATACCCAGTATGGACTGCCTGAGCAGGTGACTATACTTAAGGCTTCCAAGTGTTTAAAGAAGGGTTGTGTCATCTACATGGCACAAGTGATTATTGATGAGCCTAAACCGAAGATAGAAAACATCCCCGTCATTTCTGAATACCCTGAAGTTTTTCCGGAAGAACTACCTGGTTTGCCACCAGATAGGCAAGTGGAATTCAGGATTGATATCATCCCCGGAGCAGCACCAGTTGCTAGAGCACCCTATAGGTTGGCACCAACGGAAATGAAGGAATTAAGAACACAACTGGATGAATTGCTAGCTAAAGGTTTCATAAAACCTAGTTCGTCTCCTTGGGGAGCGCCAGTCCTGTTTGTCAAGAAGAAGGACGAATCGATGCGTCTGTGCATCGATTATCGTGAGCTTAATAAGGTCACGATCAAGAATAGGTATCCTTTGCCCAGGATCGACGATTTGTTCGATCAATTGCAAGGAGCAAGTTATTTCTCGAAGATTGACTTGAGGTCAGGCTACCATCAACTGAAGGTTAGAGATGAAGACGTACACAAAACAGCATTTAGAACTCGTTATGGTCATTACGAGTTCCTAGTGATGCCTTTTGGGCTCACTAATGCACCTGCCGCGTTCATGGATCTCATGAATCGCGTATGCAAACCCTACTTAGATAAATTAGTCATCGTCTTCATCGACGACATTCTTATCTACTCGAAGAACCAAGCTGACCATGAGAAACACCTTCGCTGTATTCTCAAACTCCTGCATCAGGAGAAGCTTTATGCCAAATTCTCTAAATGTGAATTTTGGCTTCGAGAAGTCCAATTCCTTGGACATGTGGTGAGTGAGCGTGGTATCCAAGTGGATCCCGCTAAGGTTGAAGCAGTTATGAACTGGCAAGAGCCAAAGACGCCTACAGAGATTCGTAGCTTCCTGGGATTGGCGGGATATTACAGGCGTTTCATTGAAAAATTTTCAAGGATTGCTGCACCCCTAACTTCCTTGACTAAGAAGAAAGTAAAGTTCGTTTGGGGCCCTAAGCAGCAAGAATCCTTTGATATTCTGAAGCAAAAGTTGAGCAACGCTCCAGTACTGACTTTTCCTGAAGGCACCGAAGAGTTCGTAGTTTACTGCGATGCATCGCACACTGGCATGGGGTGTGTGCTTATGCAGAAAGGCAAGGTTATTGCCTATGCATCACGACAGTTAAAGGTGCATGGTGTGTGCTTATGCAGAAAGGCAAGGTTATTGCCTATGCATCACGATAGTTAAAGGTGCATGAAAAGAATTACACCACCCACGACTTGGAGTTGGGTGCCGTTGTATTCGCACTAAAACTGTGGAGGCATTATTTATATGGAATCAAATGTGTGATCTACTCCGATCACAAGAGCCTTCAACATCTGTTTAATCAGAAGGATTTAAACATGAGGCAACGCCGTTGGATGGAAACTTTAAATGATTATGATTGTGAAATCTGATATCATCCCGGCAAGGCGAATGTAGTCGCCGATGCCTTGAGTCGAAAGGAGAGGGTGAAACCCATCCGAATCAATGCCAAGCGCATGGAGATAAAGAATAATTTGATGGAAAGGTTGTTAGCTGCACAGAAGGAAGCTGTGTTGGAAGCTAACTATCCTAACGAAAAGCTAGGGGTAACTGAGGAGCAGTTAACTCTTAGCAAGGACGAAATTCTAAGATTAAATGGACGAATATGGGTTCCAATTTATGGAGGACTCCGAGATGTCATCCTCCAGGAAGCCCATAGTTCCAAATACTCCGTTCATCCTGGAGCTGATAAGATGTACCAGGATCTAAGGGCAAATTATTGGTGGATAGGCTTGAAGAAGTCTGTAGGCACCTATGTAGCCAAATGCTTGACATGTGCGCAAGTCAAAGCCGAGCATCAGAAACCGCCAGGTTTGCTACAACAGCCTGAACTTCCCACTTGGAAATGGGAAATGGTAACTATGGACTTTATCACCAAGTTACCTAAGACAAGGAAAGGAAATGATACAATATGGGTTATAGTTGATAGACTGACTAAGTCAGCACATTTCTTACCCATCAAGGAGACTTATAGCTCCGATATGTTAGCCCAGTTATACGTTGATAAGATTGTAGCTTTACATGGCATACCTGTGTCTATTATCTCTGACAGAGATACTAGATACACGTCACATTTTTGGAAGAGTTTCCAACAATCTTTGGGCACACGTTTGAATTTTAGTACGGCTTATCATCCTCAGACTGACGGTCAGAGTGAGCGTACTATTCAAACATTGGAAGACATGCTACGTGCATGTGCGATCAATTTGGGTGGTAGTTGGGATAAGAACCTACCGTTAATCGAATTCTCCTACAACAATAGCTACCATACCAGCATTAAGGTTGCGCCTTTTGAGGCATTATACGGTAGAAAGTGTAGAACGCCGGTTTGTTGGGCGGAAGTTGGAGATGTCCAATTATCAGGACCAGAGATAGTCTTTGAAACGACGGACAAGATTGTCCAGATTTGTGACCGTCTCAAAGTTGCCCGAGATAGGCAGAAGAGTTACGCAGATCCAAAGCGTAAAGCTTTTCACTTCGAAGTAGGTGACAAAGTGTTGCTTAATGTATCACCTTGGAAGGGGGTGATGCGGTTTGGTAAGAAAGGCAAGCTAAGCCCGAGATACATAGGACCTTTCAAGGTTATCGAACGTGTCGGGTCAGTTGCCTATAAGTTAAACTTACCAGAAGAGCTCAGTGGAATTCATAATGTGTTCCACATCTGCAATCTGAAGAAGTTCTTCGCTGATGAATCACTGGTTATACCACATACAGATGTGCATATAGATGAGAGCTTAAAATTTGTGGAAAAACCATTGTCGATTGAAGATCGACAGGTAAAGAAGCTTCGAAGGAAGCATGTACCTATTGTAAAGGTCAATGGGATGCCCGTAGAGGACCCGAATACACGTGGGAGGTTGAATCCACGATGAAAGAAAAGTACCCTTACTTATTTCAGTAAATCTCGGGGTCGAGATTTCTTTTAAAGGGGTGAGGATGTAACACCTCGAAAATTCATGTCCTATAATGTGTTGACACGTGTCATAAGTTTGAACGTGTGAAAGAATGTTATAAAAGGACTAAAGTTGACAAACATGGAAAGTATGTGAATATACGGGTTCTAAATTTCAACAGTGAATAAATATACTTCATAATAACCCTACATGATGTTTATAACATCAAACGAATAAATCATGGATCATGCGAAGCTAAAAGTGAGAGATTACAAACTACAGGGGTTAAATGTGTCAACATGTTTAAAGATATACCTCTGAGTGACCTTTTGACAAACCCGAAGCTTTGTAACTGTTAATTATGCTCACTAGAATGCACGATATAAATTTCATAAAGTTTCGTTATCGTATGAGAAAGTTATGATCAAATTCTTGTGCGAGGGGTTAAAGCGTTAACATTGAAAGTTATGACTTTTTGGGTTAACCGGAAGTGTCCAGGGACTTGGCAAAGTGGGTACAAATCTTGAAGCCCTTATATGTCAAATTAGAGGGTTCAAATTGCAAGAAATAGGTCAGTTGACCTTTCGGAAGGACTAAGAGGTGAGATGCAACATCATGAAAACGTTTTTGTCTGATCATGAGGTCCAGGCGGGCCGCGTAAGAGATTAAGATATCTTACGCGGGCCGCGTAAGTTGCCCAGTAACAAAATCTCCAAACAGCAGCCTGCAAACGCGCTCAACCGACCTTTAATCGATATTTTTGCATTGTGGGCGACCCCTAAACAGTCCTAGGCACTTAGGGACACATGTTGGTGGGTTGTGGTCAGTGATAGAGTTGTGTGTCAACTTCTTGTGGTGAAAAATTCACTATATAAAGGCAATGAGTTGCAACAAGTCCCTCACACCTTCATCTGCACATTTGGAGCATTTCTGGAGCTAAGGATCTTTCTCTAAGCATCACATTTCGTGCATAGGACTTCAGTAAGTTTGCTAATCCTTCCTTAATTGATTTTAGCTTAGTTATTTAGCTAAAAGTCAAACCATCGTAATTACGGTTTGACTTCGAGATTAATTAATAATGGCTCAGTCAAATCTCGAATTAAAAGTACCTCTAAGTAGGTAATTATGTGGGTAATAAACCCTCAAAAGGGTTCCCCCTGATTCCCACTCTAACTAGGTCAAATGTCGGGTCAAACTTGTATTTAAAATGTCAACAGAATGTGTAAATTACAAATTATGCATAATTAGCAATGTAGAACACATACAACCTTTTTGATCATTAATATAACTTGGTAATTAGTGTAAGAACATGTCTAAACATGTTCAACCCGACAATTTCCTGTTTAGACCCGGTTCGGAACCGAAAGTCGCATAGTTTGACTTATACTTTGACTTTCAGTTCTGACCCGTTATGGTATGTTTTAGAAATGCCTTAGAGCTTTATTTGGACCAGGTTACATGCTAGTATAACCCTCTGTGATTATACACCTCGGATCATTAGTTATCCAATTAATATGCATGATTCCGTTAATTGCTCATATGTTGACCATTATGCCCTTTTCACCTTAAAACGAGATTTTTGGAAATGTAAAAGAGTAGAAACTTTAATTACTGATATATAAACTTTTATGCAAAATTTGACATCAGTTTGAGGTGTAGATAAAGAGTTATGCTCGTTAGCGTAAAATGAAAGCTTTATGTTGATTAAACAGCGTAATTAGCGTATAGCCTAATTACACCTACTTTTTGATATCAAACTTATTACCCACTGATGTAATATATTATTTTGGGATTTTTGAATATTTTTAATTAATTTTAGGCTGAGCATAACTTATAGTCGTAGGCTTAATCCGGTAATTGTCGGTTTTGCCCTTACGGGCTATAAAATGAGTTTTACATATCTAAACGACTCCAAACCTTTTGCTACTGATCACATATGTTAAATAAATTATTTTAATCCTTCTGGAAATATAAAAATATCAGATTTATGTATCAAACCCGGAAATGGCCTCTAATCGCCTTTTTAAGCGTTTTTAACGCATAGTATGTACTAAAATTATTTTAAACATACAAGGGTTGATACCTACTGATATTTGAGGCAAATTATAATATTTTAACAGTAAGCAAAGGTTTTTAAACTCAGACTTCAGTTTTGAGCTTTTCGGCTTATGTGAAATTACCAAAATGCCCCTACGGTGCATAGTTTGGTTATAATTGATAAATTTCACATATATACTTTACCCTACTGTTATAACTTAATAAAATAAGTATTTTTGCTGATTACATCAGACCTGTAACTCAGGTGAATATTTAAACTCTTTTATAACCTTTTAAATGACCAAACTACCCCTACGGGGCATAGTTTGTGTTTAAATTCGTTTCGGGCATAATAAAAGACATATTACTGATGTCACAACATATATGAAGCATATTAACTTAGGAAACCTGTAAATAGCTCTCATGAATACCCGTTACGCTTATTACGCGTTCGGTTCGGTTTATGTAACTAGTTTACATAAATTAGCCTAAACGGGTCTTATCGGTTTTATCTCAAAATCCAGAATGTGTATGAATTAACCATATTAAGAAAGTCTCTGAACTTGTCGGGTTTAAATCACATTCTATCCGGTCTTCGCCTAATCGTGCGTACAAACCGTATCTTTGAAACTAGCCGGTCTAAGCTTAAGCTTAATTAAAGACCCGTTAGAATTCTAATAGGTTATTATAAACCTTCGTTCCAGATTAGGAGTACCAGTAAAAGCTACTTGCATTTTTCTTATTGTGATTATTACATTGCTCAGGTAAATACTTTTAACTTATTTTCCCTATACGGGCTTGGGTTACGGTATATAGCATACCGCTTGATCGGGCATCAAATCTTCCATCATTGGGTGGTTAATTGAATAATTTGATCGGCTTGTTTAAACAGTCTTGTTTACTTAAAAGCCTTTGGGGGGTTAATGACCATGTCCCGGATATCCTTGGCATCATTTTACGAAATGGCCACGACTTAAACGCGGGGTGTAGGCGTACACCCGTCAGTGCACAAAAGAATAATGTAGTGTGTCTATTGATCTTTAAACCGGACATGATCCGGGCTACTGAACATGTAATTCGTTCACAAGATTATATATTTAAATAATTCTCCCAAGTTATAAAAATGTTTACGCCATGTGCATCCAAACCAATTTTCAATCATTTTCCAAAATGAGTCAGTTGAATGTATTTACCAGTGTAAACTGACGTATTTTCCCAAAAAGATTAAATGCAGGTACTAAGCGTAATTGGCTGGGATTTCTCCTTAGCATCGATAGAAGTCTTGCAAGCTTTAGATGCCTACCGTCTGTTGAACTATTATTTATTTTTGATCCTTCTGTGGACAAACATTCAACTGTTGTGATACACGATATTACAATATTATTAAAGTTGAATTTATATTTTTCAATTGCTTCCGCTGTGCATATTTATATTGTGTTGTTTGACTATTATGTTGCCAACCACGTCACGATACTCCCCCACCGGGCCCACCGGTGACACGTGGAAACCGGGGTGTGACAGTGATGGGCTGGATGAAGGAGAAGACGGGTCGAAGGATGAAGAAACAGATGGGCCGTGGGGGGGAGTCTGGGCCAAGAGGTAAAGAGTTATGTGGGCTGATGTGTGGGGACAGTGTGTTAGGAGGGGTGGTTAGTAAAGGGTGTATAGTAGGTGGAGTGATGAAAGGCGGGCCAGGGGATTTAGAGTGGGCCGAGATGTGAGTAGGGGAGGTGGGTTGGGCCGTATGTTGAGTAGGAGAAACAGGGGGGTTAGAGTGGGGGATTTGGTAGGAAAACAAATGCAAAGGGTGAACAGAATCAGTAAGGAAGTCGTATGTGTTTGGGGAAGGTTTAGGATTGTTGGCAAAATGGAAAACAGTTTCCTCAAAAATCACATGTCGGTTAAGAATAATTTTGCGAGTAGCGAGATCAAGGCACTTGTAACCTCGATGATTAGGGGGGTAGCCAAGGAAGACACATGGCATAGAACGGTATTGTAGTTTATTGATAGTAGTGTGAGGTATGAGGGGGTAGCATAGGCAACCAAAAACACGAAGGTGGGAGTATGAGGGTATGGTTTTATATAGTTTCTGAGTTGGAGAAATATGAGAAAGAATTTTGCTAGGTAGAATGTTGTGTAGGTAGGTGGCCACTTCCAGGGCATGATGCCAATATGTGTTGGGTAAAGAAGAATGGGCAAGTAGAGTACGGATAATATTATTAATAGAGCGAATTTTGCGTTCGGATTTTCCGTTCTGAGAGGAGGTATAAGGACAAGAGAAACGAAATTGCATGCCGTTTAATTTGCAAAATTGGTGAAACGCATTATTGTTATATTCCGTTCCATTATCGCATTGAATTTGTTTGATTTTTCTTTCAAATTGAGTGTTGATCATGTTGTAAAAGGTGGTAAAGATGGAGAAAACATTTGATTTAGTGGTGAGGGGGTAGGTCCATAGAAAGTTAGAAAAATCATCTAAAAATAGTATGCAGTAACGATGACCCCCCGTACTAAGTACTGGTGAAGTCCAAAGATCACTGTGTATGATATCAAAGGGCATGCGAGTAACATTATTAGAATCAAAGAAAGGTAACCGAATATGTTTACCAAAAACACAAGATTGACAAATATTATTTTTCAAAGTTCCACAAGAAATAAAACTAGAATTTTTTAGTGAATGCAATAAGGAAGATCCCGGATGACCGAGACGTTGATGCCATGTGTCTTGAGAAATAGCAGTGAGAGCAGTGGGAGAGACGATCTTGGTGACTTGTGATGGATCAAAAGTGTAGAGTCCTTCCGAGCTATTGCATCGTAGGATAGGGGTCCGAGTCTTGAGATCCTTCACCAAAAAACCATACGGGTCAAATTCAATGGATAATTTATTATCGGTAGTAAAACGACGAACGGAAAGTAAATTTTTAATTAGTGATGGGGCGTAAAGGACATGGTTTAATTTGAATGGTGGTAGGGGAGGGGGTAGGGTAAGGTTGCCTTGTCCATGCACGGGAATGGTTTGACCATTTCCCACGATAATATTTTTATTAATGCTTTTATTAAAAACAGACGAAAGGTGAGAGTTAGAAGTCATATGACCTGTGGCACCTGTATCCATAGCCCAAGAGGTGTCGTGAAGCGACATTGCATGCATAGCTTGATGAAGATCCGTGGGCATGTGAGTGGCAGGAGCGGACTGACCCGGTCGAGGGCCGAGAATACCCGCCGAACTATTATTGAACTTGTTCATTGTTGGGTAAGGACAAGGAGGTAAGTGAGTCCAGGAGGCCCAAGGAGCATGAGGAGATGTGGTTTGTGTTGGGCCGGCCCATGGTGCATAACAAAGCCATGGGAAATAACCTGCTGTTGAATTGTTTCCAGGAGAGTTGATGTTGCCGCCACTATATTGACCACCGAAACTACCCCTGCCGCCACGACTGCCACCCTGGCGACCTCTACCCCGGCCGCGGCCACGGCCACGGCCGCGACCTCGATCATAATTATCCGCTCGCTGTCCAGCCGTTGAATCGTACCGTTCACGAGTGTCTTTTTGTTGAGTATCAACGGATGCGGTGAGAGCAGCCCCGGCTGACTGAGCGGAGTGGCGGATCTGATTTATTTTGCGGGATTCTGCCATGCATAACCGTGAACGGGTATCGTAGAAATCTGGGAGAGGCTTCATCTGTTGAATAACGGATGCAGTGTTCTCGTATTGTTTGGTAAGACCGGATAATAGTTGCAGCACCAGTTGTTCATCGGTAACGGGGGAACCAAGGTTTGTTAATTGGTCGAAAATCACCTTAAGTGCCTGACAGTATGCTGACATGTTCGGAAACTGATCCAGATGAGTATTGGCAAACTTGTTGTTAAGATCGATCATCCGGGTGGCCTTGTTATCTTGGAATATATTGGTGATAGTAGTCCAGGCGTCGTAGGCAGTTGTATCAGGTTTGAGAACAGTATGAAGTAGGTCAGTGGATATGGTGCTATAGATCCATTGTAAAACAATGGAGTCGAGACGCTCCCAGGTTTCGGTAGGAGCGGTCTTGTCTTTGTCCTTGTCTTTACTTGTATCGGATGAAGATGAAGTCTCAGTGGCCGATTTGGGTTGAAGATGATGATAGACAAGATGAGCTTTACATTGGATTTTGAACATCTCTGACCAGGTGGTGTAATGCCCGGTTTCGATATCCAACGTAACAGGTATAAGGTTCTTGATAGATGTTACTGTGACTGCAGGGTGAGGAGTGGAAGAAGAAGACATGATTGAAAAAGGAGAAGGCTGTTACGGCGCAGGGAAGGAGGTGAGGAGAGAAAAAAAATCGGCAATTTAGGGTTAGGGATCGGATATTAGAGCATTCACATCCAAAGAACTTAATTTCGAGTGTGGGGTTTTTAAAATATAAAGAGTATAAAAAATGGTTGTGAGTGGAAGAGAGAGAAAATGTTACTGTTCATCTGTATATTTGGGGGGACGCTGTTCACCCATTATAATTTTTTAATATATATTGAAAGTGGTTGTGAGTGAAGGAGAGAGAAAAATGTAATGATAAAGGTATAAAAATATTATTTAATTGAAAATGAGAGAGAAAAAGTATTTGTTTTTAGTGGAAATATATTGATATATGAGTTGTTTTTTAGTGGAATGTATGTATAATTTTAGGGGGCTGGATGTGAATGCTCTTAGGTGTGATACCATGTGAGAATTCAAAACTTCCTTGCCTTCTCAATAAACATAACGAATATATATATAGGTTACAAACAAATCTCCTCATATTGTGGAGGAGATATTCATGACAATCTATACTATATAATAAAAGAAACCATGTTTGGGACACTTGTCATCATTCTAGACCATGCTTAATTATAGATAATTATTATTTAATTTAAATTATTAAATATAAATTAAATTAATATAAATCTTATCAATGTATATTTGAAAAGAAAAAAACAACTCAACCTATTTAATAGCATTTCATTCTTATGAACAATTTGGCATTTTTCATTCTAGATTAACAACCAAAGAATTTCAATGAATCATACACATCATTATTAGATACGGTGATACAAACTGTATATTAGAAAAGAAAAAAACAACTCAACCTATTTAATAGCATTTCATTTATGAATCAAAATACCTCAGAGAAAAAATAATTTCTCAAAAGAAATAAACTGAAATTTGACTGTAATCTATGCCTGAAGGCCAAAACTTCAATAACCCTAACCAAATCTATATCTTTATAGATAAAATTAAGAGGTTAACACACAAATTAAACATACACTTTCATCTGATCTCCGTTTATAACAATGTATAAGTGTTTTCCTGAGATAAAAAGACAATTTGTAAAATAGAATTGGAAATTTTCATAAATTAACGACCAAAGAATTTCAATGAATAATTATGTTATCTAAAAAAGTGATAATAGGATCATCATTAACAATTGATATGTTATATAATGAGAAATATGACTATTTTAACCATTTAGTCATTTTCTTTCCATCAAGTTTTTAAAACTAAAATAACTTTATATACTTTTAAAAAATATATATATATACCATAAAATCAAGTATTTTGCTATATATATTTTTTTTAATAAAAGTGACGTTAAAAAAGTAACAAAAAGGTCTATTCCATAATGGTCTATTCCATTTCGTATCTCATTCTTGCATATCAAACACTACCTCGTGTAATACACAGGTTTTTAAAGATATAACTTTTTTTTTTAATTATTTGCTATATAAAATTAGATTTATTCAACCCGTACAATACATGGAGTTTTTTTAAAATATAATTTTTTTATTATTTAGTAAATAAAATTACATTTCTTCCACCCGTGAATACATATGTTTTTTTTTAAATATAACTTTTTTATTGTTTGATATATAAAATTACATTTATTCAACCCGCACATACATGAGGTTCTTAAAGATATAGTTTTTTTTTATTATTTAATATATAGAATTATATTTACTCAACATGTGTAATAAATGAGGTTTTTAAAAATATATTGTTTTTTTTATTGAGTATATAAAATTAGATTTATTCAATCCGTGTAATACACGGGGTTCTAACCTAGTAATAACATATAATTTCCTATTATATACAATTATCTATTAGTTAGAAACTTAGAATGTTATGAATTAATACTCTTTTTCGGAATATGGGAAAATGACTTGTGGTGATCAAGAGAGCATAATCGTCGAAGCGAAATCGCCTAAATCAAATGGATGATTTTCTTTTTTCTTTCTAATTTGTTATTTAGTGTTTTTGTAATCATAATAAGGCACCTTATTTTAAAAGAGATTAAGAGTGTCGAAAAAAGTGTTTGCTAGTCGAACGACCCGTTTCTATTTGTAACAAAAGAATGAGCCGGTCTCACCCGTTACCAAGCCTGCATATCTTGCGACCTCTAATGACTGCATTTAAGCTACTAGGTAGAGCTAATCCTGGCCAGGGTGGGCGGCCGCACCCCTTGAAAAAAAAAGTTAGTGTATATTTTAGGCAAAAAACCCGACCGCACCCCTTGAAAATATGGTTGAACACCTCATCCGCACCTCCAACAAATAATTTCTAGGTCCGCCACTGTCCAGTATCCTGATCATTGTATGGTTTTATGTCAAAAATTGATCCAATTAACAAAGAGTGAAGACATTTAAAATGCTCATCATGTCAAACCACTAATATTCACAATATTCAAATGGTTAAATGTAATTTAGAGATGAAAGCTCACCTGTATTGTTACCATGGGAGGTTATCAAAATTTTGGCTACAACTGTGTGCCATCATAGACTTTATAGCATGCAGAAGCATGGGGAGAGTTCTTGAAGTTGGTCTTCAAGAATGGGTGTTCCAGTAGTTGGGCGGCAGTAGGGCGGTCATCTGGATTGACTTGCAAGCATTTAGCTATGAAATCCTGGGCTTCATCAGACAGTATTTTCGGAATTAAAGGAGGTTCACCCCTACCAATTCTAAACAGTGCTTGCACCTGAAAATAAACATGTTTTTGTTACAGTAATACTACTAACAAGAATTAAGTTGATTAGGTGATGGTAAGTAATAATCATTCAGAAACGGGTTGTAGAGATAGTGTTTGGATGCATGGTTTTGAAAAACGCTTGAGGCGTGCGCCTCAAGACGATCCTCGAGGCGAAATGGCCAAAAAACGAGTTTGAGAAGCGCTTCATGGGGTTTTTATTGTATATGCACCTCAGAGGGGCTGAGGCGCTAAGAAAAGGTTGCGCCTCAGGGGATTTTGGTAGATATTTTTGATGTTTTTGACTTTTTGTGTCAATTTCAAGCATTTTATGTCTTTTTTATGTGTGTTTTTGATGATTTTGATAAATCTAATGATGAAATTAGTTAGTATTATTATTTTTATAATATACATAATTTTTATATTTATTTATTAATACTGCATCGGCCTTACGCCTCGTTTCGCCTCGAGGCTTACGCCTCATGAGGCGAAGGGAAAACGCCTCGAAACTCGTTTCCATTCTTTTAAACCTTGTTTTAGATGTAAACTGGTTTTTTGACTCATTCTTCAAGAAATAAAGTTGATATGGGTAAAGGAAATTGCCTATTGGTTGTTTATGTTTATTTAGGTCTATTCAAACTATACAACGGGTCGATTTGAGTATACTTGGGTTAAAATAGGTCACATTTGTAAAACAGGTAAAATGGGTCTATTCAATATGGGTCGTTTACTCGTTTTCAACAAATCAAATTTCGAATATCCGAATTATTCAAATCATAATTTTTTAAACAACCAAACAACCCATTTCAACCAGACTTAACTAACATTTCTAGCAAGTTGTTTTTCAAGTATCTCGCATGATGCATATGTTAGTTATTATGCACCTCATGCTACAACATGACCTTATGCATATTTTAGTGATACTTCTAACAATTGTCATAATGAAAATGAGATGCATACCGCTTCCAAGTTGGAGTATGGAATTTCGCGTGTTAACATCTCCAACACAGTGCAACCAAGACTCCATATATCAGCAGCAAATCCACTACCCTTGTTTCTTACCTTATTATTAACAACCTGAGAAAGCACAAAACATAAGTTGTTAATGCAAAACATACAACAGAAAGTATTCAATAGTGAATAGTACTAGGATCATAGTTGTTAAAAGCCATCGCCTCTTGCGCCTAGGCCCATTTCTCAGGCGAGGCGCCGCAATTGCGCTTTAATTCTCCAAGTGATGATTCCGGCGTAGATTCCGACGCGATTCCTAGAATCCTTAAGGTTTTCCGGCCAAATTCTCTAAATTCGGGCAAGATTCCAGACAAATTTCTATTGTTATCTAATGAAAACTACTTTTCTACACCAATACACTAATATTTTAGAACTTTTGGTACCGAATAGATGATATTAAATGTTATATAATAGGTTTTGTTTATTTTTTAGTAGAATATTCTTATTTTTCTAGTACATAATATATTTTTAATTTTTTTCATTGTGCGCTTTCATTTTCTCAGGCCCTCGTTTTTTTTGTGCCTTGCGCCTAGGCCCCAGGCGAGGCCTATGCGCCTTGAGTGCGCCTAGCGCCTTTAATAACTATGACTAGGATCAAGTCTCCCAAGTTCTTAATTGAGATGGAAGTTGTGGAACATAAATAAGAAGTACATATCAAGCACCCACCTTCTGACCAAATAAATAGAAAACAGATGCAGCTAGGAGTCAATAGTGGTGGACTGTTGGGGGTGTCGGTCGGGGTGACCACGGTTTGAGACCGAACCGGACGAGGGGAAAACTTACCAAATACCGGAAACAGGGGAAAATGAATACCAGAGATCAGACCACAATATCGTCTGTCGCTGTTGGTGCAGCTGGTTCAGTGCAGCTTGGTTGGGCGGTTCAGAATCCGGTTTGGGTTTGACCAGTTTTCAGTTTTAGGCTTGGAAAATTGACGCTTCAACATATTAATGTTTGAACAGTTCGGCCATTTGGCTGCACAATTCCTTCCAGGGTTATGGAAGACAGTTTAGGCTTTTCGGCTTGATCAGTATTTACTTTTGCATCAATATGATGATAATGAACTAATCTTTGCCAAAAAAATGGATTCAAAATTAATCAAAGACTTCGAATGATACTCAAAATTTGATTTTCTTGTTGCATGATTTAATCAAAGACTTCGAGTGATACTCAAAATTTGATTTTCTTGTTGCATGATATAAAATTCACTAATTTATATCAGTTGGTTTACGATTTGCGGGGATACTTGCCAGGACGAAAGCAACACATAACAAATCGTCGGGAACAAACTTCAAAGAATTTTAACGACATATAATATATATATATAATCTACAAGATTCAATGCCTATATAACTTGTAGATGATTCACAGATGATCAATCAGAATGATAAAGGCTTTTTGTCGATTCAGTAAGAATCGGGCTGATATTGATTAAGAAAACACTTGGGACGGTTCCAGTAGGTGACCGGCCCAGACCGGTTTCCGCTCACCCCTAGGCTGAGTAATGGGCCACAATAGTTTCAGGTTGAAACACGACAGTTTTTAGTACAGGTCAAAAAAGGCCGGGACGAGTTGGGGTCTCTTTAACATAATTTGACCCATTCACTTCTAACCATATATATATTTTTTAATTTGACAAGTTTGAGATAAAACACAACCAAATCGACCCACAACTACTAACTAGTAGATACAGGCATACAGCCACAGACAACTCAATTCAGAGAATAGAAGTAACCTCTGGTGCCATCCAATGTGGACTCCCTTTGCAAGATGTAATATCATTCAATGTGGTTACCTGTAGATATAATCAATGTAAATGTAACCAATGGTATACAAAGCTAATCAATGAAAAGGAGTCAAGGATGAACCAAAACCATGAGTTTCACTTACCTTTTCCAATCCAAAATCGGAAAGCTTCACAGACCCACTTGCATCAAGCAATATATTAGCACATCGGATATCCCTAGAAGATGTAATATAAGTCAAATTAGAAAATGATATAGAAATTATAAAAATGCACCAGATGAAAGAAGGTTTACCTATGAACCACGTTTCGTTCATGCAAGTAATTCAAACCTCTCAAAATCTGCCTGGTGTATGCCGAGACACGGGAGTCCCGCAATTCATACCTTTGGTAGAGCTTTGCTAGTGAACCTTTAGTTACAAGCTCAAGAAAGATATATATCTTGTCATCATCCTGCAACATCATTTTAAGTTAACATGTACCCGTATGGTGAAAACGATAATATAAATTTAGGTTTGTTTAGGAAGTCTTTACTTTAATAGCTGGAGTCAATCCTGTATTTTGACCATACTCCTTGGTTTGGGTTATGTTTCATCTCTAATGTAAAGAAATCTTATGGGGTTGAAAGTCATAAATTATAGCGTAAAGCGTCAGATGAGCCCAACGGGTTGAAAGCACCCGAAGTGTATTTCTAATGCATTTATGGGTTAACAGCAGTGATGATTAGCCTTTAATTTACTATCTGAGTAAAAAACAAACCTGGTCTACTTATTTATTTTAGTAGACATTTAACAGAACAATTTACATATTCATCTTCAATTTTATAAATTTCTTGATTTTTGTTTTTTTTTCAAATCAAGGCCTATAAACAAACTAAAGAACACACAAACTACAAATAACTGTTACATCAAAGCTAAATCGAAACCCCTTAGTTTTATCGACGAAAAATAGAATCAGAACATCCATATTTAGAAAAGAAAAAAAAGATCGCCTCTCCTTGTTTATCATCAAAATCAAAGCCTTAAGCTCCTAACATTTGTGTCAAAGAAAACCTTTGTGAGAGAAATGCATACTTTATCTGTTCCAAGATATCGAACTATGTTCTCATGATCGAGCCGACTTAGTAATGATATCTCCTGAAATTATAAGACAATAAAAGGGGCTTAACACACAGAAACTCAGGATCTGATGGTTACAATCCTATTCATATCATCATATAACGAGAAGAAATGATGAAAATTCATATATCACCTGTTCAAGTTGAGTAATGATCTGCTTTCTCCATCTTCCTTCATTAAGCAAAGAAACCTCCTTCACAGCGAAAAATACCCCAGATCTGCAAACAAAAGCATTATTGATGACAACCCATATATAAAAAAATGATGAAAAGAGATGTAATGTTACTATCCGCAATGGGCAACCCCAATAATAAAATCTGAAAGATGATGCATTTGGTAACATAGTGTATGCAGCATGCACTCTGAAAATATAAACCAAACAGATAAAAATATTTTCCACTTACTATGGTCTAGCAAATTACCACAAAACAAAGCCACAACAATTAGTTCTAACAGCCTATTAAGGTCAGATCCTCATTAGATTGAAAGCTTTACACAAATAAGCATATGGGGGCTAGCTATATATAGTGAAGACCAAGGTAGTTCATTTTGGCTGATCTTTTAGGTTTCAAAGAAAGATTATAAAACAATATATAGAGATGGTAAGATAGTGGGTCAACTTGATTCCTAGGTCAGTTTCCGATTGGTTGCTCTAAATACAGTGTCACATTACAGAATAGCAAGTTGAGGCATATGTATTGACTCCCATGCTAGGCCAGAGGAGAATGTAGCATATCTTAACTTGTTATTCTATCTGGCTAAGAGAAAGAGAATATGCCAATTAAACTCCGCAAAGAGCAGCTAAACCAACCAGTGGCGGATCTAGAAGAAAAATTAGGTGTATCAAAAAAAAAAAAAATTTGGACCTAGAGGTAAGATAATACTTGCGGCGGCAGATAGCAAACGAAAGATAAAACTCAAAAAGTACAGTCGTAATATAACAAAACGGTATCAACACGTGTTCGGTTCGTTTGTTTTTTTATTGAAAGTATTTCGAAACATATTTATTTAAAATTATGTTAAATTATAAAAGATAAAGAAAACAAAATTAAAGTATTAATGTATTATGTATTAGTTTTTTTCTAATTTGTAATTATTTTTAGAGTTAAATGCCATTTTAGTCCCTGTGGTTTGGGCCATTTTGTCATTTTAATCCAAAGGTTTCATTTTTCACCTGTGGGTCCAAAAAGGTTTCACCGTTGCCATTTTAGTCCACTGGGTTAACTTTATCCATTTTTTCTGTTAACGAGAAGGCCAATTCGGTCATTTTATGTGGCTGAATTGCCCTTCTAGTTAACAGAATTACATGTAAAATGACTGAATTGCCCTTCTCGTTAACAGAAAAAATGGAAGAAGTTAACCCAGTGGACTAAAATGACAACGGTGAAACCTTTTTGGACCCACAGGCGAAAAATGAAACCTTTGGACTAAACTGACAAAATGGCCCAAACCACAGGGACTAAAATGGCATTTAACTCTATTTTTTAATAATGATTAGAAAAGACGAACACATGGTATCATATTGGCAAGTACAGAAAGGACAAGCAGCATCTAAGTTGTATAAGATATCAAAAAATGCATAGTTGTGAAGTTTCACTGATATTAAAATCTCACTTACTCGGTATAACCTTCATAAACAGTGTCAAGCGAACCTCCTAAATAATCACCCTTCAGCCAGTTTTTAAAACTGCCCCCGAACAAAACATCTGATGCCTCACTGGGACCCAAATCATCCGTGATCATTCGTGACATAGCAGGTGGAGGAGCAAGTAACTGTGGCTGGAGACTCCTTATACAACTTTCATCCTCCATATGGCGTCTCTCCCGCGTTTTATCCAACATATCTGAACCAGAGGGTGAGACAACTGAATCGTAGATATAATAACTTAAACTAACTTCCAATAACTAATAATTATGTGTTACCTTTTGAATCAAAGGAATAATCTCCGTCAGTGAAATGTTCTTGGAAATCCGCTCTCTTTCTACGGTTTTCAAAAATCTCCTGTAAAGAACGTTTTATCTTTTCTTCATTTGATTAATATTCAAGAATCGGAGGCTTTCTACAAAAAAAAAAAAAAAAAAAAAAAAAAACGGAAAGAAATTAGGATTACTTGTTGCTTGAGTGAAAACTCAAGTTCCTTTACGATCTCAGCCATCATCGGCCGCTCTTCACGAGCTTTCTTCACACACCGATAGGCAACGGCTGAAAATGATTTCAAAGAACCTGGATCCATTTGTTCTTTCAGACCAGGAAGAATAATATCATCTAACCTCTTCTCCTCGTAGCATCGTCTCCACTCAGGCACCAAGATTTTAGTCAGCTCATGCTTGTGATACTCAATGCATAATCTCCCACACAAAATTTCAAACAACACCACTTCAAAAGAGTACACGTCAGACTCTTTTGATAGAAAACCCAACTCCATATATAACGGATCACAATACCCAGGTGTGCCAACAGCATGGGAGACAAGATATGTGTGCGCTTGGTTAGCAGGGCCAACTTTTGACAGTCCAAAATCAGAAACTTTGGCCGTCCATTTCTCATCCAAAAGAATATTTGCGCTTTTGATGTCACGATGAAGAACTCTTTGTTTTGTATCCTTAGGATCGTGTAAGAAATGGAGCCCACGTGCAGCCCCATCACATATCTTCAAGCGCTGGATCCAAGTGAGAGTACTATCATTTAGATACCGGTCAAGGCTTCCACGGCAAGCATACTCATAGACCAGGATCATCTCATCACCCTCAATGCAAAAGTGCATAAGGGAGATGAGATTTTCATGTTTGTATTGGGAAAGCATCATGACCTCCTTCCAAAATTCAATGTTCCCTTGCCCCAGTCTGCGATCAAGTTGCTTAAAAGCGACTGTGATTTGACCCTCCGAGGAAGAGAGTTCTCCTTTATACACTTTCCCGAATCCACCACGCCCGATCACCTTGGTGGGATCAAAGTTGTTGGTGGCTGATGCTACATCTTGCATTTGAATTTTAAGGTGATCAAAATATTTCATGAAAGACATCCTACTATATGAAATTACGAAGCCTAATCAAAGCAAACAAACATGAAGATCTGACTGAGTTGATGATGGACCATCTCTACCATCAGGTCGAGTCAACTTTATTCCTTTATTCATACATCTCTTCCTCCAACGAAAATTTCCAATGGTCAACATACAACGAAAGTAATATAGGAAATATAAAATACAGAGATGGAATCAAATCAATAGTAAGCTAGTAGCTTGGAAGAGAAATCAAAGTCATCAATTGTCAATAACTAGTAAATAATGCCCGCCCTTCGCGGCGGGTTGAGTAGACTTGTAGCTTGATTCTTTACTCATTCAATACCGGGAAGAATTGCAGGCGATAACACTTCTTCCTATTTATTTCTCAATGAGATCCGACGATCAAGACAATCTGCAACCTTTAACACCGCAAGCTCACAAGTAGCACTTTGTAAGCCAAAAAATAAGCAACATGCACTGTGAAGGTATAGTCTTCACAAGCAACAGACCATGCAACCTAAAAACAATAGAAAGTTGTACCTTATAGGCATTTAAACAACATTGAACAAACCGTGTGCATATTTACCAAAAATAAAGACTAAATACATTTCAGTACAAAACAAATCACATAGCACACCAAAAATATGCAAACTTACAGTTAAAACGCATATTTGTCACAAAACACATATTTATTACAACCAAATGTCATTTATATTATCAAATTTGATATGTTGACGATGTTAAAACCAAATGTCAAATCGATGGTATTGGAGCGGTGGAGGGTTCTTAATGCTAATGCAGTTGAGAGAGTAGAGGCTCGCGCCAAAATCGAGCGATTTATCTAATGTGTTCGATCTTTCTCGCTATGTTGGTGTTGTTTGCTCTCTAAAGGTTTATTAGTATGATCAAAGTGATTCTTATTATTTAATTAGCATTCGCCTTTTATCACCGACATCGCTAATGGTGTGTGTATAAGGCATTGTATAGTGACTTCAGTTGATTGGTGACAGACTATGCAGTTAATGTGGTAAAATATCGGATATCGGTCAAGGACTGATATTTGAGATATAGGTTATCTCGGTGAGATATCGGTAATTTTAATATAATGCAGAATTTATATATATATATATATATATATATATATATATATATATATATATAACAATTTAACACTAATAATTCAGTGATATATCGGTTATATCGGTGATATATCGGTTATACCGGTCAAATATCGCCGATGATATCAGTACCGATATTCTGATTGATATTGGACACCGATATTTTACTAGAGGACCGATATCTCACCGATATTAACTGCATAGATGACAGAGCATCCTTTAATTTGGTTCAAACGACAACTTCATAACTTCTCTATGAATCCTATCATGCTTGTTAAAAGGCTATTTTTATAGGTAAGATCATTTTGATGTCACAGTTGTTAATGGTGAATGGCGACAAATAGCGATAAGGTGTTTATATGCTACATAGCGAGTAGTGAGAAATAGCAGGCGGCTATTTTATAAAAAGTGAAACACTAGAAAAAAAAATGTTAAAAAAATTTATATGTATATTATATCAAAATACCTGGTATATATGCTATTTTACATGTATATTTAACAAAAACCTAAAATCCCCTATTAGGGTTGTGGGTTGTCAATAGCGCGTATAGGTCTAGGCTCGCTATAAGGGTTGTGGGTTGTAGCGATAGATAGATAGCTATAATAGGGACAATTTTTATTTTATTTTAATATAAATAGCAATTATATATAGCTATTTTACATGTATATTTAACAAAAACCTAAAATCCCCTATTTTATAGCTATATGCCTATATATAATTGCTATTTATATTAAAATAAAATAAAAATTGTCCCTATTATAGCTAATCTATCTATCGCTACAACCCACAACCCTAACAGCGAGCCTAGACCTATACGCGCTATTGACAACTCCTACGTTTGATGTGAGCGTTTGAAGGATGATACGGTATTACTCTTCTCTATTAATTTCATCAAATATAAGTATGCAGGTTATATATATATATATGTATGTCTGGTAAATTTCATCTTTTGATGATGACATACATAGACTAAATATGTAATTTTTTTATTTTAAAAGAGTAGAGTAAGATACTCAATGGAGCGAAAATCATGACTTGTGTATCTGAATTCACATACCTGACTATAAGAAAACGGCAAACAAAAAGCGAAGCACAAAACAGCTTCCAAAAGTGGTAAATCAGTTTGATTTGGAGACGGTGGTAGGGATGAATGAAGAGGGATTTGACGGCGTTAAAGGAAGGACAATGGGCTGTTGTTGAAGGATCTGTTGCAGCAGCAGCTTGTGATTGGGGTTGGAAGATCGACAGTTGACCTGGAGATATAGGTCGTGCAGTTTGTTTTTTTTAGAGTTAATTGCCATTTTAGTCCTTGAGGTTTGTCCAAATTTGACATTTTGGTCCAAATAGTTTTTTTTTTGGGCCTGTGGGTCTCTGACTTTTCCCTTTTATTGTCATTTTGATCACATACCCTAACTCTATCCAAAAACCCCATTTTTAAGCAGGGGTATTTTGAGGATTTTCATTTTAAATCTTTTCAATTGCCATTTTGATCCAATTCTAAAAAATAAAATAAAAATCATAAAAATCAAAAAAATCAAAAAAATCAAAAAAATTCTAAAAAATAAAAAATCATAAAAATAAAAAAAAACCTTAAAAAAATCTAAAAAATCTAAAAAAATAAAAAAAAAATCTAAAAATTCTTAAAAATCATAGAAATTCTAAAAAATCAAAAAAAATCTAAAAAATCATAAAAATTCTAAAAATTCAAAAAAATCATAAAAATTCTAAAAAATCAAAAAAATTCTAAAAAATAAAAAAAATCTAAAAACTCAAACAAACATATTTTAAAGTTTCAAATTCAAAAAATGACAATATATTCCTCGTCCAGACGAATATATTTTCAAGTTTTAACTATTTTGTTGAGTGAATGAGTGGTTATGATGAGATAGAACCACTACTTAACGAACATGCATGTTATGTTTTAGTTTATAAAATTTATATTTCATGATATTTATATTTAGTAAATTATATTAATTGATACAAAACTAAAGATGAAAATATTATTGTAATAAATAGTTGGAATAATGGATTTTAATAATCAAACTATTAGCCGTTGGCCGGTAACGGTCCCAACTTCAAAAATAACCTGTGATGGTCTCACCTTTTCACATATTGTAAACTAATGGACTTTTACTAAAAAACAAAATTTCTTTTTGTCCACTTATCCTTTTCGGATTAGTAAAGGTCCATTGGTTTACAATATACAAAAAGGTGGGACCACCACTGGTTATTTTTTAAGTTAGGACCGGTGACGGCCAACGGCTAATAGTTAGGATTATTAAAATCCATTATTCCTAAATAGTTTTGCTATGAAAACATATATAAAAAAAGCCAAAAGGGTGATAATTAATGTGGAAATGTAAGAATGCTTGTGAACGATGTCAACTTAAAATGAAATTTGTTTTTTTTAATGGATAAATGGTTCTATCTCATCATGACCACTCATTCACTCAACAAAATAGATAAAACTTGAAAATATATTCCTCTGGACGAAGAATATATCGTCATTTTTTGAATTTGAAACTTTAAAATATGTTTGTTTGAGTTTTTAGATTTTTTCTTTTTTTAGATTTTTTGTTTATTTTTTAAAATTTTTTTGATTTTTTTTAGAATTTTTATATTTTATATTTTTTTATTTTTAGAATTTTTTTATTTTTATGATTTTTTTATTTTTTAGATTTTTTTTTTTTTTTACTTTTTAGAATTTTTTGGATTTTTTAGAATTTTTTTGATTTTTTAGAATTGGATCAAAATGACAATTGAAAAGATTTAAAATGAAAATCCCCAAAATACCCCTGGTTAAAAATTGGGTTTTTGGATGGAGTTAGGGTATGTGATCAAAATGACAACAAAAGGGAAAAGTCAGGGACCCAAAGTGAGCCAAAAACGGCGCACCAAAGTGAGCCAAAACGGCGCGACTGTGTGGCGTGCTCGTAGAGGCTTACAGGTGACGTGGCGCATGCGCACAGGTGCACATGGGACTGAGCCAGTATGGCGCATGCGTGCAGACAAGGACGTGCGCAAAAGCTTCCAGCAGTTATGACAGTGCAATTACACTGGGCAGTTACACTTCAGCATTCTAAACTGACGAAGTCAATGCTTTTGACTGTGAATTAAATGACTAATTAAAGTGCATTGAAGACGTCCAATGCAACTTAATTCGCCTGTTTAATTCGTTTTTCAGTTTCGATTCTAGACCAGCAGTATATAAGGGTTGCTACCCCTGCTGCAGAAATACACACCGAAATACATACAGCAATCAACTTTCTTTCCTCTGAATACTTCATCTTCTTCAAGCGTTCTAGGTACTCATTCGGGTTGGAGTCAAGACCGGCAGTACAACTGCTTGGGCTGTTGTATCCTGGAAACAAACGTGATCTCCTGGGAGACACGAAATTTGTTTTAAGGGACTCGTGTCTAACACGATCCTCAGCCACGAACAGAGTTTCTGTTCAATTTTCTTGGCCTTGTTTTTACTTTTTCAGTTGTAATTGTATTGTACTTGATTTTCATTCTGTTTGTTTCAGAATTACAAGTTAATAAAAGTAATTTTATTTATTTTACACGAACGGATTCCTACAATATACACATGTTTTGTAAGCGTATTTTTATTACTAATTATATAACATTACATGTATGAACCCGCGTAATATATGAGATTCTAAACCTAGCATACATATAAATCAATAAATGAGGCGATGCCAAACTTGTAAGGCTACACACGAGCCGTGCTTAAGTTTGGAAATAGAGCTCGGATGAACTAAGCTCGAACTTAAAAGAGCTCGGATTGAGTTGATTTGTTTACACCCCTACTTCTCATATACAACACAAAAATCATAATGTTTTCTAATCAAATTAGATTTTTTTTTTTTTTTTAGTCTAATTTTTTTTTTTGTTCCTCAATCTATAAGTCCACATTAAAATACCAAAGTAGCAATTTACAAACAAGTGGCAGGTAAACGGGCAACAAGCTGCGCCGCATGGTGGAAGTGAACTTTTGAAGCATAATTGATCATAGTTAGAATGTTGATGAATTAATACTCTTTTTCAGAATATGGGAAAATGACTTGTGGTGATCAAGAGAAAGCATAATCGTCAAAGCGAAATCGCCTAAATCAATTGGATGATTTTCCTTTTTTCTTTCTAATTTGTAATTTAGTGTTTTTGTAATCATAATTAGGCACCTTATTTTAAAAGAGATTAAGAGTGTCGAAAAAAGTGTTTGCTAGTCGAACGGCCCGTTTCTATCTGTAACAAAAGAATGATCCGTTCTCACCCGTTACCAAGCCTGCATATCTTGCGACCTCTAATGACTGCATTTAAGCTACTAGGTAGAGCCAATCCTAGCCAGGGTGGGCGGCCTCACCCCTTGAAAAAAAAAGTTAGTGTATATTTTAGGCAAAAAACCCGACCGCACCCCTTGAAAATATGGTTGAACACCTCATCCGCACCCCCAGCAAATAATTTCTAGGTCCGCCACTGTCCAGTATCCTGATCATTGTATGGTTTTATGTCAAAAATTGATCCAATTAACAAAGAGTGAAGAAATTTAAAATGCTCATCATGTCAAACCACTAATATTCACAATATTCAAATGGTTAAATGTAATTTAGAGATGAAAGCTTACCTGTATTGTTACCATGGGAGGTTATCAAAATTTTGGCTACAACTGTGTGCCATAATAGACTTTATAGTATGCAGAAGCATGGGGAGAGTTCTTGAAGTTGCTCTTCAAGAATGGGTGTTCCAGTAGTTGGGCGGCAGTAGGGCGGTCATCTGGATTGACTTGCAAGCATTTAGCTATGAAATCCTGGGCTTTATCAGACAGTGTTTTCGGAATTAAAGGAGGTTCACCCCTGCCAATTCTAAACAGTGCTTGCACCTGAAAAATAAACATGTTTTTGTTACAGTAATACTACTAACAAGAATTAAGTTGATTAGGTGATGCTAAGTAATAATCATTCAGAAACGGGTTGTAGAGATAGTGTTTGGATGCATGGTTTTGAAAAAACGCTTGAGGCGTGCGCCTCAAGACGCGCCAGGCGAAATGGCCAAAAAACGAGTTTGAGAAGCGCTTCATGGGGTTTTTATTGTATATGCGCCTCAGAGGGGCTGAGGCGCTAAGAAAGGCTGCGCCTCAGGTACGCCTCAGGGGATTTTGGTAGTTATTTTTGATGTTTTTGACTTTTTGTGTCAATTTCAAGCATTTCATGTCTTTTTTATGTGTGTTTTTGATGATTTTGATAAATCTAATGATGAAATTAGTTAGTATTATTATTTTTATAATATATATAATTTTTATATTTATTTATTAATACTGCCTCGGCCTTACGCCTCATGAGGCGAAGGGAAAACGCCTCGAAACTCATTTCCGTTCTTTTCAACCTTGTTTGGATGTAAACTGGTTTTTTGACTCATTCTTCAAGAAATAAGTTGATCTGGGTAAAATAAATTGCCTATAGGTTTATGCTTGGTTTAAAAAAGCCGGAAGCGCACAAAAGCGATGAGGTCTAAAACCGAAGCGTAAAGCGCAAAGCGCAAAAGCGGTGAGCTTTTCATACGCAAGGCGCAAAGTGATTACAATTTTTTTTTATATATCCCATAAGTGTTTAGCATCCAATACCTATGATTTAGCTATAATGAAGCTTTATATATGTTTTAAAATGAAAAAAACACAAATGTACAACATAAAAAGCCTGTTGTACAACACTCAACTGCACAAAAACAAGCCATGTACAAAAAGCGTGTGCCTCAGCTGCGCCTCAGGTCGATTTTTACCCTAAAAAGCGGGCCTCAGTTGCGCTTCTTGTACAGAGTACAGACGTCCGCCTTGTGTTACATAAGGCGCAAGGACCTGTGCCTAGATGCGCTTTGCGCTTAATCACGCTTAAGGCGCGATTTTTTAAACCAAGGGTTTATGTTTATTTAGGTCTATTCAAACTATACAACTGGTCGATTTGAGTATACTTGGGTTAAAATAGGTCACATTTGTAAAACAGGTAAAATGGGTCTATTCAATATGGGTCGTTTACTCATTTTCAACAAATCAAATTTCGAATATCCGAATTATTCAAATCTTAATTTTTTCAAGGTGGATTCAAATTCAATTACTGATATCGAATCCAAAACGAATTTCGAGTTTTTCAAATTTGATTCGAATATTGAACACATCCAAAACATCAAAAAAAACCTATATCCAAAATACTTAAAGTGATCAACATTAAAATTAGAAGTTTAAAGCAAGTGACAAGAAGATTATAAATTAAGAAACAAAATGTTCAACTTCTAAGCGTTACACCTACAAAATTCCAACATTGGCGAACCGGCAAACTGAGATGAGATTGGTGAAGTAGTGAACCGGCGATGTATTACTAGTATTCGAATTTCGAATTGAGTCAAAATCATAAATTCGTATTCAATTCGAAATTTGAATAGAATCAAATTTGAGTTTTTGAAAACCAAATTCAAATCTGATTCGAGTCGAATTTCGAGTTTTTGAGTCTGATTCGAATATTGAACACCCCTAAATTAGGTCCCCCACCCCATCCACCCGTCACACTAGTGGCCATAAAACTTATATATGGTGGATGAACCCATTTCCATACTTTTTTTTTAAACAACCCATTTCAACCAGACTTAACTAACATTTCTAACAAGATGGTTTTCAAGTATCTCACATGATGCATATGTTAGTTATTATGCACCTCATGCTACAACATGAAATATTACCTTATGCATATTTTAGTGATACTTCTAACAATTGTCATAATGAAAATGAGATGCATACCGCTTCCAAGTTGGAGTATGGAATTTCGCGTGTTAACATCTCCAACACAGTGCAACCAAGACTCCATATATCAGCAGCAAATCCATTACCCTTGTTTCTTACCTTGTTATTAACAACCTGAGAAAGCACAAAACATAAGTTGTTAATGCAAAACATACAACAGAAAGCATTCAATAGTTCTAGGATCATAGTTGTTAAAAGCCATCGCCTCTTGCGCCTAGGCCCATTTTTTAGGCGAGGCGAAGCAATTGCGCTTTAATTCTTCAAGTGATGATTCCGGCATAGTTCCGACGCGATTCCTAGAATCCTTAATAGTTTCCGGCCAAATTCCCTAAATTCGGGCAAGATTCCAGACAAATTTCTATTGTTATCTAATGAAAACTACTTTTCTACACCAATACACTAATATTTTAGAACTTTTGGTACCGAATAGATGATATTAAATGTTATATAATAGGTTTTGTTTATTTTTTTTTTTGTAGAATATTATTATTTTTTAGTACATAATATATTTTTTATTTTTTTCATTGTGCGCTTTTATTTTCTCAGGCCCTCGTTTTTTACGCCTTGCGCCTAGGCCCCAGGCGAGACCTATGCACCTTGAGTGTGCCTAGCGCCTTTAATAACTATGACTAGGATCAAGTCTCCCAAGTTCTTAATTGAGATGGAAGTTATGGAACATAAATAAGTACATATCAAGCACCCACCTTCTGACCACGGTTTGAGACCGAACCGGACGAGGGGAAAACTCACCAAATATCATGCTTATTTTCATGTACGTGGATCGAATATAAAATGTTTCTGTGCTTATTTTATGTATATTTTCGGCTGGTTTACGTTTTGGCAATACCTTTTTGTGCTTATTTCTATGTATGTTTTCAGTTGATCTACGTTTTAGCAATATTTTTTTTGCTTATTTCTATGTATGTTTTCAGTTGGTCTACGTTTTGTCATATATAATACGTTTTCACTAGGCGATATATAAGTTCGAGTTACTTTAAGTTTCAGCGCTACCACAACGCATGGTACCATTTTATAACTTAAATAAATATTATTTTTTATGTGCTTTATTTAAATACATTTCGGTATAAATTCAAGTTGATTTGCTTTTTTTCTCGGTAACGAGTGGGGTCAAATATAATACATTTTCGTGCTTATTTTATATATGTTTTCAGTTGGTCTGTATTGTTCGGAAACCAATCGTATCAGATATTTGACAGTACAAATTCAAGTTACTTTAAGTTTTGGCGTCAGCGCAGCGGGTCAAAATACTAGTTTTTTTATAACTAAAAAATAACATAATAAATAAAAGAAATAAAAAAGATGGTGACCATTTTTCTTCTTTTACCATAATAAATAAGAGAATGACATCCAACTAGTGGGTAGTGGCCGGTAAAAATTTTAAACGCCTGAGTTTGAGAGTGAAGGGGTATGGTTCTAAATCCTGCGCCGACCATACGAGCCACCCTCATGTAGCGCGAGACCATACCCAAGGTAAACCAAATTGATAACTTCCCTGACCTTGCGCCAGCTACACAGGTGTGTTCCAAGTCGCGCGCAGGGTCAGGACCAAAACAAGACCAATTCTGACACTTAGCTCCTTAGATAAAAACCTGGTTTCCTTGACCTTGCACCGACTAGACATGATATACCCGAGTCGCGTAGAGGCAAGAAGCGTAAGTAAACATCGGACAAATACAAAAGGTACAAGTGACAGAGCAGTGGGCCAATAAGTGTCCAACATGATGTATCTGATCGTTCTGCACGACGAACAATCATGCAGGAGACAAAAAGGTACACAATGACGTATATGTGGCATCAATCAGTCTACGCCGACCGCTGCTCCATGATCTCCACTTAACTGTTGATGACAATAATCAAAGCATACAAACATGAAGATTTGACTGAGTTGATGATGGATCAACTTTGTTCCTTTATTCATACATCTCTTCCTCCAACGAAAATTTCCAATGGTCAACAAACAACGAAAGTAATATAGGAAATATAAAATACAAAGATGGAATCAAATCAATAGTAAGCTAGTAGCTTGGAAGAGAAATCAAAGTCATCAATTGTCAATAACTAGTAAAAAATGCCCGCACTTCGCGACGGGTTGAGTAGACTTGTAGCTTGATTCTTTACTCTTTCAATACCGGGAAGAATTGCAGGCGATAACACTTCTTCCTATTTATTTCTCAATGATATCCGACGATCAAGACAATCTGCAACCTTTAACCCCGCAAGCTCACAAGTAGCACTTTATAAGCCAAAAAATAAGCAACATGCAAGCAACAGACCATGCAACCTAAAAACAATAGAAAAGTTGTACCTTATAGGCATTCAAACAACATTGAACAAACGGTGTGCATATTTACCAAAAATAAAGACTAAATACATTTCAATACAAAACAAATCACATAGCACATCAGTGGCGGATCTAGAATTCGCGCCAAGCGGTAACGTTTTATAAATAAGCGGTAACGAAATCGAAAAAAGGTCAAATTTTTCCAAAATTTACACTAATTTTACACTACCGCCGGAGCGCCAAGCCGTAGCGGACGCCACCCCTTACATACATGTACATCCGCCCCTGTAGCCATGGTTGTAAAAATCCCGACTAGTCTTCGATTAGTCGCCGATTAATCACTAATCGGAGGTTCAACGATTAATGGCCGATTTATCGCTATGCGGTAAATGGCGGTCCTATTCTGGCCAAATTTTGGCCAAACGCCGGACAAATTTCGAACAAACCTTATAAATTCCTTCCAATTACTTTTAAAAAAATGGTTAATGAGAGGTTAAAACATGTCTACTTTAAAAAAACTACATATAAAAGTGTGTGTATATATGTAACTAAAATTATATATAAAAATCTCAATCCGATTAATCCCTGTTAATCCCGATTAATCGCTAGTCGGTACCCCACCACCCGACTAGCGCCTAGCGATTCTTACAACACTGCCTGTATGTAACACCCTAACACGTTTAACCTTAAAACGACGCAGCAGAATTTCGAATCTGAAAATTTCTTTCGTGACATACATCTTGACATTCTAAAAATTCATTTTATAATATAAGAACATAACTTATCGACACTAAATTACATATTTAAACAATCCCGTACAATCCGTCTTGTGACTCGATCTTCGATCTCTAATCCTTAGTAATCCTCATGGCTTGTACTACCTGCGCTCACCACATAACATTCATAACGTTAGTACGTATCACAAGCCTACGAGATTTGTTCACGTTTACTTTTCATTTCGTTAACTATTTGCATCCCGTCTTTCCCTTTGATCATACGATCCGTAGTGAGACTTCCTGGGTATTCCTGCGTTACACTTCATCACCAGACACGCTGTTATTATCGTTAGTACCCAATTTCATTGAATACATGCGTAAATACTTTCATACAACCTATACATACACTTACGATCACACATAGCAACATACATACCTATGTACCTACATACATACATACGTACATACCTAAATACGTCCATTCATATCATACATACATACATACTTACATACCTACATACATTCATACATACCTACATACATACATACATACAAACATCCATACATACTTACATACATACGAACATACTTATTTCATACCTTCTCACAACTTACATACGTGCATACTTTCGTACATGCTCACTTGACTACATATACTACTATCTACATACACCCTTACATACATACATTATACTTATACAACATACATACGTACATGCCTATATACTTACTTACATGTATATTTATAATCACCTGTTTCAACATACCCAACTCGTACTTACCTATTCATATACGTCTTTATATATCCTTATGTACCTGCTTACATACTATAATCTTACATACATTCGCGCATACACGCTTACATACCCTTCTACATACGTGTATAAAGATATACAATATCCATACATACCTATCCACACGTGCGTTTACCCTATTGGTCACAAAACTTGAGTTAAACTAGTCATACGCAACTTAAAACACGTTTAAACGAGTTCCCAAGCTAAAACGAGGCACGAAAACAATTTTCGGAGAAACTTGACCCGTCGCGCGACGCGACGGGCCGTCGCGCTACGCGACCCCCCTAAAAAAGCAGAAGGTTGTTGCTGCTGTGCTGCATATTTTCAGCACGATCCCGTTTCACGGAAACGAGCATAACTCCCTCGTTTTTGATCCGTTTTACCCGATTCTTTTTCCTACGCGTCCGTAATTTAATTCTCCATCTAATGGAACTAAAATCCAACATCCGACTTAATATAATTTCCGACTTTTAACTCTTCGGCTTATTACCCTTTCACCACTTTTCGACCCGTTCATGCATACGTCAACATAACTTGTTCGTTTTACCAAAACCTCTTATAAACATAATAATATAAGTGACGTCTATCATAAATTACCAAATTCTTGGATGTCTTGCATCCTCTTAACACCTTATCGTTCATATGCTTATTTTTGACCCGTTAAGGGTATTCGTGCATTAATTGGTCTACGACTAACCAAACCGTAATCCCCACTTCCATACTTGTCCAAAACATTACACTAATCGAATAACTTGTTTCTAAGCTACTTTTAAGATCGTTTGCCCCAAAATACCCATCAAGGGCATTTTGGTCAACTTTAATTCCATCATTTACGACGAAAGGCTTTAACACATTTTTTACCTCAAACAACATGTATGTTTAATTAAAACACCTTATTACTTAATCGTACTAAGAAGTGATTACGGAAATCACTTACCTTATGCGTCCGTGCTCGTATCCGATTCCTCGCCTTTTCTTGACCCGCTATCCTTTCATGCTTGCGTCCGTCTTGACATGATTCCTATACTCTCTTTTCATCAAGATTACGCTCCTATTAACATATGCATTCGTACATGTTAACAATCATATCAATCGCATATTTCACCCTTAACTTTCATTAGTCATTTCTAACATACATAACTCATGTGATTATATTCATATCCGTTTAAACTCATGTAATTTATCATATAATCACAAACAACGCATATTGACATAACATGTACCATACGAATTCCTATAATCCTGCCTTTACGACCACGTGTCAATTCATGTTTCTTATGCTTAGTTGACTTTTGAAAGTCAACTATATACCATATTTAACCACCGACTTATCATTATATACTCGTAACATCATATTCGGTTATACGGATGACACTATATACATTTCATCATATACTTGATGCGAGTACTACCTTTTTAAGCATAACGTACAACTATTTCATGCACAAATCTTCTAAACTCATACATAACCCATCAAATCCTACTACCAATCATCATATATCATTCCAAATGAACATTAAACATAACATCATCATATTCCTATACTTTCATCTAACAATAATTCATCATACCCACATAATACATCAATCATTCAACAAGACTTGAACATAGGAGGTGATTCTAGTCATCATCTTCACCCTAACTAACGGGTTTCACCTCAAATCATCAAATTAACACAAACCATACATAACCCATGTTCTATACGAGGATTCTAACCCTTGTACATGATCAATTTCATATTAGCTCACGGATTAGAGCATAACCCACTTCACCCATGATCACCAATCTTAGATTTAAAACATACCTTATGATCCTCTCGTGTTGGTGATCATTAATCCATGCTCGGTTATGGATTTAAGCTCCATCTTGCCTTCCGATTTGAGCATAAAGATGATGCTAGGGTTTGAGGCTCCATAGGAGCCTCCTGCTCCTTCTCGAACACACACGTATGTGTGTGTGTTTGTGTGTGATAAGTTATTTAATAACTTAACTTTCATCTTTCCCACTTTAGCCCCTCGGGTTTACCTTTAAAACATAACTGACATTACCTTCCTCTTTTAATTCTTTTGACCATACCCTTAACTAGGTTAAATAGCCTAGTTATTTATTTCATGACGTGTCATATCGGAACACACGACAAATATTAACATTCAGATTTTGGGGCGTTACAAGTCACCCTTAAACAAGGTTTCGTCCCCGAAACCTTTCTCACTTTCATTGAACACACGTTATCTTTCTTCCAGTCCATCCATATGACCCCTAGCCCATCCTAATGAGAATCTTCTGGCTCCAAGAACCCGTTCCGGAGTTCTTATTAGTGTCGCTTCCACTAATAACTCAAGTTCCTAACAGCCTTTATAGCTAATGATTCATTCATCATCCTAATACGCGTATATCATATGCATTATATATCTTTTATTTACTTGAAACCATTTCAATATCCCACTACTAACATTCCCTTTTTATTATTTGCACATTCATAACGTCTTCATCGACTAAACGACCTTACTTTGAATTTGAAATCTATACATACTCATATATGCTTAACTTTAACATTAACATTAACCTTATTCTACATTTTCTACAGTTACGTATACCTTGCATACCTTTATTTTATCTTTATATCATTCCGTTCATTTCACATTACTATTGCTTCCACTTCATGCATTACTTAATTCACGTGTATAAATAGTTCATATCTCTCCAATCGTGAGTTAAACATTTTACTAACCTCTTTTTCATCTCCCAAACCACGATCCGCAACCCAGATCGATCATCTTCTCCTCGAGTACTAGCCGTACAGGCCAGGTTTCATTCATTCGTATAATGAGCTTCCGCTCGTGCACGTCCTTTCACCAATACGATTGGTTTCATTACATCAATAGTCCTAACATTATCATCAACAACATCAGCAGTTAGCATATGTCATTCAAACATTCATTACACTAGGTGATTACCCACCTATAACTCTTCTACAATTTCCTACGTGCCTGCTATAATGTATCACACATTCTATTTCTTACATGCAATCCTTTCATTCAATTAATTATTTCGCCAACTGAAGTACACGCTCGTACTTCCTTCCATTCATGCTTACTTGCGAAGACCTTATTACCATTCCCGCCCATACTCAAGTTATTGTCCGGGTCACCGCCCGTCATCATTCTGACTTCTAAGAGTCAATTACTAACACATCTAACACGTAACTTATACAAAACTTCGTCTATTATACTATCACCTTTTTACTTTATACTTATTCTCTATGACCCGTTCGACTCAATCATGGTCAAACTATCGACATCTTCTTAGGCGGATTAATTTCATCTTTTTATATTTTTGAATCCGTCTCACGGATTCAGATGCATCATTCATGCTTTTTCATTCATTGAATCCGCCTTACGGATTCAAACATTACATTCATGCCTTTTATCCTTGAACCCGCCTCGCGGATTCAAACATTACATTCATACCTTCCCTCCTTGAATCCGTCTCACGGATTCAATCATTACATTCATACCCTTCCTCCTTGAATCCGTCTCGCGGATTCAAACATTCATTCTTACCTTTCATCCTTGAATCCGTCTCACGGATTCAAACATTTCATTCATACCTTTCATCCTTGAATCCATCTCGCGGATTCAAACATTGCATTCTTACCTTGTTGATCCGTACTTAATCACGGATTCAACATTCTTCATTCTTATCAGGCATGTTTTTCATTCTTACATAGTACTCTCAATTTCCCGAGAGTCTTACTTCCCATTTCACCCACACGGCCGCCTGCTACCCAACTCTACCGGACATACCTGTAACAATTATCATGATCCCACGAACGTCATACGTTTCTCGTGTACTGGCCAGGTACACAATCCACATAGTAGTTTCGTGCCTTCATGTAATTGTCACCTTATGTCCGTAGACTTAGGTTTCGGCGCGTGTATCGCTTCCAATACTTCATTACTATACTATCATTGTCTTTCATCTTAACATTTTTTCCTTCCCTTAATGAACTTTACCATTACCTACATCCACATATTAAATTCACGTACCTGGGCTCATTTGCCTATTTGTCTTATTACCTCTTTGTCTGCCTTAGTATTTATCCTAGACTGCATTCGCGGATCATCCTCTTCCAACACTTATGCTTACCTTGCACATACAAAACCGTCAGTTTCTTTATACGTATACATAAATACATACTTTCATCAACCTTTACCTTTGGATCTTGATCGAGTCTTAGATTGTACGGATTTCTTATCTCAAGAGCACACAAGTTTGAGTTCAAGTACTTACCTTCTCGTACTTGATTCCCTCAAACCAGGGCTCTGATACCAACTTGTAACACCCTAACACGTTTAACCTTAAAACGACGCAGCGGAATTTCGAATCTGAAAATTTCTTTCGTGACATACATCTTGACATTCTAAAAATTCATTTTATAATATAAGAACATAACTTATCGACACTAAATTACATATTTAAACAATCCCGTACAATCCGTCTTGTGACTCGATCTTCGATCTCTAATCCTTAGTAATCCTCATGGCTTGTACTACCTGCGCTCACCACATAACATTCATAACGTTAGTACGTATCACAAGCCTACGAGATTTGTTCACGTTTACTTTTCATTTCGTTAACTATTTACATCCCGTCTTTCCCTTTGATCATACGATCCGTAGTGAGACTTCCTGGGTATTCCTGCGTTACACTTCATCACCAGACACGCTGTTATTATCGTTAGTACCCAATTTCATTGAATACATGCGTAAATACTTTCATACAACCTATACATACACTTACGATCACACATAGCAACATACATACCTATGTACCTACATACATACATACGTACATACCTAAATACGTCCATTCATATCATACATACATACATACTTACATACCTACATACATTCATACATACCTACATACATACATACATACAAACATCCATACATACTTACATACATACGAACATACTTATTTCATACCTTCTCACAACTTACATACGTGCATACTTTCGTACATGCTCACTTGACTACATATACTACTATCTACATACACCCTTACATACATACATTATACTTATACAACATACATACGTACATGCCTATATACTTACTTACATGTATATTTATAATCACCTGTTTCAACATACCCAACTCGTACTTACCTATTCATATACGTCTTTATATATCCTTATGTACCTGCTTACATACTATAATCTTACATACATTCGCGCATACACGCTTACATACCCTTCTACATACGTGTATAAAGATATACAATATCCATACATACCTATCCACACGTGCGTTTACCCTATTGGTCACAAAACTTGAGTTAAACTAGTCATACGCAACTTAAAACACGTTTAAACGAGTTCCCAAGCTAAAACGAGGCACGAAAACAATTTTCGGAGAAACTTGACCCGTCGCGCGACGCGACGGGCCGTCGCGCTACGCGACCCCCCTAAAACAGCAGAAGGTTGTTGCTGCTGTGCTGCATATTTTCAGCACGATCCCGTTTCACGGAAACGAGCATAACTCCCTCGTTTTTGATCCGTTTTACCCGATTCTTTTTCCTACGCGTCCGTAATTTAATTCTCCATCTAATGGAACTAAAATCCAACATCCGACTTAATATAATTTCCGACTTTTAACTCTTCGGCTTATTACCCTTTCACCACTTTTCGACCCGTTCATGCATACGTCAACATAACTTGTTCGTTTTACCAAAACCTCTTATAAACATAATAATATAAGTGACGTCTATCATAAATTACCAAATTCTTGGATGTCTTGCATCCTCTTAACACCTTATCGTTCATATGCTTATTTTTGACCCGTTAAGGGTATTCGTGCATTAATTGGTCTACGACTAACCAAACCGTAATCCCCACTTCCATACTTGTCCAAAACATTACACTAATCGAATAACTTGTTTCTAAGCTACTTTTAAGATCGTTTGCCCCAAAATACCCATCAAGGGCATTTTGGTCAACTTTAATTCCATCATTTACGACGAAAGGCTTTAACACATTTTTGACCTCAAACAACATGTATGTTTAATTAAAACACCTTATTACTTAATCGTACTAAGAAGTGATTACGGAAATCACTTACCTTATGCGTCCGTGCTCGTATCCGATTCCTCGCCTTTTCTTGACCCGCTATCCTTTCATGCTTGCGTCCGCCTTGACATGATTCCTATACTCTCTTTTCATCAAGATTACGCTCCTATTAACATATGCATTCGTACATGTTAACAATCATATCAATCGCATATTTCACCCTTAACTTTCATTAGTCATTTCTAACATACATAACTCATGTGATTATATTCATATCCGTTTAAACTCATGTAATTTATCATATAATCACAAACAACGCATATTGACATAACATGTACCATACGAATTCCTATAATCCTGCCTTTACGACCACGTGTCAATTCATGTTTCTTATGCTTAGTTGACTTTTGAAAGTCAACTATATACCATATTTAACCACCGACTTATCATTATATACTCGTAACATCATATTCGGTTATACGGATGACACTATATACATTTCATCATATACTTGATGCGAGTACTACCTTTTTAAGCATAACGTACAACTATTTCATGCACAAATCTTCTAAACTCATACATAACCCATCAAATCCTACTACCAATCATCATATATCATTCCAAATGAACATTAAACATAACATCATCATATTCCTATACTTTCATCTAACAATAATTCATCATACCCACATAATACATCAATCATTCAACAAGACTTGAACATAGGAGGTGATTCTAGTCATCATCTTCACCCTAACTAACGGGTTTCACCTCAAATCATCAAATTAACACAAACCATACATAACCCATGTTCTATACGAGGATTCTAACCCTTGTACATGATCAATTTCATATTAGCTCACGGATTAGAGCATAACCCACTTCACCCATGATCACCAATCTTAGATTTAAAACATACCTTATGATCCTCTCGTGTTGGTGATCATTAATCCATGCTCGGTTATGGATTTAAGCTCCATCTTGCCTTCCGATTTGAGCATAAAGATGATGCTAGGGTTTGAGGCTCCATAGGAGCCTCCTGCTCCTTCTCGAACACACACGTATGTGTGTGTGTTTGTGTGTGATAAGTTATTTAATAACTTAACTTTCATCTTTCCCACTTTAGCCCCTCGGGTTTACCTTTAAAACATAACTGACATTACCTTCCTCTTTTAATTCTTTTGACCATACCCTTAACTAGGTTAAATAGCCTAGTTATTTATTTCATGACGTGTCATATCGGAACACTCGACAAATATTAACATTCAGATTTTGGGGCGTTACACTGTAGCACACCAAAAATATGCAAACTTACAGTTACAACACATATTTGTCCCTATTTGAAAAAATCAACACTCCAGTCCCTAGTCCCTGACGTATTCAATTGCTCACAATTAAGGGTCTGAGGCAAACTTCTCTCAATCAACTATTAGTTGACTTGGGCATTTATGTCCTTTTACCTAGAAAACTAAGGACATTATGATAATTTTGTATTTTAGAAACCCTTATAACCAAATTGAATTTATACCTAGACACGCATAAAAATAAGCATGTAAGAAAATAGTTACGGTGGTGTCGAAACGTAAAGTGACCCAAATTTATACCGTTTGATGAAAACGTGTTATATTTGACCCGACTCATTATCTATAAAAAAAAATGAATGTCAAGACGTAAAACAACTGAAAACGTACATAATAATAAGCATAAACACATATTATATTTGACCCAACTTATTATGGAAAAAGTTTACGTCCAAACGTAAATCAATTTGAATTTATATGAATACGTACATAAAAATAAACATGTGAAGCTAAATTATAAAGTTTATAGAAAGTTAAGAGGTTGTAATTGTTAATACTAAAAATTAAGGGGTAAAAGTATAAAAAAAATAAAAAATAGACAAAAGAAAAAAAAGTGAAAAAAAACAAAAGACAAAAGACAAGGAAAAAAACACACAAATGCAAGTTATTGTTGGTGTAACTTTGAAATGTTATATAGTATATAATATAATATAATGTTTCTAATTTGCAATTCATTTATGGTGATCGTCAAAGTGTTAGCTCATTTGATAGAGGCTTATGTCTTTTAGAGGTGAGATCCTATGTTCAAATTTGGGCAAAGAAGATTAATTTATAATTATTAATGTAATAGAGTAAGAGCAGGAGTTGCCATTCAAAAATTATTACAATAATCAACCTCGCTCTATACATATGCGTGTCAAGAGAATTTTACATCCGATTAAACCTTAGGTCAATGTTAAATGAAAAGGAAATGTATCAAAGGAAGCGCAATATAACATGTTATATATATTATTTTTGCCTTATGGGCATGATTGTAAAAATCCCGACTAGTCTTTGATTAGTCGTTAATTAATCACTAATCGAAGGTTCACCGATTAATCACTATGCTGTCGATGGTGGTCCTATTCTGGCCAAAATTTGGCTAGATTCCGGCCAAATTTCGATCAAACCTTATAAATTTCCGTCAATTACTTAAAAAAATGGGTCAATGAGGGGTTAAAACATGTCTACTTTAAAAAACTACATATAAAAACGTGTGTGTGTATAACTAAAAATTACATATAAAAATCTTGATCCGATTAATCCCGATTAATCGCTAGTCGGTATCCTACCGACCGACTAACGTCTGGCAATTCTCACAACACTGCTTCTGGGTATTAGGCCTTGTTTTGATATAAGAAATATAGAACTTCAAATATTGAGAAATTCGGCTCATCAGAAAGAAACTTTATGTAAGCCAGGATCTCTTAAGGTAACCTGGGCCGTCCTTTTTAAGCCCATATTTCTAACAGAATAATATAATTATATAGCTTGTTTTAAAAATTATTACAGAAAATAAATTCAATGAAATAAACGAGATGGTTAATTAGATAACTGTATTAAAAGTAGTGCTGTCAATTTCAAACACGGACATAAAAACACGATACGAAACGAAACAATCTTAACAGGTTTCGTGTCTTAAACATGTCAACACGATAAGACATATTAATTTTCATGTCGTGTTCGTATTTACCTATTTCGTGTTCGTCTCTTATCGTGTTCATGTTTTAACAGGTCGTGTCTATTATAATATGCCAACCCTAGACTTCACACTCCACCCCTCCAGGGCGAGTTCGTGTCTTAACAAATCGTGTTCGTGTCTTAACATGTTATTTTTGTGTCTTAACAGGTTGTATGACGCTTGTAAGTTTTTTCGTGTCTTAACAGATTCATGTTTGTGTTTGGAAAAAATGACACGATAAAATTCTATGTTTACCTGTTTCGTGTTTGTGTCTTATCGTGTTTGTGTCTTAACAGGCCCTGTCTGACACGATATATCAGCTCTAATTAAAAGAGAACAAATTTTGTGAGCAGTAAACAACGTATGATAAAAGTTTATAAAACAGGTGTTTATTATATATATCATTAATTTTGGTGCATGTATAACTATCTTAAAAAGATGTTAGTATTACTTGAAATCTAACATGTTATACAAATTTAGGGTTGTAAATGAGTCGAATGGTCGTGATCTATCTGAGAATGGTTTATAAAAAGTTTGAATTGAGCCGAACTCGAATTTAAATTGAAGTTCTTTTAATAAATGAGTTCGATGTTGAGATTCACGTGCAAAATTTAATTATATTAGTAAAACTAAAAGAGTCTATTATTAATCCGCTAAATAAATTAACCAAAGTTACTAATAAAGTAAAGTACACGAATGGTCCTTGTGGTTAACCAGAATTTTGTATTTAGTCTCTAGTTTTTCAAAAGTACACGGATGATCCCTGTGGTTTGTACTTTGTAACGCAATTAGTTCTCAACTTTTGCCAAAAACAAACAGTTAGTCCTTATAGTTCTCAACTTTTTGCCAAAAACACACAATTGGTCCCTATGGTTTGTACGTTGTAACACATTTGCGTTACAAAGTGCAAACTATAAGGACTAACTGTGTGCTTTTGGCAAAAGTTGATAATTAAATGCGTTATAAAGTGCAAACCATAGAGATCATCTGTGTACTTTTGAAAAGCTAAAGACTAAACTCAAAATTTTAATTAAATACAGGGACCATTTGTATACTTTATTTTCTCTTACTCATTAAATAAACTATAGGTATCTTAAGATGAAAGTAATATAATATTATCAATAGAAAGTAAGGATACAAAATGGAAATTTCTAGGCATGTGAAGAGATGTAAAGAAGCCAAATAATGACAACAACTGAAACTTCTTTTATATATTGGCAAACGTTGCAGACCAAACTTGCAAGACATTCTCGACCGTTCATCTTTTACCTTATTTTCACTAAAAACCTTCCACTTTCTATCTATTTTACATAAAAACGCCCTCTAAATTTTATTATTATATGTATATTTGTTAGGGCTGGAATATCGTGTTAGACACGACCTGTTAAAACACAAACATGAAATATGTAAACATGAACACGAACTTGATAATAAAGAGTTTACACGAACACGACCTGTTAAGACATGAAAAAATTTATAAGCGTATCATACGACCTATTAAGACATGAACACGACCTTTTAAGACACGAACTCGCTCTGGAGAGGTGGTGTATGGAGTCTAGGACTGACATATTGTGTCAGACACGACCTGTCATCTATTAAATAAGCCTAATAATCGAGTACTATTTACCATATTAAGGAGTATTTTGAAATGTGAAATAATTTGAAGTGTTTTATAGTAGTCAAAGTAAAAGTTTCTCTTAGGAATGTTTTGTGTTTAATATCTTAGTTAAGATACATTCATACAGGTCTTAAAAATCATACTAAGTTCATAATAACCATCCTTAAATGTCTAATGAATCCCCACATGTTAACCTAAACCTATGTACAAATGTAGAGAACATATTTGTTTAATTTCTTAAAGGTATCTATTCCTCACATTGTTTGTGTTGATTTGTGTATTTGGTCCAGATTGACATCGATGTCATATCTATTGGATTTTGGTTTAAACAAACTAGTAATTTTTATTGCAACTTTTGCAATCAATATTTTTGTATAAACACTATATAATTAACTAATATATAAAACTAAAATATATTATCAACATGTAACATTGTAGGGTTTTTTTCTGTACTTTGAAATGATTTGTGTCCGGTCTTTGGTTTTTGGATACTTTAGAACTTTACAGTTAATTGAAATATGTACTAAACTAGTTTTTGCTCCGCCCGCGTTGCGGGGCAATAAGCCGAATATTTCTCTCTCATAACATGTATGTCTCTGTTTCGGTTACTTGTACATACTACTCATAACACGATCTCAAAAAAAAATTACATCGAGTCAACCAATTAAAACAAAAACACTACCATACTTTTACTAAAAAAACTAAAACGATAGAAAGACTATAATTTTAAATTTGGAGCAAAATTGTAATTTTTCAGGAAAAATGAGCATGTACCAGGCATGCCTGAACGAATAAAGATTACACCTATGCCCGCCCGCCCGCGTTGCAGGGCGTTAAATCAAATATTTCTTAGTTTCATAACATGTATGCATGTATTTAGGTTACTTGTACATACTACTTATAACACGATCTAAAAAAAATACATCGACACAACCAATTAAACAAAAACACTACCATAATTTTGCTAAAAAAAATTAAAACAATAACAGGTTTGTAATTTTGAGCTGGGGGTAAAATACTAATTTGTCAGGACCAATGAGCGAGTGTTAGGCAACTGCTTGACACAATAAAAGTTACATTAAGTCAACCAACCAAAATAAAATAGTACTATAGTTTTGCAAAAAAAAAAAGTAAAACAATGGCAAGATCATAATTTTTAATTGGGGGAGAAATCGTAATTTTTGAAATGGGAGCAAAATCATAATTTTGAACAGAAGGCAAAATCGTAAAAATATTTTGAACTGGAGGCGAAATCATAATTTTAAACTGAGTGCAAAATCATGAATTTGAGCTATTGGGGAAAACATAATTTTATTTTGAACTGTGGGCAAAAACATAATTTTGAGTTGGGGGCAAAATCGTAATTTCGAGCTAGGGGCAAAAACATATTTTTATTTTGAACGGGGGGCAAAAGCGTAATTTTAGACGGATGACGAAACCGTAAATTTAAACTGGGAGTAGAATTAGATATGAGTTTTTGAACTGAGGGCAAAAGCGTAAATTTTTAGCCGGGGCAAAAATATAATTTTATTTTGAGTTAGGGGCAAAACCGTAATTTTAAACAAAGGACGAAACCGTAATTTTTGGCTGGGAATAAAATTAAATTAAAACTGGGTTGGTCAATAGGGAAGTGTCAGGCAAGCTGCCTAGCACTATTCCCTCAACTCCTTTTTGTATATGTAGGCTTGCGTGGTACTATTCCCTCAACTCCTTTTTGTATATGTAGGTGGTATTTTATTAAAAAAAAAGTCATTGGATAACGTTGTAAAAAAATAAGCTTCTTCCTATAGAGCTAATGACTATAATGAGATCTATTAACTACTTTAGAAGCGGATTGGGTATTGATTATTATAAGAAAAAGACTGCAAATTTTTGGGATACTATTAGATACACTTATTTATCTTATATATTTTGCTCTGTAAACAATCACTTTTCAAATTTTGCCTGTGTATACGAAAGTATAACCCCATTTATCTTATAAGAACATTCACAATTGATCATTCATATTCATCTCTATAATTATATTAAATATCACTACGTTTTCTCTTTTTTTTCTTATTAAATAATTTTTTTTATATTTTTATAGAGGATGAACAATGTTTTCTCTAAGGGGCTGTTTGGTAGCCTCTGAATGATCATTAAGAGGCTAGCTCTTAATGGAACCATTAAGAATTTTACAAATGAGAAGGTAGAAGAATGTGACATGTGATGATTTACCATTCAGAGGTTACCTCTTAACCATTCAGACTTGAGGTTACCTCTTATTCATTCAGAGGTTTTAAACCATTAAGAGGTAGCATCTGAATGGTCATTAAGAGGCTACCAAACAACCCTAAATCAATGTGAAAGTTCTAGACCCCATTAAAAGGCAAGTATTTACCTAAAAAAAATAATAGAGTTAATTGCTTGGACGGTTCCTGTGGTTTCACGTTTTTTCACGTTTAGTCCCCACCTTTTGAAAATAGCAGGTATGCTCCCTATGGTTTGTTATTTTGTTACTCGGATAGTCCCCTGAGTAGATGTCAGTTAGTTTGGAAATAGCAGGTATGCTCCTTATGGTTTGTCATTTTGTTACTTGGATAGTCCCCTGACATCTACTCAGGGGACTATCCGAGTAACAAAATAACAAACCATAATGAGCATACCTGCTATTTTCAAAAGGTGGGGACTAAACGTGAAACCACAAGGACTATCCGGGCAATTAACTCAAAATAATATATATATATATATATTTTTCTAATAGTGTTAAATGTCATTTTAGTCCTTGTGATTTGAGTCATTTTACCAGTTTAGTTTAATCAAAAGTTTTACTTTTTCGCCAGTGAGTCTAAAAAGGTTTTTCCGTTGCCATTTTAGTCCACTGGGTTAACTTCATCCATTTTTCCTGTTAAAATGACCGAATTGTCCTTCTTGTTAACATGAAAAATCGATGAAGTTAATCTAGTGAACTAAAATGACAACGGTGAAACCTTTTTTAATCCACAAACAAAAAATAAAACATTTAAACTAAACTGTCAGCACAAACTACATAGACTAAAATGACATTTAACTCTCTAACAAAATGACTTAAATCTTGGTTTATTATTAGTGTTCCTATTTAAACCAATAATTGAGTGCTTTTTCTTCACTTGTTCAATAAAAGTTCACATCCCCATTTCAAGAACCAACCAAGCAACAACTCAACATTATAAAATTTCCCCTTTTGTTCAATCTATCCATTCCTCAATTCTATAAACACACACACACTACACACATACACATTCATACAGGCTTCTTGATCACATCTCCATCCTTTTCATAACTACCACACAAAAGAAAAAAAAAATCTTCATTTTTAAGTCATCCCATTTCTTCAAGCTTCCAAATTCATAAGAATTAGCCACAAAGAAAGAAAAAAGTGAAAAAAAAGCCACCATGTCATCAATCTTGGCTTCAAATGGGATGGTGTTAGCCACCGCCATGGCCGCCGTCTCCGGCACCGTCCTCCTCCTTGCCTTCCGCCTCCAGAAACAACCCGACGCCGCCGGTCACTTCTCCATCATCCACCACCACCACAACCCAAGACCCTGCATCTCTTCAGGTTCCTAATAGTTTCTTGATCAAGATTTTCTTATAAGTGTCTTTACTATACGCACACCCAATTATAAAAAACCGATTTTTTAACCGGATTTATATGGTGGGAACCCGAACCGGTACTAATCAATTCGGTTCAGTAAAAAACTGGTTTGGGCAAAAAAAAAAAAAAAAAACGGTTTTTAACCGTTTTTTTTAACCGGTTCCAAAGATCAAGAATACTAACCAGTCTACAAACTGACGGTTCGGGTTGAAACCAGTTAAAAAAAACCGGTTTCAGTTTTTTTTTCCAGTTTCGCTCTTAAAATCGGTTTTTTTACACCTCTACATTATATTATATTATGATTGAACATTTACCGAACCAGTACCATACCGACCATATTTGGTACCGGTACCCGATTTTTCCTTTATTTTAGTACTGGTTTGGTACCGGTCCGGTATGAATACTGATACCGTACCGTACTGATTATTTTTGACACCGATACCCTTTTTTTGTTTCATGGTATTTTTGATACCAGTACCAGTTCGATACCGGTTATATTATCTTAAAGCTTGTTGAATCTTGAAAAACTTGATTTTCTTGAATCTTGTTAAAAAAAAAATTTATGACGTTTGCAGATGGTAAGAAGAGAGAGAAAAAGAACAAGAAAGTACACTTTGCAGAGGATGTGATGGAACCAAGTGGGAATGGAGAAGAGTTTAGGAAGAGGTTACAAAGTAAGAATCTTGGACAAAATCGGACTTTTTCATCAACTTTGAAAGTTGAAGGGGGTCAAAAGAAAATAGTCAGAAACTACGAGGGTCTTCCTGCAAATAGATTGGCTTTGTATTCTGGAATTCTCAGAGATCGTGGTGTTCATCGAGTCTCATACTGCTAACTCGTTACTCACTTTTGACTTGTTTGAAAATTGGTCCATCTTTTTTGTAAATGGTGTAGGTTAAGTCCCTGATGTTTTTCAAAAGTACAAACTGCCCCTCCTTTAGTTTCTGGTTTTTCTATATGTTGGTTACAAGTTACATGTTACAACACCTGTTTGTACTTATTGCTAGTGATGGTGTATGTACTATTTTGTACAATTTGAATGAGGATGGATAGTTTGCTATAAATTTTGAAACCAACAAATATAAATCATATTGTAGAATGCTCCAAACATCAAAAGCACTTACAAATCACAATGGTTGAGTTTTGCTTGTTTTAGGAGGTGATAACTCGTTATTTGTTCCGTTATTTATGTATTTGATGCTTAAAGGGACTAGAAAAAAAATCATGGGTCCGTCACTTATTACTCGGATAGTTAGGGACCAGCGTGATGGATGGTGTGATGGTCGCATCATGTGTGAAACACCAATGCAATCAACAATCACGGTGCATGGTGGAATTTTCATGGTGAGTTTGATGGTGTAAGAGGGGAATGAGATGGCATGTTGTGATTGGTTGAGAATGAGTTGGTATCACGCTCGCGGAGAGTTTGATGAGTGGTGAAAGTAATTTAGCGATGGTGTGATAGAATTGGGTTGAATAAGATGACTCTTTGTGATTGATTGGTTTGTAAGTGATGGCGTAATGGGTGCCCGCCACCTTAAGAGAAATAGTGTTGAGCAGGTGTCACGTGTCCAACCTCAACGTTTTAACATAAATCAAGAAATGATGATGGTTGATGGGCATTCATCAACATAGGCCGATGTTTAAATGGCACCAATTACATTTTATTACTAATAACTCATTATTTGTTACGTTATTTATGTATCTAATGCTTAAATAGTACCTGAAAAAATTATGGGTCCGTCACTTGTTACATTGATAGTTATGTGGGGAAAATGACCGCATTCCATGTACACACATCATGTTCAAATGTTGGACCAATATTTAAGGAAGAAGAAACAAGTAGGGCTAGAGATGAGTATATGTGGGTGGTGTTGCTAGCTATTTGTTGATCTTCTTTGGAAATTGCCAATGTTGTGACCACTTATGTGTTGTCAATGTCTAGTTGCCAATGGCTAAATACAATCGCTTTCATTGTATCACATGGTCCCTAATTAACGAGTGGTAGGAGATTGAGATTGGGACAAATTACTATTGAATATAGATAAATATCATGTGGTGAAGTTATTTTAATAATTTCGTGAAAATAACATTAAAAAGTGAGGGACGGTTAATCATGCATCATGTGGTGGCTTTGATAGCCGAAAGACAAGGGGGTACATGCACTAATCGGCTTTTGTCCCAATTGTTGAGTGTTGTGCGTCTTATGTCCAAGGCTTGATACAAAACTACTATCAAGCCGGGGGTCTCACTGGAAGCAACTTCTCTATTCCTATGGGATAGAGGTAAAATTGTCTACATCTTACCCTCTTCAGACCCTACCTTAGCTTTGATATTTGTGGAATTTACTGAGTATGATGATGATGATGATGATGAATATCAACAAACCTTTTTTTTTCAATCTAGAATAGGTTAAAGTTTCCAACTATAATTTCAACACTGAAACCGTAATCCTCAAAACCAATTGTTTTTGGCCTGGTCTATTCGCACACGCCATTTGTCTTTTTGCACACCCAAAGCGCCGCGCTATGGCCACAGCGGGGCGCTTAGGGCTTGGTCAACAGACAAGGACTGATGACAGAAGTCAGTCCTTGTCTGTTGACCAAGCCTAAGCGCGCCGCTGTGGCCATAGCGCGGCGCTTTGGCTTGTTGTTTTTTTTTTTGGAAATAGGTGGGATGTGGGTTAGTTTGGTAGTGTTTTTTTGGAGGAAAAAATTGTATTTGAGTTTTATTATTATTATTATAAAATATTAGTATTACATATAATTCATAGTTGTTTTATAATTACGTTTTTTACGTCATTATTTTTATAGAATGTATATAATATAAGTGCGTCTTTATAAACTCTTAACGTAGTTTATTTTGTTAAATTAAACGAACACGTTAAATAAAATGTACAGAAAGCCATAAAAATTAAACGTAAACAATCCAAAACAAACGTGATGTAAATAGAAGATTAATTGCAATATATATATATATATATATATATATATATATATATCAGTTTGTACATACAAAACAAAAAGGTACAACTGAGTACATAATACATAACAAAACACTAAACAAACAAACTAAGGTACTAATCCTCGTGCGGTGGGGACGGTGGGAGGGGAAGTGGAGGCAACCCAGCGAGCTCTCGTAGAGCAACGAGCGTCTCGACGATCCAGTCAATGTGTGCGCCCTGGCGTCTGAGGCGCCGGTCGAAGTCCCGAGCCACCTCACGCGCTGCCGGAGGCAGGTCAGCGTAAACGTGCTGCGGGTACTGTGGCGGCTCAGGAGCTGGCTGAACTAGTGGTACCGGGATCTCCTCGACATGCTCCTCCTGAGCCGGATCCTCGAATACAGGCTGAGCCTGAGCCTGAGGCTCGTCCTAAGGCTGATCGAGGCCCAGAGCCTATAGCTGAGCCTGCCGAGCGGCCTCTAGAACATGAGGAGGGGCTAACACTCCAGGCCTCACCTCAATAACAAATGGGATGACCTCCGGCAACACCTCCGGATGCCAAATCAGCCCGTCACGGCCCTTAAACCTCAGACCAACATCAAAGGTACGGGTGATCTGCATGCTAGATACTGACGCGCGGCCCAACGTAGTCGACGGGATCGGCGCGGACAGCTCCGGATCACTCTCGGGCACGATCCCTAGCGAGCGTGCAATGGCGGTGATGTATGAGCCACCGTGCAGCTTCCCGCGGAGCTGCCGGTGGTATGCTGTGGCAAAGTAATCTGCCAGGCAGCCTGCTAGATCGCAGGTCTGGCCGCGAAGTAGGCAGTATAGAAAGAAAAGGTCACTGAGGTTGACCTTCTCCCTGCTGGTACCCTGCGGCACGATAGATGACCCGATAATATGGTGCAGGTATCGGTACAAGGGGTCTCTAATAGTGGTGGCCTTTTGCCAGGATTTCCCAAAGGGAACCCTGGAAATGGCCCTCCAGAAACTAATAAGCGTCTGCTTGTCCATCTACCTAACCCCATGCGTATATAAATCAGTATCAAGCTCGGACTCTGTGTACAAACCTGTATGGACAGCAAACCCCCGCACACTCATCTGAAACTGCTGACCGGCGAGACGGAATGTAACCTCGTGGACTGGAAAATCCGGGTCCTCCACGTAATCCGCCGGATGCGGCGCGTATGTAAACGTAGAAAGAAACTCGATCGTAAGCTCACGGTACGAGTCCTCCATCGCTATCTGAAAGAGGCGCGACCAAGGAGTATCTAGTCCAACTATATCATGCGTCCGCGCGGCTTCTTCCACGGTCTCCAGCAGCATCCAGTCTATCCCTACATGCCCCCCAATCTCCATGGTGCACAACCTAGCGCATCTCCTCGCCGCCCGTGACCCCTGCGGAAACTGCAGGTACGGACATACCTCCACTCCCACCTCTCCCTCAGCGTCCATATGCTCAATATCGTCATCAGAATCCATCCCTGCACGTTTAAAAGATAATATTATTAAAACAATTTAAATAAAAGATAATAAACAAATAATATTATTAAACAATTTAAAAAAAGATAATAAACAAATAATATTAAATAAAAGATAATAAACAAATAATATTATTAAACAATTTAAATAAAAAATAATAAACAAATAATATTATTAAACAATTTAAATAAAAAATAATAAACAAATAATATTATTAAACAATTTAAATAAAAAATAATAAACAAGTAATATTATTAAACAATTTAAATAAAAAATAATAAACAAATAATATTATTAAACAATTTAAATAAAAAATAATAAACAAATAATATTAAATAAAAGATAATAAACAAATAATATTATTAAAAAAATAATATTAAATAAAAGAAAATAAACAAATAATATTAAATAAAAGATAATAAACAAATAATATTATTAAACAATACAAACAATAAATAATAATAAATAAATAACAGAAAAAAAAATTAAACATGAACCAAAGCGCCCCGCTTTGGCCTCGGCATGGCGCTTTGGTTCTTCGTTTTAAATAACAGAACCCAGCAATAAACATAACTATTTAACCAAAACGATAAAGGATGTTCGATCTTACCTTTTAGCGGTTGAAATCTTGAAAAATAAGATCGTATCCCAACTGTGTGTAATCGCACCTTTATGTGTGTGTTTGTGTTTGTTGATGAAATGGGGGAGAAGCTGCCCCGCTTCAGCCTAAATGAGGGACCAAAGCGCCGCGCTTTGGCCATAGCGCGGCGCTTCAGTTCAAATTTCCGGGCAAAGCGCCCCTCTTAGGTCAAAGCGCGGCGCTTAGGGCCTTTTTAAATTTTTTAAAATTGTTTTTAATTCACAAACGCGTCGATAATAGTATAAATTTTACGCTTTTTCCATTATACATCATTTTTTAATATATATGGACTATACTGCAAGTTCCGGATCAAATCGGTTACGTGTGATGTCGTATTCCATTATATCGTATCATTTTTGTTTGAAAGCGCAAGTACTCCTATGAGTAGTTTTATGTGTATCAGCCTGCTACCGTACATGTACATGACGTATTTTTTCATTAATTGTAGTATTATGATGTATATTGTCATTTTGGGTCGTACAAGTGCGTATTGGATCTGATTGGGTCGTGTCGTGTCGTGTCGTGTCGGTGACATTCGGTTTTTAACGTGATGCAACGCATATATTGAACAAACACAAACATGATTATTATTAAACACATTTAACATACATCTTGAACATATGGGGTTACATTAAGGTCAGGGGGACGATACGTAAGCATTTCGTACGCGTTGATCTGATCCTTGTATAATGTATGCCAGGCTGTTGCGCGCTCTGTTATGTTCGCTGTCCAGAGTAGGTTTGGGGGAGGCATTGGATAACAACCTCCAAGCTCTACATGTATGAAATGCCCATCGTCGACGAACACAACCGCAACCACCAGGTGAGGTTGCTCAGCTTCGTTTGGCCCGCCCAGCAGAGGGAAAATTGTATCGCTCCCACGATTGTCGAAGGTGTGAACAATCACACCGTATCGTTGGGCAATAAGAAACCCTGTCTCAGGCATCGTCATGTAATTTTCGATACCTGCTTGTCCCACCCCCTTGAAATCGATCCGTCTAACCAGCGCATCATAATGTCCTATGTTTTCCGGATCGAAAACCTGCCTCCAAAGCGATTCGTTCATACGTAACTCCATTATAAGTTGTTTCCGGATCATCAAATATGAATTTTGTTTCACTCCTAACCCAACAGCCACCGATCGAAATCCACAATGACCATCTGGTTTCACGTCCTTTATTCTCACGATGTATGGATGGATCACTTTGGGAATCTGAGATGCGTAGTTGCGGATCGCTATATCCGTCTTAGGACCGAGCTTGATCATCGGGAAATCAGGGTGTAGGTTGAGCGGTTTGGTATTCTTTTGTCTTCTAGAATCTTCGGATGATATGTACGAGCTGTGACGAGGAAGATCGTCTGAGGCCTCGACCCAAGTTTCTTCCGACGGAATGTACGAGCTTTTTCTAGCGGCTTCAACCTTTCTTTGTTCCTGCGTTTTCAATGTTGGGCGACCACGAGTTTTCTTCAGAACAACAGAAGGTTTTTTGTTATTGTTCCCTAGATTGAGGATTTGCTGAAACTTTTCAAAGAAGCTCCTTTTCACTTGAGGGGGTGTTGGATCGATCTGTTGTTTCAATTTTTCAAATTCCGCGTCTACATCGATATCCTCTATGTTGTTCCTTGCAGGCTTGAAGTCAAGCTTCTTCCAGAACACGTCTATGTGTGTGATCCGGATTTGCTGACCTGTGGATGAAAACAAATTAGGTGGCAAAATCATAACGAGAAAGGTCAAAAATATTAATTACCTTTATTTTCCAACTTTTCCAAACGACAGGCACATGGTAAACCACAGCTGGTAAAAAGTTGGCAACCACAGCTTGCACCGTAGGCTCTCAACCCGTCTTCCTTATGTTTTAGTTCCATACTCAAAAGCTCAATCGCATATATTGAAACCTTTCTGAGAATATATGCAAGCATGGGCTGATCCTTGTGGTGCTTCATCACTTTTCGGAGGCTTGTTTCAAAGCTACTTCTAATCTCGGCGTATTGTTTATCAACAACATGATCAACATACAGTACAAGTTTATCCAGTGTGTTGCGATGACTTGGAAAGTGACTTTTTAGTGTTGCATGCATGCCATCAACCCTGTTGGTCGTAGTTTGGTGAAAGTTGATAGTTTTGTTAATCCAGCAAGATACAAACTTTTCACGGTACGGATCCAACCAGGATTTCATCAAATAATCAAAAACCTCTAAAATTAAAAAACGTAAATAGTCAGTTTTTGTTATTATATAAAATTTGAACATAATTATGTAAGAAATACCCACGTTCACGGCCATCTTCTTTCAACTGTGCTTCAAGGTTTTCCTAGTTATACCTGTATATTTCCTCGATCGTAGACTCGCACAATGTCCAAAATGTACGTACGAATTCTTTCCACTCCTTGTCAGAGAATTTCTTCTTGTTGTTCTTATTAATATTTTGTTGAATATGGAACCGACAAAGATACTTATGCGCTTTTGGAAAAACTTGTTCACACGCGTTCATTAGCACAAAATCCCTGTCTGTTAAAATCACGCGTGGTTCCATACATCCTACCAGCATAGACTTGATCCTCTGCAACACCCATAGGTAGTTCTCTAACTTCTCAGCGGAAATTACCGCACAAGCAGCCGTAAACGATTTGTTTGTCGACGTCATGCCTTCGACCTGAACAAATGGCAGGTTGTACATGTTCGTTTTGTAGGTGGCGTCAATCATTAGCACATGCGGGAAGGCACACCACATAGTGAATGATTTTTTGTGAACAAAGAAGACATCTTCAACTTCGTTCGATATCTCATTCGTGCGCATGTAATAAGTGTAGTCTTTTTCGAGAAGAATGTTTTCAAGTTTTTGCATCGGAGACTTACCGACATTTTTTTCAGCGTTGATCTTCTGAACAGCGTTGTGTATATCTTTCGGAATAAGCTTTCTAGCCGGATTGTTTTTTGTCAGCGTTCGCCAGATACTTTGGTTGGGAATATCTTGCTCTGCCAGCTCCTTAACCAGTTTTTTATCCTCCGAAGAAAGCCTTCTCGCATACGCGTGACCCTCTAAGTTTTCAATAGGAGTGTGGTTATGCTTCGCCTTCGTCACCTCGATCCTCCAAACACTTCCGGATGATTCCGAAAACCCGATCATCTCGAACGGGAAGCCTATTTTCTTGCTACCCGTTTTCCTCTGTGTAGCTATACTCTTATGCTCCCCACCAAAAGTACATTGAAACCAAATCTTGTAATTCTCTCCTCTTTTATTCGACCTCTTAATCACAATGAGGTAACCATTGTCTTTTGCCGTGTCTTGTACCCAACGCACCAACTCTTTACGTGACGAAAAGGTCTGCGTTGTATCAAACGAAAATGTAACCAGGTAACAGCCTTCCTCGTCAACAGACACATCCTCCGGCTCACCATCGTCACAGAGGTCCGAATAGACTTGATGTTCAAAGCTCTGTTCACAACCGTAACTGTGGTTTGGATAACACTCCTGTTGTACAAAGCTGTGCTCGCCACCGTAACCGAAATTCGAATAACCTTGTAAGCTCTGTTGACAACCGTAACTGTGGTTTGGATAACACTCCTGCTGTACAAAGCTGTACTCGCCACCGTAACCGAAATTCGAATAACCTTGTTGTGCGTAAGGGTCCTCCACAGGGGTATTCAAATCCAGCTTCACCGTGTTATCACGATAACGAATGCCAGATACAACCTTTGCCTCCCTCAAGTTGGACGAGACCGGTTTCTCATACGAGTCAGAAATAGCGGTCCCCTCGTAAGAATCAGGAACAACTGGCTCGTTAGAATATTGACCGAAAAGATAGTTGCTTAACCACGACATCGTTTTTTCAAGACACATAACTAATACAACAAAGAAATCGACAAACAACACAAACCCCCGAATGCTAAATGTTGTGTCTGAGAAGGTTTAAGTAGTGAAAATTTGGGGTCGAAGTGCCGCGCTTTGGCCATAGCGCGGCGCTTAGGGTTCACGAGACCTGCAACCTCGTTTCACCTTTATGTCTCTGCAACTTATGTTTCAGTTCAGTCAGTCAAATCACCTTTTGTCGAGCAAAGCGCCCCGCTATGGCCATAGCGCGGCGCTTTGAGGTGTGAAAATAATTTTCCCCGTGTGTGAATAGCATGACCCTTGTTTTTTTCCTTTATTAAGTTAGTTCAAGTATTCATTGTACATAGTTACTATTTAGAGCAAGTGTAATTTGTGTGGTGACAGGATCACCGTTCACCCTCAAACTTAATTTCCGTTGTCTGAGTCCTTGTGGTTTACAAACTTGTTTTTTTTTTTCGTCCTTCGCATCATCTCCCTGTTAATTCACCGTTAAAAATGAGCTGAAATTACATTTTTATCCCCAACAAACCTCTCTTCTCTCTGAAAAATGATCTCATCACCAAACCATAGGAACGCAAATTGCACTTTACTTTAATATTAAACTATCTAATAATTTATGATAGCATAAAGAAAGAGAAATTTCGCTCAAAACACTAACGTTAATAACTTGAAATGATATGAAGCCAAACAAAATTAATGAGGTGTTTATGGATTATTGATAAAATTTAGTCACACGATATATAAGGTTAAATAAAAACCCTAATATGTTCTAGTTTTTCAATTTCTATACACCTAAGTTTAGTTACAAGGATTTGAATTGTCCCAAAGATAGCATTCCAATGGTAAAGAGATGGGTATTTGTTATGAAGGTATGGGCATTAAAGAATGCTATCGCCCGGTTTATATTGGACGCTTTATTTACCTCTCTCATGTTGGTCGTATGACCGGTCGATTGGGAATGCCTAGTGATGGCATACACCCATTACAAGGATTTGAACTCACACCACTTTTATCCGGAGCAAACACTATAACACTAGACCATTAGGTAATGAGTTATTGGGTTATAACCCTAATATGTTGGGACATATAAAACTGAAATTTACCAACTTGACCACATTGGTCATTGGTACAACAACCATTTCTCCCACATAAGGAACCACAAATGACAATTATTGAAGTAAATATGCCATACCATAATTTTTTATTTTAATGTTGTGATATTATAATATTAAAATAAAATGGTCATGTGTTTGAAAAACCGAAGAAGTGGAGAATGATATGCAAATCTCTTTGTTAAAAGTGATTTCCTCATATGACGTATAAGTTTTTCCATCATCCAGTAACTGCAAGACTTCACAAATCCGCTTTTGTATGATTTATAATATGGTTATTGGATTTTATCATCCTTAACTATTGGCTATTGGCCACTGCCACCCGTAACTATCACTTTGACGCTCGTCACCCCCAACTTAACACTTAGTGTGTTCTGTCATCAAATCGTTAACTAATCACTAACTTTTGATCATGTTACTATACATTTGGGTGTCCTAAGATCCCTATGACACCCCCGAAAGTATAGTAACGGGATCTAAAGTTAGTGATCAGTTAACGATGTAGTAACAGATCACACTAAGTGTTAAGATGAGGGTGACGGACGTCAAAGTGATAGTTGGCGGTGACAGGTGCCAATAGCCAATAGTTTAAGGTGATAAACTCCAATAACCCTTTATAATAACAAATATATCACCATTAATAACTAGTAAACTTACTACTCACTATCGTTGATAACATTTGAGTGCTGTGATACAAAACTATGCACAATAATATTTGTTAGTGGGTGTTGAAAAATAAGATTCTATAGATGTCTACTAATCAAATCATACAAGTGGGTGAAGTTGAAAAAAAAATTATAAACGGTTAAACTCTTGACCAAAGAATAATAGTGACAATTAATTTAGGCTCCTTCTATTTTCACACCCCCTATATTTTATTTTCACATTCCTATTGTATACAGGTCATGTAACCGTATACGAACCGTATAGAATATTGTTGCACAGAGATGTATGCAGTGAAATGTTTTTTTTTCCATGTATACGGGTCGTATAATGTATTTATTTTGTGAGTTTAATTCAGGTTTTTGGGTTTTAACACATGTATACGGGTCGTATAATGTTATACGGCCCGTATACATGAAAAACAAAAAATTGTAAGAGTTCAGAGAGTATGATTGCTGAAGTTTTTCAGTATTCGGAGTTTGTTGGGTTGTTTGCAGTTAGAGTTCAGAATGCTTGAAGTTTTGTGCCAGCTCGTGGAAGGTTTTCAGTATCCGGAGTTTGTTGGGTGGCTACGACGGTGGGTTGTGAGAGTTCAGAGAGTATGATTGCTGATACTTTTCAGTATCTGGGGTTTGTTGGGTTGTTTGCAGCTAGAGTTCAGAATGCTTGAAGTTTTATTATAAACCGTGTTAAACCGATATCAAATAAGAGTTCTTACAAAGGAAGGTTGTAGCAATTTAAGATTAACTAGTAACTTTGCAGTCGGTATGTATTCATAGCAAATATGTCCATACATGCATTTAATTCCCTCACATCATTACAAATTGTCAAAACATGAAATAAGATCAACCTTAACGTAATGATATAATCCCAACTCTTCTCCTTACATGCATTTAATTCCAATACATCATTACAAATCTTCAAACTTTCACACAGGCGACACCAGCAGTAGTCACCCTTATGTTACAAATTAAATCACATCCATTGTCAAGTTAAATTAATAACGTCGTTATTAACTGTTCGTTTGTTTCATGTTTTGACATTCTATTTGCCGGGCTTCCAATGCTCATACGGGGTGATAAACAACGTTGATCTGGAATTGAGTGGTAGTTACTAGGTCCCTTGCCACCTTGGTAGTTGTTACCATGCATATCCATTATCCCCTTGCTCGTATACAATTATACACTATATATTTCATGTTCTAACAATTTGTAAATGATGTGAGTGAATTAAATGCATGTATAGACATATTCTCTCTGAACACATACCGACTACTTTATCTTGAGTCCATACATGCATTTAATTCAATCATATCAATACATTATTACAAATTACAAATTATCAAAACATGAGACAAACGAATAGTGAATCTTAAAAAGTACAAAATTTCATTTCTTTACAATTTGTAATGATGTGAGGGAATTAAAATGCATGTTGTGAATATTAACTCCAAAAAAAGGAAATCCGAAGTATACAACGTTATACGGCCCGTATAAAAATATCGTATACATTGTATACGACCAAGTTAACTTTCGTATAATGTTATACGACCCGTATACATTATGTGAAAATAAGTTTTTTTACCATGTGTTATTATTAGGACCCTTAATTTAACTTTGAATTTATGGTGATTTTAATTTTTTAAGTTTCTTATACGTTTGTTCTATCATCTTGCTAGTTATTTATATATAATATTTCATGTCGCTAAAAAAACATAAACTTACATAGACAAATATGACTTATTTAAGAAGTAACTAGGTTAGAAACTTGTGTATTACACAGGTTGAAGAAAAAAAATATTAGATAATTAGTAATGAAAGTTTAGAAATTATATAACGATATTTAGAGTCAAAATACAATCAAAGTTATGTATATATAAGTACTTTATAAAATAAAGTTTGTTAATAATTGTTTAAAGTTAAAAAGTTTGAATAAGAATACAGAAATAACAGAAGCGGGAAAAATAATTTTGAGCTCACAGATTTGTAACACGTGGCATAACGAGTTACTTATATGTTAAGTATAGATGAGTTACTTTGGATAAAAAAAATTGTCAATTGGTCCTGTTTGAGTGTTCGGTCTAGTTGAAATATACTATTGTAGTACATGTCAATTTTGGTCTATTATAATTCTTATACATTGGGTTATTTTGGTCACTATCATAAAACTTTTCTACTTCTAATGTGTACAGACGGCGAGCAACACCCACCGCCTACTAGCCACAACCGCCAACGTCTCTACTGTCACTAGCTCCACAGTTGTCGCCACGTCTAGTCTGTTTTGAAAATCCTAGTTAAACTATATCATACAATTGAATTGATCGGTTAAGTTTCACTCGCTTTCACATGAAAAACGTAGTCTAAATAAAGTCCTAATTTTTAATTGCAAAGAATTGTCGCTTTAGTGACGATTGAATAAAAATGGTCGCAATTTACAGCACAAAAGCCACCAATGGTGTTTGCTATCGTCACAAATGGCGTTCTTTCCAAGTTGGGCAATTTGGACAAGGAAAGCAAGTGGCTATTTCTTTAAAAGAGGAATAACACAAGATTACTCTAAAGTCATTTTCACTCGTTTGTTTTAATCATATTCTATTATATAACTTCTTACGTAAGTCCAACAAAACATAAGTTATTCTTGTGACGACAACAAAAGTTGGTAAACACAATAATGAATTGTCTTTGTATCGTCATTTTAAATCGTTCTAGAAACAACATGATTATCTTTCACAAAAATGAAAATTGCTTTTGCTCTCAATTCTAGTATTATCTCTAGATTTTGTCCTATGTGATTATCATGATGCACAAGGAAGATTAACATGGTTTGATGTAATAGCCTAGGTAAATCCTATATCGGCCTTGGTCAGAGAGATTCTTGGTTCATAGAAGAGGTCTAGCTTCTTAAACAACCAACGTGTTTGGGTGCATTTGTTGTGTAGTAGATGAAAACTTTATCGTTAAGTATGCTCGAATAAGAGTGTATTAGGATGGAAGACCTCCTAAGAAGTCGCCACTAAGACAACCAAAAATAAAGAGTAAATTACAAGTTTTGTCCTTTACGTTTACACCAAATTGCAAGCGTTGTCCTTTATCGTAAAAGTTGATAAGTTTTGTCTTTTATGTTTTAAAATCTTGCACGGTTTGTCCTTTGAGCCTAACTCAATCAGATTTTTTGGTTAAATATGGACATGTGTCTTGCACATGAGGACATACTTGTCTTTTCACCTTTTCAGGGGTTATTATGTAAATAACTTATATACAAGAACTATTTTATAAAAGTAAAAAAGATATTTAATTAAAATAAACCTCTCACACTTTCTCTTCTATCTCACCCTCTCTCTACTAGCGGCTGGATGTTAGTCCATTGTTCCATCAGAGCATTCACATTCCTTCCATCTTTTTTACCTTATAATTTCACTAAAAATAACTACATTTTCTCTCCCCTTTCAATTAAATAATATATTTTTATAATTTTATAATTACCATTTCTCTCTCCTTTACTCACAACCACTTTCAAAATATATTAAAAAATTATAGAGGGTAAACAGTATCCCCTCAAATTTACAGATAAACAGTAACATTTTTTCTCTCGTCTACTCACAACCACTTCCAACCACCTAAAATCACTTTTCATAATATAAAAAGTTACCTCACAATTTGGGGACGGATTGTGAATGCTCTCAGTAACAAATTGGAGGGGAGCCCCCGCTTAGTCTTTACCAATGAAATAGCTTTTGTTTTTTCTAAATAATAATTTTTAAGGTTGTGTAATTTATTATTAGGTAGCGTTTGGTATGCAGGAACCAGAGGTGTAATGGAATAGATCATTATGAGGAAATGAAGAAAAGATGTTTGGTTGGTCGAGGAAATGAAATGGAATATATAAAACATTACATTCCCTCTAAAGCATTCCATCTATATCCCATGTTTTTTTTCCATTCCATCTCTCTTTTACCCTTCATTAACAAAACCCCAACCCACCACCGTCGTCACCACCACCCACCGTTACCGCCACCATCACCCGCCAGCGTCACTGCCACCGCCGCCGTCACCCACTTCCGCCCCCACCGTCACCGTCACCGTCACCGCCGCCTTCGCCACCCGTCGCCATCACCCACTTCCGCCCCCGCCATCATCGCCCCCACCGTCACCCACCACCGCCGTCGTTGCCACCCACCGCTACCACTGCCACCTATCACCACCGACCACCGCCAGTCCGCCACTCCGATGTTATTCCTTCGTTCCATTCCATTACATCGTCTATTTCATTACATCATACCAAACAGACAATATTATTATTTTGTAAAAATTTAATATAATGTCTTAATCTATGACGTAATTAAATGTATAAATTAGATGAATTTTATATCATACACGATCCTGAATTTTGTGATGTTCATGTTGGTAGATTGTAATTTGGGTAAAGACCAAAACCTAACCCATAAACTGTTTCTTGATGTTATCCGTAATCAATTCCAACCACCATCAAATGACACATATCGAAACGAAAAACAAAGTTCACAAATGTTGATTTAGTTGTGCCAAGTGTCGACATAAAGGGCCCAAAATTCACATTAGCCATGCACGTTTACTATTTTCTTTTGTTTCCGCAACTACAATATCCACTACTTCACCGACTAAATCCGTCAAATCAATAATATATGAATTCATATATTAATAATATGTAGTAGTAGCACTAAAAGCTAAATGTAGAATTAACTTTTTACATTTTGGATCGTCTATCTTTTGTACATGCACACAAGAGGTCCTTCATGAAGATAGACTGTCTAAAATGCGTTAGAGGTGCACAAAATAACCGGTTAATTAACCGTAACCGGTTATTAACCGAAACCGTAACCGGTTAATAACCGATTTAGGAATAACCGGTTCAATAGGTTATTTAACCGTAGGTTAGTAACCGGTTATAAGTGTTTAGTATAATAACCGGTTTTTTTAAACCGGTTTTTTAACCGATAGACTGGTTAACCGAAAAATTCAAAAAAAAAGCAAAAAAATCGGTTAATAACCGAAAATAACCGGTTAATTAACCGAACCGGTTAAAGTAATTAACCGGACCAGTTAAAAAAATAACTGGTTAAAGTAATAACCGGTTAAAGCATTAACCGGTTAAAGTCAAAAAGTCAAATTAACCGGTATAACTGGTTAACCGATCCGGTTATTAAAATTAACCGGTTTGTGCACCTCTAAAATGCGTGTATGTTTTTTAAGCGTGCCATCTGATACGTTAGGACGAGAATGGAACGGACGAGTTAGTGGAATTAATCATCACCAATCCATTATCTTGTTTGGTTAACATGTGAGAATAAAATGACTAATCACTTTATGTTGTTTGGTATGCAAGAAAAGAAAAGGAATAAAATTAGTGGAGAGTAGCGATGGTGGTGGGTGGCAGCAGGTGGTAGGGGTGGCGATGGATGTTGGTGGTGGCGACAGGTGACGACGGGTGAAGGTGGTGGTGATAAAGGGTGAAAGAGGCAATGGAATAAAAAAATGTGGGTGAAATGAATTTGAGGTGTCCAGAGAAAATGTGATTCCTTGTGTAATCAATCATCTCATTTTAATGACTAACCAAAGACACTTTTTGTCGTTTTCTCACAATGATCCATTCAGTTCCGTCATCGATCCTTGCGTACCAAACACTACTATTCTCACACCTCGAAAATCTTATTTCCACACCATTTGTTTGAAACAATCTTGTGTTAAATTGGAATTTATAGGTTTTAAGAGTTGTAAATTGTAAACTTTGTACAATCTGTGAAAGCATCACATAAACCTGCATATATTTGAATCATTATATTCATTTAAACTATAAGATTTTACAGATTGTTAAAAACAGATTTCAAACAAATTTTGTTTTTAATAAAAAATAAACGAAAATGAATTAGGCCCCAACACATAGATCAGTTTACCAATATTTGTTTCTTATAGAAAAAAAATATATAAAATCTTTCACAAAATATAAAGATCATCTTGAAAATTACAAGTGACACCATCCACAAACTGGATTCACACGTTTATTTAAATAAATCATACCCGAGAATTGTCACTAAGGATACAAAAACAAGATTCACAAAGGGTAAGTTTAATAATTAACCGCAAAGAAAGAGATCACGCCATGAATCCATTGCACAACTTCACCTGAACGATTGTATGTATCTTATTACACGCGTAGACCTTATCAATACGCGAAAACCTTTCGAAAAATTAAAGCAAAAAGACTCCAAGCCGACACTGGGATGAAGATAGATACCCTACAATATAAGTGAAATAAGTTATAGCTCGAATAGTATTTTCCTAAATAAAACTTCCAACCGTTTTGCTAGGGCAGTAATCGAGCTGAGCCGAGCCAGGGCTTGAGCTCGAACATAAACGAGGCACCTCGAGCCCAATCGAGTCGGTTCGTTAATTTTTTTTATTTTCATAACTTTTTTACAAGTATTGATAACATAAAAATAAATAATTTTTTTAAACATAACTTATGTATTATTTTTGTTTTTAACTTATGTATTATTTTTGTTTTTTTCTAATATTATAGAGAAAAAAAGGCATATTAAAAATATTATACGTGTAATTTTTTTTCGATATATATAATATTCATTTAATTAAACTTAAAATGTTAACACTTTAACCCCCTCCCACATATTTTTTAGAGTAAAATGCACGGATAGTCCCTGTGGTTTTGCAAAGTTTCATCTATAGTCCCCAGATTTTGGAAATTACACTCATAGTCCCTGTGGTTTGACAGTTTGTTACGCTGATAGTCCTTGGAGTGGATGTGGGTTAGTTTTCTCAGTTAAGTTGGTGTGAAATGACTATAATACCCTTAATATAAAATAAAATAAACAAATCAAGTATTTAAATATATAAAACATATATGTATGTATATACACACACTGAACAATATGCCTCTCTCTTTCTACTCTCTCTCTCTCTCACTAAAAACCACCACCACCGTCACCTCCCCTGCCGCCATCACCACTCCCCACCACTGCCATCCCCTTCCACCACCACACCTCCTGTTGGGTTAAGTCTACAGCTAACAATGGGAGATTAACAAGAACCATCTGTTGGGTTAAGTCTACAGCTAACAATGGGAGGTTGTTGAGAGCAGATAAAAAGGGTTTAGAGGAGTTAATGCAATCAACAGCGTACCATTTGTTGAAATAGCAGTTGGGTCCAATTCCAAAAGGGTATGGAAGTCCAGAGATGTTTCCATCGTTTGGAGAGTGTACCAGTTCTAATGGCGTCTTTTGTGGAGGGTATACGAGAAAGGATTTCGACAAGCAAGCAATCGGGTAATTTGCTGATTTGATCTTCATCTTCAAGTGGAATCCGTTTCAGGGGTTGACTTTGTGCCATTGATTAAAAGACCAACAACACAAGAGGGTTGTAGGTTTGTGAAAGATAAGTAATTTCGAAAGGAAAAGGTAAAGAAGATTTGCAAGAGAAAAAACAGGGTGAAGAAGTTGAGGAAATATCCCATTGCGATTGACGACGACTTCTATTCTAGACTTACCGTTGACAATTTGGCAAGTTCGTGTGGGATCGGTCTGTGGAAATTTGGAATGGATCAGTATGTTCTCCATCTCCCACTCCTTGATTAATATATATTATTTCTTGTCAATTGTGTATATAGTTCAATATATATATGGCTTTAATTTGTTTTTCTGTTAGTTGTGCATTACTGGAACAGATAATAAAAATGAAAATTCTAATTTATGCAGGATGTTGCGGTCAAGGTATTTGCATATCAAAAGTTTTCAGATGATGGCGGCGGTGGTGGTTGTTGTGGCAGTGGTGGTTACGGTGGGGGGTGTAGATGGTGGTGGTGGTTGAAGGTGGAGATGGTGGTGGTGGTGTGGAGTGGGGATTGGGGAAGATGAAGTGGGTGGTGGGTCCCACATAAATTGTAAAATATTTTATTTTATATTAAGGGTATTATAGTCATTTCACACCAACTTAACTGAGAAAACTAACCCACATCCACTCCAGGGACTATCAGCGTAACAAACTGTCAAACCACAGGGACTATGAGTGTAATTTCCAAAATCTGGGGACTATAGCTGAAACTTTGCAAAACCACAGGGACTATCCGTGCATTTTACTCTATTTTTTATTTTAATACATTTAAAACTAAATTAATATATATATAAATAATAAAAAAAATTGAGCCGGCTCGCGTGCTCACGAGCCGAGCCAGGCCTAGCTCGAGCTCGGCTTGTTTACAAATCGAGCCGAGCCAGCTCATTTACATTCGAGCTGATTTCGAGCTATTTTCGACCGAGCTTTGCGCCACGAGCTTTTTGAACACCCCAACATTTAACCCCTTTAAGCACATTCAACCCATATCTATTCGACTATTATAGCTAACTTTTGGGCCCATTGATAAGGAATACAATGGTAATTAATAAATAAGGTTTTGAACTGTACCTGGGTGCAGGATCTAGCTAAGTGTAGGATTGGTGACGGGTTCGGGCTGCAGGGCTTTCTGCACGATTTCAGACTGTTCTCTGCCATGAACGGTGTAGAAACCAGTTGCAGTTGCGGCAGATGGAGCCCGGCCAACGTATTTGACATCGTCAATAGTACCTCTATCGAGGGCCTTCATGGCGGTCGCAAGTCGTGGGGCGATGTAACTGTAGGCCCCCATGTTCATTGGCTCCTCTTGACACCAAACTACTTCCGCATCTGAAATTTCACACAAAATTTACTTACTTACCCAGTTACCCTTACTTTATCAAATAAATAGTATCAAAACACATATAATCAAGCACCGCAAAAGTTTGAACTTACTTGGATAACGCTTTAATTCACGCTGGATGAGATCATATGGGAACGGACAAAGTTGTTCAACACGACAAATTGCTACATCTTTACCGTCAACCGACTTCCTTTTTTCATCAAGTTCATAATAAACCTGGAGAACATCTTGTTACAGTAACAACAATGACAAAAATACAAGCCATGCAACAAAAATCCATTGAGTTGTTTCTTTTGCATTAGGTTCTGATTAATGATGGGTTGATACGGGTAAAGTCATCGGGTTGACTAAAAAACACTTTAAAATTTAATTCAGATTATTAATGTGTCAAGATTGCAATAAACTTCATTATAACCATAAGAATCTAAAAGGCAAACCGAACAATACGAATTTCTACCCATTTGACCCGTATCCTTTTAGCAGAATTTTGTTACTTGACCCGTTTTGAGATAAAAATGTAACCCAAATCAACCCATTAAGAAATAAAGGGACTGTATTTGCCAGATCAGCGTTTGAATCTAAGCAGTTAATGCGATAAAAAAATCGGACAGATATATCAGTAATCGCGGAGGGATATCGGTATTTTATAATCATGCTGAATTTTATATATAGCAATTTAACACTAACAATTCCGTATACTCTCCTACCATTAACAAATTAACCTTTTGCAACTTGCAAAACACTAGCAATTGTAGCAAGTATGAACTGATTAAGACTTAAAACACTAACATTTAACACTGATAATTAACAATTAAGACTTAAAACACTAATAGCAACAATAAGTAGGGGTGTGCACGGTTCGGTTCGGTTCGGTTTTTGGGTAAAATCAAAACCGAAACCGAAATGTCGGTTTTTGGGTTTTAAAAACCGTTCGGTTTCGGTTTTTTTCGGTTTCGGTTTTTCGGTTTTTACGTCGGTTCAGTTCGGTTTTTCGGTTATTTCGGTTTTTGGAACAAAATTATGTAAGATTCAAAAAATAAAAAGTATCATTTATATTATAACAATCTTTTTATATGTTTATATTTAAGTTATTATAGTTCACCTCTTTAATTAGTATTGTTTACATAAACCTAACCTTCTAATATATTTTTATGTTTCTTCAAAGTTTTATTAAATTTTGTTATATCTTATAGGTAATAATAAATCATTTCAGTTATAATGTTTTTATTATAAACACTTTACATTCAAGAATAAAATTAACATTTTCTACTAGCATTGGGTTAAACACTTAAACAATTTAAACTTAAACATAAAAATATATGGATTGTAACTTATCGGTTCGGTTCGGTTTTTTTCGGTTATTGAAAACGTTTATCCGAAAACCGAACCGAAATTTTCGGTTATTAAAAATCCTAAAACCGAACCGTCGGTTTTTTCGGTTCGGTTATTTCGGTTATTCGGTTACGGTTCGGTTATTTCGGTTTTCTTGCTCACCCCTAACAATAAGAAGAAAGACGGATGCTAGAACTAATTAGGAAATCGGTGATATATCGGTCAGTATCGTCAATATATCGGTACCGATATTATGCAACGATATCTCACCAGGGGACTGATAACCGATATATCACCGATATATCGCGGTATTAACTACATAGACTTTGAATAACTACAAACCTTTCCAGAGCATAGAACTAAACGCCTAATCCCTTCTTCAAGATCCGAATGATCATTTTGATCCTTAATGAGTCGTTTAAATCTGGTCCCTTGTTTATCAAAACCAGGGTGACCTTGAACATCATCGAACTCGGATAAGTTCGACTTGCAGTCTTTGTGACGAAGCAAATTTTTAGGAGACATTACGACAAGCGGCTTACGGAACTCCCTATGTAGCTGAAATACAACAATAAAACGTAAGTTGTAAACTTTATCAAATAAATAAATAAGTTTGATGAACTCACCTGTCGACGTAACACATGGAAATAATTTGCTGGCGTCGTAACATTAACGATCTGCATATTGCATGTTTGAATTTGATTGCGTAGTGTTGGTTCCATCTCAGGTATGACAAACGGATTGTCGTCACTCATCTGTTACCACGTTTTACAAAGTAGACTTTAGTCAACAATGAGGAAATTTATAAAAGGAGCCAGATAGGTTGAAAGTCGTGCAAAGTGTATTTTAATGCACACAACCTTTTAAATTGCTTTATTATAAATAAACTACTTTAATATTGTAATAAAATTATTAACGTAGTTATATTGATTACAAAAAGAAAACTGTTTCGTACATCAGTTTTGACCTGTACCAAACAATACCGAACCGAAACAGAAAAAACCGATTAAACCGAACCGCACAAAAAACCGAACCGAAATTTATGGTTCGGTTACGGTATTGCATTTTATGAAACCCAAAAAAACCGAACCGAACCGAATAACCTAAAAATCATTTTTTTAATGTTTGTTATACATATCGATTTAGAAATTATTAGATTTATTCTTGAATGTTAAGTATTTATAATAAAAACATTCACATGTTTATTTATCTTTGAAATTATTTATCTATTGCATACAAGAAATAACAGAATTTAACATAAATATTAAATGATTTTCAAAGTATTATAAAAGAAAATGTCTTAATAAAAACTTTGGAGAAACATAAAAATAAATTAGAAGGTTAGGTTTATGTAAAAAAATATTAACTAAAAATAATAACTTAAATGTAAACATCTAAGAAAGATTCTTAAATTTTGGATTATACTTTTTATTTCTGAATCTTACATAATTTTGTTCCAAAAACCGAACCATTGCTAAAACTGAAAACAAACAGTTTTCAAAAACCGAATATTTCAGTTACTGTTTCGGTTTTACCATAAAACCGAACTGTGCACACCCCTACCTTAACTCTTATAATTTCAAAAAATTTAGGTTTCTCAAGAAACTTCTAGAGCCTTGAGACTTTTAATACCTGAAGGAAACGCTCAAGTCTTGCACTCGAGTGTTCGGGCCCTTGACCATCATAACCATGAGGTAGCAACACGACTAACCCAGTCTGGCGCAGCCACTTAGCCTCACCACTGCTCAAGAATTGATCGAATATAACCTGGGCCCCATTGGAAAAATCACCAAATTGAGCTTCCCATAATACCAGTGAATTAGGGTTTTCCATTGAATAGCCCAACTCAAAGCCCAAGACACCAAACTCCGAAAGAGAACTGTATCCGTAATAAGAGCATCAAGAAAAATGTAAATATCTAGGCCTGTAAACGAACCGGACGTTCATGAACTTGTTCGGCGGGAAGTTCGCTTATTTTAATAAACGAACGAGCATAAACAAATTTTTTGTTCATTTAATTAAACGAACAAACATGAACACACGTTATGTTCGTGAACGTCCGTTTATGTTCGTTCATTTATGCTTATTTATGTTCGTTTATTTACTTTAGTTTATAGGCAAATTGGATCTAAATAATCCCAACTTGCTTAATTTGGCCGATAATAATCCAACTCAGTTATTGGCCGATAATAATCCCAACTCAATTATTGGCCGATAATAATCCGAACTGGTTCACTTTTGGCCGATAATAGTCCGCCGTTAAAAATAGCTTAACGGAGTTAAGCTTTTTTCCGAATTACAAACCGATGTTTTATGAATTTTGATCAGAACGAGGATACGATTCGATTTATGTAAAACTTACCTCGAAACGGTGCTTCAAACGACTTGATTTTTGTTAATTGGAAGTTTAAACACCCGAATTGAAGCACCGTTTTCGTCGTTTGGGGCAGTATTTCGAGGTAAATTTTATATCAATCAACTTGTATCCTCGTTCTAATCAAAATCCATAAAACATCGGTTTGTAATTCGGAAAAAAGCTTAACTCCGTTAAGCTATTTTTAACGGCGGACTATTATCGACCAAAAGTTGACCAGTTCGGATTATTATCGGCCAATAACTGAGTTGGGATTATTATCGGCCAAATTGAGCAAGTTGGGATTATTTAAATCCAATCTGCCTAGTTTATATTTGTTCGTTTTAAATTAAATAAATACATAGTTATATTTATATAAATATAAACATAAAGACGCTTTCTAACTACTTACTTTCCGATGGAACTTATTGTAATTAATCAAGAATTCATATAAAAAAGCTACTTCGTGTCCGATTTTTTGGTCGTTTATGTTCATTAGTCTTCGTTATGCCTGTTTAATTATGATCATTTGTGTTCGTTAAATTATGTTCATTTAAGTTTGTTTGTTTATGTTCATTTACGTTCATGAACTGTTCGTTTAGGTTTTAAATGAACGAACATAAACGAATAGGAACATGCTCATTTTCTTAATGCACGAACATGAACACAAAAATATGTTCGATTATATGTTTGTGTCCATGTTCGTGTTCGGTTAAAGTTAAATGAACGAACACGAACATGCCTCTGTTCGTATTCGTTCGGTTCGTTTACAGGCCTAAAATATATGTAAGAATCATGTATTAATGTTTATAGTAATATGCATTTTTTACCTGTTGCTTACGGTAAACATTTCCTCATGTTGATTCATCATTACATGATCCAACGGACAGTAACGCTCTCCTGTTTCTTGATCATGAACAACAGAATGCCTGTGGCTGAACGTACCTCTTTCAACATCTTGACCACTTAATCTCACGTGATTTCCTTCCACCAGTAACGTTGCAAACGCCAATGCTTCCGCAACTGCCCAATCAACACCTTCACCAGTTTCAATCATCTTATAACGGTCCGCAAATATTTTCTTAACTGCTCTGTGTGGCTTAAAAGTTTCCGGAAGTGTTGTAATCGCCTTCCCGACGTTTTTCAAAATCTCCGGTTTAACCCTGCAGAACAGCATAAACTTGTTAAAAGGTCATTTTAGTTTTTACATACGTGTCTGTGTAAAGAACGTTTAAAAGAATACCCGGTGTTACGAATACGTGAAAGCTGTTCGGGGGATTTGAATCCGGCCCAGTAAGCCGAAAGCCAGTCTCGTCTTTGAGGAACGTAATCCTTGCTGGCAAGAAACTCTTCGTTGAGAATTGTGGTAACCTTGCTTTGTATTCTATCGATATCTTCTTTTGTCGCTTGTCCACTTTCTAGAAGCTTCTTCTGGTAGATCTCTAGCGATGACGGATGATTCCTAATGATCTGTACCAACCGTTAATACCCAGTGAGCTTAAAACAGAGAAGAAAAAAAGCGAGAATAGAAAGAATTGTAGATTAAAAAAGAATAAATGTTATTTTCGTCCCTGAGGTTTGGCCAATTTTGCGACTTTCGTCCAAAGGTTTGTTTTTCCGCATCTGGATCCAAAAGGTTTGAAATCCTGCCATTTTCATCCGACTTGTTAACTCCATCCATTTTTCGCCGTTAAGTCAAGGGTATTTTCGTCTTTTTTATTTAGTAAGAGTATTTTGAATGCTTGTACATTATGCTAAATGCTTGTACATAAAGCGAAAAAGACCGAATTGCCCTTTAAGTTAACACAAAAGACGAAAATACCTCTGACTTAACCGAGAAAAATGGATGAAATTAACGAGCCAGATGAAAATGGCAAGATTTCAATCCTTTTGGATCTAGATGCGGAAAAAACCTTTGGATGAAAGTCGCAAAACTGGCCAACCCTCAGGGATGAAAAGTGGCATTTTACTCACTAAAAAAAGTAAAAAAAAACTGACCTTGTACATTTTTGGTTGGGTGAAAGATGGTTCATCGATCTCATTATGCCCAAATCGACGATAACAGACTATATCAACAACAACATCTGAGTGGAACGTTTGTCGCCACTCAGCTGCCAGCTCACAAGCATGAACAACTGCTTCCACGTCATCACCATTAACATGAAATATTGGAGCATTTAAAGCTTTAGCAACATCAGTACAGTACTGTGAAGATCTTCCCGCTTGTGGATCCGTAGTAAAAGCAACTTGATTGTTGACTACAATATGAATGGTCCCACCAGTTGTGTAATTTGGAAGACCGCTTAAATGCAATGTCTCGTAAACCACACCTTGACCCGCAAAGCTTCCATCACCATGAATCAAAATACCCATGTTCTTTGTTCTATCAACATCGTTTGAGTAATACTGTTTTGCTCGTGTTTTCCCGATCACAACAGGATCTACAGCTTCCAAATGACTAGGGTTTGCAACTAACGATAAATGAATCCTCTTTCCGCCACGTGTCGGCCGATCGTAAGAAGTCCCGAGATGATATTTCACATCACCGGTTCCCGTATAAAGCCCGACCTCATCAACGGGCTTCGTACCACCACTAAACTCACTGAAAATTTGGCGTAATGGTTTTCTAACCACATTACCTAAAACGTTTAATCGTCCCCTGTGAGACATTCCGATCACGATGCTTTCAACGCCGAGATCTGCTGACCGGTCAAACATCTCTTTCATTCCCGGGATTAACGTCTCACCACCTTCAAGTCCGAATCTTTTAGCAGCGGTCCATTTCGTAGCTAAAAAGTTTTCGAATTGCGTACTCCAAATGAGTCTGTCAAGGATAACATCACGGCGTTCTCTGTTATACTGAGTTGGAGTTGGGGTCTCGATTTTATCTCGTAACCAATTACATCGTTCACGGTCAGCAATGTGCATGTATTCGTAACCAATGTTTCCAGAGTAAGCTTGTTCAAGTCTGGTTAATATCGATCTAAGAGTTTGTACGGGTCGGTTTTCGGATAAAAAACCCGACATTCTCCATACACCAAGAAAAAACTCACGGTCTAAATCAGCTTCACTGAAACCGTAAAAAGCAGGATCCAAATCATCAGGAATCTCTCGTTTTTCAAGGCCCAACGGATCTATTTTGGCTTTCATGTGGCCGTAAACTTGGTATGCTCTAACGAGCAACAACAATCGCATGCTTTCTTGTATTGTTTGGCCAGATATTCCAGGTGATGTGGCAGCCTGGCCCACAAAGTTCCGGAAGAAATTGTCCCACGACTCATCAACGCTGTTCGGATCATCTTCCCAAGCACGTTGAAGTTCCTCTAAATAGACACTGCTAGTTCCATCTAGAAAGCTATCGGTTAACCTGGAAAGTGGAACAGCTCTAGGGACGGGTGCAGATTGTGCTTTTGACTTAAAGACTGTTGTGTGGAAATATCGGCTTTCTGCCGGGAAAACACGCTTTCTTGCTGCGTATGATCCACTTTGTGTTATAGTTCTTCTGATTGCAAGCTTTGCCACACTAGATCCGGCCCTAAACCACGTCATTTTCTTCAAATTTCAAGTTCTCTTTTTCTTAAAATAATTTCAAACACTGCAAAAAAATGGAAAAGAAAAAGATCTTTAACAAGTAACATCCATCAACAAAATCTTACAAACCAAGAGACCAAACACACAATTCAAAATAATTTACATATCAATCAAACTTCACAGACCTCAAATCATATGCCCGATTCAGATCATATAAGTTCTATCTTAGATTCCTTACCTTGTATTCATCCTCGTTAGTTCGCCGTAAGCATTTGTGTTTACGGTTTACCAATGAATACTTACTAGCAGTCAAATCACTCAAAATGTCTCTTTTTTGTATTTAATCAATACCTTAATATACAATAATTACTAATTTAACAGCAAATGGTTGTCATTATCACAATTAAGTAATGAACTACTTGCTCTAATCATCCAATTTTATATTCACATATACTTTTACCAATAATTCTGGAACAGCATAATTATAAACTTCAAAAAACTTGATCAACAACAAAACAGAGTTCAATAACAGAACAGATTGAAGATCAAATACGCTAAAATCTCAAATCAAAAACCAGATCTACGAACAAAAGCGAAATTATTAGCTTATGAGCATGTTAACACATTCAAATTTGAGTATCGATAAACAGTAACAACAAAAACGATGAAATTAGGGCAGAATAAGTGCTAATTGAAGTGAAAAGTTGAATCGAAGGAGAAAATAAGGAAGAAGTAACAAACCCTAATTTTGCAGACCGTTGAATCTAGAAAGAGAGATCAGTGTATAGTTTCATTGCGTTGAAAAGTCTGGTTGAATAAGAACCGACTGAAGAAAAGAAAATGCGACTGTGATTCCTTTTCATTATTGATGATGGGCGATTGACATGTTTTATTATATTCCGGATTTCAATGGTTCATATTTGAGGAATATATTTAGGCAAGGTGAGAGATATTTTCTAGGTCAAAATAAAATTTTACAGTCTACGGTAGACATGGATGCTCTGGTGGTTTTTTTTCGATGTTTTAAAAACCGGTTTAGGCTAAAAAAATAGTTCAATCGGTTGAACCAAGTTGTACCGAGCGGTTCAACCGGGTTGACTAGCTAACTCTATAATTTCATAAATTAAAAAATCAACTCAAAAGTTAATCCAAAAATGCATGATTACATATTAAAAGATGATTCAAAAGTAAATACATAAAAAAAATAATCCAAAAGATAATCGAAAATCATTCAATTTCCAACAAGCTCTTTTAAGTACGATATGTTTAAAGCCATTTGTGCGTTGAATACATCAACTATTTTCGTTTCATACAATATTAAATATGAACTTTTAGTTACGAATAATCATAATATATAAAAATTACGTAAGATAAGTAACATATATAATAAAAATAAGTAACAACCCAAACTAAAATAACCCTGGGCCGGTACCGGTATTACGTTTCAAATCGGTATACCGGATTTTACCGCCGGTACAAACCTTATACCGTTTCACACTACTTTCACTTATTTACCGGGGTGTTTCGTACCGGATTTACATATGGAAACGATAATACCGGTATAATCGGCCAGTATTTACCGGATTTTAAAACATTGGTTTTTTCGATTCATGACCTGGTCGGGTGTTGAACTGGTCTTCTTACCGATTTACTTGTCGAATCAGTCGGCTCAGATTTGAGAATCGGGTGATATCATAAATATTATAGTTATTTAAAAATATAGAAAATGCTGGATAGTATACTTACTTAAAAATATAGAAAATGCTAGATGGTGTTAAAATGGTTCGTATTCGTATTACAATTGAATGAATTCTATCCAAAGTTCCAAACACATCGGAGGATTTAAACCATACGATCAATTGTTGTTTGTAACTGACTCTATTACATGAATTAACTTTTTTGTGTGAGTGGTGTTGTATAACATTCTTAACTTATTGAAAAGTGATAGCACGTCTAGCAATCACATGTGACATAAATACTGTCTGAAGCCACTTTAGTACTCGTATAAAGTGGTTTAATTGGACCTCTCAATGTTTTAAAACCGGTTAAACCGGATGCTGAAAACTTGGCCAACACGAATCATACCGGTAAACTAAGAGAACTGCAAAAAAGTTGTGTCGTCGACAAATTTGGTTATACCAGTTTAAACCAGTATACCGGTACCGGGTCAAATGTTACATTTTGGACTTTTAATCTTTTATGGGCCCAAAAAGATACAAATAATTAATTTTTGGATAATTTTTATCATAGATTTTTTGAAATATTTATGGGCCCAAAAAGGTACAAATAATGAATTTTTGAATTATTTTTTTTATTATGGATTTTTGGAATATTTTTTTTGTTAATGAATGATGTAGATTTGGATTATTTTTTGAGTTGAATTCGTATTTTATGGATTTATAGGGTTAATTAGTCAACCCGATTGAACTATTTGTGAGCCTAACCCGATACTATTTAAAAACTGGTTTTTAAAACATTGGAACTTCTTGTTAAAAAGAATAGAAAAACAAACTGAACTTACTGTGAAACATTCTAATTGGTGTGATATATTGGATATTTGATTGAACTATTTGTGAGCCTAACCCGATACTATTTAAAAACTGGTTTTTAAAACATTGGAACTTCTTGTTAAAAAGAATAGAAAAACAAACTGAACTTACTGTGAAACATTCTAATTGGTGTGATATATTGGATATTTGATTGAACTATTTGTGAGCCTAACCCGATACTATTTAACAGGGCCGGCTCTGGGCCCGGCAAACCCGTGCCGACGCCCGAGGCCCAAAATTTCAAAGGGCCCGAAAAGTCTTTATAAGCTTGTATATATTTATTAAATTATATATTTAGTATATTCATTCGTTTATTATGTAAAAAAATATTTGTGTTGTAGTGGCAAAAATCATCTCAAAATAATGTAAAGGTCTCAAGTTCGAGACTTTGCTTCATCACTAAGTTTTTATTTTTGTAATTCATTTACCCTTAACCATAATTTTGGGCCCAATTCTTTTCGTCGCCCGAGGCCTAAAGTTTTTCAAGAGTTTTCGGGGACGGCTCTGCTATTTAAAAACTGGTTTTTAAAACATTGGAACTTCTTGTTAAAAAGAATAGAAAAACAAACTGAACTTACTGTGAAACATTCTAATTGGTGTGATATATTGGATATTTAACTTTAAACTTTCATATTTCATATTATAATTATACGTTTAAGATGGTGATTTGGTGGTGTTAATCTTTATATTTAAAAAAAAAAAAAAAAAACTGGGCCAAAAATGTTGTAAATTTGTCAAACGTGGACCAAAAGTGTAGACTGTGATTTGGTGGCCAAAGTCTAGTTAAATAGGCTTGAATGATGATCATTGATGTTCAAAATAACTCTTAAATTAAAAGCTAAATTCAAAGTTTGGAACTTTTGAAGAGGTTAACGTATTTTGTGTGAAGTTTCGTGAGGACCAAGTGAAGAATCAATGGTGCATTCACAAAATCAAGGCTCGGTATCTAAGCATCCTCTTGGTGATTGTGAGTATAAATATCGACACCAGGGTCGGCTCAAGCGCAAGCCAAATGAGGCTTGGGCCTTGGATCACCAAAACCATAGGGCCTCCATGTTTTAAAAAAAGAAATTATAGATTATATGGTATTGGGCTTGTGTCTTCGATTATAATTATCAAAGTTCAAACAAACTTCAAAGACAAAGCCACACGGCCGCTGCATAGGTTAGGGCGCGTGTATAGCGGTGTATAGGTTAGGGCGGCAATGTGAGTATAAATATCGACACCAAGGCCGGCTCAAGCGCAAGCCAAATGAGGCTTGGGCCTTGGACCACCAAAACTATAGGGCTTCCATGTTAAAAAAAAAAAAGAAATTATAGATTATATGGTATTGGGATTGTGTCTGCGATTATAATTATCAAAGTTCAAACAAACTTCAAAGACAAAGCCACACGGTCGCTGCATAGGTTAGGGCGCGTGTATAGCGGTGTATAGGTTAGGGCGGCAATGTGAGTATAAATATCGACACCAGGGCCGGCTCAAGCGCAAGTCAAATGAGGTTGGGGCCTTTGACCACCAAAACTATAGGGCCTCCATGTTTTAAAAAAAGAAAGAGTGAATTGCAAGTTTTGTCCTTTGTCTTTATACCTAATTGCAGGCGGTATCCTTTAACTTTAAATTTGATGAGTTTTGTACTTATTGTTTAAAAATCATGCACCTTATGTCCTTTAGCCTTAACACAGTTAGATTTTTTTGTTAAATCATATTACACAATGGTAATTTAGTCATTTTACTAATATATAAATAGTTTAATTAACAATAAAACAAAAAGAAATTTAATATAATATATCATATACATAAATCATATATGTATATGTAATATAGAACGCTTATATCTCTTTTCTCTGTCCACCTCACCACCAACAACCACCACCTCACCTGCCACCACACCACACCACTCCCAACCACCACCCACATGACACCGCCTCTCTCACATAAAAAATATGGTGAATATATGTTGTATTGGAGCTTGTTATGTTGGAGGCCCAACCATGGCTGTGATTCCATTCAAGTGCATCAGTTGAAGTGGCTATTGTTGAAATCTGGGTGCCTCGAATCACAAACCCCCATAACCATTGCCGCTAAAACCTAACAACACCCAACCACCCAAATCTAAAACCCACAACACCTAAACTCCCAAATTTAAAAAACCACAATGAGTTTGAACAATTCTCAGCTAAATTAAGCAAATTTAAAGCAACAATTGACCTGCAAATCTTCAGAGCGTAATCATCGAAGTTGTATAACAATAAAGCAAGAATTAACCCCAAATCTGAACAAGAACGAAAGTTGCATTGGGGTTTGTGTGATAAAGTTGGACCAGGGTTTCAGGTGTAGTGGGGATTCAAGTTGCAGGTGGTGGTTGTAACCGGAAAGGTGGGAGGCTGCAATGGGGAGTAGTTTCTAGTGGGGGCTGTAGTGGGGGGCTGCAGTGGTGGTTGGTAATGGGTAGCAGGTTGGGGCGGTTAGTGTAGAGAGAGAGGTGAGGAGAGGAAGAGGTGGTGGTGGAGGAAGGCAAGTGGTGGTGGTGGTAGCGGTGGTATAGAGAGATGTAGAGAAAGAAAAAGTGTTTGGTTGTTTAGAGAGAGAAAGAGATGAGTTGATTTATATTTTTTCTAAAAAAATGTTTTTTAAACATTATGGTAAAAAGACAATTTTACCCTCATGTGTCGTGCACATGATCTGATTAACAAAAAAATCTAACTAGGTTAAGGCTAAGGGACATAACTTGCATGATTTTGAAACAATAAGTACAAAACTCGTCAATTTTAAACACAAAGGACACCGCCTGCAATTAGGTATAAAGACAAAGGACAAAACTTGCAATTCACTCAAAAAGAAATTATAGATTATATGGTATTGGGCTTGTGTCTGCGATTATAATTATCAAAGTTCAAACAAACTTCAAAGACAAAGCCACACGGCCGCCTGCATAGGTTAAGGCGCCTGTATAGCGGTGTATAGGTTAAGGCGGCAACTGACAAGGCCATACATACCGGGAAGAGAAACAGTCGCTATGCCTTCAAAGCAAAGCATCATCTTCCGCTGCATAATTGATTCCGCTATCGACGGCCGAGATCATTTGTTGAAGGTATGATTAGCCCTAATTTCTAGTTAAAATATGTTGCATAATTGAAGTTTGTGATATTAGCCCTAATTTCCTACTTGAAGTTTGTGATATATTTGCTAGTTTTTGAAGTGCTTAGCCCTAGTTAATATGTGATAGATTTATAATGTCTAATAGATATCGTAAACATGAATCCGGCCATTCTAAAAGGCAAAAGAAACAAAAACGAGAAGCTGAAATAGAATCACTAAAGGTTTTTTTTCTTTTTTTTTTTTTGGGGGGGGGGGGGGGGGAGGCCACAAGATTTTACTTCGCCTTAGTCCACCAAAATGGTTGAGCCGACCCTGATGGACACCACTTAAGTTTTGGAAATCATTAGCTTATAATCATCACTTAAAATGATAAGTGGTGAAAAACCTTGATTTCATGTATATGGGGAGATCAAGAAGTTAGCAATATTGGTTTTTTTGTCTCAATTATTCGTTTATGGAAATGGGAAGTAACTAAGACATCCATAGATATAGAAATGATGTATATAATTTGTAAGAAACCATTGATAATGAATATATAGTCTAGTTCAATAAACGAGCATTTGTTTTCTTGGTGAAATTGTTCAAATCTTGGCCTAGATGGTGATTTTAAATAAGATGAAACACCATGTAATACTCAAAGGCTCCAATGAAGAAGTCAACTTCAATAGCCATTTACAAGTAGATAACTAGTGCTTGGTTGCAGTCTGATCTAGAAAAAACTTAAAGGGGCAACGTTTCTATAAAAAGGGGCAACGAAATCGTAAAGACGTCAAATTTTTCCAAAATTTACACTAATTTTACACCACCGCTAGAGCGTCAAGGGGCAACGGAGATTGCCCCTTGTTCTATGCTAGGTCCGCCCCTGCTTGGTTGGGTTATCATTCAAGTTGCAAACGAAGATTCTAAAAGCAACATAAATGAATGCGATTAACTTAAGTCACATCCCTTAACCATATTTTTTTTATTATTTTATATTTAGATAACACAATTTATTTTATATTTAGAAGAAAAAATAGTTTACTGGTTCAAAAAACAACTTTGAAATGGTATTGATCATTGCCGAAAAAAGAGAAATACTCTCCATTTAAAGAAGACGAATAATTTAAACTTATGCATATAAGTAGCTTTTCATTGCACCAAAAGTAACTAAGGACACAAATTAAGAAATGGGAAATGGGAAATTTACGAAAATGTCAGTTGACCAACTGTGTTTTCAAATTTGTCACATTACTGTGTCCGTGGACGGACCTCTGAGCATGAGATGAGTCGGCGTATCATGTTGAAGAGTCCATGTCCATCCGAAGCGTCAGTGACTCTTCCAAAGCGTCGGTGGACTCTTCCGAAGCGTCGGTGACTCTTCCGAAGCGTCGGTGGACTCTTCCGAAGCGTCGGTGGACTCTTCCGAAGGAGCGTGATACATGGACTCTTCAACATGATACGCCGACTCATCCCATGCTCAGAGGTCCATCCACGGACGAAGGAGCGTGACAAATTCGAAAACATGGTTGGTCAACTGACATTTTCGTAATTTTCCCTTAAGAAATTGACTTTAAATTGAAATTTAAAGAAGATGTATAATACCGGGTATATTCGGTACCGGTACCCACTTTTCCCATTTTTCGGTACCGGTACTTTCGGTACCGAATAGGTACCGTGCTCATCCCTAATACGTACAAACAACCTTTCCTTCTCCCCAAAAGAAACTGAAGACATTAATAGAGAAGCTAAAGTTGAATTATATTTGGATATGTAATCGTTGATAAACTCTCGATATATATTGACTTAAAATAAAAAAAATATATATATGTAATTTAAGAGTGAGTTTTTGTGACAACTCGTATTTCAGGACCTATCTTTGTACTTTGATGTAACGTATGTGAACGTGATGTGATTATATGAACTTGATTGATTTAATGAATGTTATGATATTGTGATATGTGAACGTATGTGATTCGAACCACACAACTATAATCCGATTACACAAAGCCCATTCGGCCCACACTTTGAGTTCGACCCATTCTTGTATTTGCGCATGACCTCATAGGAAAGGGGGTATACTCTTCATTGTTTGTCAAACACCCACACACAAACCCTAGCTCTCTTTCTCTCCTCTCCAAGTCGACGGCAACACACTCTCTCTCAATCGAAGATCATAGTGTTCGGATCATTCTCTTGTTCGGACCATTCTCGTTATACACTCTCAACCGGTTAGTGTTTTGTTAGTATTTGATTGTATGTTATGATCTAGGTGATGATTTAGTAATATCTTGTGATCTATCATGATATAAACTGTTGAATCTTAGTGTTCATGAAATCGGCTTGCATATGTGTATTTGATAATGTTCATATTTGCATGATAATGATTGAGAACTGAATGCTTGTTAATCGGCTGTTATGTTTCTATGATTCGGATTGATAGTTTAATGATGTTCTAGTGAATCGGATGTGGATGATGATGTTAATCGGCTATCATGTCTTGTTAGGTTTGTATGGTGATTTAAGATTTGAATGTATACAATCGGTTGTAGGTTCATGTAATCGAATCAAATACTATGATTTGATAAGTTATTGTTTATGCCTTGAATGTATTTAGGGTTCATGAGAATTGTTTAGAATATGCTCTGTTTGATCGATGGTATGTTAAATGTATAGTTGGAAATTTGTTGATTGATAAATTGTAACTTTGGAAACTGTTAGCAAATGTTATGGTGATAATGGGCTGGGATTTTGGAAGGTTGTTACACTTTTAGTCTCGACAGTAGTTGCGAGCCGAGACCACACAGTCTCGACTCGAGACCACACCTTATCAGCACACAAGCAACAGGACTCGAAACCACGGTTGCGGGTCTTGTTGCGACTCGAGACCTGACTCGAGACCACCTGGTCTCGAGTGATGAAGGCTATAAACCGAGACAGCGCCGTCTCGACTCGAGATCTCTGGTCTCGACTCGAGACCACCAGATTATATATTCTGTTTGGACTTGCACTGTTACAGGCCTAAGTATTTGGGCCGAATACATGGACTTTATATGTTACTGTTGAACGTGTATGTTGTGTACTGTTGATTGGACTGCCATGAATAATACTTGTATGCAACTTGCTAGTATACGTGTAGAAAATATACGTGCATTACTTGGTTTGAAACTGACTTGTGTGGTAACCATACTAGGACGTGGTTGACCACAATTAACTCAAGTGACCCTTGATTATCTGCCGAGCTAATTTAAGGTGAGTTCACACTTTCTACAAAGCATGGGATTCCCAGGGGTTGGGAATGGGTTAAGGAATATGGATTCCTCGTCCTTTCTTGGGTAGGACAGTACTGGTTCAGTCCTCATGGACAGTTAACTTTTACTAGACCAAAACTCTATCACGAAGTCCCTCCTTTTTATATCGACTTAATCGTCGGGCCAATGGTGAGCGGGTCATTAGTTAGATAACGCTATTTAGGTTTGACAAGCCTCACACCGTGCCGCAGAGGACGGGCGTGAACTAATGGATCTGGGCACGTCAATGATGATAGACATTGACAGTTCTGGGCACATAAACATGACTACAGTCAGCAGTCGATATGGTAACGAGTCTAGTGTATACATGGGGTAGCCCCCACGGCCGAAAAGCCAGATAACTAAACATGGGGTAGCCCCCACGGCTGGATTGCCAGAGTAAATGGGTTAAACAAATCACGTTTTCAACTATGGGGTAACCCCCACGGCAGGATGCCAGCTAAAGGAAACCGTTTTTGGAACAACTTAAAACAAACACCCAACTGTGAACTCGCTCAACATTATTGTTGACTCGTTACTACATGCTTTGCAGGTCAATAGGTTTAGCAGGAGCTTGCATGGGGGAGAGTCGTTGTGGAGCATGGACATTGAGTGTTCATGATAAACTTAAACACTTTTACTTTATGATTTGGGTTTTGAACTATTTGCTTCCGCTGATAACTTAAACTATGTTTTGTTTGGACACCAATTGTGTTGGGTTGGATTTTATTATTACTTACATGCTTGTTCAATATGATTGGTGGCTTGATCCTGGTCAGTCACGCCTCCAAGCGGTGATACTCCGCATGTGGATTTTGGGGGTGTGACAGTTTTTATCTGTAGCATCTAACAACAATACTGAATGTTATATGATTTAGTTATCTGAAAGATTTATTGATAGAAGATTAATCTTTTTCTCCCGCATGCATGGATCATTTCCACAGACTTGTTATTTTTTTAGACAAACCAAGGTAGCAAGAAGCTAGAAAAACAATAAGAAAAGAAACACTTACAAGATAAAGTTACACCAATCATGCCAAGATATATTCTTGAGCGGTTAATGTCTTTCACAATTTTGTTAGCCTATTTACTTGAAAAGATTAGCTCGTTTCACATCTTCCATATGCACCAACATGCCGTGAGAATTATCCCATAAATCACCTTCTTCTTTTGAATCTCCATGTTTCGCAAGTCCGGAATCAAACACACAAGTCCCGAATTGCGAATGCGAATGCCGGAGGGATACGACACCAGTTGCTCACGCTTACCAAATCGAGGTCGCAAAGAAGTAGGAAATAATTAGATGCTTGCTGGTTTCCACAAAGGGAGAACGATATGTTGAAATTGGTCCGTTTCTTTATACTGGGCCTAGTAATTGTATGAGAGTCCAATACCATAGTGATGGGGCGTTAGTTTCAGCCCATGTTTTTCTCGTCTCTATTATTATTATTACTATTACTATTACTATTACTATTTTGATATTCGATTTCTAACCGTATTATGTTTAGTCTTACAATGATGTTAAGTATATTCAAACCGTGAATTGACAAGTTGCCGAAGATGTCACTTAACAAAATTCAACTTCAGAGGCAATAGACGAAATATGCTCTTGTTTTTCTCTACGCTTATTTTGATAAACAAGACAGAAAACCGTGTGATGCTGCCGCAACGACAATTTATAAAACCTTCTTCTCTGCTTAAGTTATGTACTACTTAAAACCCATAAATAAAACATCAAATGGGACCTATTTTTTTTTTTAAATTCCAATCCATTATCTCCACCTAAATATTATCCTTAGCCCACTTAAATTGAACTCAATTAGATCTCAATCTATGTGGATCATATGTGGGTTCCATAGTGCACAATCCAACCCATAAGTCATTAGATCCGTCAATTCTGGGCTCGTTATAGACTTGTTTTTAGTCCAGATGGACATAATGCACTGGAGTTGTAAAAAAAATTAATAGGGCCCATTTGATGTTTTATTTATAGGTTTTGAGTAGAGGTGCACAAAATAACCGGTTAATTAACCGTAACCGGTTATTAACCGAAACCGTAATCGGTTAATAACCGATTTAGGAATAACCGGTTAGTGGTTATTTTTAACCGTAGGTTAGTAATCGGTTATAAGTGTTTAGTATAATAACCGGTTATTAACCGGTTTTTTTAAACCGGTTTTTTAACCGATAGACTGGTTAACCGAAAAAATAACCGAAAAATTCAAAAAAAAGGCAAAAAAACCGGTTAATAACCGAAAATAACCGGTTAATTAACCGAACCGGTTAAAGTAATTAACCGGACCAGTTAAAAAAATAACCGGTTAAAGTAATAACCGGTTAAAGCATTAACCGGTTAAAGTCAAAATGTCAAATTAACCGGTATAACTGGTTAACCAAACCGGTTATTAAAATTAACCGGTTTGTGCACCAAAACTTTTGAGTGGTACATGACTTAAGCACAAAAGATGGTTTTATAAATTGTCACCGCAGCAGCATCACACAGTTTTTAGTCTAGTTTATGAAATAAGCGTAGAGAAAAACAAGAGCATATTTCGCCTATCGCCTCTGAAGTTGCATTTTGTTAAGTGATATCTTCAGCAACTTGCCAATTCAGGTTTGAATATACTTAACATCATTGTAAGATTAAACGGTTAGAAATCGAATATCAATAAATAAATAAATAAATAAATAATTAAAAGAACCGATTTAGGTATGGGTTCTTATAAGATTTTACATTGAGGCGTGAATATAGATATATTGGTTCAAATCAAACAACAAATTTGAGATATCAACTGTTGTTCTAATAACTGACAAATGAATCTTGACATTAGAATAACGAACTGTGGTCATAAATCCAATAACAAACAAGTCGGGTTTGGTTAAGTACAAAGTCCAAAACATGTAGAATCAATATTAACAAGAGATTGCAGATCATATGATCTTGATTAACATATATACTTTAACCTTCAATTTAAAACTTCAAAAAAGTCATTATTTTCTTCATTGATATACCCACAGCAAAGCAATTGAATTCACTTGATACACGGATAGTTCCTTGAATTATGGTTTTGGCCATTAACTTTGGGCAGTTTACAAGTTTAGTCCAATACTGTCTACTTGTGTCATTAACTTACCTCATGCAAGGGTATTTTTGTCATTTCAAAACCGCTTTTTATTTATTTTTATTTGCCTCCCTCTTTTCTAACTACATCTCTCGTCCCTCTTCTTCGTCGTGGTTGTATGATTTTTTTTTTTGGTTTTTTTAAGTAAATTATACAATTCCCTAACGTTTAGATTGATGTTTATTGTCCACACAAGAATATGGATATGTATAGCGAAGATTTGTTTGTTGATAAAATTTATGCGAAAATATGTTTATACGGTAGATGACTTAAACATAGATAAAACATGCAGATTAAATTGAATGTGTGTAAATTTTTTAAGCAACAAGACATGCTAGGTTAATGAAGCATTGTATATAAAAGTGAGTTGTGTATCTCCCCTACCTTATAAAAGAATGAAAAATGAATTTTTTTGCAGGTGGAACTCATTGCGAATACATCAAACAAATGGGTTATCGGAATCGATTGGAGCAATATTTTGTAATATATACTTAAGTATTTAAATGAGATAATACTATGCGATGTGGCAGGTGTCACTGAGGCTCTTTTGGAGACGACAATCTAACTCGACATGCCTTGGAACACTGGTTATATTTGGGTGTTATTATTATCACAATTATTTAGCAATTATATGCCCGTAATGAACAAACCATATGGCTATACAATACCAACCTCCCGACTTACGCATTTCCATGCTAGCGGCGAGTGTCTTGCAGACTTACTCGGAAATTGAAGAGGGTGAGTCCCATTAACAAAAATCGACACTCATTGACAATACATCTCAATGAGCAATGCCACAATACGTACAATATTTTATTATGAAAGCGCTCCCTTGATGATATTATAGCTAACATATTTCTTCTATCCTCTCTTGTAGCACCATTTGACATCATTTATGGGACCCTGAGAAAAACGTTCACCCTCGCCTCGGTTTTAGTCCTTTACATTAACGGATGTTAAGCTACCTCACACGAGAGGGCATTTTAGTCTTTTTACCCCTTGAAGGGCTATTTGTGTAATTAACACAACCTTTATCAATTTAAATTTTCCTTATTATTAATACTAATATATATACTTTTTCTTCGAATTTATTCTTATAACTTTTAAAACACTATATATTGTTTGTTGATAATTTTACATATCAAGACCTTTAAAAAGATGAGTGAAAATGGTTATATTTGGTTGAAAATCTTATTCTTTTTACCTTTGTTTTATGGCAAACAAAGGTCTTTCAAAAGTTCAATGACAAATAGGTTTATAATAAAAGACTCCAAATAATGACACGTGACATTCTTTTCTTCAACCTCATAAATTTTATTTATAATTATTTAATAAATTTCTTTTAATATTAATATTAATAACTAATATATAGATATCATTTATTTTTATCCTTATCTTTATCTAAGATTAATGAATAAATTTAATTTTGCAATTTAAACCCTTTGTTTTTTTTTTTTTTTACTTTTAACCCAAAATTTTTCATCTTTTGCAATTTAATACCGACCATTTTTTATTTTCAATTTTGGTCCACCATACTTATCATCTTTTTCAAGTTTTTCATTTCGTTCTAAATTTTGTGAGTTAATGTACCGCAACGTGTGTGTGGGGTTCAACATTTTTTTCGTATATTTTTTCCCGTTTGATTGGCCCATCGCAGCACATCTATTTTTCTCCGTTTAACAAGTTCGACCAACGCGCGGGTCCTGGATTGACTTAGTTATTTTTTTCTATGTTTTACGTTTCTGTTTAATTTCTCTGCAACAAGCGTTCATGAGTCAAAGTTTTAGGTCTGCTTTTCGCTCGATGTTATTTTTTCGTTTTTATTTAATTTGTTTTTACGAGCTTTTCCGGTGTTGGTGGTCGCTGACAGTGGTATAGCATTGGTACTACTTGACACAGTTTTCACAACCGCTGCAACGCAGGGGCTTAATACTAGTTCTTAGATAATATATGTATACATCTTTGATACTTATGCAGCATAGCATTTAAAGGGCTTGTTGAATTAGAAAACAGATGGGAGATGCTAACTCTCACAAAATGCTTTTGGGATGCTTATATACAAGTAGTTACGAACTTATGATCCGTTTGTTCCTTTATGCTTATCTTACACGATAAGTTAAACGATGTGCGCACACATGTTTATGTTCTAGTCCCAATTTTGTGGTTGGTTTCAGTTACCATCTGATACACGATTTAAGTTGCATCATGTTAGGCATTCTAAGAAGCGTATAAACAACGACATAACGAAAGGCTACCGGAAGAAAATATATTATCTAATACACATGTAATTGTGGGTCTTGTTTACTTAATGCCCAAAAGATTGGTGTGTCCCCCAGTCTTTATTAGTTGTCATACTCTGACTTCGATTGCGGATTGCCAACTTTGTGTTTTTCACATTTATCATACACTTAAAAACAATATTTTCTTTTTCATCCGTTTGAGGAAGAAATACAACCAGAACGACCCATTCATGAACGGGTCATAATCGCCACTTATGTTTTCTTTTATATTCATGGTGTCAATGAAAGAAGTTTGGGTACATTTTGGTCTTTTTTTGGTCAAAACCAGTACCTTTGTAGATCAAAATTGATATGGATTTTGTTACTAGTTCTGCACATGAATTTTGTATATTTGTATCACTTGTCATAGAGTTGAGTATTTAATTTAAATTTAAAAAAACTATAAATTAGCAATACTTTTATACATATAGGTGTTGTACTTAATGCTTAGAGGGTTTAAAAAAAACAAAAAATTGATTTTTTTACTTTTAATCCAAAACTATTTGATAAATTACTTTTAACCCAAAACAATTTGATATTTTTTACTTTTAATCCAAAACTTTTCATCTGTTGTAATTTAAGCTCACAACTTTTTTAACTTCAACTTTGGACACCTATACTTTTCATCTTTCGCAAATTTTTCGTTTTACGTTTTTCTCTAAATTTTCTGAGTTAATACAGCGCAACGTGCATGTGTGGTTCTACGTTTTTACATTTCGTTTTACGCTTCGTTCTAAATTTTGCGAGTTAACACGACGCAACGTGCGTGTGTGGTTCAACGTTTTTATGTCTTCTATTTTTCCCGTTTGACAGGTTCGTCGTAACGTGCGGGTCCTAGATCGACTTAATTATTATTTTCTATGTTTTACGCTTCGATCTAATATCTTCACGTCGCAACTTCAGTGTTGGTGGTTGCTAACGGTGATGTGGCATTGGTGCTATTTGACATGGTTTTATGCCCCGTCGCAACACGAGGGTGCATAATTCCATTGTGCTATTTGCAACTGGAGTGCTGCCTGTGAAAGCTCGATTCTATAGAAGGCAAAATTGTCCGGTCAGATACAGGTCAAAATGAGTAAATTTTTGTTACATGTCAAAACTGGTCGGTCGAGACACTAAGTGATCAATATTTTTGTTATGAAATATTAATGTGCTAAATATGGCTGCAAAAGTATATTACTACAACAACAATGATCTAGTTTTTGAATAAAACATATTCGGAGATTGTATATATACAAGAAACTTTAAAGCAAATATTGTGGGTGGTTATTTAATTTTGGAACATTCCCCTATTAGCCATTTTCTTTGACTTGACTCATTAAAACATAGAGTAAACTGTAATTTTACCCCCTGTGGTTAGGGGTGATTGGCACTCTTACCCCCCCTAAGGAAATAATTGCAATTTTACCCCCCACTGTTCACTGTTATGTCGCAACCTTACCCCCTAAGGTCAGTCAAAGGTAGTTTGACCATTATATCTAAGGGTATTTTGGTAATCTTACCCTATATTTATTTTTATTATTAATTTTATTATATATAGAATCCTGAACCTCCATCATCATCATCCCCGCCCCAAACCATCACTGTCGCCATCATCACCATCCCCGCCCCAAACCTCCATCATCATCATCTTCAACCATCACCGTCGCCATCTGAACCGCCACAACCACCACTGCCGCCACAACCATCACCGTCTCCATCATCACCATCCCCGCCACAAACCTCCATCATCATCATCTTCATGCTTCTGCCGGTTCCGAACTTGAAATCAGTGGTTAATTTTCTTGTTTTTGAAGGAAACCCTAACTGAATAACACCAAAAGGAAACCCTAACTGAATTCAATCTTTTGGTGTCTCGTTTCTCAGATCCAGTTCACCGCCATGGTTTCATCAGCCAAGATCAAATCTGTTGATTTCTACAGGTGTTAATTCGATGAATCTTTTGTGTTTGATTACTATTTGCAGTGGTTTTGTGTGTATATATGCGTTATGTTTGATGAATGTGACCGGATTTGATTGATGTGCGTGTGAATTTGTTTCTGCTTCTAGTGAAGTTGTTATTAGGAATCGAATTTGTATATAGTCAGTTGATTTGTGTAGTTGATGTTAGGGAACATGAGGTTTAGATCTCGAACTGGAAGTCTGGAATTATAGGTTAGTTGCTTCCGCATTTGAACCGATTTCTCATTCCGATTGCGATATGAAGCTGTAGCGATAGAGCTCCCAAATTTAGTGTATGGTTCAAAGTAGGTGTTGTTATGGAGAAGTTGCAGGTGGTGATTATGAAGAAGATGACGGTGGTGATTGTTGAAGATGAAGGCGGGTGGTGGGTTTTTTTAGAGAGAGAGAGGGGGGAGGAAGAAGATGGCAGTGGTGGTTGTGGTGGTGAATGGCGGTGGCAGTGGTGGTTGAGGGTGGTGGCTGGAGGTGGCAGTGGTGGTTGTGGTGGTGAATGGCGGTGGCAGTGGTGGCAGGGGGTAAAAGTACAGAATAAACAAAACATAGGGGGTAAAATAAAAGGGTAAAATAGTCATTTCACCACCAAGTCAACAGACCAGTCAACAAAATTGAGCTTAGGGGGTAAGGTTGCGACATAACAGTGAACAGTGGGGGGTAAAATTGCAATTATTTCCTTAGGGGGGGTAAGAGTGCCAATCACCCCTAACCACAGGGGGTAAAATTGCAGTTTACTCTAAAACATAACACGGATCAATCCATATATCCACAAGTAAATGAGTTACAGGTGACATCTATTGTATCTAACCCGCAAACTAGTGGCGAAGCTTGAGATTTCCGATGGGGGTCGAAAACGTATATACCCAAAAATTTCTATACGAAAGCTACAAACATAACACTACTGAGCGAAAAGTTCGGGGGATCGCCCCCTGGCCCCTTCTAACCTTTGGCCCTGCCGTACACACTGCCATTTAACTTTAAAAACCGGTCTTGATCAACAGGAAATGGTTGAAATTGTTGTTGACGACATGTATTAAGGACCAAATTATCAAATTTGATTATTTTCATTTCCAGTTCTGTGCAAGTTTGAAAGTGTTTTTCTTTCTTGATATAGTCTAATTATAAGACCATGTGTAGTGGTTTACATGAATAATTCCCCCACCTATGGGCATTGTGCGACACGTGTCATCCCAGTCAGCAAAGGGGCATTATGGGTGTTTTTCACAAATAGGCGTAGTGGGATAATGCCCAATAATGCCCCATCAAAGATTACCCAATTATTTAAAAAAATTAAAAATAAACTAAATAATATTAGTTGTAATATTCTTATTGGCCAAACACATGAATGGAGAAGACATCAATGGACATATACAACGTTTTTTATATAACGCCAATGCAATTTTTTTTTCAAAAATAATGCCCAAAAACGCCCTATGTAATGGGGGGGCGTTTTTTTTTTAAATAATGCCCCACTACGGGTGTTCTAAGTATTCAAATCATACTGAAAACCACTCAATTGATGTTTTATCTTTTATGTACATAAATCTTGGACTATAATGCCCTTTATGTCAACTAATATTTGTTTATTTTGACCACTTGGAGCTCGCTTATTTGTTTTATTGTTGCCTAAGTGGACACTTTTATCCTGGTCACCAATCATTGCATTCCTCTCAACCAATTACGCTTAACTCTGGAATTCTCATCTCATACGCAACTTCTCATCTCATACGCAACCACTGCGTAAAAAATGTGTTGGTGGTATTTCAAGCGAAGATTTCTTATGAACCCAACATATCTTCTATACATGGGAAGATGTGGACTTGCATGTGTTGTTACATTGTACTTGCTCTCTTCCAAGAAAATGAAAGTGAAAATATATATATATAGAAAAAGTATATCGTACAATATGTCTTAACGTACATTGCATACGCGACGGCAAATTCGCATGTTATAAACCTATGAAAGAAATATCGCATGTTATAAAAAGAAAAGGTCGCACGTTAAAAAAAAAACACAATTCGCATGTACAAAGAAAAGCCAATTCGCATGTTTGTATTGGGACCCATGAAACTACAATTCGCATGTTTGTATGTTAACATGAAACTACAATTCGCATGTTTGCATGTTAACATGAAACTACAATTCGCATGGTGGTATTTTTTGGAACCAAATTCGCATGTTATAATGCATCGCGTACGCAATGTACGCTAAACCATTGTGTACGTTAACCGGCCTTTATGTATATAGGCGTCGGTTCAAATGAGAACCACCAAGAGTTGTGAGAACCATAAGAACTCCTACTTTCCGCGCGAGTTGGGGCACAATTTTTTGCACAAACGTAGATGAAATATTAAACACATCTGTAAAAAAAAAAGCAAAAAATTTTGTCGAGTTGGTAGTTTTGCCTGATTTAAGTTTTGTTTACGCGCTGATGTAAATTTTGTTACGACAATAAATATTTTTTTACACCTCACGTATGTATGCTACATTTATTTTTATTTTTTTGCTGAAAAATTGATTTATTTAAGATGTTTGAGATTTTTTTTTTTTGGAAAAACGTTTTGGATGGGGGTAGGGGTGTCCAAACTGCTCGGCGCTCGAAGATCGTTCGAAAAAGCTCGGAAATTTGCTCGTTCGATTCCTTGCTCGGTTAAAACCGAGCCGAGCAGCTCGGTTCGGTTTAAAAACGAACCGAGCATGAGCATAGGTACGCTCGCTCGTCGCTCGTTCGGTTTCGATCGAATTTATTATTATCATATATATATATATTATATTTATTAAATATATATATTATATTTATTAAATATAATAAACATGTAGCATATCCAATTATACAACCCCTAGAATCATGTAGCAAATTTTATGTTTTGAATTCAGTTTTTGATTGAAGATGTCTGGAATGACTTCAACGCGTGTTTTGGAAATTATTTTGCATTTTAGATGTTCTTAAACATTAAACATTTGGATGACATTTTGTGTTTTTTTGTGGGACTTTTTATGTTTTTATTTTGTTAAATTGTAAAAGTGTGTGTGAGACATATAAGTTGGTGAATTTTGGTGAATGAATGGCTGTGTAGGAATGCTAAATAAAACCGAGCAAAACCGAACCGAACCGAGCGGCTCAGTTCTAAACCGAACCGAGCACGAGCATAAGATTTCCGCTCGATTTCCTAAATCCGAACCGAACCGAGCGGCTCGGTTTCTGTAACACCTCGAAAATTCACGTCCTATAATGTGTAGACACGTGTCAAATGTTTAAACGTGTGAAAGAAATATTATAGAAGGACTAAAGTTGACAATCATGGAAAGTATGTGGATATACGTATTCTAAATGTCAACAGTGAATAAATATAATATACATTAACCCTACTTGGTGCTCATACCTTCAAACGAATAAATCATGGATCATACGAAGCTAAAAGTGAGAGATTACAAACTACAGGGGCTAAATGTGTCAACATGTTTAAGTTTTACCTCTGAGTGACCTTTTGACAAACCCGAAACTTTGTAACGGTTAATTATGCTCACTAGAATGCACGATTAAAATTTCATAAAGTTTCGTTATCGTATGAGAAAGTTATGATCAAATTCGTGTACGAGGGGTTAAAGCGTAAACGTTGAAAGTTAGGACTTTTCGGGTAACAATTAAGTTAACCGGGGACTTAACAAAGAGGGTATATGTTTTAAAGCCCTTATAGATCAATTGTGAGGGTTCATAATGCAATAAACAAGTGCCTAATCGAGTCTTGAAGGGGCAAGGATCAAATCGCAAAAATCTAAAATATGGATTTGGTGCAGAAGGGGCCTAGCGCGACGCGAGGGGGGCCTAGCGTCACGCTAGGGGTGCCCAGCTTCGATTTCTTTGAGTTTTTGGCCTGCTGAGTGCAATCTGATCGATCTCATCGGATTTTCCACATTTCTCTTGACCCCTAGACACCCCCTAAGCACTAGGAACATGTGTTGATGAGTTGTGGAGAGTTGTAGACCCAAGTGTCAACTTCTTATGGTGGATTAAACACTATAAAAGGCCATGAACTTGCAACTCATTCTTCACACCTTCCTTCAAGCTTTCTGATCATTCCTGGAGCTCAAGCCTGCTTCCAAGTGGTCACTAATCAAGCTTAGGACTTCAGTAAGTTACTTAACCTTCTTTAATAATGTTTAGCTTAGTTATTTAGCTAAAAGTCAAACCATCGTAATTACGGTTTGACTTCGAGATTGGTTAACAATGGCTCAGTCATATCTCGAATTAAAAGTATATATAAGTTGGTATTTATGTGGGTAATAAACCCTCAAAAGGGTTCCCCCTGATTACCACTCTAACCAGGTCAAAAGTCGGGTCAAACTAGTTTATAAAAAGTCAACAGGATACTTAAAATGCCATTTATGCATAATTAACATTATAGATCATATACAACCTGTTTGATCATGGTTATAACTTAGTAATAAGTGTAAGAACATGTCTAAACATGTTCAACCCGACAAATTCCTGTAAATACCCGGTTCGGAACCGAAAGTCACATAGTTTGACTTTCACTTTGACTTTCAGTTCTGACCCGTTTAGGCATGTTTTAGAAATGCCTCAGAGCTTTAATTGGACTAGGTTACATGTTAGAATAACCCTCTGTGATTATACACCTTGGTTCATTAGTTATCCAATTAATACGCACGTTTCCGTTAATAGCTCATATGTTGACCGTTATGCCCTTATTACTTTAAAACGTGATTTTTGGAAATGTAAAAGAGTAGAAACTTTAATTACTGATATATAAACTTGTATGCAAATTTTGACATCAGTTTGATTTGTAGATTAAGAGTTATGCTCATTATCGCAAAATGAAAGCTTTATGTTAATAAAATGGCGTAATTAACGTATAGCCTAGTTAAGCCTACTTTTTGATATCAAATCTTTTACCCACTGATGCGATATATTATTTTGGGATTTTTAAAGATTTTAATTAATTTTAGGCTGAGCATAACTAGTAGTTGATGTGCGTAAAATGCAACATATAAATTACATCAAATGAGGCATAAAACTAACCCTTTTTAAGTACTAATATTGGAAAAAGAGTGTTTTTGTCTTCCTTTTGTATTTTCAGGATTAAATGAGCTCAAAAACACAAAAGAAGCAAAAAGACAGCTAAATCCAACATAAATACAAGGAAAGGAACATTAGTGGACTGCCCGACCCCTCAACGGCACCTTCCAAAGCAAAATAGAGAAGACAGAAGACTGAACACGCCCCGTGCTCAGCCAGCACGGGGCCGTGCCCAAGAAGCAGCAGAAAAGACAAATCTATAGAAGCTTCTATTGCCCACCACGGGCCGTGCTCAGCGGACACGGGGGCGTGTCGAAAGTACAGCAGACGCATTAATTGTAATTGCGAATTACAATTAATGAGGAGAGAGAGTGTCAGACAGGCACGGGGCCGTGCCCAGCTCTCTGTTCAGCCTATAAAAAGGAGTGCTTGGATTCATTTCAACTCATCCCTTGGCACACCACCTCTCTCACACTTCATCCACCACCCACCACCATCACAACACCATCATCCACCACCATCATCCATTGTCCATCATAGAGTGTGTGAGTCGTCTCGGGATCCAAGATTGATCGTAAGAGTTCTTGACAATCAAGGCCATGTTTGCCTAAGTCTCTTACATCACTTGGTGAAGACAAAGTGTCTAGTATAATGCTTTTTATTTCTAATCTTTTGCACTTTTTATTTGGTTTTGTATTAATGACTTTAATAACTAGTTACTTATGTTGAAGGTGATCTTTCCTTATCGTTTGTCCGTGGTGTCTTGGCATTATTTTACTGTCTATATAAAATAAAGGATTTTCACCATTCATATCTCCACGGTCTATATGGAGGTATGTTGGCTACCTGGTCGGGGGTTAAGGGAACGGTTTGGTAAAGGTCTTGCCATTGTTCAGCGTTTAGAGGTCCTGCAATGGACCTGGGTCAAATTTAGTAGGACCTCCTTCAATACTTCACGGTATTGGATGGCGGGGGTCCAAACTCTTTGATCCCCTTATAAGTTAACTACTATTAATACTATAACCCGGCTATTTAGGACTGTATCCCTGCTGACTCAGACTACTTAGCCGAGGGTAACGTCACCGCCAAAAGCGGGGCCTACCACAATACTGCATTAATAACTTAATTCATTATCTTCCAATAATCCACCCTTTTAGGATTGTATCCTTGCTGACTCAAACTACTGGGGTGAGGGTAACGTCACCTTCAAAAGAGGGGCCTACTACAATAACTAAGATAATCTCTTAATTATGTGCAAAAGTGCGGAAATAATCAAAGGTTATACTAGATACGAGTCGGAACCAAGTGATTCATCTTGTCTATCTGTTTTTATTTTATTTTTATTTTCAGCATTTTAGTTAGTTTTTATTTTTCTTAGTTTAAAAACATTTTTCTAAACTTTTTATTTTGATTAGACGTTGAGGACAAACCGGTACTAAAAGCTCTTGTGTCCTTGGACGACCTCGGTATCTTACCAACGCTATACTACACTCAACGATGGGTGCACTTGCCCATATGTGTGTTTAGTGTTAGTGAAATATCGTGTTTTATAAATTTAAAACTTGGCTAAAATAAGTGTTAAAAAGGGCTTAAAATATACACCTAATATATACGACACTTCGCACGCATCAAGTTTTTGGCGCCGTTGCCGGGGACACAAGGATTTTTAGAAAGTTAGGAATCAACGGCCTAATCATCTTTTATTTTTTTCTTTTTAATTTTTTTAGGATTTTCTTAGTTTTTCAGCTTCTGCAGAGCTCAGCACGGGCCGTGCCCGCTGAACACGCCCCCGTGCTCAATCATTGGAACTGGCAATCTTGTTTTACGTCAGACAGTAAGCTGAACACGGGGCCGTGCCCACTCAACACGCCCCCGTGCCCAAGTTTCAGTTACTGAAAACAGAACCGTTAGATCCCGGCGGTTGGTAATTTATGACATAAACATGAGTGATAGTAATTGTTTTTACTTTCGGCACTCTTATGGTACGTGGTGTCAATTATGTGGTGGCAAACATGAAGAAGTAGAATGCTACTTTCTAAATTATAGGCCCCACTACATGGACCCACCGACTTCTTATAACCTTAAGAGGGGCGAAAGTAAAAATAAGCACTATTTCTCCCTCGAATGCGCCCAGCCAGATATTCTAGGAGAAATGCTCCTTGATGAGTTATTTCAACTAGAAAAGCTAATTCAGAATTGGTTAGAAGAGCTTAGGAAGGATTTTATTAATCCAACCCAAGACGATGGCCATGACGAAATGCTGGAACCGCATTCCAACAACCTCGTTGCTCCCGAAAATACCTTCGTACCTAGCAAAGACTTGGACGATAGTCGTCCCTGTGTCGATTGTGCCGTGAAGGACTCTCCATCGACTTCGTTCGGTGCATACATAGACCTGATGTAACACCCTAGATTCTAATTAACAGTTTATCTGTAAATTACCAACAATTAGATGCGTAGTTAAGACTACACATATTGTAAAAATGCGGGTTTATTAAAACTTTTACACGTCATAAGTTATTCTACATAACGTGGTTGGATTCGTTGTTTAAGATTTACAATTTATCAAAGTGCGGAAGCGTGTGTCATTATCGTGTTCGGTTCTTCGCTGAGCTTGATCGTCTTCCGGCATCCCAGAAAGTACCTACATTTCATAAACATGAAATGCTTTAGTCATACGGTATTTAAAACGCATCTAAACGAGTCCAGAAAACAAAAACTGATCAAAATCATACATGTTTGTACAAGGTCCACCGTAAATTACGGTGGACACCGTAATTTACGGTGGTCCTTGTTTCGATTTGTTTTTACCGTAAATCAGGAGGGTTTCACCGTAACCCATTTCAGGTCCACCGTAAATTACGGTGGCACCGTAATTTACGGTGGCACCTGCATCCCACCTTTCCATTTTGCCGTAATTTGACACGAATTCTTTCGTATCTTTCAAACCGTTTATCCGTTTGACCTACCGTTTCTTCCTACATGTTTGTAATTTAATTCTCCATCATATGGAGTTAAAACCCGACATTCGGCTTAACAAAATTTAAGACCTTTAAGTCTTCGGCTTATTTCTCTTTTACCAAAATTTGACCCGTTTACGCATTTTATCAAACAAACGTATTTGTTTGATTCCTATATCACATACAACTCTTTAATTTAATATTACCTACCATTATAGGTTCTAATTATAGGTTTATTACACAATTTAAACCCATTTTCACTCGTATGCTTATTTTGACCCGTTAAGGATATTTTAAGCACTTTTAAACTCAAATTTCGCTTTTATTCCAATCTAGCGTTGTAACCTATATTTCTTATCTAGTACTCTTCCATCACAAGTAAATGTGTGTTGGATTTAAAGTAGATATCTATGTGTTCCGGATTTATTTCCCTTGAAATATCATTTTACGGCAAAGACTCATATGGAGTCTTTTAGCCCAAGAATTACATCTTTCACTACCTATACTCGTTCTAAACTTTTGTTTAATCATAAGACTCCTTTCCAAACAACCTCTAAGGGTTGTTTGTTCAATTTAGCCTACAAGGGCGTTTTGGTCGATTTCGGTCCTTCTTTTACAATGAAGGGCTATCACCAATTATTCGACCAAATTAACACTTTTCATACATCATAGATATGCGTACCTGGCTCGGATCAACAATTAGACCCAATTTTAATACCTTGCTTTATATTCGCTAATTAAGAACGATGCGAATATCCATTGGATGTCTATTCCTGTAAGCATATGACTCGACAAAAGAATCATTAGTCTATATAGTCAAAAGGTGTTGTCTACACCTTTTGACCCGTTTGACCGAATTGAGCATTTATCTTTGCGAGATGATATTTATTATCATCTCTTCTACATGACTCTTCCCGTTTAACACCGTGTATTGTTTTCAACATAAAATGACCAAATTATCAATTTACTTCTTTTTAACCATTATTATGGTTTCTATCATCTTTGATTTTCTTGTTCCGTTCGACTACACAACGGAACATCATATTTCAATTGTTTAGATACCTCATTCATAATTTATATGACAAGAAAACATTCCACAATTTAAGACTAGTGTAAGCTATACTTACCTTGCATCCGAATTATGCTTTTCCGCCATTCTTGCTTCGTTTGACCCGCTTCCTTTCCAAGCCTCCACCTAGCTTGTCAAGCGTCAAACTATCATCATAATTCGTAAGACGGTTATATTAGTCATCATTAATTATGACTATTCCATCTTACATATTTTCTATCACAATTATCATTCGATCTTATTAGTGGTCGGTTTGACTACTAAAAGTCAAACGCCCTTAGCATATAAATGCACATTCAAATTCTATCTATCAATTAGTAGCTAACATGATCTTATACACTTAGTTACATGAACATGGCTACCAAAATTCATCATAACATTCAAAACCCATTTCAATCATGTATGAACAAGTTCCCAAATCACTTAATTTGTTTGAGTGCCTTGTTTCTATTACCCAATATGATGATTTTAAACATAAACTTATCATCATCTTTACTATTACATAAAAACCCACTTCCTAGTTTACTTGTTAATCACATACAAGTGATATTACTTCAAGTTCTTCATGATTTCATCATATCTAACAAAACCCACTTCTAGTTACTTATGAACTCTTAACAAAATCTCTAATTTGTTCAAGTAGTTCATTCATATGAGTTAGTATGATGTTTATAAACACCATTTGAACATCAATTTCATCAATTTAACCAAAACCCACTTAGCTCATAATAGGGTAATTATCAAATCCCTAGTTTATGGCACAATTCTACAAGTTTGCATCTAGGGTTTGTTTCTAGGCTTATACCCACACTAATATCACTATAACATTGAACATTCATGCAAGAATTTCGTTCATGCAAGTTCATCAACATTTCGAAATATCACCAAACATCAAAATTCAACATACCTTGTGATCTCCTAAGCTTGGTGATCACGATTTTATTAAAAGCCCTAATTTTCAGCTCGATTTCTCTTTGATTTTGTTGAATTTGAGTGCTTAGGGTTCTTGAGGAGAACCTCCTCCTTTTTCTCCTGTGGATAATCGACCAACACACCTTGTGTGTGTGTGGGTTGGTTTTTGTTTGGTTTTTAATTATAAACTTCCTTCACATATTGCCCATTTTAGTCCCTCTAGTTTAAAGGTTTTATAAATGGGTCAATTACCACAAGTTCCTTCCTTGTTTTACTAACAATAACTAACTAGGTTAATTATCCTAGTTAACTTAGTGGGCTTCGGGAATTATAACCCGTCTTATTTTAAGTCCCGTTAACTCGGGCATTCTAAGCTTTTATTTCCTTAAAAGCTTTTATTCACTTTTTATTTATTATTAGGATTAATTATTTAAATCCTAATATTTACCGGGTAAATTTTTACTACTAAAGGTATTTTACCCGTCTTTACTATTAACGTGGTTTGATTACCAAAGCCGTTTTCGGGGTGTTACAAGTCTACCCCCCTTAAAGAGGTTTCGTCCTCGAAACCTTGCTTATCTAGTTCATTGAGTTTCTAAACCCAATGCGTTTGACTTGAGTAATCTCTTAAACATTACTCCTACTTTAACCAATTGTTATCATTACCAGAAAAAAATTATGGTAATGTCTTTTTGGTTACAGAACCTCTACGTATGTCATATGACATAATGCAACTTCGAAATAACGTAGTCTCGTTATTTCCACTAGTTCAGTTAACTTAGCGATATTCATCGCTTTCATATACTATCGAATTCTTTATGAATCCATTACTTTGACCCGTTTTAAAGTTCTCTAGTGAAATCTTTCACTTCTAGCCACAATTTCTTTTATTCGTGAACTTCTAGCTTTATGATCCCTCAAATAAGTGATCAATATTTTCTGTTAGTGAGGTCTCATGGGCCGTCACTTTATCTCTTGTATCTATATACCTTTGTTGTTTACTTGACCGAGTCGCCAAACTTTGGCCACTTAGTCTCATAGGTTTATAAATTATGTTTATTCTACATTACTCTTCGTAGTGAATAATGTGTTAAACAATTTCTTACTTTGAGTTTCGACCTTAACTGATCTCACTAACTAGACTTATCGGTCCAGTTACTTTGTACCCATCACTCGGGTCGTAATATGATTACTTCACATTACTTCTCTTGACCGTGATCGCGTCACGTCATGTTTAGGTTTGTTCCAACCTTTCTTTTCGAATGTATCGTCTTGCACTTATCAGTGTCAAGACTTATATCTTTCAAGCTTACTACTTATTCGTCTATCAGAATTCATATTCGTAAAAACGTTATTTCTTACTAAAACCGAAGTTTTAGTTTTAGGATCTTCTCTTTAGCTTCTGTCAATTATCCATTCCAGGACATTGACAGTCCAAAATTTATTCTTTTACAGCCTTTGTTTTATGCGGGGATTCTCAATTTATTCCCTTGCTTTGTCTAATTAACCCGTAAGTTTTATCGCTTTGCCCTATAGGCTATTTTATTAGACCTTCACCTCTTAAAGGCTAGGTCCTTATAATCTATTTCTTTTTAGTCGTAACCCGTAGGTCGTATTAGTCTCGTAGACTTTTCCATTGTTTATAACCCCCAAGGGTTATGTTGATCCCGTAGATCATTCTTTACGCATGTCTATATTGAAATATATATAGTGTCAAAGCACTCTTTTTATGTTTGAAAATCATTTGTTTTCACCCTTGAACTTCATTCGACCTTGACCGTAGTCTAAGGCTTCATTTGTTTACTTCCGGGCTAATCCTCCGACTTTATGACTTCTGACGTTATTTACGCGTCCGTTTGTCTCAAGCTTACCATTATCCGGCTTGCGCCTACTTATGCCATTAAGCATTTATACTTTATTCAACCCGTTCAACCTCAAAATGGTTGGATATAATTATCAAAATTTCTGTTTACGAAATTTTATGGTCTTTTAGTCATAACTCATAATCTGAGTCTTTTGACTTTAAATTCTTGTTCTCGTCTCTCGGTTTACGCATGTGTTTAAATCCTTACCCATCAACCGGGTGTTTTACCGAAGTCGTTATTATTGCAACCCTTCCGGTATGCATTAAGACCTCGCTTCATCTTTATATTCCGACTTTGTCTTTAAGTTGGACGTTTTACAAAAACGACCCGTTAAGGGACTCATTTGCAATTTCCGGGTTCGAGCGTAAGTACACTCCCTCCCAATACTTGTCTAATCATGCTTGCGTTTTCTGGGTTCGAGTGTAAGTACACTCCCTCCCAATACTTGTTTAATCACGCTTGCGTTTTCTGGGTTCGAGTGTAAGTACACTCCCTCCCAATACTTGTTTAATCACGCTTGCGTTTTCTGGGTTCGAGTGTAAGTACACTCCCTCCCAATACTTGTTTAATCATGCTTGCGTTTTCTGGGTTCGAGTGTAAGTACACTCCCTCCCAATACTTGTTTAATCATGTTTCTTTGTCCCTTCACTCGGGCTCATTATCCTAATGTAATACGCTTCCGTCACTCGGTTGTGCGTTTACATTATTATCAAATATTTTGTTTGTCTGATTCATTTGGGTACTTTTTACTTAGTCCCATTCACCCCGCCCTTACTACATCGGACATAACTGCGCTCATTATAAGAAGCTCATGCTATCATGTGTTCACTACTTACTTGGCCAGAGTAAGCGATCAACACGTGGTACGCGTGACCTTATTATAATTACTACATCACGTCCCATGTAAGTAACTCCTCAAATTGTCTCTATGTTTATGGTTTCATTTGGCAAAACTCTATTTAATTGTTAGTTAACAATTATTAGTTTTAATCGTTTATCCATGAACATGTACAATGTCCCTTTTTATGAACATTTATTCGCATTCATTGATGTGATCATAAATTTTCTCAATAGGATTTGTATTGAGAATATTTGCTTGGATGATCACTCTCGTCCAAGTTTCTATATAAACGAGTCTTGTTATCCATTTGTTATTCATCATTGTGAATAACACCTTTCCTATTAAATTTCTCTTGGAAATCAGGTTTTCCAAGTTCTGTCATATGTGTATGCAACCGTTATTACTTACGTGTTTGTTGCATATAACGGCTCGTGCGATTAAATTTAAAAGTGTGCACCTGGTGATGCTTGCCCTAACGGGCTTCTCTTGTCATTAATCTTGTTCGCGACCGTTACGCGATTTTGGTCCTTAATGAGTATGCTCTTTCTGTCGTACCCCGGACCGTTCCATCATCATGTCCATAATTTGTTTGACTCTCGTCGTCTTCAAACGCGAGTGTCCTTCATTTAATACATTCACAAAAGTTAGTAAAGTCAACTTCAATAATCGCCCGTATTATAATACAAGGCATTTTCTACTATACACGTCAACGCGCGTATTTTCGTCAACCCTAACAATCATTTAAATTGGGGTAACGTATACCACACGATAGCTCTATGTGTTGTTTACAACACTTAAGCATATTAACTAATAACGTACTTGTACTTACCGGATTTGCGATCAAGCTTCGAACCGAACACTATTCTTTGTCAAGAGCATAAGGTTTAAGTCCAAGCATGGTTCCTCCCAACCATACTCGAATCTCTTAAACCAAGGCTCTGATACCAACTTGTAACACCCTAGATTCTAATTAACAGTTTATCTGTAAATTACCAACAATTAGATGCGTAGTTAAGACTACACATATTGTAAAAATGCGGGTTTATTAAAACTTTTACACGTCATAAGTTATTCTACATAACGTGGTTGGATTCGTTGTTTAAGATTTACAATTTATCAAAGTGCGGAAGCGTGTGTCATTATCGTGTTCGGTTCTTCGCTGAGCTTGATCGTCTTCCGGCATCCCAGAAAGTACCTACATTTCATAAACATGAAATGCTTTAGTCATACGGTATTTAAAACGCATCTAAACGAGTCCAGAAAACAAAAACTGATCAAAATCATACATGTTTGTACAAGGTCCACCGTAAATTACGGTGGACACCGTAATTTACGGTGGTCCTTGTTTCGATTTATTTTTACCGTAAATCAGGAGGGTTTCACCGTAACCCATTTCAGGTCCACCGTAAATTACGGTGGCACCGTAATTTACGGTGGCACCTGCATCCCACCTTTCCATTTTGCCGTAATTTGACACGAATTCTTTCGTATCTTTCAAACCGTTTATCCGTTTGACCTACCGTTTCTTCCTACATGTTTGTAATTTAATTCTCCATCATATGGAGTTAAAACCCGACATTCGGCTTAACAAAATTTAAGACCTTTAAGTCTTCGGCTTATTTCTCTTTTACCAAAATTTGACCCGTTTACGCATTTTATCAAACAAACGTATTTGTTTGATTCCTATATCACATACAACTCTTTAATTTAATATTACCTACCATTATAGGTTCTAATTATAGGTTTATTACACAATTTAAACCCATTTTCACTCGTATGCTTATTTTGACCCGTTAAGGATATTTTAAGCACTTTTAAACTCAAATTTCGCTTTTATTCCAATCTAGCGTTGTAACCTATATTTCTTATCTAGTACTCTTCCATCACAAGTAAATGTGTGTTGGATTTAAAGTAGATATCTATGTGTTCCGGATTTATTTCCCTTGAAATATCATTTTACGGCAAAGACTCATATGGAGTCTTTTAGCCCAAGAATTACATCTTTCACTACCTATACTCGTTCTAAACTTTTGTTTAATCATAAGACTCCTTTCCAAACAACCTCTAAGGGTTGTTTGTTCAATTTAGCCTACAAGGGCGTTTTGGTCGATTTCGGTCCTTCTTTTACAATGAAGGGCTATCACCAATTATTCGACCAAATTAACACTTTTCATACATCATAGATATGCGTACCTGGCTCGGATCAACAATTAGACCCAATTTTAATACCTTGCTTTATATTCGCTAATTAAGAACGATGCGAATATCCATTGGATGTCTATTCCTGTAAGCATATGACTCGACAAAAGAATCATTAGTCTATATAGTCAAAAGGTGTTGTCTACACCTTTTGACCCGTTTGACCGAATTGAGCATTTATCTTTGCGAGATGATATTTATTATCATCTCTTCTACATGACTCTTCCCGTTTAACACCGTGTATTGTTTTCAACATAAAACGACCAAATTATCAATTTACTTCTTTTTAACCATTATTATGGTTTCTATCATCTTTGATTTTCTTGTTCCGTTCGACTACACAACGGAACATCATATTTCAATTGTTTAGATACCTCATTCATAATTTATATGACAAGAAAACATTCCACAATTTAAGACTAGTGTAAGCTATACTTACCTTGCATCCGAATTATGCTTTTCCGCCATTCTTGCTTCGTTTGACCCGCTTCCTTTCCAAGCCTCCACCTAGCTTGTCAAGCGTCAAACTATCATCATAATTCGTAAGACGGTTATATTAGTCATCATTAATTATGACTATTCCATCTTACATATTTTCTATCACAATTATCATTCGATCTTATTAGTGGTCGGTTTGACTACTAAAAGTCAAACGCCCTTAGCATATAAATGCACATTCAAATTCTATCTATCAATTAGTAGCTAACATGATCTTATACACTTAGTTACATGAACATGGCTACCAAAATTCATCATAACATTCAAAACCCATTTCAATCATGTATGAACAAGTTCCCAAATCACTTAATTTGTTTGAGTGCCTTGTTTCTATTACCCAATATGATGATTTTAAACATAAACTTATCATCATCTTTACTATTACATAAAAACCCACTTCCTAGTTTACTTGTTAATCACATACAAGTGATATTACTTCAAGTTCTTCATGATTTCATCATATCTAACAAAACCCACTTCTAGTTACTTATGAACTCTTAACAAAATCTCTAATTTGTTCAAGTAGTTCATTCATATGAGTTAGTATGATGTTTATAAACACCATTTGAACATCAATTTCATCAATTTAACCAAAACCCACTTAGCTCATAATAGGGTAATTATCAAATCCCTAGTTTATGGCACAATTCTACAAGTTTGCATCTAGGGTTTGTTTCTAGGCTTATACCCACACTAATATCACTATAACATTGAACATTCATGCAAGAATTTCGTTCATGCAAGTTCATCAACATTTCGAAATATCACCAAACATCAAAATTCAACATACCTTGTGATCTCCTAAGCTTGGTGATCACGATTTTATTAAAAGCCCTAATTTTCAGCTCGATTTCTCTTTGATTTTGTTGAATTTGAGTGCTTAGGGTTCTTGAGGAGAACCTCCTCCTTTTTCTCCTGTGGATAATCGACCAACACACCTTGTGTGTGTGTGGGTTGGTTTTTGTTTGGTTTTTAATTATAAACTTCCTTCACATATTGCCCATTTTAGTCCCTCTAGTTTAAAGGTTTTATAAATGGGTCAATTACCACAAGTTCCTTCCTTGTTTTACTAACAATAACTAACTAGGTTAATTATCCTAGTTAACTTAGTGGGCTTCGGGAATTATAACCCGTCTTATTTTAAGTCCCGTTAACTCGGGCATTCTAAGCTTTTATTTCCTTAAAAGCTTTTATTCACTTTTTATTTATTATTAGGATTAATTATTTAAATCCTAATATTTACCGGGTAAATTTTTACTACTAAAGGTATTTTACCCGTCTTTACTATTAACGTGGTTTGATTACCAAAGCCGTTTTCGGGGTGTTACACCTGAGCGATTCGGCATACACCTTCTTTAACGAGAGCCCGGGAAAGGGTTGGACTTGTCCACCTAGAATGAAAATAGGAATTACCCTCACCGATAACCTCTTGCGTTCTCGCCTTAGTCTAGGACAATTAAGGTATCTTAGGCACTTTGGGGTTGTTCCAACCAGTCAGGAGCCACCCGATACTAACAAGTTCCTTAAAAAAACTAGACAACTTCATAAAACAGTCCCTCGACACGGGGCTGTGTCCAGCCAACACGCCCCCGTGTCCATCAAAAGATTCCATTCTGACCAGTACGTCAGAATGCGGACAAACTGTGTCAGAACTCCACCTGCACACGGGGCCGTGTCCACGGGGCACGGGGCCGTGTCCAGGATGCTGTCGTTTTCTATAAATGCAGCCAAGAATTCTGCACATTTGGACCAACTTGGGGCAGAGATTTGCAGGAATCTTCTCTCAAACTATCCTAGGTAAGTCTAAAAGAAGGTTCCAACAACCCATCTTGTCCCTTCCTCTTTTAGCCATTTCCTTCTTCTCCATCTTTCTCCAAGAACTACCATTGAAAGTTTGAATTCTTCAAACTTTGTGATAGGGATTAATGAGTTTTGTTCAAGGAATCTTGGTAAAAACATGTTATGTAACATTGTTTTAAGTTTTTGGCAACTAAAAAGACCTCACAAGCTCAGAAAATAACTTAAAAATCCAAGTTTCCTTGCTCCAAAATTCTGCAGAAAGATGAACACGGGGCCGTGCTCATTGAGCACGGGGCCGTGTCCGGTATCTGTTTCATTTAAATAAACTTTTTCAGTTTATTTTTCGTAGAATGTCAAGTGAAAACAGCGAAACATCTTCTGTGCATTCGTCAAACAGCCGAAGAGGAAGAAGACCCTCCATTGAAGCTACACTTGTGCACTATGTGGTAGCATTAAGGGAGGCTCTCGACGAAATGACTTCAGTAGAGGAGGTCCTAATCGACCGTATTAACGATCTTACGATGGGACTTGAAAGCAGCTTCCAAGAAATTAACCTCTTGCACCAGAGGTTAAATATTCTTGTAGCACCCCCAATGGAACCGGTCCTTCCTCAGCAGGATTGGAACCTAGCACTCGGAATCAACAACCCTACCGGGTGGGAAGACTTTCCGGCGGAACCTCCCGTGGAACACCTACAAGAGATCCCGGTGGAAGTTGAAACTCCTCAAACTAATGCCAATGAGCCTTCCTTTCTCCTTCCAAGGGAGGTGGAAGAATGGCTCGCCGACATTTGAGGAGAACCGCACGCGGAAGATGGGGTTCAAAAAGGCCTTGGTTAACCAAGATTAATTACTTCTTGGAAATTTTGCTAATTAAAATAAAGTAAAGGCTAGGACTCCATGGTTTATTATTTCCTTGTTTTATCTAGTTTAATTTAGGATTATGTAAGTTCTCTCTATGATGAAATGAAATGATGGTTTTAAGGTTTGGATGGTTTGTAATGATTAAAACACACTCATGGTGGTAAAGGATGAAAAGGGGAACGAGAAAAATGAACCCATGCACAAGAACAAGGCAACCCGGCAATTCTCTCCAGTCCAGAAGGTTCAACACGGGCCGTGCCCAACCAACACGGCCCCGTGCTGAACCACCTGCAGAAAAACGCCCAGATCAGGTACCTGGACACGGGCCGTGTTCACCCAACACGCCCCCGTGTCCAGAATTCTGTCTCTCTTATTTTAATTTTGTTACTGGCACTTGAACACGGGGCCGTGCCCGGATAACACGGGGCCGTGTTCAGTGCCCAGTAACACAAATTTTTGCTTTTTAAACACTATCTTACACATCTAATCAACCTAAAAATTTATTTTTGGGACACATTGAGGACAATGTGTAATTTAAGTGTGGGGGGGATGCTAAAACCTTGAATTTTGCAAGTCCTAAATACAAGCCTTACACAAAACTCTATTGGAACCGCTAGTCACCCCAAATTTTTTCAAAAATTTCATTTTTTTTACTTGTCTAGGTTTAACTCGGGAAATTCAAGTTCTCAAAAAGGTTATATTTTTACAAATTTACAACCAATAGCGTAGTGATAAAAAGAACCAACATAAGAAAATTATGAAAAGGCATGACAAACTTAGTTAAAATTTGATTATATATACTTGATCACATAAAAACCCATTCCCACAAAAGTGAGTTTTGAGCCTTTATTGAGCATACAAATTTACATCTTTAAACTAAATGCTCATTTTTCGTTTCTTGTGTGAATAGCCGCTTGGTTCTTACGATTCTAGAACTTGCCATGACGATACATTCCCGGTCCTTATCAACTTAAACCCGAGTAAGTAAATGATGGAGGCATTAGGACTAACCCCTTTTTTATTTCTACACCATTATTTTTCTTTTTTTTTACCACCTACCCAAAAAATCCCCCTAGTTAACCCCTTTGAGCCTAAACCTTTTCATTTCATAACCCAAACCAAAAACCCTTTTTCCACCAAAACCTTTTTATTTTTAACCCTTTGTTTTAGTAACAAGTTCGGTTTTTCGTAAAAAAAAAAAAAAAAAAAAAAGAGAATTGTTGATGATGAAGCAAAAAGAAAATAAACAAACAAGTTTATCAAAAATAACTTTGTTTGAATAAAAGCTTCATCAAAATAAAAATAAGAAAATCTTACGAAAACCGACACTTGCTACGCTTTTCGCCATTTTTCTACTAACCACTAACCACTATCCCAACTACCTACCTTTAACCCAAGCCTAACCCTTAACCCACAAAGTCCTCTTGATATTTACAAAGGTATAAAAGTTAAAAAGGAGGAGGATTGATTGATTGGCAGGCCTATGGTAGGAATAAGTTCCATGCCGCTCTCGAGTGATTCACTAAAAATACACCTTCGGCCGAGTGTGAGTGACTTCTCCCGTGAGGTATGTGAACTTGTATATAAATGGAATTTTAAAAAGGCATGTTATGCCCAAATAAATAATTTCTCCTATGAAAAGTTCTAAATAAATCATTACGAATAGGAGTGTAAATAAATAAAAATAAAACCCAAAAAGATCTTGGACATCCCGACACTCTACGACAAGCCCAAAACCTTCTCTTCTACCTATTCCATTTGGGAGTGTAAGCCACATATTAAAGACTTTTGCTTGAGGACAAGCAAAAGTTCAAGTGTGGGGGTATTTGATGTGCGTAAAATGCAACATATAAATTACATCAAATGAGGCATAAAACTAACCCTTTTTAAGTACTAATATTGGAAAAAGAGTGTTTTTGTCTTCCTTTTGTATTTTCAGGATTAAATGAGCTCAAAAACACAAAAGAAGCAAAACGACAGCTAAATCCAACATAAATACAAGGAAAGGAACATTAGTGGACTGCCCGACCCCTCAACGGCACCTTCCAAAGCAAAATAGAGAAGACAGAAGACTGAACACGCCCCGTGCTCAGCCAGCACGGGGCCGTGCCCAAGAAGCAGCAGAAAAGACAAATCTATAGAAGCTTCTATTGCCCACCACGGGCCGTGCTCAGCGGACACGGGGGCGTGTCGAAAGTACAGCAGACGCATTAATTGTAATTGCGAATTACAATTAATGAGGAGAGAGAGTGTCAGACAGGCACGGGGCCGTGCCCAGCGGACACGGGGCCGTGCCCAGCTCTCTGTTCAGCCTATAAAAAGGAGTGCTTGGATTCATTTCAACTCATCCCTTGGCACACCACCTCTCTCACACTTCATCCACCACCCACCACCATCACAACACCATCATCCACCACCATCATCCATTGTCCATCATAGAGTGTGTGATTCGTCTCGGGATCCAAGATTGATCGTAAGAGTTCTTGACAATCAAGGCCATGTTTGCCTAAGTCTCTTACATCACTTGGTGAAGACAAAGTGTCTAGTATAATACTTTTTTATTTCTAATCTTTTGCACTTTTTATTTGGTTTTGTATTAATGACTTTAATAACTAGTTACTTATCTTGAAGGTGATCTTTCCTTATCGTTTGTCCGTGGTGTCTTGGCATTATTTTACTGTCTATATAAAATAAAGGATTTTCACCATTCATATCTCCACGGTCTATATGGAGGTATGTTGGCTACCTGGTCGGGGGTTAAGGGAACGGTTTGGTAAAGGTCTTGCCATTGTTCAGCGTTTAGAGGTCCTGCAATGGACCTGGGTCAAATTTAGTAGGACCTCCTTCAATACTTCACGGTATTGGATGGCGGGGGTCCAAACTCTTTGATCCCCTCATAAGTTAACTACTATTAATACTATAACCCGGCTATTTAGGACTGTATCCCTGCTGACTCAGACTACTTAGCCGAGGGTAACGTCACCGCCAAAAGCGGGGCCTACCACAATACTGCATTAATAACTTAATTCATTATCTTCCAATAATCCACCATTTTAGGATTGTATCCTTGCTGACTCAAACTACTGGGGTGAGGGTAACGTCACCTTCAAAAGAGGGGCCTACTACAATAACTAAGATAATCTCTTAATTATGTGCAAAAGTGCGGAAATAATCAAAGGTTATACTAGATACGAGTCGGAACCAAGTGATTCATCTTGTCTATCTGTTTTTATTTTATTTTTATTTTCAGCATTTTAGTTAGTTTTTATTTTTCTTAGTTTAAAAACATTTTTCTAAACTTTTTATTTTGATTAGACGTTGAGGACAAACCGGTACTAAAAGCTCTTGTGTCCTTGGACGACCTCGGTATCTTACCAACGCTATACTACACTCAACGATGGGTGCACTTGCCCATATGTGTGTTTAGTGTTAGTGAAATATCGTGTTTTATAAATTTAAAACTTGGCTAAAATAAGTGTTAAAAAGGGCTTAAAATATACACCTAATATATACGACACTTCGCACGCATCAGTAGTCGTAGGCTTAATCCGGTAATTGTCGGTTTTGCCCTTACGGGCCATAAAATGAGTTTTACATATCTAAACGACTCCAAACCTTTTGCTACTGATCACATATGATAAATAAAGTATTTTAAGCCTTCTGGAAATATAAAAATATCAGATTTAAGTATCGAACCCGGAAATGGCCTTTAATCGCCTTATTAAGCGTTTTTAACGCATAGTATGTATTAAAAATTATATTGAGCATACCCGGGTTGATACCTACTGATATAAGAAGCAAATTATAATATTTTAACAGTAAGCAAAGGTTGATAAACTCAAACTCCAGTTTTGAGCTTTTCGGCTTATGTGAAATTACCAAAATACCCCTACGGGGCATAGTTTGGTTAAATTTGATGAATTTCACATATATGCTTTAACCTACTGATATAACTTAGTAAATTGAGTATATTTGCTGATTACATCAGACCTGTAACTCAGCTTGTTACTTAAACTCTTTTATAAACTTTTAAATGACCAAACTACCCCTACGGGGCCTAGTTTGTGTTTAAGCACGTTTCGGGCATAATGAAAGACATCTTACTGATGTCGCAACATATTTGAGGCATAATTAACTTAGGAAACCTGTATATAGCTCTCATGAATACCCGTCACGCTTATTACGCATACGGTTCGGTTTATGTAACAAGTTTACATAAATTAGCCGAAATGGGTCAAACCTTAACGGTTTTATCTCAAAATCCAGAATGTGAATAATAAACCCATATTAAACAAGTCTTCAAACTTGTCGGTTCTAAATCACATTCTATCCGGTCTTCGCTTAATCGTGCGTACAAACCGTATCTTTGAAACTAGCCGGTCTAAGCTTAAGCTTAATTAAAGACCCGTTAGGATTCTAATAGGTTATTATAAAACCTTCGTTCCAGATTAGGAGGACCAGTAAAAGCTACGTGCATTTTGCTTATTGTGATTTATACATTGCTCAGGTAAATACTTTTAACTTATTTTCCCTATACGGGCTTGGGTTACGGTATATAGCATACCGCTTGATCGGGCATCAAATTCTCCACCGTTGAGTGGGTAATTGAATAAATTTGATCGGCTCGTTTAAACAGTCTTGTTACTTAAAGCCTTTGGGGGGTTAATGACCATGTCCCGGATATCCTCGGCATCATTTTACGAAATGGCCACGACTTAAGCGCATGGTGTAGGCGTACACCCGTCAGTGCACGAAAGAATAATGTGGCGTGTCTATTGATCTTTAACCCGGACAAGATCCGGGCTACTGAACGCACAAGGAACATGTAATTCGTTCACAAGATTATATATTTAAATGATTCTCCCAAGTTATAAAAGGTTAATTTTGCCTCTGTGCATTTTAATCAAATTATAAAAGATATTTTTGTGCCACGTGCATCCAAATCAATTTTCTTAAACCATTTTCAAAATGAGTCAGTTAATTGTATTTACCAGTGTAAACTGACGTATTTTCCCAAAAAGACTAAATGCAGGTACTAAACGTAATTGGCTGGATTGTCTCCTTAGCATCAATAAAGAGTCTCGCAAGCTTAAGATGCCTGAAGTCTGTTGAACTATTGTTTCCATTTTATTTACGATCCTTCTGTGGATAAACTTCCGAATATTGTGACATTTGATATTACAATAATAAATTCGGTTGTATTATATTTTCAATTGCTTCCGCTGTGCATATTAATATTGTGTTGTTTGACTATTATGTTGCCAACCATGACGTCACGATACTCCCCACCGGGCCCACCGGTGACACGTGGAAATTCGGGGTGTGACAGGTTGGTATCAAAGCCAACATTGAGTGAATTAAACACTAACTTTTGTGTTTAATCTCAATGACACAGTAGCACATTCCTTGACCTTCTGAGTCTAGACTTAACTTAGGAATGTTCTCAATCCTAATCTATAAATTTTTACTTCCAAATTTTTATTGGATACGTCGCCAAGCGAAGAAGCCGTAATAGGAGTTCTCCACACCCGGAGCCCTGAGATGCTGAGCTTCGTACCGCGGCTAGAATGAAACGAGCATCCAAGGAGAAAGCATTCAAAAATAAAATGAAGAAGAAACTCCTTTTACTGAAGATCGTTTCCTTATTAGTCCTTATAAGGACATAATTATCTCTCAGTCCCTACGAGGACAACATTATTTCTTTCAAGTCCCGCTTAGGGCAACTTTATACTTTTATTTTTATATAGTGGAATGATTAAGTTTAAACTTTCATGCTAAACAAGAAATATTAAATAAATGGAAAATAACATTTCCTTTTTGCAAGATCTACCATTATAATAAAATGGCAAAATCTAAAAAGGACAAGACCTAGCTTCGGGTCATATTAAGACCGGCCAAGATGGCAGTTCCTCAATTTAGATTCAGATCCTTATTAACATTTCAATTTAGAAATTGTTCTGCGATAAATATTAACTAAGAATCTTAAGAGTGAAACCTAGCCTTCGGGTCAATTAAAAGACCGGGCCAAGATGGTAAGACCTGTCAAAAAGATTCAAATTATTAATTAAGAATCTTAAGAGTGAAACCTAGCCTTCGGGTCAATTATAAGACCGGGCCAAGATGGTAAGACCTGTTTAAAAGATTCAAATTCCTGTTAACATCTGAAAACGTGTTAACGCTTTTGGCAGATGTGATTTATTTAAAAATCACACACGTTATTAAGGATTCTTCAAAAGATTCCTAACCCAGTTTAATGATCTCTGAATCCTGGGCTTACATCATCAATTAAGATGATCATATTTTAACCATACGTGGTAATATAGTGCCTACGGGCCTTGCTCATTTCTACATGAGCCAAAAGACAGTGGTAGCGATGACTCCCTGTCCGTTAATATAATGCCTACGGGCCTTGCTCATTTCTACATGAGCCAAAATACAGTGGTAGCTATGACTCCCTGTCAAGATAAAGGTAATGAACTAGGTTCAAACCTCAAATGCTTTGATTCTCTGAAATCCTAGCATATAATTTATAATTGTCCTTGTGACTAGGCCTATTGTGCCAATATACTTTCATGTTTTGATTCTCTGAAATCATAGCTTAAAATTTATAAATATCCTTGTGACTAGGCCTATCGTGCCAACATACTTTCATGCTTTGATTCTCTGAAATCATAAGCTTATAATTTATAAATGTCCATGTGACCAGGCCATTAGGTGCCACTAATAAAACTGTTAATGTTTTATAATTAGGATAAATTATAATAGAAATCCTAAACCTATATGATTAATAAATTAACCAAATATGGTCTCTGTTTACCATGGTTAATGAATTTTCCCTAATGGGCAATTCCGTAATAAACGTCCCTTAGAAGGGAAGTGCCTACGGGCTATAGTTAATGTCCTCTGAGACTAAAGACAGTGGTAGCCTACAACTCCCTGTCAAGAAAATGTAATGAACTTTGATTCAAACCTTAATGCCTCGATTCTCCGAAATCATGGCTTATAAATTAAACTTGTCTACGCGACTAGGCCATTTGTGCTATTATTAACTTATAAATTAGGATTTATGATAAAAATCCTGAATAAAATAAATATCCTTCCTTCCCTGCCAGTATGCAGTTTAAAAGGGAATCTTAAAGGTGAAACCTAGCCTACGCGGCCAAGATGGTGAAACCTACTCAAGGGATTCAGATCCTTGTTAACACCTAAGAACGTGTTAGCACTCTTGACAAATGTGATTCGAGAAAATCACAACAGTCACCCTTATATTGGATTCTTTCAATTCCCTTATCTAACCTAGTGATTTAGGAATCATGGCTTATATCATCCTATAAGATGATCATATTATGAACATCCGTTAGTGATGAAGTGCCTACGGGCTAAACTTGTTGTCCGATAAGACAACGATAGTGATGGTCTTGGACCTCCTGCCTAAAATATTGGACTATATCCAAACATAATAGTCTATATGATCATTGCGATCATGACTAATATCATCTAATACGATGATAATATTATTTGACATCCTTTAGTGATGTTTTGCCTACGGGCTATAATATATTGTCCATTTGAGACATTGACATTGTTATCTTTATGATTCCTTGTCTGAGGTGGTGAGCTATGCTCAAGCCAAAATAGTCAATATGATTAATGTAATCATGACTTATATCTTCTAATAGGATGAATCTATTATAAACATCCATTAGTGATGTTTCGCCTATGGGCCATATTATATTGTCCATGTGTGACAAAGACATTGTGATCTTTACGATTCCCTGTCCCAGGTAGTGAGCTATGCTCAAGCCTAATAGTCTATATGATCAATGCAATCATGACAAAGATCGTCAATATGATGATTAAAGATTTTAACATCCTTAATGATGTTTTGCCTAAGGGCTATATTATCTTGTCCAATTGAGACAGGGCAATTGTAATCTTTTGTGATTCTTTGCCCAAGGGGGTGAGCTATACTCAAATCCCATAGTCTATACTATCATTGCGATCCTGACTAGTATCATCAGTATGATGATCATAATATTAACATCCCCCGTGATGAAATGCCTACGGGCTATACTTTATTCTAGTGTCGGTAAGACAAAGATAGTAGTGATCTTTATGATCCCCTGTTCAAAATGGTGTGATTATACCCAAACCTAGTAGTCAATATGATCGATGTGATCATGACTAATATCATAGATACGATGGTTATATATAAACATCCATTAGTGATGTTGATTGGCTTACTTTTCTGCCAAATGAATCGTCTTTCAAGACGATGACAGTTGTAGTCTATGACTCCCTATCCAAAGGTGAAGAACCACGTTCAAACCTTGAAGCCCTAATCTAATAAGATTGCGGCTAATAAATTAAGGTCCTTGATGATAGACCATCGAGTTATACTTTAAAGTCATTCATGACAAGCCCATGTGCTATAATTTGTCATTCGTGACAAGCTAACATATTAAATGTTAACATTCCTGGTGACATGCCTTTGTACCAGATTTGATAAATGTCCTTATGACAAGGCTGTTTGTGCCATATCTAAATGACCTTTGCGACAAGGCCTTCGTGCCGTATAATCATTTATGTCCTTCATGACTGGGCTTTATGCCATATCTTTCTACGTCCATCGAGACAGGCTTCTATGCCATATATGTATATATATATAATAAAAGTCTTGTAAGGCTAGCCTTTGAGCTATTTATAATCATCCTTGTGACAAAGACAGTTGTGACATTATGGTCCCCTGTCAAGCAGGTATTGGACTCGCTCCAAACCTTAAATGCCATTGATAGTCCTTTTGTGACCTAAACTAAATGTAATAGATATACATTCAAATAGCATTCATTAAGAATGTTTAGAACTGAATAGCCCATACGGTTTATGAATGCCGTGGCTAATCTAAGTCAGGTCATCAGGATGATGACTAATAATTGTTAAATCTTGGTGATTAGTACCAAGTTTTGAGTATGGAAAACTTGGATGAGATGGGCAGTTCACGATGTCCTAGTTTCCGTTAAAATATAAAGACACAATATAGTTATAAAATCGATGGGTTGTCTTAAAAATCAAGCCCATATTGTGGGTGATAAGAAGCAATTAATTATCAAGACTCCTTATGAGCAACCCTCATAATTATATGTATCAGTACGATTAATTAATATTAAACATTAAAAATGGTGGAACCGGCCGTCCCCGGAATCGAACCTGGGTCTAGGCCACACCCTTTCGCGCGGCTAGCCAACCGAGCTAGGTGCCTAGTTTGTGAAATTTCCATTTTGATTAAATATAAGCACATAATTATTAGTGGTTAGCATTGGCAATAAGAGGGCACACTAAGGTTTCAAAACCTACTCATTATAAATCCATTATGGATCTACCTCAGCTACTCACGTTATATAGATTAAGAAACGACCAGTCAAAGCTGAGACTGCCCTAAATTGTCATAGATTTTACAGCTAAGTTTTAAAGGATTAAGAATGGAGGCGCTTAACCCTCCTGGTGAGTGAATGCCAAGAGGCAGTTCACGATGTCATCAAATACATTCCTTATCATTTACCAATGATAATTTCTGCTAAGTGTCCTGTTTTTTTTATACAGGCAATAATAAATCTTCATAAACCATAAGCTTAGCAAACTTTTATATTTTTCACAAGGTATAACTTACCAAGGAAACCGTAGTAACCGATTCTTTTAGTATCGGCAAGAAATCCTTCCGAAAAATCTAAGAGTACTCTTTCTTCGCATAGAGTACGACAACATATGTTATTTTAATTATTTTCTCATTGTTTTTCTATCGCCTGCGAATGCCAAACTATGTTTGATAAAAGTGTCATATGAGGATTGGCGTATCCTAGTGTGTCCCATAGATTACTTCCATGCCTGATCAGTATGGAGGTTTAATACATGGAACCCCTAAGATATCCCAATGATCATATTGAACTAAAGTCGACTAGTAGTATTCAAGGAAGATATCCAGAATGGAATTGTCCAAGTAAATGTTCCCGATTAAGGAATTCGTGGACTTATAACATAAATGTGTCACTTATTTGACACGAGCAATGATGGATGAACTGGAGCCTGAGATATGGAAAATCTCTGTAGCTTCCTTGCATCTTGATTATCTTCTCATAAGTTTTCCCTGCTTACCTCCTGGAAGGCAGGTAGAATTAAGATTTGTATCCCGCTGTGGGCTGGAGTATTGTGAAAACTCCATATTGATTATGGAATAATCGAAACCTTGATTAAGTAGGTTTTAAGACATAGGCTCATATATCCTGACTCAATATTCTGAGGGTTTTATGTTATTAAATAAGAAAGACGGTTCATATTGCTTATGCATACATACCACAACCCTAATTAGGCAACGATTAAGAATTGCCATCAGCTACCCAGGATCTAAGGGCAAACTATTGGTGGATAGGCTTGAAGAAGTCTGTGGCCACCTATGTAGCTAAATGCTTGACATATGCGCAAGTCAAAGCCGAGCATCAGAAACCGTCAGGTTTGCTACAACAGCCTGAACTTCCTACGTGGAAGTGGGAAATGGTAACTGTGGATTTTATTACCAAGTTACCCAAGACAAGGAAAGGAAATGATACGATATGGGTTATAGTTGACAGACTGACTAAGTCAGCACATTTCCTACCCATCAAGGAGACTTATAGCTCCGACATGTTAGCCCAGTTATACGTTGATAAGATTGTAGCCTTACATGGCATACCTGTGTCTATTATCTCTGAACGAGATACTAGATACACGTCACATTTTTGGAAAAGTTTCCAACAATCTTTGGGCACACGTTTGAATTTTAGTACGGCTTATCATCCTCAGACTGACGGTCAGAGTGAGCGTACTATTCAAACGTTGGAAGACATGCTACGTGCATGTGCGATCGATTTGGGTGGTAGTTGGGATAAGAACCTACCATTAATCGAATTCTCCTACAACAATAGCTACCATACCAGCATTAAGGCTGCGCCTTTCGAGGCATTATACGGTAGAAAGTGTAGATCGCCCGTTTGTTGGGCGGAAGTTGGAGATGTCCAGTTATCAGGACCAGAGATCGTGTTCGAAACGACGGACAAGATTGTCCAGATTCGTAACCGTCTCAAAACTGCCCGGGATAGGCAGAAGAGTTACGCTGATCCAAAGCGTAAGGATTTTCACTTCGAAGTAGGTGACAAAGTCCTACTTAAAGTGTCACCCTGGAAGGGAGTGATGCGGTTTGGTAAGAAAGGCAAGCTAAGCCCGAGATACATAGGACCTGTAACACCCCGAAACCGGGTTTAGTAATTAAACCCCGTTAACACTAAAAGATGGGTAAAGTACCGTTAGTGGTAAAATTTACCCGGTGGAATATTAGGATTTAAATAATTAATCCTAATAATATATAAAAGTGAATAAAAGCTTTTAAGAAATAAAAGCTTAGAAGGCCCGAGTTAACGGGACCTAAAATAAACTTAGTCATAATTATTCCCGAACCCGCTAAGTTCACTAGGAATATTAAACCTAGTTAATAAGTGGGAATGTTATTGAAAATAATTAGGTTGTGATCTAATTAATAACTAACCAAACACGAGGGACCAAAGCCGGGTAACTTGAAATTGGAAATTATAAACTTAAAAATAAACACAACACACACACACAAGTGTGTGTGTGTGCGTGCGTGGTTAAGATCAGGAGAAAGCTCCATGGAGCTTTAACCCTAACAAGCACAAATCCAAGAAATTGAGAGGCCAAATCAGTCCCAAATCGAAATCCAAGCTCGTATTCATGAACACCTAGTTGAAAGGATCACAAGGTATGTAAAATTGTGACATTTTGATCCATCTCAAATTCTAGGTTATTTGCAAGAAAACTGAAATTGAGCTTGATTATGTCATGCATGAGTGAATCTTGAAGTGATATGATGTCTAGGAGTAAACCCTAGTCAATAACATGTTAGATTGTTGGAAAATCTATGAGATTCATGATGATCCATTGATAAGCTAAGTGGGTTTTATGTTAATATGATGAACCCTAGGAAATAGATTGTTGATCTAGTGTAAATTGACAATTTACAAGTGATTTCAGAAATTATAGAAGTTAACCACTTTGTAAGATGGTTGATTATGTGAAATTTGGGCTAAGAGATAAGCTAGAGACATGATAAATAAACATGTAAAATTCTGCCCTTAAGGTGTTCGTTGAAATGCCTCAAAGAAGGCTCGAAACTAGAATTTTGTAGTTAAAACATCTAGTTGTGATGTTTCGGCTATTATGCAAAATGTGATTAAAAAGAGTTCTAAATGTGTTAAACGCGATTAGAACTTTGGTTAAAACGGAGGTCTAAAGATAACGCCTACCGGGAAATTAAAGAATGCTAAAACTAGTTGATAACTCGAAAATGCAATTAGCATACTAATGGGCATTTGACTATTAAAAGGTCAAACTGACCTATAATACGATAAATAGCAATTTTGATATGAAATGCATAAGGTGGAATAATCGTATTAGAGTATGATTAAACTAACCACCTTGAAAACAATGATGATAGTTGACGCGTAACAAGCTAGGTGGAAGCTTGGAGCGAAAGCGGGTCAAACAAGTCAAGCATGGAAGAAAGGTGTAGCTCGGATGCAAGGTAAGTGAAACTTACACACTTTTGTAGAATACTTGTTTACTTTACAAGTAATAAATGCGATAATGATAATAATGAAAATATGGTTTCCGACACGATTGGTACGAGTCGGAACATATAAAGGTGATAAAAACCATAGTTTATGGTAAATAGGATAAATCGGTAAATTGGTCATGTAATGACTAAGAGATCATGAGTTTTGAAAAGGTTACCGCGTAGTGTAATCTAATATTGAGATAATGGGATAAAAAGAAATATGGAAAATCGGTCAAGTATTGACTAATGTAAACCGAAGCCTAACGGGAACCTTTGGCGTAAGCCGAAACGGGTTGAAATTTGCAAGAAAAGAAATTAAGAGAAAATGGGATTCGGTAATGAAATCCGGGACGGGATGTAAGTATGAATTAGAAATCAAAAACCATGTTTTGATTTAATAGGCAACATTGGGCATATAGACCGAACGGGTCAAATGGTGGTGATAACACCATTTGACAATATCGATTAATTTGGTTGTCAAGTCTTATGTTAACAGGAGCGATTAGCAAATCGGATAATCGCGCCGCCATAGATTGTGTGATAAAATAAGCAAGATATAAATCGGGTCTATTTGTTGACCCGAGCCAGGTACGTATATTTTGTTGTAGTTAAAAGTGATAATTTGGTCGAATTATTTGTGAGAGTCCTTCCTTGTAAAAGAAGGACCAAAATCGACCAAAACGCCCTTGTAGGCTAAAACGAACAAACAACCCTTAGAGGTTGCTTGGAAACGAGTCTTATGATTAAACAAAAGCTTAGAATAAGTGTAGATGTTGATAGATGCAATCCGCTAGCCAAATAGCTCTATTTGAGACTTATCGCAAAATAACAATCCGAAGGGTAAAACTCGGAACATATAGACATACACATTGAAATCCAACACACAAAGAGTTGTAGTTGAATATTACTTGATAAGAAACGTAGAAATAAGTTGCTAGAATGGAATGAAAGCGATTTCAAGCTTTAAAGTGCTTAAATACCCTTAACGGGTCAAAATAAGCATACGAGTGAAAACGGGTTTAAAATGTGTAATAAACCTATGATTAGAACCTAATATGGTAGGTAATATTAATTTGAAGAAGTGTATGTGATATAGAAATCAAACAATACGTTTGTTTGATAAAATGTGTAAACGGGTCAAATTTTGGTAAAAGAGAAATAAGCCGAAGACTTAAAGGTCTTAAATTTTGTTAAGCTGAATGTCGGGTTTTAACTCCATATGATGGAGAATCAAATTACAAACCTGTAGGAAGAAACGGTAGGCCAAACGGATAAGCGGTTTGCAAGATACGAAAGATTTCGTATCAAATTACGGCAAAATGAAAAAGTGGAATGCAGATACCACCGTAAATTACGGTGCCACCGTAATTTACGGTGGACCTGAATGGTTTATGGTGGGTTTCTTCTGATTTACGGTAGAAGGGTATTCACCCAGAAGCCACCGTAAATTACGGTTCCACCGTAATTTACGGTGGAGGCCAGAATGATAATCTTGTTTTTAGTGATCAATTGTTTCTTGGACTCGTTTAAATGCGTTTTAAATACCGTATGACTAAAGCATTTCATGTTTATGAAATGTAGGTACTTTTTGGGATGCCGGAAGACGATCAAGCTCAGCGAAGAACCGAACACGATAAATATACACGCTTCCGCACTTTGTCACGTTATAAATTTTAAACAACGAATTTTGATCACGTTATGTAGAATAAATTATAAATCGCAAAGGTTTTAATAAACCCGTATTTCCAAATGGTTATGTAATCTTAATTACATGTTCGTTTAAGGCAAAACTTACATTAAACCTTGGTTTACAAGAACGGGTGTTACAGGACCTTTCGAGGTTATCGAATGTGTCGGGTCAGTTGCCTATAAGTTAAACTTACCAGAAGAGCTCAGTGGAATTCACAATGTGTTCCACATCTGCAATCTGAAGAAGTGCTTCGCTGATGAATCACTGGTTATACCGCATACAGATGTGCATATAGATGAGAGCTTAAAGTTTGTGGAAAAACCTTTGTCGATTGAAGATCGACAGGTAAAGAAGCTTCGAAGGAAGCACGTACCTATTGTAAAGGTCAAATGGGATGCCCGAAGAGGTCCCGAATACACGTGGAAGTTGAATCCACGATGAAAGAAAAGTACCCTTACTTATTTCAGTAAATCTTGGGTCGAGATTTATTTTAAGGGGGTGAGGATGTAACACCTCGAAAATTCACGTCCTATAATGTGTAGACACGTGTCAAATGTTTAAACGTGTGAAAGAAATATTATAGAAGGACTAAAGTTGACAATCATGGAAAGTATGTGGATATACGTATTCTAAATGTCAACAGTGAATAAATATAATATACATTAACCCTACTTGGTGCTCATACCTTCAAACGAATAAATCATGGATCATACGAAGCTAAAAGTGAGAGATTACAAACTACAGGGGCTAAATGTGTCAACATGTTTAAGTTTTACCTCTGAGTGACCTTTTGACAAACCCGAAGCTTTGTAACGGTTAATTATTCTCACTAGAATGCACGATTAAAATTTCATAAAGTTTCGTTATCGTATGAGAAAGTTATGATCAAATTCGTGTACGAGGGGTTAAAGCGTAAACGTTGAAAGTTAGGACGTTTCGGGTAACAATTAAGTTAACCGGGGACTTAACAAAGTGGGTATATGTTTTAAAGCCTTTATAGATCAATTGTGAGGGTTCATAATGCAATAAAAAAGTGCCTAATCGAGTCTTGAAGGGGCAAGGATCAAATCGCAAAAATCTAAAATATGGATTTGGTGCAGAAGGGGCCTAGCGCGGCGCGAGGGGGGCCTAGCGTCACGCTAGGGGTGCCCAGCTTCGATTTCTTTGACTTTTTGGCCTGCTGAGTGCAATCTGATCGATCTCATCGGATTTTCCACATTTCTCTTGACCCCTAGACACCCCCTAAGCACTAGGAACATGTGTTGATGAGTTGTGGAGAGTTGTAGACCCAAGTGTCAACTTCTTATGGTGGATTAAACACTATAAAAGGCCATGAACTTGCAACTCATTCTTCACACCTTCCTTCAAGCTTTCTGATCATTCCTGGAGCTCAAGCCTGCTTCCAAGTGGTCACTAATCAAGCTTAGGACTTCAGTAAGTTACTTAACCTTCTTTAATAATGTTTAGCTTAGTTATTTAGCTAAAAGTCAAACCATCGTAATTACGGTTTGACTTCGAGATTGGTCAACAATGGCTCAGTCATATCTCGAATTAAAAGTATATATAAGTTGGTATTTATGTGGGTAATAAACCCTCAAAAGGGTTCCCCCTGATTACCACTCTAACCAGGTCAAAAGTCGGGTCAAACTAGTTTATAAAAAGTCAACAAGATACTTAAAATGCCATTTATGCATAATTAACATTATAGATCATATACAACCTGTTTGATCATGGTTATAACTTAGTAATAAGTGTAAGAACATGTCTAAACATGTTCAACCCGACAAATTCCTGTAAATACCCGGTTCGGAACCGAAAGTCACATAGTTTGACTTTCACTTTGACTTTCAGTTCTGACCCGTTTAGGCATGTTTTAGAAATGCCTCAGAGCTTTAATTGGACTAGGTTACATGTTAGAATAACCCTCTGTGATTATACACCTTGGTTCATTAGTTATCCAATTAATACGCATGTTTCCGTTAATAGCTCATATGTTGACCGTTATGCCCTTATTACTTTAAAACGTGATTTTTTGAAATGTAAAAGAGTAGAAACTTTAATTACTGATATATAAACTTGTATGCAAAGTTTGACATCAGTTTGATTTGTAGATTAAGAGTTATGCTCATTATCGCAAAATGAAAGCTTTATGTTAATAAAATGGCGTAATTAACGTATAGCCTAGTTAAGCCTACTTTTTGATATCAAATATTTTACCCACTGATGCGATATATTATTTTGGGATTTTTAAAGATTTTAATTAATTTTAGGCTGAGCATAACTAGTAGTCGTAGGCTTAATCCGGTAATTGTCGGTTTTGCCCTTACGGGCCATAAAATGAGTTTTACATATCTAAACGACTCCAAACCTTTTGCTACTGATCACATATGATAAATAAAGTATTTTAAGCCTTCTGGAAATATAAAAATATCAGATTTAAGTATCGAACCCGGAAATGGCCTCTAATCGCCTTATTAAGAGTTTTTAACGCATAGTATGTATTAAAAATTATATTGAGCATACCCGGGTTGATACCTACTGATATAAGAAGCAAATTATAATATTTTAACAGTAAGCAAAGGTTGATAAACTCAGACTCCAGTTTTGAGCTTTTCGGCTTATGTGAAATTACCAAAATACCCCTACGGGGCATAATTTGGTTAAATTTGATGAATTTCACATATATGCTTTAACCTACTGATATAACTTAGTAAATTGAGTATATTTGCTGATTACATCAGACCTGTAACTCAGCTTGTTACTTAAACTCTTTTATAAACTTTTAAATGACCAAACTACCCCTACGGGGCCTAGTTTGTGTTTAAGCACGTTTCGGGCATAATGAAAGACATCTTACTGATGTCGCAACATATTTGAGGCATAATTAACTTAGGAAACCTGTATATAGCTCTCATGAATACCCGTCACGCTTATTACGCGTACGGTTCGGTTTATGTAACAAGTTTACATAAATTAGCCGAAACGGGTTAAACCTTAACGGTTTTATCTCAAAATCCAGAATGTGAATAATAAACCCATATTAAACAAGTCTTCAAACTTGTCGGGTCTAAATCACATTCTATCCGGTCTTCGCTTAATCGTGCGTACAAACCGTATCTTTGAAACTAGCCGGTCTAAGCTTAAGCTTAATTAAAGACCCGTTAGGATTCTAATAGGTTATTATAAAACCTTCGTTCCAGATTAGGAGGACCAGTAAAAGCTACGTGCATTTTGCTTATTGTGATTTATACATTGCTCAGGTAAATACTTTTAACTTATTTTCCCTATACGGGCTTGGGTTACGGTATATAGCATACCGCTTGATCGGGCATCAAATTCTCCACCGTTGAGTGGGTAATTGAATAAATTTGATCGGCTCGTTTAAACAGTCTTGTTACTTAAAGCCTTTGGGGGGTTAATGACCATGTCCCGGATATCCTCGGCATCATTTTACGAAATGGCCACGACTTAAGCGCAGGGTGTAGGCGTACACCCGTCAGTGCACGAAAGAATAATGTGGCGTGTCTATTGATCTTTAACCCGGACAAGATCCGGGCTACTGAACGCACAAGGAACATGTAATTCGTTCACAAGATTATATATTTAAATGATTCTCCCAAGTTATAAAAGGTTAATTTTGCCTCTGTGCATTTTAATCAAATTATAAAAGATATTTTTGTGCCACGTGCATCCAAATCAATTTTCTTAAACCATTTTCAAAATGAGTCAGTTAATTGTATTTACCAGTGTAAACTGACGTATTTTCCCAAAAAGACTAAATGCAGGTACTAAACGTAATTGGCTGGATTGTCTCCTTAGCATCAATAAAGAGTCTCGCAAGCTTAAGATGCCTGAAGTCTGTTGAACTATTGTTTCCATTTTATTTACGATCCTTCTGTGGATAAACTTCCGAATATTGTGACATTTGATATTACAATAATAAATTCGGTTGTATTATATTTTCAATTGCTTCCGCTGTGCATATTAATATTGTGTTGTTTGACTATTATGTTGCCAACCATGACGTCACGATACTCCCCACCGGGCCCACCGGTGACACGTGGAAATTCGGGGTGTGACAGTTTCAAACCGAACCGAGCACGAGCAGACCTCCGCTCGGTTCGGTTCGGCTCATGAACACCCCTAGATGGGGGTGGGTGTTTAGATTTTTGGGTGGTGGTGGAGTGTGTTTATTTTGTTGTATTCGTATTGTTTCTCGTGGTTCTCAAAACCCAAAAATAACAAAGTGAAGATTACTAAAACGCCATATTTGTGGGTTTTGTGTTATGTTTTGGATGATAGTGCTTTAATTATCGAATGACTAACATTAGTGTGTTTTATGTTGATTATCATGTTGTGTTTTATGTTCAGAGTACTACGATGGTGTGTTTAAAGTTTTTATGGACTGTTAGGGTTTAGATATTGTGTTTTAGTGATCTTCACTCTGTTATTTGTGGGTTTTGAGGGTGTTTTATGGCTGAAATTGTGGTGTTTTATGACTTTGTACACTTTGTAGGAAAAATTGACTTTGTAGCCGAACCTCACCCCATATATGAGAAAACTAGTTTAAATGAGAAAACTAAAAATACCATTTTTTTGAATTTATTTTTCAATAAATCGCTATATTTTATGTATAATTTTTTTTTTCAAAAGGAAAAAGTTGTACTGCACATGTGCATTAATACGAAAAAGCCTAAACCACCTATGACCTAACCCACCCCCACCGACACCCCCAAAAACCTAAACCCACCACCCCTAAAAATATAAATCCACCCTCCCACCAAAAGCCTACCCCCCCCCCCCCCCCAACCCTCACACCGCCCCACAAAAAAAAAAACAAAAAAAAAACAAAAACAAAAAAAACTAATCCTAAACCAAAAAAAAAACCTAATCCTAAGTTAAACTAAACTTAAAAGCTAACTCTAAGCATATAATGCTTTTTTTGGAAAGTTTTTTATACATAAAAAGTCGTGATTTTTTTTGTAAAAAAAGAAAAAAATTTGGTATGTTTTTAGGCTTTTTTAGTTTTTTCATGATCTTCTCTGTATAGGTATAACTTTTGAACTTTTAAAAAAATACGCTTTAAAAACATATAGGACAATGATATTTTTACCATCAACTTAGAGCATTCACATTCTATCCATCAAAATATGTGAGGGAGAGTTTTTATATTATAAAGGGTATAAAAAGTGGTTGTGAGTGGAGGAGAGAGAAAATGTTACTGTTCATCTGTATATTTGGGGGGACACTGTTCACCCTGTATAATTTTTTTAATATATATTGAAAGTGGTTGTGAGTGAAGGAGAGAGAAAAATGTGATGATAATATTATTTAATTGAAAAGGAGAGAGAAAAATTATTTGTTTTTAGTAGAAATATATTGATATAGGAGTTGTTTTTTAGTGGAATGTATGTATAATTTGATGGTTTGGATGTGAATGCTCTTAGTATCATAATTTATCTTCTGACTTTAAAAACATAATATTAAAGTTGTGACAAGGGCACACTACCTAATTTTATTGATGCCAAAACATATGATGCATATATAGCAAACTTTGTTAAGGACAAAATCATATTGTGGGACCGTCAATACTTTTGTTGAGACATAAAGGAAAGTAATTCCTGATCAAAATTGTATTTGACAAAATTATAATTGTTGTATATCTTTTTATTTTGGTTATCCAGTTTTATTGATATGTTATGTTTTTTTCTTACATATTTATGGATTATTATCATTACATTTATCAAAATGTTTTTTTTTTTTTTTAAATAGAATTATAGATTACAATATTGTAAGAGCTAGTAAACAACATGAAAGAAGTAAAATGGGTTAATTTGGATATTAGTATCAATAAGTAAAAAAGAAAATATCTTTTTAAACATGTTTATCCTAAACAAAGATCAATCACTTAATCTCACATTTAGTCCCTTAAATTTTCAAGATACCAATTATTCACGTCACTAGTATTACTCATATCACATCGATTAAGACATTGAATAAGATGGAAGCCAATGCATTACAAGTTTTAGTTACGTTGCCGAGTGATATTCACAAGTTGGACGTCTCAATGTATCTACCAATGAGAACCACTCCTTAACCACCAATGTCCAAGCGTATAATAATAAACAATATCATAATATTTTAATTACTTTTATGTTATGTTACATTACAGTAATTTTTTATACTACCAATTAATTACAGTATTCATTCGTCAATGTAAAATTAGATAAGATTTACGGCTTCTCTTTCACCACAAGAAATTTTGCTAGCCTCGGAGGCCGTGGAATTCCTCAACATGGTCCAGCGGGTCGTGAATAGTAATTTCTCGATCCTTAAGAGTCGCTTTGTCTTTAATAGAATCATTTTTTGCAATCCAAAAGGAGGTTGAGGCGCAACTTGTTGCCCGTTTACCTGCTGTTTGTTCGTAATTTGTTTTGGTATTTTAATGAGATCTGATTTCTTATCCAACACCAAATAATACCATTGTCTAATAGATGATCAACTTGATAAGATGACAATGAATCTAGCCTCAAACCAAAAAGTCCAACAAACCCCTTTTGACTATTATAAAAAGTCCAACAAGTTTTAGCTTATGGTAGTTGTATCCTTGGCTTTGGGTGTGTTTCAAAAAAAAAAAAAAAGATTGTGTCCACACATAACAAAGTGCTTTGCATTGTAGGCATTATTTTAATCAGTAAGACTTTAATGATGATGATGATGCAAGTTGATTTGTATTAAAGTTTGAGATTATATATCTTAAATTTTGATTGAAAGTAATGGAAATGTTTGCAATTTTACTGATCAAGTATGAAGATGTTTTTAGGGAAGTTGGACAAGGGCCTAGGTAGTTGTGAGGGGGGAAATGGTTACCAGTTTTAGCGATGAGTTCGAGATTAGCAGATCGTTAGAAGGCTTGTGAAACAAACACCGGTCTGGGAGTGGTCGTCTTATGCCAACATGTCATCATATTACCTTCTTTTTGTAAATGCAATCTGTACTTTTTTTCTTACAAAGCTTGACTCAGATGTTTATATTTGGGGTTTACTCTTTTGGTGCTCTAGCGAGTGCTGATGTTGTAACGAATCAAACAATACCGAACAGTCTTTTTGGCTTTTATGAAATGTGAATGTAAACCCGGCCGCAACGCGGTGGTTGTTACATCTAGTTGTGTTCATTTCCCATGATTTGTTTTTATCAGATTCAGCCTTTCCAGAAAAGGGAAGTTGCCCTTACTTTTTTTTTCATTTTTTAATATAAAACTCAAGACTTTAATCAACTTGCAATTTAAAAAATTAAAATAAAATTTTATGATTAACAACTTTATAACCTGTTTTTTCTATGTAAAAATGCTATTATTTCCGTACTCACAAATCACAATGACAGTCTGAATTTTGCTGGTTTTAGCCACCCGATTATTTGTTTATTTATTTATTTTTCCACTTGGATCATAGATGGAATTTTTTTTAATAATATTTACTGCATGTGCATGCACGTTAAATACCTATAAAATAGATCATTAAATAAGAAGCTGGCGTATATTCGGGTTAAAAGTGGGTTTTGGGTGATTAAACATTAAGGTTTTTGTATCTATTGATGTCTATCAAAATTTCGCAACCCTTTTTTTCCAGTTTTCACTACAACAATTACCTATCAATAGCAGCGAGAATGAAGACCTTTAGCGGCGACAAATGTTGCCGCTAAAGCAGGGTTTTCTTATAGTTTTAATTATATGTGAAAATCATAAATATTATAATTTTGTAAAAAAAAACATCAGACATATTTTCCGTTGGATACCAAACTCAAATGACGTACAACTAGATTAAAGATTTGCATGTTGGATGTAGAAAATAGTGATTTAGTAGAAGATTATAGATTTATAACTGAAAAGACAGAGAAAGGCGGGGATAGATAGGCTATTTTTTTTTAATATTTTAATCAATATCTGCAAATTCCTAGTTTAATTTTTGGATTGTCAATATTTTTGGTTGGTGAAGGTTTAAAAATGGTTTGAAATAGAGAACAAACAGTACACAAGACACCATGATTTATAGTGGTTTGATTAAATGCTAACAAACCCACTCTATGTTCTTTCTTTCTTATTCATTAAGACTTTATCATTGCTATATGTATCAAGTAGGGATGGCCATTTTTTCCCAAATACCAGTAACGATTTTAGGTGTTCGTTACATGTATTGGCATTCAGTTTTATAGATTTTGGTATTCGGTACTTTCGATATTGGTACGGATAAAAACGAGTACTGGTGCCTAGTTTTGTTCAAATTCAGTGCCGGTGTTTTCAGTACCGGTACCAATATATTCAATGCGGTATTTGGTACCTAGTTTTGTTCAAATTCAGTGCCGGTGTTTTCAGTACCGGTACGATTATGGGTACAGATACTATACCAATCACATCCCTAAATGAAAGATAGATTTTCAAAGGGGTTTTGGCTCAGCATCTATAGTTAAAGATGAATTTCTAAGTTCCCAATTTTTTTTAATTAAATCACCAATTTAATTAAACTTCTAGGATGAAGATGATTTCATGACCAAGATTAGTTCATCTATCCTCTAGTTTTTTTATGGTTCGCCATTACCTTTCTCCCTTTCTCTCCCTATAGGATAAGGATCCATTAGAAACCACTCTTTATTGCGAGAACCACGAGAACCAGTGTGAACACAACAAAAAATACCTAAGAAAATTAAAAATAACTTTTTAGTGACGAAATTTAGCAAATTTTAATAGAAAAAACTTTTTTAGCATTTAGTTGTGGGGTTTAGCTTTATGATTTTGTTTTTAGCATTTAACTTGGGTGAGATGTTTAGGTTTTTTGGTTATGGTTCTTGTGGTTCTCGCAACAAGGGTGGCTCTCAAATGAACCTTACCCACCATATATATATATATCCAAGTTGGTACAAGAGACCATACTATGTGTCTGCTTTTAACTGTGCACAAGGTCAAGTTGGAATAAAAGAGACATGTAATGGGAAGTTATAATATCTTTACAAGTGCTGTTTTTCAACTTGCTCCATGTTTCTGTTTTTTTCTAATTGATTGTACCTTACTTTAAGTCTTCGAGTGGGTATTAATGAAATGAACATAATTATGATTCATGCACTTGTAAAGGAATAGAATTGGTCGAAGTATGAAACTATAAATAAAAAAAAATAGGACCGAAATACATTTGTAGGATTTATAATATTATATGGAAAACCAAAAACAAGAAAGTAAAAGTCTATGTAGGGATGACAATGGTCGGGTATGGCTAATCCAGTTTTATATGTGATTGTGAAATCTTGTCTATACCCGGCCTATTACCATCGAGTATTTATCGGGTATCGAGCGTACATGTGGTTATTGAAAATACGCGTTAGTGTTTTAAAAAGAAAAACTGACATGGATAACCTTGTCATTATGAGCAATGAGGAAGAAACAATGTTGGCAAACATTCAGCGCACATTCGACTCATTGCGCAGCGTAAATTTAAAACTCAACCCAACAAAATGCTCCTTCGGAATGGAAGAAGGGAAGTTCCTGGGTTTCATAGTAACACGAGATGGGTTTAAAGTAAATCCAGAAAAAGTGCAGGCCATCCAGCTAATGCCATCACCTGCAACGACAAAAGAAATGCAAAGACTCGTCGGGCGCTTAGCAGCCTTGAACAGATTCTTGGCCAATCATGCGGCAAAGTCTTATCCATTCATCAGTACGCTGCGAAACTGTGCCAAGAAAACTCACTTCCAGTGGACACCCGAAGCAGAAGCAGCCTTCAAGCAAATGAAGGAATGCCTAATCCAGTTGCCAACGCTAACAGCACCACGAGAAAAGGAACCATTGATCTTGTATTTATCTACTGCAGAAGTAGCAGTCGGTGCAGTATTAATGGTGGAGCGAGAAAACGCTCAGACTCCAATCTACTATATCAGAAAGATGCTCACAGGTCCGGAAACTCGTTACTCAATGATAGAAAAACTGGTCCTAGCACTGGTGCATGCATCACGATGCCTACGTCGGTACTTTTCAGGCCACGTCATCACAATTCTCACTAATTACCACTTAGGCCAAATCTTATCTAAACCCGACGTGGCGGGAAGATTGGCTAAGTGGGCTATCGAGCTAGGAGGATACAATATCTTCTACAGACCAAGACCAGCAATCAAAGGGCAAGTTCTAGCGGACTTTGCCACAGAGGTTCCCATCGACAAAATTCAAGAATGCGAGGAAATCCAGAACCCTGTCCCTGTTTTCGACGATAGGGTCTGGACTTTACACACAGACGGAGCTTCCAATGATGACGGAGCCGGCGCAGGTCTCCGATTGGTCAGCCCAGACAACCATGAGCTCACATATGCCATTCGCTTGGATTTTCGAAGCACGAACAACGAAGCTGAATATGAAGCATTCTTGGCGGGTCTCCGTTTAGCGCTCAAAATGGGGGCAAGAAACCTTGAAGACAACGTCGATTCAAAGCTGGTAGCCGAACAAGTTAATGGCCACTATGATGCAAAGGGAGAAGCTATGGCATTATACCTTGAACAAGCGCGAATGTTAATCAGCCAGTTCCAGACGTTCATGTAACGCCCCGCGTTTTCAAACTTTCTACACTTAGAAACCTTTGCTTGAAGTTCTATTTTTAGAAACCTTGCATTCTTGTAATAATCCTTTCGTCGTAATCATTTTAAAATATGGGATTTGAATCATAAATAAAACTTGTGTTATACATACTTCTTACATATTCATATGTTTAACTCATGAAACAACTGACACATATTCGTGATGCTTGCAAACGTGTTATAAACCTACCAATACGTGGCCTACATACCTCATACCATACTTACATACGAGTCCTATGCTTAGTCATATTCGTTTTATACTTGCGTAACCCTTAGAACATGCCTTATACCCCTAAATACCCTAAAATGATCATAAAATACGTAATATATAACATCTAGGCATGTCGCAAAGCTTTAAAAAAAAAAAAAAAAAATCAATATTTCTGCCAAAGGCTTACGGAGCGTAAGCCTCACCCCTTACGGTCCGTAAGGGGGGTCTGGCGGGCAGCAGATTCAAACAGCTTCGTTTCTCCGTGATTTTGCACGAAATCCCATGTTTCTTTCTCATCCAATCAGCTCTAAACCACCTCTAAACACCTCCAATCAACCCTAAACTCATCCCCTATAAATACCCATCTTCTCCAAGCCATTCTACACTTTTAACAATCTCAAATCTCTCCAAAATCACTCTCAAGTTCTTGCAAAATTCTGAAATTCGGGCAGATTCATACCTTCATACAAAAGTGAGCATAACTTGCTCAAAACTCAACCAAATTACTTGATTCTTCTTCCTACTTGCTTGGATAATCATTGGGTTCGATTCCTTGATTTCTCCTTGGAGAAATCAGACCTGGAAACGCCCTGAAATTGTCCATAAACTTTCTGTTTTGTTTCAAACTTTCTTAAACTCTTGAATACTTCAAACAAGCTTGTGTTCTTATGCTTCTAGTCCATAATATGATTAGTAAAGCTCAACCAAGATTGTTTTACACTTAATATGAGTGTCTAAACACTCTAAACTTCCTGTTTTGATCGAGCTATTAGCTTGCAAGTGGTGCCAAGTCTTGAACTTGAAGATGGTGTGACTACTTGGCTAGCCTAGGCTAACCTACATACAAGTCCACACATCACTTGATGTTTTGCTTAGATTAGTTATATTATTTCTTGTATATATCTATGAGGTTCCTAAATGGAAGGTTCGCCCTCCTACCTCTTACATGACCTATATGTTAACATAATATACGAGGTACCAAAGTGGTGGATTTCACCTCCCACCTCCTACTTGACTTATAAGACATCAAGAGGTACCAAAGTGGAAGGTTCAACCTCCCTCCTCCTACATGACTAACTATACTATTATGAATATATTATGGCTATAATAAAACCGAACCCTTGATAGTGATTATATAATCCTCTACCAAGTTAATAAGTTTATCACTATGTGTATAGTTCCTTGTCACGATTCTAATAGGTCTTGAACCTATGAAATCACATACAATCCATAAGGATTACTATAGTGTCAAAGACAAGTGCTAATACCATAGAGATTATTTTCATACTACTTACTTTGTTATTCTTTGAATCTTAATCCCGAATCTCGACTCTAAGCATACTTGAACTTTAACCCTTATACATTCGGACTCTAAATCTCTATTCGTCAACAATTGGATAATTGGAAAGCATATGCAAACTTTGTGAGTACACTCGACCCATTTACATTTTAAACCACTTTTGGGTTGCAACATGTTACCATACAAAAAATTACACTTACACACACTTAAACATACTTTGTGAACTCAATCCATTACACATGCTACTTGTTATGCTTGATAAATACATGCTTTATACTATGTTATACCCTCGCTTAACAAATATAGCGCTATAGGAGTAGCACACCACCCGACGGGGGTTTGTTAGGTCATTATACTATACGGTATCGTCACTTTTGTGGCGAGGGATGCTAAATACTAGTGGACACTTTGGGTTAAAACGTAATGTTATGCATGCTAGTTACCTTGCTTACAAATTGCCATGTGGATTCGAGTAAAATGCTTTTATACTTATGCAAACCTTGTGTACTCGCATTTGCTTTTGCATTGAACTTTATTAAAACATGTTGCAGGTTTAGCGATGATGTTGATGATGCATGGAATCTAGTAGGATGCTTAGATACACACTTTAAACTTTGTATTTTATTTGTATTGTATTCCATTATTCACGTTGTACTTGTTTCAAACTCTTGTAATTGATTCTTTAGAAATGAAATGAAATTTACTATTTAAATACTTGTCACGATTATTAGTGTTATGATGTCTCGAGCAATCTTCACACTTCGTCTTATCCCGATGTTTCCACCATTGGTTGGGGTGTGACAGTTCAAGGTTAACCATATAAACAGAAGTGAGAACAAGCACGCGGATGCGCTAAGCAAATTGGCTGCTACCAGCTTCAAGCACTTAGCAAAAGAAGTACGCATCGAGGTATTGTCCAATCCTTCTGTTCACCTCAAACAAGTAAATGTTATAGAAGTCGGGAATCCATCCTGGATGTCTCCGATCATCTTGTACCTGCAACACGGAAAACTCCCGGAAGGAAAAACAGAAGCTCGAAAAATCCAACACAAAGCAATAAACTATGAAATGGCGGATGGCGTCCTATACCGGAAGTCATTTATGGGACCATTACTATGCTGTGTTGACAAAACAGATGCCCAATATTTGATCAGAGGAATCCACGAAGGTTTATGTGGAATACACGCAGGACCACGCATGGTTGTGGCAAAAATAATGAACGCGGGATACTACTGGCCCGGAATGCATGTCGATGCAGTAGACTTATTACGGAGATGCGCAGCATGTCAACGTCACGCGCCAAAAACACTCCGACCAAAGAACCCGCTAGTACCAGTCACGTCTGCCTGGCCATTCCAACAATGGGACATCGATCTTGTTGGCCCGTTTCCTGACACGCCAGGCGCAGTAAAATTCATCATTGTAGCAGTCGACTACTTCACGAAGTGGGTTGAAGCTAAGGCCTTGGCCTCAACCACAGCAATGGTAATCCGCAAATTTATATGGGAACATATTATTTGCAGATTTGGATTACCATTGCGCATCATCTCAGACAATGGCACTAACTTTGCCTCGGAAGATCCTCAGAAGTGGTTTAAAGAAATGAAGATCGAGCATAACTTTGCCTCCGTGGCGCATCCTCAGGCGAACGGCCAAGTCAAAAGCGTCAACAAACAGATAGTCGACGGCATTAAGGCGCGACTAGGCACAACGCACAGAGGATGGGTTGATGAACTCCCCAGCATCTTATGGGCACACCGTACCATGCCAAAAACCAGCACGGGAGAAACTCCATTCAGCTTGGTATATGGATCCGAAGCGGTAATCCCAGCCGAAATCAGTCTCCCGTCACCGCGCATGTTAACTATGGAAAGACAAAACAATGAGCAAGAACGAAGATTAGATTTAGACCTTCTTGAAGAAAGGCGCGAAAATGCCGCCATTACAGAGGCAAGGTACACATCCAAACTCGAAAAATATTACAATGCGCGCGTTCGCGTATGCACATTTGTCCCTGGTGACTTCGTCTTGCGCGACAACGAGACTTCCAATACGGAGAAACCAGGCAAATTAGCGCCAAAATGGGAAGGACCATACATCATCAATGAGGTCCTAGGTAAAGGGGCGTACACCTTAAAAAGACTTGATGGGACTCTAGTTCCACGCACCTGGAATGCGCAGCAGCTGCGCAGGTGTTACATATAAAGACAAATCATTCACAGGCAATGTATTTCCTATTTACAACTTGTATTACAAGCCTCGCGCTTCATAAATACAAACATTATTTCATACTTGTTACTGTTTGTTACAAATTGCATGTAATTCTTTTGGTTTGCGCGAAAACAATATGGTAAACATTGTACACCTCATGAACAGTCTGGAAAAAGCGCAACATAAGCGCATATTCTGGACAAACGTTCACACATGAGCACAATACCATCTCTCGTTCGCTCTACCTTATCAAAGCAATAAAACACATGCAACATATTGTAATCTAAACATACAAAAACAAACCCTACAGGTACAGCAGTACACCAAAATATATACATCATCAAAGTGTAGCATAAACACTTAACAAGATCATGACAATGATCTTCAAACAATTTCAGTACCAAGAACAACATATTTCCAAAACATCAACACATCAAAAGAAGGGAATACACAGTCCCCAAACCTAACCTAACCAATGTTGGGGTCATCATCAACAGTTGGCACCTGGTTAAACCGGCGACTTTTCTGACGTTGATACACCAGGTCACACCCACCGGAATGAAGGCCCGGAAAACGTGCCATCAAGGCATCCACGGACAACACAGTAGCCTCTTCTTCAACCTCCGGTTGAAAACCTTCAGCAACAGATCCCGCCACTTCGGGAAGAACAGAAGATGCCGGTTTCTCAGGTCTGGTAGCTAATAGCGGCGGTGAATTGGCAAGAAGCAAGAGGCCTTCAGCAGCCTCGAAGAGTCTCAAAACCTCCAGAAGACGACGAGTACGGACGAAACCCTTTGTCTTCATACTTCCCAGATCATGAGAGAAAACATCCCCAAAAATATATATAAAGGGGAACGAGACCTCGGGAAAAGAGTGAGATTGATCACCATGATTAATTGTCAGGGAAAACATCCCATCTGAACGGCGCTACAGGAACCTTTATAAATGAAAACTGACAAGCGCCACTACGTGTCCCAAGACATAAAGGGAAAAATACCGCAAAAAACAATTTTTTATCACCAACTGACGTCATCGCACGTCAGGGCATGATTACAAGAGGGCAAAAGTCATAATTTTCCCTAAAAAAAACTTTTTAACAAAATTAAATATTCTAATAGAAGATTCTCTATTTTTCCGCGCCCAAAAACATTTCCCTCCTATAAGTCCAGTGCTCCACTTATTTGCATAAATGCAACACTAGACTGGGGGGACTTGAAGGGGTAAGGTCCCAAAAACCTCATAATAAGTGCTTGGGACCATACCACAACCTCGTTTTTCAGCCTTGTACTTTGCGCGGCCGCGCACTGGTCTCACAAAAGAAAGACTTAAAGAACAATCAGCAATCAACACTTGCGCGCCCAAAGGAAATCGTAAATCCTTGCACTTTCTCCCATAAACAAAGGATGAAAATCCCGAAATAAACACTTTCGCTTAAATATCCAGACTTGGATACTGTTTACCCAGACTTGGGATTTATTTGTTCAACTGATTCCACATGATAAGATGTCACACCAGATTACAGCAGTAATTTTCTAGAAGAAATACAATCGTGCACCACCAAGACGGTTATAACCGTCTGGACACGTGTCACCATCTCAGACATCCCTGAAATCACAACGAAAGCATGTAATTGGAGAGTAATCTCCACTTGATCACTTTACACGTGGCAAATCCCCAGCCTTCGATCTAAGCCACGATCCGTGTGCACTTGCGACAGATCACGAAGATTGACGGAAGGAAATGTAACCGCTTACGGGGTTAGCATCTTCCGTCAACTTTTCACTAACGGGTTTTCCCGCCCAAAAGGCTCCCGGCTATAAATACGAGAACTATTCAGGTATGAAATTCAAGTTACACACACTTCCCAAATACATCTTCTTCTTCATAAACCATACTTATTCTCACACCGGAGTCGGGTCAAGTAGAGAACCCTTTTCTCCCCTTGGCGAGGCTAACGGTGCTTCTTTTTTGCAGAGTTATCAGAGAAGGAGATCAGTCGTAATCGAATCAAACGAGAGGAAACCTACCTTTTTATGCGGATTCAAACCCCCTAGATATTTCTGTTCCGACCATTATCTAGTGTTTCTTCAGTTACAAATTTAATGTAGTTAGTTATTAAACATGAAGACTATAAGTTGATGATCAATTTAACTTTACCAATATACCCTTACAATAACATTTAATATAAATATTAAATGAAGTAAATGAAACAATATTATTGGTTGAGATTTCTTCTTTTTTATTCTTATAAAATAATTCTTCTCGTTTAAACTCTTCACTCATAATATATTAGGTCACTCTTATTCTCATATGGATAATTATTTTAATTAATTAGATAAAAGGATTGCAACTCTTTCAAACTTATTGTTTAAACATAAGTTTATTCGTTGCATGATTAACTTACATTTATGGAAAAAAAAAACTGTGTTACTATTTTGTATATATACAAAATCTCATACATTTGTTTGAATATGATATATTCAAGTTTTTTTTTTTTTTTTACTTTCATGTTTTGTAACAAAAATTAAACTCAAGGTGTTAGTTATCTCCAAATTCTATATGTGATGCTTAAGTTTACTCCATATATAATAGATTAATTTTTTATTATATTCTTTTCATAATTTAATCCTTTTACAATTGTTGTTTGCATTTCATTTTGTTAAAATAAGTTATTGGGTATATTTGGTATGAAGATTTTAGGAGCTTTTAGCTTTAAGCTTTTAAAAAAACCTCCTACTTAATAAAAAATCTTGTTTGGTTGAAGGACCTTGAGCTTTTAGGTTAGGAGCTTGAAACTTTTGGTTGAACGCTCCTACTAGTAGCGTTTAGAATGAGCTACAAGCTTTTAGGGAAAAACAACTATTTTAACCTTTAAAAATAATGATTTTTTTAATACACAAACTTTTTAAATTTTTAGTTGTCCATTTTGGTCATTTTATACATTTTATTAAAAGCTACAGCAACTCTGTCAAACACCAAATATATCTAAAAAGCTACAGTTATTAGCTACCAGCCAACAGCCAACAGCCACCAACTACTTTTGCCAAACATACCCATTATCATGTTATACTTTCGATTAGGGGAAATGTCACAAAATAGTAACCAAGTTTTAAAATTGTTCTAATTAGGTCACTCATATCATTTTTGTCTCAATTAGATAACTTAACATTCAAATCGAGTCATGTCATTTTTTCCATATGTCAAGAAGAAAATGGAGCATAAGATACCTTGGTCGGATTATTTTAATATTTGAAATTAAATTTATTAATAATAAAAACACTTTTGTTATATTAAAAATTAAAAAAACAAGTTACAATTCACGTCATCACTCGACGTTAGCATCAAATAAAAGAGAAAAAAGAAACAAAAATCCACATCACCACGATTACCTATGAAATGGGTGAAAAAACCATTAATTTTAGTGAAAAATGAATGTTGAGTGACCTGATTGGAACACATTTGAAACTTGAGTGACCTAATTGGAACACTTTAAAAAAATTTAATTATGTCCATTTTGGTCATTTTATACATTTTATTAAAAGCTCCAGCTACTCTGTCAAACACCAAATATATCTAAAAAACTACATTTAGTAGCTACCAGCTACCAGTTTTCAACCAACAGCCACCAACTACTTTTGCCAAACATACCCATTATCATGTTGGAGCATTTTTTTTTTCAAGTTTCACAAAGCACAACTTATGTCTTAGACTGGTGGTTGCATGATTTAAGTAGTATTTGCAAAATTTGAATTATATGAGAAGAATGTTAATTTTGCACCCAAGAGTATATTGTTTATTATATGTTTTGGTAAATTTTTCTTGGATATTAGGTATTTGAAATGATTAAAGTTGTTATCTTTTGTAGAATGAGGTTGTGTCGAGGGCATGTTCTTTCAAAGACAATAGATGAAATGTATGAGGGTGCAAGAAGGCACAAAATAGTATGAAAAGTGAAGAGCTACCTATTTTGTAGAAGGGTCGTATTATTGGCACACCTTGGGGGTTAGTATAGGCCTATACGATGCGTATTGACGTGGGTTCAAACTTCTATGCCTGCCAAAGCCTGCCATTGTCCCCCACCAAAAAGTAATATGCATCGTATAGGCCTATACGATGCATATTGAGGGTGTCGATTTAATTTTTTAATTTTTGCAAGGTAGCTTGCTGTCACGCGGTAGCTTTCCGTCACGCGAACGAAAAAGCAGCACTTTGGACATTTGTTGGTCTTCAAACATCTAGGAAACATTATTTGAGAACACCCCTTAAATTAACAAGGCGGTCTCTTTGCTTCGTCCACTAGAACTATTTGTGTATGCATTCTTAGGGTTTTTATTATTTGATCAATGGAAGTTGAAATCGGCTTTGTATTTAGCACACGAAAGTACTGAACAACCAAGATAACAGCTCCGGTTTCATTTGCTTCGTCCACTATAATACGGCACTATGGAGTTCAAGTGGATTTCAAACAAAACTGTACGTAATCATAGAATAAGATATTCGCACGCAACCGAACGGCACCGAAACGACTTATGTTGAAGGTATACGTAATAAAACGACAAAATATGCGAAAGTTCGGCAAAAAACGAGACGTATACGCGTCGAACCGAGGGAAATACGATAACACTAAATTTGAAATAATGCCATATGCGATCATATAGACCTATGTTGTATCGTATATCATCATAATACGAATCGTATAGGCCTATACGATTCGTATTAAACTTTGAATTTTCTCAAAAATACCCCTGAATTTATCAGAAAACCAGGGGTATTTCAGTAAAATCATCGATTAATACGCGTCGTATAGGCCTATACGATGCGTATTGAACTATAAATTTCTCAAAAATGTTTTTTCAAATCAAGGGTTCCATCATTACAACCACTTGTTTTCAACGGAGATGTAATGCAATGATTCCTCTCAATTGAATAGACCGACACTTGTTTCATAGGACTCACTTGAATCGTCTCGGATGTAATAAAAGTATCAGGTTCTCAAAACAAGGATCGTTCTAATAGATTAAAGAACGCTGATATCTTGGAATTTGATCTTGGAAGTTTGAACCGACCTCAATACTCTTGTTACCATCAATAATCTTTGGAATTGATCTTGGAACAACATACTTTTGTTAACAAGGCGGTCTCTTTGCTTCGTCCACTAGAACTATTTGTGTATGCATTCTTAGGGTTTTTATTATTTGATCAATGGAAGTTGAAATTGGCTTTGTATTTAGCACACGAAAGTACTGAACAACAGAATCAGGTTCTCTTTGCTTCGTCCACTAGAATTATTTTGTGTATGCATTCTTTTGGTAGTTAACAACGCTAATTAGAAAAAAATCTGTAAAATTAATCCTATCGATTGCTATAACAGGATGGACGTGACACACATAGATAGATAAGCTGTCACAGTTGTCAAGACTGTTTGTCAGGTTTCCAATGCTCACACAGGGTGATAAACAACGCTGATACGAACACATGTGTTTCGAAATAGGGTTTGTTCTTGGTTTAATGAAGTTACACGTAACATCTAGTTATATTCAGATTTAAACAATGCCCGCCTCAACTGAGATAACGGACATCCATCAAGCTCAAAAATAAAACTTGTGTTTTCCATAGTCACAAAAGATTGCGGTTTGTATTTCGCAAAGCCACCGTTTCCGTAGTAAAAAAAAGTTGCGGTTTGTATTTCGCATAGCCACCGTTTCCGTAGAAAAAAACGGTTGGGTTTGCACATTCAATCTTCAATACTTCATTAAAATACCAGTAGAAGAACTCGACACGTCTTCATGTTACGGAGAATGTTCTAGAAATTGAAGGAAAAGGAAAAGATTTGTTGAAATCGAATTTGACAACTATGACAGCTTATTAAAAGTAGCAATCACCTCCAATCATTTCCTGGTCAAATCACACACTATAAAGTTTAAAGTTATCGTGTGTTGTGTTCTTCTGCTAGTTACTCGATCAACAGACTGATCGGTAACGTTAATCTACTTGTGCTCCGATTTAAGCGGCGTGCTCCGATTTCGGTTGCTTCATAGGACTCACTTGAATTGTCTCGGAAGTGGATTTCGGTTGGTTCAGATCTCTTTGGGTATATTCGAAACCAACTAAAATACGTTGAATTACCGAATCAACAGAAACTTCTTTGAGCTAACCGCCGGTATCTCATCCTTCTGTTGTTCAGTACTACCGAGACGATTCGTATTATGCGTATTTAACAACAGAAGGATGAGATATCGGCGGTTAGCTCGAAGAAGTTTCTCTCAATCAGGGATCTTCGAATGCGGTGTGTACGTTAAATACCGTTCACCGCTTTTTTAGTTGCTTCTCTTGTTAAGTTTCTGAACCAACCGTTCAAACTTGGACATCAGACGTAAATCTTGAAGAAACAGAACATAATCCCAGATTGTCTAAAGAAGCGCTTTTATCATGTGTGATCCAAAGAAGACGTATCGGGTGAGTTGTGGTTGATTTATAGGAGGAGGTTATGAAACGAATATATGTTTATGCGAATTTAAAGGACAAATACTGACAGAGGTGCTGGTCTTTTCTCTCACTGTGCAAACTTAAAAAATCTCACTATAACACATCTAATATGACACATGATAAAAGCGCTTTTTTTATCAATCATATCATCGACCAACTGCTCGAAATCTCTTTCGTTTCTCGGGTTCGCATTCGACACAACACAACAAAAAATAAATTAAAAAAAACAGCGGCTTGATACGCGTCGTATAGGCCTATACGATGCGTATCAGGCCCGCCGCCAAACAAAACCTGCACCTGTCAGTCTGCCATGTTTTTTACTTTAATTCAATACGCATCGTATAGGTCTATACGATGCGTATTGAATTGAAAAAGTGTGTAGATAGACAGGGGGTGTGCCATTAGAAAAGCCCTTGTAGAAAAACTTGCATCTTAATATGTTTTTTTTTTTTTTTTTTTTTGTTGCAACATCTGAAATAACACTAAAAGTGTTTGGTTAAATAATCATTATTATATGTAATACTTAATTTAAGTTATAAGAAGCATTTAGTAATTTTTAATTATTGATTGTTTTACCGATGTCTCCTTTGAAGACTGTATCCATTAGTCGTTGGTATGTTGCGCCTGCGTTGCGCAAGCCGAAGGGCATTTTGGTGTAGCAGAAGATGCCCTTATCTGTGCGGAATGCGGTTTTGTCCTCATCGTCTTCTTTCATCTGGACCTGATGATAGCCTTTGTAACAGTCAAGAAAACACTTCCATCTGAATGATGCTAGAGAGTCGACTTTTTGTCTATCTCCGGAAGCGCGTATCAATCTTTTGGGCACGCTTTATTCAGGTCTTTGAAGTCGACGCACATTCTCCATCCGCCACTGTGTTTCTGTACCATTATTGGATTGGCAACCCATGTATGGTATTTAACCTCGCGTAAGATTCCTGCATCGAGTAGCTCTGTTACTTGTTCGTCCATGGCTTTCGCTTTTTCTTCGCTAAAGCTACGCCTCCCCTGAGCAACAGGTTTTGCTGATGGTTTGATATTCAGGCAATGTTGCGCTATGTCGCGTGGAACCCCAGTCATGTCTGCTGGGCACCAAGCGAATATATCTTTGTTGTTGGACAACAATTCTTTTAATGGTATTCGTGTTGCCGGTGAAATGGCATGTCCTAGCAGGATGGTCTGCTCTGGATATTCGTTGTTCAGGACCCATTTCTCCGGTTCGTTTGATGTTGAGGGTTTGGCTACCTTTGCCGGTGGCTCCTCATCTACGTACATGACCTCTTTGCTTGAGTATAAGATTGCAACTCCGGTTTCTGTTGGAAATCCGCATGCACCGTGTGGGATAGAGGTGATCATGCTGAATTCTCTTTGTGATCTTCTTCCGAGCAGGACATCATGGCGTGATGTTGCCGGCATGACCATGAAATTTACTGTGACTGTTCGTGAATGCTCACCATCAGATAGAGTCACAGGGAAAGCTATTTGCCCTAATGGGAATATAGCTTCATTGCAAAATCCGGTGAGAGGAAAATCGACCGGTTCTAGACGTGCTTTGTCTTCTGGGTCAAGCTGTTTGAAGCATTGCTCGTATATGATGTCCATCGAGCTTCCCGGATCTATAAACATATAGTCCGTTCGATAATGACCGAAGATGCCAGTAATAATTACTGGTCGCTCTTCCTGAGGGCCTCCGGGGACAACAGGAAATACAACCTGTTGTTCCCTCCAATGTTGATCATGGTTTCGTTTGTTTGGCCTTCGTGATGGACCTCCTTGAACCATGTTTATTTGTTTGGTTTTCTGATGGTTGATATCTCTTGATTGTCGAAGTATCGCAACATAACTGTTAGATTGAATGTCCCCTCGATAGGGTGTTGGTGGGTCCAATACTATAGTGTCATTTTCTTCATCAGATCTGATGTTTAGGAACTCAGATCTAGGAATTTGTGCGAAAATTGAGTTTAAAGCAATCTAGCATCTGTTGAACCAGTACTCTGGGGATCACTTTATGAATTGATCTGAGAAATTCTTTCTGTCTGAATGACTGTTGGTTTCGTTTGTTCCCATGATTCCGTCAATCTGGGTATTTTGGGTTGTAGAACCCTTGAACTCAGATCGAGGACCTGATGGGTGAAACAATGAATTCTCTGCCATGTGAAAACAGAAAAATGAGGAAACTGAATCGAAACGAGACAAAAACTGAAAAACCGAAGAATCGGTGGGCGCCAATGAAGAAACACTAGATAATGGTCAGAACCGAAATATCTAGGGGGTTTGAATACGCATAAAAAGGTAGGTTTCCTCTCGTTTGATTCGATTACGACTGATCTCCTTCTCCGATAACTCTGCAAAAAAGAAGCACCGTTAGCCTCGCCAAGGGGAGAAAAGGGTTCTCTCCTTGACCCGACTCCGGTGTGAGAATAAGTATGGTTTATGATGAAGAAGATGTATTTGGGAAGTGTGTGTAACTTGAATTTCATACCTGAATAGTTCTCGTATTTATAGCCGGGAGCCTTTTGGGCGGGAAAACCCGTTAGTGAAAAGTTGACGGAAGATGCTAACCCCGTAAGCGGTTACATTTCCTTCCGTCAATCTTCGTAATCTGTCGCAAGTGCACACGGATCGTGGCTTAGATCGAAGGCTGGGGATTTGCCACATGTAAAGTGATCAAGTGGAGATTACTCTCCAATTACATGCTTTCGTTGTGATTTCAGGGATGCCTGAGATAGTGACACGTGTCCAGACGCTTATAACCGTCTTGGTGGTGCACGATTGTATTTCTTCTAGAAGATTACTGCTGTAATCTGGTGTGACATCTTATCGTGTGGAATCAGTTGAACAAATAAATCCCAAGTCTGGGTAAACAGTATCCAAGTCTGGATATTTAAGCGGAAGTGTTTATTTCGGGATTTTCATCCTTTGTTTATGGGAGAAAGCGCAAGGATTTATGATTTCCTTTGGGCGCGCAAGTGTTGATTGCTGATTGTTCTTTAAGTCTTTCTTTTGTGAGACCAGTGCGCGGCCGCGCAAAGTACAAGGCTGAAAAACGAGGTTGTGGTATGGTCCCAAGCACTTATTATGAGGTTTTTGGGACCTTACCCCTTCAGTAACTTATTTCAAAAAATATATATATATATATTTAAAAATAAAATTAAAATTTAGAGTGTATGATAAATTACGAGATGTGTAGGATAAATTACAAGTTGTGTAAGTTGAATATTAATATGTCTAGGATAAATTTCGAAATGTATAGGATAACTTTTGATGTGTGTAGGTAAAAAAAATTAGTGTGAAGGATGATAGTCTTTGGGGTGTAATTGTTACCTCTCTATGAGGGGTAAACTCTCACTATAACCAATCAAACCATGTCATCTCCCTTTTGCACCTAAACATAAGAGGTGTTGTACTGCTGTGCCAAAATAATTTTTTTTAAAAGAAAAAACAAAAAGAAAAAAATTATGATTGGTTGAAAGAGAGTGGGTGGGGCCACCATTAACCCACTCTCTCTTCTTGCTTGTGCGTTGATTAATCAACAAAATCAAATTCCCAATGAGGTAAACTTTGATGGCGGAGGTGTTCTCCGCGTGGTAAAGGGGTTTACCGCACCCTTTAACGGTTTCATCATGTGCACTCTTATTACTAATTAATTAATTAATCAAAGATAATATATTTTATCATTGTACATTTTATTCTTTTTCTTCTCAAATGATCATCCTTGTATTACGAAACCATTAATGTTTTTTTATAATTATAATTGACAAGCATGTGATTTACATTTCTAATTGCGAAAATTTATTGTTTATTTTCTATTTTCTATTTTTCATTTTTGTTATTACTGAAAATAAACATAATTTCAAAACCAAAAACTAACTTAAAAAGTAACTAGTTATAACAACCGTCGCCGCGTTGCGGCGAACTTTTTTTGTTATTTAGTCTGTGTTTATATGTGTTTGAAATCACTACGAGCGCGTTGCACACGGAATCGCTGACAAGAATAAAAAGAAAATGTATAAAAAAACACTAAAAAATAGCCGAAAGAAAATCAACTAAAAAAGTTATATGGTAATGATGTTGTTCGGTAGAAGCCCGTAGTCAGAGATGAGCAAATAGTAATGTGTACCGGTACCGAATTTCCTGAACCGAAAGATCTTAAGTACCAGTTCAGTACTGACTTTTGGCGTTCCTAGTACCGGTTCGCTACCGGTTTTTATCTTCATATACCGATACCGTAACCGGTATTTTCGGTACCAATACCGATTCGGTATCAGTTGGCACCGAGCTCATCCCTACCCCTGAAACTAAAAAAAAGTTGTACGATACCGTTGGTGTTCGTAGGGTACCCGTGATCAGGGATGAGCAAATGGTACTGGGTAACAGTACCAAATTTCTCGAACTAAAAGATTATCAAACTCCATCCGGTACCAACTTTTGGCGTTTTATGTACCAGGCTGGTGCTGGTTTGTACCTTCATGTACCAATAACGAACCGGTATTTTACCAATAACGAACCGTTATTTTTGATACAAGTACCGGTTAACATCAAGTTTATCAGACTTAAAAAGTAAAGGGGATAACAATTATTATAATACTAAGATAATAAAACTATTAAAAAAAGTTGTATATAATCTATACTATATAATAAAAGAAACCATTATGGGGACACTTGTCATCATATTAGGCCATGTCTTATAGATAATTTTTATTTTAGTTAAATCTTTTCTAATTAATTATAAATAATCCTCCTACTAAATATTATTTGGTCTAATTATTACTTTTATATTTATCTATAGTTAATTAATATGATCGGTTCGTAATTTCAAACTTCTATATTATTGTTTCAAAGCTTCTTTGTTTATATATTAAATATATTAATACACGTGTATTACACAATAATATTTAGTAGAAGAGAATACACTAAATAATAAATATTAATATCAAGAGTAAATTACGATTTTGGCCCCTTTGGTTATATTACTTTTACTCTTTTAGCAAAAAATGAATCTTTTAACATATGGGCCCTCAACGTCTTTTTTCTAACCCTTTTGGCTCCTAACACTAATCTCATCCATTCACTTTTAGGGGCCAAAAGGGTTAGCAAAAAATACGTTGAGGTCCAAAGGGGTTAGAAAAAAAGACGTTAAGTGTTCAGATGTTAAAAGATTCCTTTTTGGGGCTAAATGAGTAAAAGTGATATAACCACAGTAACCAAAATCGTAATTTACTCTAATATCAAATTAGATAACTAAGTTTGAATTTGAAGTACATAGATAAATATAAAAGTAATAATTAGACCAAATAATATTTAGTAGGAGGATTATTTATAATTAATTAGAAGAGATTAAACTAAAATAAAAAATTATCCATAAGACATGGCGTATCAAATAGATTTTACGAAACTCAAAATAAAATTAACTAATATTATTTATCATTTCTACGTTTACAAGTTTTAAATATATGGTTAAATTTATTGAGATTTCGTTACATTTACAAGTTTTAAATAAAGGGTTAAATTTACTAAGACTTCGTTAACAAATTTTACTACAATAGAATAATCTATTTATATCAATCTAAATATATATCTATACTATACTATATAATAAAGCATTAATGTGTGACGCCTATCATTCGTTGTACGCATTTATTTTATGATTTTCTCGCCACACTTCCAAACTTTTCTTATATTAATTAAATAAATGAATAATGAGCTATATAAAATTCATTTATTCGACCCGTGTAATACACGGGGTTATAACCTAGTATTTATTATATTACAATTTGTTAACTGTTCATTTCGTTCGTAAATTAATATATAGGAGAATAACTAAATTATATTTTATTGATTACATGTCGGTTACGAAATTTATTTTCATTAAATTTATTGATTATTTTTCATTTTTTTTATTTTTCATTATGTTAAACTAAGGCCATGGGGTATGGGGCTTGGGTTTGGGCGTGGGTTGGGGGAAAACGCCCAAGCCACCATCCCGGGTGGGCTTGGGTTGGGGCGTGGCCCTTGGGGCTTGGGTTTCAAGCCGGGCGTGGGGCGGGAGAAGTGAGCTGACATAGCGGGCTGTGTATGGCCAAAAGAAAAGAACCGTTGGGCTAGCCGTTGGCCAACGACTATATTAAAAAAAAAAAAATTCTTCCATTTTTTCACTATAAAACTCACATTTTTCTTCCATTTTTTACCACATTCAACCACATCTTTACTATATAACTCACATTCTCCTTCTACAAAACGAAAAAATGCATCCTTACAACCGTCCTTATGACCCGAGCAACCCGTATGGATTCCAAGAAAATAATCCTAGCCCACCACCCACTCGTCCAATAGCCCGTCCATTTTTCATACACTCTTCTATGCCCGACATGGCGGGTTATGCATCGTATATCGAGAATCGTGTATTTACTAACTTCCCACACAACGACGATTCGATACCTACCCCGTTTTCACAATCGCCCATCGACCTTTCACCAACCTCCATCGACCTATCACAATACGAATCCGTTCCCGAAACTCAACCACCCAATCATGGTCCTTCCGCATCGAAACCCATCAAAAAAAGAAGTCATAAGAAAAAAACCGAGGAGGATAAAGTAGTTGAAACCGCCAAACGAAAACAACAAAAATGGGTCGTTGCTGAAGAAGTTGCATTGGCGAGGGCTTGGTGTGAACAAACTCAACATTCAACTTTAGGTATTCTTAACCTTTGTTTTTATTAATGGTTTTTTTATATAAGTTTGTAATAATTATTATTATTTTTTTAAATAGGAAATTCGCAACATCGAACCGCCCTGTGGGAATCGGTTAGTAGACTATTCCATGAAGAAATGGGTAGGGAGAGTTATCGTGAAAACGATAGCTTATCCTCAAAGTGGAGCGAGATAAGCACCCAACTTACAAAATTTAGTGGTTTTTTAAATAAAGCAAAGCAAAACCCTAAAAGTGGTGAAACCGAAGCCGACATTTTGACAAATGCAGTGGTCGCATTCAAATCAAGTGTGAAGACCGACTTCCGTTACATGCATTATTGGGAGATTTGTAAGTTCCATCCAAAGTGGGCGACTATCCCCATTGGTAGCGAAACTAACTCGTCTTCCAAAAGGTCAAGGGCCTTGTCCCAAGCCCAATCTGATGCACGAGATCAAGAGTTGGAGGACCTTTTGGATGATTCGCCAAGCCCAAACCGGCCTGAGTATGGAAGAAATGCCTCAAGAAGGCGTGCTCAAAAATCTAGATCTGAAACGGCATCGCCTTCAGCTGGGAGTTCTGGCTCGCGTAGGGGAATATACAGCGAGCAGTTGGATGACATTTCATGAAAGATGGATACATTCAACGTATTCCAACAACAAAGGGCCGAAATACGAAGGAACAAAGAAAAACGAGATGATATGAAATTTCTAACCCAGTCCATTGATCACATACAGGGTGACGAGTTACAACTAGTCTTGGCGATGAGAGAAGAGATAAAAAGCAAATATAAAAGTTAGGAAATTTTAATGTTTTTGTAATTTTCTTTATTTAAAAATATTTAAAAAAAATTAAATTTGTTGTTTTAAATATTGAAATAGCCCGCTGGGTCAGCCCAGCTCCAGCCCACCAAACCCACGCCCCGCCATACCGTGTTGAATGTGGGTTTGCCCATGTCTGCCACCCCATTCCATGTGTCAACCAATGCCCAACCCAAGCCCCACCATACCCCACGGTCTAATCTCCTCTATATAGGTTATAAATGATTTTTAATTATGTTTATTTTCAATAATAATAAAAATGAAAAACATGTACGCCTTTATGTTGGTTAGTCATACATGTTACTTATAACACGATATCAAAAAAGATTGTAACAACCCTCATTAAAAGTCCTATTTATTTTATTATTTTATCCAATAGGAAACCCTAATTGAGACACCCAAGTGATTCTGCACAAACCCTAAAATTTTCAGAACAATCAGAATTAGGATCAGGGCCCCTAAAACTCAAGGGGGGGGGGGTATTCCTTACTCAACGATTATCCATATATCTCGCTGTCTAAAACAAATTTCGAGAAACCGTTGACTCACCTGAACTCCAAACACACGTGGCAAGCATATGACCACTTTGTGTCCCTTGCGCACCGTAAGGGTTGAGGCTTACGGTGTGCAAGCGATGTAAAATTTGTGTATAAATAGCAGGCGTTGGGACTTGATTTCTGGCACAAAAACGACGAAGAAATTCGCTACATGCACTGAGTTACGTTCTGTTTACTATCACAACACACACGGATCATTAATCGTCGCCGCAATACAAGGTAATAACTCGATTGCTGATACGATTCAATGTCCGATCGATTAAACTATCCAACGGATGTTTAAGTGCTGCCCACATTAGGGTTTATGCTTTGTCATTCGTCGTTAATTCTATGGATGTTTAATATCGCACTTTGTCATTCGTTGTGAGGGTTGATCTCGTGAGTTATCGTAAATGTTGTATTGATTACTAACCCAGAATTGTGTGCCTGTTATTAATTTAGGGTTAAAAAGGCTAATCAGTAGGCTAGGCTTTCCTCAAATCAAATCTGCAATGTGAGTTCATTTCTCTTTTCTCACCGTTTGTGAGTCCATTCTCTTTTCTCACCGTTTTATCACCTTTTTGTGATACAATTATATTTACAAAGGCTTTCCAAAATCCTAAAATGTTTACCAGTTATACTTACAGTGATTAAATTTTTATATTCTATAATAACTGCCGGTATGGGAGGTTTTATACATTATTTGATCCTCGTTACTATTTGCCAGAAAGTTAGCCAATAGTAGCATGACCACAATCACAGTGGGAATTATGCCCCAGTAGTCATAGCCTATAACTAATATTATTTTAACATTAAATTGTTAATAAATTTAATATATGTTTGAAATAAATTTAAATAGTGTATACCATAATAAAATAGTCAAGTATAATGTATTCTACTATACTAAGATTATATTGTAGTCTTAGTCACGTTAATATATTAAATAATGATATTACAATTATTTAATTAACATATTATATTTGATAAGTTATAGTAGTTTGACATAAAATGATATATGTCATTTTCTGGGTTAAATGGTTTTGTGCCATAAGTAATATATTTGACAAAGTAATGTCACGGGACACAACTAAGTCTAAATGCACTAGTTGAGAGAATGATCAACAGTGATATATCCAAAGGCACTAGTTGAGAGAATGATCAACAGTGTTATGACCAGAATCACGAGTTGAAAGAATGATCAACAGTGATATGACTACAATTACTAGTTGAAAGAATGATCAACAGTAATATGACCGGAGTCACTAGTTGAAAGAATGATCAACAGTGATTTGATCACCGTCACAGGAATCGCCTAGTGACCAATATAATAATAAAATATACTATATATCTATTACTTGATAAATTCACTATTGAACAAAAATGAGCAATGAGTGATATGACCATTGTCACATCGAAACTGCCACCATGTGACAAATACTGATTGAGTTGGGTAAATATAAATGAATATAAAAACTTTGATGCTGTAAAGTATAACAATATATTTTATAAAATAGAATGAATTCACTAGTATTTATTACTGATAAAATGTTTTCAAAATACATTTCAGGTAACTTGATGTAAGGATAGTAGAAGCCAGCTATGGAGCACTGAAGGCTTAAATAAAGTGGCTATAATTACCTGAATAAAAGAAGAAATTTATGTTTTATTTATTTGGATTTATCCCTATAAAAACAATTGAATGAAATACGGGTTTAAGCCCATTTGTTAAATTTTTGGTGTTTTACAAACTCTGAAATTATTTCCTAACTACGATCCTGATGAAAATTTTCCGCTGCGTAATTAATAAACACCGATACCATCTGACTGGTTCACGGTTCTCGCTCCCAGGGTGGGGTTGAGGGTCGTGACAAAGATACATCAAGTTAACCAATTGAAGAAAAATAGTACCATAGTTATGATAAAAAATAACTAAAACGATCGCAAATGTGTAATTTAGAGTTGGGGGCAAAATAATAATTTGTCAGGACCAATTAGTGAGTGCTAGGCAGCTGTTTGGCACGAATAAAAACAAAATTGAGTCAACCAAGTAAAATAAAACACTACCATGGTTTTGCCCAAAAAAACGATAGCAAGATTGCAATTTTTAGCTGAGGTAAAATCGTAATTTTATACTGGAGGTAAAATAATATTTTTAATTGAGGGCAAATCAATTTTTTTTATTTTGAAATGGGGACAAAATTGTAAATTTTTTAACTGCCGGCAAAATCGTAATTTTTAGCTTAGGGCAAAACGAAAGTTTTATTTTGAACTGAGTGCCAAATCGTAATTTTAAACTGGGAACCAAGTCGTAAATTGGCAGGACTCTAGATGGGGGCAAAACCATAATTTTATTTGAACTTGGGTCAAAGCAGTATTTTTTAACTCAGGGCAAAATCGTAAATTTAAACGGGGGCAAAACTGAAATTTTATTTTGAACCGGGGACAAAATCATAATTTTAAACTTAGGATAAATTTGTAATTTGGCAAGACCTATAAATAACTATTATATGAAAAAAAAAAAAACCAAACAAAACAAAGTGGGCTTCACTTTTGGCCAACCACGTAAGAAGACTATTCCCGCCGTCAACTTGTAAATGTGCTGTTTGGCACGAATAAAAACAAAATTGAGTCAACCAAGTAAAATAAAACACTACCATGGTTTTGTCAAAAAAAAAAAAAAAACGATAGCAAGATTGCAATTTTTAGCTGAGGTAAAATCGTAATTTTATAATGGAGGTAAAATAATATTTTTAACTGAGGGCAAAACAATTTTTATTTTGAAATGGGGCAAAATCGTAATTTTTTAACTGCGGGTAAAATCGTAATTTTTAGCTTGGGGCAAAACGAAAGTTTTATTTTGAACTGGGGGCCAAATCGTAATTTTAGACTGGGAACCAAATCGTAAATTGCCAGGACTCTAGCTGGGGGCAAAACCATAATTTTATTTGAACTTGGGGCAAAGTCGTATTTTTTAACTGATGGCAAAATCTTTAATTTAAGCAGGGGGCAAAACCAAAATTTTATTTTGAACCGGGGACAAAATCATAATTTTAAACTTAGGATAAAATTGTAATTTGACAAGACCTATAAATAACTATTATATGAAAAAAAAAAAAAAAAAAAACAAAGTGGCCGCCACTTTTGGCCAACCACGTAAGAAGACTATTCCCGCCGTCAACTTATAAATGTATGTATTGTAAATTATTTTTATTTATTAGGTAGGAAATCTTTTTAAGCGATTTGTTAAACGGATTATCAATAACAGATTTATTTGTGAGTATGAGTGTGACAATTAAATAATAGAGTAAAATGCCAAAATAGTCCCTATGTTTAGGTCAGTTTTGCTACTTTAGTACAATAATGAAAACTCTAGGTACTTAAGGTTTCATTTTTGTTGTCATTTATATTCAATTGGCAAGTTGAGTTAGAAATTTATACCCTTTTGTCATTTTCCTTGTTTAGATGGAGTTCCTGATGGCAGAAAATGATGATCATACCCTCTATTTAAATGAAGAAAACGACAAAAAAAGACATAAATCTCTAACCTAGTTTGCCAATTGGATGGAAATGATAACAAAAATGAAACCTCAGGGACCCAGATACAAAAGGTTTTATTTTTTTATCTGAAGTGGCAAAAGTGACCTAAATTCAGGGACCATTTTGTCATTTTACTCTAAATAATATAATGTGTCAAAACTAACATGTTATTATGACTAACCATGTAAAATGGAACAGGAAAAACAAAATAAAAAATATAAAAGTTTTTTTTTTTCTAAATACTTAAATGTGTTTACAAGTCAATTTTATACGGGTCAGCCCGCCCCCGACCTGTTTTTAATACTAGTCAACCCAACCCCAACTCGTATTTTAAAAGGGTCATGTTAGTCGACCCAAATTTGTTTTTTTTTTTTTGCGTGTCGTGTCAAGAATTGCCACCCCTATATGTCATGGGTTCGAGTCTCGCCAGGAGCAAAATGTTCTAGTTTGAGTAAGAGGTTTTATCACAATAGTCTTTCCGGCGATGCATTTCCTCTAAAATGATGGCAGACCGGGTCACCAACGCCATCCACGTTTACGGGTGTGGAGGACCTTTGCCATTGGACTTATCTGGGTGGCCAGACTTTATTGGTTGTCAAAAAAAAAAAAAAAAAAACACCTACATAGATATCAACTTTGAAGTTGAGTTTACCTAGATCAAACTTCGTTGGTAAAAAAACCAGTAAATTACAAAAATCGTCCTTTATGTATGACACTTATTGGGTAAATTGTGTCATTTGTCTTCAATAATTACAGAAAACGTACTTGATGTTTGCATACCCTTGCAAGTTATGTCCTTTAGCCCTAATTCAGTTAATTTTTTTGTGGTTAAATCTGACCAAACGGACCCCACATGAGGGTATTTTGGTCATTTTACTCTCATGTGAGGTCCATTTGTTCAGATTTAACCACAAAAATACCCTCATGTGGGTCTATTTGTCAGATTTAACCAGAAAAATTAACTGAATTAGAGTTAAAAGACATAACCTGCAAGTGTTTGCAAATATCGAGTATGTTTTCTGTAACTATTGAAAACAAAGGACACAGTTTGCAATAACTGACGTAAATAAACGACGATTTTTGTAATTTACTCGAAAAAAAAAACCCTACATAAATACGTACTTTGAAGTTGGAACAGAATTACCGGCATTATCCGGTTTCGTGTCAACAACGCGTACCAAAATAATAGGACAACAGTTTTGATATAACAAAATACATTTGTTAAAGATTCAATGAATGTATGCATTACCAACCATGACTGTTTAGGGGGAGGTGGTTATAATGTATCTAACACATCAGCATGATTCACATACCCTTTTGTATATATATAATCCCACTAACCCAATCACCACCAATATCACATTTCAAACAATCCACCATTCTCCAAACCCCTCTTTCTTTTTGCCCTGCTACTTGATTGTACAGGGTTTTCTTGTGAATGCAGCAAAATCTTGAACATTATTTCTTCAACAACTTCAGTTTTTTCATCATTTTTGTGTGTTTTTTGGTGAAAGATTCAATCTTTTTGGTGAAAGATTTGATCTTTTTGGTGGGTTCTTGCCAGCTGTTGCAAAGATGCCTGCTTTGGTTAATTACAGGGGTAAGTTTGCTTTATATTTTTCAAGAATCTTTTATTTGGGTGTTTCTTGAAAATTTGTATGAGTTCTTGATGGGTTTCTCAGTTTAGGTGGTTTTGATTTGTGGGTGTATGTTATTTTTGTATAATTTTGCAAGAAAAACTAGATCTGTAGGGGAAACAAGATCATGATATTGAAGCCTTAAATTAGGAAAATACTGTTTTTTTAATAATTTTTGAATAGTTTATGTGATAGTATATATGGTTTGATCACTAGGGTTTCTTGATTTCCATGGTACTTTATAGTTTGTTGCTAATAAAAACTAGAAATTTGGGGCTTATTGATAGGGAAATTGGCTTCAAAATTTGCAAGAAAATTTGGATCTTTAGGGGAAACAGCTCATAAAAAAAGATATCACACTTAGGGTTCAGATCTTGATTTTAGAGCCTTAAATTAGAGGGTTTTTTTTTTTTTTTTTTTTTTTTGTGATTATGAATAGGATTTAATGTAATTGACTTAAAGTTTTGTAAGTATAATTGGATCTTAAATGGAAATAACACATAAAAAGAGATCATACTTGGGGTTTAGATCATGATTCTGAAGCCTTAAATTTAGGTTATTTTTGTTGACAGATTAATCTTGTTGGAAAACATGCATGATTTCTTACTAACTGGGAAATCGAATAATCGTTTATTTACTAGGTTTTGAATTATAGGTATATAGATGTATTCAGCTGAGTTCTACGGCTTACGGCAATCAGGAAAATACCGTTTTCTAATAATATATATGCTTTTTTGATTTACAGGGGACGATGACTATCATACAGGTGGATCACTATGCTCAAAAGATTCGACCCGTTTGCTATCCTTTTACGGGTCTCCTTGCAAACGTCAAAGAATCAGTGATTCATACTTCCATTTTCTCGAAGAAGAAAAGAAACCATCTATTGAAGTCCTTCCAGACGAGATTCTTTACGAAATCTTTAGGCGTTTGTCTGGTGGTCAAGCGCGAAGTGCAGCGGCGTGCGTCTCTAGCCGCTGGCTCACTGTTCTGAGTAATGTCAGAACCTCAGAGATGGTTCATGATGTTCATGAACCATCTGATGACGTTGAGATGGTTCAAGAAAACGATGGGTTTCTTACTAGATGTTTAGAAGGAAAGAAAGCAACGGATCGCAGACTTCAATCTGTTGTGGTTGGGACGTCTGCCCGTGGTGGTTTGGGCAAGCTTTCGATCAGGGGAAGTAACAAGGTTACCAAGTTAGGGTTCACCGCGATCGCACACGGGTGCCCGTCACTAAAGGTTCTATCTTTATGGAACGTTCCTTCAATCGGCGACGAATCTTTAATTGAGATCTCAAAAGAATGCCATTTGTTGGAAAAACTTGATCTTTCTCATTGTAATTCAATTTCCAACAAGGGTATTTCTGCAATCGCCCAAAACTGCCCGAATTTGTCTTCGTTGACAATCGAGTCGTGTAAAAACATTGGTAACGAGAGTCTTCAAGCCATTGCCCGATGCTGCCCGAATCTACAATCGATTACGATCAAAGACTGCCCGAATGTTGGTGACCAGGGAGTTGCTACTCTCTTGTCGTCGCTTTCGTCGGGTTTGAAGAAAGTGAAACTTCAATCGTTAAACATAACCGACTTCTCATTAGCGGTGATAGGGCATTATGGGAAATCGATTACCAATCTTGCACTTATCGGTCTTCAAACTGCTAGTCAAAAGGGGTTTTGGGCTATGGGTAGCGCGAAAGGACTTCAATCGTTAACGTCGTTAACCGTAGTTTCATGTTATGGGATCACTGACTTGAGCCTTGAAGCAATAGCGAAAGGCTGCGGCTTGTTGAAACAAATGTTGATTAAGAAGTGTTGCTTCGTGTCCGATAAAGGATTGGTTTCTTTTATGGAAGCTGCTGAGTCTCTTGAATGTTTGCAACTGGAAGAATGCAATTGGATCAGTCAACACGGGATTTTGAAAACTTTAAAGTCAAAATTAAAGTCTTTGACAATAGTCAAATGTATGGGAATCAAAGATATCGCCCAAGAAACATCCGATTTGACTCGATGTGAATCGCTTCGATCTTTAACCATTCGAGATTGTATCGGGTTCGGAAACACAACGTTGGCAATTTTCGGAACGTTTTGTCCACAGCTACAAAATCTTGAACTAAGTGGGCTTTGCGGGATAACCGATTCCGGTCTATACCCGATTCTCGAAAACTGCCAGGCTGGACTGGTCAAAGTCAACCTAAGCAACTGCCTAAACTTGACCGACAAAGTGGTGGTCGATCTCGCTAAGATTCACGGTGAAACCCTAAAGGTTTTGAATCTCGAAGGCTGCCGGAGGATCACCGATGAAAGTTTGGCGTCAATTTCCGGCTACTGCTTCTTGCTTAGTGATCTTGATGTTTCGAAGTGTTGCGTAACGGATAATGGATTACGTTGTTTGTCCGAAGGTGTTTTGATCGGCTTGCAAATCCTTTCCGTTTCTGGTTGCTCCAAGGTTTCGAACAAAAGCGTGCCGTTTTTGAAAAAGCTCGGAGAAACGTTAGTCGGATTGAACATCCAGCAATGCAATCTCATCAGCAGTAGTTTAGTCGATTCGCTTGTTGAGAGTCTTTGGAGGTGCGATATCCTTTACTGAAGAATAAAAGTATCAGTTTCGTGTGGATCTTTAGCTAGTCAGCTGGTTTTCTAGTCACAAACGGCGAATTTTGTGACTCTTTTACCCTTGTTTTTTTCAAGAAAACAAGACGGTTCGGCTGCAGCTATGGTGACGCACAACCCTGTCTTGGTCTTTACTTTAGGGTCTAGTTTAGTTTAGTGGTTCGAGCGGTCTTATGGTTCGAGTCAGTTGTAAGCGTCTAGTTCCGTTGTGCGGTTTGAGGATGCAAGAGGGTGCACCTGGTTTTTGGGCTATGGTAAATGGCAACAGAAATGTTTTTTTCTGGTGCCATTAACACCACTTTGTGGTTGTTTTTTATGAACCATGGTTCATGTTTTTTGATGGGATTTTAGAGTCCTGTTTTCCCAGGTTGATCTTCTTGCTACCTTAAATTTGTACCCTTTTTTTAATGATTATAATGAAGATAAATGTTTAATGTTTGTATACTTGTGTTGTACAAGTATTTGAAGCTTTAATATTCTATCAATGTTGTGCTATTACTAGTATTAATCCCCCGCGTTGCGGTGGAGGCGTAAAACGGTGACAAATAGCACCAAGGCCAAAGCACCGCCAAGGACCACCAACACTAAAGTTGCGACGTGTTAATGCGGGGAAATTAGACCGAAACATAAAACATAGAAAATAATAACCAAGTTGATTTAGGACTCGTGCGTCACGATGAACCTATCAAATGGGAAAAATTAGACGACCATAAAAACGTTGAACCACACATGAACGTTGCGTAATGTTAACTCGCAAAATTTAGAACGAAGCGTAAAACAAAACGTAAGCGTTGTGTTAAAACAAAACGTAAGCGTTGTGTTAAAACGCAAAATTTAGAACAAAACGTAAAACGAAATCTTAGCGAAATGTGAAGAGTATACGGTACCAAAGTTGAAAGTAAAAAAGTTATGAGGTTAAATTGACAAAGATAGAAAGCTTTGGGGTTAAAAGTAAAAAAAAAACTATAATAGTTTTAGATTAAAATTGTAATTATATCACTTTTTTTAAAAACCTTCCTAAGTAAAGAATACAACTACTTTATAATCACAATGTTGTTAATTTATAATTTATAATGTGTAAATAGTTGTTATAAATATTTTAATTATATAATCTATAATATATTTATGGCACAACCTATCAAATCATTCTTTTGGACAAGAAAATCATGTTCATTAAAAGAATAATAATACAATGTTCCATGCTTGTCCATATGGTAATTATTTTATATAAAATAATAATGAAGGTTCAATGGACATGGACTCAACAGGTAGGGGCCAACATCACCTAATCATATCAACAGTTCATTTAATAATGGTGTGAAAATGCCTTAAAGATTTGACATTGTATCTGGCTTGTTTGTTGTCATATTTTGATATCACATATTTCCAGCCACTTTAGAATGTTATTTTCAGATTTTGCTAAAAGTATTTCATATAAAGTTGTGAAATATAATATATACTCTTTTTAAATAAATTTTTAGTTGATTATTTTACCTCTCTTAAAAATATATATGATTTTTTTAATCTTATTTTGGTAAATAATTAGTCGAAATTAAAGTAGCAACATCCAAGTGTATACTTGTATTTGACTGAGTTCTGAATAAGTTAAGGTATATCATAGATTGTGTTGTTTTGATGGGTTTTAAAAAATTGTAAAAACTTCAGTGAATTTTTAAAAAATTAATAGGCCATGGTTGTACATATTGTGTGGTGCTTGTTTTGGATTTTTTTTTTGTGTGTGTGTGTGTGTGAAATAACCTTTCATGGTGTGAAAATGATGAACTTCATCCCCACCTTCTAACCATTTATGCATATTCATATGTACATTTTTTAAGTAATGCAAGATGGAGAAGGGGTAATAGTATATTGACATCAATTAAAGTTGTTTAAATAGCTTTGAAACCTTGAATGTTGTATGTTGATTTGAAACCACTTAATATTTATGCATAATCATATGCACATTTTGGCTACTTTTTTTGCAATTGTTTTTTTTTTTTGGATTTTGTGCCACATTATCTTGCCTTTTTAATATCTACATATAAAACTAACTTTTAGAAGGTGAGAAGAATAAAAATGACTTGCTTTTCATAAAATGGGCAAATCTCATGTTATGAGAAACATACAGATTAATATAAAACTATAAAGTTAAATATCTTTCTATACTAATAAATGAAAATATTTTTTTGACATATGTCAATCTCCGGTTCCTCTTTATCTTATTTTTCAAGTTTTTATTTGTTTCCTATTATTAAACAATAATGAAATAAATATAATTTAGATATGGATAATAACTTTTTTATTAAACTTTGAATTAATAATCTCTTTATCTTATTTTTCAATTTCTTTTTCCTACTAAACAACAGTTTAATTAAATATAATTTAGGTAAGGATAATAAATTTTTTTTATCAAACTTTGAATTAATAATAATATGTAATTTGCATTTGTATTTTCTCCTTCTCCGTATGAGATAGAAGAAGTTTTATTTTTTTTTCTTTGTAGAACCAGGCAAATATATAATTTTTTATTCTCAGTTTAATTAGATTTAGTTAAGTATTTTTAATACTATTATTACTTAATATTTAATAGGATACAAAAATAAGAAAATAATATTAAATCACAAACTTCATGGATCTCTCTAATCTTTTATTATTTCTTTTATTTTTTCCACTTATTAATAATCATCTAATATTTCATTGGTTCTGCCACGTGTTATACACTACACATGTTTTTAACCTATTAATAAGTTAATAAAAATTTAAAATTTTAGTAAGTAAATAGTACATCGAAATCATTTAAATATATATCTTGACCACCGTATGTGTTAATCGATTACATAATATTTATTAACTCGTGCATACACGATATATTTAAAGATATAACTATATTGCTTATTATATAAAATTAAATTTATACAACCCGTATAAAATACAGGGTTCTAAACTAGTGGGTAAATATATTAAAATTTTAAGTTTTAGACCATAATTTTCCTTTTTGAAAATTCATATTGCGAATCTATAATATATAATAAAAGAAACTTGTTTTGGGACACTTGTCATTCTCATTAATTGATTAAATTATTAATAATAATAATAATATTTAATCTAATCTAATACAAATAATAATATATTTAATCTAATCTAATACAAATTCTTATTATTAATTCAATAACCTATCCTATTTGTTTCTTTCTCACCATATACGTCTCTCAAACCTCAAATAATAATAATATATAATCTAATCTAATATAAATTCTTATTATTAATTCAATAACCTATCCTATTTGTTTCTTTCTCACCGTATACGTCTCTCAAGCCTCAAACCCCTAACACCATCATGCGGCAATAATTTTGTTCATTCTCTTCATGGTAAGTTTGTTATGTTGATTCATACTTTTCGTTATTTTAATAAAGATTGTGTGTTGAATAACATGATAGCTTAGCAACCTTAGTCTTTCTCAAGATTCATGTCCATATGGTTATCAAAAACTGATGATTTCAATATACCCAAGCTTACCTGGTTACACCAATATGATGTTTTCAAATTTGCTATAATCCGTGGAAACACCGATGAAGAGTACGATGTCAGGTAAGTGTGACCTGTTATCTTCTTATTGGGTCGATTTGAGTTGTGCTTTTTCTCAAATAGGTCAAGTTAAAAGTTTAGCTAAAACGGTAATGGGCTGAAACTTGATAGTGGCAAAAATTTTAATGTGTACAACCTTCAACGCATTTTAATGTAAGATTCAGTTTATTATTGAATTTTTTTTCGTAATCATAATTAAGGCACTGAATAACTATTAATGGGCAACACTCATATCTTAACTTCATAAAAACAATTCGTACAGTAGATAATATAATATTTTGAAATTTTCATCAGATTTAATTATTTATCCTTAAAATCTAATAGAGTAAATTACCAAAATCATCCCTAAGGTTTGGGCATGTTTGTCATGTTCATCCAAAACAACATTTTTGTGCCATATAGTCCTTCACTTTTGGGAATCCCATTTTCATTCAAACGTCCGACTTTTTTTCTTTTTCTTTTTTTTGCCAAATCGTCCCTATGAAACTGACAAATATAAAACCACAGGGACGATCTTGGCAATTTACTCAAACCCTTTTTAATTTATTTTATTTAATTATTTTTGTTACATATATAATAAAAAAGAATACACATGGAGTTTTAAAAAAATTGATAGTTTTGTCACATAATTTTTAGAGAAAAATGCAATTTGCGTCCCTGTGGTATGTGTGAAACATCAACCTGAGCCTGTAAATTCATTTTTTGGTTTTTTGAGCCCCTGAACTTATAAATTCATAACACTTTGAGTCCCTCCGTCAATCTTCCGTTTGTTTGACTGTTTGAGCCAGGGGTAAGACCGTCTTTTGTCATCTCTTCCCTTCTAAAAACCCCAAATAACTTTATTAAGCCCTAATTTAGTACAGAATATGAACACACATGTGTGGATTTTTTTTAATGTTTACCGATTGTTGTTGATGACGATGTAGATGCTGGGCAGCAGTAAAAGCTCTAGCCATGATACATACTGGCACCATCGTTAATCCTCACCTTCTCCGATCTTCGTCTCCGTTCTTCTCCAATAAACTTTCCTGGTTGTCATCTCCATTACAATATTACATCTCCGTTCATTATCATCCGTTCACTGTTACTCTCCGTTATCGTCACTGTACCATTCATCATCTTCATCCTCAGTTCAGTTCACCGTACACCGTTCATTTTCTCCATCAACCTTAGTTCATCGCCAACCACTGCCGTTCTCCGACCACCCTTCTTACCTCCACACTTCACGACACCATCATCTTCGAGCGATCTCCGACACCATCTTCGTTTTCGTCTCACACCTCCAATCACCATTAGTCATCATAGTACACTCACTGTTAGTTATATTTTTGCAAAGAAATTGTTGCTGTTGTCGTTGAGGAATTAGAGAGAAAGAAGTTTTAGTGACAGATTGGGTGTCAATGTTTTGATTATGTGGTTGAGATTTAACACAGAAGAAGCAAAAGAAGCTTTGCGACAGTTCGGTTTTTGTCGGGAAGATGCTATGTGAATCCCATTTTGGCGTTTAGAGTTTCATATTTATAATAGATCGGGTTGGATCGATCGATTTGGGAATTAGGGTTCTAGGGTTCGTATGAGATCAGTTGTGAAGATGTGTTTATCAGTTGTGAAGATGAATCAGTTTGATCAATTTAGGGAATTAGGGATTATATGTGTTTATCATTAAGGGTATAATAGACATTTCACAATGGCTCAAACAGTCAAACAGACGGAAGACAGACGGAAGGACTCAAACTGTTATGAATTTATAAGTTCAGGGGCTCAAAAAACCAAAAAATGAATTTAGGGGCTCAGGTTGATGTTTCGCACATACCACAGGGACGCAAATTGCATTTTTCTCTAATTTTTATAAATTTTCATCCAAATCACTAACTCGGTTTATTTTTTCTGTTAAGGTGAAGGATGTTTTAAATTTTATAAACTAAGACAGAAATTAATTTACAGCTTCTTTATATAAATCAGTTTTATAAAGAGAAAACGTCATTGGTGTGCAACACATAACAATCGATTACAACTTTTAGTATTTATCAGTTGTAGAGATATAAAAAAATTGTAAAACGTTACATATTTTTTTAAATGTGTTGAGCACCTAGGAAATATGTTGGTAGAAATAAAATATTTATTTAATTAAGATTATGAGGGTAACGAACTAATACTTATTCTGAGTGGCTTGAGTAAAGAAACTTTTGATTCATAGCATTATAATTACAATTTGGTGATGAATTACAAACTTGGTACATATGATAAGATTTTTTTATTTGACCCTTTTCAATAAGGTTACCAGCATTTTAGTTTTATAAAATTTAGAGGTTTAAGTAGATTACAAATAATAATAATATTTAATCTAATCTAATACAAATTCTTATTATTAATTCAATAACCTATCCTATTTGTTTCTTTCTCACCATATACGTCTCTCAAGCCTCAAATAATAATAATAATATATAATCTAATCTAATATAAATTCTTATTATTAATTCAATAACCTATCCTATTTGTTTCTTTCTCACCGTATACGTCTCTCAAGCCTCAAACCCCTAACAGCATCATGCGGCAATAATTTTGTTCATTCTCTTCATGGTAAGTTTGTTATGTTGATTCATACTTTTCATTATTTTAATAAAGATTGTGTGTTGAATAACATGATAGCTTGGCAACCTTAGTCTTTCTCAAGATTCATGTCCATATGGTTATCAAAACTGATGATTTCAATATACCCAAGCTTACCTGGTTACACCAATATGATGTTTTCAAATTTGTTATAATCCGTGGAAACAGCGATGAAGAGTACGATGTCAGGTAAGTGTGACCTGTTATCTTCTTATTGGGTCGATTTGAGTTGTGCTTTTTCTCAAACAGGTCAAGTTAAACGTTTAGCTAAAACGGTAATGGGCTGAAACTTGATAGTGGCAAAAATTTTAATTTTAATGTGTACAACCTTCAACGCATTTTAATGTAAGATTCAGTTTATTATTGGATTTTTTTTCGTAATCATAATTAAGGCACTGAACTGAATAACTATTAATGGGCAACACTCATATCTTAATTTCATAAAAACAATTCGTACAGTAGATAATATAATATTTTGAAATTTTCATCAGATTTAATTATTTATCCTTAAAATCTAATAGAGTAAATTACCAAAATCGTCCCTGAGGTTTGTGCATGTTTGTCATGTTCATCAAAAACAACATTTTTGTACCATATAGTCCTTCACTTTTGGGATTTTTTTCCCATTTTCATCCAAACGTCCGACTTTTTTTCTTTTTCTTTTTTTTTTTGCCAAATCGTCCCTATGAAACTGACAAATATAAAGCCACAAGGACGATCTTGGCAATTTACTCAAACCCTTTTTTAATTTATTTTATTTAATTACTTTTGTTACATATATAATAAAAAAGAATACGCATGGAGTTTTTAAAAAAAATTGATTGTTTTGTCACATAATTTTTATAAATTTTCATCCAAATCACTAACTCGGTTTATTTTTTCTGTTAAGGTGAAGGATGTTTTAAATTTTATAAACTAGGACATAAATTAATTTACAGCTTCTTTATATAAATCAGTTTTATAAAGAGAAAACGTCATTGATGTGCAACACATAACAATCGATTACAACTTTTAGTATTTATCAGTTGTAGAGATAGAAAAAATTGTAAAACGTTACATATTTTTTTAAATGTGTTGAGCACCTAGGAAATATGTTGGTAGAAATAAAATATTTATTTAATTAAGATTATGAGGGTAACGAACTAAGACTTATTCTGAGTGGCTTGAGTAAAGAAACTTTTGATTCATAACATTATAATTACAATTTGGTGATGAATTACAAACTTGGTACATATGATAAGATTTTTTTATTTGACATTTTTCAATAAGGTTACCAGCATTTTAGTTTTATAAAAGAGTAAACTGTCATTTTGGTCCCTGTGGTTTGGCCAGTTTTGCCACTTTAGTCCAAATCTCAAACTTATTACATCTGGGTCCCTGTGGTTTGCATTTTGTTGCCATTTTAGTCCAAATCTCAAATTTGACTAGATTCCTTAACTTAAACCCCCTATTTTGTCTTTATCCTCAGGGATATTTTGGTCATTTAGATTTATTATAACTCAAATTTAATAAATAATAATGCCACTGCCAGAACAACAATAATACCACTGCCAGAACAACAACAAGCACCACCACCACCACACCTCCACCTCCACCACCACCCCCACCCCCACCACCGCATCATACCCACCACCACCATCCCACTGCTGCCAACACCACCATCCCACTGCCGCCAACCCTCCCAACCCTCAAAAACCCTCACATAAGTCAAAGCTGTTAAATCGGCAGTAAAGAAACCGGCTTCAAAATCTCCGACAATCAAACGGAGACAATCAAACCGACAATCTCATCTTCTTTCTTTACTCCGAGCCACACAAAACCCAAACCCTAATTTTGCATCAAACCCATTAACCCACATGAAACTGGACCTTTGATTTGGGGGAAGATGATATGCGGCGGCGTTGATGAACATCATCCCCCAAATTAGCAAACATTAACATCATCCCCCTAATTTTGCATCAAACCCATTAACCCACATGAAATCTGATTTGGGGGAAGATTATATGCTCAAACACAGAGAAATTATATTCCTCAGACATGAGAAACTAACCCTCTCATTCATCATCTTCCTCAGACACACACACCCGGCACCTCTTGTTCAGCCGACGACCCCCCTCTTCTCCGTATAACCGACAACACCCTACCTCCCTGTTTGGTGGGTTGCGTACGGCGGTGATGTGACCAAATAAACGAAGAAAGAGAGGAGAGAGACGGGGTGAGAGGAGAGAGACGAAGGAGAGAAAGAGACACGACGTCACCGGCGACCAACGCCGTCAGCGACGGCGATGACGGTGGTGTTCCGTTTTTCCAACAGGTTCCGACTCCACTCCCCTTCTATTTTGACTTTCCTTAAGTTTTCAAGCAAAAACCGGCAGATGATGTGACTTTTCTGTTTTCCGGCGACGTGGTGGTGGTGTTGGACGACGGCGGCGTTCACGGCAGTGGCGGTGATGGTGGTGCTTGGAGAGAGAAAGAGAGAAAGTGTGTTGTCGATGATGATGATGAAGATGAGCTGCTATGTGTATATATTAATATATATATATATATATATATATTAATTTTTGAATTAAAAAAATGTTGAATGAAAAGCAAAATGACCAAAATTCCCCTAAACTAAAAGACAAAATAGGAGGTTGCAACAGTCAAAAAATGGGGTTTTTGAAATTTGGACTAAAATGGCAACAAAATGCAAACCACAGGGACCCAGATGTAATAAGTTTGAGATTTGGACTAAAGTGGCAAAACTGGCCAAACTACAGGGACCAAAATGGCAGTTTACTCTTTATAAAATTTAGAGGTTTAAGTAGATTTTATTTTTAAAAAACTGATCTATATAAAAAAATAGAAATTAATTTCTGTCTTAGTTTATAAACATCCTTCTCCTTAATAGAAAAATCTTAGTTAGTGGTTGGATGAAAATTTATAAATATTATTTGACAAAGCTATTATTTTTTTTCATATAAAAATTGCATGTATATTCTTTTTTATTATATATGTAACAAAATTAATTAAATAAAAGAAATTTAAAAGAGTTTGAGTAAATTGCCAAAATCGTCTTTGTGGTTTTATATTTGTCAGTTTCATCCAAATATCCTCAACTTAACAGAAAAAAATAAATTGAGTTAGTGGTTTGGATGAAAATGGCAAAAAGTTACAAACGTTAGGGGCAATTTAGTACAAAAGTGTCATTTTGGACGAAAATGACAAACCTGCCCAAATCTCAGGGATGATTTTGGCAATTAACTCTTATTGTTTGTTGTTGTTGTTGTCATCATCATCATCATCACCATCTAATCTAATATTTTGTTTAAATAATATTAACCATAAACTATAACAAAATTAATACCATAGTCCCATGTTAACATAAATATTGTGTATCCTCATTATTATTAGAGTAAATTACAAAAATCGTCCTTTATGTATGTCACTTTTTGCAAATCATGTCCTTTGTCTTCAATAATTACTTTTTTCATACTTAATGTTGACAAATCCTTACATGTTACGTCCTTTAGTCCTAACCCAGTTACTATTCATGGTTAAATTTGACTAAGTCAGCCCCACATAAGGGTATTTTGGTCATTTTATCCTAAATGTTAAAATAAATAATCAACAAAAACAATAAATAAAACAATTTTAAAATTATATATGTATGTATAGTTATAAATATATACAGACTAATGTTTCTCCTTCTCTCTCTAACTATCCTAACCCCACCACCACAACCCAGCTACCACCGCCACCACCACCACCACCACCACCGATCTGCCACCACCACCACTTCACCTGCAAGTTTACTCTGCTCCAAACCAGTTTTTCGGCAATCAAATCATCAAGCTTATTGAGGAGCTTACTCATCTCACTCAAAAGCTTTGTTCCAAACCAGATCTCTCCCCCTTCCCCCCTCTCTCTCACACACACGCCCACCACTATCACCAACACCATTACCACCGTCAACAGCCATAGCTCCATCATCACCACCGCTGCACAAACCCCAACACCGCACCTCCACCACCGCCCAACCCCCAACCCCAACCTGCATATTCAGATCTGAATATGTACAGATCTGAACACCACCACAAAATTCAAACCCTAATCTACATTTAAGCTACTAACCCCAAACAAACCCCAAATCCGGATTCAAACTACAAATCTCCCCACAACCACCACCTAATTCGATCCGATTAGAGAGAGAGAAAAGAGGGCAGTAGAACGAAGACCGCATACGGTGGCGATTAACTGCGATGATGACATCCTTAACTGCGATGATGACATCCTTAATGTGCGGCGGCGTACGGCGGAGAGGCGGCGGCGTACGGCGGAGGCGAGGAAGAAAGTGGCCGTTTGAGTGTCTCCGATAACTAACCGACTCAAAGTAACTGTTTCGTTGAAGTATAACCGTTTTGGAGTCCAACGGTGGGGGTGTGGAGGTGGTGGTAGTCCGGTGAGGTGTGTGCAGGTGGTGGCAGTGGTCCGGTGAGGTGTATGGCGGTTGTGGTATGTCTGGTGAGGTGTATGGCGGTGGTTGTCGGTCCGGTGGTGGTGGTCCGTCGATTAGAGAGAGAGAGAGCTGGTGTGTGTTGAGAGAGAGAGAGAGAGAGGTGTTTATGTGTGAGAGAGAGAGCTGATGTGTGTTGTGAGAGAGAGAGAGAGAGAGCTGTATGTATATATATATAATTTTTTTATTATTTATTTTAGTATTTAGGTAAAATGACCAAAATACCCCTTATGTGGGGTCCAGTTGGTCAGATTTTACCATGAAAAGTAACTGGGTTAGGACTAAAGGACGTAACATGTAAGGATTTGTCAACATTAAGTATGAAAAAAGTAATTATTGAAGACAAAGGACATGATTTGCAAAAAGTGACATACATAAAGGACGATTTTTGTAATTTACTCTTATTATTAATTTAGTTTTGAGAAAGTGTAATGACATATAAATATAAAAAAAATTCAAGAACTATCCTCGCAGTCACTCTATCTATCGTGTATCGAGTATATCCGTTAGTTTTTTTAATATATAACTTTTTTTATTATCTTATCTGATATATAAAATTAGATTTATTCAACACGTGTAATGCACAAGGTTTTTTAAAGATATAACTTCTTTTATTATTTACTATACAATATTACATATATTCAACCCGTGTAATTACGTGAGGGTTCTAAAAATAAAACTTTTTATAATTATTATTTGGTGTATAAAATTAGTTTTATTCAACTTGTGAAATATACGTGATTTTTAATTATTTAATATATAAAATTTTATTTATTCAACCCGTGTAATACACGAGGTTCTAACCTAGTGGATTAATAATTGATAAACCCTTTAATTTTTTTAGCATCGACTTTATAACCAGGCTGGGCCTCGTTAAATCACATTACTTCATATATGAACCGCAAACGCAAAGTTGACTGTATATTTGGGCCTGGTGCCATATTCGGCCCATCCTCATTATCTGTTCCCTTTGAAGATTTGGTAATAGCCGAAGGCACTAGAGGGTAGGGGTGTTCTTTTTATCCGAAACCCGAACCCGACCCGATGCCACCCGACCCGAAAAAATATGATATCCAAATTACCCGAACCCGATAAATGGTTAAACCCGAACCCGATTGACATTATTCGGTTCGGTGAATGGATATTATTTTGGAATATCGGGTTCACCCGAAAAACCCGACAATCTTGAAAAGCATTTTCGAATCCCAATATGTTCTAAGGGTGAGCGGGGCACCAGCGGGGAGTGGCCGCGGTGACCCAATTCCCCCAGCGGGAACACCGCCGCCATCCCTGCGGTGACCCAATTCGGGGAGGTGGGTCGGGGTGAAGTCACTGAAGAAGGGGAGGGTTGTTGGTGGGGCCAGCCTCATTTTCAGCCAATGAAAACTTTTTTTTTTTTTTTGAATAAAAAAACAATTCCCCTAAGAGGGGAGTGCCGCCATCAAATTGGGGTGCGAGGAGAGTTTAAGAGGGGAGTTGACGTGGCATAACCTGATTGGGTGTGCGTAAGAGAGGGGACTCCCCTCTTAGGGGAGTGCCCCTCTCACCCTAAGTTAATTGAGAGTTGGGAGGTGGGAAAATGGGATTATCTTTGGTATCTGTGTTTTGTCTCATCTCATATGGTAAAAATATCTTTAATTTGTGAGCATAGTAGTCTGCCATACACATCTCTATCTATTTAGAAATTTCAAAAGTTAAATATCATATGTATATGTTATCTATTTACAGATTTCTAAAGCTATATGATATGTATTTTATCTATTTACGTTTATATATATTCAAAAGCTTATAAATTTCAAAACCTAAATATCATATGTATCTTTATCTATTTACGTTTATAAATTATCTTAATATTATATATTATTTAATGCATATATTTTGTGTATTTATTATTATTATTATTATTATTATTATCATTTTAGCTATTATTTTTAATATAAATATTGTACGTTTTTTTTTACTTTTCTAGTTTATGGAAGAAGTTTTAGTTAGTGGTGTGCATCCAAATTTATTTCATATATTAATTCTAATAATATATAAATAATAAATATCTTTAGTAAGTATATATATATATATAGGGAAAGGTTAACATACAAAAGTCCTTATCCTACTTCACGTACGCGACGCGCTCAACCATCAGATCTGGGCAATAATCACGCATGGGAGCCCTAATAACGCATGGGAGCAGTTTTTGGGTGATAATCACGCATGGGAGGTGATAATCACGCTTGGAGGTGATAATCACGCACGTTATAATGGTGAAAAAAATAATTACGCACGTTATAAATTCTGTCGCGTATGTTAATGTAGGTTAAGCCATTTTGTACATTATACTTTCTCTCTCTCTATATATATATATATATAGGGTAGGGATAGTGTAAAAAGGAGTAGAATTGTGAGAAGTGTAAGAAGTGTTTTAATCCATTAGATCTTAGATCTAATGGTTGAGATCAAAAGGGACTAAAATGTAAATTGTGTTTTATGTATAGGGTCTGATTTGTTATTTAGAGGGGTAATAGTGTCTTTTAACACATTCAAAATATGGAAACTGTATCCTAAAATCCTAACCCACGATCACATCTCCTGATATCACGCACCACACCTTCAAAAATCATTGACCAAATTCTATCAAAATTCGAAGATCACTGGCGAAATCGGAATCCTCATTGTGTTATAAAGGTAATCTGGTTGGTTCTTCATCCTTGTTCATTGTCATCTACATCGAAAAATTAGGGCTTTTTTTGATTTCTCAATCGCAGGGTGTTTATCGCGAAATCGGGGGGGATAACCAGCAATCGACATCTTCATTGTGTTACAAAGTGATTAGGTTTGGTTCAACATCCTTATTCCTGGTCATCTCCATCAAAAAATAGGGTTTTTTTTATTTATTTCTCAATCTGCTCTGCAGGGTGTTTTACGGCGAAACGGTTGAGAAATTGTTCATGGTGTGGTGTTTTAAACATCTATGATTCAAGACTATACAGAATAAAACACTATTAATGAGGATAAAACACTATGAAAGGAACAGTATATTACATGATAAAACACTATAGAAAGATATAACACTATCTGTTTCCTGTAAGACACTATACAAAATAAACAATATTGATGGGGATAAAACACTATGACTGGGGAATATAACACTACAACAATATTGATGGGGATAAAACACTATGACTGGGGAATATAACACTATTGACTGGGGAATATAACACTACAACAAGAACTTACCGTAAACAATTAAATGTATAGAACAAATCGAATTCGAATCACATCCCTAATATATCGCCTGATATTTTTGGCAGTTATCTTTGGAAATCAATTAATTGATAAGAATGGACAATTACTAATATACCCTTTTGAATTAATTAAGATAAGGGACACTTGTCATTCCCAAATTATTTCTCACACTTCTTACAAAAGTTGGACTTTTTACAGGATCCTCTACCTATATATATATATATATATATATATCCTTGTTTTTTTTCTTAAGTTTATAAAACCAACAGTTTTTATAGATTTAAATTAAATCCCAACTAAACTCTTATCAATTTTGTTTATATTCAAATCCTTTATCTTATGGATAAGCATCATAGTAAAAATTAGTTTATATATGCATATATATTCTATAAATCAAATGATAATAAACATCTGCTTGATTATACCATCGATGTCAATAAAACTTTGACAATCTTGCAATCAATCAACATCGACGATCAACCAATATATTGCTCCAACCTTGCATTCAAGTTTCGAATTCGTTACTATCGATGTCAATAAAACTTTGACAATCTTGCAATCAATCAACATCGACGATCAACCAATATATTGCTCCAACCTTGCATTCAAGTTTCGAATTCGTTACTACTTTCAAAAATCCAGTTTAAAGGTTTGATATTTTACTCTTTATTTGAGAAAGAATGTTATTTATTTTCGTTTCATTGAGAAGTTGAAATAGTTACAATCGTTTGATTGAGAAGTTGGTTTAACTTATCCATGTTTTACTATATTTTACAATGTTTAACTTATTCAACTTTGAATCTTAGTATGTTTAACTTATTCAAGTCTTTAAACAAACAATAATCTGATGTAAAGTTATTAAGTCATATAAACGATTTTAAGTTGAATAGTCAAGCTGTATATTCTTTTATTAATGGCCAAAACTTTTTTTTAAATAATTCTTGGCTTATATTTATTGTACAACTACACTAATCAAAACAATTCAACCGTTATTTTAATACGTTTTCTCTTTTATATGTTCGTAAATAGTAGTGTGTTAAATTTATAATGGTTGCATCTATACCGTTATACTTTTGATTTACAGATGTCAGGATACGATTCGGCTGAAGAACGGAGAGTTGACCTTGACAGCAACGATGACCAAATTCCACCAACAACCGAACCAGTTACCAAGAAACGTAAAGTATACAAAGAAAGATCAGCGGTGTGGAATGATTTTAAAAAGTACAAAAATGAAAACGGTATTGAAAGAGCAAGATGTATTCATTGTAGCAATACGTACAAGTGTGCATCAAAAAGTCAAGGTACGTCTAATCTTCGCACACATTTAAAAGGTTGTGCCCCGTACTTAGCTAAAAAAAGTGGTGGACAAACACAAATCACATTTGGGTTGACAATAAAATGACTGCTTGGAAATTTGATCAAAAAATCGTTAGGAAGGGTCTAGCCTATATGATAATAGTTGAGGAATTACCGTTTCGTTTTGTGGAAAGGAAGGCTTTTAGGTATTTCATGAGCCTAAGTCAACCATTATTCAAAGTTCCATCTAGAAGCACCATTACAAGAGACATATACAATATGTTTCTAGAAGAAAAAAGAAAAGTACGTGATTTTATAAAAAATAATGTGGGTAGGATTTGTCTGACAACAGACACATGGACTTCTAATCAACAATCCAGTTACATGTGTCTAACTGCTCACTTCATAGATAATGAGTGGAAATTAAGGAATAAAGTCTTAGCCTTTTGTCTCCAAGAGAATCACCGTGGTGTGGATATTGGGAAAGCAATTGAAAAATGTTTACAAGAATGGGAAATTGAAAACATTTTAACAGTTTCAGTCGACAATGCTAGTGCGAATGATGTTGCAATAGATTTCTTGAAAAAGGTTTTCCAAAATTCAAGCAAGTGTCTTCTAAATGCTAAATGGATACACATTAGGTGTGTTGCACATATTATAAACCTAGTGGTCCAGGATGGAATTAAAAAGGTTGATAAGTCGGTTAATAAAATTAGGTGGGCGGTTTGGTGGATTAGGAAATCACCTTCAAGGATTGACAAATTCAACGAATTTGCTAAAGTTGTTAATGCCAATACACAGAAACACCTACTTTTAGACGTAGCAACTAGATGGAACTCCAGATACCTTATGTTGGAGGTTGCCCAATCTTATGAGAAAACATTTGAGAGATATGATATTGAGGAGTCTGTTTTTAGAACTGAACTTGAAAAGGCGGGCCATAATGAAATTAAACCTGAAGATTGGCAGAGTGTTAGAACTTTGTGCCATTTTCTGAAACCGTTTTATGATATTACTCAAAGGGTCTCAGGGGCACATTATGTAACGTCAAATTCATGCATAGATGAGATCTACCAAATTCGTGACATATTAGATAAGGCTATTGGCAGTGATACTCTTTGTCAGATTGCAATGACAATGAACGAAAAGTTCCGGAAGTATTATGGCGACATAAACAAAGTAAACTTGTTGTTATACTTCGCTCTAGTTCTAGACCCAAGGAACAAAAAACACTACTTGAATTTACTTTTTATTGATCGTTATGGAAAAGAGTTGGCGGAGAAGAATTTGAAAATTGTTATGGATTCTATGAGTGAATTATATAATGAGTATATTAGAATTCATTCCCAATGTTCAAGTACAACTACTACTACCGAGTCTTCAGATTCATCTACATTGGGTAAACGTCAAAACCATGAAGATACGACATCAAAACCACATTTAAGAAACAAACTCAGGGAACAAATGCAAACACAAACAGTTGAACCTGTCGGTGAGTTAGACAAATTTTTGACCGAAGGTTTTGAAAAGGATTCGGGGAACTTCAATCTTTTAGAATGGTGGAAAGTTAATAGCCCGAGATTCCCGATTTTGTCCTTAATGGCTAGAGACTTATTCGCCATTCAAGTGTCAACGGTGGCTTCAGAATCTGTTTTTAGCACAAGCGGGAGAGTTTTGGACTCGTATAGGAGTTCTTTGACTCCTAGGATTGTTCAAAGTTTAGTTTGCACCCAAGATTGGCTACGAGATGGTTCTACTTCAATTCAAGGTCTCTTAGATGAAGAAGACTGGGACACAATTCAAGAAATCGATAAAGGTACGTTTAATTATTAATATGTTTTGTAATTTTTTTCATTTTAGAATACGTAACCTTGCTATTGCTTATTTTAATTGAATTTTATTTAACATAGCATTGGATACGGAGGAGAATACATGAAGTTGGCAACACAAATTGAAGAGTGAAGATGAATATGAAACTTATTTTAATGCTTTTTTTATTGATATGTTTTGGTTTGATTATTGGTTGATACTTGATACAGTTTGAGTTTGTGGTTTGTTTTATTAAATAATTAACTCTTAGTTTGACATTCTGCTTTTTATGATATCGTTGTTGATCATGTTTATAAATACAATTAGTTAAAATAAAAGTTATAGGGCATGCATCCACAAAGTTAAAAGTGTCATCTTAATAACAATTTAATAATAGATAAATAACATTGATAAGAAGAAGATAGTAAGGAACCTGTTAATTGTGATGCTCCTGAGAATAACGCACTTGGCAAAAGCAAAAGTGCACTAATTTTTAACGTTATTTTACTAATTTCGTGAAAATAACATTAAAAGAGGGGATGGTTAATCATGCATCATGTGGTGGCGTTGATAGCCGAAAGACAAGGGGGTACATGCACCAATTGGCGTTTGTCTCAATTGTTGAGTGTTATGTGCCTTATGTCCAAGGCTTGATGCAAAACCACAATCGAGCCGGGGGTCTCATTGGAAGCAGCCTCTCTATTCCTACAGGGTAGAGGTAAGGCTGTCTACATCCCACCCTCCTCAGACCCTACCTTAGCTTTTGCTATTGGTGGGATATACTGAGTACGATGATGATGATGATGATGTTGAAGATATACTAAGCGTACGTTGTGATAAATATATGCATGATGTATGTATGTGTTATTATTTAAATAATCAAAAGAGTTCTTTTGAGGTTGAGTTGGTGAAAAAAAATAAAACTATCAAATTGCCAAACAAATATTCGTTTGTGAAAGAAATGTTCACACTTTCTAGTTATTAGCAAGTTATGTTTTTTAAGATGGTTCTACAATTTTCAAAATATTATATCCCTAAAAAATATATTTTAGAAGGCTTTAAAATTACAATAGTAAGAATCACAAAACAAATCTAATAATGATTATTTTCACTTCTCGATGTCACTGTAGCTTTTGTACATATGGTATTTGTGTGCATGCTTTTGTACATCCATGGTATTTGTGTGCATCTTCTGTAGCATGAAAACATCAAGTCAAAATTACAAATGGTAGCCTCCACAAGAGTTGCCCACATCAATTTAAACCCGAAACCCGACCCGATAAAACCCGACCCGAACTAACCCGAGAAACCTTTACCCGAATCTAATATGGTTTGGTTATCAGATAAAATATCTAGCCTAGAAAACCCGAGAAACCCGACCCGAAAAACCCGAAACCCGAGAACCAAACCCGAAGAACACCCCTACTAGAGGGTAGGATAGGGTTTTGTGTTTTTGGGCCGCTTGAAGGCCCATATCGTATTGGGTTAACACTTGTTTAGTTCTCTGTTTTGTTGGCAAAGAATCTCACGGATAAACTCACCCTGCTTGGGGCTATGACCAAGGCCAACTCCTCGATCGCTATGAGACCGTGCCCCCTGTTTTGGTGGTATTTTGTATGATTTTAGTTTCGTTGTTTCGCTAGTGGTAGATTTAGATATAGTCTACTAAGCCGTTATGTTGTGTATCGTAGTAGGTTTTATATTTTTTCTCTTATGTGACATAAAACCTGCACACGTCATTTGAATAAATATTTTTGCCGGGCGAAAACTCATTTACGGAAAAAGATGATTGTATACCAGGCTGGGCCTCTTTAAACTGAGCCGATGTCGGGCTCAAAACCGTCTGAAGCTCAAATCATTTATTAATTATTAATTAAATTTTTATACATTAGTAGCAATTATTTATACAATTATAATTATAATTTCTACAGATAACATAACGCATATAGCTATTTTTATCATATTTTAATATAAAAGAAATAATAGACTCGTGAACCTAAACGAGCTCGTTAAATGAAGTTCGCCCGGACTCATTTATATAATGAGCAGTCGGGCATATTTCTAAGCTTGAGCTCGTTTAAGCTCGGCTCAAGTATCTCACGAGCATCTTGACTTGTTTACTCTAAATATATTCAAACCTAATATTGATCAAGTTAATACACCAAAAACTCAAGCTAGTTTTTATAACTTTAAAAGTTTAAATACTTAATATAAGTACAAAATTCATATTCATATTCATATTATTAACAGAATAATATACATGTCATGTTTTATAACCTTTTTAAACGATATTTAATGAATATGTTCAATTTACACATCATATGAGTAATCAAGTTGGTTTTAATTTCCAAAGAACCAAACAAAAAAGTTTTGTTTTCTATATGAGCAGAATTTGATCCTCTACTCCCTACCCCACCCCTACCCCAAGTGTGTGACCTTGTAAAGATATGAAAATGCTTCATGAGGCTCATAATTCACATGCCATCTATAACATATAGTCTCCTCCACACAACCTGTAGATCTTTCCCTAACTCAACTACATCTCTACTATACAAAATTCCATTTATTTTCATCATATGTGTGTATATGTTGTTATCATTTACTCACATATAAGGTTATTTTTCCCATATAATAAGCAACTACGCGATATTTGTCGTGATCCACAAGGCCAGGTTTAAACTAAGACACCAGGTTCCTAGGAACCCACTCGGTTTGTAATTTTTAGTGAAAATCACTATAGAAAATATAGTAGGAACCCATAAATAAATGTTGGGTGAACCCACAACAAAAAGCTTCTAGTCTGCCATTCGTGAGACTCGTTTCTATCCTTGACATCCGGAGTTCGATTCTTGCATCAGCATCACTAAAGTCAATATTTTTTCCATCCCACTAGCTATCCTGAAGTTGACTGAAAATTAAGCACCTAGAAAAGGGAACACAGTGAGAAAAAATTCTGGATCCGCCAACTGGTGATCCAACCTACTAGAGATATTAGAATCACTATCTTTGTGCAATGATTGAAGTCGAAACGCGCATTCAACCAAATCTTTTACATATACATGATATTTTGTTGTGAACATTTTTAATTTTCAAAGTTGAACAAAAATAGTGATTCAAATATCATTTCGAATTTTAGTCGAACATATGATTTTCACATTGTAATCATTTATGGGTCCCATTGATTTCATCAAGCCTAAATGATGTACTACACACCAAAACCAATGGAAGGAGAGTGAACGAAGGAGAGTGAACCTCAAGTCACTTTTTCCTTGAATCGAACCCACAATGGCTTGGGCCCTAAGATTTTGTAATGTGCCTCTTGATTTGTGTAAGTTTTGGAATTTTTCTAATTTTTTTTTGAACGGTCAACTGAATTAATCTCGAGCACTCTCGAGGCACCCACTAGACTAAACGGAGTACTCCGAGAGTAACCCGAGTCCACCACCAATTCCGGGGAAAACCCGGTAAGCCACCCGCCCGTAGGCACGACGGTGAAATTACCAGTAAAACCCGTTTGGCTCAAGTATCGAACCCAGGTTTCTCTGGGACTTCTATTATTGCCCACCAATGCCCCACTCTGCACCAAGTGGGAGTTAAACTTGCATCTCTCAAGAGTAATGCAAGCCTTTCACCACTTGATCTAGAGATCATTGGCATATTTTGCAAGCAACCAATGCTAAATCTTTTGCCGGCCAAGCTGTTTTCAAATAATTGAAGCTCGTTTTAATAATCTCTCTACATATTATTAAAGGGTGATATATTTTCATATGTTGTGAAATACAACATGTTCCTGTAACAACATTAGAGCATTCACATCCATTCCATCATATTTTCACTCTAAATTACACAAAAAACACTACATTTTCTCTCTACTTTTCAATTAAATAATATTCTTTTATACATTTATCATTACATTTTCTCTCTCCTACACTCACAGTCACTTCCAAAATATTCTTTTTACACATGTACCCTTTGACCTTTTTTATTCACAATAATATTCTCAATTTTTTCATAAAACTACAACTTTGTTTTTATTTGGTTTTCGTATGGTTTTATCAATTCATTTTAGGTTTCGAAATGAAATAATGTGCTTATTTTTATCGGTATTTTGATGTGAATTTTTTCGTGCGGTTAATATTGTTGTACCATCACGTTTTTATTAAATTATGATGTACTTTTTCATCGTTACGTTTACGTGTGAATGTTCATAGCCAAACCATAACCACAACAAACTGAACAAATGTAGATATCGTTTTGGTCAATCTTAAGACTTTATATTTTTCTTTCTCGTTTTTCGTAGCGTATAGTCGTATACAGCTACTATATCAACTAAATTTTCACTTGGTCCCGGCTGCAACACGCTGGTTTAATAGCACTAGATTATTTCATAGTAACAACTCAACGGTCAAGATTAATCCTCCCGCCTTTTCTCCTTATAAAACCCTCCAAACCCTCTTTCATTTTATTCAAACACCCAATCTTGAATTCTTTGGTGTTTTCCATTTGGAAGATGCTACTTCGTAGCTCATCAAATCCAGCCCTTAATTCATGGTTTCTACATGAAACCCACAAAGAATCATCACCATTCGATCCGTTATCCATCCGCCGCAACCCCAAATCACCAACAATCACACTTTGCTCCATGAACTCACCCAAGAAACTCATCAGAGCTTCATCCGAAACCGATCTGATCATCAACTCTCTCTCCCCACTTACCAAAACCACCGGTTCTTTGATCGCTTCTATCGCTGTTGAAGAAGACACTGAAGGAGAGGAGAGTGATCATGAGTTTTTGATGTTTTCGACTTCGGGTTTGTATGATAATGGGCATCGTGGGTTTGAGGTTATGGTGGATGGGACGGGTGGTGGCGGTGGAGGCGGTGAAGGGAAGATATATGGTGGCGATGGGTTCGGGAATGATCATGAGGATAATAGTATGGATTTGTATTATCAGAATATGATTGAAGCAAACCCTGGGAATGCAATGCTTCTTAGCAATTATGCTAAGTATTTGAAAGAGGTATATATGGTTTATTTGATTAATTTGTGTTTTAATATGCATATCATGATTCATGGATTGATAAAAGCTCGAATCCGGCAGAGTTTAAACAAGCCTAGGGCTAAAGATAAGGTTGTTTAATAAACGAGTCCGAGGCCTGGATTTATTTATATAACTTTTATATAATAATATATTAAATATATATTTATATAATAAATATTATATATAAATTGTGATAAAAGCAATGTTTTAAAATCCGGTTTTTATATCGTACCGGATTTGCTCAGAAACAGTTTAGCCGGGTGTATCGGGCGGTTTAACCGGTTCTACTAGACGGTTCAACCAGTACAACCAGCTGGTTTGAACCAGTTTTAAAAACATTGGATAAAAGTAACTAAAAATATATATTATGTTGAATACAAAAGTTATCGTTACAAATATAAAAAACAAATATAGACGTAGATAAATTAATCGATAAACCAAAAAATGAGCCGAGCCCGAGCTTGAAAAACTACTCGTGAGCCCATGTGAATCAATGACTGGGCTAAACACATGGGTTTTCAAGGGGAAACATTTGATGGGTTGTGATCACAAGCCGAGCTTGAGTTCGAGAAACTACTCAGGAGCTGAGCTTCAGCCATAGAAATAGAGCTTGAAATGAGCCAAGCTCGAGCTTGATCTCTCATAAGTTAAACGAGACAAGTTCGAGCCTAAACGAGGTCGCGCTCAACACGGCTCGTTTACACTTTAACACCCTTAGATCGATTTAATGATTTTCATGTTGATCTGTTGTTTTAAATAGGTTAGAGGCGATTTCCCCAAGGCTGAAGAGTACTGCAGCAGAGCAATACTGGCGAACCCGAACGATGGAAATGTTTTGTCAATGTATGCTGATTTGATTTGGGAGACACAAAAGGATGCCCCTCGTGCGCAAAACTATTTTGATCAAGCCGTTCAAGCATCGCCAGATGACTGGTATAACGAATGCTTATTTTTAAAGAACTTTGCTTTAGACATAATATTTTTTGGTCATTTGATCTAAATTTGTTTGTGTCATGATGATGGTGCAGTTATGTTATGGCTTCTTATGCTCGGTTTCTTTGGGACGCTGACGACGAAGAAGAGGAAGAGGATGAAGTTGTTAAACAAGATATTTGTGATATGAATGTATTAACACCAAGTTTCTTAACAGGAACTTCACAGTTACCTCCAATTGCTGCAGCTTCTTAAAGATGAATACTCTATTGTATTGACAAAGATAATATATAGTAACTTTCTAACCCCACCTTTGTTTGTTGTTTATTGTTGTTTTTTATTTGTTTTTCTGCTTTTTTAACAAGCCATGTGATATTGTCATGGTTGCAAAAATCGCGACTAGCCGGCGATTAATCGCTGACTAGTCGCCCATCAACTGAGTAATTTTCAGCTAATCAGTAAAAAAATCGCTAGTCGGCCCTAGTTGGCCCTAATCGCGACTAGTCGGTCGGGAAAAATCGGAAACAATCAGGAAAAAACAAAAAAATCGGAAAAAATCAGAAAAAATCGGAAAAAAACACATATTCCGGCCAAAACCTCCCAGATTCCGGTCCAAACTTGTCCACTTAAAAAAATTACGTATAAAAATATATGTATATATGTATAAAAACTTAAAATTATACATAAAAAGTCCGATCCGATTAATCCCGATTAATCCTGATTAATCCCGAGTAGTCGCTAGTCCCTACCTCACCGACCCGCTAGCGACTAGCGAGTTCTCCAACCTTGGATATTGTCACTTGTCATATCAAGGGTTTGTTGGTTACTTGGTTATTGTAGATATATTTCTATACCTGTGGTTTTTGTAACTAATATGTTACAAGGGTAATAAAATAATATTATGACTTCTTGTATACTTTATAAATAACCACTTGTTTACATATATAGCTAAGTAAGTTGCTTCATATATGAATGATGGAGCTTACTTCAAGATAAAAAGAAATATTATTAGGCTTATAAAGAGAGGACCATTACCTTTTGTATTGAAGTACAGCTGCTCAAATGAATTGATTGGATGGAATATGACAAGAGATCAAAGGAGGGTTATGTTTTATTTATCTGTTGTTATGTGACTTGAAAGAAATATCTAGCTAGCATGATGTGAGACGTTGCACATAACGTGTAGCGGTACAGGGTTCTGGCCCCGCAAATATGTCATGATTATTGATTTAACTTCATTGTATTTTATCATTACACACTGTTATGGATACAACATGAATAACAAATCCGTGCATATACTACCATAAAAGAAACCATATAATTTTCATCATATCTCTTGTATGTATGTTAATGATTAGAAAAAAAAAGCCCTTCATTGTAAACACCTGTTAGGACAATAAAGAATTGATTAGGGTATTGTGTCGTCCTTCTAGTGAGAAAATGTTACATGTTTCATCTGAATTCATGAAGTTCTTTACTTTATTGGGCCTCAGTGCAAGGCGCTTAAAAAGCGAGGGCTTTTTAGGCGAGGCGTATAGTATAAATATACCATTTTTAGGGGTTTCAGACATGTTTTAGGCTTCTTTATGGCTAGTTTAGGTTGACTCTAGGCTTGTTTAGGGTTGGTATAATTGTTAGAGACCTGTTCAGACGATTTTTTACCAGAATTTCGTTTGGACCTGGCCTGAAAATGCGCCTGAGGGCCTGAAAGAGGGTTATTTATGTTAGAATACTTCTTGTTTTCTTATATATATATAATCAATCGCATTTTATAATAACTAATGATATTCTTGTATAATATACTACAAATGAGAATTACACAGAATCACTAAATAACAACTTCAAATGATCCAAAACCAGCCAAGAACAGAACCCGAAACTAATCCTAAACACAAAAACAAAGCCATCACAACAGCAGCCATTTCAGCTTCTGAAGGTGGAACCGATTTTGGCGCCAGAATCATTATGACACTTGTCAAATACCCATTAGTGAACCCCAAAACAACAGTCAAAAACACCACAAACACCTCATTTCTAACCCATTTCGGTCCATGCAAACAGGCCGTAAAAAGCAGATACAGCAACAATCTCCCCAAACAACCCCATGTAGCTTTAGCAACACTCTTTAAAACATAAACAGCAGTAAAACATTTCCCTCCAAAATCCGCGATATTATAAATGGTAATTAATATTATCGGGTACCAATCTTTGAGGACTTTTGATTTTATGTTTTCTGCTAAAAATCCTGGGAAAATTGATAATGTTACGGTATATATGATGAATATTCCTAAAGCGGGCCATTGAATCGTTCTTGCTACATCCCAAAGTTTTGTCTGTGACGCCGAACTGTTATTTTGTTGTAGTTTGTAATGGTGTTCCATAACTGGTAACTTGTACAACAAGGTGCAACAAACCATGCAGAGTAGCAAAATAACAGTGCTAACTAGGAAATATAAGTGTGCACTTTTCTTCAGCCCTTGTGGATCATGTGGAAGTGATGCTTTTGTTATGATTCTCAAAAAAGAGACCAAAATTCCTGAAAAGTTTGTAATTTTATTTATTAGCTTATTTGGCGCATCCGAATGTTATTACTACCCATTTGCCTAAAAACTTTAAAACTTTGTTAAATGAAAACGGGTCAAATAGGTCAATACTTCATAATACCCCAAAGTATATTCAAATGCTTAATTTTTATTTAATGGATGCAGTTTTCATCATTTCATATTTAATTATGGGTCGATCCGGTTTTCTTTGGCCAATTCATAGTTGTCAATAGCGCACGTTATGGTGAATAGCGTAGCGTATAGGTGAAGTGTCGCTACAGGCCCTGTAGCGATAAATAGCGGATTTTTTTTATTATCTTTGTTATATTTTTAGATGATTAGTGATAGCGTATTTGAGCTATTTTAGCACTTTTATACATATTTGGTGTGTTAAATATAGTTTTGATTATTTTCTACCCCTTAGCGCTAAACATGAAATGACAGGCGCTATTTCGTCGTTATCGCTCCGTAGCATATAGGTAGTCTGTTGCTATGGTCCGCTATTCGCTATCGACAACTAGGGGCCAATTACTTTTTAATATTTATAAAAATAAAAATGAACAAAAGAATGTTCCTGGGGTAGGCTCAACCTGACCCGGCCCGTTACGCTTTATACAAAACTATCCATCTTAACCAGTTACCTAAACCGACCCACACATACCTGATGAAGCAGTTCCAGCAAAAACAGCCTGCATGTATTCTTTCGGCAACTTCCCGGCGGATCCTATAAGGCTCCCGCCAACCAAGCCATCAGCTAAACCGCTGACCACAACTGATGCAACCACTACATAAAATGCTGACATGGACTTCTCGTGCCAAGAAACCCAATCAAGCGTGGGACTTACCATGAGCGACGCAACAAACATGGTAAATCCAATGTTCATCCGCACTTGAAAGCCGACTAATCTGCTGAAACTACTCCACTTTATCATACAAATCAACGTTAAAAGCGACGAACCCATATAAGCTACTGAAAACACTTTTTCCACATGTTTATCTGGATAAAGATAACCGAAGTAATCGATAGCAGTGATTAAAGCATTCCATGGAAGCAAATTTCCTGCACCAAGTAAGAAGTGAATTATATAAGCTAGTTTGCAGGTGTCTTTCGGTATAATGTCATTCGACTCGTTCTTTAAACTCTCCATTTTTTCTGATCCTTTGGTGCTTAGAAGGGTGCATTATATAAGCAGGAATAAAGATATTTTGGTGTGAATTTTATAAAAAGGAAGATTCTTTTCAAATCTTTTGCTCTGGATCATTGGAAATCCGCCTTTAATTCAAGATTGATGTGAACTGTGCAATGTCTCAGTTTTTTTATATGATGGCTGTCTATTACTTAGTGAAGCAGAATCCATCAATGTAAAAGGAAGGTAATTTTTCTTATGTATATAACTATTTTTATTTTTCCTTTAAGTACATCTTTATTCTAACTAGTACCCCCCCCCCCCCCCCCCCCCCGGTTGCGGCAGGGACGTAAAATACTGCCAAACAGCACCAATGCCACACCACGGTCATCAACCACCAACACTGAGAAAGCTCGTATAAATAGAAATGAAAATAAATAAATAAAAACCAAACGACAAGAAAAGTAGACGTAAAAAAAGTTGAACCACACACGTGAAACGTAAAACATAGAAAAAAATAACTAAGTCGATCTAGGACCCACGCGTTGCGAAGGGGCCGTTAAACAGGAAAATAATAGGCGTAAAAACATTAAACCAAACACGCACGTTGTGCCATGTTAGCTCGCAAAATTTAGACCAAAACGTAAAACGAAAAATTTGTAAAACATGAAAAGTATCAGGGACAAAGCTGAAAGTGAAAAGTGTTAGGGTTAAACCGTAAAAGATGTAAAAATATTAGTGTTAAAAGTAAAAAAAATTAAAGATAAAAAAAACAAGTGGGGTACAACCAAGTATGCCAGAGTTACAACTAATAACGCAACACAAAGTTGAAAATTAATATAAAGTTAATTAATTGACATAGACTAGGTTTTACAAAATAACGGGCTGACGTTGAACCCAAATGTTGTTACTCTATCATACAACAACACAACAACGATCATAGTAAAATCCCGAGTCTAGGAGAATGGGATGTAGGCACACCATACCTCTGGCTACTGTTACTTTATCACACATGAAAACAAATATGTCCCACGTGGGGATGTACATGGATGGCAAGAAATGATTTGTAGTTTTTCTTTAGAGTCAACTGCCATTTTGGTCCCTGTGGTTTAGCCATTTTTGTCATTTTAGTCCAAATCTCAAACTTTTTAAATCTGGGTCCCTGTGGTTTAATTTTTATTGTCATTTTAGTCCAAAATCCAAAAACCTTCTATTTTGAATGTTGAAAGCATTGTTTTGTCGTTTTGTGCAATGGCATTTTGGTCATTCTGATTTACTCTTCTAATAAATTAAAATAAAATTAATTATATATTATATAATATATATATATATATATATAACTCTCTCTCTCTCACTAAAACACATATACACTCTCTCTCTCACTCATCTTTCTCATTTCATAACAAAACCCTAACCCCATTGTTCTACTCTGCAAACCGCATCCACCACACCCTCTGCCACTCTCTCTCGACTCTCGACTGAGCCCCGGCAACTTGAGCAGAATCCTGCCGGCCAGTGGCCGTTCTTGTGCCAACGGGAACCCACAACCACCTCTCCATACACACCCACACACACCCAAATCAGACAGGTAGCGGCGGCACGGTAACGAAATTAGAGGAGGAGAGAGAGAGAGAGACGGAAGAGAGAGAACCGGTGGAGCCTGTGTCGTCTCTGATGACCGTGGAGTTACAGGTGATGAGGTTTCACGATGTTGATGTCGCTGATGATGACGATGGCAATCGCCGTACGGCGATGACTCCGGCGGCTGAAACCCAAGTCAGTCCGGTAAGCATTCCAACCCGTCATCTCTAGGGCTGTAAATGAACCGAACGTTCAGCGAACAGTTCGTGAACCGTTCGGCGGGAAGTTCGTTTATGTTCGTTCATTTAATAAACGAACGAACATGAACAAGAAATTTCTTTCGATTAGTTAAATGAACGAACATGAACAGAGGTCTCGTTCGTTCGATTGTGTTCGTGAACGTTCGGTAAGGTGTTCGTGAACATTCGTTGATTTGTGTTTGTTTATGTTCGTATGTTTTTGTTTTAATTGAAGATCTTTGTACTTCTTATATTTTATTTGTACCTTTTATATTATTAAACTTTTATTTATTTTATTTCCCTAACAATTAAACTAGGAAACCCACTTTCACCTTGTTTGTGCGTCATTTCCCTTTCATCTCTCATTATTTACATACACGAATACGATCGACCTCCGTTCCACAATAAGGGATTCCAGTTCGAGTGCTACTCTCTGGGCCATCTATCTTTATCCTTCGTCGAGTTCGTCAAATTTATTTGTGTTCGTTTGTGTTCGTGAACCGTTCGCGAACAAGCTCATTTCCTTAATGAACGAACACGAACATAAAATCTCGTTCGGTAAGTGTTCATGAACCGTTCATGAACACATTTATTTCCTTAACGAACGAACACGAACAAGGCTTTGTTCGTGTTCGTTCGGTTCGTTTACAGCCCTAGTCATCTCCTTCTCTTTTCTTTAAGATCTATGAAGATCTATCTATTTTCTTTGGCCCGTTGTGGTTGACGTTTCAGGTGGAGGTGGTGGTTCTCCGACAAATTGGTGGTGATCGACGACAGGAAGCAGAGAACTACCGCCGGCCAGCGGCAGTGTGATTGTGGGTGTTTACGGAAGATGGAGTTTGGGTGTTGTGGATGAGGAGATGGGATCAATCTACTGGCCGTAGATTCAGAAGATGGAGTTTGGGTGTTGTGGATGAGGAGATGGGATCAGTCGTCGGTGGTGATTGTAGGTGTTTATGCACAACTCTGTGTTGTTCAACAATTCCAAAGATTCAGAAGCCGTCGTCGGTGGTGATTATGGGTGTTTATGGAAGATTCAAAGTCTGTGTTGTTCAATTGTTCCGTCGTCGGTAAGTGGCCGAAGGTGGTGGTGAGGATGTGTGTTTTAGAGAGAGAGAGAGTATGTGTGTTTTAGAGATATATATATATATATATATATATATATATATTATATAATTTATAGCTAATTTTGTTTTAATTTATTAGAATTATTAAAATAGTTTTTTTAAAATATTAAAATCAGAATGACCAAAATGCCCTTGTACAAAAGGACAAAACAATCAGCTTTCAACAGTTAAAATAGGGGGTTTTTGGATTTTGGACTAAAATGACAATAAAAGTGAAACCACAGGGACCCAAATTTAAAAAGTTTAAGATTTGGACTAAAATGACAAAAGTGCCTAAACCACAGGGACCAAAATGTCAGTTTACTCTATTCTTTACTTTGTGATGTATATTTATTCTACTGTTATAACACAAGTTGGCTTTGCTTTGGTGTTTTAATCCTTTTCAATCATGTTACAGGAATCATATTTATTACTCCAACAGATCATGTAATGACACCTTGGAGTCTATATGGTCCATTCCTTAGCTTCTCAGCGGTAAAATATTCTCCATATATTCTGATTTTCACCTTTATGTCATCTATCTATTCACAGTTCTCCATAAGGCCACAGGGGTGGCGCGTTATTTTATCGTGATAAAGTCCCATCACGCGTTATGGAACATAGCACACCGCCGCCTCCAGTCTTATCACGCGTTATAACTTCAACTCCGTTGATTTTATCACGCGTTGATTTGAAATATATGACCGTTTTTTTGACCGTTTGCACATTATTTTACCGTTTGATTTGAGGGTTTTTATATAAACTCCAATTTATTCCCCCTATTCAATAAAAAACTCTCCAATTCAATTTCAAAACTTCCTAAATTCAACTAAAAAACACAAAAATAAATACAACAAACATGGAAGGATCAAGCAAGAGAGGTGAGGGTTCGAAAAAAAGAGGTTCGGGTACGAAGAAAAATCCCGTAAGACCCAAGGTTCGAGCGAATCTTGGCGAGCCGACGCGCTTTAGGTTGCAAGACGAACCCGACCAAGTCCCACCCTTTCAAACCCAACAATATCCACCCCTTCAAACCCAACAGTATCCACCCTTTCAATCGCAAACGTATCAAAACCAACCGTTCGTCCCACCGTTTCAACCTCACCAATTTCAACCCCAAACGTATCAAACCCAACCCCACCAACTCGACCCACTACTAGAAACCAACACCGTCATCCATCATTTTGCAAACGCGTATCGTGAACCACCCGTTTAGTGGGGTTGGGAGATGCCACCCGTTTAGTTTTTTTTTTTTTCCAATGTTTAGTTGTTTTTTTTTTATTTTGCTATGTAATTTATTTTTTAAGTTTAATGAAATTTATATTTTAGTGTTTTATTGTTAATTTCTAATTTTAAAATGAAAATTAAAAAAATTTGGGAGTGATATAATTCTATCACTAGTGATACCACCCCCACTACAATTCTATCACTAGTGATAGAATATTGGGTGATGACATAGCATGATTTGATTGGATAGTGGGAGTGATAGAAATTTATCACTAGTGACCACCCCTCCTCCCCTAAGATCATAACTAAAGGTGTGGTTGGGGGGAGGGGGGTAACGGGTCAAAATAGGATTGGGTTGGAAAGGGCTATTGGTATGGGTTGAAAGTTCCATGTGGTGGCGGAACTAAGAATTTATTTCATGGGGGTTGGAAAATTTTCATTATCAGTTGTCTATAGCTAAATATTACTTTTTTTCGGTTTGGGCCGAGTCACAAAATAAAAAAAATTCAAATTTTTCGACCCAAAAGTTTTCAAGCCCAAGTAGCAAAGCCGAGAAAACCAAAACTAAACGGTTTTTACAAACCTAAATGAGGAATTTTCGGGTTTTTTTGGTTTGAGCGCAAGAACTACCAATGCACACCCCTACAACCGGTGGCGGTAGACGTCTCGACAAAATTGTCGATTGAGTTTTTACTTTGAAGAGTCGACTTGTGGGTGTGGGGTGTGTGTGTGTGGGGGGGGGGGGGGGGGCAATCAAATATACAGCTCTCTCATTTTTATTAGGTTACTTTTTTAATTGTTAAAAATGCTTGGGCTAAATGGTGTTTCGGTCTTTGGGTTTTAATACTTAACTAGATGGAAGTCCCCGCCGCGATGCGGTCGGGGCTTAGAAATTAAGACGTCACATACACAAATAAAGCATAAACGCTAGGTTTAAAACACCCATAAAGTGTTATTCAACGGTACAACGTTTGTGTGTATAAACAAACTCCATAATTTATAACATGTCAAATACACCAACTATATGAAATATGACAAAAGAACACAATTGGGAAGTCAGATTTGGCTAAGCATCACTATCACATGAATCAGAAAGCCGAGCTTCATTTGATGATTATGAAGCGGAGTATGACTTCTATCGTGATCTTGTGGAGGCGCCTGAGGCGATACCGTTTATCTCGCTTATCAAGTTCCCCCCTTTTGTCATTCATAGATCAAACACATTCGAGTGCATATTCTTCGCTACATACTCCCCAGCCTAACTACCACCGTGTCCGTCATACACCCCAAAGAAGCCCTAATATCATAACTAAAAAATCATTAGGCGGGTCGAACAAACCCAACACATTTTATCAAGTGTCGGAAGCACCTAAACATGTTTTATCCAGTGTTAATGCTGTTAAAAAAGAGAAAAAATGAAGTATTAATGACAAAAAAAAATATAATGGCCAAATGAACCCAATCATATAAGATGAAAAAAAAAAGAATTAAGGTATCTTTTGTTTTGGCTTGCTCTCTAAAGTATGATGTCAACTTACACTTTGAATAAGAATTTTTTTCACTTCCATCATACATTTATAATCCTGAATTATAAAACAAAAACTTCATTTTAATAAGAAAGTTTTTCACTTGGTGGACAACAACCACATAATCCAATTTTTCTTTTTTTGAAAATCACCCAAAGCCAAAGGTACAACTTACCTAAGCTAAAATTTATTGCTTATTTATATTGTTTAACTTCCATCATACATTTACAATCCTGAATTATAAAACAAAAACTTCATTTTAATAAGAAAGTTTTTCACTTGGTGGACAACAACCACATAATTCAATTTTTCTTTTTTTGAAAATCACCCAAAGCCAAAGGTACAACTTACCTAAGCTAAAATTTATTGCTTATTTATATTGTTTAATGTTTAATGTTTAATGGGTTTCGTCTAAAATAGTCTTATTTTTTTACTTGTATAAAATGGGGTTGGTTGTTTTATATTTATTAATTAGTTTATAATAGGTTTATACAAGTATATTTGTTTAACTTTAAATCTTGTGCAAATATTTCTTTGGAGTGGGTGTTAAAACTTCATGGGGTCGGTTTCAAAGTTAATTTTTTATGGGGGTTGGTTTAAAAATTTCATAGGAATTGGTCTAAAAATTTCTTAGAGGTTGCTTGGGATTATATCACATATAATACTAAAAAAAAATCATGGGGTGGAGCCGCACCCCATACTCTAAACCTAGGTACGCCCAAGGTTCCTTGTCTGGTTGGGTTGACCTGCGAACCCTTTCTTGTCAATAATTGGTTCATTTGACTTGTTTGAGATAAAACATAAATTGATACTGACCCATTGATAAAAAAAAGAAGTGTCATAAGTTTCGAATTTAACAAGTAACAACTCCTGATAGGAGCATTTAAGATTCTTGAAGAGGAGACATAATGTTCAACCTACACTTGCACTTGTTTATTCTTGTTATAATCGGTTCATATAACATGTTTATTCTTTTTGGGTAAGTGGCAATGACTTAAATTTGGTATTTGCTATGCTTGGAAGATGTGGGAATTTAATAGTGAAGTTTAGAGGCCGGTTAAGGTGTTTAAGTGAACATCAACATCAAAATAGTGAACCTATGTTTCTTTAGGGTTGGAAAGAGGAGGTTAAAGCAATGGCTCACGATCTTGAAATGACTATTGGTGAGCCCTAAAGCTTTTGTAGATTCATGGACCACTGGCTTGTATGTAGAACTTGATTCTTTCAACTCCCTATACATTTTTTGTTTTATTCTTTTTTAGTATGGTTGGTTGGCTACCCCCTTGTCAAAATACCTGAGCAGCTTTAATTTTTTTAAAACACATACAAAATATAAAAATAGTTGATTTCTTTCGTAGGTTCTTTAAATATATAAATTATTAGCTTAATCTTTATTTCCATCTTACTCAGTGTTAATTGGGTTAATCAATATGTCAGTATTAGACCATACCAATATAGTATATATTTACACATTACAATATTTACAATAAATGTGTAAATATATACTATTGGGTTAATCAATATGTCAGTATTAGACCATACCAATATAGTATATATTTACACATTACAATATTTACAATAAATGTGTAAATATATACTATAGATCGGTATGGTCCAATAAATAGTACACATACTTTTGGGTAGGCATGCACTTGGATATATTGGCAATAGGGCTGACAATTTTACACGAATACACGACACGAACCTACACGAAGTTAACAGGTATCGTGTATGACCTTAACAGGTATCGTGTATGACCTTAACAGGTATCGTGTACCAAACAGGTAGACACGAGATTATCTGTTAATTTTCATGTATAAACAGGTTAAATACATGTTTACATCTTAATACCCGTTAGTACACGATAAGAAATTAAATTAAATAAAACTCATCAGCCATGTGCGTGTGGGTTCCTTAATTCCTTTCTATTTTCATTCCTCATTCAATTCAAAAAAATAAAACCCTAAACTCCCTTTGTAACTCTCAGATAGCATGTCGTGTTCGTGTTAACAGGTATTAACAGGTAATTTTCGTGTATGCCGTGTTCGTGTTTGAAAAAAGGACACGATAAGTTATCGTGTCGTGTATGTGATTTCGTGTATCGTGTCTTATCGTGTCGTGTCTTATCGTGTATGGGTATACACGATATGACACGCCTAATTGGCAATGAGTATGGACAAACACTTTTTTTTTGGTAAACGCGAGCCCATTACTAAAAACCTTACGGGACCCGGTAATACTTTGCTAATCCATATGATCCGGTCAAATGTATCCTTAGTTGGTAAAACTTACAGGACCCATTAATACTTATGGGACCGACTAATACCTTGCTAGTGGAAATTGTTTGTCATTGCCACAAGTTGAAGTATGGACCAACTTTGTTGAAGCATAATGTCTTTTTAAATATTCTCTGTATATAGATTGGAAACAAATATATGTGATGGATTCCTATTGGCACGAACAAAATATAGTCACTAGAGGTTACAATTTTGACTCATTTACTTATAAGTTGCCGGTTTGCTTATGTTTTATCTCACACGAGTTATAAAAAGCTAGTTACAAAGGAAAGAAGCTGAAACCGACACAAAATATAATTTTAATGCATGCTATCTCCTAAATTACTTATTTAACAAATTTGACTTAGTATTATAATGAAGTTTTTTTTAATCTAATCTACGTATTAGTTAACTATAAACAAAAACTATTTACAGGTCAATCCGACTTGTATTTAATTATTAGTAAAAGTTTATAATTTGTGGAATTCAGCTCCAATAAGAAAGTTTATGGCATAAAAGGATGCTTAAGATGCTTAACTTTTTTTTTTTAATTTGTGATAATAATGTTTCTAAAGAAAGAAATTGTTGTAATAAATTGGATTATCACAATCAAGCCCATCACTCACATTAACATAGCATAGTACCATAAACATATGGCTTTGCCCACAGCCCATAACCCAAACCCAAATTTATCATAATCTTCTATCTTGTCATTTAGATATGGTTCCTTTACCTTTTTGATTTGTGTAGTGAATCCAATGGGCTAGTGGGCTTCTTTATTGGGCCGAATTTGGGTTCTAGCCTGCATTTTGATAAAGTGAGTACATCACCATCTCAAATAATAAAAATAATCTTATATATTCACCCTTTTAGATGTTTCTCACCGGTAGAGGATCCTGTAAAAAGTGCTCAAAGTGTGAGAAGTGTATTATAACACTATATATAATACTTTATAACACCGTATAACAATATGTAACACCATATAATACCATATAACACTATGTAACACTATATATCATTATATAACAAATATAATATATAACAAATATAACACTATAGGTTGTCTGATAGCATGTCTATGATAGATGTATAGTGTTATATTTGTTATATAATGTTATATAGTGTTACATAGTGTTATATGGTATTATATGGTGTTACATATTGTTATACGGTGTTTATATGGTGTTATATAGTATTATATATAGTGTTATAATACACTTCTCACACTTTAGACCATTTTTACACTATCCTTACCCGTTTCTCACCATCTCAAATAATAAAAATAATCTTATATATTCGCCCTTTTAGATGTTTCAAAACACGACAAAAAGCTTTTCAAGCATAATTCTATATTTCTATGTAGCATCTACTCTCATTTATTTATTAGTTATTTAAAAACAAATAAAATATTTTGTTAAAAGATTTTTTTGATGGTGATTATAAAGATGGTGAGTGGTCAAAATATATTAATTATATTTTATATGAGATAAGTGATTATACGGTCTAGACTTAAAAATAAATTAAAAATACCAGTAACGAAATTTGATGACTATGAGTGTGTGGGTTCTTAGAAATCAAGAATACAGAGGTAACCTATGAGTGAGTTAGTGTATGTTTATATTTGTTCGTTTAACCTTAACCAATGATAAACACATATACCAATGTGTTTTGTTGTTCATTAAGACAATGAACTTGTTCAAGCTCGTCTAACTTCTCTCGTTAATAATTTAAATGAACATAAAAATTAATACATTAATCCAACTGATAATTTGAATAGCCGATACACAAGCTTAGGATTTCTAACTTCTAAACGCCCCTGATACTTTAAATTTTATTGGCTTTATATAGTATAAATGGGATGGGTCTAGAAATGGTCAAGATACATTTTGTTAGTACTTTAATTTAATATGATTTATTTTATAATTAGTATGTAGAAGGAGATACACACCGAACGTTAATGAAGGAACTTTAAAGAACGTTAATGTACGAACAATGCATGTGTTCATATTCGTTTTGAACAAAAAAATCATTCATATTAATTCACTTGTTATATCAATGATCATAAACAAACTTTCTACCAAACAATTTATTCATCGTTCAGTTTATTTACAACCCCAATTCTAGAATATTAACTAAGATGGAAAAGTGAGACGTTCATTTTACTTAGGGTGTAAGGAGTGGTTAAACACTTTGGAGTGGCAAACCAAAAAACCGACAAATCAGAGCGTGCCATGTCAATCAGTCAAAAGTGTTTAAACTTTGGTGAAAAGTGTTGGCAATGATTTAGACACTTGATGAAGTGGTAAACTATTTTAAAAAAAAAAGAAAAAGTTGTAATTGGTTGAGATAGGAATGGACCTCACCCACAATACCCTCTCTCTCTCTCTCCTTCCTCCCTTCCCCACGTCGGCATGCACTCACCGAATTGGTGAAGGTTTGATCGGTAAACTTCTTTGGCATTGGTTTGCCACTACTCACCGAATCGGTGAAGTGGGTTTGCCGCCCCCACTCCCTACACCCTTATGATCAATTAAAAGGTTATCTCGTGTTGCATACACTATTCTGTACGGTATCTTGAAAGATACCCCTATGATTGTTGACTTTAACGTCTCTTGTTTTATGTTCGAGAATTTATTAGCTAAAAAATCTCAGGATTCTTTCAAACACTACAACTTTGCTAACATAGTTTTATGATTCTTTTATCAATTATCCCATATTCATACGTGACTCACACATCTCTAAATGATTTCCCAAGTTAAAATCAAAACAAGGAAAAAGTAGTGTTTTTTGTCATGCTATTTATGAACATAACTTTCAATGATTCTTCACTTGATGTAAATAGAACTTAATTAGCAAAAACATATACCAAAACACACACACTTTGAAATGTAAATAGGGTAATTTTATGAATAATTTATGTCTTACACTATACCTCTTTGGCGGATAAAAAAAATCAGTTATAGTTTATTGGCATCTTAGGGGTGGAATAAGGCCCAGGACATTATAGTTTATTGGCATCTTAGGGGTGGAATAAGGCTTAGGGATCATGGTGTCCTGGGTTCGATTCCCACATTAGGTTGCCTAGTGGTTCCGCTGGTGGCACGACATAATTGGTCTATATGCATTATTGCCTAGTGGAAATGAATATGATCGGGTAGTTCTGCTGGTGGCACAATGATACTATAGTGATCCGTCTATGATCCAAATTTGTCTTTTAAAAAAATGTGTGAATTAATGACATCAACGATTCACGAGTTCATAACTGAAAAACTAAAATCAAACTAAAACTGTAAAATTATATAAAATTATTTAAAGTAAATGTCAGTGGAGTTAGTCAAAATGTCTAAACCCTTAAATTGTTTCCAATTACATCCGATGACACTGTAATTTTAAACGGGTCAAGAGTTATCACCATTGATATCGTTTACTTACTAATATTAGCTATACCAACACGCTATTAAACTCTAGACTCTCTAGTTGTCATATTATTTTGATCACTTAAACGAAACGAACTTAATCGAACTATTACTTTTGTTAAAATCGACGAACATTGACCCGTAAACAATCCATTACAAGAACATGATTCTATGGGAATCATACATTTTATATGATTGTTGTTCTAAATGTTCCCCACTAATCGAGTCCCAAACACTTGGAATTTGTGGGAATTTATCCAAGTTATCATCATGTTTGACAAAGCCTAAGAGCCATCCAAGCATACAAGTTGATGGGACATTTTTTTATCCTTTTGGGACCCAACATTCAACATTGTTTGGTGTTTATGAAAGGGAGGAAATTCTTTGATAACATGGGTGTTTGTCTTTTAAGATAAACATCAATGATTAGGTTTCCAAATTCTGTACAAATATACTGACTTTATATTTTTATTCATTAAAAGGTATATTAGATAACCAAAAATTGTACAAGGATTATACATGATTCGAAACAACGTTATGTCCATGATTCACATAAGTGGTGGAGCTAGCTCGAAAATTCAGGGGCATCCCAATTTTTTAGGATCAGAGGTATCCTTTGTGTAAAAACGGATATTTTTAAGCTATGAAAACAGTGCGGAGACAGGGTTGAGTGGTAGTTCGTGCTACTCCTTCTAATACACTAGCTCCACCCCTTATTCACATTAGAGATGGTAAATTGTAATTATTTGTTTGACAACTCTGGTTGTATCATTGAAGAGGAAACAAATAGAGAAAAGAGAAAACACGTAAATACACAGGCATGTTAAACTTATTGAAAAATACACAAAGTGTATTTACGTAATTATAGCACATCACTCTATTAATCTTTTATATAATTTCTTGATCATATCTAAAACATTGATTATTATAGGATTGAGAAAACGTTTAAACAACTTTTATGGTTAAATACTATCTAATCTTAACCAATACTTGATAATGTGTTATTTGTGCTTGAAATCAAACTCATCAAAACATGTTGGTCCTTATGAGGGCTCTTCAAAAACCCTGAAATTCGATTGATCGAATCTAAATCGGTCATTTCAATAGAGCTAGGAGTAATATGGTTCGGCTTACAATTTTCGGTTTGAAAACTAGGTTCTCGATTTGGTTTATGGTTTGGAAAAAGTCGGATAAATAGAACCGACCGAGATATTAACAAAAAAAATTAAAAATATTTATTTTTATTTGTATGATTTTAATAAAAAACAAAAATAAATAATCTTTCACATATATATTTCTAACAACTATAATACGTGTAACTTTACAGTTTTGCCTTTGTTTTTGGTTTTTTTCCTCCCAGCTAAATTACGATTTTGTCATCTGTTCAAATTTACAGTTTTTCCATTGTTTTTGTTTTTTTCTTGTCAAATTACGATTTTGCCACAAGTGTAAACTTATGGTCATGCCATCGTTTTTTTTTTTTTGACAAAACTATGGTAATGTTTTGTTTTAATTGGTTGACTTTGTGTAATTTTTATTCGTGTCAGACGACTGCCTGCCACACGCTCATTTGTCTTGAAAAAATATAATTTTGCCCCAAGTTTAAAATTATAGTTCTTCCATCTTTTTAGTTTTTTTTTAGCAAAAGTATGGTAATGTTTTGTTTCAATTGGTTGACTTGATGTATTTTTTTTGAGATCGTGTTGTGAGTAGTATGTACAAATAACCAAAATATAGACGTACACATTATGAGAGAAAAATATTCGGCTTAGTGCCTCACAATGCGGGTGGGGCAAAAACTAGTGTAAATCATTTTAGTAAATTGTGTTCTGATGAAGTCAATCTTGAGAATGAAAGGAGTATATTATTTTATTTTTAATATTAATAAAACTCAATATTTAATATACTCTATGATCTCAAGCGGTTCTCATGTTCATGTTTCTTTAGTATAATCTTTTTGAGTTTTGTTCTAATATATTCCATCTAGTTTAAGAAAACACGCTAGTCGTTGTTGTGCTTCCTAAGCGAATAAACTATAAAGTGCATTTGCATCTAAATTTTCATGCCATTATTCGGATTTAAGTGCGTAAAAAGTAGGATTCCGCGGTTTATGAAGGTGTAAGTGTTACTTCATTCAAGGTACATCTTAGTTTCTTAATGCATGACTTGGTCGGATTTTTACATCTCTTGTAATTCCTCTCTGAGACCATCCGTAGTGGTGCAATATTTGGGCGTGATTTGCCTAAAAAACGCCCAATAACCGTCCCCGGGGGCGTTTTTTTTTTCAAAAAAAACTTGAGAAGCGTCATTTTTTCCACACCCAACGTCCAATTCTTTGGCCAATCACATGCATTCTTGCTTTTGCTTGCCAAATAACATTTTTTGGATGTTTTTTTATTTAATTGTTTAACACCCCTTTTAACATAATGCCTAACAATGCCCACATCCTCACTACACCAATTTTAGAAAAACGTCCCATAATGTCTTATTGCTTACTGGACCGTCAAATAACGGATAATGCCCAAAGGTCTTCCTTTACACGCGTGGTCCCAAAACTTGTCAAAAATAAACTCGGTTGGTCCCCAGCCCTAACATGAGTTAAATTTCTCAGTTAATTATGTGTGAAATGACTATATTACCCTTGAACAACTAAAAGAAATAAAAAAATATATAAAGCTCACTGATCATCATCATCTTCAACCTTATCATCTTCAACCTCTGTCGCTCAAAGCAAATCAAGAAAGATGAATTCAAACCCATCATCAAAGACTCATCCCCACCACCATCACCACCACAACAACCACCACTCACGGTGGCAAGAAGACCAGATTCCGGCGGTTCAGAAGGAACAATAATCCCTTTATTAGCAAACCACTTTCTAGTAGAATTCGACCCATTACAACAAATCCACCAATACGACATCAAAATCACCCCAAAACCCTCAAAAGCAACCGCAAGATTAATCAAAAACACCCTCATCAACCACCACCCCACCATTTTCTCCAACACAAACCCCTGTTACGACGACCGGAGAACCCTTTTCAGCCCGACCCAACTCCGACCCGACCCGATTACCCTCCAAATCCAAATCCCACTTCCCAATTCCCCTAACCAACAACAAAAATCAAAACTTTACACCACCCACATTAAACTCGTCGCTAAACTCAACGGTCAAGATTTATCCAAATACTTAACAAAAAACCAAGAAAACCAAAACCCACTTCCACAAGACTATTTGCAAGCACTCGACGTTGTGTTACGGGAAAACCCATCAACAAAATGCACTCCATTGGGTCGATCTTTGTACTCTACTGAACTGGGTGGTTCCAAGGACATTGGAGGCGACGCTGTCGCAATACGAGGTTTTTTTTCAGAGTCTACGACCGACACAACAAGGTTTGTCGCTGAATGTTGACTTGACACTGTTGAATCTGTTGGAAGCTCGTGGTGGTGGAGGTAGTTGCAGGTTGCGGTGGGTTGTGATGGTGGAGGAGGTTGTGGTGTTTGAGTTTTTTGAGGGACAGAGGTTGAAGATGATGAGGTTAAAGATGATGATGATTAGTGGGCTTTATATATTTTTTTATTTTTTTAATTGTTTAAGGGTAATATAGTCATTTCATACATAATTAACTGAGAAATTTAACTGATGTTAGGGTTGGGGACCAACTGAGTTCATTTTTGACAAGTTTTGGGACCACGCGTGTAATTAGTAAACCACTAGGACCAAAAGTGAAATTTTTGCAAACCACATGGACCAACCAAGCATTTAACTCTATAATTTAAGAAGGGAACTTTCAAGAGTTCTTGGTTGTGGTTGGTTGTATTTGACAATAGAACTTATTGGTGACACCACATAACATTCACTAACTTTCCTTTTTTAGCGTTTGTGTTTGAACATAGTCCCATAATGTCTCATTGCTTACTGGACAGTCACATAACGCATAATGTCCAAAGGTCTTCCTTTACTACTATATATAATTTAAGAAGAGAACTTTCAAGAGTTCTTGGTTGTGGTTGGTTGTATTTGACAATAGAACTTATTGGTGACACCACATAACATTCACTAACTTTCCCTTTTTAGCGTTTGTGTTTGAACATATACACACTAACCCAAATGTGTAAATTACAAAAGTTGTTCATGTTGTAGGTAAGATGCGCGCCTCACAACTCACAAGGGGGATGATGAGTGTTCGAATCATACAGTGGGCACTTTTTTTTTCAATATTATTTTCTTTAGTAAATTACTTTTTTAAATCCCTATGTTTTAGGGTGTGGCTTTTTGATATGATATCAAACTAACACGAAATTTACAGGTTTAGGTTTAGTCTAAACGGGTTCATGTCAGTTTCAGGTTGAACTTACGAACCCGTTTAGCTAAATGGGTCCGGTGCAGGTCAACCCGGTCGGGTTGACCCATTTAACCCATTTCTATTAAAATTATATTTTTACAATATGTTTTATGTTGAAAATTAAATTACGCTTGTAATTTATGCTATAATTATAACTTAAAAAAGAGAAATTGACATAAGATTTTATGATTTTAATGTAATTTTATTATATAAGTTTGTGTTTTTTGTAGTAAATGTTAATATTAAATTAAATTGCTAAAAACGATAAAAAAAGTCAGGATGAACGGGTCGGGTTCAGGTCAGCCTGTGAATATTCGGGTCGGGTTCGGGTTCATCTACAATATTCGGGTTCGGGTCGGGTTGAACCCGCCAACCCACGAACACGACCCGTTTAGCACCCTTACTGTGTTTTAGTGGTTTTAACCACATGAGTTCAAAATAAAAAAAATTAACCGCTCATTTTATAATGTTTTGAGTCCTTGTGTTTTAGTGGTTTTAGCCACTTAAGTTCAAAATCAAAAGTACAAGTGTTAAAAAATTGGACTCAAAACGTTATAAAATGAACAGTTAAGGACTCAGGGCGTTAAACTTTTTGATTTTAAATTCAAGTGGTTAAAACCACTAAAACGCTGGGACTCAAACAAGTTACTCTATTTTCTTTTTAACTTATCATGGGGATATTTGTGCTCCTCTGTGGCGAGTCTTGACTCTGCGGTGCTTGCTTGTGTAGATAAGCTGACGAGAATGATCAAAGCATAAGACTATGAACTATTCTATTATTATGATTCATGAAATGATTAAGGCTTGAGAAATATCCACGGAAAGTCATGAATAACCCGTGAAACGGCGATAAAAGAAGACGTCTTTCTTTGGGTTAGTAACTAGTCAAACCTGCCAAACCTCTTATGGGAGAAATGGTTAGAGTTTGAAGTTATCAATTTGTAGTAACTAGAATTAAGCACCCGCACGTTGCAGCGGGGTGTAAAACCATGTCAAATATGACAAATGTCACACCATCGCCAACGAACACCAACAACGACTTGACCTAGGGCCTGCACATTGCGACGAACCTGTTAAACAGGAAAAATAGATGTAAAAACGTTGAACCACACATGTACGTTACGTCGTCTTAACTCGCAAAATTTTGAACGAAACATAAAAACGTTGAACCACACACGTACGTTGCGCCGTATTAATCCGAAAAAATTAGAACGAAACGTAAAAAGAAAATTTGTGAAAGGTGAAAAGTATAAGGGACAAAAGTTGAAAGTAAAAAGTTATGAGGTTAAATTGCAAATAATGAAAATTTTTGGGTTAAAATAAAAAAAAAACACAAATTATGTGAGGTTAAAATGCAAAAGGTAAAAACATTTGGGTTAAAATTAAAAAGTCAAGTGTTTTTTTTTTTAAACTCTCAAAGTATAAGGTAGCCCCATATACCTAAAAATGTTACTTATTAAAAGTATTTAAATTTAGAGTAAAGTATACGGATGATCCATGTAGCTTACCAAAATTTTGGATTTGATCTTTAGCTTTCTAAAAGTACATGAATGGTCCTTATGGTTTGCACTCTGTAACGCATTTAGTCCTCAACCAACAAATCTAAAGATAGGGACTAAAAGCGTTACAAAATGCAAACCACAATGACTGTTCATGTACTTTTTTGAAAAAGCTGGGGATTAAATGCGTTACAAAGTGTAAACCATAGAGACCATCTATATACTTTTAAAAAGTTAGGAGCCAAATTCAAAATTTTAGTAAACCACAGGACCATCCATGTACTTTATTCTTAAATTTAAATGTGTTCGTGTTTCCCTCCTGTTGTTTGTTTTGTATTCTTTTTCCCATTTTCTTCCTCGCCTTTTTTTTGAAAGGTGTGAATTATTCGCGAATGTCGGTAGGTCTAGCATACGTTGTCTTAACCGGGTCCGCGTTAGAGAGCCCCCTCGCACAATAGATCCCCAATTTAAACCCCTCAATGAGAAACCCCTAGCACCAAGACTCGAACTTGAGACCTTGAGGGGAAAACTCACCCGGGCCCACCATAAGTGGAACTTAAATACCCGTGGCCACCACTAGAGCACTAGTGATGGTTTCCTCGCCTTTTTATAAGTGATTGGTCATTTGAGAAACATAAAATGGTAAAAGAAGTTTTTGAAAGATTGTAACATGATTTATGTAAATTTTGTAATTTATATTCTTGAAATTTTTGTAAGGCTTGCTAAATATTTATGAAATATCAGTTGGTAATTTGTGAAAACTCTCTAAAAAAAGAAGAATTATTTCAAAACCCCATAAAAATGGTAAAGGTAAAAATGGTAGCATGATCGGATTCAAATTAAATGGTACAAATGAAGGTTTTTAATGTGATTCTTTCAACTCGAAACTTACAATATTTTATGTGATTTAATTTGGAAAAAAACATTTCCTATGTGACAAATTATCGAGATTGTGTGTAAATATGAAAAGGGTATTGTGAAAGAAAAACAAAGAAACCCAAAAGACTAGTAGCATGACTTTCAATTTTGATATACGAGTCCAAATTTTCTTAATCAAAGGGTAGTTTATCAAAATCACAATCTCTTTTCTGAAGGAAAATTCAAATAGACTTTAGAAAAATTAATAACTCAGATTTTTCTCTATATTTATTTATTTGTTTAATAAATAAATTATGTTTATTAGAAAAGTAATACAATAATTGTGGGGTTGGGTTTGAAGTGACAAGAAATGAAATGAAATAAATGAAATTGCAGACATGAAATGACATTTCAGATTCTGGTGCAGCCGTTCTTTCTGTACACACATTCCACCCATCAATAAAGACAAGCATACCCCAAGGGCTCTTTTGTAATTTTAATTCACTTTTCTTTTAGGCTAAACTTGCAACAACATTTAGACCATACGAGTCCCTGGCCCTTTGCCTAGTGGACACCAAAAGCAATGATAAGGCTTGGAAACCAGCTTTGGTCTGGGTTCGAGTCTTGGAGTCTTCAAAATTTTACACATAGGTGGGGGTCACTCCTATTAATATGCCAGTTTGAGGCCGGTTAAGACAACATAACTGACCAGAGTACGGTGGTGGGTCTCCCATTGCGGGAGATGCGACATTGGTTGCATAAATTGAAAGTCGCCGTTCTAAAAAAAAGAAAAAAAAATTAGACCATACGAAGTAGAGTGTGATTTTTGGCGTGGAGGCCTTAATCACGCTCGCACACCGCCTTGACTATGGCATGGTGGCTGGCGTACGTTATGGTGAGGCGGTAGAATCTTCCCGGGTGTGGAGGGCAAAAGGGTGGTGAGGTGGCGTGGGGGGGGGGGGGTGGGGTGTTCCTTGTTACCACTCTCCGGCGTGAGAATCAGTATTTGCTTGAGAGCAAAGTGTGTGTTTAAGTAGTATGTGTGAGAGAACAGATTAGCATTACCTCAAACCTGGTTCGGGATGGGTATTTATAGCTGAGGAGTGGAGTAGCTGGGCCTAGGGCCTGACTGACAACGCTTAGCCTTTTGTAGGTGTGTTAGGGGGCAGGTCACGGGAGCGTTGGACGCGTCCGGAGGTGATGCCACGTCTTGTTGCGGCTGTCAGTCCGTCTGCCAGCTTTTCCTGCATGTGGCTGGGGCAGCTGACCGCTGTCAGTGCCCGGACAGACCACTTGCTGGTTTGGTCACTGAAGTCAAAGTGGCAGTGCCACTTGTGTGACAACAGGACGCGGTTTTGGACCTGGCGACTTTTTATTGGTTGATGGATTTTGTTTTGGGTTTGATTGTTCTTGTTTATTCATTTTTTTTATAAAAACGTCATTTTCACACCCCTCCCACTCCGTGATTTTTTTTACCACATCTCTCGCTAACGTGGCTGTCACATGACACTTCATGCCCGCCCCCTTTTCATGTACTCCCACTCCGTATAGTTGTATATTGAACCCCTGACTTCCTATTACTTTAAACTCTATCTAACTCACCGAATATAAAAAATATCACCTTTTTATAATTATTTCCTAAAGAATATGCAAATGAATATTATTTATTAGTATTGGTTAACGAAAGTTTACTATTCAAATCATAGACATAGTGACAGAGCTTAACCCTTAAAATCAGGGGTATCCTAAAAATTATTTTTTTACGGTCCATTCATACAATAATAAAAAGAACGATAACAAGTACAATAAAAAAAATAATATCTAATAGATTTGTCATATTTTTTTTTCATAGCTTGAAATCGTTCCATCACGTCATCGTCTTTTACTTTATCAAAAATTTATTTTTTCGACCGCACAAATCATAGCATTGTTCAAATATTTCGGGCTCATTCAATTGCGTACATTCGTCTTGACAAGCTTCAATTTAGAAAAACATCTTTCAACGGTTGCGGTTGCAACCGGTAAAACCAAAGCTAACTTCACTACCCGATAAACCAAAGGAAAAGAACTATGTGTTCCGGTTTCCACCATAAGACGAGCAAGATCACTTATTCCATTCAAGTTCGCAAATCTATCATCATCGCTTATAGTGTAACGAAATGACTCAATATCACCTAAAAGAGTCCCTAATTCTTGTGTAGTTAAATCATCCGGATACATCTCAGCAAACGCCAATATCCTCGATGGGTCAAACTTAGAAAACCCGTTACAAGGATTTAAACCCGACATATTTTTTTTTATCAAACTAGTTGTTACCTTACTAAACGATTTCCTAATTCTTGAAGTTGCATATCGAAAACCTCATTAAAAATGCTAACTTCAAAATGATGTCGATTGTAATGAGATTCTTTCGGTTTCTTGGATTACCATAACTTTCCGTCATGTCCACCATTGTAATGTTTTTTTCACAAAAGGAACTAACTTTTTCCAACATCGGTTCAAACTCATTTTGTCTTAAACCATTTAATGCTCGTTTTGTTCAATTTATCAAGTTGGCCGCTTCTATTAAATTTTAGGAAAAATTACACTTTTCGTCCTTTATGTTTGTAGCTAGTTGCAATGGATGACCTTTACCTTTAATAATTACAGTCACAGTCCTTTATTTGGAAAACTCGTTACACATTTCGTCCTTTAGTACTAACCAAGTTAAAATATCCAGTTAAGTCTATTTACTTAAGGGCAGTTTAGTCTTTTTACTTAATAATATAGAGTATTAATAAAATAAAATAAAATCAAATATAAATACTCATTTTCTCTTTCAGTCTCTCTGTCACTCTTTCTCCTCTCAATCTCTCTCCCCTTTCTCTCTCTCTATTCAGCCAACCTCCATCACCACCACTACATCCAGCCACCACCACCGTATCCAGAAACCGCCACCACCAAATCCGTCCACCAAGCACACAAAGACAAACCTAATGCCATTTACGATACCCTTCAACTCACAACCAGTCACCTCATTTGACTGTATCACCAGAGCTGTTCTTAGATCCCCTGCTTCTCTCTACAACCTCCGCCACTCATCTCCACCTCCTCCATCGTCAACCACCCCCGCCCATACACCGACATCACCCACCTCCACTTTCACCACCGTCAGCCACACCACCACAACCCCACTACCACTCCATCTGCAATACTATTCAAATCAATTTAAAATTCTTCTGCCATGTGAATTTATGCAACAATATTTGTATCATGAATTTATACATCTGGTAATGTACAGAGAGTAAACTACTAAAATTTGGTTGCTATATATTGTGATAAAGGGAGTTAAAAGATAAATTGATTAATATGAAAAGATAAATCAATTTCAAATTGCTAGATATTTGGTTGCTATATATTCTGCCATGAATTTATCTCCAGGAAATATTCACGCATTTACTATAAATCTTGTAGCCAACATATACAAATCTGACGAATCAACTGATTATTCGAACCCTAACCTTAATTTACACTCAGATCCCCAATACTTCTTCCAATCGATTTCACCATATCTGATACAGTTCTAACGATATCTGTCAAATGCATATAGATCTGATGTTCAAACTGGTGGTTATCAGATGTCAAACGTCGTGGGTTGAAGAAGGAGTGGTGGTGGGGTTGTGGCGGTGGTTTAGTGACAGGGATGTTGTGGTGGACATTCTGTTGGGTTTCTTGAAGATGTGCATTGTGGTTGTGTGGCTGACGGTGGCGAAAGTGGTGGGTGATGTCGGTGAATGGGCGGAGGTGGTTGACAATGGAGGAGGTGGAGGTGGGTGGCGGAGGTTGTAGAGAGAAGAAGAAGAGGTTGCAGAGAGAGAGATCGGGGAGAGAGAGAGAGGCAGGGTAATATATAATAAAAATATATGAAATTTATTTTAGATAAATAAATAAGTAAAATTACAATTCTACCCTCATGTGCAAGGCACATGCCATACTTAACTGAAAATTTTAACCTTGTTAGGGTTAAAGGACGTATAGTGTAATGGGTTTTCCAAATAAAGGACTGTGACTGTAATTATTAAAGGTAAAGGTCATCCATTGCAACTAGCTACAAACATAAAGGACGAAAAGTGTAATTTTTCCTAAATTTTATTTAGAGTAAAATGCACGGATAGTCCCTGTGGTTTGGTGAAATTTCACTTTTAGTCCCCAACTTTTCAGAATTACACTCTTAGTCCCTGTGGTTTGACAAGTTGTTACTCGGATGGTCCCTAAAGCGGATGAAGGTTACTCGGATAGTCCCTGTGGTTTCAAGTTGTTACTCGGATAGTCCCTGTGGTTTGACACATTGTTACTCGGATAGTCCTTGTCATTTCACACCCACTTAACCAGAAAAACTAACCTCCATCTGTTTGGGGACTATCCGAGTAACAACTTGTCAAACCACAGGGACTAAGAGTGTAATTTTGAAAAGTTGGGGACTAAAGGTGAAATTTCACCAAACCACAGGGACTATCCGTGCATTTTACTCTTTTATTTATTTGGGTTAAATTATTTAACAAGTTTTGGGCTAATGAATAATTTCAGGTTTCATATTTTTAGAGGTATCCTTGTGTATGTTTAGGGGTTTTCCTAATGCATAAAACCGAAAAAAATACACTGCGACTATGGGGTTGAGCCGTAGCTCGTGCTACGACTGGGCCTTCGTTAGTTCCGCCCCTGCATAGACATGTTTTGTTAAAATATCGATGCTTTTTATTAAATAGAATATACTAAACTCATTTTGTATAACTACTACATATACCATCTGTGCTTTTGTTTTTATCTGTGTTTTTTCCTTTGTAAACCATTATCTCTTAAAAAAAAAAGAAGTTGAGTTGTGCCATGATAACATAAGCCTTGAAGGCTTGCTAACTTGACCCTTCCTTTTTTTTAGTTTAATATGCTAACATGACCCTTCCTTTTTTTTGTAAACCCTTTCTTTTTCGTTTGTTATAATAGGTGCACCGAAACCGACCGAGCTTATATTGATTCTTTTACGTTTACCTTATTGTTTTATCTTTTCTTATTATATTGATGTTAAAGGCCAAGCTACGATGAGAATAACATTAACGCATTAAGATATCATTTTGTTTAATTTTACAAATTTATTTATCAGTTGTCATGGTGTGTGATATGTAGCAAATTCCAATCACATTCTGACGCAACATGCAGATTACTACAACCCTAGTTTTTATGAATAGGCATTAAACATTTAGAAATATGTGTTTTTAATGTTTATTGTTTATATTTTTGCATATGATGTTGTTAGCTCTTTAAGGAAAACACATACTTTATTAGTGTTTTGGAGGGTGTTTGGGATTACGTTTTGAAGTGATTATTTGATTATTGCGTTTGTAAAATATAAATAATCTAAAAAAGTGTTTGGATGAAAAAGTGATTATCTGCCGAAGTTTTGGAGAAGCATGTACCTACATGCTTTTTCAAAATGCAGTTTTGAAAACTCAAAATCTAATTTAAAAACACATAATCTATTTTGGAAACGCAATACTAAACACCCTCTTAATGTGCTATGTTTAGCAAATAAATTAAATTAAATTAAATTAAAGGCACATTATATGAGTTATGCTAAACATATTTATCCACTATAGTTTCATTAAATGTACTTTCCCACCTCACCTACTAAATCAGTTACAATAATATGTTACTAGTGAGGAACCCGTACGTTGCTATGAGAGCAATAATTTGCTTATTTTTTAATTGAAATGATAGACAATTGCCTACTTACTACCAGTGTGGGACTTACATAAAACTAATAAGAAGTAGAAAAAATCATGAAAACTTTCAAAAAATCAATCTATTCTAACAAATTTGTTGTTGTGACATGCGTGACAACATGATCTCAATTGATGCATCATCTGTGGCAGAGACATATGCTTACTGAGCTCTTCAACTATATTCTTCTAACTATTATGTTTTTTTTTCTTTATAAAACTCCAACAATTCAATATCTTCTTGGGTTTTACCCCTTTCAAACAAAACAAATGGAATTAAAAGGGTGTGCAATTTGGATCCTTACCTTTTAGGATTTGTCTAATTTTCCTTTTCATGACAAGAAATGACAAATTGATTTTTAAGTTTGAAAGTCTTAAAAGTCAAACCCCAAAGTCATTTTTAGTTTGTTGTTTGCTTTTTAAGAAAATTCTAATCTAGTTCATGTAAACTAAAAAATTAGAACTGTTCATTTTTACCTAAACCTAACCCAACCCGAATCCAAAGCCACCCAAACCCGACCTGAACCTTATATGGGTCGGTTTTGGGTCACTTTTCCCGGCCAAAACCCCAAACAACCTGCCCCGAATAACCCAAAACACGAAAAAAACCCAAACTTTTTTTTTATAGATGTGAATTACCATTGATTTGATTATACCATTCGATAGTAGATGAGATTTATTAAGACAACCCAAAACCATCTCCTTCTGCTGCAACCCATTAAAAAGGTTCCCAGCATTCAATGTTCAAAGTATTTGGAATGCACAATCCATATTATGACAGGAAAAATTGCAAAGCCAGATTCCACATATCTACAAAAGCAACAAGATAAGTTACTACAAGAAACAAATTTCTAAAACACTTAGGCCTACCGATGGCGTTTCAGAGTTAAATTGCATGACATTTGCTCGCAAAAAAACCTTCAATTATTCTTCATAGTTTTTATCCAAAACTCATTTTTATTTGTAATTAATTGCTCAAGAAATTCATAATCTTTATTTGTATTTAATCTAGCTATTTTACTTTTCGATGACTTAAAGAGTAACGGTATCGCAATAGCAACCAAAAAACAAATAATTAACTCAATTTAATTACAGATCGAAGAGAATGACAAACTTCATAATCTTGGGTGTAAACTTTGAGACTGTTTCTTTCCAAATTGGTAGCATAACTGGTTGCAAAAACTCTTGGTATCCTACTTTCATCTTGATATTAGGCTGCAAAACCTCATGTGTTCCAACTTTGGCTGCAGCATAATCAAACAATTTATATTCCATAGAGATTTTTAGCATTAGTTATTGTAATGGTGATCTTGAAATTTTCCCAATGTATATAGATGAGTGGAAGGATAGACCTTTCAAATTACCGTTGTTAATTTCATAATCTATTTAATTAAATTTTCTTCTTCAATTTAATTATTATATAGAAAGACCACTTTACCCTCAACTAACCTCATTTAGTATTTGTACTGTAAGCATAAAAAATTGAAATTTTGCAATCATCCTTGTGAAATGTATTATAATATAGTATATATATTATAGTCCATATAAATCTATTTATTATATTTATATATACTATTAAATCATGAAAATCCCAAAGGTTGCATGTCTAACCTTTAATTTAATCAATTAATTCCTTTAATTTAATTAATTAGTGAATTCAACTGAATGCATTATTTACAAGAACTTAAGATGTCGCAGCCTCCGACCCCTGCCCCGGGAGGCGGGCGGCCGCGAGCCGTTTCACGCAGAGCGGGTGATATCAGTGTTTATTATTTTGGCAGCGGAAATGAGACATCAGGACCGTAGTTAGGAAATATTTTATCAGAGTTAAAACACCAAACTTTTTATAATAAATAAATGGGATAAGACCCAAGTTTTCATTACAATATATTTATAGGGTTAAACTGTCGCAACCCCCGTCCCCCAGCTACCCGGAAACTGGCTGCCACGACCAGTTTTGGTGGTATCGGTGTTTATCATTTTGGCAGCGGAAATTACATCAGGACCGTAGTTAGGAAATATTTTATCAGAGTAAAATACCACGCTTTTATAGTATTAAACATATGGGAAATTCCCAAGTTTCAAGTACATCCATTTTCATAGGGATAAACCCTATTTTTATTTAAATAAAATATCTCTTTATTTTAGGTAACTTTATAGCCACTTTTCCAAGCCTTCAGTGCTGTCCAGCTGGCTTCTATTTGGCTTTCACATTTTGTTACCTGAAACGCGTTTAAAAATATTTTATCAGTGGGAAATACTGGTGAGTGAATCTCAGTTTAATCAAGACTTGTAAAAACCATTGTACAGTATTGAGGTCGGTCGCGCAATTACATTTGTTTCCATCTACTTTAATTACCACCCACGGTACTGTCAACCCGACTTGTGGTCATGTTACTACTCACAATGTAGTAACAAATTTTGTATACAAAACCCCAACATGCCGACGATAATTGTAGAATACAAATACTCAATCACTGTTTAATATATTATTAATTAAGTGAGGTTTTGTAAAAACAATTTGCAAAAAGGAGATTACTCACATTGCTGTCTTAGGGTTTTCCGTAAGGATTTCCTGGTGCTTATCTATTAATTACACAAATGCACACGCTTTAGTATAATAACCCAATATTTACATTAGTAATACCCTCCCCGAGACGGCATTCCAATGACTACGTCGGGCAGAACCACGACAACCGTTACGGAACTGTAACACCTTAAAAAATTACGACCAATTTAATGAAGACATGTGTCATGAGCTTTAAACGTGTAATGGATTAAATATGGGGGACTAAAGTTGACAAACAAAGAAAGTATATGCGTAAAAGGATTCAAAGTGTCAACATTCGATAATTATACCTTTCAACAACCTTACACGATGCTTATACCCTTAAACGAATGAATTATGAATCACATGAAGCCGTTTGTGGAAGAAAGTGAAAGTTTACAAACCACAAGGGTTAAATGTGTCAACATGTTTAATTTATACCTCTGAGTGACCTTTTATCAAACCCGAAGCTTTGTAACGATTAATTATGCTCCCAAGAACAAGTAATAAAAATTTCACAAGGTTTTGACATCGTATGAAGAAAATACGTTAACATTCGTAAGTGAGGGGTTAAAAGCGTCAACGTTGAAATTCAGGACTTTTCGGGTGATCGTATATCTAACCGAGGACTTAACGAAGTTGGTTTATGACTTGGAGTCCTTAAAAGTCAAGTGTGAGGGTCAAAAGTGCAATAAAACAAGTTAAAAATGAGTTTAGGAGGACCAGGGGCCAAATATGCAAAGTTATCAAACTTGTGACCGGATCTGGGCCTCATACCGGCCGCGTAAGACTCCTCTTGTCTCTTACGCGGGCTGCCTGAAAGTCATCAGCATCCAAAAACCTGGCAGATGCCTGTTACAGCAGGTTTAACCGACTTATGAGCATGGTATTCGAATTCAGGAGCTTGGCCAACATATTTTCATGCATAGGGGGCACCTGTGATGATCAGGAATCACCCATAGACCTTGTTGGCATGATCTTGTTCAATCAAAATTACTATATAAGAACTCTTGGTTGCAACATTTTTGCATGCACTTGGAAAATCATTCAAACTGAATTTCTGGAGCTCTCTGGACCTCAAGCAAGATTCATTAAGCTTCTAAATCGTGCTAAGTACTTCAGTAAGCTTCCTTAACCTCTCTAACTCAAGTTTCATTAGCTTAATGACCAAAAGTCAAAGCCGTCGTAATTAAGATTTGACTTAGTGATTAATCACTAATGGTCCAGTCATTTTTCGAATTGAAAGTGGCTATGAGTTGGTAATTATGTGGGTAATAAACCCTTAAAAGGGCACCCTCTGATTTCCACTCTAACTAGGTCAATTGTCAGGTCAAACTTAATTATAAAAAGTCAACAGAAAGCTAATTTTCAAATAAACACATAATTAACAATGTAGAAGCCATGAAACCTGTTTTATCACTTGTATAACTTGGTAATTAATGTAAGAACATGTCTAAGCATGTTCAACCCGACAATTTTCAGTTTAGGCTCGGTTCGGGACCAAAAGTCGTAAAAATAGACTTTTGCTTTGACTTTCATTTCTGACCCGATCTAGATTGTTTTAGAAATTCCTTAGGCTTCCATTAGGTCCATGTTTCATATTAGTATAACCCTCTGAGGTTATACAACTTGGATCCTAATTTATCCGATTCATTTGCATGTTTCCGTTATATGCCTAAATGTTGACCATTATGCACTTTTGACCTTAAAACGAGATTTTTGAAAATGTGAGAGGACAAAAACCTTTGTTACTGATTTATAAACTTGTCCTAAAAATTTGACATAAGTTTGAGGTCTAGATTAAGAGTTATGCTCAATATCGTAATTAGAAAACTTTTTATTAATTAAACGATATTATTAGCATAAATCCTATCTAAACCCAAATTTTGACACCAAAATTTTTACCCACTGATGTAATATAATATTTTGGGATTTTTAAAGATTTTTATTTATTTTTAAGCTGAGCATAACATAGGGTTCTTGCTTTAATTCGGTAATTGTCGGTTATACCATTTTTGCTAATAAAATGAGTTTTACATAATATTTTGATACCAAACTTTTTGCTACTGATTTTATATGATAAATAAAATATTTGAACTTTATAAACTGATCAAAAACTCAGATTTCCTATTATAACCCGAAGATCGCTTAAAATCAACTTTTACGCGTTTTAAGCGCATAGTATGGGTTAAAACTATTTTTAACATATAAGACTTAATACCTACTGATGTTTTGAGTAAATTTTTATACTTTAACAGTAAGCAAAAGTTTTGAATTCAGATTTCCAAGTTTGACCTTTAAAGCTTATGTGAAATTACCAAAATGCGCATTCGGTGCATAGTTTGGTTATAAATGATAAATTTCACATATAAGCAATACCCTACTGATATGACCTGCAAAAATAACTATTTTTACTGATTATATTAGACCTGAACCTCAGATTAATATTTAACCTCTTTTATAAGTTTTAAAATGACCAAAATACCCATACGAGGCATAATTTGAGTTTAAATCCATTTTGAGCATAATGGAAGATATACTACTGATATCACAACATATTTAAGGCATATTAACATAGGAAACCTTTTCATGACTCTTTTGGTTACCCGTTATGCATTTTTCGCGTTCGGTACGGTTTATGTGACTAGTTTGCATAAATTGACCGAAAAGGGTCAAGCCTTATCATTTTGATCTCAAAATTTAGAATGTGTTTGGTTTACCCATATTATACAAGTCTTCAAACTTGTCGGGTCTAAACCACATTCTAATCCGGTCTTCGCTTAATCGTGCATTTTGAACCGTATATCTTTCTTTAAAACTAACCGGTCTAAGTTTAGGCTTAACTAAGACCCGTTAGGAATCTAATAGGTTATTAAAACCTTCGTTCCAGATTTAGGAGCCTAGTAAAAGATACTTGCACTTGCTGAATTGTTTACGGCTAGGATATATTGTATAATTTGCTCAGGTAAATACTTTTAACTTATTTTAACCTTATACGGGCTTGGGATACGGTATTATAATAATGCCGCTTGGTCGGGTGTGTAGTTATTTAAATCGGATTGTGATTAATATAATTACATAACCCGTTTTAATCTGTTTTGTTTGGTATATGGCCTTTGGGGGGTTAATGACCATGTCCTGGATATCCTCGGCTCATTCATTGAAATGGCCACGACTTAAGCACGGGGTGTAGGCATACACCTGACAGTTGCGTATGTAGAAAAGTATCCCACAATAAGGTATTCCTTGTGGGCATTATACTTGTGGTGTGTCAGTTAATCTTGTCCGGCTCTTCTAACCGGCTCTAACGGACGACAAACATTTAAAACTGTATACAAGATTATTTTTATAATAATTGTCCCAAGTTATAAAAGATATTTTGTGCCTTGTGCATTCAAATCAATTTTCTCAAACATTTTTCAAAATGAGTCGGTTAATTGTATTTACCAGTGTAATCTGACATATCTTCCAAAAAGGCTAAGTGCAGGTACTAGACGGAATAGGTTGGCTACTCCTAGCATCAATAAAGAGTCTTACAAGCATAGATGTTTATCGATATGTTGAACAATGATCCTTTTGACTTTGATCCCCCTGTGGATCCCTTACAACCTTTTTTGTAATAATTGATACCACTTTCATTCGGTTTGTAATGTTTTTATCTTTCGACTTCCGCTGTGTATTAAACTGTGATAAATTGTCTATGATGATATCAACTACGTCACGGTACTCCCCACCGGGCCCACCGGTAATACGTGGAAATATTGGGGTGTGACAGGTTGGTATCAGAGCCAACATTGAGTGAATTAAACACTAGCCTTTTGTGTTTAATCTCAATGACACAGTTTGCACATTCCTCGACTTCCGAGTCTAGACAAAGAACTTAGGACTAATCCTAATTTATTTTAATTTTGTCCTTTATTTTTCCTTTGTTGTCCTTTTCTTTGTTTTGACAGGTTCAACAAAATGCCACCAAGGTTTTGAAGAGGAGGAAGAGGCAAGGGGCCATTCAACGCCCCCAACGATCACGAAGCCGGACCTTCCCACCAGCGAACACCATCTGTGACAATGAGCACAAGTCCCCAAGAGGATTGGAGGACATATTTGGAGCCCGCGAGGCGATCTGTCTCGCTAAGTTCATCACCCTCGTACCTTCATTCTTTCGGGCCGCAATCGGAGAATGAGCCCGAAGATTCGCACCATTCTTTCTTACCGTTGAGACGGTCAACCTCTCATCGGGCCTTTCAGGACCCGACACCTTATTTTCAGAGCCGGTTCAACCCGAAAACCAGGTTGAAGAACCAATGGGTCACAACCCATTGGGCCCTGAAGACCATTTCCCTGAAGCTCAGGGAATGGATATGGATGATGACCCAGATCCCGCCGAACCACCATCTGGGACACCTACTCACCCCATATAGATTTCGGATGGGTCGTCATATAATGGATCACCTTATCATGGTCCAGACAGTTATGAGGCAAGGTTTGCCCAATACGACTGGGTGTTTACTCCCAGTTATAACTCACAGCAGCAGCAGCAGGATCCCTCAGAGGATTCGCGTTTTGTAGCGGTTACTCCACCGCCACCACCACTAGTGCAGCAACCGCCTCCGGAGCCACCGAGGCGTAGGAGATCAGGAGCACAGATGTCCGTGCGAGGGGGATTCCATTTCACCACCCCTCAGCATTCAAGTGGCAGTCATTACCCGCCACTATATGAAGACCCACAGATGGGTGGGCCTTCGAACCCTGTTTCTGAGGTGGAGTCTGCGCTAGTCGCACCGCCACCTGTGGGTTATGATAACCCAATTCCTGCATACGCCGGTGTAGCGGCGTATAACCCTTTCGAGCAGCCAACCCATACTAACTACAATTACGCCGAGACTGACCCATACCTTGTAGCAGCGAACTACAATGCTCTCCATCCTGAAGGACCCTATGGAGGTCCCTGGCAGACTGGATACCCGGCCTATGGGTACCAATACCCGCCACCTCCTCAACCTCCGCAGCATCAGCAGCCGCCACAGCCGCCACTGATACCGCCACCACAGCAGCAGGAGATTCTACAAAGGTTGAGCCAGGTGGAACGGGAGGTTCGAAAGGAGCGTAGAAGCCACCGGGGATTTCTTAAAGGTTTGGCAAGCTTAATCAAGGGAAAGAGCAAAAGGGATCATTAAATTCCTTATTTGTTTATTTTGTATTTCTTTAATTTTTAAATCAAGTCCCTGCGTGGACATCTATTTCTGTATCCAATCCCTGCGAGGACTTGTAGTTTCAGTTTAGCCCCTGTGTGGGCAAGTTATTTCTGTTAAAGTACCGTTTAGGGCAATATGTACTCTTTTAAATTTTTGTGGCATGTTATAATTTAAATTTCATTTTGTCATTATATGCATAAATGTAAAATATATGAAATAAATAAATCCAAAATATGTCATTTCTTTTATAAGATCTGCCTTTAAATAGTAAATGAAAATCTTAAAGGGTATAACCTAGCCTGCATGTCATTATAAGATCTGGCTATGATGGTAAAACCTGTTTAAAAAGATTCAAATCCTTGTTAACATCTGAAAACATGTTAACACTCCTGGCAGATTTGATTCGTTAAAATCACGCATTCCAATTCCTTCTTTATTATTTAAACATCCATTTGTGATGTAATGCCTACGGGCCATAATCATTGTCATATAAGACAAAATACAGTTGTAGCCTATAAATACCTGTCAAGAAAGGTAATGAACTATAATTCAAGCCTTAATGCCTCGATCCTATAAGATCATGGCTTATAATTTGAATTGTCCCTGTAACTTGGCTTTTGTGCCATTATAATATATTAATAAATTATGAATGAGGATAATTATAATCCTGAATAAATATGCTTAAATAAATTAACCAATATGGCTTATGATTACCATGGTTAATGAATTGCCATAAAAGACAATTCCATAATGGAATTTTGAATAAATCTTGTCAATATTTTATGTAGCAATCAAGCTACATGGCTGGGTCAGACGAAGTCAACAGTCACCCGAGGGAGAATCATGACACTTCCAGAGTTAACGTAGCAGGCGCGAAATTGCAGGCATTAATAGATAATGCCGTTACGTGAGCTCTTGACAGACATATTTTAATGAATCTAGTGGTACCCATGTCAGAACTCAGTCTATACGACACTCAAAACCATCCTCAAGGACTCATACTCGCAAGAGTGAGTCTCATCATTCGTCAAACCAAAGGAGCATCCCGCCTAAGAAGATTGAGCTCAAACAAGAACCATGTGTTAAGTCCTGTTCTTATAAGTATTTCGTCTCCTGCAAGCCTAGAGACTTCACAGGGGAGAAAGGAGCCATCGATTGTATGACTTGGCTCGATGAAATGGACACGGTGGTTGATATTAGTGGTTGTGCAGAGCAAGATATTGTGAAGTTTGTGTCACAATCATTTAAAGGAGAAGCTCTAGCGTGGTGGAGATCACTGATTCAAGCTACAGGAAAGGTCCACTTGTATAGCATGTATTGGGAGTAGTTTGTTGCTCTAATCAAAGAGAATTTCTGTCCCCAACACGAAGTTGAGAAGATCGAGACCGACTTTCTGACATTGGTTATGAAGAATTTAGACTGTCAGGCCTATCTCACGAGTTTTAATACCATGTCTCGATTGGTTCCATACTTGGTGACACCGAAACCAAAACGTATCGCTCGTTTTATTGGGGGTTTAGCCCCGGAGATCAAAACTAGTGTGAAGGCGTCTCGACCTACTACTTTTAGGTCAACAACTGATTTGTCATTATCCCTTACTCTGGATGCGATCAGGCTGAGATCGCTTAAGAGTTCTGAAGAAGGAAAAAGGAAACGTGAGGATGATAACTCACGTCGTTCTGACAAGAAACATAGGGGAACTTAGACCACAAGAAGAATTCTGGGTCTAACAAGGGTAACCAGCAAATGGATGAGAAGCCTAAATGCAAAACCTGCCAAAAACGTCACTTCGGAAAATGCAGGTTTGAATCAAAGTCACAGTCACAGTCGAAGTCGATTGGTTGTGGGATCAGCAAGTCCAAAGAACACAAGACTTTGGATTGCAAGAAGTTGAAGGATGCGACCTGTTATGGTTGCAACGAGAAGGGGCATATCAAGACCAACTGCCCAAAGTATGCGAAGAAGCCTGAAGAAGGCAAGAAGACCAATGCTAGGGTCTTCCAAATGAATGCACAGGAAGCAGTTCAGGATGACAACGTGATAACAAGTACTTTCCTTATAAATGATGTTTATGCAATGGTATTGTTCGATCCGGGTGCAGATAAATCATTTGTGGATGATAAATCTTGTAAGTTATTAAACCTGCCCGTTAGAACCTTAAGTATAAAATATGAGGTAGAATTGGCCGATGGTACCATAGAAACTGCTTCAACCGTGTTAGATGGATGTTTCATATCCATTAGGAACCACTCGTTTCCATTGTCTTTGCTTCCTATGAAACTAGCTGGATTCGACATAGTAATAGGCATGGATTGGTTATCTCATAACCAAGCTCAGATCGTTTGTGATAAGAAGCAAGTGGTTATCAAGACTCCGTATGGTGAGCCACTTACCATACAAGGAGACACTCAGCATGGGTTGCCTAAGCAAGTGTCTATGCTTAAGGCATCAAGGTGTATGCAGAAAGGCTGTGTTATTTATATGGCACAAGTGACTATTGATGAACCAAAACCCAAGATTGAAGACATCCCTATCATTTCTGAATACCCTGACGTATTCCCTGAAGAACTACCTGGTTTACCCCCAGATAGGCAAGTGGAGTTCAGAATCGACATAATACCTGGAGCAACACCTGTTGCAAGAGCACCTTACCGGTTGGCCCCGACTGAAATGAAGGAGTTGAGAACTCAGTTGGATGATTTGTTGGCAAAAGGATTTATCAGGCCTAGCTCATCTCCTTGGGGAGCACCGATCCTATTTGTGAAGAAAAAGGATGGATCAATGCGTTTATGCATTGATTATCGAGAGCTAAACAAGGTCACGATCAAGAACAGATATCCATTGCCCAGGATCAACGATCTGTTCGATCAACTGCAAGGGGCTAGTTACTTTTCCAAGATCGATTTGAGATCTGGATACCATCAGCTGAAGGTTAGGGATGAAGATGTGTACATGACTGCATTTAGGACTCGTTATGGTTATTACGAGTTCTTAGTGATGCCGTTCGGGCTCACTAATGCACCAGCAAATTTCATGGATTTCATGAATCGCGTTGCAAACCCTACTTGGACAAGTTTGTCATTGTTTTTATTGATGACATTCTCATTTATTCAAAGAATCAGGCTGATCATGAGAAGCATCTTCGTTGTATTCTTAAACTTCTTCAATAAGAAAAGCTCTACGCCAAGTTTTCAAAGTGTGAATTTTGGCTTCGTGAAGTCCAATTCCTTGAACATATGGTTAGTGAGTGTGGTATCCAGGTGGATCCCGCTAAGATTGAGGCTATCATGAATTGGCAAGAGCCAAAGACGCCCACAGATATTCGCAGCTTCTTAGGTCTGGCATGATATTATAGGCGTTTTATTGAAAATTTCTCAAGGATTGCTGCACCCCTAACTTCCTTGACTAGGAAGAATATCAAGTTTGATTGGGGTCCTAAGCAACAAGAATCCTTTGAGATTCTTAAGCAGAAACTGAGCAATGCTCCTGTGTTAACATTGCCTGAGGGAATAGAAGAGTTTGTGGTATACTGCGACGCATCACACACTAGCATGAGATGTGTGCTAATGCAGAAAGGCAAGGTTATTGCCTATGCTTCCTGACAACTAAAGGTGCACGAAAAGAATTACACCACCCACGACTTGGAATTGGGTGCCGTTGTATTTGCACTAAAACTTTGGAGGCATTATTTATATGGTACCAATTGTGTGATCTATTCTGATCATAAGAGCCTTCAGCATTTTTTCAATCAGAAGGATCTGAACATGAGGCAGCGTCGATGGATGGATACTTTAAATGATTATGATTGTGAAATCCGATACCATCCAGGCAAGGCGAATGTGGTTGCCGATGCGTTGAGCAGAAAGGAAAGGGTTAAGCCCATTAGAATCAATGCCAAGAGCATTGAATTGAAGAACATCTTGAATGAAAGATTGTTGGCTGCTCAGAAAGAAGCTGTATTAGAAGCCAACTATTCGAATGAAAAGTTGGGAGTAACTGCTTAACAATTATCCTATAGCAAGGATGGAATCCTAAGATTGAATGGACGAATATGGGTTCCAATTTATGGAGGACTTAGGGATGTAATTCTTCAAGAAGCCCATAACTCCAAGTATTCTATTCATCCTGGCTGTGATAAGATGTACCAGGATTTGAAGGCAAATTATTGGTGGATAAGTTTGAAGAAATCTATAGCCACTTATGTAGCCAAATGTCTGACATGTGCTCAAGTTAAAGCAGAACATCAGAAGCCATCAGGTTTACTGCAACAGCCTGAACTTCCCACCTGGAAGTGGGAAATGGTAACTATGGATTTCATTACTAAGTTACCAAAGACAAAGCGAGGAAGTGACACTATTTGGGTTATAGTGGATAGATTGACTAAGTCAGCCCACTTCTTACCTATTAAGGAAACACACAGCTCAGATAAGTTAGCTCAGTTGTACTTGGATGAGATTGTATCTCTTCACGGAGTGCCAATGTCTATCATCTCTGATAGGGACACGAGATATACATCGCATTTCTGGAAAAGCTTCCAACAATCCCTAGGCACTTGATTAAATTTCAGCACTGCATATCACCCTCAGACGGATGGTCAAAGTGAACGTACTATACAGACACTCGAGGATATGCTACGAGCTTGTGTTATTGACTTAGGAGGAAGTTGGGATGATCATCTTCCATTGATTGAATTCTCATACAACAATAGCTATCATTCCAGTATTCAAGCTGCACCTTTTGAAGCTCTGTATGGAAGAAAGTGCAGAACGCTCGTTTGCTGGGCAGAAGTTGGAGATGTCCAACTAACAGGACCTGATATAGTCCTGGAGACGACAGATAAGATTGTACAGATAAGAGATCGTCTCAAACCTTCCAGAGATAGGCAGAAAAGCTACGCAGATAAAAGGCGTAAACCTCTCAAATTTGAGGTAGGTGACAAAGGTCTACTTAAGGTATCACCCTGGAAAGGGGTAATGCGATTTGGCAAGAAAGGCAAGTTAAGCCCAAGATACATAGGACCATTCGAGATCATCGAATGTGTCGGAACTGTGGCTTATAAGTTAAACCTTCCTGAAGAGCTCAGTGGAATTCATAATGTGTTTCACATCTGCAATCTGAAGAAATGTCTAGCTGATGAATCACTAGTCATACCACATACGGATGTGCATATAGATGAGAGCTTGAAATTTGTTGAAAAACCTTTGTCAATCGAGGATCGACAGGTTAAGAAACTTCGAAAGAAGCACGTGCCAATTGTAAAAGTTAAATGGGATGCCCGTAGAGGTCCCGAGTACACGTGGGAGGTAGAGTCCACAATGAAAGAGAAGTACCCTCATTTATTTCAGTAAATCTCGAGGTCGAGATTTCTTTTAAGGGGGTGAGGATGTAACACCTCGAAAAATCACGACCAATATAATGAAGACACGTGTCATGAGCTTTAAACGTGTAATGGATTAAATATGAGGGACTAAAGTTGACAAACAAAGAAAGTATATGCGTAAAAGGATTCAAAGTGTCAACATTTGATAATTATACCTTTCAACAACCTTACACGATGCTTATACCCTTAAACGAATGAATTATGAATCACATGAAGCCGTTTGTGGAGGAAAGTGAAAGTTTACAAACCACAAGGATTAAATGTGTCAACATGTTTAATTTATACCTCTGAGTGACCTTTTATCAAACCTGAAGCTTTGTAACGATTAATTATGCTCCCAAGAACAAGTAATAAAAATTTCACAAGGTTTCGACATCGTATGAAGAAAATACGTTAACATTTGTAAGTGAGGGGTTAAAAGCGTCAACGTTAAAATTCAGGACTTTTCGGGTGATCGTATATCTAATCGAGGACTTAACAAAGTTGGTTTATGACTTGGAGTCCTTAAAAGTCAAGTGTGAGGGTCAAAAGTGCAATAAAACAAATTAAAAATGAGTTTAGGAGGACCAGGGCCAAATGTGCAAAGTTATCAAACTTGTGACCGGATCTGGGCTTCATACTGGCCGCGTAAGACTCCTCTTGTTTCTTACGCGGGCTGCCTAAAAGTCACCAGCATCCAAAAACATGGCAGATGCCTGTTACAGCAGGTTTAACCGACTTATGAGCATGGTATTCGAATTCAGGAGCTTGGCCAATAGATTTTCATGCATAGGGGGCACCTGTGATGATCAGGAATCACCCATAGACCTTGTTCGCATGATCTTGTTCAATCAAAATCACTATATAATAACTCTTGGTTGCAACATTTTTGCATGCACTTGGAAAATCATTCAAACTGAATTTCTGGAGCTCTCTGGACCTCAAGCAAGATTCATTAAGCTTATAAATCGTGCTAAGTACTTCAGTAAGCTTCCTTAACCTCTCTAACTCAAGTTTCATTAGCTTAATGACCAAAAGTCAAAGCCGTCGTAATTAAGCTTTGACTTAGTGATTAATCACTAATGGTCCAGTCATTTTTCGAATTGAAAGTGGCTATGAGTTGGTAATTATGTGGGTAATAAACCCTTAAAAGGGCACCCTCTGATTTCCACTCTAACTAGGCCAATTGTCGGGTCAAACTTAATTATAAAAAGTCAACAGATACCTAATTTTCAAATAAACACATAATTAACAATGTAGAAGCCATGAAACATGTTTTATCACTTGTATAACTTGGTAATTAATGTAGGAACATGTCTAAGCATGTTCAACCCGACAATTTTCAGTTTAGGCTCGGTTCGGGACCGAAAGTCGCAAAAATAGACTTTTGCTTTGACTTTCAGTTCTGACCCGATCTAGATTGTTTTAGAAATTCCTTTGGCTTCCATTAGGTCCATGTTTCATATTAGTATAACCCTCTGAGGTTATACAACTTGGATCCTAATTTATCCGATTCATTTGCATGTTTCCGTTATATGCCTAAATGTTGACCATTATGCACTTTTGACCTTAAAACGAGATTTTTGAAAATGTGATAGGACAAAAACCTTTGTTATTGATTTATAAACTTATCCTAAAAATTTGACATCAGTTTGAGGTCTAGATTAAGAGTTATGCTCAATATCGTAATTAGAAAGCTTTTTATTAATTAAACGGCATTATTAGCATAAAGCCTATCTAAACCCAAATTTTGACACCAAACTTTTTACCCACTGATGTAAAATAATATTTTGGGATTTTTGAAGATTTTTATTTATTTTTAAGCTGAGCATAACATAGGGTTCTTGCTTTAATTCGGTAATTGTCGGTTATACCCTTTTTGCTAATAAAATGAGTTTTACATAATATTTTGACACCAAAATTTTTGCTACTGATTTTATATGATAAATAAAATATTTTGAACTTTATAAACTGATCAAAAACTCAAATTTTCCTATTATAACCCGAAGATCGCTTAAAACCGACTTTTACGCGTTTTTAGAGCATAGTATGGGTTAAAACTATTTTTAACATATAAGACTTAATACCTACTGATATTTTGAGTAAAATTTTATACTTTAAAAGTAAGAAAAAGGTTTGAATTCAGATTTTCAAGTTTGACCTTTAAAGCTTATGTGAAATTACCAAAATGCCCTTCGGTGCATAGTTTGGTTATAAATGATAAATTTCACATATAAGCAATACCCTACTGATATGACCTGCAAAAATAACTATTTTTACTGATTATATCAGACCTGAACCTCAGATTAATATTTAACCTCTTTTATAAGTTTTAAAATGACCAAAATACCCCTACGAGGCATAATTTGAGTTTAAATCCATTTTGGGCATAATGGAAGGTATCCTACTGATATCACAACATATTTAAGCCATATTAACATAGGAAACCTGTTCATGACTCATTTGGTTACCCGTTATGCATTTTTCGCGTTCGGTACGGTTTATGTGACTAGTTTGCATAAATTGACCGAAACGGGTCAAGCCTTATCATTTTGATCTCAAAATTCAGAATGTGTTTAGTTTACCCATATTATACAAGTCTTCAAACTTTTCGGGTCTAAACCACATTCTAATCCGGTCTTCGCTTAATCGTGCGTTTTGAACCGTATATCTTCCTTTAAAACTAACCGGTCTAAGTTTAGGCTTAATTAAGACCCGTTAGGAATCTAATAGGTTATTAAAACCTTCGTTCCAGATTTAGGAGCCGAGTAAAAGATACTTGCACTTGCTGAATTGTTTACGGCTGGGATAAATTGTATAATTTGCTCAGGTAAATACTTTTAACTTATTTTCCCTTATACGGGCTTGAGATACGGTATTATAATAATACCGCTTGGTCGGGTGTGTAGTTATTTAAATCGGATTGTGATTAATATAATTACATAACCCGTTTTAATCTATTTTGTTTGGTATATGGCCTTTGGGGAGTTAATGACCATGTCCTGGATATCCTCGGCTCATTCATTGAAATGGCCACGACTTAAGCACGGGGTGTAGGCATACACCTGACAGTTGCGTTTGTAGAAAAGTATCCCATAATAAGGTATTCCTTGTGGGCATTATACTTGTGGTGTGTCAGTTAATCTTGTCCGGCTCTTCTAACCGGCTCTAACGGACGACAAACATTTAAAACTGTATACAAGATTATTTTTATAATAATTGTCCCAAGTTATAAAATATATTTTGTGCCTTGTGCATTCAAATCAATTTTCTCAAACATTTTCAAAACGAGTCGGTTAATTGTATTTACCAGTGTAAACTGACGTATCTTCCAAAAAGGCTAAGTGTAGGTACTAGACGAAATAGGCTGGCTACTCCTAGCATCAATAAAGAGGCTTGCAAGCTTAGATGTTTATAGATCCGTTGAACAATGATCCTTTTAACTTTGATCCGCCTGTGGATCTCTTACAACCGTTTTTGTAATAATTGATACTACTTTCATTCGGTTTGTAATGTTTTTATCTTTCGACTTCCGCTGTGTATTAAACTGTGATAAATTGTCTATGATGAAATCAACTACATCACGGTACTCCCCACCGGGCCCACCGGTAATACGTGGAAATATTGGGGTGTGACAGGAACCCTGGATCAATCGGGCGGTGTATCTAATATGTAACCGGGGGTTAGGATACTTACAACGAGGAAGAACTTCGTTATTTATGAGGTATTATGCCCGAAAATTTTAATTGCTATTTAGAATTTCGCGAGAGAAAGTTGTGTGGTGCGAGTTGGGGCTGAAGGCCGATGCTCCCAATTTATGGGAGCTGATTTCGAGTTCCTCGCGGCCCGCGTAGAAGTCTTATAAGGGCTTCGCAGCCCGCGACGTAGGGGTAGTAGGGCCTAGCTTGGTCGAGTCAGACCACTAGCCTTCACACGCGTTGTGCCACGTGGCAACACTGGGAGTGGCCTGGTGGTTGAGCTGTCGTGCCCCGCGTAAGATCCCTAAGGGGTCTTCGCGGCCTGCGAGCGACACTATTTTGTTGTTTTTACTTTATTTTTAATTATATAGGGTATTTCGGGCTCGGTTTTCGCATACGGGTTATATGTTAAGACATATAGGGATATTTTAAATATATAAGGGGTGTCAGAAATATCTTGGAGGGTTGTTATATCCTCCCCACCTTGTTTTAGAACTCGTCCTTGAGGTCTACTGGAATAAGTGTGGGTACTTCCTTTGCATCTCTGATTCAAGCTCCCATGTATATTCTGGTCCTCTTTTGGAGTCCCATTTCACTTTGACCAGAACTAATCTCTTGTGTTTGAGATTCTTAACTTTCCTGTCTTCGATCTGTAGAGGTCTTTCTACAAATTTTAACTGTTCATTTACCTCTATATCCTTAAGAGGCACTATCAGTGATTCATCGGCTAAGCATTTCTTGAGATTACATACATGAAATACATCACGTATTCCTGCCATTTCTTCTAGCAGTTGTAGCTGATAGGCTACAGGTCCTATTCTTTTAATAATCTTAAAGGTCCAACATACCTGGGGCTTTGCTTTCTCTCTTGATGAATCTTACCACTCCTTTCCAAGGAGAGAATTTTAATAACACCTTGTCTCCTACCTGAAATTTCAATGGCTTTCGTCTGTTATCAGCATAACTCTTTTGTCTGTCACATACTGCTTTTAGTCGTTATTTGACTCGAATGATCTTGTCGGTCGTTTCTTGCACTATCTCAGGTCCGGATAGTTGCTTTTCCCTAATTTCTGCCCAACAAACTGGGGTTCAACATTTTCGTCCATAAAGTGCTTCGAATGGTGCAACATTTATACTTGTATGATAGCTATTATTATAAGAAAATTCTATTAACGGTAAGTGATCGTCCCAATTACCTCCGAAATCAATTACACAAGCTCTAAGCATATCTTCCATTGTCTGAATTGTCCTTTCACTTTGTCCGTCCGTTTGAGGATGATAAGCGGTGCTTAGATTTAGCTTGGTTCCCATGGCTTTTTGGAAACTTGTCCAAAAATGAGAGGTAAAACGGCTATCTCCATCAGAAACAATTGATAAAGGAATTCCATGTAATGAAACTATTTCATTTACATACAATTTAGCTAATTGTTCCATACTGAAAGTTTCCTTCATTGGTAGGAAATGAGCTGACTTAGTTAGCCTGTCTACAATCACCCAGATTGTATCATTACCTTTTCTTGTTTTGGGTAATTTGGTAGCAAAATCCATTGTTATCAATTCCCACTTCCACACCGGCATTTCTAACTACTGCAATAAACCTGAGGGTTTCTGATGTTCAGCTTTAACTTGTGAACATGTTAGACACTTGGCCACATAAGCTGCTATATCCTTTTTCATTCCTATCCACCAAAAATTCTTTCTTAAATCTTGATACATCTTATCACTTCCAGGATGCATCGTATACTTAGACTTATGGGCTTCTTCTAATATACGGTGGCATAGGTTTCCTAATTTAGGTATCCACATCCTCTTTTTATGGAATCTCCAAATTCCACCTGTTCCTTGTTCTAATTCCTTAATCATTCCTTTCAATTTCTCAGTATCATCCTTGATTACTGATTCTTGTGCTTCTCTAATCTGTTCATTTAAATCTATCTGTAGATTTAATTTAAGAGAACGTACTCTTTTTGGCTTTTCATGATACTTTCGACTTAAAGCATCGGTTACTACATTAGCCTTTCCTGCATGATACTGGATGTTACAATCATAATCACTAAGAATTTCCATCCAGCTTCTTTGTCTCATATTCAACTCCTTTTGCCGGAAACATACCTTAAACTCTTATGATCTGTAAAAATGGTAAACTTGCTACCATAAAGGTAATGTCTTCAAATTTTCAGGGCAAAAATTATAGTTCCTAACTCTAAATCATGGGTTGAATAATTCTCGTCGTGATTCTTAAGTTTTCTAGATGCATAAGCTATAACCTTTAGACGTTGCATCAATACACATCCATAACCTAACTTAGAAGCGTCACAATAGACTACAAAGTCTTCAGTTCCTTCTGGTAACGCTAGTATGGGTGCATTGGTTAATCTTTGCTTAAGAATTCTAAAGGCTTCTTCTTGTTTTGGTCCATATTCAAACTTAATGGATTTACAGGTTAACTTAGTTAAGGGAATGGCTATTCTAGAAAAATCTTGAATAAATCTTCTATAATACCCGACCAATCCTTAAAAACTTCTAACCACGGTTGGTGATTCAGGGGTTTTCCATTCAGTAATTGCCTCGATCTTGGTGGGATCCACATGAATTCCTTCATGATTGACTAAATGTCCAAGAAACTGTACCTGTTCTAACTAAAACTCACATTTTGAAAATTTTGCATAAAGCTTTTCTTTTCTCAATTACTGAGAAGTGCATGCAGATGCGCTGCGTGTTCCTCCTTACTCTTAGAGTAAATGAGAATATCATCTATAAAGACAATTATGAATTTATTCAAATATAGCTTACATATTCGGTTCATCTTGTCCATAAATGCAGCTGGGGCATTGGTTAAACCAAATGGCATGACAGTAAATTCATAATGGCCATACCTTGTTCTAAAAGCGGTCTTAGGAATGTCCTCTTCCTGTACCTTTAATTGATGATATCCTGAGCGTAAATCGATCTTGGAGAAAAATCGAGATCCTTGCAATTGATCAAACAAATCATCGATTCTCGGTAGTGGGTACCGATTTTTTATTGTGACCTTGTTCAATTCACGGTAATCAATGCACATACGCATCGATCCGTCTTTCTTTCTAACGAATAAGATTGGCGCTCCCCATGGCGATGAACTTGGCTGTATGAATCCTTTTTTCTAACAATTCGTCTAACTGTTTGTAACACCCCGAAAACGGGTTTGGTAATCAAACCACGTTAATACTAAAAGACGGGTAAAGTACCGTTAGGGGTAAAATTAACCCGGTGAATATTAGGATTTTAAATTAATAAACCTAATATTAAATAAAAATAGTATAAAGGCTTTTGTTGAAATAAAGTTTATGGAAGGCCCGAGTTAACGGGACTCAAAATAAACTTAGTCATAATTTCCCCAGACCCACTGAGTTAACTAGGAATGTTTAACCTAGTTAATAAATGAGAACATTGCTATTAAAATAAATAGGTTGTGGCCTACTTAATAATGAACCAAACACGAGGGGTTAAAGTGGGATAACCTAAAAGGTTATTTAAACAAATCAAAACACAAACACAAACACACACATACGTGTGTGTTCTAGATCGATCAGAGGAAGCTCCCCATGGAGCCAAACCCTAACCTTCAACAAATCCATCCGATTGAAGGGCCAAACGAAGCTCAAATTCACAACCGAACGTGAATTAACGATCACCCAAACAAGAGGATCATAAGGTATGTAAAATCTTGATGATTCGTGAAGTTGTAAAAATTGGATAATCATCCTAATCGCGAATTAGGCATGGATTAGAGAAGCTATGGCTAGATTAGTGATGTATACTTGCTTAGGAATAAAATCCTAAGTGAAAATCATACATAACATGCTATGAATTGAAGGATTGGATGATTTACCACACTAGGTTAAGTGGGTTTTAATCGTAGGAAGAACTTGATGATATAATTGTGTTTAGGATCGTCATATACGATTGTAATCAAGAAATACATGAACAAAATAGTGTGTTCAAGTAAATGATCATACTCACTAGGAAACAGGTTTGTATGATAAAATGAAAATGATGATATATTCTTGATTAGAATGATGTTTTATATCATCACGTGTTAAAATGATTAAACCGGTAAGATAAGAATGCTGCTTATATGTTAATTGATAAAGTATATGATCGAATGATAAATTCAACATAAGAAGCGTAGGATGGAATAGTCGTGAATGATTATGACTAATCTAACCATCTTACAATTACAAAGATAGTTTGACGCTTGGCAAGCTAGGTGGAAGCTTGGGAAGGAAGCGGATCAAACGAATCAAAGAAGAAGAAAAAACATAATCCGGATGTAAGGTAAGTATAGCTTACATTAGTCTTATATTCTAGAGTATTCTCTTATCGTATTAACTACAGATAAGCTAAATACATAATTGAGAAATGATGTTCCGACGTGTAGTCGTACGGAACAAGACAATTGAATAAGAAAAGAAACCATATTGATGGTTAAAAAGTATTTAAATCAGTAATTCAATCATAACATGATCGAATGGAAAATGAACTTTTAATGGTTACCTAATACGGTAAATCAAAACAAATAATAAGGGTAAAACGGTAATTTGGTCACTCGTTGACAATAACCGTTAGTTTTTGAAAGACAATTATGACGTAAGCCATAATAGGCCAAAAAGTGTTAAGAAAGGAATTATAAGTAAAATGACCGCACGATGTAAATCGGAGCGAGTCATATAGTCGAGATGAAAATACATGTCATCTCGCTAATATAATCGGTCATTTAGACCAAACGGATCAAAGGGTGAAGATACCACCTTTTGATAATATCGACTAATGATTTTTGGTCGAGTTATATGATTTCAGGAATAAATGTCGAAATGATAATTGCATCGCTATTACTTAGCGATTATTATAGCAAGGCATTAAAACGGGTCAATACATTGACCCGAGCCAGGTATGTGTAGTAGAGTAATTACTCATTTAGAACGTAAGGTTCAATGAGTATTAAATGAAGTCTTAGATAGACCACGGGTTATTTGAATGGGTAAACCGAATGTTTTAAATGATGGTCGATGCGTTTTGAAAAGCTTAGGGACTTTCCAAACAAGATCATAACTAAAAAGAAGGATCATGGGTCAAACATACTTTCTAAAGTCCTTCATAGTAAATGAAAGGCTAAAACGGACTAAAACGCTCTCGTAAGCTAAATTGAGTAAATAACCCTTAGAGGTTGTTTGGAAACGAGTTTTATGACCAAGTAAATACTTAGGATAAGTATAAAAAGGGAAAGATGTGAATCTTTCATCAAATGACTCGATATGAGTCTTTGCCATAAATTAATGATCCGAGGGGTAAGACTCGGATTATATAGATCACCGCATTAAATCCACCACAGATATAGTTGTGGTGGAAGATCACACGATAAGACATGCGGAAATGTTAAGCTAGAAACGAATGAATGCAATTCGTGCTTAAAATATGCTTAAAGGCCCTTAACAGGTCAAAATAAGCATATACACGAAAATAGGTTTAAGAATGTATATAAACCCGTGATTCGAACCTAATATGATAGACAATATAGAAATTATGAGGTTCATGAGAAATAGGGATCAAACAAACATGTTTGTTCGATAAAATTATGAACAAGTCAAAATTTTGTAAAAGAGTATTAAGCCGAAGGCTTAAAAGTCTAAAATTTTGTTAATCTGGATGTCGGATGTTAACTCCATGTAATGGAGAATTAAATTACGATCACATAGGAAAAAGAATCGTGTAAAACGGACAAATAATGAAAGAGTTATGTTCGTTTCCGTAAAACTTGATTTGGCTGGAAATATGTAGCTGCAGATCAAAACATTCTGTCAAAACCAGGGGCTTGCATCGCGTGACGGCCAAAGGCCATTGTGGTCGCGGCACGCGACGAGTAAACCCAAATCCCGGCACGCGACGGGTATAAAAGTCAGCCAAAGCTGCTGATTTGCTTGTTATGCATTGCGAACTCGTTTAAACTCGTTCTAAACACACTATTACTAACTTATTTCATGTTTTATGAAATATAGGTTTGATTTGCTTTACCGGAGGACGATTAAGCTCATCGAGGAACCGAACACGCTCAAGAATCAAGCTTCCGCAAATAGTTTCGCCGTCACATTTACGCGGCGAATGAAATTACAAAATGTTGAAATATTTTATTTAGTAAAATGTTTTAACAAGAGCGCATTTTTTAGTGTATGTTTAATCTTAAATACTCTACTATAATCGAAATTTATATGAAAATCGTATAAAATGGACTAAGGGTCTTACACTGTTTCTTCAGTTCCTGCATTTCTGCGGGTGCCAAACGGTAAGGTGGTTTGGCAATTGGTGCTATCCCTAGTAGCAGGTGGATTCTGAATTCAACTTCCCTGTCTGGCGGTAGTCCTGGTAATTCTTCTAGAAATACATCTGGAAACTAAGACACTACTGGGATATCTTTCAATTCTTTTCCTTTAGTGTTAGTGATTATGGAAATCAAATATACTAATGATCCTTTTCTTATATAACTTGTTGTTTTCATCACAGAGATGAATTTTGTAGATCTAGCTGGCTTATCTCCTTTAATTGTGATCTTTTCACCCCTTGGTGAATTAACTTGAATTGACTTTTGATCACATAAAATACTGGCTTTATTGGCTATCAACCAATCCATTCCTAATACAACATCAAATACTGCCAGATTCATTGGATAAAGGTTTGCAATAAACTTTTGATTTAAAAATTCTATTCTTGCTCCCTGCAAGATTTCAGAAATCTTAATGGTTTCTCCATTCGCTGTCTTTACTAGACATTCTTGTGGGAGTTTAGTTAATGGTTGATTGAGAAGTTTGCAAAATGAAGTATTAATAAAACTTTGGTTTGCACCAGAGTCAAATAATACTTTAGCAAAGACATCATTAACTAAAAATGTACCGGCTATCACATCCGGAATCATCTTGGCTTCATCTGCAGTCAGAACAAATGCTCTAGCATTTTTAGTAGTCTTGTTGTTCATGGCTGGAGCTAGTTTCGGACAGTTCGGCTTGATGTGACATTTTTCTCAACAATTGAAGCACATTCCATTATTAGGTTTCTTCCTGCAATCTTCTTCCTTGTGTCCTGGTATTTTGCAGAAATTGCAGTAAGTGGAGCATCTTCCTGAATGCTTCTTCTTGTAGGCCTTGCAGTAGGGTGCAGAGGTAGAACCTACATTTTTCCCACGGTTAGAATTTCCATAACGAAATTCTTGGGTAAGCCTTTGAGCTAGGTTCCTCCTCTGGTCTTCTTCTCATGTACGTACTAATTCATCAATCAAGGTGTTTGCTAGTTCTACAGCTTCTTCTATGGTTTGAGGTCTAGCCGCCTTGACTACATGCCTAATCTCACTAATTAATCCCCAGATGTAACGGGAGATTAAGACTGGTTCGGGTGATGCAAGGGTCGGCACTATTCTAGCATATTCAAAGAATAACGTAGTGTAACCCTTGCTATCCACTCCAGTCATTCCAAGGTTTAGGAACTTATTTGCTATCTGTTCTTTTTCATTGGGAGGGCATAATTTCCTTTCTACCATGTTTTTAAATTCCTCCCATTTCATATTGTAAATTCTGTCTCTTCCCCTAGACTGGAGGATAGTGTTCCACCATTCTAAGGTTGCGTTCTTAAACAGATTGGAAGCAAACATTATCTTATCCTCTTCCGCGCACTTGCTTATTTTTAAGACTGCCTCAGTCTTTTCTATCCAGCATAGAGCAGCAATGGCCCCTTCATTGCCCGAGAATTCCATTGGTTTACAAGACCAGAATTCTTGATAAGAACAACCATAAGACATGGTTCTTCTTCTTTTGGGAATGGGCACTTGAAGTATAGGTCCATTATTCATGTTGTGTTCAGGTTCAGTGGGTCGTTTACTGCTATGATTACTTTTATTATCAGCTTCCCTAACTATTTGAATAATATATGGCATCGCATCTATTATCCCTTGTGCCACTATGTGTTGGATGGCACTGTTATCCACTTGGTTTTCATTGTTATTGTTGTTCTGATTATCGTTATTCTGGTTTTCTGGGTTATTATTCGGGTTTTCTTGATTCACTTGGTCGGCCATCTGAATTATAAACAATTACCACATATTGATATCACAAAATAACATTTAATGCAAACAATCACACAACACACATGTTGGTCAAAATCGTCGAACATTGCGACTTACTCTTTCTTATATATTATGCATCTACTACAAACTGGAACTGGAATTTAAAATTACAATACTATTAGGCATCAGTAGATATTGTCTAGTTTTTTTTTCAAACATACACACATATTATTATTATTATTATTATTATTATTTTATTATTACTACTATCACTATTACTGATATGGGTTCATCCAGAACTCCATATTACGCTCGTCATACTTCCAGACGAGTCGTTCTCCGATTTGCCTCATCCTTTCACTACCTTCTAAAATCTCCTCACCAAAGGTTCAGAGTTCTTGCACATTTTCTACACTCATTGGGGGTGTAGGTGCTGGTACTGGGTTTGGGAACTGGGGCATAGGTTCTTGGTAAGGATAAGGATTCTCTAAAATTTCCCTGATATATGGGTCATTATCGTAATAGGGATCTAGAGGGTCCAAGTCTGGGTAGGCTGCTAGGTTTGGCATAGGTTCATTTTCTGGTATTGGGTAACGTTGCACATAATCCCTATTGTTATCTAACCACGGGTCGTAGTCTGGGTCTAAGGGATTGGGTGCTGGTATTCTAGGTATCTCAGCTGGGTTGAAATCAGGCATTGGGATTTGATTTTCTGGGTTGTTTTCAATTTCCATTGGCTGAGCGGGAAATAGTGGTAAGGGCTGGGGTGCTATGAGTTACTCAAGGTTAGGGTCGGCAGCTGTGGTTACTAGGATATGAAAATTTGCTAAACTCCTATTGAGCATGTCCTGGGTGTGAGCATCTGTTTCTCTTTTAACGGCTGCTAAAGCACGTTGCTGTTGTAACTTTTCATTCTTTTCCTACGTTCATGCGCTCCTCTACTGAGCCATCCTCTCTTTTTAGGAGGGAATGGCTCTTCAGACAGAGCCTTAAACACGAATATCCCATCTTCATTGTCAGCTGAATACCCTGAGAGGGCAGGCTGTGAAGAGGTGCCTTCGCTTCTAGGTGAGCTGGACAACTGACGGTAGGCGTCAGAAGGTCCTTGGTCGCTCATACTGTAAACTAACAAATAGTCAAATAACATATAACAATAAAATACAGATATGCACGTATTCCCGTAATTCATTTCCTAACATATACTACCTCCGTCCCATTAAATGTGTCTTATTTTGAATTTTCAAAGTCTTTATTTATAAACTTTGACTTTTATTATATATTTTTTCTGTTATATAAAACTTAATGAAAATTAACCAGATAAAAATACTTGTAAAACACACTCAAATCATATAACTTTCATCAAGTATTATCTAACACAAACAAAATTATTTAAAGTCAAAATTTACAAATAAAGACTTTAAAAATTCAAAATATAACACTTTTAATGGGACGGAGGGAGTAATATTTTGGTGTCAGCAGAACACTTCTGTGGCTGAATCAGTGGCTTAGCTCTGATACCACCTTCTGTCGCAACCCCCGTCCCCTAGCTACCCGGGAACGGGCGTCCGCGACCAGTTTTGGTGGTATCGGTGTTTATCATTTTGGCAGCGGAAATTACATCAGGACCGTAGTTAGGAAATATTTTATCAGAGTAAAATACCACGCTTGTATAGTATTAAACATATGGGAAATTCCCAACTTTCAAGTACATCCATTTTCATAGGGATAAACCCTATTTTTATTTAAATAAAACATCTCTTTATTTTAGGTAACTTTATAGCCACTTTTCCAAGCCTTCAGTGCTGTCCAACTGGCTTCTATTTGGCTTTTACATTTTGTTACCTGAAACGCGTTTAAAAACATTTTGTCAGTGGGAAATATTGGTGAGTGAATCTCAGTTTAATCAAGACTTGTAAAAACCATCGTACAGTATTGAGGGCGGTCGCACAATTACATTTGTTTCCATCTACTTTAATTACCACCCACGGTACTGTCAACCCGACTTGTGGACATGTTACTACTCACAATGTAGTAACAAATTTTGTATACAAAACCCCAACATACCGATGATAATTGTAGAATACAAATACTCAATCATTGTTTAGTATATTATTAAATAAGTGAGGTTTTGTAAAAACAATTTGCAAAAAGGAAATTACTCACATTGCTGTCTTAGGGTTTTCCTTAAGGATTTCCTGGTGATTATCTATTAATTACATAAATGCACACGCGTTAGTATAATAACCCAATATTTACATTAGTAATACCCTCCCCGAGACGGCATTCCAATGACCACGTCGGGCAGAACCACGATAGCCGTTACGAAACCCTGGATCAATCGGGCATCGTATCTAATACGTAACCGGGGGTTATAATACTTACAACGAGGCAGAACTTCGTTATTTAGGGGGTATTATGCCCGAAAATTTTAATTGCTATGTAGAATTTCGAGGGAGAAAGTTGTGTGGTGCGAGTTGGGACTGAAGGCCGATGCTCCCAATTTATAGGAGCTGATTTCGAGTTCCTCGCGGCCCGCGTAGAAGTATTCTAAGGGCTTCTCGGCCCGCGACGTAGGGGTAGTCGGGCCTAGCTTGGTCGAGTTAGACCACTAGCCTTCACAAGCATTATGCCACGTGGCAACACCGGGTGCGACCTGGTGGTTGAGCTGTCGCGCCCCGCGTAAGATCCCTAAGGGGTCTTCGCGGCCCGCGAGCTACACTATTTTCTTGTTTTTACTTTATTTTTAATTATATAGGGTATTTCGGGCTCGGTTTTCGCATACGGGGTATATGTTAAGACATATAGGGACATTTTAAATATATTAGGGGTGTCAGAAATATCTTGGAGGGTTGTTATATAAACCCTAGTTTATTGAAATCAAGACTCCTTTTTATTTAGTTAACTTTTATAGCCACTTTTCCAAGCCTTCAGTGCTCTCCAGCTGGCTTCTATTAGCTTCACATTAAGTTACCTGAAACACATTTTAAAAAGGATTTATCAGCAAGAAATACTGGCGAGTGCATCCCAGTTTAATCAAAACAATTTTATAACTTCACAGTATTGAGAGCGATTACAATGTTTATATCTACACAGTTACTCATTGAGTACTGTCAACACCTAACTTGTGGGTCATGTTACTTATTGGGTAACTCTTTGTCCAATAGTAACGGATTACAATAATGTATACAAAACCCCAACATACCGGCAGTAATTGTAGAATACATAGACTCAATCACTGTTAACCATAATCGAATACATTTGAGGTTTTGGTAAAAAGGTTTACAAAACGTGAATGTACTCACATAGTTTACGTAGGTAAAACTAAAGCTTCTTCGTGTATCTCCTAGTTATTATCTATTAAAAATTAACAATGCACACGTGTTAGTAAGATAATCCAAATCACATTAACCGTACAACTCGAGACAGAACTCCAGTGACTGAGTCAGGCAGAGCTTTGACATGCATTACGGAGTCCTAGATCAATCGGGTGTAACACGAGATAGAACTCCAACGACTGAGTCAAGTAGAGCCTTGACATGCATTACGGAGCCCTAAATCGATCAGGTAGGGTAACAGATATGTGATCGGGAGTTATAATACTTACAACGAGGCAGAGCTTCGCTTAATAGGGGTATTATTTGCCGAGAGTTTTAGCTTACAGAGAAATTGAGAGAGAATTAGAAATTGAACGGTGAACAAATGAGCTCTCGACTCCTATTTATAGGGCTGATCAGGTACTTCGTCGCACCCCGCGATGGATTTGGCTTCGGACTTCGCGGCCCGCGAGGACCATAGGGTCGGCACTAGCTTTGACTAGTCAGCAGACTAGCCATGACACGCATAGGACACGTGGCGTCATTGTGTGTCCGGCAAGTCTGGGCCGTCACGCCCCGCGATAGCTAAGGGAGTCTGGGTCGCGGCCCGCGACAACCTTAATTAGTTGTCTTTATTTGATTTTTATAATTCTTAAGGTATTCTAGGTCCGTTTCTCACATACGGGGTATAATAGGGACGTTTAGGGTTATGTTAAAGGGTTTTTGGGAGGGTTGTTATATCCTCCCCACCTTGTTTTAGATCTTGTCCTTGAGGTCTACTGGAACAGGTGTGGACATTTCCTTTTCATTTCTAACTCGAGCTACCAGGTGTATTCTGGTCCTCTCTTGGAATCCCATTTCACTTTAACCAGAACTAGTCTCTTGTGTTTGAGATTCTTGATCTTTCTATCTTCAATCTGAACAGGTTTCTCTACAAACTTAAGTTTCTCATTTACCTCTATGTCCTTAAGAGGTATCGCTAAGGATTCGTCTGCTAAGCATTTCTTGAGATTACATACATGAAATACATCATGCATTCCTGCCATTTCTTCTGGTAGTTGTAGCTGATAAGCTACGGGTCCTATCCTTTTCATAATCTCAAAAGGTCCAACATACCTAGGGCTTAGCTTTCCTCTTTTAACGAATCTGACTACTCCTTTCCATGGAGAAACTTTTAACAATACTTTATCTCCTACTTGAAATTCTAAAAGTTATCGTCTGTTATCTGCATAACTCTTTTGACGATCTCGTGCTGCTTTTAGTCTTTCCTTGACTTGGATTATCTTGTCCGTTATTTCTTGCACTATCTCTGGTCTATATAGTTGCTTTTCTCCAATTTCTGCCCAACAGACTGGAGTTCGGCACTTACGTCCATAAAGTGTTTCAAAAGGTGCAGCATTAATGCTAGTATGATAGCTGTTATTGTAGGAAAATCCTATTAATAGTAAATGATCATCCCAATTGCCTCCGAAATCAATTACACAGGCTCTAAGCATATCTTCCATGGTTTGTATTGTCCATTCGCTTTGTCCGTCCGTTTGTGGATGATAAGCTGTGCTTAGATTTAACCTGGTTCCCATTGCTTTTTGGAAACTTGTCCAAAAATGAGAAGTAAAACGGCTATCTCTATCAGATATGATAGATAAAGGAATTCCATGTAATAAAACTATTTCATTTACATATAACTTGGCTAACTGTTCCATACTAAAAGTTTCCTTCATTGGTAAGAAATGAGCAGATTTAGTTAATCTGTCAACAATCACCCAGATTGTATCATTACCTTTTCGTGTCTTCGGTAATTTGGTAACAAAGTTGGTTATATCCTTTTTCATTCCTATCCACCATAAATTCTTTCTTAGATCTTGATACATCTTATCACTACCGGGATGTATCATATAAGACTTATGGGCTTCTTCTAGAATTCTATGGCGTAGGTTTCCTTGTTTAGGTATCCACATCCTTTCCTTATCGAACTTCCAAATTCCATCTGATCCTTGTTCTAATTCCTTACTCATCTCTTTTAACTTTCAGCATTGTCCTTGATTGCTGTTTCCTGTACCTCTCTAATTTGCTCATTTAAATCTATCTGCAGATTTAATCTAAGAGAGCGTACTCGTTTCGGCTTTTCATGATACTTTCGGCTTAAAGCATCAGCTACTACATTAGCTCTTCCAGCATAATACTGGATATCACAATCATAGTCACTAAGAATTTCCATCCAGCGTCATTGTCTCATATTTAATTCCTTTTGCTCAAAAATATACCTTAAACTTTTATGATCCGTGAAGACAACAAACTTACTTCTGTAAAGACGGTGTCTCCAAATCTTAAGGGTAAAAACTATGGCTCCTAACTCTAGATCATGGGTTGTGTAATTCTCTTCATGTTTCTTAAGTTGTCTAGAGGCATAATCTATAACCTTTTGACATTGCATCAACACACATCCATAACCTAACTTAGACGCATCACAATAGACAATAAAGTCTTTAGTTCCTTCTGGTAATGCGTGTATGGGTGCGTTGGTTAACTTTTGCTTAAGAATCCTAAAGGCTTCTTCCTGTTTTGATCCCCATTCAAACTTAACTGATTTGCAGGTCAGTTTGGTTAATGGAATGGCTATACTAGAAAAATCTTGAATAAAACGTCTATAGTAACCTGCTAGTCCAAGAAAACTTCTCACCTCCGTCGGTGATTCCTGACTTTCCACTTAGTAATTGGCTCGATTTGTGTGGGATCTACATGAATTCCTTCATGATTAACCAGTTGTCCAAGGAATTGCACTTTTTGTAAGCAGAATTCACATTTTGAGAATTTAGCATAAAGCTTCTCTTTTCTCAATAATGTCAGAAGGGTATGCAGATGCTCAGCATGTTCCTCTTTACTCTTAGAGTAAATTAAAATATCATCTATAAAGACAATTAGGAATTTATCCAGATATGGTTTACATATCCTGTTCATCATGTCCATAAATGCAGCTGGGGCATTGGTTAAACCAAATGGCATGACAATATATTCATAATGACCGTACCTTGTTCTGAAAGCAGTTTTAGGAATGTCCTCCTCCTATACTTTCAATTGATGATATCCTGAGCGTAAATCTATCTTAGAAAAGAATCGGGCTCCTTGAAGTTGATCGAACATATCATCGATTCTTGGTAGTGGGTACCGATTCTTAATCATAATCTTGTTCAATTCGCGGTAATCAATGCACATACGCATTGATCCGTCTTTCTTCTTAACAAACAAAACCAGCGTTCCCCATGGCGATGAACTAGGTTTATAAAACCTTTCTCTAGATGTTCGTCCAACTGTTTCCTCAGTTCCTTCATCTCCATCGGTGTTAATCGATATGGTGCCTTGGCATTCGGTGCCGTTCCTGGTATTAGGTGAATTCTAAATTCAACCTCTCGATCTGGCGGTAATCCAGGTAATTTTTCTGGAAAAACGTCTGAGAATTTAGACACTACAGAAATATCTTTTAATTCTTTTCCTTTAGTGTTAATGATTATGGAAATCATATACACTATTGCTCCTTTCCTTGCACAACTTGCAGTTTTCATCACAGAGATGAATTTTGTTGACCTGGTTGGCTTGTCTCCTTTGATTGTGATCTTTTTACCACTTGGTGTACTTACTTGTACTGACTTTTGATCACATAAAATACTGGCACGATTGACTACCAACCAATCCATTCCTAATACAATATCAAATTCGACTAGATTCATTGGGTAAAGGTTAGCAGAAAAATGGTGGTTCAGAATTTCTATTCTTGTTCCCTGCAAGATTTCACTAATCTTAATGGATTCTCCATTTGCCGTCTCTACCAGACAGTCTTGTTGATGTTTGGTTAAGGGTTGGTTGAGAAGTTTGTAGAAAAAGTATTAATAAAACTTTGGTTTTCACCAGAGCCAAATAATAACTTGCAAAAAATGTCATTAACTAAAAACGTACAGGCAATCACATCTGGGATCATCTTGGCTTCTTCCGCTGTCAGAACGAATGCTCTGGCATTCTTTTTGGGTCCTTCAGTTGTCTTAGCTTTGCTGGTTGCTGCTTGAGCTAGTTTCAGATAGTTCGGTTTGATATGCCCAGTTTCTCCACAATTAAAGCATAGCCTATTACTAGGTTTTCTCCTACAGTCTTCTTCCTTGTGTCCAGACATTTTGTAAAAGTTGCAGTACATTGAGCATTTTCCAGAGTGCTTCCTTTTGCAATACTTGCAGTAAGGTGCAGAAGAAGAACATGTACCTTTCCCACGGTTGGAATTACTATAGCGAAATTCTTGAGTAAGCCTTTGAGCTAGGTTCTTTCTCTAGTTTTCTTATTGTGTGCATACTAATTCATCAGTCAGGGTGTTGGCCGGTTCTACTGCTTCTTCTATGGTTTATGGCCTAGCTTCCTTGACTACATGTCTAATCTCACTAATTAATCCCCAAATGTATCGGGAGATTAATACTGGTTCTGGTGAGGCTAAGGTTGGCACTATCCTATCATATTTAAAGAATATGGTAGTGTAACCTTTGCAGTCTATTCCAGTCATTTTAAGATTTAAGAACTTATTGGCGATTTGTTCTTTTTCATGAGTAGGACATAATTTTCTTTCGACTCTATCCTTAAAGTCGGTCCATTCCATATTATAAGCCCTGTCACTTCCTCTAGACTGGAGAATAGTATTCCACCATTCTAAGGCTGCATTTTTGAAAAGATTAGAAGCAAACATAATCTTATCCTCATCTGTACATTTACTTATTTTTAAGACTGCTTCTGTCGTTTCTATCCAGCGTAAGGTTGCAATGGCTCCTTCATTGCCTGATAATTCTATTGGTTTGCAAGACCAGAATTCTTTATAAGAACAACCTTAAGAGACGGTTCTTCTTCTTTTTGAAATAGGTACTTGGATCAGTGGTCCATTATTTACACTGTCACTTGGTTCAGTGGGTGGACATTTACTTCCAGTTACAGATTTATTATTTTCTGCTTCTTTAACGGTCTTGATAATATATGGCATATCATCTATAATTCATTGTGCTACTATGTGTTGGATGACACTGTTATCTATTTGGTTTTCGTTATTCTCATTATTCGGATTTTCCTGATTTACTTCGTCATTCATCTGAATTGGAAACATTTATCAGGTATTAATTATCATAGAATAAAATTTAATACAAATAATCACACGAACAGATTGATCAAAATCTTCGAACATTGCGACTTTAATCTTTTCATATACACCTATATATATGCGTCAATTACAAACTATAACTGAAAATTAAACATACTAGTAGTTATGCATTGATATCTATTTTAGTTGGTTATATATATATATATATTTCAAAATACTAACTTACACACATATCTATGTATTATTCTAGGTGTCATGTATCCAATCATGTATCTCACGCTCGACATGTTTCCACACGAGCTTTTCTCCTATTTGACGAATTCTATCTTCTTCTTCAACTAACTCATTGCCCCATTAGCTAAGTTCCTGCATATTTTCTTCACTCATGGGAGGTAATGGTGCTGGTACTGGGTCAGGGTATCGAGGTATGGGGTGTCCGTAAGGGTATGGGTTGCATATAGTACTCTGCTTATACCAGTCACTATTCCAGAATGGGTCTAAAGGGTTCAGGTCAGTATACTGAGCTATGGGGTTTGGTGGTGGGATTCTTGGGATCTCATAGGGGTCGATATCTGGGATTGGATATGGGTCCTCCTGATTAGGTTCTAACATTTGTTGGTCTGGAAATAAGGGTAAAAGTGGTGGTTCAACTATTTGGTTTAGGTTAGAGTCTACAGCGATAATAGCTAGCATATGGAAATTTGCCAACTGCCTATCAAGTTCCCCTTCCCACAGTGGCCTATTGACTGCTTCCTGAGTTTGGGCATTCACTTCCCTATTGGCTTTTACTATCGCTCTCTGTTGTTGTAATTTCTTCACCCTCTTCCTCCTCTCATGCGCTTCTCTATTAAACCATCCTCTCTTTTTAGAAGGGAAGGGTTCCTCAGACTGTGCCTTAAAAATAAATATTCCTTCCTCAGTATCAGCTGAGTATCCTGAGGGATTTGGCTGAGATGAGGTTCCTTTATCTTTTGGGGAACTAGATAATCGTCGATAAGCGTCGGATGTACCTTACTCATGTAACACCCCAAAAATTTTAGAATGGATTATTTGAATGTTTAAGTGTTTTAAAAGATTAGTTAAGTTTTAAATAAATGAAAGAAGTTTAAAAAGTTAGAAAAATTATACAAGAATGACAACTTAAAGACTATAAGGGCTGAATATGTAAAAGTTCAAACTAAACAAGGAATAAAAAAAAAGAAAGTGCAGTATGTGTTGGTGGGGTGTGCGACGCAGGAAATGGGAGGAGAAGGGAAAACCCTTCTTCTCCAAATCATCAAGAACCTAACAATTGGAGGCGTTTATGGATGAAATTCGTATGCATGTGATCGATTTCTCAATCATCTAAGGGTTTCCAACATGGGGTAAGTTAGATTGTATGATTTGATGCTAATTGATGGAATGGGTTTTGATCAATCCACGAAATTTAGTGAAATTAAGCATGAATATATGTTAGAATTATCATATGGAATGTGAATTATAAAAGATTTGATGTTAATTGATGTTTGAAGATGAAACCCACTTGGGTTAGTAAAAGTGGCGACATGGGTATGTCACTCATGTCCAATCTTTGTTTAAATTCTTCATATATTATGTTGTATGTGATTAATCCTTGCTAGTTAGGTTGAACATGGTATGTAATTAGTTGGATATGTTGTATTGTTGATGATTGAAAGGAAGAACTAGGAAGAAAAAAGTATGAAAATACTTGTACATTAGGCTTAAAAATTTGTATGCGCGCCAAGTGGTTGATGAAATGACGAGGTGAAGTTAGAAGGTGAAATTTGTATGCAAGAATTTGGTAGTTAGGTATAGAATGTGATAATGAGGTGTTTGATAGTGAAATTAGCATGAGATGTATGTTTTCATGGAATACATGTGGGCATTAGTTAACGAGAAGATTTTGGTAAAAAAGTATGTTTTAGGAGTTTGTGCTCTATACTTGAATGGTGTGGTGCACCTCATGTGTCGGACTAGTTGTTCAATGGTAATATAGAAATGGATGTACACTAAATGTGTAGCTTGTGGGTTTATTAGTAAAGAATGACATGGAGATTATGTTAAAGTACTAACTTTGAATGTGGTTGACAATTGTAGGATGATGAAAGCGTTAGTTGTAATGAATTGTCTATACATGTGTATGGTGTAATTAATTGATCATGCGATTGAATGTGTTCTAAAACATGAGTATGAAATATACATGGTATCGATATTAGGGCCTGCTACATCAATATGGACATAAGTTACTAAGTTGGGAGTTTGTATGCTTGATCGTTGACTTTCTGAAAAGTCAACGAATAAGTTAATAGCATGGTTAGATTTACGAATATGAATGAAAGATTATGAGGAATCATATGATATATGTTAGACTAATTATGTACTATGTATAATGAGGAATCAGATTTCATAAATGTGGAACAATGTGATTGCCGATTCGTGTCTTATGCACGTTGATGAATGATTGATTAAGAAAAGTCAATGTAACTATGAATTTAAAATGGATGTTAATATGGAATGAACATATATTCTAACAATGTCATGGGAATGATGGTCTGAAAGGATAGGTATCGCATGAGCATGGAAGGCAAATGGGTCAAGAGGAGGCAAGAAAGCGAATGCGAATAGGAACGCTTAAGGTAAGTGAACCCCAAACTTACCCATTTGACTTAATATGTTTCGTTGTTTGGTAATTCATTTAGAGTCATGTAAGAGAGTATGAATTAAAGGTAATGATAAGGTGTCACACCCCGATATTTTCACATATTATCGGTGGGCCCGGTGGGGAGTATCGTGACGTAGTTGATATCATCATAGACAATTAATCACAGTTCAATGCACAGCGGAAGTCTAAAGTAAAAATATTACAAACCGAATGAAAATAACATAAAGTATTACAACGGAATGTAAAGAGATCCACATGCGAACCAAAAGATAAACAAAATTATTGTTCAACAGATTTTTAAACATCTAAAGCTTGCAAGACTCTTTATTCGATGCTAGGAGTTGCCAGCCCATTTCACTTAGTACCTGCACTTAGCCTTTTTGAAAAATACGTCAGTTTACACTGGTAAATACAATTAACCGACTCTTTTGAAAAGTGTTTATACAAATTTGATTTAATGCACAAGGCATAAATATCCTTTTATAACTTAGGATAATTTTTTTAAAAACAATCTTGTAAAAGAATTATATGTTTGTTATACGTTCAGTAGCCCGGGTTAAATACCGGGTTAAAGATTAATAGACACACCACATAATATAACCTACGGTGAGTTATTCTCGAACAAGCAAGTATATCACTTTACATACGCACCGGCAGGTGTATGCCTACCGTGCTTAAGTCGTGGCCATTTCAATGAATGAGCCGAGGATATCTAGGACATGGTCATTAACCCCCAAAGGCTTAAAACAAACAAAACAGATTAAACGGGTTATCTCAATGATTTAACCTTCATATGATTAAAGATTCAATACCCGACCAAGCGGTATTTTATATACCGTACCCCAAGCTCGTATAAGGGAAAATAAGTTAAAAGTATTTACCTGAGCAAAAATATAAATTTATTCCCAGCCGTAAATCAATCAAGCAAGTACAGATAGCTTTCATCGGGCTCCTAATCTGGAATGAAGGTTTTTAATAACCTATTAGAATCCTAACGGGTCTTATTTAAGTCTTAACTTAGACCGGTTAGTTTTAAGGAAAGGTATGCGGTTCAAAACGCAAGATTAAGCGAAGACCGGATTAGAATGTGATTTAGACCCGACAAGTATGAAGACTTCTATAATATGGGTAAACTAAACACATTCTGGATTTTGAGGTAAAAATGATAAGGTTTGACCTGTTTCGGTCAATTTATGCAAACTAGTCATATAAACCGCACCGAACGCGTAAAATGCATAACGGGTAACCAAAAGAGTCATGAACAGGTTCCCTAAGTTAATATGCTTAAAATTTGTTATGATATCAGTAGGATACCTTCCATTATGCCCAAAACGAATTTAAAATCAATTTAAACCCCGTAAGGGTATTTTGGTCCTTTCAAAGATTATAAAAGAGGTTAAATGACAATATGAGGTTATGATCTAAAATGATCAGTAAAAATATTTATTTTAGTAGGTTATATCAGTAAGATATTAAACATATGTGAAATTTATCATCTATGGCCAAACTATGCACCGTAGGGGCATTTTGGTCATTTCACATAAGCTTTAAAGATCAAACTTGGAAATCTGAGTTCAAAATTTTTACTTACTGTTAATATATCAAATTTTACTTAAAACATCAGTAGGTAATAGGTCTTAAATGTTAAACATAGTTTTAACCCATACTGTGTGTTTAAAACGCGTAAAAAGTCGGTTTTAGGCGATTCTCGGGTTATATAAGAAAAGCTGAGATTTTTATCAGTCCAGAAGGCTTAAAATATTTTATTTAACATATGAAATCAGTAGAAAAAGATTTGGTACCAAAATGTTATGTAAAACTCATTTTATTAGTAAAAAAAAGTATAACCATCAATTACCGAATCAAAGCAAGAACCCATGTTATGATCAGTTTAAAAATTAATAAAAATCTTCAAAAATCCCAAAATATTATATTACATCAATGGGTAAAAAGTTTGGTGTCAAAATTTTGGTTTAAATAGGTTTTATGCCAAAAATGCCGTTTAATTGATAAAAAGGCTTCAATTTACGATATCGAGCATAACTCCTAATTAAACCTCAAACTGATGTCAAATTTTTAGGACATGTTTATAAATCAGTAATAAAAGTTTTTGTCCTCTCACATTTTCAAAAATCTTGTTTTAATATCATAAGGGCATAATGGTCAACAATTAAGCATTTAACGGAAACATGCAAATGATTCGGATTACAAAGGAACCATATTGTATAATCTCAGAGGGTTATACTTACATGTAATATGGTCCTAATGGAACCCTAAGACATATCTAAACTAAGCTAAATCGGGTCAGAACTGAAAGTCAAAGCAAAAGTCTACTTTTGCGACTTTCGGTTCCGAACCGAGCCTAAACTCAGAATTGTCGGGTTGAACATGCTTAGGCACGTTCTTACATTAATTACCAAGTTATTTTAGTGTTAAAACAGGTTCCATAACCTCTGCATTATTAGTTATGCATTTATTTGCAAAGATAGCTTCTGTTGACTTTTTAATATTAAGTTTGACCCGACAATTGACCAAGTTAGACTGGAAATCAGAGGGTGCCCTTTTAAGGGTTTATTACCCACATAATTACCAACTCATAGCCACTTTCAATTCTAAAAATGACTGGACCATTAGTGATTAATCAATAAGTCAAAGCTTAATTACGACGGCTTTGACTTTTGGTCATTAAACTAATAAAACTTGAACTAGAGAAGCTAAGAATGCTTACAAGGACTCTTAGCACGAATTTGGAACTTCAGAAAACTTGCTTGAGCTCCAGGAACTTCCGGAGATGAGTTGAGAATGATTTTTGTGAATGTGCCATGAACTAGCAAACAACAAGTTCTTATATAGCCAAAAATAATTCACAAGATCACTCCACACAAGTCTACAATTGATTTCTGATGATTCCAGGTGTCCCCTATTCATGTAATACTGTTGGCTCAGTCCCTGAAATCGAAAACCACCATGCAATGGCGGTGTAACCTGCTGTACCTGCACCTGTCCCTTATTTTCTGCATCTGATAGGCCTGCGCGGCCCGCGTAGGACTCTGAAGGAGTCTACGCGGGGCGCGACGCTCCTGTGCAACCGGAAAACAACTTTCAGCAATTGCAGTTTCGGTCCCTGGTCCATATTATGTTTATTTAACTTTCGTTTATTACATTTTGGACCCCCATAGTTAACTTTTAAGGACCTTGAGTCACAAACTAACTCCGTTAAGCTCCCGGTTAGTCGTACGATCACCCGAAAAGTCTTGTTTACTTCGAAACTCCACAAAATTAATATCCAACATTCTTGGAAGCGAAATATACAATTATTACAATGTTCTTGGGATCGTTAAAAGGTCACTCAGAGGTTACTTTCAACATGTTGACACTTTTAACCCCTATGTTTCATAAGATCCTTATTTTGAGTACAAACGACTTTCTAAGTTCGAATTATTCGTTAAAGAACATGAACATCGTGTGAGGTCAATCAGAGGCACAAGAATGGTAGGTTGACACTTTGGATCCCTTTTATTAACATATTTACATTGTTTGACAATTTTAGTCCCTCGGAAATAATTCCTTACACGTTTAAAGTCCATGACACGTGTCTTTATTATATTGGTCGTGGTTTTACGAGGTGTTACATCCTCACCCCCTTAAAATAAATCTCGACCTCGAGATTTACTAAAATAAATGAGGGTACTTCTCTTTCATTGTGGACTCAACCTCCCACGTATATTCGGGACCTCTACGGGCATCCCACTTAACATTCACAATCGGCACGTGCTTCTTTCGAAGCTTCTTAACCTGTCTATCCTCGATCGACAAAGGTTTTTCAACAAAATTTAAGCTCTCGTCTATATGCACATCCTTATGTGACATGGCTAGCGATTCATCGGCTAGACACTTTTTCAAGTTGCAGATGTGGAACACATTATGTATTCCACTGAGCTCTTCTGGCAAATTCAGCTTGTAAGCTACAGTCCCAACACATTCGATGATCTCAAATGGTCCTATGTATCTGGGGCTCAACTTTCCCTTCTTGCCAAAACGCATTACTCCTTTCCAGGGTGATACCTTAAGTAACACTTTGTCACCTACCTCGAACTTTAGAGGTTTACGCCTTTTATCTGCGTAGCTTTTCTGCCTATCCATGGCAGCTTTGACACGATATCGAATCTGTACAATCTTATCTGGCGTCTCCAGGACTATATCAGGTCCTGATAGTTGGACATCTCTAACTTCCGCCCAACAAACTGGCGTTCTACATTTCCTTCCGTACAATGCCTCGAAAGGCGCTGCTTGAATACTTGAATGATAGCTATTATTGTACGAGAATTCAATCAATGGAAGATAATCATCCCAACTCCCTCCCAAATCAATAACACAAGCTCGTAGCATGTCCTTAAGTGTTTGAATAGTACGCTCGCTTTGCCCATCCGTCTGAGGATGATAGGCAGTGCTGAAGTTTAATCGAGTGCCTAGGGATTGCTGAAAGCTTTTCCGAAAGTGAGATGTATATCTCGTATCCCTATCAGAGATGATAGACACTGGCACTCTGTGAAGAGATACAATCTCATCCACGTACAGCTGAGCTAACTTGTCAGAGCTGTGAGTTTCCTTAATAAGTAAGAAGTGGGCTGACTTAGTCAACCTATCGATTATCACCCAAATAGTATCATTTCCTTGCTTTGTCTTTGGTAACTTCGTGATAAAATCCATGGTTACTGTTATGGGTCATTTTCTGCTTATATATCCTGACTAATATTCTGGCTTTGATTGTTTATTTGTGATCAGGATACCGGATCAGGATATTGGTAACATCCTGATACGATATCCTGGTACTAATCAATTGACCACGTGCAGATTAGAAGGTGCAAGTCTCCAACGTTCAAGTGGACTTCTTCTCCTTAAGACTTGGGCAAATCAGTTGGGTTATAGACGTTGAACCCGGAAGAAGCGGACTATAACGTTTACTTGAGGAATATTCAAAGTATCCAGGTTTAATAGGGTAGTTTGTTATTTTCTTTTACTATAAATAGATTGATCGGATCAGGTTAAGGCACACACTCTTACGCACACTTTTACTCTCCTATTGCAAACAATCACTACACTCAAACACTTATACTCGAATTACGTTGTAACACCTAGTTGATCCGCATCATATCCTGCACTGTATCCTGGTATTTGAAGTAATAGAAGAACAAGGCAGCTGCGATTGTCAGCTCCCGAGATTTTGTGCCGGCGATCTAGATTGATCAAGGGCTTTCCTCGTACATCTTGTGTCGTCCTTTACATTTTCGCTCATCGTTTGATCATAGATACTGCTCTATATCCTGAGCCGTATCCTGAAACTGTTTTTGCAAATAACTTAATTAACATATTTTTAATGCATTTTCTTAGCACACTACCTCACATAACTAATTTGATCACTTAATTGCTTCGGTAATTTTTGACCAAAACAATTTGGCGCCCACCGTGGGGCAAGTGGTGCTATTTCTACTAAAAGCTTTTGCAAAATCATTACTTGGTTTTCTATTTTCAAAACTTTTTACTACACTATTTTCAATGGCCTCGAGATCAAACATGAGCTCTTCCACCGTGTCTGCTACAACCTCTGCAACAATTGGTTCGGTGCTTCCACCACCTCCTCCGAGAATGCAAGCCTCTTCACAGGGAACTGAAAGTCATGTGGCTCGGGATGTTATCCCCGCTCGCAATATCCAGGGATCTGGTCCTGTTTTGGCTTCTAACGAAGAAATTCTAAATTTGTTTGGTAGTGTACAGGAACAGATGAGGCAGCAGCAGGAAACTAATCAAATGCTGATGAGAGAAATACAACTCTTGAAATTCGGCTCGAGTAGGCCTGCTGAAGATATTGTCACTCCCTTGCAACCTAGGGCTTTGAACTTCAGTTCCGCAGTTTATACTGAGGATAACCGGGGGAATATTGTGCCTAGCCATTACCAAAATCATACTCCTGAGATACCTTCTTCAGTAAGAGTATCAACTATGAGAAGCTCAGGATATGCTTCAGGATATGGCCAGAATCCCCAAGCTGGTAATGTATCAAATAATAATAATTCTCTTGCTACTAATGGTGTTGGATCTTTGCAGGATGCAGGTATGACATCAGCATTTTCCAAGGAGCTTCAAAAACTGAAGGACATGATATCTAGTGTACCTGGGGTGGTTCAGCCAATTCCTGAAGTGTCCCAGGATAGCCACATGATATCCCGGTTTGCGTATCCCATTTGTGACGCTAAAATCCCAAAAATATTTCAAACCCCCAACATGAAACTCTATGATGGAACTACGGATCCTGAGGTGCATATTGCCCAATATAGGGAAAGGATGGAAATCAACCCTATCCCTCCAGATCTCAAATAAGCATGCTTGTGCAAGGGTTTTGGTTCTACCTTAACAGGATCAGCCTTAAAATGGCTCTTAAACGTTCATCCTCACTCAATTACTTCATTTGCTCATTTAGTTAATTTATTTAATAGTCAATTTTCTTTCAGCCGGAGTTTTAAGAAACTAACCAGCGATCTTTACAGGATAACTCAAGGACCTCAGGAATCCTTGAGGGATTATGTGAACAAGTTTAGTCGGGAATCCTTGGATATCCCACATCTTGATGTTGCAACGGCCGTACAAGCCTTCAAGATGGGGTTGCAAAAGGATTCTCAATTTTATCAGGATCTTGTAATGAATCCCTGCAGGAATCTGGATGAAGCTCGTAACAGGGCTTTATGATACATTCGGCTGGAGGATGATAAAAAGATGCAAGAGAGAATGAATTCGTCCATAACTTATGAGTCAACCAACAGGAAATCAGAATCCTCGTATAAACCATATCGCTCAAAGCCATATGGCAGAAATGATAGCAAAAAAGTGAATGCTATTGAAGACGAGGATCCTAAGGAGTATCCTGAGTTGTCTGAATATTGTTTTTCTGTTAACATACCTGAACTAATGTATGCTATGCAGGATTTAGGAGACAATTCAGGACGGCCCTAAAAGAATCAACAAAAGGCTGATTGGAAGGACAAGTCCAAATGGTGTGCTTTCCATGAGGACTTCGGACATGTTACTGAGGCTTGCATCGCTTTGAGAAAAGAAATAAGCTATCTCTTGAGTAAGGGATATCTGAAGAATCTCTTGGGAAGAAGAAGAATAAGGGTTAGGATCCTGAGAAGGATCCTGAACGGGCAGCATCACCTCCTGCGGATGCAAAAATAATTAACTTTATTTCAGGAGGATCCGACATCTGTGGCACATCATAGTCTGCAGCAAAAAGACACGCGAAGAAAGCCAAAGTAGAGAGGGGAGATAAGCCGACATGGATGTCGACCCTCACGACTGACAAAGTCATCACGTTCGATAATGATGACATGGATACTGTCCAGGATCCCCATCATGATGCTTTAGTGATAACACTATATGTTGCTAACCATTTTGTACGCATGATATTAGTGGATAATGGCAGCTCAGTCAACATAATTCAGTTGGAAACGTTGAAGAGGATGAATGTATCTCCGATGGACATTACTTCGAAGTCCACTGTGCTCGTTGGTTTCAGTAGAGAAGCTAGGAATACCGTAGGAGAGTGAAGAAACACTGGATAAAAGGATCGGAATCGGATTATCCAGGGGTTATGTTCTGCATAAAAGGGGGTTGTTCTCTCTCGTTCGATGTGATGGGACAGTCTTTCCTCTCCGGTGGACACTGCAAAACAGAACACCGTTAGCCTCGTCAAGGGGAGAAGGGAGGTTCTCTCCTTGACCCGACTCCGACGTGAGAATAAGTATATGTTTATGAAGAAGAAGTATTGATGAAGTGAGTGTGACTTGACTTTCATACTTGAATTACTCTCATATTTATAGCCGGGAGTTTGGGCGGGAAAACTCGTTGATGAAATATTAACAGAAGATGCTAACACCGTAGCGGTTACTTTCCTTCCGTTAATTCTCTTGACGAGATCGTGAGATCACACGGATCGTGATTGTTTTGGTCAAAAATCAAGCAATGATAATGCAACCAAACTTTCTGTTGTGAGGTATGATGCTTGAATCAATGAACAACACTAAGGATCACTCAGAAATGAAATGAATAAGAGACACAAAGATTTATACGAGGAAAAAGCCCTTGATCAATGAATGATCTCCGACATAAAAAACCTCGGGTGATGGAAACTACCGATCACCAACTCAGATTAAACAAGAAATGTATTACAACTTCGGATAATAGCGAGCTAATTACAAGGATCACTATAGTGTAATGTGCAAAAAGTGTATGAAATCGCCAAGTGAATTGCCGAGAGCTGGTGAGAGCAGTTGCGAGTGTGTGTTCAGCTAAAAATAACCAAGTGTTTCTATTTAGCTCGCTATCCCGTTTAAAAATGGAAAAATATCTAAGCTAACAAACATTCCGCATTTCATGCAAGTCCTCCACGACCTCCACAACGTCCATTTCAGCCATGCACGTGCGGAATAAATATGGAATATGCTCCAGGAATATCGCCAAGACCAAGTCCAAGCTCGTACTCCTGCAAAACAACATCATATTCAAAGCAGACAATCGTTAGTATTAGGATCCTTATGATGATCCATGATCCTGATCCTGTAATACTTATGAGGATCACTAATTCAAACAGAAGTGAGGATTACTAAACCCAACAGTAAACGAGGATCACTGATCATTGGAAAATCCTCCCCTAACAATTGCCCCCAAAATATAAGGAGTAAAAATGTAAATAACGAGTTATATTTTCTGTTCTTATCCGCAACGAATCAACGGATAACTAGCCGTTGTAGTCGGACTAGCCGTTACCATCCTGACGTCATTGAGGTGACTATCCTGCAAAATCATCATTATAAATTGAAGTTAGGGATAAGGATCAATTTGCATTTAAATTCAAGAGAGACTCCCTTTAAATCCACATTCGAAGATCAAGCAGGTATCTCTCTTCCTCTTCTCCCTTTACGTTTTCTTTCTCTGTTCATCTTCTTCTCTACCATCATGACCAAGATGATGCTAAGATCCTCTCCGGCTAAGGATCACACAAAAGACAGTCCTCTTAAGAGCCAGGGAATCATCAAAGAATCGGCAAAAGAACGATGCTGCTTCACTGATCCACAGATAGACAGGATCCGACATTGCTTTCCGGCAAACACCAATTTCAAACCATTTGATCCCACCGTTCTAAGTGATTATATTTTTGAAACCTGGGTAGCCTTTTCGGTCACTCCATTCACAATAGGATACTCGTATCCTTTCCCTGAATTCACCCAGTCTTTCTTCTCCCTTACCGGCATCTCCTACATTCAAGCTATGCCGATGATCTGGAGGGTCTTATATACCCTTGAAAGGATCATTGAGCAAGAAGGCATTGATCTGGGAATGTCGGAATTGGCAGAGATGTATGACCTCGTAAGCCATGGATCTCATCGGTATCTACTCAAACATAAACCTGGTGAAGAACACCCCATCTACAAAGCCACTAAGAATGACACCAACTGGAAACGGCGATTCTTCTTTGTCAGAAGGGATTCAATCCCTGATGGAAAGGATCTGCCAAGGAAGTGGACCACCCATGGCAGGATAGAGGATCCTTAGAAGGATCACCGAATAAGCTTGTTTCTGATGAGGATCACTAACATGCTTTTGTTTCTTTTGTACAGCTATCTCTGTTTCGCACATTATACCATCACCTGCTACCAAGGAGAGGCTTGCTGCTTTTCGGAGACTTGATCCTGCAAGAAGGTCATTTAAAACAAATACCCAGGATTCACAAGAAGTATCCTCAGGTTCTGTCACTATGTCGAGTAAGTATCATGTTTTTTGCATAATTGAATGTTTAAATAAATAGTTAAATAGAAATGGGATAAGGATACTTATCTGTTTCGAATGTGTAGGTGCTGGAAAATCTTCAAGATCTGCCTCCAAATTCGGTGTCACTGACCTTGACACTGTCCGATCCTCAAAGAAGAAGCTTGCTGCCAGCCCAGCTGTCACGATCCCCAAGGCAACCACTTCAAAGGGAAGAGGTGGAAAGAAAAGGAAGACCTCTGAAGCTGACAATCTAGAAGGCTTGCCTCTGATCCGCCATCAGTTCCTCGAGTACTTTGCTGAGGTAAGGATCACTGACTTAGCTTAATTATCCTGCCCACTTGAGGATCACGTGATCCTGAACTTTGCATTGTCTTCTTTGCAGAAATTTGCTAAAATCGAGGATTATGTTGGGAACGTCGAAGAGATTGAGGAGAAATACTCTGACCTCCAAAAAGTGGCGGTTCTCAAGGATCACAAGATTGCCTCCCTCGAAAAGGACCTCAGTGATGCCAAAACTCAGGGGGTTGCAGCTCAGATCAATGCTGACTATGAGAAGCACGAGATCATGCAGGATGCCAAAGTATTCGCTGCCATTGCCATGTATAAGACCAAGTTACAGATGGCCCAAGAAGCTCGGGATCCTAATTTTGACAGGAGCAACTGGGACATGGAGGGCTGGAAGGCTAGGCTGGCTGAGTTGGAGGACGAAGAAGAGGCTGATGAGGTTCTGGCAATCGAGGCTGGTGGCAGTGGCAAGGATCATGGTGGAGAAGCAGGTGGAGCTGGAGGAGATGGTGATGCAACCAAGGTGTAAGCTGCATGGATGGGCGATGAAGGACATTTCTAGACGTAGCCGGAGCCCATTTTTTTAGAATTTGGTAGTTTATTTTGGTTATGGTGTTTTTGTTGAACAATGATGGGTTGTATCTCGAACAATAGTTACTAGGTTAAAGGATCATGGATCCTTGAACAATAGGCAGGATAATGGGTGGTGGATGGATCCTCTGTTTGGGGGATGAAGCCACTCGTTATCCTTCCGTCTTTTATTTCCTGCACTACAAAGACCCGTAAACAATGGACACCCTTTGTCAACCCATGTGGACGGGCCACGTTTTGCTGGTAGAAACGTGGGTTGGCAATTTTGACAACCTTAAAGGGTTTAATGTCAGGATCAGGAAATTCCAAAACATTAAACCCTTCATGCTGTTGGACTTCTAACTCAGCCTCCTTTTGCAAATCACTACTAAAATCTGCCACAAAGTCAGCTAAGGCTTGGGATTTGATGGCAGTCCTTGGTTCATATCTTATATCATATGCACTCAGCTTCACTGCCCACTTAGCCATCCTTCCTGACATTTCACGTTTCCTGAGAACATTCTTAATTGGAAAATTAGTCTTAACAATAACGGCATGAGTCTCAAAATAATGTCTTAATTTAGTAGATGCCATAATTAATGCAAGGATAAGTTTCTCTAAGTGTGAATACCTGGATTCAGCATCAAGTAAACTCCTACTTACATAATAAACATGATGTTGTGTACCTTGGTGATCCTTAACAAGGACCGCACTTACTACTTTTGAGGATACTGCTAAGTATAAGGATAATATATCCCCTTTTTCAGGTTTCATCAGGGCCGGGGCTGAGGATAGGTAATCCTTAAGAGCTTTGAGGGCACTTTCATGCTTCTCAGTCCATTCAAATTTCTTGTTCTTCCTCGGGATGTCATAGAATTCCTTGCACTTTTTTGAGGATTTGGATATGAATCTGTTCAAGGCTGCGATCCTGCTTGTCAATCTTTGCACATCCTTAGCATTGGCAAGAGATTTGATATTCACAATAGCCTTGATTTGCTCTGGACTTGCTTCAATGCCCCTCTTTGTCACCATATAGCCTAAGAATTTACCTGCCTTAACACCAAAATGACACTTGGAAGGATTTAGTTTCATATTAAATTTATCAAGGATATTGAATGCTTCCTCCAAGTCTTTAAGGTGATCCTCAGCTTTCTTGGACTTAACCACCATGTCATCAATATAGACTTCCATAGTGTGTCCAATTTGTGCCTTGAACATCATATTGACTAGCCTTTAATAAGTAGCACCTGCATTCCTTAGTCCAAATGGCATAACAATATAACAATATATACCAGTTGGGGTCATAAAGGCTGTATCCTCTTGATCAGATGGTTCCATCTGAATTTGTTGAAATCCAGATGAAGCATCCATAAAAGTCAACAATTCATGACCCGCGGTAGCATCCACCATGGAGTCAATGTGGGGTAATGGGAAAGGATCCTTGGGACATGCCTTATTTAAATCAGTAAAATCGACACATACCCTCCACTTTCCATTTTTCTTTTGAACAACAACCACATTGGCTAACCATCTTGGATACTTAACCTCTCTTATCATACCTGCCCGAAGTAGTTTATCTACCTCTTCCTGGATAATAGCATTCCTTTCAGGTGCAAACTTCCTCCTCTTTTGATGTATAGGCTTGAATGACCTGTCAATGCCAAGCTTATGAGTAATTATATCTTTAGATATACCTGTCATATCCTCATGTTTCCAGGCAAAGGTGGATTTCCTCCTCTTAAGGAAGGATATTAGCTCCTGTTCATTGTCACTAAGGATCCTGATCCTATGAAGATCTTGGATTCAGGATCATCAGGATCCATGAGGATTTCTTTCAAATCCTGTTCTCTTGCCTCCAAGACATCCCTTGAAGGATACTTTAATTGCTATTGCTCCCTTGGTCTTGAGGCTGGCTTCATTGATGATGTATAACAATTCTTAGCCTCTTGTTGATCACTCTCAATTTTCACCACTCCCCATGGACTTGAAAGCTTTACACACTGATGATAGGTGGATGGAACTGCCTTCATATCATGTATCCATGGCCTGCCAAGGATAACATTGCAACAAGATAAGCAATCTATAACATAAATTTTTTTATAAGAATGCAATCCTTCAATATAGATTGGGAGTTTGATGTCCCTCAATGTATTCTTAGTTTCTCCACTGAATCCCACAAGTACTGAGGATCTTGGGACAATATCAGACTCCGGGATATTCATCTTCTTGAGGACATCAAGCCGGATGATGTTCACAGAGCTTCCCCCATCTATAAGGATCCTGCGAACAAAGTGGTTAGAAATAAACAATGTAATTACAAGACCATCATGATGAGGATCCTGGACATCAACACGATCATTCTCATCAAAGGTTATGATCTTATCCTTGGTGATGGTGGAGGTCTGGATGGGTCTATCCCCATTATCCATCTTGGTTTCCTTAGCATGTCTCTTGGCTGCTGAGAAGGAAGTACCACAAATGTCTGATCCACCAGATATGAAGTTTATAACTTGTGCATCTACTGGAGGAGCAAGAGCCCTTTCCGGGATCCTTTCAGGATCCTGGATCCTTGACTTCTTTCACCCCAAAAGTTCCTTCAAATGCCCCTTGCTCAACATGTAACCAATTTCCTTTCTTAGTGCAATACACTCTTCAGTGAGATGTCCGAAATCCTCATGATATGCACACCATTTGGACTTATCCTTTGTAGCAGCTGGTTTATCACTTTTTCTCGGCCACCTAGCTTTCTCACCTAGATTCTGCATTGCAAGGATTAGTTCATTGTTATCAACAGAAAAACAGTATTCAGAAATAGGAGGATAATCCTCATCATCCTCTTCTTGTTCCACTGCGTGCACGTTCTGGTTATCAGATCTGTTGTAGGACTTCGATTTGTTGTTCCTGAAGTAGGATCCTTGTTTCTCCTGTTTTGAGGATCCTGTCAATCTACCCTGGATCCTTTTGTCATCCTCTAGGCGGATGAACCTAAGGGCCCTGGTTCTTACTTCATCAAGATTCCTGCAAGGTGTCATAACAAGATCATCATAGAATAATGAATCCCTAAGCAATCCCATTTTAAGGCTTCTACAGCCGTAGCAATATCCAAATTCGGAATATCTAAGGATTCTTTACTAAACTTAGTGATGTAATCTCTAAGTGATTCATTTTGACCTTGTGTTACCCTATATAGGTCACTAGTTAATCGTTCAAATTTTCTACTACAAGAGAATTGACTATTAAACAAATTAACTAGATTAGCAAATGAAGTAATAGAGTAAGGGGGAAGACTTAGCAGCCACTTAAGAGCAGATCCTGTGAGTGTGGATCCAAATCCCTTGCATAGACATGCTTCTTTTAACCACTCCTGGTACACTGGATATCATATCCTTAAGCTTCTGTAGTTCCCTAGCCATAGCCTGATGGATACCTGTATCCTGCAAGGAGCCATGGTTAGTGTTATAAGCATTATTGAAAGTGTTACCTCCCGGAGGATTCATGTTTGGAATTGCGGATGTGAATCCATATTGATGGGATTCCGGTATGATCGAAGGACCAGATGAAGCAATGGTCTGCATTGGTATGAAGTCTCCTTGATGAAAATCCGAACTTGGAGGCTACATACTCCTTAAGGATCCTCGATCCTGAAAGATGTTGGATCCTTGAACCTGAAAGGATCCTGGAACCAGAGAGGATCCTTGGACCTGGGAGGATCCTTGGACCTTGGAGGATCCTTGGACCGGGAAGGATCCTTAGACCTGGGCGGATCCTTGGACCTGGGTGGATCCTTGAGGCTGAGAGGAGGATCCTTGAACCATGGAGGATCCTTGAACCGAGTGCATTCCCAAATATCCTCCTGAGCTGACGAAGGATCCCTGATGCTGGACAGAGGCTCCGGAAGGTTGAAGGTAAGATCCTGGAGCCTGAGTCATTGTTGTTGTTCCATAACGTCTTCCTGGTAATTCACCCAAGTATTGCACGTCCGGAGCTGCTGATTGCTGGGAAGTTATGATAGGAGTGTCGAAGTTCAGCGACCTGGGCATCAATGGGGAATGATCCTCCACCGATTTCTTCTGTTTCTTGATATCACCTATCTCCCTGAGGATCATTTCATTGGTTTTATCCTGCTCTTGCATGCGATCCCTCATCTGCAAAATCAGATTAAAAAGATCATTTGTAGTAGGATTAGTGGAAACAGAAGAAGTTGGTGGTTTTTGGAAAATGGGGGTTTGTCTCTTCGCAGCGTTATCAGCATTCTTCTGGGATCCAGAAGGTGGTGGAGGCAAAGGAGGAACGCCTTGTATAGAACTGAATGATGGCATTAAACTTGAAGTGTTCTTCGCTGAGGAAGCCATCTGCTTGGTTGTAGCGAACCGAAATGACCACGAAAATACGAATCTTCTTAGGAATGAAGCACCAATTGCTCCACGATGGGCGCCAAACTGTTTTGGTCAAAAATCAAGCAATGATAATTGTTAGGGGTGGATTTCTAAATAACCCGTGATCCTCAATTATTATCCTGTTTGGTGATCCTTACTTCTGTGTCAGTTAGTGATCCTCAGAAGTGCCTCAGGATCAGGATCATGGATCATCCTAAGGATCCTTATGCTAATGATTTTCTGTTATGAATTCGTAACTGTTTTGCAGGAATATCAATTGGGACTTGGTCTTGGCGATATTTCTGGAGAATATTCTAAATCTATCCCTCACGTGCTTGGTCAGAAATGGACGTTGTGGAGTCGTGGAGGACTTGAACCATTTGCAGATAGTTTGTTATTTAGATTTTTACTACATTTAAAAGGGGTAGCGAGCTAATTAGACAACACTTTTTGCTATTTTTGGCTACACACACTCTGAAAACCGCTCACAACAGCTCTCGTTCATTCACTTAGCAATTTCGTACACTTTTTACACTGAACACTATAGTGATCCTTGTATTTAGCTTGCTATCATCCGAAGTTGTAACACATTACTTGTTTAATTTGAGTTGGTGATCGGTAGTTTCCATCACCCGGGGTTTTTTGTGTCGGAGATCAACTCTTGATCAAGGGCTTTTTCCCCGTATAAACCTTGTGTCACTTGTTATTTATTTTTCATAGTGGTCCTTATTGCTATAAACCAATTAAAGCATCATACCCCGTAACAGGGAGTTTGGTTACATTATCCTCATCTGATTTTTTGACCAAAACAGTTTGGCGCCCACCGTGGGGCAATTGGTGCTTCATTTCTAAGAAATTCTCATCTTTGTGATCATTCCGGTTCATTGCATACGAGCAGATGGCTTCATCATCAAAGAATACTTCCAGTGCGATGTCTGTAGTCAATTCATCCCAGGGCATTCCACCTTTGCCTCCACCACCTTCTGGACCTCAGAAAAATGCTGAGAAGAAACCAACTCCCATTTTCTCAAAACCTCCAACTTCTTCTGCTTCTTATACTCCTACTACTAGTGACTTGTTTACTCTGATTTTGCAGATGAAGGAGCATATCCAGCAGCAGGACAAGACCAATGAAAGGATCCTTAGAGAAATTGGAGACATCAAGAAACAGAAGAGATCGGCAGAGGATCATTCCCCACTAATGCCCAGATCTTTGAATTTTGATACTCCGGTTATAACCTCTCAGCCTTCAGTGGTTCCAGACGTTCAATATGTGGGAGGGCCAAAAGGAGTGCATTACGGGTCATCAGCAATGACTCAGGCTTCAGGGTTACACTTTCAACCATCAGGATCCCATCCTCAGCATATAGGGTCCTTCGCAAGCTCAGGAGGATACTCAGGAGCGCAACAGATTCAAGGATACTGGCCGTTTCAAGGATCCTCTCAGGTTCAAGGATCCTCCCAGGTTCAGGGTTCCTCCTATGTTCCAGGATCCTCCCAAGTTCAAGGACCCTCCTATGTTCCAGGATCCTCCCAAGTTCAAGGATCCTCCTATGTTCCAGGATCCTCCCAAGTTCAAGGATCATCCTATGTTCCAGGATCCTCCCAAGTCCAAGGATACTCTCAGTTTCAAGGATCCTTCCAGATTCCGGGATCCTTAAGGAGTTTGCAATCAGGAAGTTCCGACATCCATCAGGGAGATTTCATTCCAATGCAAACCATTGCTTCTACTGGTCCATCGGTCATTCCAGAGCCCCAACAATATGGATTAACATCCACTCTTCCTAATTTGAATCCAACGGGAGGTAACACTTTTAATAGTTCTTATACTACTAACCATGGCCTTATGCAGGATACAGGTATCAATCATGCCATGGCCAGAGAATTGCAAAAGTTAAAGGACATGATATCAAGTGTTCCAGGAGTGGTCAAGCCTATCCCAGAGATTGCAGATGGGAGCCACAAGATATCTCATTTTGCACCACCAATCTGTGATGCTGAGATACCCAAGTGGTTCCATGTGCCTACCATGAAGTTGTATGATGGTTCAACGGATCCTGAGGAACACATGGCTCAATACAAGGAAAGGATGGAGATCAATCCCATCCTAGAAAGGTTAAAGGAAGCATGTCTGTGCAAGGGATTTGGATCCCCTCTTACTGGATCGGCTCTTAAATGGCTGCTAAGTCTTCCCCCTTACTCTATTACCTCATTTGCTAATCTAGTTAATCTATTTAATAACCAGTTTTCTTGTAGTAGAAAATTTGAGCGTTTAACTAGTGATCTGTATAGGATAACCCAGGGTCATAATGAATCATTAAGGGATTATATCACTAAATTTTGTAAAGAATCCTTAGATATTCCTAACCTGGATATAGCTACGGCTGTTGAAGCCTTTAAAATGGGATTGCTTAGGGATTCGTTATTCTATGATGATCTTGTTATGACACCATGCAGGAATCTAGATGAGGTAAGAACCCGGGCCCTTAGGTTCATCTGGCTAGAGGATGACAAAAGGATCCAGGAGAGGTTAGCAGGATCCTCAAAGCAAGAGAAGCAAGGATCCTCATTCAAGAACAACAAGTTCAGATCCTATAATAAATCTGATAACCAGAATGTGCATGCTGTTGAACAAGAAGAGGATGACGAGGATTATCCTCCAATCTCTAAATATTGTTTTTCTGTTGATAACAATGAACTAATCCTCACGATGCAGAATTTAGGTGATAAAGCTAGATCGCCCAGAAAAAATGATAGACCAGCTGTAACTAAAGATAAGTCAAAGTGGTGTGCATACCATGAAGATTTTGGGCATCTCACAGAAGAATGCATCGCATTGAGAAAAGAAATTGGATGCTTGTTGAGCAAGGGGCACTTGAAAGAATTATTGGGGAGAAAGAAGTCAAGGACTTAGGATCCTGAAAGGATCCCAGAGAAAGCCCCAGCCACTCCAGCAGATGCACAAATTATAAACTTTATTTCTGGAGGATCAGACATTTGTGGAACATCCTTCTCTGCAGCCAAAAGACATGCAAAGGAAACCAAGATGGATAATGGAGATAGACCCATTCGAACATCCAGTGTCTCCGAAGGAAAAGTTATAACTTTCGATGAGGATGATCGTGTTGACATCCAGGACCCTCATCATGATGGTTTGGTTATCACTCTTTTTATTTCTAACCATTTTGTTCGTAGGATCCTTATAGATGAAGGAAGCTCTGTGAACATTATCCAGCTTGATGTTCTCAAGAAGATGAACATCCCTGAATCCGACATCATACCAAGATCCTCTGTGCTCGTGGGATTCAGTGGCGAGACTAAGAATACTCTGGGGGACATTAAACTCCCAATCTATATCGAAGGCCTACATTCTTACCAAAAGTTTTGTGTTATTGACTGTTTGTCTTGTTGTAATGTGATCCTTGGCAGGCCTTGGATACACGATATGAAGGCAGTCCAATCCACTTATCATCAATGTGTGAAGCTCCCTAGTCCTTGGGGAATAGTGAAGATTGATAGTGATCAGCAAGAGGCTAAGAACTGCTACACCTCATCAATGAAACCAACATCAAAGTCCAGGGAGCAATAGCAATCAAAGTGTCCTCCAAGGGATGTCTTGGAGGCAAGTGAACAGGATGTAGTGGAAATCCTTATGGATCCTGATGATCCTGAATCTAAAGTTTATATAGGATCAGGGATCCTTGGCGGAATAAAGGAAGACCTCATATCCTTCCTCAAAAGGAGAAAGACTACCTTTGCATGGAAACACGAAGACATGACAGGTATATCTAAAGATGTAATCACTCACAAACTTGGCATTGATAGGTCCTTCAAACCAATTCATCAAAGGAGAAGGAAATTTGCACCAGAAAGAAATGCCATTATCCAGGAGGAGGTAGAGAAACTACTCGGAGCAGGTATGATTAGAGAGGTCAAGTATCCAAGATGGTTGGCCAATGTGGTTGTTGTTCAAAAGAAAAACGGAAAGTGGAGGGTATGTATCGATTTCATTGATTTAAATAAGGCATGTCCCAAGGATCCTTTCCCATTACCCCACATTGACTCCATGGTGGATGCAACTGCGGGTCATGAACTGTTAACTTTTATGGATGCTTCATCTGGATTTCAACAAATTCAAATGGAACCATCCGATCAAGAGGATACAGCCTTCATGACTCCAACTGGTATATACTGCTATATTGCAATGCCATTCGGACTAAGAAATGCAGGTGCAACTTATCAAAGGCTAGTGAATATGATGTTCAAGGATCAGATTGGACAAACTATGGAGGTTTACATAGACGATATGGTGGTAAAATCAATAAAGGCTGAGGATCACCTAAGAGATTTGGAGGAAGCATTCAATATCCTTGACAAATATAATATGAAGCTTAATCCTTCAAAATGTCACTTTGGTGTTAAAGCAGGTAAATTCTTAGGATATATGGTGACAAAGAGAGGCATTGAAGCCAGTCCAGAGCAAATAAAAGCTATAGTGAACATCAAGTCACCTGCCAATGCTAAGGATGTTCAGAGGTTAACAGGCAGAATTGCAGCTTTAAACAGATTCATATCCAAATCCTCAGAAAAGTGCAAGGAATTCTATGATATCTTAAGGAAGAACAAGAAATTCGAGTGGACTGAGAAGCATGAAAGTGCCTTAAGAGCTCTTAAGGATTACCTATCCTCGGCCCCGGCTTTGATGAAACCAGAAAAAGGAGATGTGTTATCCTTATATCTTGCGGTATCCTCAAAAGCAGTAAGTGCCGTCCTTGTTAAGGATCATGAAGGTACACAACATCCTGTCTATTATGTAAGTAAGAGTTTACTTGATGCTGAATCCAGGTATTCACACTTAGAAAAACTTATCCTTGCATTAATTATGGCATCTACTAAATTAAGACATTATTTTGAAACTCATGCCATTATCGTCAAAACTAATTTTCCAATTAAGAATGTCCTCAGGAAACCTGAAATGTCAGGAAGGATGGCTAAGTGGGCAGTGAAGCTAAGTGCATATGATATAAGATATGAGCCTAGGACAGCCATTAAATCCCAAGCATTAGCTGACTTTGTGGCAGATTTCAGTAGTGATTTGCAAAAGGATGCTGAATTAGAAGTCCAGCAGCTAGAAGAAACCAAGGATCCTTGGATACTCTACACTGATGGATCCTCAAACGTCAAAGGAACAGGGCTTGGAATACTACTCAAATCGCCACAGGGGGACATAATACCCCACTCTATAGCTTGTGAGTTCCAAACCACTAACAATGAGGCCAAATACGAAGCCTTGATAGCTGGCTTGCAAATTGCTAAGCATATGAGGATCAGGTATCTTGAGGTACATGTAGATTCTTTGTTAATCACTAATCACTTTAATGGATCCTATGCTGTTAAAGGTGAAAAGCTAATCAAATATTTGGAGTTAGTCAAAGAATTGGCACTCTCTTTTGTATCCTTTAGTTTGACACAGGTACCAAGGGAAGAGAACGCAGAGGCAGATGCACTAGCCAAATTAGGATCATCCTTAAAGATCCCGGAGGATATCAAGATCCCTATTATCCATATCCTGACCCCGGCTATCGAGGATCATGTGGCTATGGAGATAGGAGAGGATTCTACAATTATCCCTACTGAGGACACTCAAACTCATTCAGGATCATGGATCCTCCCAATCATGAGATACATACAACATGGAGAGATTCATTGGGGGCAGAACTACTAACTTTTGTGACAGCTGGGGGATTAAGATGATAACATCAACACCAGTCCACCCACAAGCTAATGGTTAGGCAGAATCTTCCAATAAGATCATCATCAACAATCTGAAGAAGAAGCTTGGATCCAAGAAAGGGAATTGGGCAGAAGAATTACCTTATGTGCTTTGGGCTGATAGGACAACTCCTAAGAATGCTACAGGCCAAACTCCATTCTCTTTGGTATATGGGGCAGAATCAGTGATCCCTACAGAAATGGTGGTTCCAACTGCTAGAACCAGTATTCATGATCCTGAGGAAAATAATGAGAACTTGGTTCAAGACCTGGATACTATAGAAGAAATCAGAGATTTGGCAAGGATAAGGATGGCCAGTTATCAGTAAAGAATGGCCGGTGCCTACAACAAAAATGTTAGGATCAGGAAATTCCAAGTTGGTGATATGGTACTAAGGAAAGCATTCCAGAATACCACCAATCCTGCTGATGGAAAGTTGGCACCAAAATGGGAAGGCCCTTACTTGATTGAAGCTGAGGCAGGAAAGGGGGCATATCGATTGTTAACAATGGAAGGTGACTTACTACCAAGAGCTTGGAATGCTGTCCATTTGAAGAGATATTTCATGTGATAAGGATCCATGATCCTCACATGATAAATATCCTTGAAGGATCATTAAAGCACATATGATCCTCATTTTGGTAACCCTCTAATCCTAAACTATCTCATATCCTTACTTTCTCATATATGGATAAGGATCTTGTATCCTTTATCCCCATTTCACGAAATTTTTAGTTTTGAAGGTTCAGGTACTCTTAGCAAAAGCATGATAATCCACACAAGCAACCAGTTACTTGGGTTTGACCCCAGTTATTTGGGCTTGACCCCAGTTCCACCAGTAGCGCACGATGATCCTGATATAGTTCATGGCAGTGGGACCAGTACTCGTTTTAGGGGCTGATAATTCCATTGTACTGGCTATACCTAGGATCCTACGTATAATGGTAGACGTACCATACATCCATTCTTAAGGTTTCTAGCATTTTCACGTTAGCTAAGGTTTTGGCATTTTCATGCCACTAAGTTTGGATAGTCGCCAGTTAGGGCCATACTCCAGTTTACATACGATCCTTGGGCTTGTCCCCAGTTATCCTTGGGCTTGTCCCTAGTTATCCTTGGGCTTGTCCCCAGTTGTCTTTTGGGCTTGTCCCTAGTTGCTAACCTTTATCTTATAATGGCTTAGTCCCAAGTTATGTTCTATTTCAGGTCTTTGTAGTTAAACAACCAAAGATCCTTGATCCTTACCTTTTACTAAGGTTTGTTCTATGGTTATCCTGTTTATAGTATTAAGAGTTAGGATCCTAACTTGGATCCTCAGGTATGATCCTTAACTATTTTGATTTTATTCATTGATTATTTGAATAACCCTAATACTTTGACAACTGAACTCATGATCTTTAAAATATACTACTTTCGGAAATTTTCAACTATGGGATATTTGATCCTGGATCATTTCCTAAATATTTTCTATCTAATTTGTTTGATTTTTTCTGTTCAGACAAGTGTATATCAAGATAAATGAAAATTTAAAAAAAGAACAGAAAAGGATAACAACACAAGATAAGCCAAAAAAGATTAAGGTTATTTTATTAACAAAAGTTTAACCATCGAAGGTTGTCAAAATCCCCTACCCCGAGCATCTACTAGCAATACGTGGCCCGTCCGCTGGGGTAGGTAAAGGGTGTCCATTGTCTAAAGGTCTTGGTAGTGCAGGAATTAAAAAGATGGCAGGATCACAATGGCTTCATCCCCCAAACAGAGGATCCCTCCACCAGTTGTAATCCTACCTATTGTCCAAAGGATCATTCATGATCCTTAACCCTAATAGCTATTGTTTAGTTATTACAGACCATCATTGTTTTAAAAACATCACAACCACAAAAAACTACTACCAAATTTAAAAATTGGGCTCCGGCTACGTCTAGGAATGTCCATCATCGCCCAATTGTGCAGCCTACACCTTCGCTGCATCTTCATCCCCTCCAGCTTCGGTATCGTTCACCAGATCCTTTCCACTGCTTCCAGCCTCAATCGCTAAAACCTCCTCAGCCTCCTCATCATCTTCAAGATCAGCCAACCTCGCTTTCCAGCCCTCAACATCCCAGCTGCTTCTGTCGAAGTTAGGATCTTGAGCTTCCTAGGCCATCTTTAGTTTTGTCTGATACATTGTGATGGCAGCGGAGACCTTTGCACCTTCTATGAGATCATGCTTCTCGTAGTCAATGTCGATCAAGATTTTAGCTGTCTTAGTCTTAGCATCTTGAAGGGCTTTTTCAAGATCAACGATCTTAAGATCCTTAAGCACTGCAACTTGTTGGAGGTCAGCAATCTTCTTATCCAGCTCCTCAACGCTTCCCACATAATCTTCAATCTCAGCAAATTTCTGCAAAGAAAAAGACAAAGCAATTCAAGATCAGATGATCCTCAAATGAATAGGATACCTAGGCAGAATTGATGATCCTCACGTCATTAAAATATTCAAGGAACTGGTGGCGGATCAGTGGTAGGCCTTGTAGGTCCTCTATATCAGAAGTTTTCCTCTTCTTGCCACCCCTTCCTTTAGTGGGTGCCTTGGGAATGGAGACGCTAGGACTGGCAGTGGTCCTCTTCTTCCTGGATCGAACAACATCGAGGTCGGCCATGTTGAACTGGGAGGCAGGCTTGGAAGATTTTCCGGCACCTACATATTTAAAGCAAGATAAGTATCCTTATCCTATTTCAATTTAACTATTTATTTTAATATTCAACTATATAAAAAGCAGGATACTTACTTGACATGGTGATGGAACCTGAGGATACTTCTTGTGAGTCTTGGGTGTCTATCTTGAATGACCTTATTTCAGGATCAAGCCTCCGAAAAGTAGCAAGCCTTTCCTTGGTTGCGGGTGTTGTGATAAGGTGCGAAACAGAGATAGCTGCATAACACAAGACAAAAAGGGGTTAGTGATCCTTTCACAAGAGCAAGATTACCTGGTGATCCTTCTCAGGATCCTCTGTCCTACCGTTGTTGGACCACTTCCTGGGTAAATGCTTTCCGTTTGGAATGGTATCCCTCCTGACAAAGAAGAAACGTCGTTTCCAATTTGTGTCATTCTTGGTGGCTTTAAAAATGGGATGTTCTTCGCCGGGTTTTCGCTTAAACAGATATCGATGGGATCCAAATGTCGTGAGATCATACATCTCTGTCAGTTCTGACATTCCTAAATCAATCCCTTCCTGCTCTATGATCCTCTCCAGGGTATACAAGACCCTCCAAATCAGCGGCATAGCTTGGATGTAAGAGATGCCGGTAAGGAAAAAGAAGGATTGGGTAAAGTCTGGAAAAGGATAGGTGTATCCTTTGGCGAATGGAGTAACTGGAAAGGCAACCCATGTTTCAGAAACATAGTCGCTCAGAACCGTGGGATCGAAAGGTTTGAAAAAGGCGTTTGCCGGAAAACAATGACGGATCTTATCTATTTGAGCATCGGAAAAGCAACACCGTTCGTTCACAGAGTCCTTGATGATCCTTGGCAGGGGAGGACCGGAGCATCATTCTTAACGAGATGGTGGTAGAGAAAGTAAAACAGAGTAAGAGAAGGAGAAGTAAGAGAAGAGATACCTGATTGATCTTCGACTGAGAATTTAAAGGGAGTTTCTTCGGATTTAAATGCATATTGATCCTATCTCTAACTCCTATTTATAATGATGATTTGCTGGATTGTCACTTCAGTGACGTCAGCTTTGCAACGGCTAGTCCGTCTTCAACGGCTAGTTATCCGTTAGTTTGTTGCGGATAAGATCAACAAAATACAACTCGTTTATTTACAATATAACTCCTTATATTTTGGGGGCAATTGTTAGGGGTGGATTTCTAAATGACCCGTGATCCTCAATTATTATCCTGTTTGGTGATCCTTACTTCTGTGTCAGTTAGTGATCCTCAGAAGTGCCTCAGGATCAGGATTATCGATCATCCTAAGGATCCTTATGCTAATGATTGTCTGTTATGAATTCGTAACTGTTTTGCAGGAATATCAATTGGGACTTGGTCTTGGCAATATTTCTGGAGAATATTCTAAATCTATCCCGCACGTGCTTGGTCAGAAATGGACGTTGTGGAGTCGTAGAGGGCTTGCACCATTTGCGGATAGTTTGTTATTTAGATTTTTACTAGATTTAAAAGGGGTAGCGAGCTAATTAGACAACACTTTTTGCTATTTTTGGCTACACACACTCTGAAAACCGCTCACAACAGCTCTCGTTCATTCACTTAGCAATTTCGTACACTTTTTACACAGAACACTATAGTGATCCTTGTATTTAGCTCGCTATCATCCGAAGTTGTAACACATTACTTGTTTAATTTGAGTTGGTGATCGGTAGTTTCCATCATCCGGGGTTTTTTGTGCCGGAGATCAACTCTTGATCAAGGGCTTTTTCCCCGTATAAACCTTGTGTCACTTGTTATTTATTTTTCATAGTGATCCTTATTGCTATAAACCAATTCAAGCATCATACCCCGTAACAGGGAGTTTGGTTACATTATCCTCATCTGATTTTTTGACCAAAACAATAATGCAACCAAACTTTCTATTGTGAGGTATGATGCTTGAATCAATGAACAACACTAAGGATCACTCAGAAATGAAATGAATAAGTGACACAAAGATTTATACGAGGAAAAAGCCCTTGATCAATGAATGATCTCCGGCATAAAAAACCTCGGGTGATGGAAACTACCGATCACCAACTCAGATTAAACAAGAAATGTATTACAACTTCGGATAATAGCGAGCTAATTACAAGGATCACTATAGTGTAAAGTGCAAAAAGTGTATGAAATCGCCATGTGAATTGCCGAGAGCTGGTGAGAGCAGTTTCGAGTATGTGTTCAGCTAAAAATAGCCAAGTGTTTCTATTTAGCTCGCTATCCCGTTTAAAAATGGAAAAATATCTAAGCTAACAAACATTCCGCATTTCATGCAAGTCCTCCACGACCTCCACAACGTCCATTTCAGCCATGCACGTGCGGAATAAATATGGAATATGCTCCAGGAATATCGCCAAGACCAAGTCCAAGCTCGTACTCCTGCAAAACAACATCATATTCAAAGCAGACAATCGTTAGTATTAGGATCCTTATGATGATCCATGATCCTGATCCTGTAATACTTCTGAGGATCACTAATTCAAACAGAAGTGAGGATCACTAAACCCAACAGTAAACGAGGATCACTGATCATTGGAAAATCCTCCCCTAACAGTGATCTTGATCGACAGCTGGGGTATTGCCACGTGGAAAGTGGGCAAGTGGAGTTTCCTTTCCAATTTCATGCCATCATCATGATTTCAGGGAGGCCTGAAATGATGATACGTGTCCCAGACGGTTATAACCGTCTGGTGGTGCACGATTGAGCCTTCTAGAAGGTTATTGTCATAATCCAGTGTGGCTCCTTATCGTGTGGTGTCAGCTTATTAAGTAATACCCAAGTCTGGGTTTTACTAACCGGGAATGTCTGCTGGGATTTTTATCTTTGTTTGTTTATGGAGGAAGGCGCAAGGATTCATGATTTCCCTTTCAATGCGCAAGTGTTACCTGATATCTTTCTCCTAAGCTCCTTTTGTGGGACCGGTTGCGCGGCCGCGCAAGGTCGTAAGAGGGCTAAGAGATGAAGTTGTGGTATGGTCCCAGGTACTTGATATGAGGTTTTTGGGACCTTACCCCTTCAAGTCCCCCCAGTCTAGTGTTGCTCTTATGCAAATAAGTGGAGCACTGGACTATATGAGAGGAATGCTTTTTGGCGCGAAAGTAGAGAATCTTCTATGAGAAGATTTACTTTGTTTATTTGAAAATTTTTGACTTTGGGTAATAAAAAGGTACAGTAAGGACTGTGTGACAGGCTATCACTGTCAGGTGCACATTTCTGACCCTGCTTTATACGCGCGCGTGAACTCGCGTTTGTGCTGTTTCTCACTCGCCCCTGTCGCTTGGGTAACCGTGCTATCCCGAAAAAGGTGTTGTGCAGTTACCGAGGCTATAAATGGCGGTGAGTATATAAGTGTTTTGGATTTCCCATTTCCAGTAATCATTGTTTTGTTGAAAAATCCTCCCCTTTTTGTTTTCTTTATCTGTTCTTTAGAAGGAATTGCAGTTTCATCTTCCTATGTCAACCGGCGACCATCACGAAGACTCTGAAGAAATGTCTATCGAACTTCCACCATTAAAGTGGCCTAGGGCTACCTTTGACGGTTTGATTCAGAATCTCAGATTCCCAGAGAACTGGGGTGCCCTCTACCCTGACGAAGGTCAAACGACGGCGGACGCTCCGGCCGGGTATGTGACCTTGTTTTGGGATTTCTTTAGTGCAGGCAACTTTCGTTTGCCTGTAACAAAATTCTTCCTTGAAATTCTTGAGTACTACAAATTCCATGTCTCCCAAATGCATCCGATTGGCATGGTTAGGGTTCGACATTTTGAATTTGTGCTTCTTACAATGCATATTGAGCCGACAGTTCCCCGTTTTTGAGTTTTTCATCAAATGCACTGTACCCAAGGGTTCTATTCATTGGTTCAAAGGGCATCGACGAAGAAGATTTTGCTTCACCCCCCCCCCCCCCAAATCATTCCATGACTGGAAACATAAATTCTTTTATATTAAAGCAGGGGTTTTCCCGATGAAGATGATTTTTAGGGGAAAAGAGGATGTCCCCACTGAAACCCTTCAGACTCCCGTTGACGAAAATTGGTATCAGGATCTAAAAGACGTTCCAAACAATGCTTTACCGGAGAAAGCCCTTGTCGGAGCCGGAATGAGTCTAAACTGGAGGATGGGAAGAGAAGAGAAACCGGTGTATATGGAGGATGGCAAGAGTAAGAATTTTGCCTTGTTTCTTTCTTTCTCCTCTTTTTTTTTTTTGAAATTTATCTTTACTTCTCGTTCTTTGCAGTCCTCTCGTTGTACGTTGTTGCGTTTGAGAGAGAAGGTGGAAAGATGTCTACGATTGCAAAAAGACCGAATGAGGAACTGTGGTATCATCATATTGTGAAGAATTTTGTTCTTCCACGAGATGCTGATTTGTTTGCGCAGCCTGCTGCTGGTGCTGGTAAGCTTTTCTTATATTGTTTATTGTTTGCTTCTTTTGTGCGTCTGAAAGAGTTTTATTCTGCGCTTTAGTAGGTGAATTGTCAAACTTGGGCATAGGCCCCGAGAAGAAAAGACGCGCGACAACTACTACTTTTATGCCGAAGAAGAATGATGCTGAGAACGCTTAATCTTCTAAGGTAAAAAATGTTGGAGAGAAGAAAGGTATGCGTCGTTCCTCTGACTCCTGGTGTGATTATGTGGTGGTTTCTGATTCTTTGGAGGGTCTTGCGCCTGCAGTTATTATTAGAAGGCCGAAACCGAATGATACTGCTGATATCCCCCCGTCCAACCCAGACGATCCCATTGATTTGGAATCATGCCCCGAGCGCTTGGTGCAGACTAAAGCAGGGAAAAGAAAAGCAGACTGGTGTCGAGGCTGAAGGTCGGCCTGCAAAGAAGATTCAGAGGAAGAAGATTACCAGGAAAGGCAATTTGGACGCCTTTAATTCGGAGACTGCTCCTAGTAAGTGACATTCTTGCTTTCTTCTTCTAATGCGCGTTGAATATTTATAGACTTTTTTTTTCAGCAATCCCAACTTCTCCTGTTCCCACGGAGCCGCTGTCTACGGTGAACGAAGAACTCCCACCTTCTCCTCCACACGCTTCTTTTGTTGACCAGTTAAAGAATACTGAGGTTCCCGAGGGTGGGGTGGAGGAAACTGTTGAGGTTGACAGGCCTGTTGATGTTGCTGAGGAAGCAGAAAAGGTTGTGAGCTCAGAGGTTGCGGATGGTGTTGGTAACCCACAAGTTTCTGAACTTGCTGCTCACGATTTGGAAAAAGAGAAAACTGCTGAAGAGATTCCTGTTACAGCGTCTCATTCTAATGCTTCTGGTTTTATGCCTGAGAATATCGAGAAGGTTTCTGCTGAAAACCAAGGCTAATTCTCCGATGCTGGCAAGAATTCCAAAATCCGCCCAGATGAGACACTGGGGGATTACTACTATAGAACTTATTTAGAAAAGGATGCTTCTGATATTCATGTCCCTGTTTGGAACCTGAAGAAGGGTGATACTTTCTCAGATTGGCGCGTGTGTCGGGACTGGTTGCTGGGGATATTTCCACCAGGGGAGATCAAATTTCAGAAAATCGTCTTCATGAGCAAACTTATCACGCCTACCTTGAGGGAGCTGCCTCTCATGCATCGACCACTCATCGCATAGTGCGTGAGTGGCATAGTATGCACAAAGAGTGGGATGCTTTCAAGGTATCCAAGAAGAAATTTACTGTTGATGAAAACCGAATCGCCCAGTTGAAGGCTAAGCTGGAAGCTGATCAGGCCAAGTTTGAAGCTGATCGGAAAACTGAAGAATGGTCCGTCGCGGGCTGGAAGAGAAAAGCGGAAGCCGAAGTTGCTCTTCTTTCCGAGGAGCGCAAGAATTGGAAGAAAATATGTGAAAAAGATAACTCCGAAAAGATGAATCTCCGCAATGTTATCAATAATCTCAAAGCTGAGGTTGAAAAATTGAAAAAACAGGATGCGGAGATTGAAAAACTGAAGAAGGAGAAAGCTGACGCTGAAGCTGCGCGTGATGAGGCGCGTTTACACAGGGAGCGGAGTGAACAACGAGAGGTACAAGCTTGCGCCACCCTTGCTCTTAGAGATAAAGAGTTAGAAGAACTTACTGTGACAGCCCAGGAAAACCAGGAAAACCATACAACTTAACTAGCTTCCTCAGTGAGTGCCTACCAAATTTCGGGACAAAATTTCTTTCAACTTGGGGATGATGTGACAACTCGAAATTTAGAACCTTTCTTGTATCCCGATGTAACATGAACGTGTGACTAGTTAACTTGTGTGATTAATGATAAGTGAAACTCGTATGTGATTATGTGTTATGTTATGTGTCGTGCTTGTATGTATGTGCGTATTATTATGACCCGAGACATAAGAACCCGACTCGAGACCATGTGGTCTCGAGTGAACAATGCAACATATGGGCCGGTTGGGCCTCACACACACCCTTGGCCTATTCGAAAGCCCATTAGGGTGCACAAGGTGAAACAAGTATATAACCTTGGTGATTATCCATGTTGCCATTTCCTTTGGATAACACACACACTCTCCTACTCCCTCTCACTAAAACCTTAGACACCAAACATCACATTTCTCCTCCTTCTTCTCGGATCAAACCAACCGACCACAAAAGGATTCTCGGATTTGCTTGTTCACACCAAACAAAGCTTCATCTTTCACCACTACTCCTCTAACCGGTTAGTGATTCTTTCTATGTGTTGTATTTCGGTTGAAGATGATAATGTGTGATATTTTGGTTGATGATAATGAATAATGAAGTTATTTGATAACATGTTTGCCTTATGCATGATGAACATACCCCACTCGAATAATCGGTACTAGGATTGTTGTTGTTCATCTATGATTGTTGATATTTGAATTCTAGATAAAGTCATGGTTAGTAAGAATAGATTTGGTTTGTTAAGAATCATGCTAGTTTGACACATGAATAAGTAGAGATATGTTTGAATATGGTGCTATTATGTTGAATGATAAGGATCATTGGTGCATTAAACTAAGTAGATTATGTTGACATAAATCGGTTTAATGAGCTTGTTTGTTCAAAGGATGAAAACCCTAAAGATGAACTAGATGAATATTTGAAGAACTTGTTGAATATCATATGAACATGTTTTGAATATTTGAAAACTGATATGTTTGATCCAATTTGGTAAATTGCTAGACAAGGAAACATGTTTAAGTGGATGGTACAAACTGTTTCATGAAATCGGCTTTCCATTGGATAGTACACTGTGCAGAATCAGCAGATGTCCAGTCGAGACCTTCGGTCTCGACTCGAGACCACCATATGTCAACTCGAGATCCCCGGTCTCGACACAAGCTGCGAAGTCGAGTACCTATAGTCTCGACTCGAGACCATGCTTCATCAACACATACACATCATGACTAGAGACTATGATTTCGAGTCCAGTTACGACTCGAGACCAACTCAAGCATGACCCGAGACCACCTTAGTTGCGACTCAAAACCTTGTGAGTTACAACTCGAGATCGCACAGTCTCGAGTAGAGACCGCACAGTCTCGACTCGAGACCACACACGCGTGTACGCTGAATGGACCTTCACACTGTTTCGGGCCTAAGCGATTGGGCCGAACAGATGGGCTGCATGTGCTACCGTTAATTGACTTTTGTTGTGCACTGTTGTTGAACTGCCATGATGAACGTGTATTCCATGACCACTACTTGTGTATGAATACGTGTGGAACATACGTGTACTACTTGAATACGAACCTGATTTGTATGATACAACTATGATAGGACGCGAGTGACCACAATATTGCTTGTTTGACTTTCTGTGTATCTACCGAGCAAACCAAGGTGAGTTCACACCCTTTTCAAAGCATGGGATTCCCAGGGGTCGGGAATTGGGGTTAAGGAACATGGGTTCCTCGTCCTCCTTGGGTAGGACAGCAATGGTTCAGGAATGTAATTCCTCGTCCTCACGGACAGATAACTCGTGCTAGACCAAAACTCTATCATGAAGTCCCTCATTTTTGTATCGACTTAATCGCCGGGCCAATGGCGAGCGGGTCATTAGTTAGATAGCGCTATTTAGGTCTGACAAACCTCACACCGTGCCGTAGAGGACGGGCGTGAACTAATGGATCTGGGGCACGTCAATGATGATAGACATTGACAGTTTCAGGGCACATAAACATGACTACAGTCAGCAGTCGATATGGTAACGAGTCTAGTGTATACATGGGGTAGCCCCCACGGCCGAAATGCCAGATAACTAACACGGGGTAGCCCCCACGGCTGGATAGCCAGAGTAACCGGGAATAAACAAGTCACGTTTTCAACTATGGGGTAACCCCCACGGCCGGATGCCAGATAAAGGAAACTGTTTTCGAAACAACTTAAAACGAACACCCAACCGTGAACTCACTCAACTTGTTGTTGACTCGTTACTACATGCTTTGCAGGTCCTTAGGTACTTAGCTGGAGCTTGCATGGAGGAGGATCGTTGTGGGACATGGACGGCTGTGTGCCATGTTAAACTTGAAACAATTAAACTTATGTTTTGGCTTTAAGACTTATGCTTCCGCTTACAACTTAAACTATGTTTTGTTTGAACACCAATTGTATTGGTTGGATTTTATAACTACTTATATGCTTGTTCAATATGATTGGTGGCTGGATCCTGGTCAGTCACGCCTCCAAGCGGTAGTACTCCGCAGGTGGATTTTGGGGGTGTGACAGATTGGTATCAGAGCCATTGGTTATAGTGAACTTGGTTTTAATAAAGGGGAAAACGTTTTTGTTAAAACCAGACTATAACCTGTACAGTGCTCGACGATCCACAACGACGCTTCACTCCACATGCAAGGCTCGACATTCTAGGTGATATGATCTGTGTATATATTGCCTACTTGTTAATTACATGGTACATTGCTTATGGTATGCTGGGTTAGTATAACTACTGTTGCGTGAACACGTGCGTGCTTACTCTATTTTATCGTCGTACTTTCGCGAACCCCTCTCACTCACGTTCTTCTTGATATAAAGATCATGTCTGGACGCGTTAACCTGACACAAGCCCAGTTGACGGCTCTGATCAACGAACGAGTTGCCGCAGCACTTGCAGCTGCACACGCAGGAGGTATATCCTGCAGTCCAAACTCATTCTAGGATCTTTAGAATCCTACTCTCGTGAACCAACCTTTGTGTTAAACTCTGTCTTTTCTTTCACCCACGATAGGTCAGCATGCTCAACCACCCGTGTGCACTTTTAAGACTTTCATGGACTGCCGACCAACTACTTTTAGCGGCACTGAAGGAGCAGTAGGTCTCCTACACTGGTTTGAGAAACTAGAATCTGTCTTCGAAATGTGCGAATGCCCTGAGGCGCGCAGGGTGAAGTATGCTACTGGTACTCTCGAGGGTTTAGCCCTCACATGGTGGAACGCTCAGGTTCAGATGCTGGGGTTGGTTGCTGCCAATGCCACCCCATGGGAAAATTTCAAAGAGATGATCAAGGAGGAATACTGCAGTCGTGATGAGATTCACAAACTGGAAGTGGAGTTCTTCAACCTCAAGATGACGGGGTCCGAAATTGAAGCTTATGTGAAAAGGTCGAACGAACTGGCAATCCTGTGTCCTACTATGGTGGATCCTCCCATCAAACGCATCGAACTATTTCTTCAGGGCTTAGTTCCAGAAATCCAAAGTCATGTGACTTCAGCGAACCTCGCCACCTACCAGCAAACTGTTCAGTTGGCTCACCGTCTCACGGACCAGGCGGTGGAGCAGAACAAGTTACCAAAACGCATAGGTGCTGCAACTACTTCTGGTACCTCAAGTGACAACAAACGGAAATGGGATGGAACTTCAAGTAAGGGTTCGACTTCTGTTCAGTCCCAGTCTCAGCAGAGAAAGACTGATGACTACAAGAGCCCTAATCAGCAATCTTCTGGTGGTCAAGGCCATGGTGGGTACAAAGGAAATCACCCCAAATGCAATCGCTGCAGCCTGCACCACAGCGGGCCATGCACCAGGGGCAACTGTCATCGGTGCAACAAGCCTGGTCACGCTGCAAAGGATTGCAGGAGCTTATACCCCGCCAATCAGAATCGTCATCAAGCTCAACAGAACCAGCGCCAGCAGCAGCAACAAGGTGACAACAAAGGGTGCTTTCAGTGTGGAGCTGAGGGCCACTTCAAGAGAGATTGTCCCCAACTGAACAGGAACCAGAACAACAACAACAACAATAACAACAATCAGGGGAATGGTAACAATGGGAACAACAACAACAATGGCGCCAGGGGGCGGGTGTTTGTGATTGGCCAAGGTGAAGCAAGGAATGACCCCAATGTTGTGGCGGGTAAGTTCCTTCTCGACGACTTTTATGTTTCAGTTTTATTTGATTCGGGTGTCGATACTAGCTACATGTCACTAGAAGTTAGTCGAATGCTTAAGCGTATTCCAACACCTTTGAACAACAAGCACACCGTAGAGCTAGCAAATGCTAAGAGTTTAGAAGCCACACACATAGTCAAGGGTTGTAAACTTATTCTCGCTGACCAGACCTTCTCTATCGACCTCATTCCTATTGTCTTGGGTAGTTTCGACGTTGTCATTGGGATGGATTGGTTATCCCAACACCGAGCAGAGATTCTTTGCAACGAGAAGGTTGTCCGTATTCCAGGTCCCGGTGGTGAACCCCTCATGATTCATGGCGACAAGAGGAGTGCTGTTGAGAACGTCATTTCTCTCCTTAAGGCCCAAAAGTGCTTGCGAAAGGGCCACACTGCCATTTTGGCTCTCGTTACTGACACCTCAGAAAAAGAGAAGAAGATAGAAGATTTTCCAGTTGTACGCGATTATCCAGAGGTATTTCCTGAGGAATTACCTGGTCTTCCGCCTCATCGCCAAGTCGAGTTTCAGATCGAACTAGCTCCTGGAGCTGCGCCCATAGCCCGTGCACCTTATCGTTTAGCCCCATCAGAGTTGAAGGAACTCTCTATGCAACTACAAGAGCTCCTGGATAAGGGTTTTATTCGTCCAAGCTCATCGCCCTGGGGGGCTCCAGTATTATTTGTGAAGAAGAAGGACGGTACTTTCAGAATGTGCATCGACTACCGGGAACTCAACAAGGTGACGGTGAAGAATCGTTACCCTCTACCGCGTATCGACGACTTGTTCGACCAGCTGCAAGGGTCGAGCTACTATTCGAAGATCGATTTGAGATCGGGTTATCACCAGCTGAGAGTCCGGTAAGAGGACGTCTCCAAAACAGCTTTCAGAACCCGATACGGGCACTATGAGTTTTTGGTCATGCCTTTTGGGATGACAAACGCACCTGCGGTTTTCATGGACTTGATGAACCGAGTGTGCAAGCCTTACCTGGACAAGTTCGTTATAGTCTTCATCGACGACATCCTGATCTACTCTAAGAATCAAGAAGAACACGAACAGCATCTGCGACTTATTCTGGAACTCCTTCGAACGGAACAGCTTTACGCAAAGTTCTCGAAATGTGACTTCTGGCTTCGAGAAGTCCATTTCCTAGGCCACGTGGTAAACAAGGATGGGATTCATGTTGATCCATCCAAGATAGACTCGATTAAGAACTGGCCTGCACCTCGTACACCAAAGGAAATTCGCTAATTCTTGGGATTGGCAGGTTACTATAGGAGGTTCATTAAGGATTTTCCAAGATTGCACAGCCTCTCACCTCACTGACGCAGAAAGGCGTTGTTTATCGCTGGGGAAACGCACAGGAATTAGCATTTCAACATCTAAAGGATAGACTTTGCAGCGCGCCTATCCTTTCCCTGCCTGAGGGCACTGACGACTTTGTGGTTTACAGCGACACATCAATTCAAGGTCTTGGTTGTGTATTGATGCAACGAGATAAGGTTATAGCCTACGCCTCGCGCCAACTTAAGGTTCATGAAAAGAACTACACTACGCACGATTTAGAGCTGGGAGCTGTTGTTTTTGCACTTAAGTTATGGCGGCATTACCTGTATGGCACCAAGTGCGCGATCTACACCGACCACAGGAGCCTCGAGCATATCTTCAAGCAGAAGGAACTGAATATGCGGCAACGACGATGGGTCGAGCTACTGAATGACTACGAGTGCTCAATCCGGTATCACCCGGGCAAGGCCAATGTTGTGGCTGATGCCCTCAGTCGAAAGGACACTGCGCCTAAGCGCGTGCGAGCTTTACAACTCATGATCCATTCCAGTCTTCCTTCCCAGATACGGGCTGCTCAGACAGAAGCACTGAAACCAGAAAACGTCAGGGCTGAAGCCCTACGCGGATCAAGGCAACGCCTAGAACAGAAGGAAGACGGTGCTTACTACGTAACGGGACGCATTTGGGTCCCACTCTATGGCAACTTACGAGAGCTTGTAATGGACGAAGCACACAAGTCTCGCTACTCGGTACACCCTGGTTCGGATAAAATGTACCACGACATCAGAACTACGTACTGGTGGCCTAGCATGAAGGCCCACATAGCAACTTACGTCAGCAAGTGTTTGACTTGTGCAAGAGTCAAGTCTGAATACCAGAAACCCTCAGGCCTACTCCAACAACCAGAGATACCACAATGGAAATGGGAGCAAATTTCCATGGATTTTGTCACTGGCCTGCCTAGATCCCAGCGCGGGAACGATACTATTTGGGTGATCGTGGATCGACTTACAAAATCTGCACACTTCTTGGCTATCAAGGAGACGGATAAGTTCTCCACTCTTGCAGAAATATACCTTAAGGAAGTCGTTTCGAGGCACGGGGTGCCCACCTCCATTATCTCGGATCGAGATGCACGTTTTACTTCAGAACTGTGGCAAGCAATGCACAAATCCTTTGGCTCACGATTAGACATGAGCACAGCGTACCATCCTCAGACGGACGGGCAGTCCGAGCGCACTATTCAAACCTTAGAAGACATGCTTCGTGCATGTGTAATCGATTTTGGCAACCGCTGGGAGAAGCATCTGCCACTGGTGGAATTCTCGTACAATAACAGCTACCACACCAGCATTAAAGCAGCTCCATTTGAGGCATTGTACGAACGTAAATGCCGGTCACCTCTTTGCTGGGCAGAGGTGGGAGATAGTCAGATCATTGGTCCAGAACATGTGGTAGACACAACCGAACAGATTGCTCAAATTCGAAAACGCATGGCGGCAGCTCGCGACCGTCAGAAAGTTTACGCCGACATGGGCAGGAAACCGCTTGAGCTCCAGGTTGGGGAGCGGGTACTACTCAAAGTTTCACCCTGGAAGGGTGTGGTTCGTTTTGGTAAACGCGGAAAACTTAACCCACGATACGTTGGACCTTTCGAAGTCATTGAGAAAATAGGCAGGGTGGCCTACAGACTAAACTTACCAGCGGAACTCGGTGCAGTTCACAACGTTTTTCACGTGTCGAATCTGAAGAAGTGTCTGTCAGATGAGACCCACGTAGTTCCTCTAAAGGAACTCACTATCGACGAACAGTTACGATTCGTCGAGGAACCAGTCGAAATCACGGACCGGGATGTTAAGGTCCTCAAGAGCATCAGAATACCTCTCGTTCGAGTTCGTTGGAACTCATGTCGCGGCCCAGAGTTCACCTGGGAGCGCGAAGATCAGATGAAACAAAAGTATCCCCAACTGTTCGCAAACAGTACACCCACTACTGAGGCCGAAGCTACGGAATTTCGGGACGAAATTCCAGATCAACGGGGGGTGGATGTGACACCCCAGGAAAACCATACAACTTAACTAGCTTCCTCAGCGAGTGCCTACCAAATTTCGGGACGAAATTTCTTTCAACTTGGGGATGATGTGACAACTCGAAATTTAGAACCTTTCTTGTATCCCGATGTAACATGAACGTGTGACTAGTTAACTTGTGTGATTAATGATAAGTGAAACTCGTATGTGATTATGTGTTATGTTATGTGTCGTGCTTGTATGTATGTGCGTATTATTATGACCCGAGACATAAGAACCCGACTCGAGACCATGTGGTCTCGAGTGAACAATGCAACATATGGGCCGGTTGGGCCTCACACACACCCTTGGCCTATTCGAAAGCCCATTAGGGTGCACAAGGTGAAACAAGTATATAACTTTGGTGATTATCCATGTTGCCATTTCCTTTGGATAACACACACACTCTCCTACTCCCTCTTACTAAAACCCTAGACACCAAACATCACATTTCTCCTCCTTCTTCTCGGATCAAACCAACCGACCACAAAAGGATTCTCGGATTTGCTTGTTCACACCAAACAAAGCTTCATCTTTCACCACTACTCCTCTAACCGGTTAGTGATTCTTTCTATGTGTTGTATTTCGGTTGAAGATGATAATGTGTGATATTTTGGTTGATGATAATGAATAATGAAGTTATTTGATAACATGTTTGCCTTATGCATGATGAACATACCCCACTCGAATAATCGGTACTAGGATTGTTGTTGTTCATCTATGATTGTTGATATTTGAATTCTAGATAAAGTCATGGTTAGTAAGAATAGATTTGGTTTGTTAAGAATCATGCTAGTTTGACACATGAATAAGTAGAGATATGTTTGAATATGTGTAACACCCGTTCTTAAATATCAAGGTTTAACGTAGGTTTTACATAAAAAAAATCATGTAATTAAGATTACGTAACATTTGGAAATACGGGTTTATTGAAACTTTTACAAATCATAAGTTATTCTACATAACGTGGTTAAATTCGTTGTTTAAAATTTACAATGTATCGAAATGCGGAAGCGTGTGTCTTTATCGTGTTCGGTTCTTCGTGGAGCTTGATCGTCTTCCGGCATGTATGCTGTAACTACATTTCATAAACATGAAATGCTTTAGTCATACAGGGCTTAAAACGTGTCTAAACGAGTCCGAGAAACCATTGGTAACAAAAACAAAATTTTCAACTTGGCCTCCACCGTAAATTACGGTGGAACCGTAATTTACGGTGACCCCAGGTTTGGCATGCCCCTACCGTAAATCAGTAGGGGGCTGCCGTAACACTTTTTAACTCCACCGTAAATTACGGTGGAACCGTAATTTACGGTGGACCCTGCATCAGCTTTTCCATTTTTGCCGTAATTTGACGCGAAATCTTTCGTATCTTTCAAACCGCTTGTCCGTTTGACCTACCGTTTCTTCCTACATGTTTGTAATTTGATTCTCCATCATATGGAGTTAAAATCCGACGTCCGGCTTAACAAGATTTAAGACTTTTAAGTCTTCGGCTTATTTCCCTTTTTACCAAATTTTGACCCATTCGCGGTTTTATCAAACAAACGTATTTGTTTGATTCCTATATCACATGAATCTTATAATTTCAATGTTGTCTATCATATTAGGTTCAATTCACGAGTTTATGTGTATTCTTAAACCCGTTTGTACTAAAATGCTTATTTTGACCCGTTAAGGGTATTTAAACCCTTTTTCCGCATAATTCATAATTATGTGTTCTAGCATCCTATTTTCGCAATATATGTCAAATGAACTTTCACCACAACTATATTTATGGTGATTTTACTAAGGTAATCTATGCAAACCAGGTTTTACCCCTTAACTCTTTATTTTACGGCAAAGACCCAAATAGAGCCGTTTGACTAACGTGATACATCTTTCAACTTCTATACTTGCCCTAAGTATTTATTAAATCGTAAAAATCATTTCCAAACAACTTTTAAAGATTGTTTGCTCAATTTAGACTCCAAGGGCGTTTTGGTCCATTTAGTCTCTTATTAACAATGAAGGACTTTAGAAAGCATATTTGACCCAAAATCCCTCTTTTAACCTATGATTTTGTTTGAAAAGTCTTTAAGCTTTTCCAAACGTAATATCCTTTACTTAAAACATATGGTTTACTTATCAAGTAACCAAACGTCCATTTTGACTTCTTTTAACACTCCTGAACCACATGTTCTAAATGAGTGTTACCCTACTTCACATACCTGGCGCAGATCAATATATTGACCCGTTTTTTTTAATACCTTGCTTTTATAACCGCTAATCCATAGCGTTGCTAATACCCATTTGACTTTTACTCCTGAAATAATATAACTCGACAATGATCATTAGTCATTATTGTCAAAAGGTGATATCTTCACCTTTTGACCCATTTGGTCTAAATGACCGATTATGTTGGCGAGATGGTATTTATTACCATCTCATCTATATGACTAGCTTCGGTTTACACCGTGTGGTCATTTCATGTATTAATCGTTTTCTTAACGCTTTTTAGCCTATCATGGCTTACACCTTTCAGTGTCTTTCAAAACAAATAGTTATGGTCAACGCATGACCACTTTACCGTTTTAATTCCTTTTAAACCATCAATATGGGTTCTTGTCATACTCGACTACCTTGTTCCGTACGTTTACATGTCGGAACATCATACCTAAATTATGTATTTATCTTATTCGTAACTAATACGATAAGAGAATATTCTAACCTATAAGACTAGTGTAAGCTATACTTACCTTGCATCCGAATTTATGCTTTTCCGTCATTCTTGCTTCGTTTGACCCGCTTTGTTCCCAAGCTTTCACCTAGCTTGTTAATCGTCAAAACTATCATTGCAAATTGTAAGATGGTTAGATTAGTCATAATTATTCACGACTATTCCATCTCACTTATTTCATACGTCGAAACTACTATTCGACTTCACGATTAGTTAACTTAGCTTATTAAGTTAACCACTTCGAATTACAAGGTTCACAACATTAAGTCTAAATCAACATTATATTTAGAACCCTTCTCACTTCATATTACGCGTAATCACTATATCATTCAATTGCGCGTTTTCGCTCTAATTTCAACACTTTAGTTTTCACTTAGGCATTTTAACAAACACCTAGTGTGCATACATTTTTACACATTTACAAGTAGTTCATAACTAGTTATTTTTACCAAGATTAATCATCAAAATTCACCCCCATCATTTATGATCAAATACTCATACTAGCAATTTGTTTAAGTATTTCTTGATTACTTAACATGCATGATGAATCTAAGCATAGTTATATCATCAATTTCATCATAACATTAAAACCCACTTATCTAAGTGTGTTAATTCATCAAATCCTTCAAATCATAGCATGTTATGTATGATTTTCACTTAGGGTTTCGTTCCCAAGCAAGTATACATCACTAATCTAGCCATAGCTTCTCTAATCCATGCCTAATTCACGATTAGGATGATTATCCAATTTTTACAACTTCAAGAATGTTAGAAATTCGACATACCTTACGATCCCCTTGACTTGGTGACCGTTTCTACGTGTTCAAAACCGAATTTGACCCTTGTTTGATCCTCCAATTTGAGGAATTTGTTGAGTTTAGGGTTAGCTCCCATGGAGCTTGTCTCCTGCTCCATCTCACGCACGCACACACACACTCTTGTGTGTGTGTGGTGTTTTGTTTATAAGTTTATAATTTCCATTTTCAAGTTACCCGGCTTTGGTCCCTCGGGTTTGGTTAGTTATTAATTAGGTCACAACCTAATTATTTTCAATAATATTCCCACTTATTAACTAGGTTTAATATTCCTAGTTAACTTAGCGGGTTCGGGGGAAATTACGACTAAGTTTATTTTAGGTCTCGTTACCCCGGGCCTTTCATCCATTTTATTTCCTTAAAAGCTTTTGTTCACTTTTTATTTAATATTAGGATTAATTATTTAAATCCTAATATTTACCGGGTAAATTTGCCACTAGCGGTACTTTACCCGTCTTTCAGTATTAACGGAGTTTGATTATCAAACCCGTTTTCGGGGTGTTACAAGTCTACCCCCCTTAAAGAGGTTTCGTCCTCGAAACCTTGCTTACATAGTTCATTGAGTTTCTAAACTCAATGCGTTTGACTTGAGTAATCTCTTAAGCATTACTCATATTTTAACCAATTGTTAGCATTACCAGAAAAACTATGGTAACGTCTTTTTGGTTACAGAACTTCTACGCATCTCATATGACATAGTGTAACTTGAAATAACGTAATTCCGTTATTTTTATTAGTTTAGTTGACTTAGCGATTTCCATCGCTTTTATATATTATCGAACTCTTGGTGCATTCGTCACCTCGACCCGTTTAAGGGTCTTTAGTGAAATGTTTCACTTTTAGCAATACTTTCTTTTGTTTTCAGATTTATTTATTCGGTTCAGTCATACCGAACCTACCGTTTACAAGCAAAACAAATTTATTTAAATGACCTTGACGGGTCTCACTAATTAGACTTATTAGTCCAGTTACTTTTTACCGCTTGCTTGGTTATGATGTGATTCTACTTCACATTATATTTCTTAACCGTGATTGTGTTACATCATGTTTAATTTATATCAAATTTCATTTTTGAAAATATCATTTTTCGAATATATCGTTTTGCGATTATCAGTGTCAAGACTTGTATCTCTCATGCTTACTATTTAAATTCCTATCAGAATTTATGTTTGTAAAAACATTATTTCTTACTAAAACCGAAGTTTTAGTTTTAGGATCCTCTCTTTAACTTTTGTCAATTATCCATACCCGGATATTGACAGTCCATAATTTATTCTTATTTGGTTATATCCCATTACCGGGCTCATTATTCTCTTGCATTTAACGCTACCTTTATCTGGCTAACGCTCATTTGTGCCATTCGGCGTTATATTGTATTCAACATGTTTGACCTATTAATGTGAAATCCATCACTTATAAAAATCAACTTTATTCTTTATTCAACCCATTCGACTTCGAATAGTTGAACATATTTACTCACAATTTCTATATACGAGATTTTGTAGTTATAACTCGTAATCCAAGTCCTTTGATTTTTTTTTTTAACCCGCGTTCACGTCTCTTGGTTTACGCATGTGTTTAATTCTTACCCATCAATCGAGTGTTTTACCGAAGTCGTATTTATTGCAACCTTCCCGGTATGCATTAAGACCTCGCTTCATTGCTATATTCCGACTTTGTCTTTAAGTTTGATGTTTTACAAAAACGACCCGTTAAGGGACGTATTTGCATTTTCCGGGTTCGAGTGTAAGTACACTCCCTCCCAATGCTTGTCTAAATCATTTTACATGCTTGCGTTTTCTGGGTTCGAGTGTAAGTACACTCCCTCCCAATGTTTGTCTAAATCATTTTACATGCTTGCGTTTTCTGGGTTCGAGTGTAAGTACACTCCCTCCCAATGTTTGTCTAAATCATTTTACATGCTTGCGTTTTCTGGGTTCGAGTGTAAGTACACTCCCTCCCAATGTTTGTCTAAATCATTTTACATGCTTGCGTTTTCTGGGTTCGAGTGTAAGTACACTCCCTCCCATTACTTGTCTAAATCATTTTACATGCTTGCGTTTTCTGGGTTCGAGTGTGAGTACACTCCCTCCCATTACTTGTCTAAATCATTTTACATGCTTCTTTGTCCCTTCACTCGGGCTCATTATCCTAATGTAACACGCTTCCGTCACTCGGTTGTGTGTTTACATTATTTTCAAATATCTTGCTTATCTGACTCATTTGGGTACTTTTTAACTAGTCCCATTCACCCCGCCATTACCACATCGGACGTAAACGTGTCCGCCATAAGAAGTTCATGGTATCATATGCCACTACTTACTTGGCCAGAGTAAGCGATTAACACATGATACACATGACCTTTTTATAGTTTTCACATCACGCCCTATGTGAGTAATACCTCTACTTGTTTTTCTTGGAAACAATATCCTGGATAGGTATTCTATTCAGGTTTTTCCCAAGTTTTCTATCTACTTATGCAACTTTTAATCTCTATGTATTTGTTGCATATTACTATTCATGCAATAATTTAGAGCGTGTACCTGATTTTGCTTGCTTTAACAGGCTTTCCTTGCCATTAGCTTATCTGCGATCATTACGCGATTTGGGTCCTTAATGAGCATGCTCTTTTTATCATATTTCGGACCATTCCATCATCATATCCACAATTTGTTTGACTCTCGTCGTCTTCAAACGCGAGTGTCCTTCAATTAAGACATTCACAAGATTTAGTAGCATCTACTTCAATAATCGCCCGTATCTTAATACAAAGCATTTTCTACTATACGCGTCAATGCGCGTATTTTCGTCAACTATATCAATCATTTTAATCGGGGTATCGTGTATCACACGATAGCCCTATGTGTTGTTTACAACACTTTAGCATGCTAAGCTATTAACATACTTGTACTTACCGGATTTGCGATCAAGCCTCGAACCGAACACTATTCTTTGTCAAGAGCATAAGGTTTAAGTCCAAGCATGGTTCCTCCCCACCATACTCGAATCTCTTAAACCAAGGCTCTGATACCAACTTGTAACACCCGTTCTTAAATATCAAGGTTTAACGTAGGTTTTACATAAAAAAAATCATGTAATTAAGATTACGTAACATTTGGAAATACGGGTTTATTGAAACTTTTACAAATCATAAGTTATTCTACATAACGTGGTTAAATTCGTTGTTTAAAATTTACAATGTATCGAAATGCGGAAGCGTGTATCTTTATCGTGTTCGGTTCTTCGTGGAGCTTGATCGTCTTCCGGCATGTATGGTGTACCTACATTTCATAAACATGAAATGCTTTAGTCATACAGGGCTTAAAACGTGTCTAAACGAGTCCGAGAAACAATTGGTAACAAAAACAAAATTTTCAACTTGGCCTCCACCGTAAATTACGGTGGAACCGTAATTTACGGTGACCCCAGGTTTGGCATGCCCCTACCGTAAATCAGTAGGGGGCTGCCGTAACACTTTTTAACTCCACCGTAAATTACGGTGGAACCGTAATTTACGGTGGACCCTGCATCAGCTTTTCCATTTTTGCCGTAATTTGACGCGAAATCTTTCGTATCTTTCAAACCGCTTGTCCGTTTGACCTACCGTTTCTTCCTACATGTTTGTAATTTGATTCTCCATCATATGGAGTTAAAATCCGACGTCCGGCTTAACAAGATTTAAGACTTTTAAGTCTTCGGCTTATTTCCCTTTTTACCAAATTTTGACCCATTCGCGGTTTTATCAAACAAACGTATTTGTTTGATTCCTATATCACATGAATCTTATAATTTCAATGTTGTCTATCATATTAGGTTCAATTCACGAGTTTATGTGTATTCTTAAACCCGTTTGTACTAAAATGCTTATTTTGACCCGTTAAGGGTATTTAAACCCTTTTTCCGCATAATTCATAATTATGTGTTCTAGCATCCTATTTTCGCAATATATGTCAAATGAACTTTCACCACAACTATATTTATGGTGATTTTACTAAGGTAATCTATGCAAACCAGGTTTTACCCCTTAACTCTTTATTTTACGGCAAAGACCCAAATAGAGCCGTTTGACTAACGTGATACATCTTTCAACTTCTATACTTGCCCTAAGTATTTATTAAATCGTAAAAATCATTTCCAAACAACTTTTAAAGATTGTTTGCTCAATTTAGACTCCAAGGGCGTTTTGGTCCATTTAGTCTCTTATTAACAATGAAGGACTTTAGAAAGCATATTTGACCCAAAATCCCTCTTTTAACCTATGATTTTGTTTGAAAAGTCTTTAAGCTTTTCCAAACGTAATATCCTTTACTTAAAACATATGGTTTACTTATCAAGTAACCAAACGTCCATTTTGACTTCTTTTAACACTCCTGAACCACATGTTCTAAATGAGTGTTACCCTACTTCACATACCTGGCGCAGATCAATATATTGACCCGTTTTTTTTAATACCTTGCTTTTATAACCGCTAATCCATAGCGTTGCTAATACCCATTTGACTTTTACTCCTGAAATAATATAACTCGACAATGATCATTAGTCATTATTGTCAAAAGGTGATATCTTCACCTTTTGACCCATTTGGTCTAAATGACCGATTATGTTGGCGAGATGGTATTTATTACCATCTCATCTATATGACTAGCTTCGGTTTACACCGTGTGGTCATTTCATGTATTAATCGTTTTCTTAACGCTTTTTAGCCTATCATGGCTTACACCTTTCAGTGTCTTTCAAAACAAATAGTTATGGTCAACGCATGACCACTTTACCGTTTTAATTCCTTTTAAACCATCAATATGGGTTCTTGTCATACTCGACTACCTTGTTCCGTACGTTTACATGTCGGAACATCATACCTAAATTATGTATTTATCTTATTCGTAACTAATACGATAAGAGAATATTCTAACCTATAAGACTAGTGTAAGCTATACTTACCTTGCATCCGAATTTATGCTTTTCCGTCATTCTTGCTTCGTTTGACCCGCTTTGTTCCCAAGCTTTCACCTAGCTTGTTAATCGTCAAAACTATCATTGCAAATTGTAAGATGGTTAGATTAGTCATAATTATTCACGACTATTCCATCTCACTTATTTCATACGTCGAAACTACTATTCGACTTCACGATTAGTTAACTTAGCTTATTAAGTTAACCACTTCGAATTACAAGGTTCACAACATTAAGTCTAAATCAACATTATATTTAGAACCCTTCTCACTTCATATTACGCGTAATCACTATATCATTCAATTGCGCGTTTTCGCTCTAATTTCAACACTTTAGTTTTCACTTAGGCATTTTAACAAACACCTAGTGTGCATACATTTTTACACATTTACAAGTAGTTCATAACTAGTTATTTTTACCAAGATTAATCATCAAAATTCACCCCCATCATTTATGATCAAATACTCATACTAGCAATTTGTTTAAGTATTTCTTGATTACTTAACATGCATGATGAATCTAAGCATAGTTATATCATCAATTTCATCATAACATTAAAACCCACTTATCTAAGTGTGTTAATTCATCAAATCCTTCAAATCATAGCATGTTATGTATGATTTTCACTTAGGGTTTCGTTCCCAAGCAAGTATACATCACTAATCTAGCCATAGCTTCTCTAATCCATGCCTAATTCACGATTAGGATGATTATCCAATTTTTACAACTTCAAGAATGTTAGAAATTCGACATACCTTACGATCCCCTTGACTTGGTGACCGTTTCTACGTGTTCAAAACCGAATTTGACCCTTGTTTGATCCTCCAATTTGAGGAATTTGTTGAGTTTAGGGTTAGCTCCCATGGAGCTTGTCTCCTGCTCCATCTCACGCACGCACACACACACTCTTGTGTGTGTGTGGTGTTTTGTTTATAAGTTTATAATTTCCATTTTCAAGTTACCCGGCTTTGGTCCCTCGGGTTTGGTTAGTTATTAATTAGGTCACAACCTAATTATTTTCAATAATATTCCCACTTATTAACTAGGTTTAATATTCCTAGTTAACTTAGCGGGTTCGGGGGAAATTACGACTAAGTTTATTTTAGGTCTCGTTACCCCGGGCCTTTCATCCATTTTATTTCCTTAAAAGCTTTTGTTCACTTTTTATTTAATATTAGGATTAATTATTTAAATCCTAATATTTACCGGGTAAATTTGCCACTAGCGGTACTTTACCCGTCTTTCAGTATTAACGGAGTTTGATTATCAAACCCGTTTTCGGGGTGTTACAATGGTGCTATTATGTTGAATGATAAGGATCATTGGTGCATTAAACTAAGTAGATTATGTTGACATAAATCAGTTTAATGAGCTTGTTTGTTCAAAGGATGAAAACCCTAAAGATGAACTAGATGAATATTTGAAGAACTTGTTGAATATCATATGAACATGTTTTGAATATTTGAAAACTGATATGTTTGATCCAATTTGGTAAATTGCTAGACAAGGAAACATGTTTAAGTGGATGGTACAAACTGTTTCATGAAATCGGTTTTCCATTGGATAGTACACTGTGCAGAATCAGCAGATGTCCAGTCGAGACCTTCGGTCTCGACTCGAGACCACCATATGTCAACTCGAGATCCCCGGTCTCGACACAAGCTGCGAAGTCGAGTACCTATAGTCTCGACTCGAGACCATGCTTCATCAACACATACACATCATGACTAGAGACTATGATTTCGAGTCCAGTTACGACTCGAGACCAACTCAAGCATGACCCGAGACCACCTTAGTTGCGACTCGAAACCTTGTGAGTTACAACTCGAGATCGCACAGTCTCGAGTAGAGACCGCGCAGTCTCGACTCGAGACCACACACGCGTGTACGCTGAATGGACCTTCACACTGTTTCGGGCCTAAGCGATTGGGCCGAACAGATGGGCTGCATGTGCTACCGTTAATTGACTTTTGTTGTGCACTGTTGTTGAACTACCATGATGAACGTGTATTCCATGACCACTACTTGTGTATGAATACGTGTGGAACATACGTGTACTACTTGAATACGAACCTGATTTGTATGATACAACTATGATAGGACGCGAGTGACCACAATATTGCTTGTTTGACTTTCTGTGTATCTACCGAGCAAACCAAGGTGAGTTCACACCCTTTTCAAAGCATGGGATTCCCAGGGGTCGGGAATTGGGGTTAAGGAACATGGGTTCCTCGTCCTCCTTGGGTAGGACAGCAATGGTTCAGGAATGTAATTCCTCGTCCTCACGGACAGATAACTCGTGCTAGACCAAAACTCTATCATGAAGTCCCTCATTTTTGTATCGACTTAATCGCCGGGCCAATGGCGAGCGGGTCATTAGTTAGATAGCGCTATTTAGGTCTGAAAAACCTCACACCGTGCCGCAGAGGACGGGCGTGAACTAATGGATCTGGGGCACGTCAATGATGATAGACATTGACAGTTTCAGGGCACATAAACATGACTACAGTCAGCAGTCGATATGGTAACGAGTCTAGTGTATACATGGGGTAGCCCCCACGGCCGAAATGCCAGATAACTAACACGGGGTAGCCCCCACGGCTGGATAGCCAGAGTAACCGGGAATAAACAAGTCACGTTTTCAACTATGGGGTAACCCCCACGGCCGGATGCCAGATAAAGGAAACTGTTTTCGAAACAACTTAAAACGAACACCCAACCGTGAACTCACTCAACTTGTTGTTGACTCGTTACTACATGCTTTGCAGGTCCTTAGGTACTTAGCTGGAGCTTGCATGGAGGAGGATCGTTGTGGGACATGGACGGCTGTGTGCCATGTTAAACTTGAAACAATTAAACTTATGTTTTGGCTTTAAGACTTATGCTTCCGCTTACAACTTAAACTATGTTTTGTTTGAACACCAATTGTATTGGTTGGATTTTATAACTACTTATATGCTTGTTCAATATGATTGGTGGCTGGATCCTGGTCAGTCACGCCTCCAAGCGGTAGTACTCCGCAGGTGGATTTTGGGGGTGTGACACTTACTGCTTTGCTTTCTGACCAGGAATAGCTCAAGAAAGACCTGGAGCTTGAGCTTTCTGAGAAAACTGAAACCTCCCGCCGCTTAACCGAAACTGAGGAAAAACTGGAAAATTCTGAAACAGCGTGGGCCACAACAGAGAGTGAGCTGGAACCTTTGAAGAGCGATATGTTATGGTTGAAAGAGCGTGGGATTGCCTGTGTAAGTTACTTTTTCCTTTTGTTGGAACGCTTTGCACCTTTCTTTTATTGATCTTCTCTTGTTCTTGTAGGTTGCTGAATCAGTGTTAAATTCTGAAGAGCTGGACAAAACCGTTGCGCGTTTGGTGGTTGCCGCGCGAAATGATGGATACTCCCAAGGTTATGCAGAGTGTTCTCATCATGTGAATAACGCTCTAAAGGTTGATTGGGATATTACCAAATCCGCTACTTATGGTGTTAACACAGGCGATGTGCTTGCAGCTTTAAAGACAGAATTCAACAATTTGCAGCTTCCCGTTATGGACCTTATAAATGTAGCGTTGCAATCTGAAGATCACGTGGCGCAACTGAAGGAAATCTTTCCTGACGAAGGCGAAGATTTATCGTAGAATTTCTTTTGTAATTGTTTTGAACAATTTTCTGTAATATTTGGGATATGTATCCCTTCTTTTGTTGATGCGCTACTGAGCAAGTAACGTACACTAAAACACTGCCATGTTTGATAGTTTTTTTAAGGCGTATTTGTGCGCCAGGAATAGTATGACGTGTTTTTTAGTTTACAATATTTTGCATGGGTACAATTACTTTGATCTGGTAAGGCGAATGGAGTTGGTATAGAGCTCATGTGTGAACATATGGTCTTGTGTGATGTAATCATTGACCGTTCATGAGACTTGTATTGTTTTTACCATAATGTTTTTGCGCTTACCAAAAGAAATTGCATGCATTTTGTAAAAAGAAACACGAGAATAATAGAAACTTTGTTGTTTATTTCGGGATAAGGCACAGAGGCCGTTACAAAGTGTATTAATATAAATATATGAGACTTAACTTACTCTATTTCCCCTTTTAACTTGATAAACTGTGTCATTCCGCGAGGAGATCATAGAGTTCTTAATTTTTCGCTTTCTTGCTTGGGCCTTCTTCGCCTCGAGTTATCTGTTTTATTTCCTTGCGCACGTTTTGTACTAGGCGAGTGAGCTCACCACTTTTAAGGGCCTTTTCTATTTTGGTGCGCAAGGAAATGCAATTGTTGGTGGTATGACCACTGTCCTTGTGGTAATCACAATACTGAGCGGGGTCCTGTCCACGTTTATTCTTCATGGGTATTGGAGGCTTAAACTGATAATCCTCGGTGCTTAAAACTTCCGCATGAGTTTGGGTTAAGGGAGTCCATTGTCTCTCCCTGTTCTCTTGTTTAGCTTCTCTCGAGCATCCTCGGATGAATAGTTCCCTGAGCTGGAATCACGCAAACCTTTCTTAAATCTCTTTCCGCTACTTGAGCCTAAATCTGAGGGTCGGTTGTGCGGTGGTGGAGGCCTGTTGGTAGTGAGATTCTTTTCTGTTTGGGCGAAAACCTTAGCCGCTGCCATCACTTTTTCCCAGCTTTTCGGGAGTCCTTCTGTCCCAGACAGGACTTTTATCATATCGTCGCACCTGACTGCATATTTGAATTGGGTGTGAATCAGCTGCTCATGGACGCCCCCAATCTCAAGTACCTCTTTGTTATATCGGGTGAAAAGTCTTCCAGACTTTCATCATCGTGACGCCAAATGTTCATCACATCCGCTGTGTCGCGGATAGATCGCCTTTGTTGGCTAAAATGGGTCAGAAATTTTTCGCGTAGATCCTTCCATGACGTGATTTGTCCAATGGGCAAGTTATCTAACCAGATTCTTGCAGCGCCAGTAAGGGTTTGCATGAAAAGGTGGCACCATAATGGTAAGGTCCAGCCTCCGACTAGCCCTGCGCTTGTGAAAACTCTCAGATGATCGTCAGGGTCTGTCAATCCGTTGAACTTGCCCACGTTAGACGGTAGCTTTGCTTGCTCTAGTGGAGCCAGAGCTATTTCAGTAACAAATTTTGAATTTTCCACCGCCTCGGCAGGACGGTAAATCAGATCGTAATTGTGTTCAGCTTTGGGATTGTAAAACCGCACGAGGTCTACACTTGTTGTAATTCGGCTGTAACCGACTAAACACACTGGCACTTTCGCCTATACGGTAAGTTGGATCGTATTCACTGGTGTGAGTGTTTCGCTGGGAACCCAAGCTGGTGTGAACTGATTGTCTCCGGTGAGGGTGTGACTCATCTTGATGCTCTCTTTGATGACTTTCTGACTGGGTATACTCGTATCTCGATGTAGATCTAGAGTGAACCTCTGTGTTTTCGTGAGATGGGCCTTCACGTTGGGAAGCATGAGCACGGGATCCTGGCCTCCGTGATTGAGTTTGGGGAGCAGTTTGAGCACACAGCTGTGTGTATACTGCATTTAATGCCCCCTGAGATCTGACGTACCATGAGATTGGGGTTTCTCCTGGGGGCAGAATTGAGTGTACAGGGATCTCTGGCTGTATCCCTGGGGTGATAGGTTCGTTTAGACGATTGGATTGTACCTCGTTATCATCCGGGGCTTCTTCTAGAATACCTTCAACCTGGACGTTGTTAACAAGATTCGGCTGAGGGCCAGTTTGCCGATGAGATGAAGTTTCTTCCATGTACAAATGGAACTAACAGAGTGAATCGAAAAACGAGAGAAAATGGATGAAACAGAGAAATCGGTGGGCGCCAATGAAAAAACACTGGATAAAAGGATCGGAATCAGATTATCCAGGGGTTATGTTCTGCATAAAAAGGGGGTGGTTCTCTCTCGTTCGATGTGATGGGACAGTCTTTCCTCTCCGGTGGACACTGCAAAATAGAACACCGTTAGCCTCGTCAAGGGGAGAAGGGAGGTTCTCTCCTTGACCCGACTCCGGCGTGAGAATAAGTATGTGTTTATGAAGAAGAAGAAGTATTGATGAAGTGAGTGTGACTTGACTTTCATACCTGAATTACTCTCATATTTATAGCCGGGAGTTTGGGCGGGAAAACTCGTTGATGAAATATTAACGGAAGATGCTAACACCGTACCGGTTACTTTCCTTCCGTTAATTCTCTTGACGGGATCGTGAGATCACACGGATCGTGATCTTGATCGACAGCTGGGGTATTGCCACGTGGAAAGTGGGCAAGTGGAGTTTCCTCTCCAATTTCATGCCATCATCGTGATTACAGGGAGGCCTGAGATGATGACACGTGTCCTAGACGGTTATAACCGTCTGGTGGTGCACGATTGAGCCTTCTAGAAGGTTATTGTCATAATCCAGTATGGCTCCTTATCGTGTGGTGTCAGCTTAGTAAGTAATACCCAAGTCTGGGTTTTACTAAGCAGGAATGTCTGCTGGGATTTTTATCTTTGTTTGTTTATGGACAAAGGCGCAAGGATTCATGATTTCCCTTTCAATGCGCAAGTGTTACCTGGTATCTTTCTCCTAAGCTCCTTTTGTGGGACCGGTTGCGCGGCTGCACAAGGTCGTAAGAGGGCTAAGAGATGAAGTTGTGGTATGGTCCCAGGTACTTGATATGAGGTTTTTGGGACCTTATCCCTTCAGAGATATAAAGTTGCCCGTGTATATTCAAGGGGTCAACTCAATGCAGCGCTTTTGTGTCATGGACTCTCTATCCTGCTATAATATTATACTAGGTAGGCCTTGGATCCATGATATGAAGGCTGTTCCATTAACCTACCATCAATGCATCAAGATCCCTACTCCTTGGGGAGTTGTCAAAGTGGAAAGTGATCAACATGAAGCAAAGGAGTGTTATTCTTCTTCGATGAAATCATCAACAAAGCCTAGTGCAGCATAGCAATTAAAGATGCGAGGCCAGGATATCATGGAGGCTTCAGAGCAGGATGTAAAGAAAGGTATCCTGGATCAGAATAATCCGAATATCTCGGTGCTCGTAGGAACCAATATCCCTCAGGATATTGAATATCGATGGACTAATTTTTTGAAATGCAAGATGTCAACATTCGTGTGGAAACACGAGGATATAACAGGTATTTCCAAGGATATTATAACACATAAGCTCGGTATTGACAGGTCATTCAAGCCTGTCCAACAAAAGAGATGGAAATTTGCTCCGGAGCGAAATGTGATCATCCAAGAGGAAGTTGAAAGACTACTAAGGAGCAAGATGATTAGGGAAGTGAAGTTTCCTAAATGGCTGGCGAATGTAGTTGTGGTGCAAAAGAAAAATGGGAAATGGGAAATGGAGAGTTTGTGCAGATTACACAGACTTAAACAAAGCTTGTCCCAAAGACCCATTTCCTCTTCCTCATATAGAATCAATGGTGGATGCTACTGCCGGCCATGAGATATTAACCTTCATGGATGCATCTTCAGGATTCCAGCAGATCCAAATGGAACCCTCAGACCAGGAGGATACTGCCTTCATGACACCAACAGGTATATATTGTTACACTGCTATGCCCTTTGGTTTGAAAAATGCAGGTGAAACATATCAAAGATTGGTGAACATGATGTTCAAAGAAAAGCTGGGGGACACCATGGTGGTGTACATCGATGATATGGTAGTAAAATCTAAGAAGGCTGAGGATCACCTCCAGGATATTAAGGGGGCATTTGATATCCTGGATCAGTATAACATGAAGCTAAATCCTGCTAAGTGCCATTTTGGAGTAGGGGCAGGAAAGTTTCTAGGATATATTGTGACTAAAAGAGGGATAGAAGCAAGCCCATAATAGATCAAAGCCATCTTGGATATCAAATCACCCTCTAACATGAAAGATGTTCAAAGACTGACAGGACGAGTGGCAGCATTGAATAGATTTATTTCAAGATCCTCAGAAAAATGCAAGGAATTTTATGATATCCTGAAGAAGAATAAGAAGTTTGAATGGGGAGCAAAGCATGAAGCAGCCTTGCAGGATTTGAAGCAGTATCTTTCAACGGCACCCCTATTGATGAAGCCTGAGGATGGTGAACCATTATCCCTGTATCTTGCAGTATCAGGGAATGCAGTAAGTGCTGTCCTTGTAAAGGATCATGAAGGTCAGCAGTATCCTGTTTATTATGTTAGTAAAAGTTTATTAGATGCTGAAACTAGGTATTCCTCACTTAGAAAAATTAATATTAGCCCTAGTTATGGCGTCAACAAAACTTAGACATTATTTTGAAACACATAGGATTCACGTTAAAACCAACTATCCTGTAAAAAACGTTCTTAGGAAACCAGAGATGTCAGGTAGGATGGCTAAATGGCCAGTGAAGTTAAGTGCCTTTGATCTAGTATATGAGCCTAGAAATGCCATAAAGTCTCAGGCTTTAGCTGACTTTGTGGCTGATTTCAGTAGTGATATTCAAAGTGAAGTAGACCTAGAAGTACAACAACTAGGAGAAAACTTAGAATCCTGGACGTTATATACTGATGGTGCGTCTAATGTAAGAGGTGTAGGTTTGGGTATACTACTAAAATCGCCACAGGGGGACATATTACCCCAGGCTGTTAGATGTAAGTTTCCTGCCACTAATAATGAAGCAGAATATAAAGCTTTAATTGCAGGATTAGAATTGGCTAAAAATATGAATATCAAGAGTTTGCAAGTATATGTTGATTCTTTGTTAATTACTAATCATTTTAATGGAACCTATGCAGTTAAGGGTGAGAAGTTAATCGAGTATCTCGAAATTCTCAAACAATTAGCAGGATATTTCGATATTTTTACACTTGAACAGGTACCAAGAGAGGATAATGCTGAAGCTGATGCATTGGAAAATCTAGGATCATCAGTTAGGATACCGGAAGGAACCCAAATACTGATATTACATATCCTATATCCTGCGACGGATCCTCAGGATAAGGAAGTAATAAGTGTTCAGGATCCTGATGAAGAATATCCTAAGGAGGATCCTGAGTCTTGGATGGCTCCAATCATGAGATATCTCAAAGAAGGACACATCCCAAAGGATGAGAATCCTAAGGCCTTTAGAATGAAGGTATCTCGATTCACTATTATAAATAATGTCTTGTATAAGAAATCTCTTGCTGGACCATATCTGAGGTGCTTGGAGGATCCCGAAACCAAAGAAGTGCTTCAGGATATACACGAAGGGGATTGTGGTAACCATACTGGGGGTAGGTCGTTATTCTCAAAGGTATTAAGAACATGATATTATTGGCCGACGATGAGAAAAGATGCTGCAGAATATGCTCGAAGATGTGATGCTTGTCAAAGACATAGTAATATAGTACATCAGGCGGCTGAGCCACTTTATCCTATAGCTTCACCTTGGCCATTCATGAAGTGGGGAATGGATATAGTAGGAAAATTGCCAAAGGCTCCAGGAGGAAAGGTCTTCATGCTGGCAATGACCGATTATTTCTCTAAGTGGGTCGAAGCTGAAGCATTCGTTCAAGTTAGAGATCAAGAAGTGGTATCCTTCATAAAGAGGAATATCCTGACTAGATTCGGAGTACCAGCTGAGATAATTTGTGACAATAGATCTCAGTTTATAAGTAAGAGGACTACTGACTTTTGTAAGAGTTGGGGAATCAAGATGATTACATCCACACCGGTACATCCTCAAGCAAATGGACAAGCAGAATCCTCAAACAAGATAATTGTCAACAACCTGAAAAAGAGACTAGGAGCTACAAAAGGAAGTTGGGCAGAGGAATTACCCTTTGTTTTGTGGGCTGATAGGACGACGGTGAAAAGTGCGACTGGCCAAACCCCGTTTTCCTTGGTATTTGGAGCAGAAGCGGTGATCCTGACAGAAACGGTAATACCTACAGCAAGATCCAACCTCCGGGATCCTGAGTAGAATCCTGAAGTCCTATGCCAGGAATTGGATACTATTGATGAGACAAGAGATGCAGCAAGGCTACGGATGGCAGCATATCAACAGAGGATATCTAAAGCATATAACAAGAATATAAGGACTAGAAGGTTCCAGGTTGGAGATTGGGTATTGAGGAAGGCTTTTCAGAATACTACTAATCCTGCTGATGGAAAGTTGGCTCCGAAATGGGAAGGACCCTCTGAGATTAAATCAGAATCAGGAAAAGGAGCATACCGACTCAAGAATATAGAGGGGGATATGCTACCAAGATCCTGGAATGCTATACATCTAAAGCTCTATTTCAAGTGAGTTTGGAATTTAATTTCTAACTCAGGATGGTATGGATTCTATCTCTTTTAATATGTTTTGATATTGTTTATTCTATTGAACCCATTACTGACTTAAGCATCGGAGGGGTGTTAGCCAAGCTAACACCCACCTTAGCTTACAGTTGTTTTGCAGTATATGCTTCGGGATATAGCTCCAGGATACACATTCAGGATACTTCAAAAGATTAAAGGATTGGCCCCCTCTCTCATGTTTAAGGGATCCTGATCCCTTCACAGGTTTAAAGGTCCTTTCTCTCGAATTGGGTTTAAACACCCCGCCTGGAGCGCAAGTTATCCAGGGATAGTTCAAGATAGCGGGACCAGTCCATGTAAAAGTGGCTGACAATTTCGTTATTGTTGGCTATATCCTGGATCCTAAAGGTATATGAGGATTGATCACCCTCTCTCATGAAAGGGTATTTTCATACTCTCTAAGGTTTAAAGGTTATCACCTTTCTAAGTCTTGGAGTTTATACACTCCCGCCTGTAGCGCATGAAAATGTGGGATTTTCCCCAGGATACTTATGGGATTTTCCCAATGATACTAAGGATTTATCTCCAGTATGTTTTTGGGTTTTACCCCAGTAGCACAAGAACTGTACAGTCGGTTAGAACTTGAATTCAAAAATTTTCTAAGTGTTCAAAGGCTTTATGCACATGGGACGTTCCTCCTAAGGCGAGTGTGTAAAGCTCAAAGAATCAAATTTGGACCTAGTATACTAAGTGTCTCGGACTGGGGACATCTTAGTGGAAGAAGTTGCAAAAGGAGTGAAGTTCAATACTAGGCTTATACTCTATTCCTGGTATGATCTTTCCTTTGTGAACCCTACATAAGTTATTTAAACTTTCGAAACTATGTTTAAAGGCTTAAATATCCTGATTAGGATATATCCTTAGGATATATTCTCAAAATCTGTTTTCGGGATATGTTTCGGGATATTTGATTGCAATATTTGGGATATAATGCCTGGATTTAAAATCAAAGTTGAGTTCATGACAAACAGGTATTATCAAAACGGATCTTGAAAAATAAAATATCCTTTATTCTTTAAAGACTTTATCTAAATTGTTTGAAAAACCCTGCTTGGCGAAAGTCTTCGTAGGATACCACGGAGTATGTTGATCAGGATATTTTCAAAAGGTAATTTTGCAAAGTTGAAATCTAAACTAAGTAATGCATGACAAAAAATTAAAAGGAACAGCAAATAAGTCAAAAGGTGGCTATATTATTAACATGTCAAAAGTTGTGCTTTTGGTTTCACCTCAAACCGAGGCCCATCCACCAAAAGCACGATTAGTTTTTTACCATATCTACGCAACGGTTGAAGGTTTCATCTCAAAACGAGACCCATCCACCTCCAACCGTTGCATCATTCAAAACAGATTATACTAATTGATAACCAAGGGCTTCATCCTGAAACCCAGGACCCATCCACCTTTGGTCATCGTATTGTTCTAGTGCAAGAAATGTAAATTGTTCAACGATAGGAAAAGTAAATTGTTCAAACAGACCACAACCATTGAATTTAAAAAAGTGGGCTCCGGCCTTGGCACGTATATCCATCATCGCCCACTTCGCTGCCTCTAAGGGGCAGCTCCTCCTTCCATCATGACCTCGCCAGCAGCATCCTTCCCAGCATTTCCTCCAGCATCGCCTTCAGCATCAACTCCAGCACCACCATCAGCATCATTCGAAACGCCAGCACCATCCGCCTTCTTGGCCACCTTGGCAAGCTCCTCCGCTGCAGGCTTCACAGTAGGTTCTGCAGGATTACCACCAAGATCTTTCAGCTTCATCTCCCAAGCCTTGATATTCCATGAAGGGCATCCAACACCCAAAGCCATGGCCTCGTAAGCCATTTTCAGTCTGGCCTGGAGGAGGGAGATGATAACTGAATTCTTAAGGATCCCTCGATACGAAGCCATATCTTGCTCATGTTGAACCTGGGCAGCGTAGGACTTAGCTTGAGCCTCCTGGGTGATCTTCTGGATAGCAGACTGGTGATCTTGAGTCATTGCCTTGTACTTAGCTTCGTAGTGTTCCGATTTGGCGGTGGAAATTGCTGCTTGATCTGCAATGGTGGCCTCGGCCTTCTTCAGTTTGCTCTCTAACATGGTGTTCAGGACACATGCATCTTCATAGAGGAACACCAGGCGTTCGAGACCCTGCAAAATAAAGAAACAGGTATTGACTTTAATTAGCTTTAATAACCAGCATATGTTGCAGGATATGGGTTAGGATACTAACCTGGTTGAGGAAGCCGGTCATGAATTTGCTGGATTCCGTAAACCCATGGTTCTCAAATGGGAATACATGGGGTGTAGCGGGAGGCTCTACTTCCTTTCTCTTTTGGGAGTTGGAGGCCCAGGTCCTGGATGCTGGAGGAGCTTTAGGACTAGTAGCGGTCTTCGAACCGGTAGGCTTTGGTGTGGTAGCTGGTTTCGGGTTGGTCTCTTGCTGGGCAGGTGCGAGGCTGGAATAACTGTCCAACTCGTCAAGCTGGAAGCCTTCGAGGTTAATGACCGGCACTGAACGAAGGAAGAAATGTTTAGTTTGTAACACTTATACTTTATAATCACTATAATCGTATGCTTACCAGACATCTCTGAGCTTGATTTTTGACTTGAGTTTGTGAGAGACAGGGAGAAGGTTCTTTCACTAGCAGGAAGTCGGTAGATCTCTTTGATCCTGGGTTCTGATTCCGCGCTTGGGGGTGCTAGATCTCTGAAATTCGCTGCACAAAATATCAGGATATCAGTCAAGGATATGGTTTAAGGATACATTTGGGGATATTCCTAAAACCCTAAATCCTACCCTTGGTTAACCATCTAACTGGCAGATCAAAACCCTTGTCAATAGAGTCCCTTTTAACGAAAAAGAACTTTCGTTGCCACTGATCTTCGTTCTTGGTGGCCTTAAGGATGAGGGGGTTCTTGGAAGTGGAAAACAGAAGAAAGCGGCTGTTGCCATGGGATCTCAGTCGGTATGCTATGGGAAGGTCTTCGATGCATAGGTCAGGGCAATGACGAGATTTAATTTGGTTTAACACCCTTAAAACTCGCCATACCATTGGCATAGTCTGGGCATAACTGAGGCCGATAAGCTCAAAGAAACTAGAGATAAAGGGTGGAAATGGGTACCAGAGTCCCAAAGAAAAGGGATAGGTGAGAAAGCAGACCCACTCGTTTGATGACGCATCTGATCGGACTTCCCGATCAAAAGGGCGAATGACCACTCCGGCAGGAAAGGCACCAGAATCCTTCAAAGCGGCGATATCAGCGTTGTTGAAAGAGCAGATCTCATTTTGTGGTTCTCGGATAAGGTTTTAACTTGTGAGGGTTGCGACTGGCTCGTTTGACCGGGATCTTGTTCGAGATGCCATAAGAGGTATCGACCAAGAAACAAGAAATTCAAAGAAAAGAAAAACAGAGAAGAAAAGAGAAATACCTGAGATTTGCTTGAGGAGTAATGATCATAGTGCAAAGTATTTCGGCTAATTATAGGTTGAGTAATAGGGGGGTAAAGAGTAAATAACGCGTTGGAAGTTGCACATTGTCATTTCAAGAGTCTCGTCATATTGATTGCCTCGATCCAGGTGATAAAGTTTAAAATATATCTGTTTGAATTCAGAATTCCAACAGGTATATTTTGGGGACAATTGTTATGGGTCATTTTCTGCTTATATATCCTGACTAATATTCTGGCTTTGATTGTTTATTTGTGATCAGGATACCGGATCAGGATATTGGTAAAATCCTAATACGATATCCTGGTACTGATCAATTGACCACATGCAGATTAGAAGGTGCAAGTCTCCAACGTTCAAGTGGACTTCTTCTCCACAAGACTTGGGCAAATCAGTTGGGTTATAGACGTTGAACCCGGAAGAAGCGGACTATAACGTTTACTTGAGGAATATTCGAAGTATCCCGGTTTAATAGGGTAGTTTGTTATTTTCTTTTACTATAAATAGATTGATCGAATCAGGTTAAGGCACACACTCTTATGCACACATTTACTCTCCTATTCCAAACAATCACTACACTCAAACACATGTACTCGAATTACGTTGTAACACCTAGTTGATCCGCATCATATCCTGCACTGTATCCTGGTATTTGAAATAATAGAAGAACAAGGCAGCTACGATTGTCAGCTCCCGAGGTTTTGTGCCGGCGATCTAGATTGATCAAGGGCTTTCCTCGTACATCTTGTGTCGTCCTTTACATTTTCGCTCATTGTTTGATCATAGATACAGCTCTATATCCTGAGCTGTATCCTGAAACTGTTTTTGCAAATAACTTAATTAACATATTTTTAACGCATTTTCTTAGCACACTACCTCACTTAACTAATTTGATCACTTAATTGCTTCGGTAATTTTTGACCAAAACAGTTACCATTTCCCATTTCCAGGTGGGAAGTTCAGGCTGTTGCAGCAAACCTGACGGCTTCTGGTGTTCGGTTTTAACTTGCGCACACATCAAACATTTAGCCACATAAGTGGCTATAGAGTTTTTCAAGCCTATCTACCAATAATTTGCCTTTAAATCCTGGTACATCTTATCACAGCCAGGATGAACAGAATATTTGGAGGTATGGGCTTCTTGAAGAATAACGTCCATGAGTCCTCCATAAATTGGAACCCATATTCGTCCATTTAGCCTTCGGATTCCATCCTTGCTAAACGATAACTGTTCCGCAGTTACGCCCAGCTTTTCATTTGGATAGTTAACTTCTAATACAGCTTCCTTCTGTGCGGCTAACAATCTTTCATTCAAGCTGTTCTTCAATTCAATGCTCTTGGCATTGATTCTAATGGGCTTAACTCTTTCTTTCCTGCTCAAGGCATCGGCGACCACATTTGCCTTGCCAGGATGATATCGGATTTCACATTCATTGTCACACCCCGATATTTCCACGTATTACTGGTGGGCCCGGTGGGGAATATCGTGACGTAGTTGATATCATCATACTCAAACAACACAAATTTAAATGCACAGTGGAAGCAAAAGATAGATTTATTTCAACTGAATAAATTGTAATATTAAGTATCACAAAATAGTTGAACAGATCCACAGGCGGATCCAAAGAAAAGGAAATTGTTCAACAGACTTTAGCATCTAGAGCTTGCGAGACTTGATTATTGATGCCTGGAGTAGCCAGCCTATTACGTATAGTACCTGCACTTAGCCTTTTTGGAAAATACGTCAGTTTACACTGGTAAATACAACTTAACAGACTCATTTTGAAAAGAGTTTAAAAATTAATTTGAATGCACTTAGGCAAAAATATCTTTTATAACTCGGGACAATTATTCAAAAATAATCTTGTATACAGTTTTACTTATTTGTCGTCCATTAGGACCGGTTTGTAGGGCCGAACAAGATTAACTGACACGCCACAGGTATAATGCCCACAAGGTTGATTCCTTTAAGTGGATTACCAGTTTTTACATAATGCAACTGTCAGGTGTACGCCTACACCCCGTGCTTAGGTCGTGGCCATTTCTTTGAATGATGCCAAGGATATCCGGGACATGGTCATTTAACCCCCAAAGGCCATACACCAAATAATACAGAATAAAACAGGTTATGTAAATACATTAATCACAATCCGATTTAAATGACTACATACCCGACCAAGCGGTATTATTATAATACCGTATCCCAGGCCCGTATAGGGAAAATAAGTTAAGAGTATTTACCTGAGCTAAGTATAAATCAAATACAGCAAGTGCACGTAGCTTTTACTGGGCTCCTAATCTGGAACGAAGGTTTTTAATAACCTATTAGAATCCTAACGGGTCTTTAATTAAGCCCAAACTTAGACCGATTAGTTTTCAAAAGGAAAATACGGTTCAAACGCATGATAAGGCGAAGACCGGTTTAGATTGTGGTTTTGATCCGACAAGCTTGTATGCTCGTTTAATATGGGTAACTTAAACACATTCTGGATTTTGAGATGAAAACGATATGGTTTGACCCGTTTCGGCTAAATTATGCAAACTAGTTACATAAGCCGATCCGAACGCGAAAAGTGCGTAACGGGTAACCATATGAGTCATATATAAGTTTCCTAAGTTAATATGCCTTAAATATGTTGTGACATCAGTAAGATATCTTCTATTATGCCCAAAACGGATTTAAACTAAAATTACCCCCCGTAGGGGTATTTTGGTCATTTTAAAGGTTATAAAAGAGTTTAAATATAAAACTGAGTTTTGGGTCTGATGTAATCAGTAAAAATACTTAATTTACTAAGTTATATCAGTAGGGTATAACCTGTATGTGAAATTTATCATTTCTAACCATACTATGCACCGAAAAGGCATTTTGGTAATTTCACCTAAGGTTTAAAGGTCAAATCTGGAAATCTGAGTTTAAAACTTTTGCTTACTGCTAAAGTATAAAAATTTATTTAAAACATCAGTAGGTATCAAGTCTTATATATCTAAAATGGTTTTAATACATACTATGCGCTTAAAACGCGTAAAAAAGGTAGTTTTAAGCGATTTCCGGGTTTTATAAGAAAAGCTGATATTTTTATTATTCCAGAAGGCTTAAAATATTTTATTTATCATATTAGATCAGTAGAAAAAGGTTTGATATAAATTAGATTTGTAAAACTCATTTTATAGGCCAAAAGGGCAAAACCGACAATTACCGAATCAAGCTTAGAACTCTATGTTATGCTCAGCCTAAAATTAAATAAAAATATTCAAAAATCCCAAAATATTATTTTATATCAGCAGGTAAAAATTTTGGTATTAAAAATTAGGTTTAGATAGGCTATATGCTAATTACGCCGTTTAATTAATAAAAAGCTTTCTAATTACGCTATTGAGCATAACTCTTAATCTAGACCTCCAATTGATGTGAAAATTTAGGGACATGTTTATAAATCAGTAATAAAGATTATTGTCCTCTCACATTTTTAAAATTCTTGTTTTAAGGTCATATGGGCATAATAGTCAACATTTAGGCATTTAACGGAAATAACTAATGAACCAAGTTGTATAATCATAGAGGATTATACTTATATGAAACCTGGTCCTAATAAGGCTCTAAGACATTTCTAAACTATGCTCTAATGGGTCAGAACTGAAAGTCAAAGCAAAAGTCTACTTTTGCGACTTTCGGTTCCGAACCGAGCTTAAACTGAAAATTGTCGAGTTGAACATGTTTAGACATGTTCTTACATTAATTACCAAGTTATATTAATGACAAAACAGGTTGCATAGCCTCTACATTGCTAATTATGCATTAATTTGAAAATAAGCTTTCTGTTGACTTTTTGAGATTAACTTTGACCCTACAATTGACCTGGTTTGAGTGGGAATCAGAGGGTGCCCTTTTAAGGGTTTATTGCCCACATAATTACCAACTCATAGGTACTTTCAATTTAGAATTTGACTGGAAAAATTAAGATTAATGACGAAGTCAAATCTCAATTACGACGGTTTGACTTTAGGCTAATAAACTAAGTAAAACTGAATTAAGGAAGGTTAAGGACACTTACTGAAGTCCTATGCACGACTAAGAATGCTTAGGAAGTGCCCTTGAGCTCCAGAAATCTTCAGAACAAGTGTTTGGAAGCTTTCCAAGTGAATTGCTCAAGTGTGAGTTCATAAGTTGCAACAATTGGTCCTATATATAGCCTTGGAGGGTCAAGGAGATGGATACAAGTGTTGGCGCATCTCCAGGGATGAATATAAGTGTTATGGGACGTGTTTCAAGGAGCTAGAGGGTGGCAAACTCGCGGATTCGAGCACACATGCAAACTGCCACGTTAAGGAAGAGTTTGCTGAACTGGCAGTCCGTCGCGCGGCGCCACGGACGGGTGCCCAGGTGGTGGTACTACGCCAGCACCCCACATATCAGCCAACATGTTTCAAAATGTGACACTTTCACCCCCTGGACATTCAAATGCGTAATTTCTTCCATTTTAGGCACTTATAACCCTTGAAATTTATATTTCTATGATCCATGAGATAAAACCAATCATCAATAGGTCCGGTTTCGTTAAATGATAACAGAAAACACAAGTTTTGCCTCGTTGATGCTTTTAACCCTTCGTACATGAATATTATCATAACTTTCTCATACTTTATCGAAACCTTGTGAAATTTTTATCACTTATTCTCGTGAGCATAATTAATCGTTACAAAGCTTCGGGTTTGCTAAAAGGTCACTCAGAGGTATACTTTGAAACATGTTGACACATTTAACCCCTGTAGTTTGCAATCTCTCACTTTCTTCCAAAATTAGCTTCGTATGATCCATAATTTATTCGTTTAAGGGTATAAACATCGTGTAGGGTTATTGTAAGGCATATTTATCTGTTGTTGACATTTTGAATCCTTTTATTCACATACTTTCTTTGTTTGTCAACCTTAGTCCTTCATAAGAAATCTTCTACACGTTTACAGCTCATGACACGTGTCGATACATCATTGGTCATAAATTTTCGAGGTGTTACATCCTCACCCCTTTAAAAGAAATCTCGACCTCGAGATTTACTGAAATAAATGAGGGTACTTTTCTTTCATTGTGGACTCTACCTCCCACGTGTACTCGGGACCTCTTCGGGCATCCCATTTAACCTTTACAATCGGTACATGCTTCCTTCGAAGCTTCTTAACTTGTCGATCCTCGATCGATAAAGGTTTTTCCACAAATTTCAAGCTCTCATCTATATGCACACCCGTATGTAGTATGACTAACGATTCATCAGCTAGACATTTCTTTAGATTGTAGATGTGGAATACATTGTGAATACCACTGAGCTCTTCAGGTAAGTTCAACTTATAAGCCACTGCTCCTACACATTCGATGATCTCGAATGGTCCTATATACCTTGGGCTTAACTTACTTTTCTTACCAAATCGCATCACTCCCTTCCAGGGTGATACTTTAAGCAAAACCTTGTCACCTACCTCAAACTTTAGAGGTTTTCGCCTTTTATCAGCATAACTCTTCTGCGTATCCCTGGCAGCTTTCAGGCGATCACGAATCTGGACAATCTTGTCCGTCGTTTCAAGGACTATATCAGGTCCTGATAACTGAGCTTCTCCTACTTCTGCCCAACAAATAGGCGTTCTGCATTTCCTACCATATAATGCCTCAAAAGGTGCAGCCTTAATGCTTGTATGGTAGCTATTGTTATAGGAGAACTCGATCAATGGCAGGTGGTTATCCCAACTACCACCTAAGTCAATCACACATGCACGAAGCATGTCTTCCAAAGTTTGGATGGTACGCTCACTCTGCCCATCAGTCTGAGGATGGTAAGCCGTACTAAAATTTAAGCGCGTGCCCAAAGATTATTGGAAACTTTTCCAAAAATGTGATGTGTATCTGGTATCTCTGTCAGAGATAATTGACACTGGTACGCCATGCAGAGATACAATCTTATCTACGTACAATTGAGCTAACATTTCGGAGCTATAAGTCTCCTTAATGGGTAGGAAATGTGCTGACTTAGTCAGTCTATCTACTATCACCCATATAGTATCATTTCCTTTCTTTGTCTTTGGCAACTTGGTGATGAAATCCATTGTCACCATCTCCCACTTCCATGTGGGAAGTTCAGGCTGTTGTAGCAAACCTGACGGCTTCTGATGTTCAGCTTTGACTTGCGCACACGTCAAACATTTGGCTACATAGGTAGCTATAGACTTCTTTAAGCCTATCCACCAATAGTTTGCTTTCAGATCCAGGTACATCTTATCAGCTCCAGGATGAATGAAATATTTGGAACTGTGGGCTTCCTGGAGGATAACATCCCGAAGTCCTCCATAAACTGGAACCCAAATTCGTCCATTTAATCTCAGGATTCCGTCCTTGCCATAGGATAACTGTTCTTCAGTTACTCCTAGCTTTTCATCAGGATAGTTAGCTTCCAAGACAACTTCCTTCTGCGCAGCTAACAACCTTTCATTCAAACTATTCTTTAATTCAATGCTCTTGGCACTGATTCTTATAGGATTCACTCTTTCCTTTCTACTTAAGGCATCGACGACTACATTCGCCTTGCCTGGATGGTATCTTATCTCACAATCATAATCATTCAAAGTTTCCATCCACCGTCGCTGCCTCATGTTTAAGTCCTTCTGACTAAACAAGTGTTGAAGGCTTTTGTGATCTGAATAGATCACACACTTGGTTCCATACAAGTAATGCCTCCAAAGTTTTAGTGCAAATACAACGGCACCCAACTCCAAGTCATGGGTGGTATAATTCTTCTCGTGCACTTTTAATTATCGAGAAGCGTAGGCAATGACCTTGCCTTTCTGCATAAGCACACAACCCATACATGTGTGCGATGCATCACAATATACTACAAATTCCTCTATTCCATCAGGCAATGTTAACACAGGTGCATTGCTCAACTTTTGCTTAAGGATGTCAAAGGATTCCTGCTGCTTAGGGCCCAAGTCAAACTTAATATTCTGACGTGTCAACGAAGTTAGGGGTGCAACAATCCTTGAGAAGTTTTCTATAAATCGCTTATAATATCCTGCTAAACCTAGAAAGCTACGAATCTCTGTAGGCGTCTTTGGCTCTTGCCAATTCATGAAAACTTCAACTTTAGCGGGATCTACTTGGATACCACGCTCACTAACAACATGTCCAAGGAATTGGACTTCACGAAGCCAGAATTCACACTTCGAGAACTTGGCATAAAGCTTCTCATGCAGAAGCAGTTCTAGAATGCATCGAAGATGCTTCTCATGGTCAGCTTGATTCTTTGAATAAATGAGAATGTCATCGATGAAGACGATGATGAATTTATCTAGGTAGGGCTTGCAGACGCGATTCATGAGGTCCATGAATGCTGCAGGTGCATTAGTGAGCCCAAAAGGCATCACTAAGAACTCGTAATGACCATAGCGAGTCCTAAATGCAGTTTTGTGTACATCTTCATCTTTAACCTTTAGTTGATGATAGCCTGACCTCAAATCGATCTTAGAAAAGTAGCTTGCCCCTTGTAATTGATCGAACAGATCGTCGATCCTGTGAAAAGGATACCTATTCTTGATAGGGACTTTGTTAAGCTCACGATAATCGATGCATAGACGCATCGATCCGTCCTTCTTTTTCACAAACAGGATTGGTGCTCCCCAAGGAGATGAACTAGGTCTAATAAAACCCTTAGCTAACAAGTCATCTAGTTGTGTCCCCAATTCCTTCATCTCTGTTGGTGCCAACCTATAAGGCGCCCTTGCGACAGGTGCTGCTCCAGGGATGATGTCAATTCTGAATTCTACTTGCCTATTTGGTGGTAAACCAGGTAGTTCTTCCGGGAAAACTTCAGGGTACTCAGAGATGACGGGAATACCTTCAACCTTGGGCTTCTGTTCATCAATAGTCACCTGTGCCATATAAATGACACAACCCTTCTTCAAACATCTAGATGCCTTGAGCATAGACACTTGCTCAGGCAGTCCAAACTAGGTATCTCCCTGAATGGTAAGTGGCTCACCAGAAGGGGTCTTGATCACCACTTGCTTCTTATTGCAGATGATCTGGGCTTGGTTATGGGATAACCAGTCCATGCCTATAACTATGTCAAAACCGGCTAACTTCGAATGAAGTAGGTACAATGGAAAAGAGTGGTTCCTAATGGATATGAAACATCCATCTAACACGGTTGACGCGGTTTCTAAGGTACCATCAGCTAATTCCACCTCATATTTCACACTTAGGGTTTTAACAGGTAAATTCAGCAACTTACAGAACTTATTATCTACGAATGACTTATCAGCTCCTGAATCAAAAAGTACTCTTGCATAGACATCATTTATGAGGAAGGTACCTGTGGTCACATTGTCATCCTGAACAGCTTCCTTTGCATCCATCCAGAAGACCCTTGCATTGGTCTTCTTGGCTTCCTCAGGCTTTTTAGCGTATTTAGGGCAGTTGGTCTTAATGTGCCCTTTTTCATTGCAATTGTAGCACGTAGCACCCTTGATCTTCTTGCAGTCTACAGTCTTATGCTTTTTAGACTTGCATAACCCACATGCAGCTGGTCCTGACTGAGGCTTGGACACAAGTCTGCATTTTCCAAAGTGGCGTTTTTGGCAAGACTTGCACTTTGGCTTTTCCTCTGTCTGTTGATTACCTTTGTTGGACCCAGACTCCTTCTTGTGGTCCGTGTAACCCTTATGCTTCTTCTCAGATTGTTGTGAGTTCTCGTCCTCACGCTTTCTCTTACTTTCTTTCGAACTCTTAAGCGATCTCAGCCAGACCGCATCCAAAGTAAGAGACAGCGATAGATCAGCTGCTGACCTAAAGGTAGCAGGTCTAGATGCCTTAACACTGGCCTTGATTTCTGGGGCTAAACCCCCAATGAAGCGAGTAATTCGCTTGGGTTCCGGTGTTACCAGATACGGAACCAGCCTAGACAGGGTATTGAAACTGGTGAGGTAAGCTTGACAATCTAAAATTTTCATTTCTAAAGATAAGAAATCTGACTCAATCCTTTCCACCTCATGCTGAGGGCAGTAATTCTCCTTAATGAGAGCAACAAACTGATCCCGTGTCAGATTGTAGAGTGGGATCTTTCCAGCAGCCTGAATGAGAGACTTCCACCATCCTAGCGCCTCTCCCTTGAATGATTGGGATACATACTTCACTACATCCCTTTCAGCACAACCGCTGATATCGACCACGGTGTCCATTTCATCTAACCAAGTCATACAGTCAATTGCCCCTTTCTCCCTAGTGAAATCCCGGGGTTTGCAGGAAACAAAGTACTTATAAGTATAGGACTTGTTACGCGGTTCATCATCGAACACTATCCTCTTGGATGGAGCACTATGTTGATTAGATGAATGTCGATCATCATCTTTCTTTGGCTCATCTTTCTTAGAGGGTGGCTTGCTGTGAGACTCTGAATGAGTCTTAGGCTTGGAATGCGGTGCGGATGGGTCCTACTTCGAGTCCCGCTAGATTCATTATACTGCCGCTCTATAGCTTTTGTAACAACATTATCTATTAATGCTTGCAGCTCCGCACCGGTCACAAGTATCTTATCATTTTCATGGTTTTCCACCGGATGACTGTCTACCTCTTCTGACCTAGTCATGTAGCTTTAATTGCTACATAAAAGAAAATAAGGACAAGGTTTATTTGGAAGTCTATACAGTACTATCGTTCTTGACGATTTATTAACCATGGTTTTAATAACTATTTTTGGTCAATTTGCTAAATATATTCATATTCAGGATCTTTATTACAATCCCTAATTATAATTTAATAATAGCACAAAAAGGCCTAGTCACGTAGACAAGTTTAATTTATAAGCCTAGATTTTATGGAATCAAGGCATTAAGGTTTGAATCAAAGTTCGTTACCTTTTCTTGACAGGGAGTTGTAGGCTACCACTGTCTTTAGTCTCAGAGGACGTTAATTATAGCCCGTAGACACTTCATCTTTAGAGGGATGATTATTTTAATAAGGAAAATTGGAGTAATCCAATTTATGAATGACTTATGCGATTTTATCGAATCACATTTTTGCCACCAATGTTAACATGTCTTCAGATGTTAACAAGGATTTGAATCTTTTGAATAGGTTTTACCATCTTGGCCATGTCTGCAACGACATATAGACTAGGTTTTTCCTTTAAGATTCTTTTTAATATTTAAACGCAGAAAACTCCTAATTTGAGATGTTAACATGGATCTGAATCTAATTGTGGAACTAGCATCTTGGCCCTGTCTGAAGGTGACACATGGCTAGGTCTTGTCCTTTTTAGATTTTTGCCATTTTATTATAATGGTAGATCTTATAATAGGAATGTTATTTTAAGTCTAACCGTTCCATTAAAATTTAAACAAGTACATGGTTGCCCGAAACGGGACTTCTAACTGAAATGACTTGCCCATGCAAGGGCTAATCAGAAAAATAATAAAGGAAACAATTAAGGACAAAATAAAACGAATTAGGATTAGTCCTATGTTCTTTGTCTAGACTCGAGAATCAAAGACTGTGCAATTGTGTAACTGAGATTAAACACAAAAGGCTAGTGTTTAATTCACTCAGTGTTGGCTCTGATACCAACCTGTCACACCCCGATATTTCCACGTATTACCGGTGGGCCCGGTGGGGAGTATCGTGACGTAGTTGATATCATCATACTCAGACAACACAAATTTAAATGCACATCGGAAGCAAAAGATAGATTCATTTCAACTGAATAAATTGTAATATTAAGTATCACAAAATAGTTGAACAGATCCACAGGCGGATCGAAAGAAAAGGAAATTTTTCAACAGACTTTAACATCTAGAGCTTGCGAGACTTGACTATTGATGCCTGGAGTAGCCAGCCTATTACGTATAGTACTTGCACTTAGCCTTTTTGGAAAATACGTCAGTTTACACTGGTAAATACAACTTAACAGACACATTTTGAAAAGAGTTTGAAAATTAATTTGAATGCACTTAGGCAAAAATATCTTTTATAACTTGGGACAATTATTCAAAAATAATCTTGTATACAGTTTTACTTATTTGTCGTCCATTAGGGCCGGTTTGTATGGCCAGACAAGATTAACTGACACACCACAGGTATAATGCCCACAAGGTTGATTCCTTTAAGTGGATTACTAGTTTTTACATAATGCAACTGTCAGGTGTACGCCTACACCCCGTGCTTAGGTCGTGGCCATTTCTTTGAATGATGCCAAGGATATCCGGGACATGGTCATTTAACCCCCAAAGGCCATACACCAAATAATACAGAATAAAACAGGTTATGTAAATACATTAATCACAATCCGATTTATATGACTACATACCCGACCAAGCGGTATTATTATAATTCCGTATCCCAGGCCCGTATAGGGAAAATAAGTTAAGAGTATTTACCTGAGCTAAGTATAAATCAAATACAGCAAGTGCACGTAGCTTTTACTGGGCTCCTAATCTGGAACGAAGGTTTTTAATAACCTATTAGAATCCTAACGGGTCTTTAATTAAGCCTAAACTTAGACCGGTTAGTTTTCAAAAGGAAAATACGGTTCAAACGCATGATAAGGCGAAGACCGGTTTAGAATGTGGTTTTGACCCGACAAGCTTGTATGCTCGTTTAATATGGGCAACTTAAACACATTCTGGATTTTGAGATGAAAACGATATGGTTTGACCCGTTTCTGCTAAATTATGCAAACTAGTTACATAAGCCGATCCGAATGCGAAAAGTGCGTAACGGGTAACCATATGAGTCATATAAGAGTTTCCTAAGTTAATATGCCTTAAATATGTTATTACATCAGTAAGATATCTTCTATTATGCCCAAAACGGATTTAAACTCAAATTACGCCCCGTAGGGGTATTTTGGTCATTTTAAAGGTTATAAAAGAGTTTAAATATAAAACTGAGTTTCGGGTCTGATGTAATCAGTAAAAATACTTAATTTACTAAGTTATATTAGTAGGGTATAACCTGTATGTGAAATTTATCATTTCTAACCATACTATGCACCGAAAGGGCATTTTGGTAATTTCACCTAAGGTTTAAAGGTCAAATCTGGAAATCTGAATTTAAAACTTTTGCTTACTGTTAAAGTATAAAAATTTATTTAAAAAATCAGTAGGTATCAAGTCTTATATATCTAAAATGGTTTTAATACATACTATGCGCTTAAAACGCGTAAAAAGGTAGTTTTAAGCGATTTCCGGGTTTTATAAGAAAAGCTGATATTTTTATTATTCTAGAAGGCTTAAAATATTTTTTTATCATATTAGATCAGTAGAAAAATGTTTGATATCAAAAATATTTGTAAAACTCATTTTATAGGCCAAAAGGGCAAAACCGACAATTACCGAATCAAGCTTAGAACTCTATGTTATGCTCAGCCTAAAATTAAATAAAAATATTCAAAAATCACAAAATATTATTTTATATCAGTAGGTAAAAAGTTTGGTATAAAAAATTAGGTTTAGATAGGCTATATGCTAATTACGCCGTTTAATTAATAAAAAGCTTTCTAATTATGCTATTGAGCATAACTCTTAATCTAGACCTCCAATTGATGTGAAAATTTAGGGACATATTTATAAATCAGTAATAAAGATTATTGTCCTCTCACATTTTTAAAATTCTTGTTTTAAGGTCATATGGGCATAATAGTCAACATTTAGGCATTTAACGGAAATATGCATATGAATCAGATAACTAATGAACCAAGTTGTATAATCATAAAGGGTTATACTTATATGAAACCTGGTCCTAATAAGGCTCTAAGACATTTCTAAACTATGCTCTAATGGGTCAGAACTGAAAGTCAAAGCAAAAGACTACTTTTGCGACTTTCGGTTCCGAACCGAGCTTAAACTGAAAATTGTCGAGTTGAACATGTTTAGACATGTTCTTACATTAATTACCAAGTTATATTAATGACAAAACAGGTTGCATAGCTTCTACATTGCTAATTATGCATTAATTGAAAATAAGCTTTCTGTTGACTTTTTGAGATTAACTTTGACCCGACAATTGACCTGGTTAGAGTGGGAATCAGATGGTGCCCTTTTAAGGGTTTATTGCCCACATAATTACCAACTCATAGGTACTTTCAATTTAGAATTTGACTGGACAAATTAAGATTAATGACGAAGTCAAATCTTAATTACGACGGTTTGACTTTAGGCTAATAAACTTAGTAAAACTGAATAAAGGAATGTTAAAGACACTTACTGAAGTCCTATGCACGACTAAGAATGCTTAGGAAGTGCCCTTGAGCTCCAGAACTCTTCAGAACAAGTGTATGGAAGCTTTCCAAGTGAATTGCTCAAGTGTGAGTTCATAAGTTGCAACAATTGGTCCTATATATAGCCATGGAGGGTCAAGGAGATGGATACATGTGTTAGGGCATCTCTAGGGATGAATACAAGTGTTATGGGACGTGTTTCAAGGAGCTAGAGGGTGGGAAACTCGCCGATTCGAGCACACTTGCAAGCTGCCACGTTAAGGAAGAGTTTGCTGAACTGGCAGTCCATCGCGCGGCGCCATGGACGGGTGCCCAGGTGGTGGCGCTACGCCAGCACCCCACATATCAGCCAACATGTTTCAAAATGTGACACTTTCACCCCCTGGACCTTCAAATGCGTAATTTCTTCCATTTTAGGCACTTATAACCCTTGAAATTTATATTTCTATGATCCATGAGATAAAACCAATCATCAATAGGTCCAGTTTCGTAAAACGATAACCGAAAACACAAGTTTTGCCTCGTTGACGCTTTTAACCCTTCGTACATGAATATTATCATAACTTTCTCATACTTTATCAAAACCTTGTGAAATTTTATCACTTATTCTCGTGAGCATAATTAATCGTTACAAAGCTTCGGGTTTGCTAAAAGGTCACTCAGAGGTATACTTTTAAAATTGTTGACATGTTTAACCCCTGTAGTTTGCAATCTCTCACTTTCTTCCATAATTAGCTTCGTATGATCCGTAATTTATTCGTTTAAGGGTATAAACATCGTGTAGGGTTATTGTAAGGCATATTTATCCATTGTTGACATTTTGAATCCTTTTATTCACATACTTTCTTTATTTGTCAACTTTAGTCCTTCATAAGAAATCTTCTACACGTTTACAGCTCATGACACGTGTCGATACATTATTGGACATAAATTTTTGAGGTGTTACAGACATAGTCATTCAGCGTCTCCATCCATCGACGCTGTCTCATGTTCAGATCCTTCTGATTAAACAGATATTGAAGGCTCTTGTGATCAGAATAGATCACACACTTAGTTTCACAAAGATAATGCCTGCAAAGTTTCAAAGCAAACACAACTGCACCCAACTCTAAATCGTGGGTGGTGTAATTCTTTTCGTGCAGTTTTAATTATCGCGAGGCATAGTGATGCAGGCCCAAGTGTGGAGGAGAGGGCCATCTTGTATTTGGAGGCCCAAGATCGCGTAACAAAAGGGGCTTCACTAAAATGGCTCTAACTTGGGCTACGGGGGTCCGTTTTGGGCGTGCGACCAGGCGAAACGAACGTGAGAAAAAGCTCCATCTTGTTATTTGCATTTTTACGTTTTTTTAAGTATTTTGGGCATTTTGTTTTTGGGCTTGTGTTTGGCCCGTTAACTTTTTTTAGGCCCATTTCGAATTTTTGTTCTTATTTATATGTCCCTTTAGTCATTTGAACAATCAGAATTGAATTTTGAAACTATCGAATTTTTCACTTCAAATTCCGTGGCCTTTGGGTTGCAATTTGGGGGTTGGGGAAGAACTACACGGGTATTCGTAGAATCAACGTGTTGATCTTCATTTTTCCGTAACACACGCTACATCAAATAGGCAATAACCTTGCCTCTTTGCATAAGTACACAACCCATTCCAGTATGTAAGGACCTTCAAAAATGTCCCTAAAACGACCCGTAAGTGAAAACCCGGACCCCTGAAACCGTACTGCACATGAAAAACCAAGAAAATAAGAAATCTGGTCTTTAGGCGGGCCGCATAAGGGTTAAGCATAGCCTCACGTGGGCCGCGTCAACTTCACTTTGACCGGATAAGCGTTCAGGGCCACGTGGTAGCCACGTGGTAGACCTAGGTGTGACACGGATGCCCTAGTCTACGCATAGATGGCCCTCGCGGGCCGCGTAAGATCAAGAGGGGGCTTACGCGGGCCGCGTGAGACCCATTTTTCAGCTATAAATAGACCTGATCCTGAGCAGTTCAATGGTGTCGAAATTTCAATCGAAAACACGAAGTATACAACCTAAATTCGAAATTTTAAGGTATTGAGGCGATGCTACGATACAGGGTATTAACTCGATCGCTGCTACGATTCAATGTCTGATCGATTGAAACTATCCGATGGATGTTTAAGTGCTGCCCACATTAGGGCCATACTTTTTCATTCATCGTAAATTCGATGGATGTTTAAGTATTACACTTTGTCATTCGTTGTGAGGGTTTTAATCTCGTGAGTTATCATAAATGCTGTATTAGTTACTGACCTAGTTCGTGTGCATTGTCATTTAACTTAGGTTACAAGGCTAATCAGTAGGCTAAACCCTTCCCGTTTAAATCTGCAATGTGAGTCATTCTCTTTTTATCAAATAATGTTTTACAATACTCCAATTATTTTCAAAGTTATAATTACAGGGATTAAGTCGTGGTTATCTTGAATCACTGGCTACTGGGGTATTGTGCACATTACTAATTTCTCACGGTTAGGCTAATAAATCCTAACAGTGATAATCATCACTACTTGGGTGAAAGGACCCAATAGTGGTATGACCATCGTCACCAGGAGGTGACACGGCGCCAAATAAAAATAAGATAGAAGCCATTGTAATCGCTCTTATGCTGTAATTTATAACTATGTGTCGTTTTATCAAATTTGAACGACTCGCCAGTATTTCCCCGCTGATAAAATATTTTCAAAACATGTTTCAGGTGACTACTGTGAACCAAGGAAAAGTGCTACGGAGCACTAACAAGCTTGCAGTAGTGGCTCAGTTAAATAAATAAACATGTTTTGTAAATCGGGGAATTTCCTTGTGAAATTCCTCTATTGTAAAGTACGTGGTTTTATCCCGAATTATGAAATAAAATAATCGAGCATTTTCAAGTTTAAAAGATCCTGTAAAATCTTCCACTGTCAACTCAATTAATAAATACCACGGGTTTCTGTCCCGCGGCTCCTGGACCGGGTAAAACCGGGATGGGGGCCGTGACAGAAAAATGTGGTATCAGAGCCACTGATTTAAGCCAATTAAGTATTTAGAAATACTTAATTTTCCTAATTACTATCCTGCGATTACGTGTTTTTGTTAACTGACTACTTGTTAGTTACAGTATTGGTAAGCAAAGAATTTCGGACATCTATCGTCAACTAGATAGTATACCAAAAGATAAGGGAACCTCATTCCAATCAAATTCCTCAAAATACTCAGCAGATACTGAGGAAGGAATATTTGTTCGTAAGGCACAGTTTGAGAACCCACTTACCATTAAGAAAAGAAGTTGGATTATTAGAAAAAGTCAAGAGAAAATAAAGAAGTCACAAACAAAAGAAGTGATAATTAATAAAGAGACTCAGGAACCAGGTGATAACCCACCGTGGGAAGATGAATTAGACGAACAGTGGGCAAATCTCTATATGTTAGCCACTACCGCAGCAAATGTTAACTTTTAATTAAGTTAAACTGCCAACACCCTGATCCAGTACTAGCACCCATATCATCCATAAGCCAGAAACTTTAAAGAAACTTGCCCAATAAATAAACAACTCAGTAAGAAAAGATAGACTAAAATAAATTATCCCTAGTACATTTTAAATTTCAGTTGTAATTTGTAATATATATATATATAAATCGCAATATTTTGTTTTAATCAATCTGTTTGTATAAATGTATTAGATATTTGTAATTAATACTTCAATTTTTTATTGCCTTTCTGTGATTATTCTATTTACAAAATTTTAACCTAGAATTTTGTGTGTTTCTTCATATCTGCTAAACAACATGAATGAGTTGTCTGAAGCTCTTCAGAATCTCAATCTCTATTCTGTTAATGTGGAAGTTTCCAGAGACTTTACCGGTTATTGTGCCGATGTTGAGGAACCTATGGAATTTCAAGCCCAGCCTCCGGAGAAACCCAAGCTAAAGAAGAGAAGAAGAATTGTGGGTTGGAGGCGTGTGCGTAGGAGGAAACCAGTGACACGGAAAGTTATAAAGACGGAGGATCCAATGGATAAAGGCAAGGGAATATAGATCGGAGAAAGTTCCAGGCAAGACCAGTAAATGCCATTGTGGGAGGAGTTGGATCGTAAACTGGCAGACTGTGATATCCTTAAACCTGTCAATGAAAACCTCTTTACTTATCCTGCTGAAACCCAACTCCCAGTAAATTTGGAACCGGCCATCCCAGATCCCCTTATCAACACCCGACCTTTAGGAGAAATGGAAGAATGGTGGACCAATGACTGGTAGTTCCAGAATCTCTTAAATAACCCTTATACCTATTTCCCTCAGTTTGACCCAAAGCCTGCACCAAACCCACCGATGAGCAATGAGAACTTGGCTGAACTCCGCCATTTTGGCGAGGAGCTGATGGATGCAGGGAATCGAATCCGGGAGGTGGGAGAACAGATCTCCTGTAAATACGACGAGAGGGAACGTCGTTTCTAAGATGCCAGCTGACGGGGATGGTGTGACTGTGGTTATGTGGTTGTAGGAATATGTGTTTAATAATAATATAATAATAGAATATAACTATGTAAAATAAAAAAAAATAAAACTTTTGTAAGATAACCAGTGTGTACGGATGTCTATTATAAAATATAAAATATCGAACGTCGAAAATCGACAATTTTGGCTATACGTATGATAGGATTTTGTGCGATTGTTTTGCAATTAGTCGTTATTTATTTTATGCTAATAACTTATATTAATTACCAGATGACACACGCTGGTAATGAACAAGTTAACGAGGGTAACCAATCTGAAGAAAACCATGAAGATCAATTTCTGAATTGGCAAGATATCGAGAATATCGTTGCTCAAGGAATAGCCAATGCTATTCTAGCAATCCCTGTTGCTGCCCGAAATCCAGTTGAACCTCAACAAATTATTCCTTGCAAACGTACTCATGAAGATAACTTTAGTAATAGCATAAATGGAGGCGGCAACATTAACAATAACGATGATGTGATGTAGACCCCTAAGAAAATGAAAGCTGCAACGCCTGGTTGCACTTATAAAGAATTTCTTGCCTGTAAACTGGTTGAATTTGCAGGCAACGAGGGGGCAACTGCTGCACTGCGTTGGTTAGAGAAAACCGAGGCAGTGATTAAAATAAGTAAATGTGCTGAGGAAGACAAGGTCATGTACGCATCGCATCTTTTTAAAGAAGGGGCACTAGAATGGTGGAATATAGTACTACAAGCCAAGGGAAGCGATGTGGCCTACGCCATGAGTTGGGAAGAATTTAAGCGGCTAGTGGAGAGAAAATTATGTCCCGAATATGAGAAAGAACAAATGGCGAATAAATTTCTAAACCACCGGATGGTGGATGTAGATTGCCGAGGGTATACTTCGAAATTCTTCGAATATGCTAGAGTGGTACCAACCCTGGCTTCGCCAGAGCCGGTACTTATTTCTCGCTATATTTGGGGATTGATTGGTGAAATCCGTGATATCGTTAAAGCTGCGAGACCTCGCACTATTGACGATGCTGTGGAATTAGCTAACACCCTAACTGATGAGCTAATACGCACAAGGGAAGAAAACCGGAAAAAGGAAGTGGCCCAAAAGATTACCCAGGGATTCCGTATGGGTAACCGTAGTAATTTCAAGAAAAAGGGAACTGGACAATCTTCCACTGTTCCATTTTGCAATGCCTACAAAAGAAAGCATTTTGGTAGATGCAAGGGGTATTGCAATTTCTACAAAATTCCAGGGCATCAAGAAGAAGATTGCAGGAGAAAGAAATCCACAATCAGCTACAACTGTGGAGAAACTGGACATTTTAGGCCAGACTGCCCGAAATTGGTCAAACCAGCTAACAACAAAGCCAAACCTGTGGAAGGAACTATCAAGAAGAGCGCAAGAGCCTTCCAGTTGACTACTCAGGAAGCAGAACTAGTTCCTGATGTGATAGCTGGTAGGTTCCTAGTTCACAACTTTTATGCAAAAGTATTATTTGACTCTGGTGCAAACCAAAGTTTTATAAATACTTCATTCTGCCAAGCTCTTAACCTACCCTTAACGAACCTTAGGCAGATTTTTACAGTCGAAACGGCTGATGGGAATTCTGTTAACATAGATAAGGTTTTGCAAGAAGGAAAGATAGAACTCTTAGGCCATAAATTCTCTGCAAACCTGTTACCTATGAATTTAGCTGGATTCGATGTCGTACTAGGAATGGATTGGTTAGTAGCCAACCATGCTCGAATCCTATGTGATAAGAATTCCATAGAAATTCGTGCACCCACAGGAGAAGTTATTATGATTACAGGGGATAAGCCACGAAAACCAATGAAGTTCATTTCAGTAATGAAAGTTGCTAGTTATGAACGAAAGTAAGGAATAGTGTATATGATTTCCGTAATCATTAGTACTAAGGGTAAGGAACTTAACAAAATTCCTGTAATATCATAATACTCGGATGTATTCCCAGAAGAATTACCAGGATTACCACCAGACAGGGAAGTAGAATTTAGAATTCATTTGATTCCTGGTACTACATCCGTAGCTAAAGCACCCTACCGATTAGCACCCACTGAAATGTTAGAACTGAAAAAGCAGTTAGATGAATTGCTAAGTAAAGGATTCATACAACCTAGTTCGTCCCCGTGGGGAGCTCTAGTGTTGTTTGTGAAAAAGAAAGATGGGTCAATGAGAATGTGTATCGATTGTAGGGAATTGAATAAGGTTACAATTAAGAATCGATACCCATTACCTAGGATTGATGATCTCTTTGATCAACTTCAAGGAGCTAGATATTTTTCTAAAATAGATTTACACTAAGGATATCATCAATTGAAAGTACAAGAAGAGGACATACCTAAAACTGCCTTTAGAACTAGGTATGGTCATTACGAATTTACAGTCATGCCCTTCGGACTAACAAATGCTCCTGCAGCATTTATGGACATGATGAATAGGATCTGTAAACCGTACTTGGATAAATTTGTAACTGTCTTCATCGATGATATACTCATTTATTCCAAAAGTCAGGACGAACATTGTGAGCACCTACATTCACTCTTAACTTTGTTAAGAAAGGAAAAGCTTTCCACCAAATTCTCGAAGTGTGAATTTTGGCTACAGGAGGTGCAATTTTTAGGACACATGGTGAATCACGAAGGTATTCACGTAGATCCCTTTAAAATAGAAGCAATCACCAAATGGAAAGTCCCGCAATCAGCTATGGAAATTAGAAGCTTTCTAGGGTTAGCTGGATATTATAGACGATTCATTAAGGATTTCTCTAAAATAGCTGTACCATTAACGAAGCTAACATGTAAATCAGTTAAGTTTGAATGGGGACCTAGGCAAGAAGAGGCCTTTAGGATTTTGAAGCACAAGTTAACAAACGCCCCAATTCTTGCCTTACTAGAAGGAACGGAAGATTTTGAAGTTTATTGTGATGCTTCTAAGTTAGGATTAGGATGTGTGCTAATGCAACGCAAGAAGGTAATTGCGTATGCCTCAAGACAATTGAAGAAGCACGAAGAAAATTATACGACTCATGACTTAGAATTTGGAGCCATAATTTTTGCCCTTAAGATTTGGAGACATTATTTGTATGGAAGTAAGTTTACAGTCTATACTGATCATAAGAGTTTAAGATACGTATTTGGGCAAAAAGAATTGAACATGAGGCAAAGGAGATGGATGAAAATCCTAAGTGACTACGACTGTGATATTCAATAACACGAAGGAAAAGCGAATGTAGTTACTGATGCTTTAAGTCGTAAGTATCATGAGAAACAACGACGAGTTCGTGCTCTTAGATTAAGTTTACAATTAGACTTAATGAAACAACTGAAGAACATTCAAGAAACAGCAATCAAGGATGATGCTGAAGGAATGAAGGGACGAGTAAAAGAATTAGAGCCAGGATGTGATGGAATTTGGAGATTCCATAAGAAAAGGATTTGGGTACCTAAGCAAGGAGAATTAAGAAATAAGATTTTAGAGGAAGCCCATAAATCTAGGTATACCATGCATCCTGGTAACAATAAGATGTACCAAGATTTAAGAAATAATTTCTGGTGGATAGGAATGAAAGAGGACATAGCTAGATATGTATCTAAGTGTCTTACTTGTTCATAAGTTAAGGTAGAGCACCAGAAACCCTCAGGTCTACTACAACAATTAGAAATGCCTGTTTGGAAATGGGAGCTCATAACAATGGATTTTGTTACTAAGTTGCCCAAAACCAGAAAAGGTAATGATGCTATTTGGGTAATTGTGGATCGATTAACCAAATCAGCTCATTTTCTACCCATGAAAGAAACCTTCAGCATGGAAAGGTTAGCCAAGTTGTATGTAGATGAAGTAGTATCCTTACATGGAGTCCCACTCTCCATTGTATCGGATAGAGATAGTCGTTTCACTTCACATTTTTGGACAAGTTTCCAGGAAGCCATGGGAAACCGACTAAATCTAAGTACTGCATATCATCCTCAGACAGACGGACAAAGTGAAAGGACGATCCAAACCCTGGAGGACATGCTTAGGGCATGTGTGATAGATTTTGGTGGAAATTGGGATGACCACCTACCCTTAATTGAATTCTCCTATAACAATAGTTATCATGCAAGCATCGAAGCTGCCTCATTCGAAGCACTGTATGGACGAAAATGTAGACTCCAGTTTGCTGGGCAGAAATAGGAGAAAGCCAGTTATCAGGTGCTGAAATCGTGCAAGAAACTATTGACAAGATCACTCAAATCTAGGAAAGACTGAAAACGGCTCGAGATCGTCAGAAGAGTTATGCCGATAATTGACGCAAGCCGTTAGAATTCCAAGTGGGAGACAGAGTACTATTGAAAGTTTCTCATTGGAAGGGAGTAGTACGATTTGGTAAGAAGGGAAAGCTAAGTCCAAGGTATGTAGGACCATTCCCAGTAGTCCAACGAATAGGACCAGTTGCTTATCGCTTACAACTACCAGAGGAGCTAGTTGGAGTACATGATGTAATTCATGTATCCAACCTCAAGAAATGTCTATCTGACGAATCCCTGGTAGTACCTCTTCAAGACATAGAAGTAAATGAAAAGCTAAAGTTTGTTGAGAAACCACTTCAAATAGAAGACAGAAAAATCAAGTTTCTCAAACACAAAAGACTAGTACTGGTTAAGGTCAAATGGGATTCCAAAAGAGGACCCGAATATACCTGGGAACTAGAATCGGAGATGAAGCGAAAGTATCCTCACTTATTTCAGTAATCTCGAGGACGAGATTCTAAATAAGGTGGGGAGGATGTAAGGACCTTAAAAAATGTCCCTAAGACGACCCGTAAGTGAAAACCCGGACCCCTGAAACCCTACTGTACATGAAAAACCAAGAAAATAAGAAATCAGGTCTTTAGGCTCAACTTCACTTTGACCGGATAAGCGTTCAGGGCCACGTGGCAGACCTAGGTGTGACACAGATGCCCTAGTCAACGCATAGATGGCCCTCGTGGGTCGCGTAAGATCAAGAGGGGGCTTACATGGGCCGCATGAGACCCATTTTTCAGCTATAAATAGATCTGATCCTGAGCAGTTCAATGGTGTCGAAATTTCAATCGAAAACACAAAGTATATAGCCTAAATTCGAAATTTTAAGGTATTGAGGCGCTGCTACGATACAGGGTATTAACTCGATCGCTGGTACGATTCAATGTACGATCGATTAAAACTATCCGATGAATGTTTAAGTGCTGCCCACATTGGGGCCATACTTTGTCATTCGTCGTAAATTCGATGGATGTTTAAGTATTGCACTTTATCATTTGTTGGGAGGGTTTTAATCTCGTGAGTTATCGTAAATGCTGTATTAGTTACTGGCCTAGTTCGTGTGCATTGTCATTTAATTTAGTTACAAGGCTAACCAGTAGGCTAAACTCTGCCCATTAAAATCTGCAATGTGAGTCATTCTCTTTTTATCAAATAATGTTTTACAATACTCCAATTATTTTCAAAGTTATAATTACAGGGATTAAGTCGTGGTTATCTTGAATCACTGGCTAGTGGGGTATTGTGCACATTACTAATTTCTCACGGTTAGGCTAATAAATCCTAACAGTGATAATCATCACTACTTGGGTGAAAGGACCGAATAGTGGTATGACCATCGTCACCAGTAGGTGACACGGCGCCAGATAAAAATAAGATAGAAGCTATAGTAATCGCTCTTATGCTGTAATTTATAACTATGTGTCGTTTTATCAAATTTGAATGACTCGCCAGTATTTCCCCGCTGATAAAATATTTTGAAAACATGTTTCAGGTGACTACTGTGAACCAAGGAAAAGTGCTACGGAGCACTAACAAGCTTGAAGTAGTGGCTCAGTTAAATAAATAAACATGTTTTGTAAATCAGGGAATTTCCTTGTGAATTTCCTCTATTGTAAAGTTCGGGGTTTTATCCCGAATTATGAAATAAAATAATCGGGAATTTTCAAGTTTAAAAGATCCTGTAAAATCTTCCGTTGTCAACTCAATTAATAAATACCATGGGTTTTTGTCCCGCGGCTCCTGGACCGGGTAAAACCGGGACGGGGGCCGTGACACAGTATGTGATGCGTCGCAGTATACCACAAATTCTTCAATTCCTTCAGGCAATATCAAAATCGGAGCATTGCTCAACTTTTGCTTAAGGATCTCAAAGGATTCTTGTTGCTTAGGACCCCAATCAAACTTTATATTCTTTCGAGTCAAAGAAGTCAAGGGTGCAGCAATCCTTGAGAAATTTTCAATAAAACGCCTATAGTATCCTACCAGACCCAAGAAGTTGCGAATCTCTGTGGGCGTTTTCGATTCTTGCCAATTCATGATGGCTTCAATCTGAGCGGGATCCATCTGGATACCACGCTTGCTAACCATATGTCCAAGAAATTGGACTTCACGAAGCCAAAACTCACATTTTGAAAATTTGGCGTAGAGCTTCTCTTGCTGTAGGAATTTAAGGATACACTGGAGATGTTTCTCATGATCAGCTTGATTCTTCGAATATATAAGAATGTCATCAATGAAGACAATGACAAACATGTCCAAGTATGGCTTGCAAACGCGATTCATGAGATCCATGAACGCTGCAGGTGCATTAGTTAGCCCGAAAGGCATCACTAAGAACTCATAGTGACCATAACGAGTTCTGAATGCAGTCTTATGCACATCTTCATCTCTAACCTTCAGCTGATGGTAACCTGAGCTTAAATCAATCTTGGAGATGTAACTTGCTCCTTGAAGCTGATCGAATAGATCGTCGATCCTGGGCAATGGATATCTGTTCTTGATTGTAACCTTGTTTAGTTCACGATAATCGATGCATAGACGCATCGATCCATCCTTTTTCTTCACAAACAGAATCGGTGCTCCCCAAGGAGATGAGCTAGGTCTAATAAATCCTTTTGCCAACAAATCATCCAACTGAGTTCTTAACTCTTTCATCTCAGTTGGTGCCAACCGGTAAGGTGCTCTTGCAACTGGTGCTGCTCCAGGAATAATGTCAATTTTGAACTCCACTTGCCTATCTGGAGGTAGACCAGGTAGTTCTTCAGGGAATACATTTGGATATTCAGAAATGATAGGGATGTCTTCGATCTTGGGCTTTGGTTCATCAATAGTCACTTGTGCCATGTAAATGACACATCCTTTCTTCATACACCTTGATGCCTTAAGCATAGACACTTGCTTAGGCAACCCATACTGAGTGTCTCCTTGAATTGTTAACGGCTCACCATAAGGAGTTTTAACAACCACTTGTTTCTTATCACAAACGATCTGAGCTTGGTTATGATATAACCAGTCCATGCCTATCACTATGTCGAATCCAGCTAGTTTCAAAGGAAGCAAAGATAAAGGAAAAGAGTGGTTCCTAATGGATATAAAACATCCATCTAATACGGTTGAAGCAGTTTCTATGGTACCATCGGCCAATTCTACTTCATACTTTATGCTTAGGGTTTTAACAGGCAGATTTAATAACTTACAGAATTTATTGTCTACAAAAGACTTATCTGCACCCGAATCAAACAATACTCTAGCATATACGTCATTGATGAGAAAGGTACCTGTTATCACGTTATCATTCTGAATGGCCTCCTGTGCATTCATCTGAAAGACCCGAGCATTGGTCTTTTTACCTTCTTCAGGTTTCTTTCCATACTTTGGGCAGTTGGACTTGATATGCCCTTTCTCGTTACAGTTGTAACAAGTCGCATCCTTTATCTTCTTGCCATCTAACGTCTTATGCTCACTTGATTTGCAAATCCCACAAGCCCTAGGCTGCGATTGGGATTTTGATTCGAACCTGCACTTTCCCAAATGGCGCTTCTTGCAGGTCTTACACTTGGGTTTTTCACCCGACTGTTGGTTATCTTTCTTGAACCCTGAACTCTTCTTGTTCTCAGAGTTCCCCTTATGTTTCTTCTCAGAACGGCGTGAGCTCTCATCCTCACGTTTCCTTTTCCCCTCATCAGAGTTCCTAAGCGATCTCTGCCTGACCGCATCAAGAGTAAGGGATAACGACAAATCAGCCACTGACCTAAAGGTAGTAGGTCTTGATGCTTTCACACTTGCCTTAATCTCTGGGGCTAAACCTCCAATAAATTGAGCGATACGTTTCGGTTCCGGTGTGACCAAGTATGGAAACAATCGCGACATAGTGTTGAAGCTCGTGAGATACGCCTGACAGTCCAAGTTCTTCATAACCAATGTCAGGAAGTTAGTCTCAATCTTCTCAACTTCATGTTGAGGGTAAAAATTTTCTTTGATTAGAGCAACAAACTACTCCCAAGACATGCTATATAAGTGGATCTTTCCTGTAGCTTGGATTAGGGATCTCCACCAAGCTAACGCTTCACCCTTAAATGACTGCGACACAAACTTTACAATGTCTTGTTCAGCACAACCACTAATATCAACAACAGTGTCCATTTCATCGAGCCAGGTCATACAATCTATGGCTCCCTTCTCCCATGTGAAGTCTCTTGGCTTGCAGGAGACAAAATACTTGTAAGAGCAGGTCTTACCACGGGGCTCTTGATTGAACACAATTTTCTTAGACGGAACACTCTGCCGATTTGACGAGTGACTAGCATCGTCTTTCTTTGACTCGTTCACTTTAGTAGGGGGCTTACTATGAGTATAACAACCCTCCTGAAATTTTTCTAATGCCATAATATATTTTAAAATACCCCTATATGTCTTAAAATACACCCCATATGTGAAAACCGAGCCCAAAATATGAAATACAATTAAAAATAATTAAAAAAAACAAGAAAAAATGAGGTTTACGCGGGCCTTCTCTTGAGCTTACGCGGGCCACGACAGCTCTAGGGTCAGGCGAGCCCCGGTGTTGACACGTGTCAAGCAACGTGTTGAACCTAGTCATGACCCGGATCACCTACGCCTAGAACCCCCTATTATGCGGGCCGTGTAGGCCTAAGCCTAATCTTACATGGGCCGCGAGAGACTCAGAAATCAACCCTATATAAGAAGGCATCGGGATTTCGTTTTCAGTCTCTCATTTCTTTTCTTTCTAAGCGAATTTCTGAGAAGTAGGCATAATATACGGGTATTATATCCCCCTAATTAACAAAGTTCTGCTCCGTTGTAAGTATTATAACCCCAGTTACGTATTAGATACGCTGCCCGATTGATCCAGGGTTCCGTAACAACTGTCCCGATGTTGTTGTTGGAATGCCGTCTCGGGGAGGGTATCGGTAATATAAATAAAGGGTTATTATACTAACATATGTACATTTGTGTAAATTATAGATTAACACCAGGAAACCCTTAAGCGAAGTCTAAGACAGCAATGTGAGTTTAACCGCTTTTTGTAAACCTTTTTGTGAACTGTTTTACAAAACCTTAAATGCTTTACAATATGATTAAGCAGTGATTGAGTCTTTGTAGTTCTTCAATTATTGCCGGTATGTTGGGGTTTTGTATACAAAATGTGGAACACGTTACAATTGGAAAACGAGTTAGCCAATGTGTAATATGACCCACCAGTCAGGATTGACAGTACTGAATGAGTAATTGTGTAGAAATAAACAATGTGATCGCTCTCAATACTGTGTTAATTGATAAAATGTTTCTTGATTAAACTGGGATTCACTCACCAGTATTTCCCACTGACAAATGTTTTTAACACGCTTTTCAGGTAACACAATGTGACAGCCAAATTAGAAGAAAGCTAGCTTGAGAGCACCGGCGGCTTGGAAAAATGTGGCTATAAAAGTTACCTAAAAGATGATGTTTTAAATTCAATAAAATAGGGTTTATCCCTATATTGTAATAAGAAACTTGGGTTTTACCCATGTGGTTATTAATATAAAATATGGTGGTTTTACTCTGATAAACATTTCCTAACTACGGTCCTGATGAAATTTCCATTGCCAAATTAATAAACAAACTGATACCACCACAAATGATGTTCGCGGCTGCCCGTTCCCGGGACATATAAGGGGGCGGGGGTTGCGACAGAAGGTGGTATCAGAGCTTAGCCACTGATTCAGCCACATGAGTTGTCTGCTGACATCAATATATTATCTAAATTGTTAGGAAATAAATTTTGAAAATACGTGAATATCTGTATTTTATTGTTATGTGTTATTTGACTATTTGTTAGTTTACTGTATGAGTGATCAAGGACCCTCAGACGTGTATCGTCAGTTTTCTGATTCACCTAGGAGTGAAGGTACCTCTTCCCAGCCTACCCTCTCTGGGTATTCCGCTGATCAGGAAGAAGGAATGTTTGCCTTTAAAGCTTAGTCTGAAGAGCCATTCCCTCAGAAAAAGAGAGGTTGGTTCAGTAAGGGAGCATTTGAGCGTAGAAAAAGAATGCGAAAGTTGCAACAACAAAGTGTCCTTGCAGCCACTGCGAGAGTTAGATGCCCATACACAGGATATGCTTAATAGGAGCTTAGCCAATTTCCATATCCTAGCAACAACTGCTGCAGACCAAAGTCTGGAACAACTAGTAGCCCCACAACCCTTACCTTTAATTCCCACTCAGCCGATGGAGGTAGAAATGCATGATTTCAACCCTGAGGAGATACCTAGGATACCAGTTCCTAATCCTTTAGACCCAAATTATGATCCATGGTTTGATGATCTTAGGGATTATTTGCCACGCTACGATCTAAACGACGAAACCTTGCCAAACATAGCAGCGTCTCCAGGTCTGGACCCTCTAGATCCCTACTATGACAACGAAGAATACATTAGGGAGATTTTAGAGAATCCGTACCCTCAGGAGAATTCCATGCCCCAGTATCCAGATCCAGTACCAGCACCTGCACCCCCAATGAGTGCAGGGAATTTGCAAGAACTCCGAACTTTCGGAGAAGAAATCTTAGAGAGTAGTGAGAGGAAGAGGTATGTAGGAGAACAACTCGTCTGGAAATATGACGAGCGTCAGATGGATTTCGGGAGAAATCCATATCCATGAAGATGATAGTAGGGTTGGTAATAATAATAATAATATAATAATATATAATATGTTTGTATGAAAAAAAATCTATATATACGTAATAATAATAATATATTGTAGTATAGACCACTTTGTGGTTAGTGATGCATAATAGTGTTGCAATTTTTAAATTCATGTTTTAGTGTGTATTTGACGCATACTATATAAAAAGAGTAAAGTCGCAATGCTCGACGTTTTTGACCAATATGTGTATTATGTGGTTGTTACTTAAACTATTAATTATTTTGTGATATTAATAATTGGTAAATGTTTAAATTCAGATGGCCGACGAAGTGAATCAGGAAAATCTGAATAACGATAACTAGAGTAGCAATAACCCGGGTAACGAAAATCCAAGCAACAATAATGGAAACCAAGTGGATAACAGTGACATCCAACACATAGTGGCATAAGGAATAATAGATGCAATGACATATATTCTTCAAACGGTTAAGGATGCTAATAATAAAAGTAGACATGATAGCAAGCGACTCTCTGAACCTGAAAACATCGTAAACAATGGACCCGTACTTCAAGTGCCCATCCCCAAAAGAAGAAGAACCGTGTCTTACGGTTGTTCTTACAAGGAATTCTGGTCTTGTAAACCAATGGAATTCTCGGGCAATGATGGGGCCGTTGCAGTTCTACGCTGGATAGAGAAGACTGAGGCAGTCTTAAGAATAAGTAAATGTGCGGAAGAGGATAAAATGGTGGAACACTATCCTTCAGTCTTGAGGAAGTGATAGAATTTACAATATGGAATGGGAGGAGTTTAAAAATATGGTAGAAAGGAAATTTTGCCCTCCTAATGAAAAGGAACAGATAGCAAACAAGTTCTTAAACCTTAGAATGGCTGGTGTGGATAGTAAGGGGTACACTAAGTTATTCTTTGAATATGCTAGAATAGTGCCAACCCTTGCTTCACCTGAACCAGTGTTAATCTCCCATTGCATCTGGGGATTAATTGAGGAGATAAGACATGTAGTCAAGGCAGCTAGACCTCAAACTATAGAAGAAGCTGTAGAACTAGCCAATACCTTGATAGATGAATTAGTCCATACGCGAGAAGATGATCAAAGGAGAAGCCTAACCCAGAAGCTTACACAAGAATTTCGTTCTGGAAATTCTAACCGTGGAAGAAATGTAGGCTCTACCTCTGCACCCTACTGTAAGAATTGCAAAACGAAGCCTTCAGGAAGATGCTCCATCTACTGTAACTTTTGCAAAATATCGGGACACAAGGAAGAAGACTGCAGGAAGAAAGCTAACAACAGGATATGTTACAACTGCGGAGAACAAGGTCATATCAAGCCAAACTGTCCAAAGTTAGCTCCAGCCACGAATAACAAGAATACCAAAAATGCTAGAACATTTGTTCTGACTGCAGAAGAAGCAAAGATGATCCCGGATGTGATCACTGGTACGTTTTTAGTTAATGATATTTTTGCTAAAGTATTATTTGACTCTGGTGCAAACCAAATTTTTATTAATACTTCATTTTGCAAACTTCTCAATCAATCATTAACTAAACTTCCACAAGAATGTCTAGTAGAGACAGCAAATGGGGAAACCATTAAAATTTCTGAAATCTTGCAGGGAGCAAGAATAGAAATTATAAATCAGAAATTTATTGCAAACCTTTACCCCATGAATTTGGCAGGATTTGATATAGTATTAGGAACGGATTGATTAATAGCCAATAAAGCCAGTATTTTGTGTGATCAAAAGTCAATACAAGTAAATTCACCAAAGGGTGAAAAGATCACAATTAAAGGATATAAAACCTCTAGATCCACTAAAATCATCTCTGTGATGAAAACAACAAGTTACATAAGAAAATGATCATTAGTGTATTTGATTTCTAAAATCACTAACACTAAAGGAAAAGAATTAAAGGATATTCCAGTAGTATCCCAGTTTTTAGATGTATTTCCAGAAGAATTACCAGGACAACCTCCAGATAGAGAAGTTAAATTCAGAATTCACCTAATACCAAGGACAGCACCAATTGCCAAAGCACCTTACCGTTTGGCACCCGCATAAATGCAAGAACTAAAGAAACAATTAGACGAATTGTTGGAGAAAGGATTCATACAACCAAGTTCATCCCCATGGGGAGCGCCAATCTTATTCGTCAAAAAGAAGGACGGATCAATGCGTATGTGCATTGACTACCGTGAATTAAACAAGGTCACAATTAAGAATCGGTATCCATTACCAAGAATTGATGATCTGTTTGATCAGTTACAAGGAGCACAATTTTTATCAAAAATCGATTTAAGCTCAGGATATCATCAATTAAAAGTACAGGAATAGGACATTCCTAAGACCGCCTTCAGAACAAGGTATGGGATTATGATTTTACTGTCATGCCATTTGGTTTAACCAACGCCCCAGCTGCATTCATGGACATGATGAACCGAATATGTAAGCCATATTCGGATAAATTCATAATTGTCTTTATAGATGATATTCTCATTTACTCAAAGAGTAAAGAGGAACATGCAAAGCATTTGCATGCACTTTTAAGTTTATTAAGAAAAGAAAAGCTTTATGCTAAGTTTTCAAAGTGTGAGTTTTGGTTAGAACATGTACAATTTCTTGGACACCTAGTTGATCATGAAGGAATTCATGTAGATCCCATCAAGATTGAAGCGATAACCAATTGGAAAACCTCTGAGTCACCAACCGAGGTTAGAAGTTTCTTAGGATTAGCCGGTTATTATAGAAGATTTATTTGAGATTTTTCTTATGATTAACCTGTAAATATGTTAAGTTTGAATGGGGACCAAAACAAGAAGAAGCATTTAAAATCCTTAAGCAAAGATTAACCCATGCACCCATACTAGCGTTACCAGAAGAAACTGAAGATTTTGTAATCTATTGTGACGCTTCTAAATTAGGTTATGGATGTGTATTGATGCAACGTCAAAAGGTTATAGCTTACACTTCTAGACAACTTAAGAATCATGAAGATAATTATTCAAGCCATGATTTAGAATTAGGAGCCATAAATTTCGCCCTTAAGATTTGGAGACATTACCTATATGGTAGTAAGTTTACTGTTCTCACAGACCATAAGAGTTTAAGATATGTCTTCGGGCAAAAGGAATTGAATATGAGACAAAGACGCTGGATGGAATTACTTAGTGATTATGATTGTGATATCCAGTATCATGCGGGAAAGGCAAATATAGTTGTTGATGCTTTAAGCCGAAAGTATCATGAAAAGCCAAAAAGAGTACGTTCACTTAAATTAAATCTGCAAGTAAATTTAAATGAACAGATTAGAATGGCGCAAGAATCAGTAATCAAGGATGATACTGAGAAGTTAAAAGGAATGATTAAGGAATTAGAACAAGGAACATATGGAATTTGGAGATTCCATAAGAAAAGAATGTGGATATCTAAATTAGGAAACCTACGTCACCGTATATTAGAAGAAGCCCATAAATCTAATTATACGATGCATCCTGGAAGTGATAAGATGTATCAGGATTTAAGAAAGAATTTCTAGTGGATAGGAATGAAAAAGGATATAGCAGCATATGTTGCAAAATGTTTAACCTGTTCACAAGTTAAAGCTGAACATCAGAAACCCTCAGGATTATTGCAACAGTTAGAAATGCCTGTTTGGAAATGGGAATTAATAACAATGGACTTTGTTACTAAATTACCCAAAACAAGGAAAAGTAATGATACAATCTGGGTGATTGTAGATAGACTAACCAAGTCAGCTCATTTCCTATCAATGAAGGAAACTTTCAATATGGAACAATTAGCTAAATTGTGTGTAAATGAAGTAGTTTCTTTACATGGAATTCCTCTATCAATTGTTTCTGACAGAGATAGTCATTTTACCTCACATTTTTGGACAAGTTTCCAAAAAGCCATGGGAACCAAGTTGAATCTAAGCACAGCTTATCATCCTCAAACGAACGGACAAAGCGAAAGGACAATTTAAACAATGGAGGACATGCTTAGAGCTTGTGTAATTGATTTTAGAGGTAATTGGGACGATCACTTACCATTGATAGAATTTTCTTATAATAATAGTTATCACACAAGTATCAATGCTGCACCATTCGAAGCACTTTATGGACGAAAGTGCCGAACGCCAGTCTGTTGGGCAGAAATTGGAGAAAAGCAACTATCTGGACCTGAGATAGTACAAGAAACAACAGAAAAAATCATTCAAGTCAAGGAACGACTAAAAGCATCACGTGGTCGACAAAAGAGTTATGCTGATAACAGACGAAAGCTGATGTGTGCAAAATGCAACATATAAATTACATCAATTGTGGCATAAAACTAACCGTTTTTAGTACTAATGTTGGAAAAGTGTGCTTTTGTCTTCCTTTTGTATTTTCAGGATTAAATGAGCTCAAATTAACAAAAGAAGCAAAAAGGCAGCTAAATCTAACATAAATACAAGAAAAGGAACAAACGTGGCATGCCCGACCTCCCCGACAGCATCTTCCCAAGCAAAACAAGAGAACAGAAGGCTGAACACGCCCCGTGCTCCGTGAACACGGGGGCGTGCCCAAGTGTCAGCATAAAAGACAAAGTTGTAGAAGCTTCCATCGCCCACCACGGGGCCGTGCTCAGCGGACACGGGGACGTGGTCAACTATAAGATTCGCAGAATCCAGGCAAATCTTGATAGTACTGATATGCTTCTGCACACGGGGTCGTGCCCAGCGGACACGGGGCCGTGGTCAACTAATGCAGACAAGAGCAATTAATGAAGACAGAGAAGGAGGATGGACACGGGGCCGTGCCCAAGCTACTGTTCAGGCTATAAATAGGGGTGCTTGGCTCATTTGCAAACCATCCCTTGGCACACCACCTCTCTCACACTTCACCCACCACCCACCACCATCACAACACCATCATCCACCACCACCATCCATTGTCCATCATAGAGTGTGTGAGTCGTTTCGGGATCCAAGATTAATCGTAAGAGTTCTTGACAATCAAAGGCCATGTTTGCCTAAGTCTCTTACATCACTTGGTGAAGACAAGTGTCAAGTGTAATACTTTTTATTTTTAATCTTTTTCGCACTTTTTACTTGGTTATGTATTAATGACTTTAATAACTAGTTTCTTATGTTGAAGGTGATTCTTCCTTATCGCTTGTCCGTGGTGTCTTGGCATAATTTGACTGTCTATATAAATAAAAGATTTTCACCATTCATATCTCCACGGTCTATATGGAGGTATGTTGGCTACCTGGTCGGGGGTTAAGGGGACGGTTTGGTAAGGGTCTTGCCTTGTTCAGTGTATAGATCCTCCAAGGACCTGGGTTAAATTTAGTAGGACCTCCTTCAAAATCGACCTGTATTGGATGGCGGGGGTTCAAACTCTTTGATCCCCTCATATGTAAGCTACTATTAATACTTTAACCCAGCTACTTAGGACTGTATCCCTGCTGACTCAGACTACTTAGCCGAGGGTAACGTCACCTTCAAAAGAGGGGCCTACCATAATATGCATTAATAACTTAATTAATTATCTTTCAATAATCCGACCCTTTAGGATTGTATCCTTGCTGACTCAAACTACTGGGTTGAGGGTAACGTCACCTTCAAAAGAGGGGCCTACTACAATAACTAAGATAATCTCTTAAATAGTGCAAAAGTGCGGAAATAATCAAAGGTTACACTAAACACGAGTCGGAGCCAAGTGATTCATCTTGTCTATCTGTTTTTATTTTTATTTTATTTTTCAGTATTTTAGTTAGTTTTTATTTTCTAGTTTAAAACCTTTTTCTAAACTTTTGATTTGATTAGACGTTGAGGATAAACCGGTACTAAAAGCTCTTGTGTCCTTGGACGACCTCGGTATCTTGCCAACACTATACTACGCTCAAGATGGGTGCACTTGCCCATATGTGTGTTTGGTGTTAGTAAAATATCGTGTTTTATAAATTTAAAACTTGGCTAAAAAGTGTTAAAAAGGCTTAACATATACATTAAAAACTAATAACACTCACGCACATCAAAAGCCGTTGGAATTTCAAGTAGGAGATAAAATATTATTAAAAGTCTCTCCTTGGAAAGGAGTGGTAAGATTCATCAAGAGGGGAAAGCTAAGCCCCAGGTATGTTGGACCTTTTGAGATTATTAGAATAATATGACCTGTAGCCTATCAGCTACAACTGCCAGAGGAAATGATAGGAATACATGATGTATTTCATGTATCTAATCTCAAGAAATGCTTAGCTGATGAATCACTGATAGTACCTCTTAAGGGTATAGAGGTAAATGAGCAGTTAAAATTTGTGGAAAAGCCTCTACAGATTGAAGATAAGAAAGTCAAGAACCTCAAGCACAAGAGATTAGTTCTAGTCAAAGTGAAATGGTACTCCAAAAGAGGACCAGAATACACATGGGAGCTTGAATCAGAAATGCAAAGGAAATATCCACACTTGTTCCAGTAGACTTCGAGGACGAGTTCTAAAACAAGGTGGGGAGGATATAACAACCCTCCTAAAAATTTTCTAACGCCCTAATATATTTTAAAATACCCCTATATGTCTCAAAATACACCCCATATGTGAAAACCGAGCCCAAAATATGAAATATCATTAAAAATAACTAAAAAACAAGAAACAATGAAGTTTACTCGGGGCGCGTAAGCCTTCTCTTGAGCTTACGCGGGCCGCGACAGCTCTACGGTCAGGCGAGCCCTGGTGTTGACACGTGTCAAGCATCGTGTTGAACCTAGTCATGACCCGGATCACCTACACCTAGAATCCCCTATTACGCGGGCCGCGTAGGCCTAAGCCTAATCTTTCGCGGGCCACGAGGGACTCAGAAATCAGCCCTATATAAGAAGGCATCGGGATTTCATTTTCAGTCGCTCATTTCTTTTCTTTCTAAGAAAATTTCTGAGAAGTAGGCATAATATACGGGTATTATATCCCCCTAATTAACGAAGTTCTGCTCCATTGTAAGTATTATAACCCCAGTGACGTATTAGATACGCTGTCCGATTGATCCAGGGTTCCGTAACAACTGTCGTGGTTCTGCCCGACGTAGTTGTTGGAATGCCATCTCGGGGAGGGTATCGTTAATATAAATAAAGGGTTATTATACTAACATATGTACATTAGTGTAAATTATAGATTAACACCAGGAAACCCTTAATCGAAGTCTAAGACAGCAATGTGAGTTTATCCGCTTTTTGTAAACTGTTTTACAAAACCTTAAATGCTTTATAATATGATTAAGCAGTGATTGAGTCTTTGTAGTTCTTCAATTACTGCCGGTATGTTGGGGTTTTGTATACAAAATGTGGAACACGTTACAATTGAACAACGAGTTAGCCAATGTGTAATATGACCCACCAGTCAGGATTGACAGTACTGAATGAGTAATTGTGTAGAAATAAACAATGTGATCGCTCTCAATACTGTGTTAATTGATAAAATATTTCTTGATTAAACTGGGATTCACTCACCAGTATTTCCCACTGATAAATGTTTTTAAAACGCGTTTCAGGTAACACAATGTGACAGCCAAATAAGAAGAAAGCCAGCTTGAGAGCACTGACGGCTTGGAAAAATGTGGCTATAAAATTTACCTAAAAGACGATGTTTTAAATTCAATAAAATAGGGTTTATCCCTATATTGTAATAAGAAACTTGGGTTTTACCCATGTGGTTATTAATATAAAATATAGTGGTTTTACTCTGATAAACATTTCCTAACTACGGTCCTGATGAAATTTCCATTGCCAAATTAATAAACAAACTGATACCACCACAAATGATGTTCGCGGCCGCCCGTTCCCGGGACAGATAAGGGGGCGGGGGTTGCGACAATGAGCCTCAGAATGAGTCTTAGAGCGCGTGCCACTTGATTCCTTGAACTGTCTATCAAGTTCTCTAGTAACGGCATTGTCTATCAATGCCTGAAGATCTTCACCAGCTACATTAATCCTGGTGGTATCATTATTCTCTCTTGGGTGACTGTTTACTTCCTCTGATTCAGCCATGTAGCTTGATTGCTACAAAACAATTGACAATATTTTATTCAGAGGTTATTTATGGAATCATCTTTTTTTTTTTGATGACTTATTAACCATGGTAGTGTAAACCATATTGGTTAATTTGTTAAACATATTTATTTAGGATTTTCATTATAATTTATCCTAATTATAAAGTATTAAGGGTGTTATTAATGGCACATAAGGCCTAGTCACAAGGACAGTTTTAAGCCATGATTTCATAGAATCGAGGTATTAAGGTTTGAACGTAGTTCATTACCTTTTATCGACAGGGAGTCGTAGAATACAACTATCTTTTGTCTTATTTGATAATTATTATGGCCCATAGGCGCTGCATCACTAATGGATGTCTCAGATATGATCATATTGATGATCTGAACCCATGATTTATAGATCATTAGGCTAAATAAGGAATCTGGAAGATTCCAATATAAGATTGACATGTGTGATTTTAACGAATCACATCTGCCAGGAGTGCTAACATGTTTTCAGATGTTAACAAGAATCTGAATCTTTTTAAATAGGTTTTACCATCATGGCCAGGTTTATAATGACATACAGGCTAGGTTGTAACTTTTAAGATTCTTATTTAATATTTAAAGGCAGATCATTTAAAAAGGAAAGATATTTTTGATTTATTTCACATATTATATTCACACATAAGATAACAATGAAATTTAAATAAAACATTCCACTAATTTTAAAAGAAGTACATAGGTTGCCCTAAACGAGACTTTTACATAAATAACTTGCCCACGCAGGGGCTAAAATGAAAATACAAGTCCTCGCAGGGACTAAGTACATAAATAAAAATGTCCACGCAGGGACTTGATTGAAATAAAGAAATTACAATATAAATAAAATAAGGAATCTTCAAAAATCCCTCTTCTTCTTCCCCTTGATCAGATTCGCCAAACCCTTAAGAAATCCCCGGTGGCTCCTACGCTCCTCTTGAACCTCGCGTTCCACCTGGCTCAACCTTTGAAGAATCTCCTGTTGTTGCGGTGGCGGGATCAGGGGCGACTGTTGCTGTGGGGGTTGAGCAGGTGGCGGGTATTGGTACCCATATGCTTGGTACCCAGATTGGTACGGAGCTGCATAGGGCCCTTCAGGGTGAAGAGCAATGTAGTTTGCGGCCACAAGATACGGGTCAACATCAAGGGCATTGTAGTAGTTATACCCCGGGTAGGCTGGATGCTCAAAAGGGTTATACGCCGCTGCACCGGTGTAAGAAGGTATTGGGTTATCAAAACCCACATGCGGTGGTGGTGATGCGACTGGCGCACAGTCCACCTCAGAAACGGGGTTTGAAGGCCCACCCATCTGCGGGTCTTCATATAGTGGCGGGTAGTAGCTGCCACTGGAGTGTTGAGGGGTGCTGAAATAGAAATCCCCTCCTCGCACGGACATCCGTGCACCTGTTCTTCTTCACCTCGGTGGCTCCAGAGGCAGTTGCTGCACTGGTGGCGGTGGTGGCGGTGGCGTGACCGTACAAAACGTGAATCCTCAGAGGGATCCTGCTGCTGAGACGGGTTGAAAGGGGGAGTAAACTCCCAAGGGTATGAAGCAAACCTTGTTTCATAGCTCTCTGGACCCCGATAAGGTGATCCATGAAAAGACGACCCATCTGAAATCTCTATGGGATGCGTAGGCGTCCCAGATGGTGGTTCGACAGGATCAGGATCATCATCCATATCCATACCCTGAGCTTCAGGGAAATGGTCTTCAGGGCCCAATGTGTCACACCCCCAAAATCCACATGCGGAGTATCACCGCTTGGAGGCGTGACTGACCAGGATCCAGCCACCAATCATATTGAACAAGCATGTAAGTAATTAGAAAATCCAACCAATACAATTGGTGTCCAAACAAAACATAGTTTAAGTTGCAAGCGGAAGCATAATGATTAAATCCAAAACCAAATATAAGTTCAAATGTTTAAATGTTTAACATGGCATAAGACTATCCATGTCCCACAACGACCACGCCTCCTCGTGCAAGCTCCATAAGTACCTAACGACCTGCAAGGCATGTAACAACGAGTCAACAACAAAGTTGAGCGAGTTCACAGTTGGTGTTCATTGTTAAGTTGTTTCAAAAAAACCAGGAATTCATTTGTAAGTTGTAAGTTAATCAGTTTACCCTGTTTCCCAAACATATCCATAGTTGGTGGGGGCTTCCCCATGTTAACCACTAGACCTGTTTACCATATCGACCACTGACTAAAGTAAGTTGGTGCCCTAGCGTCAATGTCTATCATCATTGACGTGCCCAGATCCATTAGTTCACGCCCGTCCTCTGCGGCACGGTGTGAGGCTTGTCAAACCTAAATAGCGCTATCTAACTAATGACCCGCTCGCCATTGGCCCGGCGATTAAGTCGATATAAAAGGAGGGACTTCATGATAGAGAGTTTTGGTCTAGTATCCGTGTTGTCACCCTTCAATAAAGAGGGTGTGTACGTAATTCCCAAACCAGGAGATTACGCAGGTTCCGATTAAATACTTATCACAGGTTGTCACCCTTCAATAAAGAGGGTGTGTACGTGTCCCAAACTAGGAGATCACGCAGGTTCATTTCAATCCTTTACCCATTCCCAGCCCTTGGGAATCCTATGCCTTGTGGAAAGTGTGAACTCACCTCGGTTTGCTCGGCAGGTTGTTTACTTGTTACTACGACTTTGGTCAATTACGTCCTATTATTGTTATCATAAATAGTTAGGTTCTTATTTAATTAACGGCACGCATTCAGGTATTTGACACGTAGCACATAAAACTTTCTAGGCATATTACTGCACAATATTACATATCATCTCATGATGCACACATAACACCACATTTAGACATAACACCTCATATTTTAATTGTGCGGTTTCAAATGAAGTGTGTGATTTAGATAACGTAAGGCCCAATTGTACCTAGAGCCTAAGGACTGTGCGGCTATGATTAGTGTACCATGTGCAGTCATAATGAAATCCAAGTACTGACCGATTCATGTATATAATACATGAACTCCTAGTGTTCACTTTTATATCAAACCACATAAGACAAAACATATTAATTTCACAGATTCAAAACATGCAACCTAAAGGTGGGTTGTACTCTATGCTCATAGGGTTGTACACTTCCATTAAAACACCTCTTCAAGAACTTGCATGAAAATTCATCACCTAATAGTTCTTCACTACTGCTTGGGTCACGTACCACATATTCACAAACATACCTTGCCTACCCACTTAACAATCCATTAAGGTTCTCTCAACAGTGCACGACCCAGCTGGTTCCGGCTCAACCAACGTGTGCGACTCGGTTCCCTCGGTGCGACAACTCATGACGGTGCAACCATGATTTAACGTTAACATCATTAGTAGTGTATATTATTAACATCACCATTTATACAAGTCATTCGCAAACCACACTAATAAACATACACATGCCAACAATCCCCTCCCCTACGCAACATAGTAGAATTACAGCCGATTCATGAATATATGTCATATACTTCACTACCATAATCTAGTGTATAAGCAGAATCATGATTCACAATTGCTAGCATGTTGAAATCAGTCCTATTACACATAATCACTAGCATATCTAAACATAACTTATGTAAAATAACAACTCACATACATATATATCATGAACAGTTTATATGCATATCATCAAACATAAATATCACGTAAGTAGGCTACACGTAAACGAAACCGTGACGAGTCTCCTAACTAGAATTACGAACGTGAGAGACAGAAGATCTTACCGGTTGTTCGGCGGAGGCTGAACTCGCCGGAGAAGAAGATGGCAGCGGCTGGTTTGTTGCGGGATTCCGGATAAAGGGGCGGTGAGGAAGAGAGCGGGTAGGGTTTTGATTACCTATGTAGTTTATTATTATTAATATTATATATATATACAAAACCAACTAATGAAGTATTAATTAATTAATTATAAGATGAATAGTGATCACGCTAAGGTTCGGGCCCCATAATTTTTCGAGCTATGCGGGTTATGTAAACGGTTCGGGTAGGTTCCTCACCAAACGGACTTGGTTTCGACTACGTGTTTGCACACTATAACTAAATGAGTATAAATTTAATTCGTCGAAATTAGATAAGTATATATTTATTTGTAAGAGCGGAACGAACGATTTATACCTCGAAGTTACGGGTTGTCACACAATGGGTTATGGCCCATTGGTTCTTCAATCTGATTTGCCGGGTTGAACCGGCTCTGGAAATACGGGGTTGGTCGGACTCGTTGCCTTGATGGAGCCCGAAAGAATCGTGGTAGGAAGGTGAGGAGCTAACCGAGACAGAACGCCTCGCAGGCTCTAAGTAGGTCCTCCAGTCTTCTTGAGGACTTGTACTCATAGTAGCTGACGGAGTTCGCCGGTGGGAAGTCCCGGCCTCATGATCGTTTGGAGCGGTGAATGGCACCTTGCCTCGTCCTCCTCTCCTGAATCTCGGCGGCATTATTCTTGATCCTGTCAAAACAAACAAAAGTGATAACAAGAGAAAGCAATAAAATTAGGATTAGTCCTATGTTGTTAGCCTAGACTCGGAGGTGTCATTGAGATTAAACACCAAAGGCTAGTGTTTAATTCACTCAATGTTGGCTCTGATACCAACCTGTCACACCCCGATATTTTCACGTATTACCGGTGGGCCCGGTGGGGAGTATCGTGACGTAGTTGATATCATCATAGATAATTAATCACAGTTCAATGCACAACGGAAGTCTAAAGTAAAAATATTACAAAGCGAATGAAAGTAACATAAAGTATTACAACGGAATGTAAAGAGATCCACAGGCGGACCAAAAGATAAACAGAATTATTGTTCAACAGATTTTTAAACATCTAAAGCTTGCAAGACTCTTTATTCGATGCTAGGAGTAGCCAGCCCATTTCGCTTAGTACCTGCACTTAGGGGCTGTTTGGCAACATCTGAACCAATAAGTGCTGAATGAATAAGAGGTCTGAATGGGTAAGAGGGTCTGAATGGGTAAGTGCTGAACCAGTAAAGTGTTGTTTGGTTCCATATCTGGATGACAGTGTAAAATGACATTTTTACCCCTCCCCACAAAATAAACCCGTTTTAATTTTTTTCTATAAACCCAGTATCATCATCATCATTCATCAGTTTTCAGTCATCACCCCCCCCCCTCTTCCCCTTTCTCTCCCTACCTGCAACACCGCCACCGCCACCGCCATCATCATCATCATCATCTCCTCTTCCCCTTTCTCTCCCTACCTGCAACCACCAAGAACAATCCGATGACAGATCCCCATATCAAGAACCCTAGATCCGAACAACCAGACTCAAGACAAACAGCGGAACTCCGCCGCTGCTGAACGTCGCCGCCGCTGTGTGCCGCCGCTGAACTCCGTCGGAAAACGGCTCTGCTATTGACGTTGTTGCTGTGTGCCGCCGCTGAACTCTTGCGAGCCGAACATCACACACCCCCATCTCGAAGAACAGGAGGCGACGGTGGTGGTTTGAGGCTCCGACGATGAATTTCACCGGTAAAACTCCTCCCCGTCTTCTTTCGTCTCCTCCTTTTTCTTGCGATTGATGACGATTTCTGTGTTATCGGTGATGATAAGGATTTGAAGGGTTGTTGTGGGGTGATGTGAGGGATATTGAAGTCTATGATGAAGGAGAACACAGATTGTTTTTAGGGCAAAGGGTATTTGTGTGTCAACATTTTCTTTCAGCGTGTGTTATTAACTGAATGGAACCATTAAGAGGTGGGTCTTTTAATCAACCAAACACATATGCCTCTGACCGATTCAGAGGTGGACCTCTGAATGGTTTCATTCAGAGCCAACCAAACAGGCCCTTAGGCTTTTTGAAAAATACGTTAGTTTACACTGGTAAATACAATTAACCGACTCTTGTGAAAAGTGTTTATAAAAATTTGATTTAATGCACAAGGCACAAATATCCTTTTATAACTTGGGATAATTATTTAAAAATAATCTTGTAAAAGAATTATATGTTTGTTATACATTCAGTAGCCCGGGTTGAATACCGGGTTAAAGATTAATAGACACACCACATAATATAACCTACGATGAGTTATTCTCGAACAAGCCGGTATATCATTTTACATACGCACCGGCAGGTGTATGCCTACACCCCGTGCTTAAGTCGTGGTCATTTCAATGAATGAGCCGAGGATATCCAGGACATGGTCATTAACCCCCCAAATTCTTAAAACAAACAAAACAGATTAAACGGGTTATCTGAATGATTCAACCTTCATATGATTAAAGATTCAATACCCGACCAAGCGGTATTTTATATACCGTACCCCAAGCCCGTATAAGGGAAAATAAGTTAAATGTATTTACCTGAGCAAAAATATAAATTTATTCCCAACCGTAAATCAATCAAGCAAGTACAGGTAGATTTTACCGGGCTTCTAATCTGGAACGAAGGTTTTTAATAAACTATTAGAATCCTAACGGGTCTTATTTAAGTCTTAACTTAGACCGGTTAGTTTTAAGGAAAGATATGCGGTTCAAAACGCAAGATTAAGCGAAGACCAGATTAGAATGTGATTTAGACCTGAAAAGTATAAAGACTTGTATAATATGGGTAAACTAAACACATTCTGAATTTTGAAGTAAAAATGATAAGGTTTTACCCGTTTCGGTCAATTTATGCAAACTAGTCACATAAACCGCACCAAACGCGTAAAATGCATAACGGGTAACCAAAAGAGTCATGAATAGGTTCCCTAAGTTAATATGCTTAAAATGTGTTATGATATCAGTAGGATACATTTCATTATGCCCAAAACGAATTTAAAATCAATTTAAACCCCGTATTTTGGTCATTTTAAAGATTATAAAAGAAGTTAAATGACCATCTGAGGTTCTGGTCTAAAATGATCAGTAAAAATATTTATTTTAGTAGGTTATATCAGCAAGATATTAAACATATGTGAAATTTATCATCTATGGCCAAACTATGCACCGTAGGGGCATTTTGGTAATTTCACATAAGCTTTAAGGGTCAAACTTGGAAATCTGAGTTCAAAATTTTTACTTACTGTTAATATATCAAATTTTACTTAAAACATCAATAGGTGATGGGTCTTAAATGTTAAACATAGTTTTAACCCATACTATGTGTTTAAAACGCGTAAAAAGTCGGTTTTAGGCGATTTTCGGGTTATATAAGAAAAGCTGAGATTTTTATCAGTCCAGAAGGCTTAAAATATTTTATTTAACATATGAAATCAGTAGAAAAAGATTTGGTACCAAAATGTTATGTAAAACTCATTTTATTAGTAAAAAAAGTACAAGCGTCAATTACCGAATCAAAGCAAGAACCCATGTTATGATCATTTTAAAAATTAATAAAAATCTTCAAAAATCCCAAAATATTATATTACATCAGTGGGTAAAAAGTTTGGTGTCAACATTTGGGTTTAAATAGGTTTTATGCCAAAAATGCCGTTTAATTGATAAAAAGACTTCAATTTACGATATCGAGCATAACTCCTAATTTAGACCTCAAACTGATGTCAAAATTTTAGGACATGTTTATAAATCAGTAATAAAAGTTTTTGTCCTCTCACATTTCAAAAATCTTGTTTTAATATCATAAGGGCATAATGGTCAACAATTAAGCATTTAACGGAAACATGCAAATGATTCGGATTACAAAGGAACCATATTGTATAATCTCAGAGGGTTATACTTACATATAATATGGTCCTAATGGAACCCTAAGGCATATCTAAACTAAGCTAAATCGGGTCAGAACTGAAAGTCAAAGCAAAAGTCTACTTTTGCGACTTTCGGTTCCGAACCGAGCCTAAACTCAGAATTGTCGGGTTGAACATGCTTAGGCATGTTATTACATTAATTACCAAGTTATTTTTGTGTTAAAACAAGTTCCATAACCTTTGCATTGTTAGTTATGCATTTATTTGCAAAGATAGCTTCTGTTGACTTTTTAATATTAAGTTTGACCCGACAATTGACCAAGTTAGAGTGGAAATCAGAGGGTACCCTTTTAAGGGTTTATTACCCACATAATTACCAACTCATAGCCACTTTCAATTCTAAAAATGACTGGACCATTAGTGATTAATCACTAAGTCAAAGCTTAATTACGACGACTTTGACTTTGACTTTTGGTCATTAAACTTATAAAACTTGAACTAGAGAAGCTAAGAATGCTTACAAGGACTCTTAGCATGAATATGGAACTTAAGAAAACTTGCTTGAGCTCCAGGAAGTTCCAGAGATGAGTTGAGAATGATTTTTGTGAATGTGCCATGAACTAGCAAACAACAAGTTCTTATATAGCCAAAAATAATTCACAAGATCACTCCACATAAGTCTACAATTGATTTCTGATGATTCCAGGTGTCCCCTATGCATGTAATACTGTTGGCTCAGTCCCTGAAATTGAAAACCACCATGCAATGGCGGTGTAACCTGCTGTACCTGCACCTGTCCCGTATTTTCTGCATCTGATAGGCCTACGCGGGGCGTGACGCTCCTGTGCAACCAGAAAACAACTTTCAGCAGTTGCAGTTTCGGTCCCTGGTCCATATTATGTTTATTTAACTTTTGTTTATTACATTTTGGACCCCCATAGTTAACTTTTAAGGACCTTGAGTCACAAACTAACTCCGTTAAGCTCCCGATTAGTCGTACGATCACTCGAAAAGTCTTGTTTACTTCGAAACTCTACAAAATTAATATCCAACATTCTTGGAAACGAAATATACAATTATTACAATGTTCTTGGGATCGTTAAAAGGTCACTCAGAGGTTACTTTCAACATGTTGACACTTTTAACCCCTATGTTTCATAAGATCCTTATTTTGAGTACAAACGACTTTCTAAGTTCGATAAATTATTCGTTAAAGAACACGAACGTCGTGTGAGGTCAATCAGAGGCACAAGAATGGCATGTTGACACTTTGGATCCCTTTTATTAACATATTTACATTGTTTGACAATCTTAGTCCCTCAGAAATAATTCCTTACACGTTTAAAGTCCATGACACGTGTCTTTATTATATTGGTCGTGGTTTTACGAGGTGTTACATAAGGTAAGTCTAATGGAAAAGAGTCGAATGTGGTTAGGTAAGTCGGGAAGTGCATAATAAAGATCAAACGGGTCAAATTAATGCGCATGAATAATATAATGTTAACGTAATTCTTAATGGTTAGGACTCCGGGGTAAGGATTTTTAGTCAATTATGTAAGGGGGATATTTTACGGACCGTTAGGAACAAGTTTTATATGATTCGGATGTGTATGGGTCAAGATATGGGAGTTATATTGATTAAAATGGGAGTTAAGCTGGGCACTACCGTAGTTTACGGTAGCCACCGTAAGCTACGGTAGGTTCTGACGTCTTTTTGGCCACCGTTAGGCAGTAGCATCTCACCGTAAGGATTTTATTGCCACCGTAAGCTACGGTAGCCACCGTAGCTTATGGTGGAGCTGTCGCGCCCCGGGAAATAGTAAGCCAAGGCTTACGCGGCCTGCGAGGGACCGTGCGACTGGCATTTTGCTGAATTTTTGATATTTTGAGCATGGGACTTGACTAAATAGGGTTTTCCAAGGCCTCATAACTTATGTTAAGAATGGTTTCGAATTTAATTGATGTTAAAAGTCGTCGGTTAGTGACTGAACGGATTGTTTCGTGTTAGTGTAGGAAATTCTATAAGCATATATGTATAAGAATCTAAAAGGCACGTAGGTCGATTTGTATATCGTCTATACTATGTAAAGTTATGAACATGTCATTTCGGCATAAACCTATATGTAAGAAGTGGTAAACAGGAACTTGTGTATATATTCGTGAATAATTGTTTGTGCGTAGGAAGGGACATAGGCATGTATGAAGGTACGTATGTATAGATGTATATATGATAATAAGTGCGTAATTGTGAATGTATATGTGAATGAATGCACAATGCTAGAGACATATGTATGAACGTTATCAAGGCGTTTGAGTATTTACAATTACTAATGATGTGCTTGAGTTGGAATGTAATGCAGGTATGAGATTGTCGGATTTATGAAGGAATGAAACCAGGTTTGGATAAAGAATATTTAAGAAAGCACTTGGAAAATTCCACGTTTACTTCATAGAATGCTTTACGAATTTCTATTATATGCTTTAATGTTGTATGGTGTGTTAATGACTAATGGTTGGGTTGTACGTGGTGTCCACATGTGTCGTTCGGGTTTCCTCTACCACTAGCGAAGTGAAGCAGACATAGATCGAGTTGAGAGCAAGGATTGTACGGGAAAGAAAGGTCACATAGTTTGTTGTAAACATGTCATGAAGCCTTGATATAATGTAACATTGTGAATCCTTTCTAATGAATGTATTACAATTTGCAATTGAGTCTTCACATAATTAATATGACTTTTTAAGAACGAAATTTACGGGCTCATATTTTCCGATGTGTCGTATTTAAGTTCTTACAAGTTGGTCTTACAGGGAATTGTTCATAATACGAACTGGTCATGCTCGAATTTTGTTAAATAATAGTATGATAATAGTACTTTTTCGGATTAGGAAATCTGGGCATTACAGCTCACTCATACTGTAAACTAACAAATAGTCAAATAACACAAAACAATAATATACACATTTACACATGATCACATAGATTATTTCCTAACACAATTTAATTAGAATTTAAGTGTCAGCAGACACTTCATTGGCTTAAACCAGTGGCTGTAGCTCTGATACCACCTCCTGTCGCAGCCCCCGACCCCTGCCCCGAGAGGCGGGCGGCCGCGAGCCGTTTCGCGCAGAGCGGGTGGTATCGGTGTTTATTATTTTGGCAGCGGAAATGAGACATCATGACCGTAGTTAGGAAATATTTTATCAGAGTTAAAACACCAAACTTTTTATAATAAATAAATGGGATAAGACCCAAGTTTTCATTACAATATATTTATAAGGTTAAACCCTAGTTTATTGAAATCAATACTCCTTTTTATTTAGGTAACTTTTATAGCCACTTTTCCAAGCCTTCAGTGCTCTCAAGCTGGCTTCTATTAGCTTCACATTAAGTTACCTGAAACGCGTTTTAAAAAGGTTTTGTGAGCAAGAAATACTGGCGAGTGCATCCCAGTTTAATCAAAACAGTTTTATAACTTCACAGTATTGAGAGCGATTACAATGTTTATATCTACACAGTTAGTCATTTAGTACTGTCAACACCTGACTTGTGGGTCATGTTACTCATTGGCTAACTCTTTGTCCAATAGTAACAGATTACATTAATGTATACAAAACCCCAACATACCGACAGTAATTATAGAATACATAGACTCAATAACTGTTAAGCATAATCGAAAACATTTGAGGTTTTGGTAAAAAGGTTTACAAAAAGAGAATGTACTCACATTGTTTACATAGGTAAAACTAAAGCTTCTTGGTGTATCTCCTGGTTATTATCTATTAAAAATTAACAATGCACACGTGTTAGTAAGATAATCCAAATCACATTAACCGTACAACTCAAGACAGAACTCCAATGACTAAGTCAGGCAGAGCCTTGACATGCATTACGGAGTCCTATATCATTCGGGTGTAACACGAGACAGAACTCCAACGACTGAGTCAGGTAGAGCCTTGACATGTGTTACGGAGCCCAAAATCAATCGGGTAGGGTAACAAATATGTGATCGGGAGTTATAATACTTACAACGAGGCAGAGCTTCGCTTAATAGGGGTATTATTTCTCGAGAGTTTTAGCTTACAGAGAAATTGAGAGAGAATTAGAAATTGAACGGTGAACAAATGAGCTCTCGACTCCTATTTATAAGGCTGATTAAGCTGTTCGTCGCGCCCCACGATGGATTTGGCTTCGGCCTTCACGGCCTGCGAGGACCATAGGGTCGGCACTAGCTTTGACTAGTCAGCACACTAGCCTTGACACGTATAGGACACGTGGCGTCATTGTATGTCCGGCAAGTCTGGGCCGTCACGCCCCGCGATAGCTAAGGGAGTCCGGGTCGCGGCCCGCGACAACCTTAATTAGTTGTTTTTATTTGATTTTATAAATGTTAAGGTATTCTAGGTCCGTTTCTCACATACGGGGTATAATAAGGACGTTTAGGGTTATGTTAAGGGGCTTTTAGGAGGGTTGTTATATAAGAGTTCTTTATGAAGATAATTAGTGTCATTCTTAAGACTTTTATTTAATTCCTTAATTTAATTCAATTAATGAAAGACATAAGTGGGCATGGATTCCAAGGATCAAATGTCTAGATTGCCCTCAAAGTGTCTTAAAACTTTAGACAATGTCCAAGTTTACCCCTTCTAAAATGGTTTGCTTTATTCATACATGTGGCTTCAAAACTTGTACACATGGTAAAATTACCAAAAGGGTAAAAAATCAGTTTACTTAATACGGTATATAGATATAGATAAAGATAAAACATAAAAACAAAGATTTATCATTTAGTTGTTTAATAGCTTAAATCATGTTATCTTCTTATTTTAGGGATTATTGGTGAAATGCAGCAGCCATGCCCATGGTTTAGTTGTGCTTTATGCATATCTGGCTTGTACTTTGTGCTTTGCGGTTCTGGAATTTTAACAGGTTGTAAGTTTCTAGCCCAAAACAACATCAACATCAAGTCCAGGGGTCGAATTTGAACAAAACTCACAAACTTTGGAAAATCACACCCTCGCGCGACGCGAGGGATGTGTCTTCTTTGCCTCATGTGGCGCGAGAGGGTCAGGTCCGTAGAATGTTGTTTCTTGAATCCAGGTTGGTCACTTTTTACACGTCCAATCACCTTACAACTCAATTAAAACACTAACCCTCATTGTCATCTATAAAACTAAGCCTCCCACACCTCCATTTCACTTTTTAAACTCTCAAATCACTTTCTAAACTCTCTCAAGCATTCAGGTTTGCAAATTTGGGCAGATTTGTTCCAATTGCAAAAGTGAGTTTCAACTCACTTTCTTCTTCTCTTCCTCATGGATTCTTGCTTCTCCTTTTTGGGATGACTTCTATGAGTGTTTCCATAAGTTTACCATGGTAAAGTTGAAACATCACAATTTTGAGGTCCAAAGTTGGATTTATTTTCTGTTTTTAACCAAAACTTTCATACATGTTCATTTACTTTAAACTTTGGGACATCTTCAAGTTACCAACAAATCCTTATGTTGGATAGGTTTAAATTGAAGATTTGTTCCAGAAATGTTGTGCTTTTAAGTTCACATTTCAAATAATCTAAGTCACCAAGTAGCTTTCAAGTAATCAAAGTGGACAAACTACATCAAGTCTCCAACCATTCTCATGTTGGAAGTACTCGTCTAGTTAAACCCAATTGGTTACTTGGTGAATTAGATTGGTTATTTACTTTCTTATACTTATGTGCATGACCATCCAAATCATCCATGTGATGATTTGTACCTTGGTGAAATAAGGGTTAAATGAATCATCCCACCCATGTATGACAATCCATAACTTGACAATACATGACCATTTACTAGGCTATAATATGAATATATTAATATATAGATATATATACCATCTAACCCAAAACCGAACCATGATACCAACCAAACAAATGGACTTCCAATGGGTGCAATACTCATTAAGAATACTAACTAACAATGGTGTCTAAATGAGTACCTAAAGCAAGATATATTTTTCGTATTTTATACTTGTAAATTCTGAATTTATTCCTAGCACCAACTCAATAAACTTGTACACCTTGTTTATCTATTTTAGGATAACCTCGGTGATCCATCCTCCAAATCGTTCAAGCTCACTTTGTGGAAAACATTTGCAAACCGTGAGTATACCTGACCCATTTACGCTTTAATACACTTTGGGTTGCAATTTGTATTATTATGAAACTCACAACCACACATACAACCATGCTTAAATAAAAACTCAATCCATCAACATGCTACTTGTTATGCTATTTCTTATACATGCTAGGATACATTATATGCACACTATTTATCATTAACTTGAATAAGCATACCTTAACATGTATAGTGCTACAGGAGTAGCACACCGTCTGTTGTAGGTTATTGTTAAGTAATCATTCTTTAAGGTCTTATTCATTGCGATGATAAGATTACGCTAGTTGACACTTTAATTTGATTTATAGTTCATGCAAACTAGTATGTTTCATATAACATAGTATACATTTGACATGTGGATTTGAGACTTTTCTATACTTATGCTATGTAGACAAACTTGTATCCTCACCGACCATTTTGTGTTGACATATACATTAATACATGTTGCAGGAAATTGATGATGATGTGACAAGAAATCTATTTAGGGTGGACTAGAAACTCACTCGAAACTTTACTTATGAATTTTGTACTTGTTATGTTTCAATTTGCAATGTGTTATACTTTCATTTTCAATAAAATGTAACCTTTAGTAAAGGAATGAAATTTGGTATTTAAATTATTGTCATAATTATAGTGTTATGTTTCTTTGAACATTCTCGTTCGCCTCACTCCGATGTTTCTGTCATCTGTTGGGGTGTGACAACAAGGAAAGCTTCGTTCTCCTTCTCAACCGATGTGAGACTTACATCTCCACCCCCTTAGGGAGCCTAGCGTCGTCGCTGGCACACCGGCCCGACCCCTGGCTCTAATACCATTTGTAACAGCCCAAGTAAACCGTGCCAAGATACTGTTGTCACACCCCGACCCGCAACGAATTAGGTGACTAGGGCATGATTGATTGCTCACAACTCATGCCAACTAATTTTAAATTTTGATATTATTAATATACAAATTAAACCAATGTCACAAATACCAAATAAACATCCACATAATCCAAACAAAACAAAACGTAACATAATATAATCAAAATCCGGTTCATTATCTAAGGCACGTCCCTACATGTCCACGTCCTCAATTTTAAACATGTTCACCTTTATCACGTGTAAAAATATTTTTGGGTCAATATAAGTGGGTGAGTAAAGCTCTTCTTTTAAATAAACTGTTTTGTTTATTTGATTAAAATCGTTAACATGCGAATTCAATGATAAAAATACTCATTACCAATATTTTTTTTTGGATGGCAATTGTAGGTCCGGCTAGGGGAGGATCTAGTCGCCTAATCCTTGTATACAAACCAACCCGGTTGTGCGGAATCCAACCGAGATAGCAAACCAAGATAGAACACGCAAATAAACAACACACAAGACTCAACGATTAACACCACTTGTATTAAACGTATGAAAGGTCCAGTTACAGCTCAATGTTTACAAATCAGTCCTGTAAACTCTCTCTAAGTGTGTGTGTGTTTCTTATCTGTCTGGGTGTCTCTCTATCGAAGTGAACACAACACACGGGTATTTATACCCGAACACTGCAGGTCTGGTCGAAGGATCAGACAGACTGATCGAAAGATCATCTGTCGACCAGAAACAGTTCGAAAGATCCAGATGTACCACGAAAGATGTGATCTTTCGTGGTCCATCCATCGAAGGACCATCTTTCGAGCTCATCAACATCGAAGGATAAGCAATCCTTCGTGACACATCCTTCGACTCAAACACATTTCAACCAAAGTGTTGACTGTTTGGCCAAGTCAAACCAGGAGGATGGTTGACTTGGTCAAACTTACAAGACTAATAAAGACATCGTTTTGTATACAAACAAAGTACAGACACAAGTGCACCAACAAACTCCCCCTTGGCTGTAGCTTTGTCTTGATCTTCATTCTTGTAAGTCTCTCGTGTCTTCATGTCTTTGACGTCTCTTCACGTCTTCAATGTCGGAGGGTCTTTAAAGTCTTCACGTCTTGAAAACAGAAAGTGTATCAACAAACTCCCCGTATCATGTAGGAAGTGTGTTGACAAACTCCCCCTTAACATAAGCTCCCCCTTGAGTTATGCTCGTGAATGACTTGATCTTTATGAAGTGAGATCCTTGTGGTGTTGATGATGGTCAGCGGCAACTCGATCATCTTCATCATTTGAGTGCCTTCATGTCGTGTCTTCATTCCGAAGCTTATCATCGACCATGTTCTCCTAGCCTTTAGAATCTGCACATGCAAGAAATCTAAACGCGTAATGAGAACAACCGCCTGGAATATAGTTAGTATAAACAAATGACACACGTATGACCATATTTAATCAAACACCGTCCGACAGTTTGAAAGTTTAATAAATTTGTCAATTTTAGTCTTTAACTTTCAAAACTTGCAAATTTCGACCGTTTATGAAGATTTAGTCGTTTTGGTTTTCGTTCAGGTTTCAGGTAACGAAGACTCGAGCTCCAACATCGTACGATCGAAAATAAAATAGAAACAAAATCTTTTTGGCTTTTATAAAGTTTATATTAAAACACACTTAAAATCTTTTTGGTATTTTTGAATATTTCAAATGTGAAGACTGAAAGCAGTAAATAAATATATACAAAGGTGTAGAAACTGAAAGCATTAAATAAATATTTACAGACATTCTTTTTGTGAGTTTCGAGGGTAAGAGAATCATATCAGTGTACAGTCATGTCAAAACACTCTTGTTGTTCAATTAGTTAACATTAAGATAAGCATCCTATAACAATTATCGGTATTGTTGTCCACTTAAGCTCAACTTATCAGATGTAATCATGGCGAGGGGATACGTTAAGGTATAATTTATACTTACCGACCGGTGTTCATCCACATCACGACACATTCCCGTATCAAGGTATGCACGAGGGTTCATCTTACCGGTGAGTATACCGATTATCATCTGTTTGACCGTATATGATGTGAGATTCTCACTTATTTTGAATTTGAAAACAAGCCCTATGTGATATAATCACTTATTAATGAGGAACTTGATTTTCGATGCATGAGGGCACAGGAGCAAGTCCGTGAACAGGTCAGTACTTTCGTACAGCAGAGAGACGAACTTGACTCCCGGAAAGAATTTGTGATATATTATCACTTATTTGTTGGACATGTGATTGTTGATCACTTATTGAGGTCGTATGCAGTATGTACACGTATGTATGGTATCATGGAAGATCTAGACTTGCGTCCCCGTTATTTTTCGGTAAAAGATACAACCATGATACCCAGATGATAAGCAGCATAAAGACCGAATATCTCAGAACCTCGGCAATCTCTCAAACGAAATTTCGGTACTAAGACCATATGCCAATGAATGGTTCCCACCCAGTCTTCAGTCGATTTAAGTTTATATCACCCTGCACACTTTAAAATGATTGTGAGCCTACCGATACATCTTATATAGAGCTGCTTATCGCTTTTCAGTTTAGGTTAAAGAGGTTTAGACAGACCACTGATGTACTATCATTTTCTCTTTTGCTCGCCAGGAAACTCATTTTTGCTTTTCTATTGTTTTTGTGTTTTTGAAATTTTCAATGTTTTTGGATTTTCAAATTTTGGATTTACTCCCCCTAAAATCAACAAACCAAAATAAATTTAAAACACAAGGTATTTACAAAAATGATTTTCCGATGTTGGTTTTACTCTTGCTTGACCTTAATGCCGTTTACCAATAATAAATAGTCAAATCTTGATTTGTCAAATGCTTTGGTAAAAAGGTCGGCACGTTGGTCATCGGTGTGGACGTAAGCAACATCGATTAGCCTTTTCTCAAAGCAATCACGTATGAAGTGATACTTAATGTCGATGTGCTTAGTCTTTGAGTGCTGCACAGGATTTTTAGTGATCTGTAAGGCAGCAGAATTATCAACGTAAATAGGAGTAGTTAGGAATTCAAAACCGTAATCACGCATTTGTTGTTGGATCCATAGGACTTGGGAGCAACAACTTGAGGCAGCAATGTATTCAGCTTCGCATGTTGATGTAGCGACGCACGTCTGCTTCTTGCACTGCCATGTGACTAGGCGATTTCCCAAAAACTGACATCCAGCCGTTGTGGATTTGCCGTCGATTTTGCATCCGCCAAAATCAGAATCACTGAATGCGATCAAGTCAAAGTTATTATCCCTAGGGTACCACAGACCGGTGTCAGGGTAACCCTTCAAATAACGAAAAATCCTTTTTACAGCTGCAAGATGTGAGGCCTTCGGGTTCACTTGATATCTGGCAAGCAGGCACGTTGGGTACATTATATCTGGTCTTGATGCTGTGAGGTACATAAGAGATCCGATCATCGCGCGGTAGTATGAGGGGCTAACATCTTGACCCTTCAAGTCTGGAGTAATTCCGTGATTTTGCGGCAATGGGGTACCGATGGGCGTTGCATCAGACATCTGGAACCGGCTCAAGATGTCACCAACATATTTAGTCTGATGGATGAAAATCCCAGACTCAGTTTGTTGTACTTGTAGGCCCAAAAAGAAAGTCATTTCCCCCATAGCACTCATCTCGAATTTATCCTGCATAACACGCTCGAAATCCCTACACAAAACATCATTAGTAGAACCAAAAATAATATCATCAACGTATACCTGTACCAGTAGAAGATCTCCATCTTGTTCTTTGATGAAAAGAGTACAGTCGATAAGACCTCTGCGAAAACCGTTCTCCAGCAGATAATTAGATAAGGTTGCGTACCAAGCTCGCGGTGCTTGATGTAGACCATAGAGAGCTTTGTTGAGCAACCAAACCCGATCGGGATGGATAGGATCTTCAAAACCTGGAGGCTGTTCGACGTACACCTCTTCTTCTACCACACCATGTAAGAATGCACTTTTCACGTCCATCTGGTATACCTTGAAACCTTTGAATGAGGCATAAGCCAGAAAAATCCGAATGGCTTCTAGACGTGCAACAGGTGCATATACTTCGTTGTAGTCGATCCCTTCAATCTGACGAAAACCTTGAACGACTAGCCTTGCTTTGTTCCGGATAACGATCCCACGGTCATCCTTTTTGCATTTAAACACCCAACGGGTACCAATCTTCTTGTAACCAGCAGGTTTCTCTACCAGTTTCCAGACACCAAGCTTCTGGAATTGTTGCAGTTCTTCCTGCATTGCCTCAACCCATGAGCTATCTTTCAAAGCATCTTTCCAAGTTCTTGGCTCTTCCTGTGAGACATAACACGCGAAAGACCAATCATTCTGTTGACCAGATTCTCTGATAGTTGCATACAAGCCTGCATTGTTGTTGTTTCGCAACATGTTTCTTGTTTGAACGCCACTTTGTACATTTCCGATGATGTTTTGTTGAGGATGGGTATTGTGAATCCTTGTTTCTGGATTATCTTGAACTGGAATATTTGTACCCAGATTGTTGAGATTGAGATCAACAATCAATTCAAGGCCCGGAATTGACGAAGAGGATGATCCAGTAGCTTCAGCTGTTTTAGGGACATCCACTGGAGGTGTACCTTCTGAAGTACCATGTACTGCTGTAGGAGCTTCTTGATCTGCATCTAGAAATTCATCATCCTCTGAAGATTCGTTCAATTCGGTAGCATCTTGAAAATCCTCATTGTCGAGAGCATTATTGTTCACTGACGATGGTTCTTGATTGACAATAATGGGACGAACCAACGGTGAATCTGTTGCATTGTCACTCTCGAAAAACATCCTTGCCGCAGCATTTTCTTCAACTGCTTCAACATTGATCGAATTGAAAAAGTCATCGTACTCAAACATCCAAGGCTGACCAGGATTTCTGACTGGTAAAGTGTGCCTTTGTACTCTGACTTCAGACCATTCCTCGACCCTTTTAGTCTCTAGATTCCAGACTCTTAAGTTCGGGGTGGAATACCCAAGAAAGTATCCCTCAATGGCTCTAGCCCCAAACTTTCCATTAGGATCGATAATTGTGCATGGAGCTCCAAACGGTTCAAGATAGGACAAGTCTGGTTTCCGTTTGTTAATAAGCTCAAAGCAGGTCTTGTTGTGCCTTTTGACTGTAAGGACTCGGTTCAACGTATAGCATGCAGAGGACACAGCTTCAGTCCAGAATGGAATGGGCAGCTGCGATTCTACCAACATAGTCCTAGCAGTCTCGATCAATGTGCGGTTCTTACGTTCAGCGACGCCATTCTGCTGAGGAGTATAAGCTGCACTAAATTCGTGAAGAATACCTTTTGAAGTGCAAAACTCCGCCATGGCATGATTTTTGAATTCAGTACCATTGTCGCTACGTATCCGCCTAACCTTCAAGTTATAGAGATTCTCAATCTGAATGATCAAGTTTTTGATAATACCGAAGGTTTCACTCTTATGTGCCATGAACGCCACCCAAGAAAATCTTGAATAATCATCAGTTATCACGAGGCAATATTGATCATTCCTAATGCTTTTGTGCTTGACTGGACCGAACAAATCCATGTGCAAACGTTCAAGAGGAACAGCCACCGTGTTGACTTTCTTTGTAGGGTGTCGCTTCTTCGTTTGTTTTCCTTTCTGGCACGAGACACAGACGTCTTGAAGATGGAAATTTTTAAGAGGAACACCATTCACCAATTCATTTGAAACCAAATGATTCATTTTGCGTAAGTGAATGTGACCCATTCGTCTGTGCCAAGAGATTGTGTCTTTTTTCTGTGGCTTTGGAAACGAAACATGTTGCTTGTGCAGACGTTGTGATAGCTTGGCTCATATCAAGGACATACAAATCATTTATCCTTGGAGCCGACAAGAGAATCCATTCTTTTGGAATTTTGAAGCCGGGTTTCAGCACATAACATCCATTTGCATCAAAGTGTACTGAGAACTGCTTGTCACAAATTTGAGAAACACTAAGAAGATTGTGATCAAGTTGTTGTACAAAGTTGATCTTATCAAAGCTAACAACCCCGTTGGAAATCATTCCTTCACCAGTAATATATCCGCCCTTATCTCCAGCAAAAGCAACATAACCTCCTGTAATAGATTTGACGTCGTAGAGAAGCTTCATGTCGCCTGTCATGTGCCTGGATGCCCCACTATCAACAATCCAATGACTACTGATAGTTCCTCCTGGAACACCCTGCACATAAACTCAATCGATTAGTTGGAGATGGGGACCCAAGCCATTGTGGTCTTGGGTCTTCCATTTTTATCAACAACAATAACTTCCACTTTTTGATGATTCGGAAATTGTGATGGTCCCCCTGATTCAATAACAGATTTTGGTTTCCAGGTCTGTTGAGTTTTACCAGTTTGATTGTTTGAAAATTTAACTTCGTGATTGTTTGAAGTTTTTGAACTTTCTGGTTTAACTGGAACAGATTGTTTTTGAACCACATCACTTTTAATCGCCTTTTCAATTTTCTTGACCTGTTGGCGTTTCTGTTTCTTTTCCCTTTCTCTTATGAGTCGAGGATCTTGCTTTACAGAAACAGATTGCTTGCGGTCAGTTGGGCCACGGGGATCATCAACCTTTGCTTTCAACTTATGAAGATACGGGCAATTTCGAATGATATGCCCGATTGTACCACATTCAAAACATGATCTTCGTTCAACAAACCCCGAAGTATCATGTGATCGTCTTGCCAATGATGAACTTTGTGATCTCGAGGTACTAGGTTTTGAACTATTTGGTTCATTCCTTTTCATTACTGTTACTTTCTGGACAAAATCTAAGTTAGATTGATTTGCAAACTTTTCAATTTTGTCCGTTCCCTTCGATTTCACAAAGTTCGCATTCTTCTTCTTCTTCTGATTCGGCTTCTTTTGATTCTGAGTCGGTGCTTTACCTTTGGATTTGGTATGATTTTGCTGTTTTGGCACTGTTGGTAATTTCTTGTTCCCAAACTGTTTTCTAACTTCAGCCTTTGGGATAGGAGGACACTGTGTGACTGTAACATGTGGTCCTGTCTTTCCCAAGAACTTACTTGTAGAATTTTCAAAGACTTTACTGATTAAAGATTGATTAACATTTTTAATAGGAAAATCTTTGTCTGAATAGATTTTATCATCACCAACAAGAGTGTACAGCAAATCCACACTCTCCGACTCTTTCTCAGACGAGGACTCAGTTGCAATAGTCTTAGCGGGTTTTGCTGGAGGATCACACAGGATGTGATTCTCAAGAGGTATGTCCTCATCTTTTATCACCGCATCAGACTTTGCTGAATCAGTATCATCGGATTCATCATCAGAAGAATCAGTATCCTCAATCACAACTGGAGGATCCTGATTTGGTTCAGCAGCTACAAAGGTATCTGCTGACACATCTGAATCTGACGATACTTCTTTCTTGTATCCGAGTCCTGTAGCAAATTCCTCAACGTCCAAAGGAACAGAGGGTTCAAAATGAGTTCTATACTCCTCATCAGGCAGTGCATCAAAGTTGTTTCTCACGGGTGGTGGACATTTCTTATAACCTATGCATGTGACATCCTTTTTCTCTTTCTGTACATCAATGATGTGATCCAACACATAGCTAGAACTCAAATAACTATCTAACTTGAGTCGGATCGCCTCACTTTCTGTTTTAACACAAGCCATTTCTTTTTGCATTACCTCAAGACGAGTTATATACAAATTAATGTCAGTTTGTTTTCTAGAAACCATTTTTGTCAACTCTGTTTTATCTTTCTTTAACGTTTCAATCATTGACTTAAATCCTTTTTCATGGTTTTCATAAAACATGTTGGCTTCAGTGCACTTAGAAAGATCAACTGTCAATTTCTGATTGTAAATAAATGTCACATCATATTTCTCTTGCAAAGCCTCATGCTTGCTTTGCAATTCACACCACTTATCATTCACTAAAACATGTTTGTCTTGCAATTCAAACAAACTAGCTTGTAAAGCATCGTGTTTGCCTTGCAACTCAGACATGTTTGCTTCCAAATCAGCACATCTAGCATGCAATCTATCACAATTATCACAGCTAACAGAAGTGGGTTCATCGACACATACCTGACTTGATGAACTGTCGACATTCGCCATAAAGGCTGAATGGAGAGAAGACGAAGAATAAGCAGCTTGATCCACCAAAATAGATCTTCTTTGAATTCCTGCTGCAGCTTCCTCCAATAGTTCATCAATATTTGCATCGACTGACGCAGTTGATGTGTCATCTTCCTGATCATTCCCTGAAGCGGATGACTCTTCATCTGAACTTCCACTATAACCGGAAGAGTCTTCATCTTCAGAAGATTCACTACCATTGGTGGAAGATTCTCCACCACTGGCGTGTTTAAGATCATTAACCACTTCAGCAAAACAAGCTGTTCCATCAGGTGCATCATTTCCCAACTGGATTGACCAATCACAACCTTCATCTACCTGAACCACAAGTGCCTGGTTGGCATTAGATGGTCATGCTTGACTCTGGTTGTTGACAGGCACCAGTGTTCGTTCGTTGTTCCTTCCTTGGTTCTGATTTGTCCTGTTGCCTTGACCTCGGAAAGGATTCTGGTTCCCATGCTGAGATGGCCTTGTACATTCACGCTTGAAATGACCACGCTCACCACAATTGAAACACTTGACGGCCTGTTTATCGAACCCATACTTGGTGTCTTTCTTGCTTTCTAAGCTGGTTCGGCCTGTTCTTTCCATGAAATCCTTTGCTCGCCTAACAGCACTGGCAAAGGCCCACTTAATATCCATCATCTCCATCTCCTCTTTATCTATCTGCTGATAGTCTTCTTGTGTCAGATTAATATTACCAATCTGACCCTCCACTAATCCACAGTATGCCCTCACCACAGTGTTTAGCAGCTCCATATGTTCTTTTGCTACTTCAACACTGACTTTAGAAAAGCTTGAGGTGTCGAGCCGTACTGTATTTGGCTTTGATTGTTGACCAGCAGATGATGTACTTCCATAACAAGCTTGCTGTTGCTGTTGAGGAGGAAGTGGATTTCCGAATATATCAGTTGTTCTGATTTGTTGTTGCTGTTGTGGTGCTGGTTGAGGAGCTGGATTAAGCAGATTTCCAAACATATCTGTTGTTGGAGGAGGAGTGCCATACAAGCTCGTGCTAGACACAAATGCTGTTTGAATTGGAGCGTGTGAAGATGGTTTTGTAGAAGTGCTAGAAGTTCCATAATAAATCTCAGGATTTTGTGGCACTGCAACTCTTTTTGCCTTGAGAGTTTCTTCCTGATTCTTGTTTTCCAGGAGTTGAGCAAAATCACTGAAACTTGTTGTATCCAAAGTACCATTGTACCTCATAATTTCTAAGAAATTATTCCATTGAGGTGGCAGTGCATCTGCAAACTTCTTCACTATCTCTGCTGAAGTCGTTACCACCCCAGTATTTGCCAATTCAGTTAGCAAATGAGTAAATCGACTTGTCAAATCTCCTAGAGATTCATTTTGCATACAAATAAAACCATCAAACTCTTTCTTCAGCAGTTCTTTTCTCAATTGACGTGTCGCTTCATTTCCTACGCCCCTTGTCTTTAATGCGTCCCACAACCTCTTTGTCGTCTTGTAACTGACAAATTGATGATATATATCTTTACTTAAAGCCTGAGTGAGAATGGCGTATGCCTTCTTTTCCAGATCATATACCTTCTTCTGATCTTCCGTAAGATCTGCAAACGTGGCAGCAGATGATGCAGCAACCTCTATTGTTTGATCGAAATCGGTAATGAACCGCAACCACAATTCTGTATTTTGACCAAGAACGTATGTATGAAATCTACCAAACCATCCCGGATATTCACTTAAGTGCATCAACTTTGGAGGCCTATTCAAACTTCCTGTTTCACTTTCGCTTAGCAAAATGCTTTGAACACTTGGAGCTTGATTTGATACAAATGCCCATTGACCGGTAGATGTAGCATTAGCTTGCGAACTCGAATCCGGAGCTGGAGTACCAAAATACATCTCTGCATTTACCGGAACACCCCACATCGAATTCATTTTTGATCAGCCGAAGGATACCTGTTCGAAAGACTTGAAAAACACAAACTGTTAAACACAAACAGACTAATGATCGAAAGATCAACACCTGTTCGAAAGATCAACAGGGTTCGAAAGATCACTGTTGAGTTTCGAACAATGTTTTTCGAAAGATTCTCCAACCGAAGGATCCTTATCTTTCGAAAAAGTACTGTAGACCGAAAGATATATGTTTCGAAAATATTTATTGGACCGAAAGATAAGTCTCACACTTCGAAGGATGCTCGAAGGATGACTATCTGTCGAACCTCCTTTGGTCGAAAGATGATCTTTCGACTTCGAAGGATATCTTTCGAACTTGCTCTGACACAGTTGACAATGGTGACAGGTAGGTGAAAAGTTGACGGGTTGGTGAGAACTTTCGGCAGAAAGTATGTTCAGACCATATCTTTCAGGTCTGAACATGCAGGTTTTTCACCAACCGGGTAATGTCCAATATTTTAATCAAAATACAACTTTCAACACACAAACACTTTGTAATTCAAAATTTTTAAGATCAAATGTGTATTTTTATCAAGAACACAGCCCAGAAATATGAGATTTCTGATGAACCGAAGGTTTTCCGAAACCCGATTTTGGCCGAAACTTCACTAAAAACCAATGTTTAACATGTGACAAAGAAGAATAACAAGGTTTTTAACAAAACACCAAGCAAAATAACAAGATATTCCAGAAAATATAAACTTCAAACACCCGGAAAATACCCGAAAACACTCGGTTTTAACAAGGAGAAGAGCCAAGGCCCTGATACCACTTGTAGGTCCGACATCGAAGGATAAGCAATCCTTCGTGACACATCCTTCGACTCAAACACATTTCAACCAAAGTGTTGACTGTTTGGCCAAGTCAAACCAGGAGGATGGTTGACTTGGTCAAACTTACAAGACTAATAAAGACATCGTTTTGTATACAGACAAAGTACAGACACAAGTGCACCAACAGCAATGCTTTTTTCTACTATATTCACCAATAATTCTAAATTATCCACCCTTGCTCAGGATTGAACTTGAGACCTCTCCCTTAAGAGGCACATGCCTCTACCAAGTGGGCTAACCACACATTTTTACTCATTACCAATAATTAATCAACACAATGAGGTGAAACTGCAGTAATTTAGTAAATGCGATGAACAAAATAATTCTGTAAATATGAGACTAAAGCCCACCAACGAGCGAATGTAAATGTGGTGGCGATACTAGGCTACAACCCATGACCGTGAGGAACCTAGTCAGCCAATGGATCCATGTGAATAATGGTTAGCGTTTCTAGTTAGCAACAATGGTTAGTAGTACAAATAATAAACAATAACAACTACCACTTAATTACACAATTGAACTTGCATGTACTTGAATAATGATACTTGCAATAATAAAACAATGCACATAATACACCCCAAAACATTTAAATGATAAAAAAAGGCAATTAGGAAAAGATCTACTCACGGGTTGAGTTTTGTGATTCCTTAAAATAAACGCACGATGAAAGAGAGAGAGTTCCAAATGACGAGAACTACCCTATGATATAAGATACAAAAACACTAATATAATATATATTGAAACCACAACTACTTGTATGGAGTAATTTTTAAAATTCTTATTAATCGCAAGGTATGTCTTATGTCACCATGGTTTTCTAGATTTGAAGGATCTGAATGAGATCGGAGATTTATATATATAATAATATATAAAATTGTGAGTGTTACAAATTTGTATCTTGACACATGTTAGTATGAGTAAACATTTTTAAACTTGTATTCTTTTTAATTATATGTGGTCGATAACCAACAAAAGATTCGTTTGGTAGGCAATGATAGGAGATATAGGGAAATCTGGGTTCGATCCTTGAGCCAAACAGGTTTTACCAGTAGTTTCACCGTCGTGTCTATAGGCGGGTGGGTTACCGTGTTTTCTTCTGAATTGGTGGTGAACTCGGGTTACTCTCGGAGTACTGTGTTTGGTCCAGTAGTTACCCCAAGAATGCCAGAGATTGATCATTCTATTGGCCATTAAAAATATTTAGAAACCATAATTATGAGTTGTCACTTCGTACTTTAGTCTTTAAATACAAAGTCCATTTTTTTGCCGATCCAAGTATAAAAACAAAGTAACTTAACAATTTGTTAGGTTAACTAATATATATGGAGGTTTATTTAAAATGTAAGAAACATTATAACCAATGTAAATTTGTACTTTATTTAATAGTTTATACATTTTAAAATTTCTATATTTTTAAATACAAATGTTTATACTATATACATAAAAATATATAATTATTTTTTCATATATTTTTAACATTTAAACTTTTGTCTATACATGTGTAGGTTGTATAAATAATGAAATTTGTTCATATTTATATGTTAAAATTTTGATATATAAATACACATTCTATCTTAAAAGTTTTCTTATGTTTTTAAATTTTTTTGAAGACTTAAAAATGAACTATCTATTGTGTTTTTCTCTTCTTGCATTAAATGGTTTTCTAACACAAACACTCATGTGTATATAATAAAAGATATTATTTATCTACTTACGTATTAATTTCATCGTCATTTTAAAACATGTTGTTATAGTGCAAAAGCCTATTTCTTAACGTAATATAATTAGATGAAATTCTGATTAATCATGCCAAAAGTGAGATGCATCTTTATCTTCAAATCTTGTTGTTTTCCACATTAGTATATTGGAAAGCCAAATGAACTAGATGGTGATATACCCATTTATGGACCACTTAATAAACTTTTTAAATCAAAGCTTGAAGCCATTGATTGTATAGACTGTAAAAGTGGAGTGGTGGATGAAGAATCATGAGTTACGAAAGTATGTGGTCCAAACCAAAAAGGGTTCTCTTTTTTCAATGAGCTTAGCTTAGATTTTGTGTTGTTCAATTGCTTTATGGTCGTCTACATATGTACATTTGGACACATTAACTCTTTTAATAGATATGCAGATATCTAGGGTTTAGAGGTTACCTTTTTCCATCAATACTATTTTCATAGAAAAAAAAAAACAAAAGATAACAATGTTATACATGTATATTACAGGAACCATAATTTATGACTGGTTTTGAAAAACTTCAAATATATGGTTTTAGGTTGACAAGCCCCTACGTTTTCGTTTAAAATCAACATCTATTTTTTTTTTCATATAATTTATTTGAAGGGATATTTTCCAACGAATAATGCATCCTTCTTTATTAATTCTAAAACAATATACATAAAATAAATGTATAAAAGGTTATTATTTTATTATTATTTTTATTGAAGTGTATAGAAGGTAAATTATTTTATTCTTATTTATTATTTTTATGTTTTATTGAAGTAAATCACAATACGGCTCGGCTCGGTTCGACTCGGCTACGAAGTGAAGGCCGTAGTCAAGACATCCTCCTGTCTTGACTCAGTATGCTATTTACTTTGTATTGTACGATGTAAATGCTATTGCGTGTGTGCGGTATGCATTTTAGATTAAGTTTGTGTATTGTCTGTTTGTTTGGCCCAACATGTTGAAGCCCAAGGCCCAAGACCAAGCCCAATATGTGACGAAGTCACTGTTGGCGAAAACCCTTGGACGACGAAGACTCCCATGTGACGAAATCTCTGATTTCGTCGAGCCTTTGCATGTTTGTCGCTGAGTGTTCGTCGGCTTCATGATTTCGTCGTTTGCTTTACTATATAAACACAGACAACAAACAGAAACAAAAAAAGAAGTCTGAATAGATTTCAGAGCGAACACACTGTAAACACATACACACTGAGAGTTTATGAGAGCATCTTGTAAACATTGCTTTGTAACCGTTTTCTAGATTAGTACATTGGAGTGTTAATCGGTGAGTCGTTGTGTTTGTGTTCGTAACTTGGTTTAACTTACCCGTTTGAATTCCGCACTCTCGGGTTCGTCGGAAAACAGGGAATAGAGGTTGACTCGATCCTCCGGATGGACCTACAACAATAAACGTAAATACAAAACTAGATGATTTATGGGAATCAATCCATGGTATATATGTATTACTTCTAGTTAACAGTTTCTTCTGTATCTATTTAGTTAAAGAAATAAAACAAAATTTTGTTACGAAAAACTGTTATACTATTCATTTTGAAAGGTGTTTATTTATTTGAACTTATTAATTTTTTAACTTTTAAATAGGGTTTTTGAAGTAGCTTTCAACTTGTATGCTTTTTTTTTAATCATATATATTATATAGTGATTATTCAGTCTGTTAAATAATAAAATATAATTCAAATAAACTAACTTTTGCATAGACTTGTTAAGGTGTCCTCACTTTCCCAAACAAAGAAAAAAAATCCTTGAATCAACGGCTATGACTTCACTTACTATATATAGCAAGACCATTTAACATGATTCTTAAGGCAAGTACTCTTGTGAAAACCTCCAAGAAGTTGACAAGTGATATACGAATAAAACAATTAATTTATACCATCCAAATTCATACAAACTAGTACTTTCAGGCTTTATGTCTCAAGGACATATTAATTTTGCATCTATTATTTTATTTACCTTTTACATTTAAGCTGGTAGATTTTGTTATTGTTACGTAGACCTTAATTTCAGTACATACTAAACAATTTAAATAAAAATAATTTCATGCTTTATGTATTATGAAAATGACTGTAAAACCTAACCAGGCGACTTAAAATCAAAACTAACCCGTACAAACTCTGACACACAATGTAACAATTCTCTCATTTATATATTCATATTTATTTTTATTTTTTTATGATTTTACCGTTTATCCTTTTGGATTGATATTTAAGTATCTTAATCAGGTCTTTCAATTATTTCTCGTATATTAATGATAGTCACAAATTATTTCTTTTGAATTATTTATTTTCAACTTTTTTTTTATGATAAATGCCTCACCCATGTTTAACAGATTGAAATATGGAATAACAGAATTTAAATTCAACTTGCATGTGTTATATATTTTATGTGTATATGGCTAACTTTTCAGACACCATAACCGGGTTTTTTTAATTAATATATTAAATATTAGTAATTACTGAAAATAAAAAATAAATTATAGTTTGCAAGTGCAAACATTTTAGAGAGTATATGTCTAATGGTCCTTTCAGTAACCATATAAAATCACTTAAAATTAATTACAAAAACATTTTAGAGAATATATACTATTTTTTTTAATTTTTTTATACATCACTATTACCAAATAAAATTTAAATACGTAAAGGTTCAAGGTTCACTAAAAAGCATAAGAAAAAAATGTTTGTTATCATCACAAATACGTACAAGGTTCAACTAAGGCACATATAATCTCTTTTGGGGTATAATTATAAAGGCAAGCAAGCAAACAAGCTTACTTTTAGATAACAAATAAAAATACACAAATAACATCACTCATATGACTGCAAAGTACAATTTGAGAATATCCAAATATTAATTTATGTCCTTAAAAACATGTTAAGGTCATGGTTTTGTTGAACTCGAAATATAATATATATGAGAGGGTTTGCTTTGAGTTTCTTTTAATCAAGCTTTACTCATTTCTTGAACAATGCAGCCCTTGATCTTGGTCGCTTCTCCGATCCTTGCCCGCAGTTCATCTACATACAATCCAAGATGTTTAAGCTTTACATGATTCTAGCATTTGTTCAATGTATATGTATGATGAATCTTTTAATCGGTATTTATACAAAAAAGAAGAAATATATATGTTTGAATTAGCTCATCACAAATATTATGATATCCTGTAATCTATTAAAATGAGAGAAATTAAGAATGAATTAATTAACATACCTCATCAAGTTTAGCTTGGTGATTATTTGCTTCCAGCATTAATCCAAAATGAATGTGAGGGAAATGCGCCCACTATTTTCCAAGAGAATTTATAGTGTTAATTTATAAATCAAATATGGGCATATAAGACACACATATATGTATATACATGTATTGACACAAGTACTTGACATTGTGAAAGCCACCAAACAATAAAAAATAAAGTGGAGTATGCAGAAAATTGCTACCATGCGCACTTACATTTTTTGCAGCAGTACTAAAAGCTTCCCTATGGCTTATATCTGGATTATTTGCTTTTATCCTCTGGATTTCCTCTCTACAAATGCCCATATTTTAGTTAATTAGTTTGATAAATAAAAAAATCAAACTTCAAATTTCCTTTAGTGTAACTCAAAACCAAAATAAAAAAAAATTAAATGGGATATGGATAGATTGGTGTTCTTACTTTATGAACTGGTTGTATGCAGAAGGAACGCGTTGCCTCTTTTCGGGAGCTGAAAAATGCACATCCATGTTGTTAGATTCGAAGAACCAAAAATACTGTGATGAACATTGATATTGAAATTAGGTGTATGATATATACGATTTTATAACCAATCTATTCAGCTGTTTTTATTGAATAATTTTGAAGTTATATTAAAATTTTGTACATTTTATATAACGAGCGAGGAGATGAATCAACTTACGGCGATTGATCTTTTGGTCAGTAGTCATGGAAACCGGAGACGGCCTCATTGGCATCCTGCTGTTGTATTTTGAAGAGGTACCCAAATCAACCCTATAATTTGGGGGAGTGTGGGTTGGAGCCTTCTGAAATATCAAGAATTGAAGACTTAAGTATCCTTAAACTCATGTAAATGGCTACTTTTACTTCAAACTCTTTAGTTTTTACTTCATCTATATGTCTATAATAAGCAAATTTAATTTTTTATAGCGTAAGTATTGGTATATATCAGCCACCAAAGTTTGCATTTTCACTTGAAATTGCTACTTTTATATTATGTAAATAACAAAAAAAAGAATGCAATGCTTAACTTTCTTTGTATACGACTCGTTAAAATTATGAAGATGTCACAACGACATGTATTTAGAAATTCATGAAATGCGTAACTTGTATGTTATTGTATCAACTTTCGACCTACATAGAAAACTACTAATAACTAAACTCTTGATGAGATGATTTATATAGCATAAACTTGATTATAACACTAAAATTATAGCGAGTTCAACAATTGACAAGATACAACTACAAACTCGAGGTTAACCTAATCTTATTGTTTTTTTTCTTCTTTTGAACGTCGAAAGATCTAAAATATTGTTGGTGTAATTAGAATAGGAGTAACATTTGCCGTTCAAAAAAAAAAAAAAAAAAAAAAAAACAGACAAACAAGAGCTGGAGTTGAAAAACCCAAAATAACACGAGCTACATAATTACATTTCAAACATTCATATCGCACTATCTGCCCGATATGATCGAGTGGTTCCACAGGTAGCATGATAATACTAAAGTTGTCCGTCAGTAATCCAAATTTGTCGTTGAAAAAAGAAAACTATCTACCTGATTCAAACTGAGTATTAACCCACAAAAAGGACAACTCTTTTCCCACACCGCCCCCTTGGGCTTGTCGCGGCGCTTCCGGCATCTCCATGCCGTTTGAGACGGGGCAAAAGGTGGGCCACCCCATTAATTGTGTGTATTGTTGTGTGATAAAGTGGGTCGTCCCTAAGAAGATTGTCCTCCACCCATGAGACGTGACGCCTACGTAGCGGTTAGTTCTTAAAGGGACTACCCAAACCACACCACATCTCATTGTTATTTACTTTCGGTTTTTACTTTTGGAAATGATGTTTCTGAATAAGAGATGAAAGTGAACTAATAACATTGAAGTGACTGAATCAGTTTGGGATACAAAAGTAAAAGTAAAATAATACAAAAACATCTCAGAATTGAATGACACTTGCTGTCAACAGTGTCCCAAACATATCCACCACCTCGTTCATATCAGAGGTGAGAGAGACGGGGCTTGCAGAAGAAAACGACAAGATCTTGGTGCAAAGAAAATAAAAGAAACATATAATACTACTTTTGATATTAAAATCAGTTTAACAAACATATAATACAAAAAGGACTAGGGTTTTCAAATATACTAATTTAATGATAAATATTATTGAAGAAAGAGAGAATACTGACGCATTTTATACAGATGTTGGCCGCAAAAATAAACCCTATGGAAAACGGCGGTTAGGGTTCTTGGATCTATGATGTAACAGCAATAAAAAAGGGTTGAAAAGAGGAAAAACAGTCTGGTTTGTGTGGTCTTTAGATTATCCTATGTATGACCTAGAGTAAGTAGATCCCTATCTACTGATAATTTCTTCAAAAAGTAACAAAATTTAATGAGCTGAACTGAAACCTAACATTTGCATTTACCCAATCTCCATTTGAGTTTGACTTTTGAAAGTTACAAGACAAATATTTATTGTTTTTTTTTTCTGAATGGTAAATTTGGATAAATTGACGGACTACTGGAGTATTATCATGTCAAGAGCGGAACCACATGATTATATTCATTTTCACTAGACAATAATGCTTATACATCTATTTAGGAGGAAACCATCTTATGGAAATCGAATCCAGTACCTAATGGTCTTTTAGCCTTATCCTAACTTAATATGCCAGTAGGCTAATAATGCCATAGGCATTATTTACTGTTCTCATTTGTATTTTTTGCAATAAAGAGAAAAAAAACCCACTACATTATAGATTTTGTATTGTTTGTTTAATTTTCGGGTTAACTTGTAAATCTTAGTGATTAATAAAATTTCTATTCACCGTTCAAAAAAACATTATAGATTTGATCGGTTTCTTACCTTTTTATATTTCAACTTAATTTCAACATAGTATAGAAAATAAGAATTTTAAGAGAAACCTTGATGAAAAATGATTTTACTTGCATTCTCATCTTGAAGAAAAATTATTTTGTACTTTGAGAAGATAGACCATTCCATTTAACAAAAAGAAGTAAGATTAACTGTTTCAATTTACTTCATAAAAAGGTAGTACAAATTAATAACATTGGTGCCAATTTTGAATTGGAGCTTAACATCTTGAAAGAGACAGTTTTGATTATTATATATGAAATTGATCTAAACTAGAGTATAATAAAAGAAAGTCACCTGATTATGGTGAGGAGAAGTTGAATGATCTTGGGAGGTGGGATTGGAATTTGAGAGAGACTGGTGAAAGGCAGCAGCCATGCCCATATTCACAGACCACAGATTGGTGCAGTGTCCACATCTTACTGTCACTATGTCAAATAAGCTGCTGCATGGTACACTCACCTGCATTTCAACCAAACATCAATTATTACCTCCAAATCAAGAATACCCATTTCAGAAAATCAATCAAGAACACAAATTGACCATTTAATTTTGGTCATAAAATCTAAAATAAGACTTTTAGGGTTCCAAAGATTAGAATTTTATGATCAAGTGTCCTAAAAGAATGAATTTAAGTTTTTTTAGGGCGATTGTATTGTATTATATTATATTATAAAAAATAATATAATACGACTAGCACGATGCTAGACAAATTAGTACAAGATACATAAAGAAATGAGAAAAAACCCGTCTAATTAACCAAGACAAATTGCATAAATTCTCTCTATTTTTAATCCAATTAAACGAGAAAAACTTATTTTCCTCCACTGTTTTCGAAGGGGAACGGTGAAAAATAAGGCGTTCGAAGTGCCGCTCAAACAACAAATTAGGGATACTATCATATCATACGAAAGATCAATTTTTCAAGGGCCAAAGCCAATTACAAGAGGTACAACTCTTAAAAACACTTGAAGATAAAAAAAATCAGGAAAAATGAACCAAGAAACCAAAGCAAATACTAGCTTAAGAAATGAAGAATATTTGTATTTTTTTTTTTGCTTGAACATGTATATAATCTTGATCAAGAGCCAGAAAAGAAAAACCCTAGCCTTTTGTAAGTACTCACATGCAATGATATTGAAGGGTGCTACTCTAATGGCCATTTTAATTTGGTCAAGATTTAAATCAATTGTTTTTTTATAATGGAAAATCTCCACAGAGAAAGAAAATCATCGAATGGTTCTTGTCCTTGTTACTAGTCATTCGAGTACCGTCCTTAGCTCTTGTGAGAGAGAGAGAGAGAGAGAGAGAGATAGAAGTTTCAGATATTTGAAGGACTTTCACTTTTGACTGCAAGCAGAAGAAGTAATAAGGAAAAGAAAGTCTCAAGGGATGGAGACTTGACTATATGAGTTTGTATATGCATCCAAAGTGAAAAAGAAGACTTAATTTCAAATGGATCAATTTGTTTGTTTCCAATATGATCTCAATCAAAAATCCATATGCAGCTACTTATCATCTTTTATCATTTTATAGCCCTCAAATTATGCAAAAACTCCTCCTCCTCTTTCTTCTTTTTCTTCTTTTCAACTCTCTACATACACAACACAAATCACAGAAAAATAACAAAGATAAGAGTGTTTACCGCAAGAACAATATTGCAAAAGTTACAAGGTATATAACGCAGTTGCTCAGATGCTGCTGCTACATCTATGCAGCTGCTGCTTGACATCTCTCTCTCTCTCACAAAACTTTCTCTCTCTAAGATCAAAGATACTCTCTACAAAATCTTTGTGTCTGAGGGTTGAAGTTGTGTGATCACTACAGTGTTCTCTGGTTTCAAGTTGTTTCTATTTATAGATGAAGAAAGAGATCAAGAAATTACATATATAGATATATTATATTATGTGTATATATCTGAGGGAGAGAAAGGGGAAATTAGTAAGAAGGGAAATGGGATAGGATCCAAAGAGTTAAGGGGCAAAGGCATTATAGCAAAAGGTAGGTTCAGATAGTGCCTGCGGGGCCTCACCCATGCACCTAAATCAGCACAAATTTATCTCTCTTGGTCAAGCCATTTACTTGATACATCATATTTACCGACAGAATTACTTAAATAAATCAATATAATTAGAAACTAGATTAGGATTCCGTGTATTATACGTATTAAATAAATGTAATGTTATATACTAAAAGTTATGACCAGTTTCAACGCTTCTAGCAGTAATCGGACAAATGGAGAGAGAAGGTGAGAGGGTGAGGGCGGCAACGCCAGAAACCGGCAGAAGCGAGGGGGAAGGAGTTCGGTGGTCAAGTTCTACGTTGCCAACATTCCGGCGGGGTGTAGACCATGGGATCTCGCTACGTCGCTCCAGGGTTTCGGCGATATTGCAGGAGTATACAAAGCGAGAAAGAGAAACAAAGAAGGACTGAAGTTTGGCTTTGTAAGCTTTAAAGATGTCGCTGACCGGAAGGAAATGGAGAAGTTACTGAAAGGGGTCAAGGTGGGTAGGAACACTTTGAAGGTTAACCTTGCTAGGTTTGCTAATGAGAATGTATCAGTTGGAGAAGGAGGGCAAAGGAATGGATAAGCAGTGGTAACCCAGCCCCGGGAGTCCGAGCCCAAACTACGACAGATAAGTTCATCCGACCTGCTTTCTCCTACAGTAATGCACTGGTAATCCAGAAGGAAAAGCCATCTCCGGAGAAGGTGATTCTCATCGACCCCGGCGTGTAAGCGTTCGCAAGTCGATATGGTAAAAGTCTGGTAGTTAGGGTCCAGGACTTCAACACTCTCATCTCTATTAAACATAAGTTATCATCGACTGGAGTGTCTGGGGTGGAGTTACAGTAGGTGCGGGGTTTTAACCTCTTACTGTCGTTTGCCAGTGAGGGTGAGGCTAGGAGTTTTCAAAGTAATCGGGTGGGCTGGGAAGAATGGTTTTCACACAGTGAAGTTTGGATGGGTCAAGGGATGGCATTTGAAAGGATTGCTTGGCTACATATCCATGGTGTCCCGTTACATCTATTATCCAATGAGGTGTTCAAAACCATTTGTGATAGGTATGGAAGTCTGGTTCAATATCCTCAATTTTCATAGGATGATAGAGACCTCTCAGTCGAATGCTTGGGGGTTTTGGTCGGAGATGGGAGGAGAATAGCGGATGAGGTATCTCTAAAGTGGCAGGACAAGGTGTACCGTGTCTGGGTTTCGAAATATTTGGGATATTGGATACCCGATTGTCTAGAAGAGGAAGATATTTCGATGTTTTAGACCGAGGTTGAGTCATCTAAGATGCCAGATAAATTGTCTGACTGGAAGTCGTCGGAATTCATCGCCGGGGATAACGAGGAGTTGGAGGAAGGAGAGGTGGAGTCAAACTCAATCTATTTTGATTCGATAAACTCAACGTTTTGTTCGAACAACTATACATAGGGCTGTAAATGAACCGAACGTTCAGCGAACAGTTCGTGAACCGTTCGGCGGGAAGTTCGTTTATGTTCGTTCATTTAATAAACGAACGAACATGAACAAGAAATTTCTTTCGATTAGTTAAATGAACGAACATGAACAGAGGTCTCGTTCGTTCGATTGTGTTCGTGAACGTTCGGTAAGGTGTTCGTGAACATTCGTTGATTTGTGTTTGTTTATGTTCGTATGTTTTTGTTTTAATTGAAGATCTTTGTACTTCTTATATTTTATTTGTACCTTTTATATTATTAAACTTTTATTTATTTTATTTCCCTAACAATTAAACTAGGAAACCCACTTTCACCTTGTTTGTGCGTCATTTCCCTTTCATCTCTCATTATTTACATACACGAATACGATCGACCTCCGTTCCACAATAAGGGATTCCAGTTCGAGTGCTACTCTCTGGGCCATCTATCTTTATCCTTCGTCGAGTTCGTCAAATTTATTTGTGTTCGTTTGTGTTCGTGAACCGTTCGCGAACAAGCTCATTTCCTTAATGAACGAACACGAACATAAAATCTCGTTCGGTAAGTGTTCATGAACCGTTCATGAACACATTTATTTCCTTAACGAACGAACACGAACAAGGCTTTGTTCGTGTTCGTTCGGTTCGTTTACAGCCCTAACTATACATGCATATCACCGTATACGTTTTAGATGATATTCTCCGACAAACGCAACATCCATTTTACATACCCAAAACTTTGATCATTTTATATGCTTAAATTCGTTGTATTCAATTCATACCAAATACGCAATCGTCGTCATTTACGCCTATACTTATATTTACACTTATACCCACATTCATATTCATACTTACATTTTATGTTCATACTTATACTTATATACATATCCATACTCATACTATTACTTATATTCATACGCATGCTTACATTCATACTCATATTCATACATTCGTACCTATGCGTGAGCGTAACCCGAGGGGTTCACTTACGCTGGTCACCTACATACTTAAATATAAACATGCTTATATACTACATCTTTATACGTACACATTCTTATTTTCAAATTTATGTGTACCATGATTCATACACAACTAGTACAAGCTATGCGGATCATGCGATGATCAAAATAATCGCGGGTGCACACGGGATTATAGTAATAGGCGCATGAGAATCATAGAGTGTACTATTGTGTATGGTAAGACACGGAACGTAACATGACACCGAATAAAGAAACAGACGTAACATGGTTAAAACATAGTGGATACGCCGCTGGTACTTCTTATATATAAGTGTTTTCACCATGTTACCAAACTTTCGTAAAACGTGCCATGAGAAGTTCGGTGTTTTGCAGACCCATTTAGACCCGATACAAACTTAAACAACTCATAAACGCATTGCTAAACGCGCGATATCCGATTATCCACGACAAGGCCTCATTCTAAACACATCAATTTTGTTTGTCCAATATACATACCATTCTTATACTCGCATTCGTTTACTAGATCAATCATTCACACTTATACCTCCATTACTCCCCGTTATTCTTTGTCTTTTAAACAAACCTCGTTTACAAACAATCGGTTTAAACATTTGAATCCTAAAATACTTTCTTACTTAAAAAAAAAACTATTTTCCAATCATTATTTTTGTGCAACATACTTAGTTGGTCGTTACCTCCAAAACCATTTTATTTAAGATACATAGCTTTCTCGTTTTTCACCGATAAAGAATTCTCTACAAAACTGAGATTATCAATACTCTTTAAAACCAACGAAGCTTATCTTTCAACCTACAGTGCGGCCACACTTTTCATCAAAATACATACTGTTTTATACGAAAACTTTCTTCGTAAATATTATATTTTAAAATACCTCTTCATTGAGATATTCAAACCTGTTTAAACTCGCTTGTCTATACACACACATGCACTCTTTACTTATCGTAATAATATTCCTCTTTTATACAAATTATACCTTCATTTATTCATTATACTTATACACCTTGATTCATTATACATTTGATACCTTATTCAAGATTCCTGTAAACGTATAATAAACTTGCAAATATGTATCATGCGTACACGATTTATACGCTTTTACTCTTGATTTTACGTCATTGAACACCCACAAACACTTATTTATACTTATTCATACTTTTACATATGCTAAACTTACGTAAAACTACCTTATACTTTACCTTTGTTACTAAAATACATTAAAATTTATCAAATATAAACTTAAGGGACCGAAATTGCCATTTATCAAACTTGATTCCTGGAACGTCGACCCATCGCGTCGTGCGACAGGGATAAGTCTCCTCGGTCGCAGCCCGCGACCCCTATCGATCCATAGATTCTCCTCAAAAGCTCGTGTATTGGTCAGTTTTGTGCTTGTTTGTTATGTTTTTCTCCTTAATTACACCACCTAACTAACCCTAAACCTCTCCTATATAACCCACTTTATTCCCACACATTTTCCACTTTACAAACACCTCAAACCTCACCTAAAACATTCTAAATCAGCAGCTTATTCTCTGATTAAACTCATATTCAAGGCAGATTACAAAAGTGAGTTCAAACTCACCTATCTTCATTTTACTTCACTTTTCTACTTGTTTCTTTCATCTTAACACTTGGAACACCTCTAGGAGTGTTTCCATAGGTTTTCCATGGAAAACCAAGATGGAACATTACCATATTTGAGGTGTAAAGTGTAAGAAACTTTCTGCTTTGATAAAAACATTTGTAAACTTTCTTTAAACTTGAGTTTTCTTCAAACTAACCTATGTTCTTATGCTCCTAATCAAGTCTATGATTAGTGAGCCTAACTAAGGTTGTTTTATACGAATTCAGAGGTGTTTACTCACTCCAAACTTTCTGTTTTTTAAGGGTTTTAAACCCACAAGTGTTGTATCCTCCAAGCTTGTTCTTGTAACAAGACTTGAGTTGGTAGTGTGTGATTACTTGGAAGCTTGGGCTATCCTACTATCAATCTCCCACCTCACTTGATGATTTGTCCCTTGAATAATATGTACCTTTCATTTCTATTTTATTTCATTCATGACCATCCTTGTTGTCCTCGTGACAACTTGTGCATTGGTGAATCTACGAAAGAGGTATTAAAGGACGGTTATCCTCCTACCTCCATGCGTGTATTCTATGATATTCCATGATGTATATGTTGGACTTATTATACTCTATATACTATATAAAATGTATATTAAATATATGTAAACATAACCGAACCCTTGATAATAATCAAATGATTATTTGTCTTGGTAATAAGTTATTTTATCTAGGCCTTAGATTTCTCGTTACGATTCTAATGGGTATCTTAACCCATGAAATCACATCAACCCTTCCTTTAAACTCCAATCCAAACACATTCATTCTCCTATTCTCGTTAACTCGTCAACACTTGGATAATCGAAAGACTTAGCAAATTTTGTGAGTACACTTGACCCCTTTTGCTTTTAATACACTTTGGGTGCAACATGTTTTATTTGTTAAAATGCATAATTTACACAAATATGCTTTATACAATCAACCCTTCGCATGAGGGGGAGTCCCCTCCGTTCGAATGTCGTCTGTTTGTGCGGACAGAACTTCGTTTCGATCGTTTTAACTATTAAACAGTCATGTTGTGAGTTCAGTTGTGTTATTAAATTATATTATATAGTATGGTAACAGTCCTATAGTCATATAGATCGCAAAAGTCATGTATGGAGGTAATAACGGCATTATAAGTTCACCAAAGCGCAAGTTCGTTAAATAAGCTAACAAACCGGTTGGTCATGAATAACAGAATGTAAACGAAAGAATTTAAATACTAAACAACCGAACAAGGACAACCCGGGTGTTCCGTCTCAACATGTTAGAAAGGGATGAAACAGGGCCTTTCGTGCGAATGGCTGGCCCAGTCGCATGAAGGGTGTATCCCTTAGTGCGAATGGTCTGCCATTCGTGCGACTGGTCTTGTTTCGGGATGAAAACAGTTCTGTTTTGTTTGAACGGTTCATTCTTCTTGGTTGGAATCGACCTCAACACTAACCCGCAACTATAAGCTTAGCTTGTGAGCTTGGTGAGTTCATGATTCTGCCGATATCAGAAAGTTTGTTTAAAAAGTTTTGAAATAAAGAACTTCGACCTTAAGCTTGTACCTCAAAAATGGTGAGTTTCATTGCTCAGACTGCCATGGCAGGTCTGTGAATACTCCCAAGAGAATAAACAAGCTGCAAGATGAAAGAACTTAGTAGAAATATAGAAGAAAAATCATAGAAAAGATGAAATTAGTGAGCTTAGAACTCACTTGGAAGGTTCTGGTAGTGTTCAGCTCGTGATACCTGATTTTAGTAAGTTGGGAGAGATTTTCGGAGAATGGAAGGTGAGAAGTGAAGGTGAGGGTTCGTATTTATAGGTTTAATGGGCTTAGGAACGAATGGGCTTTGGGGCAATTGGGCCTTTGGACGACTGGGATTTTGGGGCGGAAGGCCCCTTCGTGCGGATGGGGCTCCATTCGCACGAATTGCCCAGTTCTTCGAAGGTTCGAGTTTGTTTTCGTTTGCTTTGCTGATTTTAAGCGTTTTAAGCATGTAAGTGCAATGCATAAGTGTAATGTATGAATAGGTGCATCTATAAATTGAATTTGCATGTATAACAAGTATGTATTTGTGTATATTAAGTTTGCATGTATAATGAATGTACAACAAGTGTGTATGAATTATGTATAACACAATGTATAAAAAGATCGAGTTTTATTATGATTCTAGTCTTGGATTATAATGCTTGGAAAAGAAAGACGAATACAAGGATTAAAAGTTTCCATAAATTGAAATACAGACAATCTTTCTAAATGAGGAAAGTTCCAAAAAGCAAGGCGTTACAGTCTCCCCTCCTTTAGGAAATTTCGTCCTGAAATTTATTCAAGAGGAAGGTGTAATGAACAGGTGCGGATACTTAGTCTTCATCTCACTCTCAAGTTCCCAAGTAAACTCATCGCCACATTTTCCTTCCCATCGTACCTTATCTATGGGAATTCGACTGTGCCTCAATTGCTTGACTCATCGATCCATGATCTCGACAGGTTTCTCCACTAAGTGCAAAGTCTCGTTGATTTGAAGATCTTCGAGTGGGACTTGAAGTCCTTCTTCATCTAGACATTTTTTTTTAAGTTTGAGATGTGAAAAGTTGGGCAGACATTGTTGAGCTCTTGAGGTAGGTCCAGTCGATACGCTACCTTGCCAATCCTTTTGAGAATCTGGAAAGGGACTACGTACTGAGGAGCGATTTTTCCTTTCTTACTAAAGCAAACTACACCCTTCCAATGGGATACCTTGAGAAGCACAAACTCACCAACGTTGAATTCCAAAGGTTTGCGTCGCTTGTCAGCATAACTCTTTTGTCGGCTTCTGGCTTTAAGCAAGTTGTCTCGAATCTACAAGATCTTGTCCGTCGTCTCTTGTATAAGCTCGGGGCCGGTGATTTGAGCTTCTCCAATCTCGTGCCAACAAATAGGCGAACAAAACTTACGACCATACAATGCCTCGAATGGTGCCATTTGGATACTCGCGTGATAACTGTTATTGTACGACAATTCTATCAAAGGAAACTGCATATCCAAGTTGCCACCAAAATCGATTACGCAAGAACGAATCATATCCTCTAGAGTTTGGATAGTACGCTCGGTTTGACCGTCGGATTGAGGATGGAAAGCGGTACTAAGATTAAGATGAGTACCAAGAGCGGATTGAAACATTTACCAAAGACGAGAGGTAAATTGACCATCATGGTCTGAGATGATGTCAGTGGGGATACCATGACGACAGATGACTTCATCTATGTAGATACGAGCCAATTTCTCGAGTTTGTAATCTTCACGAATGGGGAGGAAGTGAGCAGACTTGGTCAATCGATCAATGATTACCCAAATACTATCATGGCCAGAAAAAGCACGGGCAAGCTTAGTGATAAAGTCCATTGCGATACTCTCCCATTTCCAGATAGGAATTTCTGGTTGTTCGAGTAAGCCAGAGTGACGTTGATGTTCAACTTTCACCTTAGAGCAAGTGATACACTTCGAAACAAAGGTGGTGATATCTTTCTTCAAGCCATGCCACCAATAAGACGTACGTATGTTGTGGTACATCTTATCACCACCAGGATGAATAGAATATCGAGACTTGTGTGCCTCCTTCATTAAGAGTTCTCGAAGTTCATCACGATTAGGAACCCAGACGCGATCGAGATAGTATAAGATACCATCGGATTTGGTTACGAGTTGATTTTCAGCACCACATTTCATCTCGTTATAGAGGTTACTCTCATTAACCGATTAATATTCAGCTTCTCGAATGTGGTTTCAAAGATCATCCACGAGTTGAAAACATCGAATAACCTTAACATGAGTTTTACGACAAAGAGCGTCGGCCACGACATTCGCTTTGCCTGGATGGTAGTGAATCTCGTAGTCATAGTCGTTTAACAATTCTACCCAGCGACATTGATGCATGTTAAGTTCCTTTTGATTAAAGATGTGTTGAAGGCTCTTATGGTCGGTGAAGACCACATACTTGGTACCATAAAGGTAGTGTTGCCATACTTTCAATGCAAAAACAACCGCACCAAGTTCAAGATCATGCGTAGTGTAGTTTTTCTCATAGATTGTGAGTTGTCTTGACGCATATGTGATAACCTTGTCCAGTTGCATAAGAACGCAACCAATACGTTGGTTTGACGCAGCGCAATACACGATGAAATCATCATTTCTATCGGGAAGAGCAATGATAGAAGCATTGCAAAGCATGTCCTTGAGGGTTTGAAAAGACTCCTCTTGCTTGGGAGCCTAAACAAAAGGTTTATCTTTTTTAGTCAAAGAGGTGAGAGGAACGGCGATTTTCAAAAAGTTGGAAATGAATCGACGATAATAACCAGCCAATCCAAGGAATGAATGAATTTCGGACGGAGACTTAGGAGCGATCCAATTCTTCACCGCTTCGATTTTTGCAGGGTCAACGTGAATACCAAGTTCGTTGATGACATGACCATGAAATTGAACTTCTTTCAGCCAAAATTCGCATTTGGAGAATTTGGCATAAAGTTGTTCAGTACACAAGAGTTCAAGGATAAGACGCAAGTGTTGCTCGTGCTCTTCTTGTGTCTTGGAATAGATAAGAATATCGTCGATGAAGACGATCACGAAATGGTCGAGATAGAGCTTGCACACACGGTTCATCAAGTCCATGAACACCGCAGGTGCGTTGGTCAAACCAAAAGGCATGACCACGAACTCGTAATGACCATAACGTGTATGAAAAGCAGTTTTGGGCATATCTTCTTCGAGGACTCGATGTGACAACTCAAACTTTCAAGGTTTGTGCAGTTTAATCCCGTAACCCTAACTTCTCATTATTCCTATTCAATGTTCCTTGTTTAGATGATATTTGTTTTGTGTTTTGTGCTATTATAATATTGTTAAACCTAAACGCACATTATAACCCCGTTAAGCATTGTACTTTATATTTGGGCCACGAGTGTGTTGGGCCACACACACAGCTTAGGCCGCAAATACGTTTGGGCCACACACACACCCTCTAGCTTGCACCCTACTTCTTTAAACTACTTCGGCCCACACATCATAAGCCCAAACCTAGCCCATTCCCAAACCCATTAGTGATGTTATGTTAATCATTGTGTAGCAGTTATATTAAGTTGAAAAGTTACGTAACAAACAACCCTATTTCCTTCCTTGTTCCTCTCGGTGACGGCAGCAAACAAAACCCCTCCTTTTGCGAACTACGGCTGTCCCTAGGTCATCATCACCCGAAGCCCTTCTTCTCCTCTCTTGTATTCGGGTACGTTCGGTATAATGCTTGTAGATTAATTGGGTGTGTTTTGATCATTCGAATATGTTGCATGGATAATGGATAACATGAAACTGTTTAATGTGCATGGATCGATTATGGGAAGGGGTCATGTTAATTAATGTGCATAAGATATTTATCTGATGAGAATGTGTAGTGAACGATCAAATTGTTGTTTTAGGTTTCATGTTAATCAATGATGTTTGTGTGGTTATATGGTAGTTTTACTTATTGAATTGATGGAATAATCATGATGCTGATTAGTTCAGTGACGTATATTATTAGGTTTGATTTAGTTTAACTTGGCTGAATATTGACAACTATGATATAATTATTAGAGATGGTTGGGTCAATGGGTATGGGAAAGGAATGGATCATGATATGATATTCGTAAAAGTCTGCTTTATGATAAAGGGTAATTAATCGATAAAAAGGGATCTTTAGAGCATGAATATGAACATGAAAACGTGAAACGGATAGCCTATTATTTCTAAAGGATAAAATTGGAAGTAAAGCAATTATATAGATATGTTATTGCTATGTGGGTTTTGCCGAGCGGGTTGCGTATTCGTAGCGGGCCATATAATTTGGGTCGTACCATTAAACGGGTTTACACACATGCACATTTTCGTTGGGTCGCACTTTATGTTTGGACCGAGGGAGTAACATAGGGCCGCACCCTAAACGCCGGGCCACAAGCCCAGCTGGTTACACAATAGAGATCGGGGCAGCCGCACATTCTGGTGGGCTGGGCCAGATGGGCCACTTATCCTTTTTGTATTTAGGATGCATGAAGTTGTAAAGTGAACTCGGGCCGAAGGGTTATAATTAAGTACACCAATCTTAAGTGAATCCTTAACATGTTTTGTTTACATACTTGTGTGTTGAAAGACTAAATATTGGATGTTCTGCATGCATGAAATCATGAATCGAATCTACCTATTAACAGAACACATGCTAAGTGATTACTTGTTAATATTGGGTTGATGGATTTACTAGTATGATTTGAACTATATGTGTATACTATGTGCATCTTGGCTGTGTGATATATGCGCAATGAATACATAAATTGATTGTACGTGAAATATGTGGACTATGTGCACCAAAGACTGATTGTTGTCGGTAACTATTCTAGGACGTGTTTGAACAGTTGATAAACGGGTACCTAATCTTACCGAGCAAACCAAAGGCGAGTTCATCTCTTTGAGCGTGCGTCTCGGTGGTTGGGACAATCATTGGGTATCCCTGAAAGGGATGGGTTTTGGGGTAAATCAATCGGGTATTCCTGAGAGGAATATGTTTTGTGGATAAATCTGGAATGTTGAATAATATACTCATCATGTCACCCTTAAAGTCCCTCCTTGTTGTTTGTTACCTGAGAGGTAACAGAGTATTAGTTGGTAGCGCTACTTAGGTTTGGCACCCTCAACCCGTACCTGAGAGGACGGGTGTCAACTAATGACTCAGTCATGCCCAATGCTTTGATAGGAGCATTGGGGAAAGGGCAATGTAAATCAGGAGCCGTCTTGTATTCGAGGTATTATCAACATTTGTAATCAATGAACTGATCTAAACACTTGGTAACTAACGTTTTCGTAAAACTATGAACTCACCAGCGTTGTCTGATACACGTGTGTGCATGCTCGCAGGTTATTTGATATGTGTGGATGTGGAACTTGCTGTCTGGGATGCTGGAGTGGTCATGGGTCGAGATACATGGAAACTTGAAATGGGACTAGTTAATTACATACACTTGGGTTTTGGTTAAACTTTATATTATGCTTCCGCTGAACATAATGAGTTATAATTAATGTTTTGTAACACTTTATATTATTGAATGAAAGTTTTGATTCGAAATCTTGTTAAGAGTTCAATGTGATTAGTGGCTAGATCCTGGTACGTCACACGCCTCGCGGGGGGATTCCGCATGTGGTATTTTGGGGGTGTGACACTCGAAGTTGATGATAACCAGAATGAAAATCGATCTTGGAGAAACATGTCACGCCTTGAAGTTGATCGAAGAGATCGTCAATATGAGGTAGAGGATATCGGTTTTTGACTGTAAGCTTGTTGAGCTCATGATAGTCAATACACATCCAAAAAGATCCATCTTTCTTATTGACAAAAACGACAGGAGCACCCCAAGGAGAAGTACTAGGGCATATAAAGCCTTTATCAATAAGTTCTTGAAGTTAGCTAGATAGCTCTTGCATTTCTGAGGGTGATAAACGATAGCGAGATTTAGCAACAGGCGTAGCGCCAGGAACTAAATTGATACTAAAGTCAGCAAAACGAGGTGGAGGAGGACCAGGTAAATCCTCAGGAAAAATATCTGAAAAATCGTAAACAACAGGAACATCACTCACGCTTGGACCCTTATCCTTATTTTCCACAGCGTGGGCAAGAAAGACGAGTAATCCTTGCACAAGTACTTGTTCGCTTGAGTACACGACATAATCTTGAGACCTTTAGAAGGTTTCTCACCATAGACGTGTAGAGAGTCACCACCAGGAAGAGGAAGACGAATAAACTTCTCAGAACAAACGACTTCAGCACGAACTCGCGTAAGCCAATCCATGCCTACTATGATATCAAAACTAACCAATTGCATGGGTATGAGGTCAATCGAAAACTTGTGATCGTTAAGATTCAAAGAACACTTAGGAAGAACATAATCGATAGTGACGGACTTACCATTAGCGACTACGACCGCGAATGATTTGGGCAACTTAGAACGTCTACACTTAAGCAAAGGTTTGAATTCAACGGATACAAAACTTTTATCCGCGCCAGTATCAAATAAACACGAAGCATAGATATTGTTAACGAGAAACGTACCGTTGATCACATCATTGTTGTTCTGAGCCTGTGATGCTGTAATCACGAAGGTCTACCACGGGCTTGCTACTGCTGCTGGTTGTTGTTGTGTTGAGGACAGACGTTGGCAAGATTGTTTGGATCACCGCACTTGAAGCAGGCTCGACCAGTGTTAGCTTGAGGCAGAGCTTGGTTTTGGGTAGGGGTTTAGTTTACAGCAACAGGTTTGGGTTTGGTTTCCTTGAGGCTTTGGGCCCACTTCAGCATTGGTTGGCAAAATGCCCAAACCTATTGCAATTAGTGCATAGGCAGCATGGCGTGTAGATGGGATGATGGTATAAACAGGTATTACACTTGGGATGAGTCCTAGTGTAAGCTTTCTTGGTTGGCTCGGGATTGGTTGGAGTAGTGGTTGAGGGTTTGGTGGAGTGACTACCGCACAGTTTTGGCTCGAAGCCTTCAGTTTCTTGCCTTTGTTGTTGTTTTCGGATGGTGGCTTGGTTAGTGTGGGTTCAATGACGGTATCGGTGGTGGCTTGGTGCGCACTCTTTGATGAGCCCTTGTTGGCGGAGGGTCCATCGAGGGTGCGGTTATGGTTGAGCTTAGCGGCATCGATTGTACTTGGCGATGGCTTTCTCAACGGTGTTGACTTGGCCAGGGCACAGTGCACTCAGTTGTTTGAACCGAGCTGTGAGGCCAGCATTGTTGTTCCCCACTTGCTTCAAATTCTAGAATTCATTTTCAAGTTTCTGGAGCTTGTGAAGAGGACAAAACTCGTCCTTCATCAGCTTCTTGAGATCGGTCCAAGGGAGGGCATGGGCGACATCGTTACCACGAGCGTTACGCTCTAGGTCCATAAATCGAGGGCTCTCGATTGGAAGACTCATGTTGCATTGATGGTTCGTAGATGATTGGAGCAACCGCTTTGTAGGAACGTTACTTCAATGGCATCAAACCATTGGAGCATCTTTGTTGCACCCTCTTTGCTAGTGAAGGGTAAAGGGTTACAAGAAATAAACTGCTTGAAGGTGAACGTCGAATTAGGCGGTTCAGCTTTGGAGTCAACGGAGACATGCGGGGATTCGGTGTTGGGTACGGGTTGGATTTTGCTGACGATATCAGGTATGACCTTAGCCATTTGTTTCGCCATGAACTTCATTAAATCCTTCTTCGACAGCGAATCATCACTGTTGGAACCCTTTTTGGAGCCAGAGCCTGATTTGGGGTTCTTGCAGTTGGAAAGATGTTGGGAAGACATCTAAAGGATCGAAAATAGAGGGAAAGATGAGACTTGATCATAATAGAAAAATCACATTTTTGCAAGTATGAGCATATAAGTAATCACATAACACGTATGATTCACATAGATCGCATGAGTAATACAAGTATTCACAAAGCATAGTCACTTGTAAATGCGAAAGGAGTATAAATTTAGTTTGTTCACGAGAATTATTAATGTTTTTTTATTGCGAGAGACGTGCGAATTGTGCATCGGTTTTGAAATGAACGAAGTAACAAGTATAAAACACATTAAAATTGAGATAACATAAAAGATAGGCAACGTAAAATATGGAATGTCATGGAACGTAACTAAGACTATTCCAAAGTGAATCGAATATCCTTTCAAATTAGGGGAACATGTTTTGGCCTATAGGTAAAATACTCTCGTCGAAAAGCGGTTAACGGTATTTTACCCTTCCAGTTACTACACGTCCCTAATTGATTGAAAAATTAAAACTTTGGCGGGATTGAAAATCGAGGAGTGGGACTAGCTGACAAGATTCGGGTTTCACCCCTAACTTGACAACATCATACCCTAAGTGTGGTTGGTACTCTTCGGGTCAAGAAAGTTAATTTCGACACATTGACAAGGGTCCACTAGAGTTAGAATTGGAAATTTACCATCAAGATGTGGATTTCCCTCTTAACTTGATGCAGTAATTTCGTGCAAAAAATCGAATAAGCGGATTGAGAGTCGTTCACCAAAGTGTGGGCTTCACACCTAGTTTGGTGAAGTCGTCTCGTTTGTATGATGCAAGCGTCTTCAAGTGTATATTGTGTAAATGTCTTAGGAAAGAAATATGTATATTTAAGACGAATATGAATAGGAAGAGGCAAATAGGAAGAATAACATTTTAAGCAAGAATCAAGAATGGTCAAAGTTTGGTGCTTACTATAGACTAGGTCGAACATGTCAATTCTACCTAATTCTCTATAGTTATGGTTCTGATACCAATCTGTCACACCCCAACCGATGGCAGAAACATCGGAGTGAGGCGAAAACGAGATTGCTCGAAGCTTCATAACACTATTGCGACAATATTTAATACAAAACTGATTTCATTTCATGGATTGTAATTACAAATACATCATGTGAAATCAAAGTACAACATGTTCGAAACAAATACAACAAGTTACATTAATCAAAAGTACAACAACAATTCTAGTAGTCTAAGTGTGTATCTAAATCATCCCTACTAGATTTCTTCAATGTCAGCATCATCAACCTGCAACATGTTTAAATATGGTTCAATACAAAATGTATTGGCGAGTATACAAGTTTAATACATAGCATAAGTATAAAATGATTTAAACGAATCCACATGGCAAACTTAGTTATCAAGACTAACGTAAAACTGGCATGCGAATATTCAAGTCAGTCCTCTGATTACCGTAAGTTTTAAAGACTTAACATGACCACAAGACTACGGGTGGTACGTTCTCCTATAGCGTTATACATATTAAGGGGAGACTCGTACGATGTTAATGACAATAATATCACATAAGAATGTTCCAGGAACACGAATCAAGTATAACGTATTAGCATGCATGATTGGATTGTTTGTGTGATTTTATAAAATGCAAGTGTGACTGTGTAGGCTGATAAGTAAACATATTGCATCCAAAAGTGTAAAATGGAAAAAGGGCTTTCGAGTATACTCACTGTTTTGCTAATCTTCGTTAGTTACAGGTGGGTAAACGAAGGTGTAAGTTATTGGAGTTGAACAGAGGATTCGGATGGAGTTTAAAGTGCATAAGTATATAGTATGAAAGTATGATTAAGCAGAAATTATATTTCGTCTAGGCACTCGTTCTGACACTAAGTTACTGTGATTTCATGGGTCCTGATTTATCTGATAGAATTGGTAATGAGGAACGTAGAACTAAAATAAACCTAAACCAAACATCACCACCCATTCGTGCGAGAGGACCATTCGCACGAAAGAGAATAGTACCCTTCGCACGAAAGGGAGTCCCCTCTGTGCAAATGGCATCTGTTTGTGCGGAGAGAACTTCATTTTGAATGTTTTAACTATTAAATAGTCTTGTTGTGAGTTCAGTTGTGTTATTTAGTTATATTATATAGTATAGTAACAGTCCTATAGTCATATAGATCACAGAAGTCATGTATGGAGGTAATAACCTCATTATAAGTTCACCAAAGCACAAGTTCGTTAACTAAGTTAACAAATCGGTTGGTCATGAATAACAGCATGTAAAAGACAGAATTTAAATACCAAACAACCGAACAAGACAACCTGGGTGTGCCGTCTCTACATGGAAGGTATGAACCAAGCGTTGGAGGCTGGACGGGGTTAACTTATTCTAGGTCTAGGAGATTGTTTGGGTGTTCGTTTGCAATTTTAAGTGAGGCGGTTGAACTAGTTTGGAAGTCATGGCTCTACGGTTCATACTCTGTCCATATTGAAAATGGGGATCTGATTAACATTCAACAGTTAGAAAAATGTTGGAATGGGATGAAACAGGGTCTTTCATGCGAATGGCTGGCCCAGTAGCGCGAAGGGTGTATCCCTTCGTGTGAATGGTCTGCCATTCGTGCCATTGGTCGTGTTTCGGGGTGAAAATAGTTCGGTTTTGTTTGAACGGTTCATCTTCTTGGCTGGAATTGACCTCAACACTAAGCCACAGCTATAGACTTAACTTGTGAGCTTGGTGAGTTCATGATTCTTCCAATATCAGAAAGTTTGTTTAAAAAGTTTTGAAACAAAGAACTTTGCCTTAAGCTTGAACCTAAAAAATGGTGAGTTTCCTTGTTCAGACTGCCATGCCAGGTCTGTGAATACTCTCAAGAGAATAAACAATATGCAAGATGAAAGAACTTGGTAGAAATGTAGAAGAAAAATCGTAGAAAAGATGAAGTTAGTGAGCTTAGAACTCACTTAGAAGGTTCAGGAAGTGTTCAGCTCGTAATACTTGATTTCAGTAAGTTGGGAGAGATTTTTCGGAGTGTGGAAGGTGAGAAGTGAGGGTGAGGGTTCGTATTTATAGGATTAATGGGGTTAGGAACGAATGGGCTTTGGGGCGATTGGGCCTTTGGACGACTGAGATTTTCGGGCAGAAGGCCCCTTCGTGCAAATGGGGCTCCATTCGCACGAAAGGCCTAGTTGTTCGAAGGTTCGAGTTTGTTTTCGCGTGTTTTACCGATTTTAAGCGTGCAAGTGCAATTCATAAGTGTAATGTATGAATAGGTGCATGTATAAATTGAATTTGCATGTATAACAAGTATGTATTTGCGTATATTAAGTTTGCATGTATAATGAATGTACTGCAAGTATGTATGAATTATGTATAACACAATGTTTAAAAAAATCGAGTTTTATTATGATTCTAGTCTCAGATTACAATGCTTGGAAAATAAAGATGAATACAACGATTACAAGTTTCCATAAATAGAAATACAGACAATCTTTCTAAATGAGGAAAGTTCCAAAAAGCGAGGCGTTACACTTATTCTTCTCAAGAAAGGTACATCCGATCATCGCCCTCTTCTGTTGTCCTCTGTGAACAGTGATTTTGGTCCCCCTCCCTTTAAGTTATACAATAGCTGGCTTGGTGCTAGGGAACTAAATACCATTGTTAAGAGGTATGTGGGAAGCATAGCTGTGGATATCAAAGGTGATGCTAATCTGGCCAATATTCTAAGAAATATAAAGATGGATATAAAAAGATGGAGGGAGTAAGTCAGGGTTCTTAAAGGGAAAGAGGCTGTGGTAATTTAAAAATTTTTGGAGGATTTGGACAATCTGGCTGAGGTGGCAAAACTGATATATTTAAGCTCTTTTAATCATGAAAATCAAAAGTATGCAAAGAAACACACTTTTTCCAACATTAGTACTAAAAATGGTTGATTTTATACCTTATTTGATATAATTTATATGTTGTATTTGGTGCATATCAATATATATATATATATATAGATTAAAGATCCTGTACATTAATTCAAAAGTGTGAGAAATATTGTGGAGATGATATGTGTCCTCAACCTAAAGTAATTCAAAAGGGTAAACAAGTAATTTTCTCATTGATTCAATTGATAGCCTTCCATGACCGCCACCTTTTATTTTAGGAATACGAATTAATCTACGAATTTGTATTTTTTTTTTATCGTTCATCAATTATAACTTTCTGAAGATCGCAGAATGAAGGTTTTATAGAGTGTTATATAGTGATGGATGCAGAATGAAGGTTTTATACAGTGTTATAGTATTATATTTTCTGGTAGCAGTCTATGATGATGTATAGTGTTATATAATGTTATATAGTGTTATAGTGTTATATTTTCTGGTAGCAGGTCTATAATGGATGTATAGTGTTATATCGTGTTATAGTGTTATATCGTGTTATAGTGTTATATTTTTCTGGTAGCAGATCTATGATGGATGTATAGTGTTATATAGTGTTACATAGCGTTATATGATGTTTATATGGTGTTACATAGTGTTATATATTTCTGGTAGCAGTTACATGTTTCTGGATTTTTAGAATGTCCAGAATTTTAGTGTTAGTTTAAAAATGGATCGCTGGAATTTAGGAGAGGTTACCTTATTTGAAACATATAAAAAGACGCTATTACTCCTACAATTTTCAAATTGGTCCAAATAATTAAAACACAATTTACAATTTGGTCCCTATTGATCTCACCCATTAGATCAAAGATCTAATGGTTTAAAACATTTCTTACACTTCTCACACTTTAGGCCATTTTTACACTATCCTTACCATATATATATATATATATAGACAAACAGATAGAAAAGCATGGTTAAATATATAAATGGACATTAGTTACACAATACCCTTATGAATACCTAGACCAAGTTCCCATATTTGACATCTCATATCAACACACAACTCTCACCTTAACCCTATATCATCTAGTCCTCAACCTGTCTGATCGTTGACCATAATTGATCGCCATTGTGTGGTTGTGGCGACAATACATAAATAGCAGTATAATAGACATAACAAAGTAGAAATAACAGTCAAAGGTATGTCTCTAGACTCTAGCTCTAGTGCGACATGACAAAGTGATGGGAACTTACATCGCTACTAGAACTCTTATGAAGATTAGAAAGCAGTGATTACAAGGGTTTGCACTTGCCGGAAAGGGGAAAGTGTTCTTGTGGAGGGGTAAGGTCACAAAAATTTGTGAACCCGCTAGAATATTAAAGTTTTCATAAAACTTAAAAAAGGAAGATAGAGATGGAGAGAGGGAGGGAGAGTGGTGTAGAGAGATGGATATTGTATGGTTTAGCGAGTCTTCACGATATGGTCCAAAGAGACACGAAGAAAATAAGGCAAAAGGTGAGATAATTAGGAGAGAAATGGCGGGTAGATATTAACCTGTTATGCTCCTTTTTTCTTATGTATAACATATTAAACATTTGTATCATTGTTTTATGTGTTGTTTCTCTTGATTTTTAATCAATAAAAAAACATAAAAACATATTATAAAGAAATAATGAAATAGTGGGACCTTGTACAGCGTACTAGGTGGGCAGATTTTTTGTGCATTTTTTCACTATTAACATCAAAAGCTTTAAATATGAGCAATAAAAGAGTAGCATTCATGCATGTGTTCCATCGTGTTTTGGATTTTGTTTTACTAAATGTTCGGTATATAATACATATGGACATAAAATATTTTTTTGGTACATATTTGTGAAATATATTGGCATGTAAAATATATATTTGTTTGTTCAATTTATTTATTTGTTGATAATGTTTTGTGCTTCAATCCCGTTTTTTTTTGTTCCCTAGACCCAAGCTAGTCACACGATTGCATTATATACACTATGATCAAATGAGATGACGCTAAGTAAATGTCACAACGCTTGCTTATAGTTTTAATAAGAATGATGAATTGAAAAAGAAAATACAATATTGACCATATCATATGCTTGTTTTAAGGTAGCATTTGACTTAATGAAAGGGTCATAAAGTTTGTCGTACTGGCACTAACCTAATTAACAGGATCTCATGTTTGATGTATATGTGTGTGTATGTCGTAATACAAAATCCCCAAACAACATAACATTAACAAAAAGAACGGTGTGAGATGCGTCACATGAATAACATGTAATGTTTTTTGCATAGTGTAGTTGAAATGAGAAAAGTAAAATGATAGTTCAAAACTGTGAAAATGACAAAGGTTTTCAAATGGAAAGGGGTTATCTTGTTTGGCCAAAGTCCTTTTCATTGTTTGAAGTAATAAATGACTAGTGTATTTTGGAATTATTGGGGCATTAGTGACCACATGCACCACCCATCCATGTGATTCTGCTAACTTGCTAAGATGGCAAGACTTTTATAAACTGTAACTCTCGAAGGTAAAGTAGTAATGATGATGAACTCATGAATTAGAGATCTCTTAGCCCTTTCAACTTGAATCTCATACTTAAGTGTTTTATTTCACAGCACCTGGTTTATCTCTTTATGTCTGTTTGACACTATAAAACATGGGGTTTCAATGATGGACGTATGCATAGAAAATCACTTGGTAAACGTGGGTCAGGTAGCTAATCTGTTAATGATGCTTTTTTCCATAAAAACATGGCATGGGTAATGAGATCACCAACGAATTTTACTGAGAGATCACTACGGATAGTACCACTAACATGGTGACCATTACGCCAACACATTAGGTTATAGAGAATCATTTAGGTGTTAACGACACATGTTCAATGTTAAGTCCACTAATTGAGCCTTAACGTTATTTGTCATGTGTTAATAAGTTGTTTTATGTAACACCCCAAATTCGATATTCAAACGGTTAATTGAATACGAATTATTATAATAAATAATTGGTGGACCAAATGAATTATCGAAGTGATTATAGACTTAGAGGGTGTTTGGGATTACGTTTTGAAGTGATTATTTGATTATTGCATTTGTAAAACATAAATAATCTAAAAGTGTTTAGATGAAATAAATGATTATCTACCTCCAAAACATAGTTTTGGAGAAGCATGTACCTACATGCTTTTTCAAAACGCAGTTTTGAAAACGCAAAATCTATTTTGAAAAAGCATATTCTATTTTGAAAACGCAACACCAAACACCCCCTTAATCAGGCTTAGGAAGTTAAAAAAAAACCAAAAAGGAAACAAGGAAACCCATGAAAAGGCAAAACAATAATTAGGCTATAGGGTGTGGTCATGATCCTCATGATCACCATGACCCTCCACATCAATGCCATGTCACCTACTTCTAATCCATCATCCAAAACCACTGCCCTAAGGGTGTGGTCATGACTCAAACCACTATTATGTTATTTTAATTTATTTTTGTGAAAAGGAAAGGAAATATTGAATAAGGAAAGGAGGCACATGGTTGCCATGGTTTAATCCATGGGAATTATGGTGGATGAGACAAGGGGGTGGTGTAGCAATCCACTAATGGTCCTACGTGGAGATTGATGACCCAACCATGCCACTCACACCCTATAGCCTTATATGCATGAAACTTTAAAATGGAAAGACTCAAATCAACCCCCATCATTCTCTCATCTTCTACACACTTTCTAGAGAGAGAGAGAGGGAGAGTGTGTGTGTGTGTGTGTGTGTTTGGGTTAAACATAAATCCGATTAACAAACTTTCCCTTGATGTGTGCATTTGATGTTAAAATGTGTTTGGATGAAAATTACTAAACATTTTATATAAAATCTTTGTTTTATCAAAACTAGGACTCACGAATATTGGTTTTGTTAGTTACCTAGATTATCTCTGATATAAAATTTGGGTTGATTATGAGACTCGCGCATCATTACTCCATTGCTTTTTGTAACACCCTGAAAACGGGTTTGGTAATCAAACCACGTTAATACTAAAAGGCGGGTAAAGTACCGTTAGTGGTAAAACTAACCCGGTAAATATTAGGATTTAAATAAATAAACCTAATATTAAATAAAAGAGAATAGAAGCTTTTGAGAAAATAAAGATTTTAAGAGGCCCGAGTTAACGGGGCATAAAATAAAACGGGTTATAACTTCCCGAACCCATTAAGTTAACTTGGTAGAATTAACCTAGTTAGTAATGGATAATGAAATGATAAACTATGGGTTATAGTTCCATTTGTAATTTCTTGAAAACTATAGGTACTAATGTTGCCAAGTAGGAAACTAGTTTTACTAAAACAAATAATAAAAACACAACACACACAATTAGTGTGTCTGCGTGTGCGTGACAACGAGCTGGAGAAAGCTCCCATGGAGCCTAACCCTAAATTCAACAAAACCTTCAAATTGGAGGATCAAACGAAGGCCAAATTCGGATTGGAATATATATAAATGATCACCAAGTCAAGGGGATCGTAAGGTATGTCGAATTTTTGACATTCATGAAGTTGTGAAAATTAGTTAACTTTAAATGATGCGATCTATGTATGAATCGTAGAAGCTATGGCCGAATTAATGAAGTATGATTGCTTAGGAACCAACCCTAAGTAGAAATTTGAAGTAAAATTTCCATGATTAAGTGTTTGAGTGGATTACCACACCTAACTAAGTGGGTTTTGATTTAATAGAGAAGATGCTGATAAGTTTGTGTTTAAAATCACCATATTTGATAGTAGGAAACAAGGTACTTGAACAAATTACATGATTGAGTACTTGTTCATACATGATTGAGATGGGTTTTTGAATGTTGTAATGAAATTGGTAAACAATTTCATGAATAAGGATGTTTGAAACCATGTTATCAATTAGTTTGAATATAGAACTTGATTTGAATAGGTAACCGAATGAATACCTAATGACATGATGAAACGGGTTTCACTTATAGATGGAACCCGTAGAATTTGCGTAATGAAAGAACGAGTTTTATATAATTAAATGACTATATGATGTATATAAACTATGTTGATGAATGTAGTTAAATTAGTTGCCTAAAAATGACGACTACCGAATAGTCAAAGAAATGCTTAAGTGGGTTCGTTGAACTCAATTGTGCATTTCATGCATTAAAAAGGGACAGTTGACTTTTGAAAAGTCAAACTGACCATTAATAAGATCGAATGATAATTTTAATAGAAAGTACGTGAGGTAGAATAGTCATGATTAGCAATGACTAAACTAACCATCTTGCGAATTATGATGATAGTTTGACGCTTAACAAGCTAGGTGAAGCTTGTGGAGGAAGCGGGTCAAACTGTAACACCCTTCTAATTAACACTCGACTTAAATCTAAATTTCATATGATTTTATATATAAAGTGCGTCTAGGTTAAAAGATAAGTTCCAAAGTGACCAAACTTTAGTCAACTACCGACTAATTCAAACATTCATAAATTTTCTAACAAATTATTTACATTCCAAAAACATTGTCTATTAAAGTTAGATATCGCGGAAGCTTCAAAATTCGTGTTCGGTTCTTCTAAACATGCTTGATCATCGTCCTATACTTGTAAAACCTGACTACCAATGAGGTCTAACCAATTCTTGACCTATTATTCAATATAGCGAACATTATCGCTTTAAATCAACTCAACTTCTATTCTACAATTCAACTACAAATATGCTAGTTATCAAAATTTACCAAATGTAACGAATCAAGTTACATACTTGCGTAATTCATCGACATTGGTTTCTAAGCATAATTACCCATTCCCGGGCTTGTCAATCTTAGCGTATCACGTCCATTCCATGGATTACGTTTTTATAACTCAATTTTAATGAGTGATGTTTTAATCACTTCAACACTACAAAATTCGACCATTATTTTACCCGTTTGGTTGTTTAATGGGAACCACCATTTTACAACATACCAAACTTGTTCTAACTAACATTTAACCCATTTACTTATCTAGTGATCTTCGTCACTTCAACTAGACATCCAAATTCATACACTATTCTAAATTCAAGTCTACTAGTAAAAATACATAACAAACATAACGTAACAAAACCGTGGTTACGTACCTTTTAAGCACACCTTTCTAGCGTGTATCACCTCCGGCTTGTCCACTTGATGACCCGGATTCTTTACCTATAGAGTTTCATTCACAACCAAATTTAGAACTCTTTTATAACCAAAAATCGGACAATTCATTACGATATTCAAATCTGCGTTTTTGTCCGATCTTTAACGTTTTACTCCTCACTTAGGCGTTTTAACAAACACCTAGCGGGTCAGATTTTTACATAACCATTACTAGGTTCTTGACATGTTATTTTCATCTACATTCACTTCAATTAACAAATCTATACTAAATTTTAACATCAATAATTTCAGATTCACCACATGAATTCAGATTTCACTAGAATAAGAACCATGATTCTAGTGTTTATTTAGTTTCTACAAACTCACTAATCACCTACAATGGTGATTATAAACCCCACAAGTATAATGCTAGATTTTAACAAGAAATCATCTAGGGTTTATCCCTAGATGCCATATTATTTCTAATTTCATCCATGCAAGACATAATCAAGCTCAATTTCAGTTTTTCACAATTAACCTATAATTTAAGATGGATCAAAACATCAAAATTTTGCATACCTTATGATCCCCTCAACAAGGTGATCACTAATTCGTGCTTGAAAATCGATTTGGAGCTGATTTGAACTCTCAATTTGATCAAGTTTGACATGCACTAGGGTTTGGTGGGGAGCCTGTGTCGCCCCCTGTGTTCTTGTTCGATCAAACACACCTAAGTGTGTGTTTGGTGTGTGTTATTTTAATTATAATCACCCAAGTTTCCAACCTTGTAACTTAGGTCCCTCGATTTTTGTTTCGTTTATTAATTTAGGAGTTCCCATCCATTTATTTGGTTTCACAATGTTGTATCTAACTGGGTTATCTAGTCCTAGTCAGTTTATTCTCGTTTATTTTATACTTTATAATTCTAATATAAAGTTTTATATTTTCGGGGTGTTACACAAACCAATCAAGCATGAAGAGAAAAGCGTGACTTGGATGCGAGGTAAGCAGAGCTTACACCCTTTTTGTAAGAATATGCGTTTATTTTGTAAACTATAAATGCGACAAGTGTAATATCCGAAATAAGGTTTCCGACGCGATTAATACGAGTCGGAACAAATATATATAAAAAACATGGGTCATGGTGAAAAGAGGCGAAACGGTAATTTAGTCATGTAATGACTAAGAATTAATGAGTTTTCGTTAAGATTACTTTATAGTGTAACTAATAACGAGAAAATGGGGTAAAAATGGAAATTTAGTCAAGTATCGACTAAAGTAAATTGAAGTTAAAAGGACACCCATAGTGTAATCCGAATGGGTTAAAAATATAAGAAATGACCTTAGGAGAAAAAGGATCCAGTGAGAAAATCCGAAATGGGTCGGATGTGTGTTTGGTAATTAAAAACCATGTTTTGTTACATATGAAAATGTTGGGTCATATAGGCGGCCGAACGGGTCAAATGGTGGTGATAACACCATTTGACTATATCGACTAATGTGGTTGTCAAGTCATGTGTTTACAGGAGCGAATAGCAATTTGGATAATTGCGTCGCCATAGAATATCGGTTAATAAAAGCAAGGTGTTGAAACGGGTCACTAGGTTGACTCGAGCCAGGTACTTATAAATATGATTGTGGTTAAACGTACATTTTTGGTCAAATAAGTAGCGAAAGCCCTTCGTCGTAAATGAGGGGCTAAAGTTGACCAAAACGCCCTTGATGGGTAAATCGGGCAAACGACCTTTAAAGGTTGTTAGAAATAAGTATTTTGATAGATTAAATCCATAGGATAAGTATAAAAAGGGGTGATATAGGACCTTAGTGTCTAATGAGTTGAAACGGGTATTTTCCGTAAAATAACAACCGAGGGGTAAAACTCGGAATAAACGGTTTACCACACCAAATCCACCACAACTATAACGTGGTGGAAGACAAATTGATAATCAAAATTTGGGATGGGACGCAAACCAAGAAGAAGCGTGATTTAAGCTTAAAAGTGGGTAAATACCCTAAACGGGTCAAAACGAGTATATATGCAAAACGGGTTAAAGATACATAAGAAACCCGTAATTTGAACCTTGAATAATAGTAAACAGTTATAGCGTGATGTCTATGACATTTTAAAGGTAACAAACCAATTTGTTTGATAGAAACGTGAACGGGTCAAAAGGTGTTATAATTAAATTTCAAGCCGAGAGCTTGAAATCCAATATTTTGTGAATTCAAATGTCGGATTTTAACTCCATATGATGGAGAATTAAATTACGATCATGTAGGAAAAAGAATCGCGTAAAACGGATCAAAAATGAGAAAGTTATGACCGTTTAACTGGAAAATGGTATTGCTGGGCAAAGTGCAGGCCCAGCTCGAAACCTTCTGTTGAAATAGTTAGATCGCGCCCCGCGACGAAAGAAAGGAAGGTGGTCGCGGCACACGAAAATTTGTGCTCAGTCTCTCGCGGCCCGCGAGAGACGCAAGAGCTGGAAAATTTTATTTTATTCGTTGATTGATGTTTAGAACTTGTTTAATCGTATTTTTAAGTTATCAAAACTAACTTCTAAGTTGGTTTTGATCATAGGTGAACGCCAAGAGTGCCCGGATGAAGATCAAGCTCAAGGAAGAACCGAACACATCAAAAAGAAGCTTCCGCACATTTTGTTTCGTCGTCATTTTAAACGAGAAATTTATACGCACTATGTTGCATTGAATCACTATCAAGAAAAGTTTTAATAAACCCGCATTTTATATGAATGTGTATACTTAAATACACGTTTAATTGTTGATAATTGTACGAAAATCGTTAAATAATGGTAAGGGTCTTTCACTTTTGGAAAAATGCACTCCTTTCCTGAAAGAGATAATCTAGGTAACTAACAAAACCAATTCCAATTCGTTAGTGATGATAGTTTTTTGATTAAATGGAGTTGAATTTTTCATCAACCAAGTATGAAACTGGGTTACTTGTGTTAATATGGTGAGTAGAAACAAAAAAAAAACATTCGGAAGTGTTGCATATCCTCCATAAAGCTTTATGGCCAGTTGGTTAACAAAAATTATAAATAGTTAAATTGTGGGGGAATCTTATTTAATTATGCATACCTAAATATACGATCGTGCGGTTTTATACTGCCTTTATTTTTGTATAAATCGTAAACCAAATATTTCATTACCAAATGTTTTTAAACCAGCTAGCCGAAAAGCCAATCGCGAAACCTAATTGATGATTGGTTTGGGTAGCTTCACGATTGTAAAGTGAACCTAGAAAACCCATATACACATGGGAAACCATCACTTGAAATAAGTATTGCAACCAATCCAAGAGTTAGGGAAACCTATTTACTTATTATCTTCCGCCATATGTCTGTTTTACTTGAGTAACTTGTCAACTAAAGACTTTGTGCAGAGTTAGATTGAAATGCATGCAATTTGACATCCACTTATTTCAATTTTGATACCACAAATTTCAACATATTAGTTACCACCAGACTAACAAAGATGGTATGACACATGTGAAAATTTTGGATATTTAGAAGACGAAGAAAACCAATAGTAGGTACAACTATCAAACAAAAAGGATCGAGCCATTTAGAGTTTTATTTGTCACCATTTATGGTTTGATATTTGTAAATGATTGGTTACCATTTATAGTAAGTTTTTACTATTATATATAGAAGTTAGAGTAAACTGCAATTTTACTCCATGTGGTTTGGGGTGATTGGCACCCTTACCCCCCTAACGAAATAATTGCAATTTTACCCCCCAACGTTTGCAGTTATGTCGCAACCTTACCCCCCGGCCTCAAATTTGTTGACTAATCTGTTGACTATAACTTGAAATGACTATAATGCCCTTTCATATTACCCCCTGTGTTTTGTGCACTCTGTGATATTACCCCCTGCCACCACTGCCACCGCCATTCACCACCACAACCATCACTGCCACCACCACAACTTAATATCCCTTTCATGTAGACCAACTTAATTCACCAAATCACAAAACAAAAACCCTAACAAACACACACAACTGTAAATCAACACACACACTTACAAAAGATTTCACCACAACGCCTTCCGATTCGCGATTTGCGGCAGCATTTGAAGAAAACCGGTGATAGTAACCAAACGGCGGCGGCTTCATCGAGGTGAACGGAAGCTGCCGTCGTAGATACGAATGATTCTGCTTTTGATTCTGATTATTCTGCTGCTGTTGCATGATCTGGCTCGATCGTTGACTGATTGGAAGCAGATCAAACCCTAACATGTAACAACTCTCAATAAAACCGACACCCTCGATTATTTTTCCGACATATTTTAAAATATTCCAATATGTCCCTAAATACACCCCGTATGTGAAAACCGAGCCCGAAATACAGTATAGCATTAAAAATAATTAAAAAACAAGAAAAAGTAAGTTGAGGCGGGCCGCGTAGACCCCACCCCAACCTTTACGCGGGCCGTTTAAAGGTTAGAACCTGATTTCTTTGATTTTTAAGTTAGGGCGGGCCACGTAAAGTTAACCTTAACACTTACGCGGGCTGCGTGAGATCGAAAGTTGTGGCGCAGCCCGATGATGACATGTGTCATCATCGTGGCGAGTCTAGTGCTGACCCAGCAAAGCTACAACGTTGACCCAGGGTTGACGCGGGCCGCGTAAGCCCCGGACTTGTTTTACGCGGGCCGCGTAAGCCCCAGACTTGTTTTACGCGGGCCGCGTGTAGGTCCCTCTCGAGGATGAGATAAAACCTTATCCTTGTTATATCAAACACACTAGCGAGTGCGGAATCCAAGCTAGCATGCAACCGAGACTTTATACGAGAACAAGCACAAACACAACACACAACATTCAACGATTAACACCACTTGTATTAATGCGTATGAAAGGTTCGGTTACAAGCCCAATGTTCACAGATGTATTCTGCAAACTCTCAAAGTTCTCTCGTGTGTGTGCTCTCAACAGAATGCTCTCTCTGTTTCTGTCTCTCTTGTCCTCACTATGTGTTCTCTTCTCTCTAGCTTTTCACACAACACACTACATGGGTATATATACCCGACACAGCAGGTCTGGTCGAAGGATCAGACAGATTGATCGAAAGATCATCTGTCGACCAGAAAGCCATCGAAAGATTCACAAATACCTCGAAGGATGATATCCTTCGAGATATCCTTCGAGTTCATCCATCGAAGGTTTATGTTTCGAACTCATCTATCGAATGTTCATCTTTCGAGCTCATCGAAGGATATAAAACAATCCTTCGATGACACATCCTTCGACACAACCAGCTTACAACATTTTTCTAACTGTTTGGTCAAGTCAAACCAGGAGGATGGTTGACTTGGTCAAACTTACATCAACCTTACATTAAAGACATCGTTTTGTATCATGACGAAATACAGACAAAGTACAGACACAAGTGCACCAACAAACTCCCCCTTGGCTGTAGCTTTGTCTCGATCTTCGTGTCTTCAAGTCTTCAAGGCCGAGTCGAACCGAGCCGAGTCGCGTCCACACAAAGTGTATCAACAAACTCCCCCTTGGACGCTACTCGTGATGGTTCGTCTTCTGTGACTTTCATGTCGGAGGATCTTCAAAGTCTTCACGCGTCGTAAGTAGAAAGTATATCAACAAACTCCCCATTTAACTTAGGTAGTGTGTCAATAAACTCCCCCTTAGATTGAACTCTCCATTGAGTCATGCTCGTGAATCTTTTGACTTGTCAATTCTTCAGATCCTTGTGGTGTTGATGAAGGGACAGCGGCAACTCAATTATTTTATCCTTTGAGTGCCTCCACTTCGTGTCTTCATTCCAAAGCTTTTCATCGAACATGTTCTCCTCGCCTTTAGCATCTGCACATGCAAGAAAGCTAAACGCATAATGAGAACAACCGCTTGGAATATAGTTAACATTTAAACTAACGACACATATGAGATCAAATCTCAATCAAACACCAACCGACAGCAGTTTGAAAGTTTAGAAAAATATTCATTTTAATCCTTTAACTTTCAAAACTCGTTAACTTCGACTGTTTATGAAGATGCAATTGTTTTCCAGCTTACGATCAGGATTTTGGGTAGGATAGACTCGAGTTCCAACATCGGTCAATCAAAAATAAACTAGAAGAAAAATCTTTTTGGACTTTATAAAGTTTAAATTAAAACACACCTAAAATCTTTTTGAAATTTTCATTTTTCAAATGTAAAGACGGAAAGCAATAAATAAATATATACAAAGATGCATAAACAGGAAACATTAAATAAATATTTACAGACATTCTTTTTGCGAGTTTCGAGGGTAAGAGAATCATATCAGTGTACGGTCATGCCAAAACGCTCTTGTTTTTCAATTAGTTAACATTAAGATAAGCATCCTATAACAATTATCGGTATTGTTGTCCACATAAGCTCAACTTATCATTTGTAATCATGGCGAGGGGATACGTTAAGGTATAATTTATACTTACCGACCGGTGTTCATCCACATCACGACACATTCCCGTATCAAGGTATGCACGAGGATTCATCTTACCGGTGAGTATACCGATTATCATCTGTTTGACCGTATATGATGTGAGATTCTCACTTATTTTGATTGAAAACAAGCCCTATGTGATAGAATCACTTATTTATGAGGAACTTGAGTTTCAGATGCATGAGGGCACAGGAGCAAGTCCGTGAACAGGTCAGTACTTTCGTACAGCAGAGAGACGAACTTGACTCCCGGATGAATGTGATATTTTATCACTTATTTGATTTGGACATGTGATTGTTGATCACTTATTGAGGTCGAATGCAGTATGTACACGTATGTATGGTATCATGGAAGATCTAGACTTGCGTCCCCGTTATTTTTCGGTAAAAGATACAACCATGATACCCAGATGATAAGCAGCATAAAGACCGAATATCTCAGAACCTCGGCAATCTCTCAAACGAAATTTCGGTACTAAGACCATATGCCAATGAATGGTTCCCACCCAGTCCTCAGTCGATTTAAGATTTATATCACCCTGCACACTTTAAAATGATTGTGAGCCTACCGATACATCTTATATAGAGCTGCTTATCGTTTTTCATTTAAGGTTTAAAGAGGTTTAGACAGACCACTGATGTACTATCATTTTCTCTTTTGCTCGCCAGAAAACTCATTTTTGTTTTTCTATTGTTTTTGTGTTTTTGAAATTTTTCGATGTTTTTGGATTTTCAAATTTGGATTTACTCCCCCTAAAATCAATAAACTAAGATAAAATTTAAAACACAAAGGTATTTACAAAAATGATTTTCCGATGTTGGTTAAATCAATGCCGTTTACCAAAATTAATTTTGAATCAGAAATGATTTATCGAATTTTGGAAAAAAAATGAGTTGGCATGTCGGTAAGCGGTGCGGACCATGACAACATTGTCTGGCCAAAGAGTGCTGTACGAGATAATAATAATTCATAAAGCAGCTTAAATATCGACAAGTAAAAGAGAGATTAGAAATTTAAAACCATATCCTGCAACTGCTTCGTGCATTGCAAGGAATCTGAGTGCTCTCCCAAACTAGATATCCACCCGGTGTGGATTTCAAAGTCGATTTTGTAGCTACTTAGAAATCTCTTCACAGCAACAAGATCAGAAACCTTTGGGTCCGGCTGGTCTTCCACATTGCACCAGCGAAGGTTTTTGTCTTTCTCTTGTGAAGTAGTGTGCGGTTGTTCAACCCATGCCAAGGCATCCGCACACCCGGTTGGTTTGTTCAACAAACACATTTTCTTCAATCACACCACGAAGAAATGTACACTGCACGTTCATCTTGTAGATTGTTGAACTTCAGACGTGCTGCAGGTGCGTACATTTTGATTTGAATCTATCACGGGGACCCGATCAAAGCCTTGAACATTCACATTTTGAAATGATTTTCATTTTGTCGAAGCTTTTCAATCTCTTTCAACAGACATTTATGTTTCCCTTTACTTTTTCTCTCCATCAAAGGCAGCAATTTCTTCTGTTGCCTATTTTGTGCAAGGATGCTCCACTATCAACAATCTTACGACTATCGAAAGTTCCTCCTGGAATATCCTACACACTCACTCAAAAATTAGTTGGAGAGAGGGACCCAAGCCTTTGTGGACTTGGGTCGTCCTTGATCATCAAGAAAAGTGATTTCAATCACTTGATGATTAGGAAAAAGAACCTGTGGTGCTCCCCCTGACTGAATTACCTATTTTTGTTTCCAAGCTGTTTGTCCTTTACCAGTATTTGTATTAATTGTTTTAGCATTTACTGGTTTTACAGTTTTAGGTTTTGCTTGAACAGGTTTTTCTTCTTTGACCTCTGATTTTAAGGCCTTTTCAATTACCTTTTGATTCTTTTGTTTTAACTTCTTTTCCCTTTCTTTCAAGACACGTGGGTCTTGTTTCGGGGAAAATGATCGTTTTTGGTAATTGTTTTCTTGGGGAGCACTTGTTTTTGCCTTCAACTTTTGCAGGTATGGGCAGTATCTTACAATATGCCCAATTGTGCCACACTCAAAACACATTCTCCGCTCTACAAACCTCGGAGAAACATGTTGATGATCAGACGGAGAACCAGACAATGAGCTTTGTGATCTAGACGTGCTTGGACCTAAATCACCTCCGTTGGTGTGTTGGGTGTAGTTATTCTGATCATTTCGTTTTAAAATTCTAACTTGTTTTACAAAATCAATGTTAGATTTATCCTGAAATGTTTCAAGTTTATCTGAACCCGTGGATCCAACAAAGTTCACTTTTGGTTCTCTTTTCTTAACAGGAGCTCTTTTGTTTTGCACCCATTGTTGTTGAACCTTAGGTGCTTGAAAATTCTTGTTCTGAGCCTTCTTTCCCTGTACCTTACCTTTTCCGGAATTGACTTGTTGTTTTCTCTCAACTTGTAGTTTTTGGTTTCCGTATTGTTTTCTAATTTGTTCACACGGAATTGGATCACATTGAGTGACGGTAACTTTGCCACTTTTGTTCCCCAAAAACTTATCAGTGCATCCTTCAAAAATTTGCTCAATTAAATCTTGATTTACATTTTTAATTGGAAAATCTTTGTTAGAGTAGATTTTGCTATCTCCTTTGAGCGTGTACAACAAGTTACTCCCTTCAAAACTTGATACAATCGACTCCATTTCTTTTGACATTTCAGTCTTACTCGGTTTCACTGGTGGATCACACAGGATGTGATTCTCGATTGGAATATCTGTTGTAACCGAGTTAGACTGTTGGTTCACAATTTCATCAGATTCATCATCCGAAGAATCAGTATCCTCAACAACGGGAGGACTCTGTTCCTTAACACACGATGAATCTGTCACACTTTTCTCAGATTCTGATTGATCCGAGGATGATGTACCAGTTGTGAACCCGAGGCCTGCTGCAAAGTCATCTAGACCAAGTGGCACAGTAGGTTCAAAACGGGGCATATCCTCGTCATCAGGCAATTTGGAGTAATTGTGATTCATTGGGGGAGGACATGATTTGAATCCCATACACTTCTTATCCCCCTTTTTCTTTTGAACATCAATAATGTGATCCAATACATAGCGGGAATTGGAATAACTTTCCAATTTCTTCTTGATTGTTTCACATTCACATCGAGCGGTTGCCAACTCTACCATCTGCTTTTCAATTGTGTCTATAAGATCATTGTTAGCATGTTGTTTTCGCAAAACAGCTTTTTGTAATTCTGAAACATCATGTCTTAATGACGCAATTGTTGTTTTAAATTCCTTTTCATTTCTGGTTAAAAACACGTTAGCTTCAGTTGCTTTAGCAAGATCTACAATCAATTGTTGATTGTGTTTGTGTGTGATTTCAAACTGACTTTCCTTTTCTGCATATTTAACATTTAAACTATCACACTTTTCACAGCTAACTACAGTGGGTTCATCGACACATACCTGACCTGATGAACTGTCGACATTAGCCATAAAGGCTGAATGGAGAGAAGACGAAGAGTAAGCAGCTTGATCCATCAAATTAGATCTTCTTTCAGTTCCTGCTGCAGCTTCTTCCAAAAGCTCATCAATATCTGCATCGACTGACGCACTTGATGTCTCATCCACATGATCATTTCCTGAAGTGGAGGATTCTTCATCTGAGCTTCCACTATAACCAGAACTGTCTTCATCTTCAGAAGATGCAACACCATTGGTGGAAGATTCTCCACCACTGGCGTGCTTTAAATCCTTTACGACTTCAGCAAAACATGCCGTTCCACCATTTCCTCCTTCTCCAAGCTGAAGCGACCAATCACAACCCTCATCTATTTGAACCACCAGCCCCCGGTTGGCATTTGATGACCCTGCTTAGCCTTGGTTGTTGACAGGTATCAACGTACGAACATTGTTCCCGTTCTGGTTCTGCTGGTTGCCTTGATTTCTGAACGGATTTTGATTTCCATGCTGAGCTGGTCTTGTGCATTCCCTTTTGAAATGACCCCGTTCGCCACAGTTAAAGCACTTGACAGCTTGCTTGTCGAACCCATACTTGGTGTCTTTCTTGTTTTCCAAGTTGGTTCTCCCCGTCCTTTCCATAAACTCCTTTGCTCTTCGAATTGCACTAGCAAGAGCCCATTTGATATCCATCATTTCAAACTCTTCTTTATCCACTTGCTGATAATCTTCATTGGTTAGATTGATATTCCCAATCTGACCTGCGATCAATCCACTATAAGCACTAACCAAGGTATTCAACATCTCCATATGCTCCTTGGCTACTTCGACACTGACTTTGGAAAAGTTGGAAGTGTCTAATCTGACTGTGTTAGGATTGGAAGTGGCTTGAAAGTTTGAAGAGCTTCCATAAAACCCTTGCTGTTGCGGTTGTTGCTGCTGAGCTTTCGGTTGCACATCTGGTCTTGAATACATCATCGTGTATGCTGAAGGATCAAACTGATCTGTTGTGGAAGGTCCGGTGCTTGAGATGAAAGCTGTTTGAAGCTTCGCGTGTTGAGAAGCTGGTTTTTCTCCACTGATACCTCCTGCAATCCCAAAGTACATTTCTGGATTTTGAGGAGTTTGTGTTCTTTTTGCTTTAAGCTTTTCTTCTACATCCTTATTCTCCAATCTTTGAATTAATTCATAAACGGTGATTGTGTCTAGAACACCATTTTCTTTGAGAATTTCAAGATAACTGCTCCACTTTGCTGGTAAGCTATCAGCGAATCTCTTCACCAATTCTTGTGGAGTGGCAGTGACTTTAAAAGCAAACATCTCGCTCAACAAGTGATGGAACCTTGTAGATAACTCTGCCAAAGTCTCATTCTCCAAACACGTGAATCCTTCAAACTCTTTCTTCAGTAATTCTTGCTTGATCTTTCTAGATTGAGCATTTCCTTCACAACGTAACGTGAGCATATCCCACAAGATTTTAGTAGTCGTGCAGTAAACAAACTGGTGGTAAATGTCTTTGTGAAGAGCTTGTGTGAGAATCATGAATGCTTTCTTTTCTAACTCAAACTTCTTCTTATCTTCTTCAGACAAAGTGCTGTAAGTTTGTGGATTAGATCCTGCAACTTCCAACTCATTTTCAAAAGCTGTGAAGAAGCACATCCATAGATCTTGACCTTGTCCCTGAACATAAGTTCTCAGCCTTTCTTTCCACCATCCCCAATCATTGATGTGATTTAACTTTGGCGGTTTTGTTCTTTTACCAGTTTCACTGTCGTTCTGCATCATAGATTGAATGTTGTTGCTTTGATTTGTGACCAAAGCCCATTGATTTGCAGTTATCATTGCAGCTTGAGGTGGGGCAATAGCTCGCATCCATGCAGTTTTGTCGAAATCTGACGTAGATTGCGTAGATTGCATAGCTGATGATTGTGGAGTCGAAGTTATTTGAGTCCACGCGGTTGGATCCCACTGACCGTTTGTTCCCATTTTATGAAAATTTTATGAAAATTAATATATTAAGTGAAAATTGATTTAAAATTTGAAAAATAAGTTTTCTCCTTTTAAAAATTTAATTTTCACAAACTATGTTAAAATCTCGAAGGATAACAACCAGCCGAAGGATCAAGAATCGAAAGACCTGAAAAGCACAACCTGTTAAACTTAAACAGACAAGGATCGAAAGATCAACACCTGTTCGAAAGATAGACACTTGTTCGAAGGATCAACAGTGTTCGAAAGATCACTGTTGAATTTCGAACAATGACTTCGAAAGATTCACCAAGACGAAGGATCCTTATCTTTCGAAATGTAACAGTAGCTCGAACAATATATCCTTCGAAAAGATTCCTTGGCTCGAAAGATAACTCACTGACTTCGAAAGATGTTCGAAGGATGGGTATCTGTCGAACCTCCTTGATCGAAAGATGATCTTTCGACTTCGAAGGATATCTTTCGATGAGTACTGACACAGCAGACAAACAGGTGACAGGTTGGTGAAAAAGGTGACGGGTTGGTAAATCTTTCGGCAGAAAGTATGGTTCAGACCATCATTTTCTGCAAAAACAGATTTTGTTTGATTATTTTAATCAGTTCACCCTTTCCAATACACCAATAACTTTCAAAAATAACTAAACAAGATCAAAAGATGTAAACTTTGAAGAACACTTGAAGATATTATGAACACAATGGGTTTTCCGGTAAAACTACAAACTTCCGAAACCCGGTTTTGCTTGAAACTTCACTAAAAATCAACTTCTAAAAAGTGAACATGAAAGAAAAGGTGATTTTTATAAGAACTTCCAGCAAAACAACAAGATTTAAACCCGATTAACAATGTTTTTCAGAAAAAAAAATAACTTTTCAAAACCCGAAAAACAGCAAGAACACCTCAGTTTTAACAAGGAGAAGAGCCAAAGCTCTGATACCACTTGTAGGTCCCTCTCGAGGATGAGATAAAACCTTATCCTTGTTATATCAAACACACTAGCGAGTGCGGAATCCAAGCTAGCATGCAACCGAGACTTTATACGAGAACAAGCACAAACACCACACACAACATTCAACGATTAACACCACTTGTATTAATGCGTATGAAAGGTTCGGTTACAAGCCCAATGTTCACAGATGTATTCTACAAACTCTCAAAGTTCTCTCGTGTGTGTGCTCTCAACAGAATGCTCTCTCTGTTTCTGTCTCTCTTGTCCTCACTATGTGTTCTCTTCTCTCTAGCTTTTCACACAACACACTACATGGGTATATATACCCGACACAGCAGGTCTGGTCGAAGGATCAGACAGATTGATCGAAAGATCATCTGTCGACCAGAAAGCCATCGAAAGATTCACAAATACCTCGAAGGATGATATCCTTCGAGATATCCTTCGAGTTCATCCATCGAAGGTTTATGTTTCGAACTCATCTATCGAATGTTCATCTTTCGAGCTCATCGAAGGATATAAAACAATCCTTCGATGACACATCCTTCGACACAACCAGCTTACAACATTTTTCTAACTGTTTGGTCAAGTCAAACTAGGAGGATGGTTGACTTGGTCAAACTTACATCAACCTTACATTAAAGACATCGTTTTGTATCATGACGAAATACAGACAAAGTACAGACACAAGTGCACCAACACCGCGAGAGGACCAGACTCTGCAACTATATAAGAAGGCCATCGGGTTTCATTCAGAATTCGTCCATCTTTCTTTTCTTTCTCTCAAAATCTGTTATAGGCTTTATTAAGCAGGTATTATACCCCCCTAATTAGCGAAGTTCTGCTCCGTTGTAAGTATTATAACCCTTGGATACGTATTAGATACGCTGCCCGATTGATCTAGGGTTCCGTAACGGCTGTCGTGGTTTTGCCCGACGTAGTCGTTGGAATTCCGTCTCGGGGAGGGTATTACTAATGTTAAAATGGGTTATTTTACTAACGCATGTACTTTTGTGTAAATTATAGATTGTCACCCGGAAACCCTTACAGAAAATCTAAGACAGCAATGTGAGTTTATCCTCTTTTTGTTAACCTTTTTGTAATATTTTACAAAACCTTAATTGGTTTACAATGTGATTAAGCGGTGATTGAGACTTTGTAGTTATTCAATTACTGCCGGTATGTTGGGGTTTTGTATACAAAATTTACTACACTGTGAGTAGTAAGTCGGGATGACAATACGTTACCATTGGACAATGAGTTAGCCAATGTGTAATATGACCCACAAGTCAGGTTTGACAGTACTAAAAGGAGTAATTATGTAGAAATAAACAATTTGATCGCTCTCAATACTGTTTTAATTGATAAAATGTTTCTTGATTAAACTGGGATTCACTCACCAGTATTTCCCACTGACAAATGTTTTTAAACACGTGTTTCAGGTAACACAATGTGAAAGCCAATTAGTAAAAAGCCAGCTCGAGAGCACAGACGGCTTGGAAAAATGTGGCTATAAAAGTTATCTAAAATACGATGTTTTAAAATTCAATAAAGTAGGGTTTATCCCTATAAACATGTTGTAATAAGAAACTTGGGTTTTACCTATGTGATTATAAATTTAAAAATATGGTGGTTTTACTCTGATAAAATATTTCCTTACTACGGTCCTGATGAAATTTCCGCTGCCAAATTAATAACTGATACCACCACAAACGAATGTTCGCGGCCGCCCGTTCCCGGGACAGATAGGGGGCGGGGGTTGTGACATAACACAACTGATTGTAGATGCAATTAGAGTAGATGTAACCGTTTTCGTACGGATTTTTTGGGGATTTTATAGAGTGATTGAATCTGTGAGGATAAACTGAATTTGGCGCGAAGGAGAAGAAGGATTTGTGGGTTGTAAAGGTTTTCCTTTATAAAATTCAGTGCTTTCTTTGCAACTTCCATGTACTCCTGTTACTAAACCTTTACAACCCACAATCTCGAAGGCTGCAACACAGTTTCAGAAACGGGCCTTCAAAAGCTCCTGGATTCTTGGATGATTACGCATTTTTAATTTCAGCGTTACTTGATGTGTACGAGTATGGTGGTGAAATTTCTCGGTTATCTTGGGGAGTTGAACTTCAAGAAATACAAGTATGAGAGCTCTTAAACTAATTGTTAATTATTGAGATAACAGGGGATGTTCTTGCTCTGGTTAACAAGAGTTTTTTTGTAGATCTAATGCTATTTTTGAAAAAGATGATCAGGTACGGGGAAACTGATCGGAGAAGATGGATGGTACAGTGATGATTGGAAGATGGCTCACAATGAGGGTGGTATGGTGATGACAGAGTTGAAGGTGATCGAACTGCTGAGGGTTAACGGTGGATGGTGGTGTGCGATTGCTTGCATTAATGGTGGCCATTGGACGTCGTGCTCCACCATCAACACCGGAGATGAGTGGTCGGAGAAGATGACCGGTGTTGATGGAAGTTGCTACGGAGGATGTTAAGATTGCTTAATTTATTATGATAAACATGTGCAAGATTGCTTAATTAGTGACAAAACACTGAAAAATGGTTGAGGGTGGTGGCTGGAGGTGGCAGTGGTGGTTGTGGTGGTGAATGGCGGTGGCAGTGGTGGCAGGGGGTAATATCACAGAGTGCACAAAACACAGGGGGTAATATGAAAGGGCATTATAGTCATTTCAAGTTATAGTCAACAGATTAGTCAACAAATTTGAGGCCGGGGGGTAAGGTTGCGACATAACAGCAAACGTTGGGGGGTAAAATTGCAATTATTTCGTTAGGGGGGTAAGGGTGCCAATCACCCCAAACCACAGGGGGTAAAATTGCAGTTTACTCTAGAAGTTATTACTAACTGAATCCCTCATCGCAAACCAATCTCACTTGACTTAGTATGGGACAAAACCTAATTCGAAATCTTATCCTTGTAATCACTAACAGCTAACCGAAAGAACATCCAAGGGAAATCTCTCCCATGGGCAGACATTTGAAAATAATATTATTTTTGAGGAATCATTGAAGGGTAGTCGGTCACAAATTAGTTCCCACAGAACACGACCAAATTTGGACATACTCACGTCGGTGGTCCATTGGTAATCCGTTGATGAAAGCCCATATTTCTTAATTTAGGTTGTCCCTTGGTAATTAGTGAGGGGCATTTTAGTTTTCTATATTTATTTTTGGGTTTTTCCTGGAACCGTCGTTGATCCTTCAACAGGTACCAACAAAGCTTATCCGTCCCTAATGTTGTCGCCCATACTGCTCAAATTTCTAGTAGTGTGATCGGTTCATGAATCTTTCAAGTTCATTGTGCATTTTAGAGGATACGTCTCAGATGGGAAATTAAACCTATGGGACGGTACATGGGGTACAATATTAAATATCTAAAATATTTATATATATTGTCCTCTTTGACATGAAAATAAAGGACATTTGACTTGTTTTTTGTGTGTTTTTGTTTGTTGTAATTATCACATCAATGTCATGTCAAGTTGTAATGGTCACTAGTTGGATGATCCAAGGTCGAAAAAGAGTGAGAGAAATTGGGAGTAAGTGGGGCGGGTTCAAAAAAGATATGGATGATGGCGATATGAAGACATACTATACAAGTTGCAGATGTGAGAGGCATTCATGTTGGCCGTTTTTAGTTAGATGGATGTCGACTGCTTTTATATAGGGCTTAAACAGTGTTCATAAAGCTCAATACAACATTAGAAAGTTGGTCAATTTAAAGACTCTAAAACCATTAGAAAAAGCCAAAACACATCTATACTTAAAACCACTTAGATTCATATAGAATATAACATGACCTCCAACACAATCATGTTTTAATTTGTCTTATTTTTGTTTCAGAATTAAACGAATCAAACAATATTAGCTCTAATTATTATTATATGTCTTACATGCTAGCAATAATAACATCAAATGGATGTTGCATAATCATAAAATTAGCAAATTATTCGTCCCAACAGAGTTAATTGTCATTTTCGTCCAATTATATCAGTTCAGGCCAAATTTTAAATTTGTATCATTTATGTCCCTATCATTTTTTAAACATATCAGTTTCATCCTAAAAAACATGAGTAAACTGTCATTTTCATCTCTGTGATTTGTCCAATTATTCTATTAAACCTTAGCTTTTTGGATGGAACTGGCATTTTTTAAGAATATCAAGGACGGAAATGATACAAATTTAAAATTTAACTTGAACTTGAACTGACATAATTAGACAAGCTATAGGGGCGAAAATGAGAGTTAACTCGTCGCAATAAAATGAAGACAACTTTCTTTCGGTCTTTTATAAGAAATATAAAAATTACAATTTAAGTGGGACATCATAGTGTAATAATTCATAGAATGTGGGGCATCATGGTGTAATATTGGATGAGTTAATTTTGGGTGCTACTTTCTACACCTACCTAATTACTTTTTACACCCCTCTTCTCTCACATACTTACAGGTGGGGCTTACGTGGGACCAACATTTTTCCTCTCACAAGGAGGGTATAATCAGGAGGGAGGGGGTATGTATAGAATCAGCCTTAATTTTCCACACACAAGCATTCTATGGCATCTACTCTCTAATTATTGTTAGCTTTTTTCCCAAAAAAATTGCTAAAAATATTATTTAAGTTACCTTATAACAAATATTCTTTATTACTTAAATTTATATTTATACAACATTAATGTGTTAAATATATAGTAAATTAGTTTAGCTTAGGTCATGTGTAGTTAGTTATAAAGTCTATTTGGGGGCGGTATACAACAAGTGACGTACCATGTCATACAGGGGCTTTATGGGGCATTAGACTATGGGGTATGGGGCGGGGGTTTTGGCTTGGGTTTGAGGGAAACGCCCAAGTCACCACCCCGGGTGGGCTTGGGTTTGGGCGTGGCCCAAGGGGCGGGAGTTTGAAGCCGGGCGTGGGGCGGGTCTATACGTATGACATGGCGGGTTCTCGTTGGCCAAACCAAACTAGCCGTTGGCCAACGACTATGTTAATTTTTTTTCACTATAAAACTCACACCTCTATTCCTTTTTTTTACCACATTCAACCAAAATACACTACACATCTTCATCTCTATTCTCATTCTACAAAACGAAAAATGCATCAACATAATCGAGGTTATGACCCGAACAACCTGCGGGCATTCCAAGAAAATACTAGCCCACCACCAATTCGTCCCACGCCTCGTCCATTTTTAATACACTCCTCTATGCCCGATATGGCGAGTTATGCATCGTATCTCGGGAATCGTGTGTTTACTAACTTCCCACACACCGACGATTCGATACCTAGCCAGTTTCCACAAACGCCCATCAACCTTTCACCAACCTCCATCAACCTTTCCCAAATCGAAACCGTCCCCGAAACCCAACCACACAACGATGGTCCTTCCGCGTCCAAACCCATAAAAAGAGAAGTCATAAGAAAAAAAACCGAGGCGGAGAAAGCACTTGAAACCGCCAAACGAAAACAACAAAAATGGGTCGTTAATGAAGAACTTGCATTGGCGAGGGCTTGGGTTCAACAATCTCAACATCCAACTTTAGGTATTTTTAAATATTTTGTAGCCCTTATTTTAATATTTATGGTTATTTTTTATATAACTTTGTAATGTATTAAATTTTGTTTTTATTAAAATATGAAATTCTCAACATCGAAGCCATTTGTGGGATGCAGTTAGTAAAGCATTCCATGAAGAACTGGGAAGGGAGACTTATCGTGAAAACGATAGCTTATCCTCGAAGTGGAGCGAGATAAGCGGCCAACTGACAAAATTTAGTGCTTTTTTAAATAAATCAAAGCAAAACCCAAAAAGTGATGAAACCGAAGCCGACTGTGTGACAAATGCATTGGTTACATTCAAAACAAATGTGGGGAGCGACTTCCGTTTCATGCATTGTTGGGAGATTTGTAAGTTCCATCCAAAGTGGGTGAATATCCCCAGTGGAAGCGAAACTAACACGTCTTCCAAAAGGTCAAGGGTCTCGTCCCAAGCCCAATCTGATGCACGAGATCAAGAGTTTGAGGACCTTTTGGATGATTCGCCAAACCGACCTGAATATGGAAGAGATGCCGCAAAAAGGCGCGCTCAAAAATCAAGATCGGGTACGGCATCGCCTTCAGTTGGGAGTTCGGGCTCGCGTAGGGTAATATACAGCAATCAGTTGGATGACATTTCATGCAAGTTAGATACATTCAACGTATTCCAACAACAAAGGGCCGAAATTCGAAAGAGCAAAGAAGCTAGAGATGACCTGAAACAAAAACGAGATGATTTGAAATTTTTATCCCAGCCCATTGATCACCTAGAGGGTGAAGAGTTGGAACTAATCTTAGAGATGAGAGAAGAGATAAAGAACAAATATAAGCGTTAGGAATTTTTTTATGTAATTTTCTTTATTTAAAAATATTAAAAAATTAAATTTGTTGTTTTAAAAAATATTCAAATAGCGGTTTGGGTCAGCCCAGCTGGCCACGCCCCAAGCCAACCCCCGCCCCACCATACCGTCTTCAATGTGGGTCAGCCCAGCGAAGCCCCCCAAGCCACATGTCAACCCATGCCCCAAACCCCCGCCCCACCATACCCCACGGTCTTATATCACTAGAGAGCGTAGTCATAAAGCACCTACCCATCATTACCTAACTATTAATTTTCATTTTTATTAATTAATTAAAAAAACACTTAACTATTTTTTATTGGTCAAAATTTTGAAACTCTACTCCTTCACGCCGTTATCAACATACCGCCCCCAACAATTTGAGACCCCATAACGCCCCTTGTAATGGTGTTCAAGGACGCTATGAGGCGCTATGCCCATTTTTTCCTTGTGATGACGCCCCACTACGTTAGTTCTTATCGTAGGTTTGCTTTGAGGAGATATACGAGTTTATGACTTTCATTTTTGGTACCTTTCAATATTCCCTAGTAAATCTTGCATGTGTGTGTGGAAGACTCTTAAATACTATTGTACGGTCAATTCATCATTATTACTATTAATTATTAACTAGAAAGGATCTTGAGGCCAATACTTTATGTTCCACAAGAAGAACTAGAGAAAAAGTCCTAGGGTTTTTATAATATTGTTGTATGTAGAAAGTTTTGATAAATGGGAACGTGTATTTGATGTAATATATGCCCTACCAAAAACAATGGGAAATGGAACAAGAAAGTAAAGTAGTGGCTAAGGCAATGAACATAATAGTTGGGTCTTTCTAGTAGCAATAATGCCCCATTCCCATTACTTGAAAGCCACCTCAACTAAGTTTTCAAACACATTTGTTTTCTTAAACTTTCTTCATTCTACATACATGCTAGTTAAATCATGTTGCCATTTTATAAACTAATATGAAGTGAATAGGACAATAGTAACGACCAAATTTTGCAACGAAAAAAGAGTCATAGGTTTAACGATTGATTAGCGACCAAAATCTTAGTGATTACAAAAATAGCCACCACCACCAATCCGGACGCAAAACGCTCGCAAAACTTGAAACTGCTTAAATTGGTCACAAATTTTACGACCTTTTCTTTTTTTGGTCCTAATTTTTTTACTTCTAGTGAAATATGATCCTGACTATGTTATAGGCTTAGACACACCATGTAATGCACAATAAAAACTTATCATTGATCTTGACATAAAGGTACACAAAAAAGGGTTCCGAAGCTGGAACTTGTAAATATAGGAACCGAGTATTGTAGAAACCAGGTTGGAATCGCCACTATTTGCCGGCTACACATAGGGTATGAATTGTTTTTGCTAGATTCTGGGTATAAAACTGGTTATAGTTGTTTAACAAAATTTGTAGTTGTTTAATAACGACTTTGTAGCCGTTATGAGATGTTTTAGACCTTTTCTAGGTTTTATTTACTCTTTAGCATCCATTGTGTTAGAATAAATATGTATTTGATGTATTGGTATAATCATAACACACAAAAACACCAATGACTCTCTTAAATCTAAAAAAAACACACGAACAACGCTCTCAAATGCCTTACGAAAATGGACATTCGATCTTCTGTTGGTTTTGGTTATTCATCAAACAACATAATTGTTGCGCAAGTTGTTCCTAAAGCAAGGAACCAAATATTTGGGGAATTTTGATTTATGTGAATTAACAAGCGGTCGGTAAGAATCATCCAAGCATTGGTTTGTTTTTAAAAGGCGGATTCAAACTCGACCTTTGAAGAAACATTTACCGACGTATCGCAAGGTGGTGAAAGGCGTTTCGGCTCTAGGTCAAGCAACAAGTCAAATGATGGAAATATTTAGAATTTTAACATACATATGGTTCAAGAAAGCATGACAATGTTCATGATTCAAAAAGGTTTGGGCATTTGACCATTTCGACAACTTGGCTTAACGCTTCTCATCTAAAAAACTTTGTAGTCACGTTATAAACACGTAAGGCACACCACCCTTTAGACGTGATTGTCTTAAAATGTAGAATAATGCTAAAAAAGATTCAATTTTAGGATTTGAAAATTTTGAAACCGGTATGAATTCAACTTGTTATGTTTGGTCTACAGACACGAATCTCCAGAATCGTACCTTTGCGTTACCACTCATTGGGTAAACTCCAATACGTGGCAGATGAAGACTTTATTAATTTGTTGTAAATTAAAAAATATATATATATGACTAGTTCTTATTATCCAATCTGACCGATACCTGGTTCCTAATGCCGGGTTCCTGCCCATGCCTGATCCCTATCGAATTAGGTATTTCTTAGCAAAAACCGGTTTTATATGTTTAAGGAAAAAAAAATGAAGTATAAAGAATTTATTTGAGTTAAAAAAAACTACTGGAACAATATTAAACAAAAAAACACTCAACAAAACAAATGGATTATCTCTTTTACCCCTCTCACCCACTAATAACTTTCAGTTTAACTACAAAATATCACAGTTTCAGTTTGAATCAGTGATAGTTTGAATCTATTGAATAATTAATTACTTCTTAGACATTATTATTATTATAATTATTATATAATTAATTGACTAGAATGAGTGTAGATTTCAATATGTATACTATTTGTTTTTAAAACTTTGGTAGTCTTTCTACTAGAATGGTTTCTGGTACCTTTAGAGAACAAAATCGAAAAGAAGTTTACGTTCATTTTAAAATCAGTATAATGTTAAGACCAGTGATAGCACGTGTGTGCATATTAGAAGTGCACATATTATCGGTTTTATTGTATTCTATTTTGTTATGAAGAGTATTTATATACAAACAAGTGGCAGGTAAACGGGCAACAAGCTGCGCTGCAAACATCATAATAAAATCTTAACATGAGTTGAAGCATGAAAAGATAAATGACACATGCACCTATGGATGTCTCATATGATCTTGAAGCATGTACGTACATGAGCAATTTTCAACCTTATCTTTGGGGCTGTTTGATAGTCTCTTAATGATCATTCAGATGCTACCTCTTAATGGTTTAAAATCTCTGAATGAATAAAAGGTAACCTCAAGTCTGAATGGTTAAGAGGTAACCTCTGAATGGTAAATCATCACATGTCACGTTCTTCTACTTTCTCATTGGTAAAATTCTTAATGGTTCCATTAAGAGGTAGCATCTTAATGACCATTCAGATGCTACCAAACAGCCCCTTATACAATCAAGATAGCAAACATCATAATAAAATCTTCTTCACAAAAATAAAAATACCCTACATATTCTATATCCTAACAATTTCAAAGGGCTTGTACAGTAGCCTCTTTTTTTTTTCTTTTTCACTTTTTCTTTATTATTTTTCTTTAAATTTTTACCCCTTTAACTTTCAGTGTTAATAATTTCAACCTCTTAACTTTCTAAAAATTTTGTAATCAAGCTTTACGTGTTTATTTTTATGTACGCGTTTCTATAAATTTAATTTGATTTACGTTTATACGTTAATTTTTCCCGTTAATAAGTTGGGTCAAATATAATATATTCCTTATGCTTATTATTATGTACATTTTCTGTTGGTTTACGTTTTGATGTAATTTTTTTCTATAAATGAGCCGGTTAAAATATAATATGTTTTCATACTTATTTTTATGTACGTGTTCAAATGGTTTACGTTTTGACGTAAATTTTATTCGGAAATACGTCGAGTAAAATATAATACGTTTTCATTAAACGTTATAAATTCGAGTCACTTTACGTTTCAACACGCCACAACACGCCGTAACTATTTTCTTACGTACTTATTTTTATGCACGCGTCTGTATAAATTTAAGTTGGTTTATGATTCGAAATAAATTTTCTTCGGAAATATGTGTCAAATATAATTCGTTTTCATGCTTATTTTTATGTATGTTTGCAGTTGGTCTACGCTTTAAACGCAAATTACAATTAGCAAGTTATGTGGATAGTGCTTTTATCCTATTAACTTTTTTGTTTCTTTCTTGATTTTTTTTCTAGACTTTATTATTTTTTAGTTTTCTTTATGTTTAGTGTTTTAGTTTTAGGTTTCTTTTCATTAAAACTATATTTAAGATAACATTTACGTTTTCATTTACAATTAATTTAAAGTCAATTCATCCCGCTGTCCAATTTAAATTTATTTTTATGGTTTTATGTCGATGTAAAACATGCGTCGATATTCTTTTGAGCATATTTCTTTCAGTTGGTATACTGAACCAAAATATATATCGACCAAAACCCCGCAGCATAGTGCGGGTATTCCTACTAGTTTACAACACATACAAACTTAACTTTGATATGTCGGCGGGAATTGTTAGTTGGTTGGCCCAAAGTGGCGGTAACCTTTTTTTTTTTCATAAAATAGTTATTTATAGGTCCTGTCAAATTACGATTTTATCCCCTGTTTAAAATTACGATCTTACCCCCAGTTAGAAATTAAATTTATGTTTTGCTCCCAGCTTAAATTTACGATTTTGCCATGGTTAAAAAATATATACTTTTGCCCACCGCTGCAATCCTGCCAAATTACAATTTGGTCCCCAGTTGCGCCACCAGTTCAAAATAAAATTTTTGTTTTGCCCACAGCTAAAAATTACGATTTTGCTCTTGTTGATGCAGATTTTGTGTTCGATGCTTGTCGAATAGATTAGTTTTATTTTACGCTGAATTTGTAATAGTTAGTGAAACGGTCTATCGAACGTGTATAGACCCGCTCGTTTGAAGTGGTCAAACGAGAGGGTTTTTCGGTTGACCGTGTGTGTTTGCAAGACAAGGGGTGTGACTATAAATAGAAAACCCTTGCCATTTGCAACACTAGGAGATTTTAGGAGGTTTGAGACCTCACCGGGAGAGATCACCACTTGGTCTCTCCCCGGATGTGTACTCCTTTGGTATTAGTTCGGTTATCTTGTAATCGGGCCGATTTGTAATGTTATACTACCGGATTAATACAAAGAAGTTGTTTGTTTATATCTAATCTCTCCCGTCTTGAACCGATCTCACAAGAATCACGGTTTCGGTCACGAAACTCGGTCCTACAATTGGTATCAGAGCCATGGTGCCCGATTTAGTAAACCTAACCGTTTACTAAGTCACATGTGCTCTAGATCTGTGATTTTAGTGATTTTTGTTCAAGAAGAAAAGTTGGGTGAAAATGAGAAAAACTCAGATCTGGACCCGAATATTCAGATATGTGCGGAAACAAGTGTTCGGTTTTATGTTTTTCACCTATATAATCAAGTTATCATCATCAAAAATCAAAAATACAGGGTTTTCGTCAAATCTGCAAAATAAACAGTGCTGTGTTCTTGATGTTCTTGGCGGCTGCTTGAAGAAACTGGGGTTTCTTCATAATTCGAAGGATGACAATTTGGTCGAAAGATGTTATTTTCCTCGAAGGATACTAAGCTTTTCGAAGGATCATCCTTCGGTTGATCAGATCTTTCGATCGATCAAAATATCTTTCAAAATTTATGATCTTTCGTAAGTTGATCTTTCGAAAAGGCCTTTCATCTGTCGAGGTTAAGAAACATCATCGAAGGATACATCTTTCGACCTGATATCTTTCGACCTGGATGTCTGATGTTGGTATCGCAGGAAGAAGATGAAGGCTGCTGTTGTTTGTGTATATCGGAGAAGAAGAGGTCTGTTGATTGAAGGGAAGTATTCGGGGGTTTGATGTTGATTGTTCTTCTCGGCTGATGTTTGGTTGGTGGAATCGAACAGATGAAGAAGGGAAGGAGTTTAGGGGTGTTGTTGAGATTGTTCATCGAAGATGACTGCTGAGTTGCTGCTGATTGTTGATTTGTTCGGCTGCTGATTGTTGTTTGATTTTGAATCTCCGATGAAGATGTTGTTGCTGCTGATTGTTCGATTGAACAAGAAGAAGGAGACGGCTGGGATTTTTATTTGGGGTATGATTGTCGGCTGAATGGAACTGGGTATCGAAGAGAGAGACACAAGACTTTTGGATGTTTGGTAAAGAAAGAAGTTGTCTGATCTTGATCTTTGTATATCGCAGAAGCTGCTGTTGATAGTGGGCCTTAAATGTTTGTTGACCTTGATGGGCTCACCTAAAGGTCTTATAGGTCTTGGATTTCTAATGAATGATGATGGGCCAATAAAGTGATGGGCTCACCTAAAAATGAAGTTTTTATTGGTATTGGATTTCTAATGGACCTTATATAATGGATATTTTCATTAGTTTATTTGTTTGAGTAAACAAATTACTAGTGGGAGAGGGGTCGGGTATTCGCGAATTGATTTGAATCGTGCTTCTATAATTCAACGTCAAATTTGCACGGGGTTTGGGAGCGCGCGCGGGATGATGCAGCATGATGAAAACAAGAGATGATGAAAACTTGATGGTTTGAAAAATGTGGGGTAGTCACGGTTACCGATGCAAATGTCAAAAATGGTGACGCGACTATTATGGGCCAAAAACAAAACGGTATGTTCACTTCCGCACGTCAATGTTTATGATTGTTATCGGTTATTCAAAAATGTTCGAAAGCATTTTGTTATTTGTCATATTCTCGCATTTGAAGACGAACGTATGAACCTAGAATGTCAATACCGGTCCTAACGAGTTCACAAAGTCTTTGGAGGGATACAAGTCGGATCCTACGGGGTACTAGGCGAAATTTCTTTATCAACTAGAATATGCAACGAAGAAATCTTTTTGTTTATTGTCATATTCTCGCATTTGGTAACGAATGCATGAACCTAGAATGTCAATACCGGTCCTAACGAGTTCACAAAGTCTTTGGAGGGATACAAGTCGGATCCAACGGGGTACTAGGGGACGTTCTTATTCAACTAGCATATGCAAAGAAGAAATTCGTTTTCGTGATTTTTCGAAAAACCAAGAACATTCAACGAAGATTGATGACAGTTCCGCTTAGTGGAGGGAACTGGTGAACATTTGACGACAGTTTCTTTGAAGTGGAGAGAATCTGTTAAGGTTTAGAGATTTTACCAAAGAAATGGGGGGATAAAGATTTTCAAATGTTGAATTTCTTCGGTAAATTTCTAAACGCAATCACAGGTGGTAAAGTTTGTGATTTTCTGGTGATACAAACGGTTCGGCGTGGAATGTTTTGCACACACACATATTTGAGGATTTTAATTAATTCTCCAGCCAGCGTGAAGGGTTTTGCACGGAAAAATACAGGTTTCTAAAGTCTACAGTAGTTACAAAAGCGCTGTTCACTGAAGACCTGGGGAATCTTTATGAAAGCTGATAGTTCAAGACTGAAGACCTGCAGGATTCGGTTTTGGGTTTGATGTTTCTTTGGGATTTTACAGGGATCTGGGGGTAACTCAATTCGTTGAGTTTGCAAACGATGTACTTGGTCTAGCTGACTTCCTGAGTACTGATGCTGAAGATCCGTAGTGCATTACGTGGTCAACTTCACAAAGGCGAGACAATGAGATCTGGATGTAGTTCAACTAAGCATGCTAGTTGAGCTTGCAAGGGATACACTTGGTCTAGCTGACTTTCCTGAGTGTTGATGCTGAAGATTAAAGTGCATTACTTAGTCGATTCCACAAAGACGGTTTACAGAAGACAGTTCACCAGAAATCTCTATCAATGTAGTATGCTTGTATGAAACAGAGTTCTTATGACAAGATCAAGACTTGATGCAGTTCTTAAAGATTGGAACCCTTATCAAATGTCGTTTGGAGTATTGGAAGATCAGCGGAAGATCGGTCAATTGAGGAAATTGCACAACACCCAACACGGATACGCGTACTTTAAGGGGAAAATATTTTACAAGGAGCGTCAAGATACTACTTACCTGGATCATCGGTCAAGGGGGAATTTGTTAACACAGAGAAGATGAATACTTGACTGAAGATCGATTGCAGTTGCATTTTCAGCATTCGACAGCAACGGACAAGGGGGAATTTGTTGATGCAGATTTTGTGTCCGATGCTTGTCGAATAGATTAGTTTTATTTTACGCTGAATTTGTAATAGTTAGTGAAACGGTCTATCGAACGTGTATAGACCCGCTTGTTTAAAGTGGTCAAACGAGAGGGTTTTTCGGTTGACCGTGTGTGTTTGCAAGACAAGGGGTGTGACTATAAATAGAAAACCCTTGCCATTTGCAACACTAGGAGATTTTAGGAGGTTTGAGACCTCACCGGGAGAGATCACCACTTGGTCTCTCCCCGGATGTGTACTCCTTTGGTATTAGTTCGGTTATCTTGTAATCGGGCCGATTTGTAATGTTATACTACCGGATTAATACAAAGAAGTTGTATGTTTATATCTAATCTCTCCCGTCTTGAACCGATCTCACAAGAATCACGGTTTCGGTCACGAAACCACTTGTAGGTCCCGAAATCTGAGGATCGATAACGAACCGTATCACTTGTTTATAGTAAACACGGTTACGTGTGCGGAATCCACGTAACTATGCCAAATCAAACATATAAAGCAATAATAAAAACGGATTAATCAATGATACACACTCGATTGATTAACGGGATGAGAACCGATTACAAACTGATACAAACACAGTTCAGACAGAATTTCGGCAGAGTTTTGTTACTATGGTTATTATCTCATCTCTATGTTCAAATGAAACAGAGATGTTGTTTATATAGTCCCTGGGCCACTGATATCGACGAAACACAAGGTGTTTGACGAATCTGAACATGGGCCAGTCATTGGGCCTGAAACAGCCCAGTACATGACGAATCAAGGTCTGATTCGTCATGACCTTCAACGAAACAGAAGTATTGGACATTGGTCTGTTTCGTCATGATGTGTTCCGACGAAACAGACCTGTTTCGTCGAGGACTGCAACTGTTGTGGTTGTTCCTGTTAACAGACAGCAACAATCAGCAACATATAAACATAGTAATGACCAAACTACCCTTTAATGCAACATGCATTGTTCATAATACTTTACATATCAAAAGAGACAAATAAGTTGTACACAAGTAGATAGGAGGATATCTGACTTGGTCAACATAACATACAGACTCGATAATTAATAAAAGACCATACAAAATACATCGTTAAACAAGACTAGTCACAGACACTAAAAATGCATCAACAAACTCCCCCTTGTCTGTTACTCGTCTTCGGTCTTCTAATCTTCCATCAGTGTTGTTCGGACCACGAACTGCCCGAATGTATGCCCCTGTAATAGCAAAAACACGCTACTCGCTGAAACTTTAACGCTTGACGTGCATCTTGATCTTCATAGAAAATATCATGATGATATAATCTGCTAATATCAGCTTCAGACATGTTGACGATCCACATCGGATCCAACATCCGGTAATTTGCACGATTGTCTCTAAACACAATTACAGCTTCATGAGTATCCGAGTCGTAGCACCATAATGCCATGTCTTCAAGAAAATCCTGCTTCATAGGCATCAATGGGATTTTATCTACAACCCTCGGAGGCTGGTACACAAGTTTATATCTGCAAGTGTTGGTGTCCGGATCAAGAGTAAACTTGATCGGTTGATAAACAGGAAATTGTGGCTTGTAGGATGTATACTTCTTTGGTATGGTTCGGTTAGCTTGTTAATCGGGCCGGCTTGCTTTGTTATGTTATAAAATCTATACAAGTAAGTATTTCATCTGTCTATGATCTTCCCGTCTATGAACATAATCATGATAATCACGGTTTCGGTCCAGAAAACGGTCCTACGATGATGATGAAAGTAGTGGAGATAGTGATGCAGGTGATGCAGGTGCTGTTGGTACATCAAGCAAAGGTGTTGTTTCTGGTACATCAGATAGTAGTTCGTCAGCAAGTGGTGATGATGGAACTGATTCGAGTTCTAGTGATCATATAGTTGAACCTGGTTACGAAATGTATATCGATATACGTGGAGTAAGAAGGTATAGAAAGATTAGAACAGAGGATGATCCAGAATATGTTCCAGAGGATCCTGAAGGTGAAAGAAGAACAAAAAGAAGAGCAGAAAAAGCTGTTGAAGTACAAAAGAAGAAGTCTAGGAGATATTTGAGTACTTATACTTGAAAATCTGTGCCTCAAGAGTCTTCATCTATTCCTCAGGAGCCAGCTCAATCTGTACAATCTGTACCTCAGGAGCCTGTACAAGAAGCTCCTGTAGTTACTTCAGCTACAGAAACTCCAGTTGCTCCAGTTGTTACATCAGCTACTGCTACTCCATCTGTTATTCCTCAGGCAGTTCCTGAAAGAACTATGGCTTCAGCAATCCGAGCAACCACTTCACAAATCAGTGCTGAACGTCATAGGACATTTTCTGGATTTTCTCAAGATGAAAAGATCAAATATCTGTTTTCTACACTTGAAGCAGCTGCTGATCGTCTTCAAAGGCAATCTCATTTCGGTAATCTCACAAAGCATGATCAACTTAAACAATCAGTGGAAATTAACAAATTAAGGTCAACTGTTGGTCAACAGCAAACAGTAATAGAGCGACAACAAGGTGAAATTGATTTGCTTAAAGCTGAAAATGCTCGCTTGAAGGCTCTTGATGAAGAGAAAGAGAGAAGGCTTGCTATTCTGTGGGATTATCATTGTAAACAACAAGAGGTTCTGAAGAAAAAGGATGATGATACGGAAGACCAAGGAAATCATGATACCTCTGGTACATCACAGAAGCAGCCAACCGCACTTGCTTCTGAAGTTGTTGCAATTCAAACTACAGTTGTTGAATCATCTCAGGGAACTTCTACTGGAAAAGTTCAACAGATAGAAGGTACTTCTTCTATAGTTAGCAGTGCTGATATTGCTCTACAGGCTATTCATCCATTTACAGGAGAGTTGCTTGAAGAAGGGGAGTTAATAGAAGATCTTTCTCAGGAGCAATTGAGTATTTTACAGTCTATGAGAGAAATAGATGATGCTGAGATAGACAAAATGTCTACTGAGACTGATACAACGAATGTTGAAGAGATTGATGAGATTGTGTTTGAAGGTGAAGCACCAAAATCAACATATGTTAGAGAAGATGGTACTGAATTTGCATCGTTTGATGAAAATTGGATGAAAGAAAACATTGATGACATAGACGAGCATTTGAAGAATCGAAATTCGTCTGAAAAAGACACAGATGCATTTTCTGAATGGAGAAAACAGTTTTTATCTAAAGTCTTCAAGCCTGTACCAGAAAAAGCTCAAGTAGACTATTTGCGATTTGAAAAGAAGCCAAGTGGAAGGATTCTATGTTGGATGTTTGTTCAAGATATTCACTGCATTGCTATTAAACGTGAATATGGAATTCTGTATTTCAATTCTCTGCTGAGCATTCTTTCCTTGCCATTTTATGATGTCTCTGCGTTGACAAGGCTTGAGCTTATCAATCGGTCAAAATACGATGGTGCTACGTTATTTGAGCGTCTGGTGAAAGTAAACAAGAAGTCAGGCTGGAAGGATGAATCCTACAAGCCACAATTTCCTGTTTATCAACCGATCAAGTTTACTCTTGATCCGGACACCAACACTTGCAGATATAAACTTGTGTACCAGCCTCCGAGGGTTGTAGATAAAATCCCATTGATGCCTATGAAGCAGGATTTTCTTGAAGACATGGCATTATGGTGCTACGACTCGGATACTCATGAAGCTGTAATTGTGTTTAGAGACAATCGTGCAAATTACCGGATGTTGGATCCGATGTGGATCGTCAACATGTCTGAAGCTGATATTAGCAGATTATATCGTCATGATATTTTCTATGAAGATCAAGATGCACGTCAAGCGTTAACGTTTCAGCGAGTAGCGTGTTTTTGCTATTACAGGGGCATACATTCGGGCAGTTCGTGGTCCGAACAACACTGATGGAAGATTAGAAGACCGAAGACGAGTAACAGAAAAGGGGGAGTTTGTTGATGCATTTTTAGTGTCTGTGACTAGTCTTGTTTAACGATGTATTTTGTATGGTCTTTTATTAATTATCGAGTCTGTATGTTATGTTGACCAAGTCAGATATCCTCCTATCTACTTGTGTACAACTTATTTGTCTCTTTTGATATGTAAAGTATTATGAACAATGCATGTTGCATTAAAGGGTAGTTTGGTCATTACTATGTTTATATGTTGCTGATTGTTGCTGTCTGTTAACAGGAACAACCACAACAGTTGCAGTCCTCGACGAAACAGGTCTGTTTCGTCGGAACACATCATGACGAAACAGACCAATGTCCAATACTTCTGTTTCGTTGAAGGTAATGACGAATCAGACCTTGATTCGTCATGTACTGGGCTGTTTCAGGCCCAATGACTGGCCCATGTTCAGATTCGTCAAACACCTTGTGTTTCGTCGATATCAGTGGCTCAGGGACTATATAAACAACATCTCTGTTTCATTTGAACACAGAGATGAGATAATAACCATAGTAACAAAACTCTGCCGAAATTCTGTCTGAACTGTGTTTGTATCAGTTTGTAATCGGTTCTCATCCCGTTAATCAATCGAGTGTGTATCATTGATTAATCCGTTTTTATTATTGCTTTATATGTTTGATTTGGCATAGTTACGTGGATTCCGCACACGTAACCGTGTTTACTATAAACAAGTGATTCGGTTCGTTATCGATCCTCAGATTTCGGGACCTACAGCTCTCAGTAAAAATATTACAATTTTGCCCTCAGTTCAAAATATTATTTTACCTCAATTTTAAAACTACGATTTTACCCAAGCTAAAAATTGCAATGTTGCCATAGTTTTTTTGGGCCAAACTATGGTAGTGTTTTATTTTACTTGGTTTACTCAATTTAGTTTTTATTCGTGCCAAACAGCTGCCTAGCACTCGCTAATCGGTCCTGACAAATTATTGTTTTGCCTCCAACTCTAAATTACACGCTTGCCATCATTTTAGTTATTTTTTTTTATCATAACTATGATAGTGTTTTTCTTTATTTGGTTAACTCGATGCATCTTTTTTTTATATCGTGTTATAAGTAGAATGTATAACTAACCAAAATAAATACGTACATATTACTAAACTAAGAAATATTTGCTTTAGCGCCTCACAACGCGGGCAGCGCATAACTCTAGTATGCTACAAAACCCAAAATCATAAATAAAGAACTTGTCAGAAACCATTTTTCATTAGGTACTGGTGAAAATCTCTCTCTTTTCACTGGCCAATTGTGTGTTCTAGTTTTCTCTTTAATGGAAAACCAATAACTTTATGGTGATTGTGATAAGCATGTCCTTTCATGAACTTGACGACCAAAATCTGTCATGAGACGACACTAGTCGTCTTTTACGCGTGATTCTCTCAATCAAAAGATCCATTTGCCAAAAGCTACAAAGTGAGAAAGATATATAAATTAGTTCTTCATGGGTGTAAGCAAGAGCAACACTTTTGAATGACTTAAAATGTAAGTTTTCATCATAATTCATCATATACATATATCATCATTTAAATCCTCTCAGATATACACCATCAACAACACATTTATAAATTAAAGGGACACTGTTCTAGCGGAACCCTGGTGACTTTTTTTATGGGAGGTCGTCGGTTGGAGTCTTGTTCGCGACAAAATGTCATGTGTGAGCCAAGGGTTTTACCATAGTACTATGTAGTTGGTGATAGGTCGGGTCACAGGTGTTGTCTGCGATCGCGGGCGCAGGCGTAAGTGGTCTTTTGCCAATAAGTGAACCCATGTAACCGGACTTTATTAGACTTCTAAAAAAACTACACATTTATAAAGTTTAGACCTCATCAAGATAGCCAGTACCAGAAAATTAGAATATTAATTCGGATAAAAGAGTTGACCATAAGTCAACATACAAGAAATCATCATTTGGTGACCCAAAAAAATGCTCACCAAGTTAAAAAATGGTGCGAGTGAAAGTCAAAAGGCGTAACTCATTCTTGATTTCTAATTTGGTCCCAACTTCGTGTGTGAATATATATATATATGTGTGTATGCTTACGGTGTATGCACTTGTGAAATGACAATGGTGCCCTTGAAAGAAAATTGAGTGAAGTGAAATGATATAACCTTAAAAAGTTAGTGGCCATGACCTAGAGACACTCTCACATGTTAGGTACCATGTCCACTTCAAGTAGCATCTAAAAGTTATTAAAATATCTTTACAAACGTACTCTTAATTATATTTGTCATGTAACTGATATTAAATTTGTTGAACTTTAATCATCTTCCATAGTTCCATTCTTGATTATGCAATAGAGGATAGATAACAACTTTACATGCATATTTTGTAAGTTATATATAGTTTTGTTTGACTATATTATATATATTTATAATAAAGTGAATCACGATATCATTGTCAATAAAACAAATGTGGAAAACATGATTATGATTATTTATGTTGTTAACCCTAGGTTTTCACGTTTAGAGAAAATAAATATTTTTAAAAGAATAAATGAGTGCTACCTTTGATGATACTCTAATGAATCCGAAAAACTATATTAATTTATATTTCTTAACATAAACTTGAAATTATATTAAATTTGTTTTTCAAAATCCCATCTAAAATACGAAGTTCTATCAAAATTTTGTAGTAGGAAAATATTGATTATGTTTATATAAATCAACTAGGTTATAATCTAATGTATTATACGGGTTGGATAAATAAAAAAATCATACCGTTAATAAAGAAGATTTAACAATTATAAAACAATATTTTTGAGACGTTTAGGAACAAAATTTTTTGTCATGTATGATCAAAACATGTGATGTTCACCAAACTTATAAATATGAAATCATTTGAATCATTAATTAGAGAAATTACGTCAACTTTCACATAAATTTAAGTAGTTTCAAGAACATACGTGTAATAACCCAAATTCTATTTAAATAATGGTGTTCCTATTTTGTTAGTTCCGATGAAAAATGTTGAAATGTCCAATATTAGGTATGTAGCAATTAGATAAACTTATATCTACAAATTAATAATTAAATTAAATAAATAAGTATAATTTTTTCGGTAATTATTAAATTAAATAACTTTGATATTTAAATTTCTAGATGTGAGTTAAACGTAAAAGCACTACTAGAAAACTGCTATTATTCCTACCAAAATTTCCTACGCATTTCCTACAAACGAAAATTCTAATACTTTTCCCACGAAATTCCTAAGAACAAGAAAAGGTCTTAGTTTTGTGACCAAAAAAAGCGATAGAAAACCAACAAATTGAACTTGCAAATGAAAGGGATGCTAGACAAGAGTTGGAGTAAAGAGTGCAACATATGGAAAAATAAATGAAAGAAAATGAAGAAAAAAGGCAAAAACAGCTTGAAGAGTTTATGAAAAAATTTCAGCCTCCCGTTAGTCATTAGCAGTAGTTTTTTAATTATTCTGGATCTTTATGCTTAATAACGGTGGTTTTGTGATTGAAACGAGCTCGGAGTTTTTGTTATTTATTCCGAATGTTTATGTTTAACAATGTATGATTTTGTAATTTAAATGTGCTCCGAATTTATGTTATTTGTTTTTGTTAAATTTATATTCCGAATCATATTTATCAATATGCATCTTTTAGCAAGAAAAAAGCAGGTATTTTTTATTTTTTCTATTATTTTTTTAAATGTATCCGTAAGAAATGTGTAGGAAAAAGACTAAACACGTTTTGTCAGATTCCGTTGGAATTGTGTACAAAAAGACATAGTTTCGTAGAAAATGCCTAAGAGAAAAGAATACATTATGTTAGAATTGTGTAGGAAAAAACTAATTTTGTGGGAATTACGTAGGAAAAATGAATACATTCCGTTAGAATTGTGTAGCAAAAAAACTAATTTTGTTGGAAATGCGTAGAAAAAATGAATATATTCAGTTGGATTTGTGTATGGAAAAAAATATTTCCGTAGGAACTGTGTAGAGAAAATGAATACATTCCGTTGTAATTGTGTAGGAAAAAACTAAATATGTAGGAAATGCGTAGGAAAAATTAATACATTCGGTTGGAATTGTATAGGGAAAAAAATATTTCTGTAGGAACTATGTAGGGAAAACGAATACATTCCGTTGGAATTGCATAGGAAGAAAAAAAATTCGTAGGAATTGTGTAAGAAAATTAAAATATAATTAATATTATATAACAAATATAAATATAATTGATTTAAACACAATTTTAAAAATAAAAATTCCATGGGAAATGCGTCGGAAAGTTAAGAAAATTAATTCCGTGGGAAATAAGTAGGAGAATTCTAACGAAACATTTGTATGTAAAAGGAGTAGGAAAATCCGTAGGAAACGCGTCAGAAAAAGATTACCCATGAGTATAATTCCTACAACCGATTTTCGTGGGAAATCTGTGCAGTTGCCCACGGATTTTCCACAGAAATTAACATTGACGTGGGAATACTAGCAGTTTTCTGTAACACCCCAAAAATGGGTTTGGTAATCTAAACCCGGTTAATATAAAGGAACGGGTAAAAATACCATTAGGGGTAAAAGTAAACCCGTATATGAATATTAACTAGGAATAATTAACCTAGTTGAATATTAGTATCGTTGGTATTAAACGAAGGGTTGTAGCCTTTATTAATTAAAACGAAACATGAGGGACCAAAGTGAACAACTTGAAAGTTGTTTTATTAAAAGAAAACAACACACACACATACACACACATCGTGTGTGTGTTCTGGGCGTGATCAGGGGAGGCTCAAGAGAGCCAAACCCTAGTTCCTCATAAATCTCCAAATTTAAGGATGAATCGAGGCTCAAACTCATAAAGGAACATGAATTAACGATCACCCAAGCTAGGGGATCATAAGGTATGTTGAATCTTGATATTTAATGAAGTTGAGAATCTTGATGAACATCACAAGTAGTGATTTATGTATGAATCAAAGAAGTGATGGCCAAATTGGCGATGTATGCTTGTTTAGGAACAAACCCTAAGCGAAGACTCTGAGTAAATTGCTAGAATTTAGGTGTTTGGATGAATTACCACACTTAGTTAAGTGGGTTTATGTTTAATCCATGAAATGGTATGAACTTGGTTAGGAATATGTGTAGTATGTGATGTGTATTTGTACATGGATTGATTATGGTATGGAATTTGTATGATGTTTACTTGTGTTGATAAATGAAAGGGATAGTTAGGAAGAAACACATGAAATACTTGTACATTATGCTTAGAAAGTGGTATGCACACCAAGTGTTCGATGAAATGTCTAAATGACAATAATATGTGAAATTGTAAGCAATTAATGGGTAAACATGTATAGAATGTGGTAATGAGGAGATTGATAGTAAACTAACATGAGAAATGCATTTTAGATATAGTTCCTGTGAAGATTATGTTCGGTTGATGTTGAGTATGCTTTATGCTTGTTTGAATCGGCTAATGAAATACATATGTGAGATATGAACTTGATATGATCGTTCATATGAATAATCATGTATGCTAATAAGGATGTAAACGTAATGACATGAAAGTATATGAATCATGTCAAGATGGATGGGAGCGTGGAAGGCTAACGGGACAAGAAGACTCAAGTAAGCGAATGCAAATACGGATGCGTAAGGTAAGTAAATCCCGGACTTACACTTTAGATGTAAAATATATTGTAGTATGGTGATTATTGTGATACATGTGAGAAAGTATTAAACAATGGAAGTAAATAGGTAAGTTTACAGAAAAAGGAGTCGAAAGAGGATAGGAAAGTATAATGATGCTAATTGTTTTCTGTTAAGAATGAGATGGAAGTGCAGGTATACTAATAATGGAGAAGGAAGGTTAAGTATGGAAGTCCGACAAGAGTGTCCGAATGGATGGACGAATGGACTTATATGAACGAGAATAAGAGACGTTGATGCTTGATTATGCACGTTTTAAAGTATATATATTATGTCACTGGTTGCTAATGAAGTAATTGATTGTGGTGACTGCAGGTTGTACAGGTTTATGAATGTTTGCTCAAGATGTGTACACGGTTGAAGATCGAGTCAAGACATGGATTGTACGTGGGTGTGTATGTGGTCACTTAATTCGGTATACGTATGTTAGTTTTTAATTAATTTATGAAAAGGGATTAATGTATTTAAGTGAAAGAAATAATAACTTATAAAGAAATTTTTAGTATGTATTTTCCGCTGCGTTAAATTTGGTTAGAACGGGATAGGGCGTTACATTTTCTAGTAGTGAAGGATGATTGTTTTTATTTTTGGATAAATTTGTTATTATATTACACATAGTTATTATTTTAGTTGTATTTTAAATAAATTAAATGAATGGATTGTTAAATTAACAAAAATAAGTTAAGATGCCTATGAATGGTTTATTTAACATATTTGTTAAATTCTCAGTAACTATTTAGCAATTTATTATATGTTGTTTAATTTATAATATTAGAGATTATAATATTATTAATATATTAAAGGAGAAAGTGTCACATGGCATTAACTGGTGAAGGGGTATGGTTCCATATGTCGCGCAAGCCATGCACGCGTAGGACCATACACACACTTAATTTCCAAAACACTCAGCTTGTACCAAGGTTCCTGTGCGGAGCCACCCGCATAGGCGCAACCATGACAACACATACAGTCAGTATAAGTGACGGCAGCCTATAGCCAATCAGCAGGTGCCAGGCTACGTCACAGCCAATCCCCACGATGATCAATCGTGCAGGGACAAACAGTACAAAAGGACATTGATTTGTAACCAATCAGCTTGTGCCATTCATAATTTCACGGAGTCACACAATAATTTCACGAATTTGTCTAAGTGTATAAAATGATTTTTTTCATGTTTCAAAGGCATTCTAAACCCAAATGATTTACAAATTTCTTTCATGTGATAATAGATGCGAGGTATTTAGGTAACTACTATTGTGTTTGAGGTTATCAGTGGTATTTTTAATCTTGGCTAGTCTAAATGATATGTATATGAAATTTGAACTTGTATTGATTGAATGTGTATTTACAAATAAGGACCCCTCTATTTATAGGGAAAAGGAGGAACCAATTAATAAATACTAATTAGATGTAGGGACACCTATAATTTCACATAGGGACTGCTAGCTAACAATTAGATCCTCATATTAACAACTATTAATAACTAACACTCCTCCTCAAGTTGAAGCAAAGATGTTAATCATGCCTAGGGGTGCAAGCGAGCCGAGCTACTCGCGAGTTACTCGAGATCGGCTCGAGAAAAAAGCTCGAACAAGCTGAGCTTAAACGAACTCGAGCCCGAGCCTAAAAACAAGCTCATTTAGTAAACGAACCCGAGCTTTGCTTATCGAGCTCGAGCCGGATCGCGAGCCTAAACGAGCTTTCTGTTTATATATTTTTTTATAAATATATTAAACATATATTTATATAAGAATAATTACCCTTTATATAAATATAAAAAATAACTAAATTATATGTATAATAATAATTATAACTAATATAAATTAATAAATAAATACTAAACAAGTCGAGTCCGAGCCGAGCTCGAGCTTGAAAAATTACCTTCGAGCCGAGCTCAAGCTTTCATATGTTAAACGAGTTTGAGCTCGAGCCTGGTCGAGCTCGGGCTCGGCTCGTTTGCACCCCTAATCATGCCCAACTTGTTACAAATGAATTATATTTGTGTCTTACGCAGTGGTTTTGTAAAGATATCTGCTAGTTGGAATTCCGTTTTTACGTGAATTGACTGAATAGATGGAGGATCCTTTTGAGTGTCTGATGTGCTAAAAGTGGTCTAATTAAATTAACTAAAACCAAACCCTAAACTAGACTCTTTAAGTTTTAAATTTATAACTAAAACTCTCTAAACCTATACCACACAATCGGCAAGTGTAACGATCAGTGCAGTATAGCTAAAGTAAGTCCGAGTATCGAACCCATGAGACTCTACTGACTACGACTACTAGACTCGACTAACTTATCTAAGACTGACTCTACTTAATTGTTTTTATGTTTTGAGGGTGGTTTCCAATAACCTAATGCAATTTATTAAAATTAACTAAATTAACTAAAGCGGACGGAGATACGAACAAAGACTGAGGACGAATTCAGATAATGGGGAACACGCTACCTGGGCTAGAATCCTACACATGCTTGACACGTTATATCGGTTATGGAAATAATGTGGAAACCGGGATCTTAAGATGCTAAAGTTAAAGGATAACCGAACAGGACCCTCGACCCTTCTCGAGAAGACACCTATGGCAACCTATTAAGCTGTTCTAATACCGGTTTAGATGGACTCCCTTACAAGCTTTCCTACTGTGACAATAAAGTACCCTCTAGACAATCTTCCTCACAGCGCGAAAGTCACAGGTAACTATGGTTTTATGATTAGACTCGATAAGCAAATAGTGAAAGGGTAACTAAGGGGATCTTCTCACAAAGTATCTAACCCTTGCAATCTAACACTAAAGACAGACCGATAACCTCTCACCTCACATCTACGGTAAATTGGACCTGTTAACCGCAAACTAATCACTAACTCACAGTCACAGACCAAACTGGCATTCATACATGGAAGACATCCACAAAAACGCAAGTGAAACATGTGATGAAATTTGAATAAAATTAAATACGCATATACGACTAATAATCAAACCAAAGTTGTCACACCCCTATTTTCCACGTGTCACCGGTGGGCCCGGTGGGGAGTATCGTGACGTAGTTGATATCATCATAAGTCAAACAACACAATATATAAATGCACAGCGGAAGCAAAGATAGATTCATTTCAACTTTAATAAAATGTAATATTAAATATCACGAATAGTTGAAACGGGTCCACAGGCGGATCAAAATAAAAGAAGATATTGTTCAACAGTTTTATTGCCATCCAAGCTTGCGAGACTTATTGTGGACGCTAGAAGACAGCCAGCCTAGTACGAGTAGTACCTGCACTTAACCTTTTGGAAAATACGTCAGTTTACACTGCTAAATACAATTTAACTGACTCATTTTGAAAAGGGTTAAAAATTGATTTGAATGCACGTGGCACAAAACATTTTATAACTTGGGATAATTATATGAATATAATCTTGTAAGCGAATTACATGTTACTTATGCGTTCAGTAGCCCGATCCGTGGACCGGGTTAAAGATTAATAGACACACCACATTATTTGGTTAGGCACTGACGGGTATACGCCTACACCCCGTGCTTAGGTCGTGACCATCTCGTAAGATAGTGCCAAGGATATCCGGGACATGGTCATTAACCCCCCAAAATCTTTAAGCAAACAAAACATTTCAAAACGTAGCATATCAAGGATTTAACCACTATTCGATTAAAGATTCAATACCGGACCAAGCGGTATTTTATATACCGTACCCCAAGCCCGTATAGGGAAAATAAGTTAAAAGTATTTACCTTTGTAAGTATAAATCACAATTAGCGAGTGAAGGTAGCTTTTACTGGTTCTTCTATTCTGGAACAAAGGTTGATAATAACCTATTAGATTTCTAACGGGTCTTTATTTAAGCCTAAGCTTAGACCGGTTAGCTTTTAAGGACGATACGGTTCAAACGCACGATTAAGCGAAGACCGGATAGAATGTGATTTAGACCCGAAAAGTTTGAATACTTGTATAATATGGGTATACTAAATACATTCTGGATTTTGAGACAAATATGATAAGGTTTGACCCGTTTCGGTCAATTTATGCAAACTAGTTACATAAACCGAACCGAACGCGAAAAGGGCGTCACGGGTAACCATAAGAGTCATATGCAAGTCACCTGAGTTAATATGCCTTAAACATGTTGTGATATCAGTAAGGTATCTTCTATTATGCCCAAAACGGATTTAAACACAAATTATGCCTCATAAGGGCATTTTGGTCATTTAAAAGACTATAAAAGAGTTTAATTAGTAATCTGAGTTACAGGTCTGATTTATACAGTAAATACACTTAATTTAATAAGTTATAACAGTAGGGTATGACCTATATGTGAAATTTATCATTTAAAACCAAACTATGCACCTTAGGGGTATTTTGGTAATTTCACTTAGGCTTGGAAGGTCAAAACTGGAAACCTGAGTTTATAAACTTTTACTTACTGTTATTATATAAAAAATATACTAAAAATATCAGTAGGTATCAACCTTATATGTTTAGTATTGTTTTAGTACATACTATGCGTTAAAAACGCTTAAAAAGGCGATTTGGAGCCATTTCCGGGTTTTCAAAGGAAAGCTGATATTTTTATAATTCCAGAAAGCTCAAAATATTTTATTTATCAAATAAAATCAGTAGAAAAATGTTTGGGGTCAAAAGGATTTGTAAAACTCATTTTATGGCTAAAAAGGGCAAAACCGACATTAACCGAATTAAACTTAGAGACCTATGTTATGCTCAGCCAAAAATTAAATAAAAATCTTTAAAAATCCCAAAATATTATATTACATCATTGGTTAAAAAGTTTGATACCAAAAAGTGGGTTTAGATAGGCTATACGCTAATCATGCCGTTTAATTAACATGAAGCTTTCAATTTACGCTAATGAGCATAACTCTTAATCTAGACCTCAAACTGATGTCAAATTTTAGGTGCAAGTTTATAAATTAGTAACTAAGGTTTCTACTCTTTTACATTTTCAAAAATCACGTTTTATAGTCAAAAGGGCATAATAGTCAACAATTAGGCGTTTAATGGAAACATGCATATGAATCGGATAACTAATAAACCAAGTTGTGTGACCTCAGGGGGTTACACTAATATGAAACCTGGTCTAATTATGGCTTTAAGGCATTTCTAAACAATGCTTAAACGGGTCAGAACTGAAAGTCAAAGCAGAGGTCAAACTATGCGACTTTCGGTTCCAAACCGAGCCTAAACTGAAAATTGTCGAGTTGAACATGTTGGGACATGTTCTTACATTAATTACCAAGTTATATTAATGATCAAACAGGTTGCAAGTATCCTACATTGCTAATGCTTTAATTTGAAATTTAACATTTTGTTGACTTTTTAAAGTAAGCTTTGACTCGACAATTAACATAGTTAAAGTGGGAATCTGGAAGTACCCTTTTTAGGGTTTATTACCCACATAATTACCTACTTATAGGTATTTTTAATTCGTGATTAGACTGAGCACATATTAATTAATCACGAAGTCAAACCTTAATTACGATGGTTTGACTTTTAGCTAATTAACTAAGCTAAACTAAATTAGAAAGGGTTAAGGCTACTTACAAATGTCCTAATTATGATTAGGGACCACTAGGAAGATTGTTTGCTGACCAGAGAGCTCCAGAGAGTAAGTTGTGAATGTTGCAAATGCCCAAAAGTTGCAACTTTCATCTTCTTATATAGTGAACCCCAAGAGCTTAGGATCATGCCAAAATAGTCTAGTGATGTTATAAGATCATTCAAGGTGGCCTATGAAACTAAAAACCAGATATAGGAGCCCCTGAATTCGAAAACCACCCAAATAAGGCGGTGTAACCATTTGGACAGGCAGCTGTCAACATTTTCGCCCAGATGCAGGTCTTACGCACCGCAGCATTCTGGGTGTTGAGGTGCGCAAGCAGTCTTGCGCACCGCAGCGTTCTGGTTGTTGAGGTGCGCAAGCCTTCGCCAGAGAACAGAATTTTGTTTTTATTCAGGCTATGACCATGCAACCTCTACATCTCCGAATCTTATGCACTTTAATCAGAATAGGGACCATGTTTTCAGCCATTGCATGTCTAGGCATGCACTTACACACTTTGGCACTTTGTGGGAAGTTTAAATTGACGGAAATTCTTAAGAACTTGCATAGGATCCATGTCTAGAGTTATAAAATAAATTCATTATTTTGAATGGCCAGATTTATACCCATAATTCAGATGTTGATACAATATATCCTGGTTAGGGATTTATTAATAGGTCGCTCAGAGGTATAAATTAACATGTCGACGGTTTTAAATCCTACCGTACATCTTTATCTGGATCCGTATTTATAACACGTTTGCATAACATGACACGTGTCTTTATTTTATTGGACATGAATTTCCGAGGGGTTACAAAAGTCTTTTACTTTAATATTAAATCCACAAACAAAAATCCAAAACCGATAAAAACATAAGTCAAAACATCAATGTAACCATCTAACCTAGGCAGTTTAAAAAGTTTAGCCCAGGATCATATTCAAGAAAAAGAAACAAGCCTAAACAGAGTAGCAAAACATGTTTATTAGTTCCAAATAATATAAAGATATAAAAATTGAAAGTAACAAATTACGAACCCTGACCCGAATCTTGATCTCGAAATAGTCACCTTCCTCTTAGAAATTCCCTTAGATCTCCTCTATATAAAATTGTATATGTGTCGCCCCCCCCCCCCCTAATCGTACTGTATGTTTACGAATATATATTATTTTTAAGATTAAACATACCCTTCACGAATTAGGCTTCGTCAGTTAGGCCTAGTCTTGTTTTGCACAACAGGTAGGCCTTCATGTGATTTTCGTGTAGAATATAACTTCCCCCAGCCGCCAAAAATATAATAATGATTCCTCGTGTTTGGGTTTTTATTGTCACAAACTTTCAGTAGTCTCTTTTTTAATTGAGTATCAAAAGTTATACTGCCATGCCACTAAGCCCATTAATTTGCAATGTCCAAATTGTGATGTATATATATGACATATATGAATTAATTGCAATCCACATCCAAAAAGAATTCATTTTCTTTTCCTTGTCGTGAAAGGGATTTAATACAACTTTCATCCAACTGGATGAAAGTTGTATTAAATCCCTTTCATCCATTGACAGGCCTACTTATGGTCCCTTGACTTTAGTCTCATGTCACAATGAATTTTTCACTTTCCATTTATTTTATTTCAGGCCCCTTAGCTTTATTCCAAACTCCATTCTTCGTTTAAGCTCGATTCAGTAGTCGATCAAGTATCTTCAATATTTCTCTATTTTAGCACCACACTTCACGAACACCTATAAAAATATAAATTCAGTAAAACTGAACAAAACCGACTTAAATATTAATAAAAATACATTAAAATATTATACAAAATATATAAGATAAATAGTATGGTTTACACCATATCAAATATCCCCACACTTACTATTTTTTGGTCCCTGAAAAAGATATGCTATGGAATTATAGTCAAAGAAAATATCCGATCTCAAAATTCAGATTTTATTATTAAAAATCAAACACATGTTAACTCACGATTGCGGGTATACGGTCCTTTTAAACTCAACACCGGTTCCCAAGCCCTTATCATGTTTATCTACGTTTAAGTGCGGTTAATCAACCTAGGGTCTCATACTAAAGAGTCACGGTTCCACCTAATCCCGCCTCAAGCTTATGAAATAAAAGAAACAACCAATTGGCTATTTCCTAACCGTTTTATATCAAACTTTTTTTTTCTTTTTTCATTCATGAGCACTGGACTTCCTTTGCATACCTAACCCAGATGTTGTCTCAACCAGAGTCACCATCCCCGATAGCGAAAACGTGAGCTTTGGCAATTTAGCATTTTTTTTCTTTTAACTCAACCTAGAGGCAATCTAAATCAGAGTCACCATCCCTAATAAAGATTATATAGGCCTTGTCTCTGTTCAATCAAAGCTAATAACGCAGTCGCCAAAAGTCCCCGACAACGGCGCCAAAAACTTGATGTGCTAAAAGTGATCAAATTAAATTAACGAAAACCAAACCCTAAATAGACTCTCTAAGTTTTAAATTTATAACAAAGACTCTCTAAACCTATACCACACAATCGGCAAGTGTACCGATCAGTGTAGTTGTAACACCCCGAAAACGGCTTTGGTAATCAAACCACGTTAATAGTAAAGACGGGTAAAATACCTTTAGTGGTAAAAATTTACCCGGTAAATATTAGGATTTAAATAATTAATCCTAATAATAAATAAAAAGTGAATAAAAGCTTTTAAGAAATAAAAGCTTAGAAGGCCCGAGTTAACGGGACCTAAAATAAACTTAGTCATAAATATTCCCGAACCCGCTAAGTTAACTAGGAATATTTAACCTAGTTAATATGTGGGAAAATTGTTAAAAGAAATAAGTAGGTTGTGGCCTACTTAATAACGAACCAAACACGAGGGGTTAAAGCGGGATAACTAGAAAAGTTATTTATTAAAAACAAACACAAACACACACACACACAGTGTGTGTTCTGGATCGAGCTCAGGGGCGACCAAGAAGGGTCAAACCCTAACCAACACAATTTCATCAAATTGAAGGGGCAAATCAAGTCCAAATCAAAATCCGAGTTTGAATTAGTGATCTCCATTGAAAAAGGAGTCATGAGGTATGTAAATTTCTTGAGAAATCTCTAGTTGAAATTCTGAGCAAACCTAGAGAACTCGAATCTGAACTTGCATGTTTGTTGTTTGGATGAAATTAGTGATGAAACTATGTCTAGGAGTAAACCCTAGTCATGTACTTGTTGAATTGATGTTCATGGTTGTGAATCCATGATCATACACTCATGTGTCAAGTGGGTTTTGATTATGTAGTAAAGATGATGATGTACACATGTTTAAAAACATCATAGTTGCTAGTAGGAACAAGATACTTGAACAATTTGCAAGTTTGAGTAATTGATCATAAGTGATAGTGGTGATTTTTGATGTTAATCTTGGTAAAAATAACTAGTTAGGAACTAGTAGGTAAATATGTAAAATCATGCACATTAGGTGTTTGTTTAAAATGCCTAAATGAGAACTAAGTGTTGATAATGTGCCTAATTGGGTCTTGTGAACTTGATAGTGCAATCATATGTGTTAATTGGTGATTTGACTTTTAAATAGTCAAACCGACCATTAATAAGATCGAATGGTAATTGTGATAGAAAATATGTAAGATGGAATAGTCATAGTTAATGATGACTAATATAACCGTCTTACGAATTATGATGATAGTTTGACGCTTGACAAGCTAGGTGGAGGCTTGGAAAGGAAGCGGGTCAAACGAAGCAAGAATGGCGGAAAAGCATAATTCGGATGCAAGGTAAGTATAGCTTACACTAGTCTTAAATTGTGGAATGTTTTCTTATCATATAAATTATGAATAAGATATCTAAACAATTGAAATATGATGTTCCGTCGTGTAGTCGAACGGAACAAGAAAATCAAAGATGATAGAAACCATAATAATGGTTAAAAAGAAGTAAATCGATAAATTGGTCATATTATGTCGAAAGAAATACACGGTTTATATTTAAAATTTCCGTACGGTGTCAAACAGGAAGAGTCATGTAGAGGAGATGATAATAAATATCATTTCGCAAAGATAAATGGTCAATTCGGCCAAACGGGTCAAAAGGTGTAGACAACACCTTTTGACTATATAGACTAATGATTCTTTTGTCGAGTCATATGCTTATAGGAATAGATATCCAATGGATATTCGCATCGTTCTTAATTAGCGAATATAAAGCAAGGTATTAAAATCGGGTCTATTTGTTGATCCGAGCCAGGTACGCTTATTTATGATGTATGTAAAAGTGCTAATTTGGTCGAATACTTGGTGATAGCCCTTCATTGTAAAAGAAGGACCAAAATCGACCAAAACGCCCTTGTAGGCTAAATTGAACAAACAACTCTTAGAGGTTGTTTGGAAAGGAGTCTTATGATTAAACAAAAGTTTAGAACGAGTACGGGTAGTGAAAGATGTAATTCTTGGGCCAAAAGACTCCATATGAGTCTTTGCCGTAAAATGATATTTCAAGAGGTATAAATTCGGAACACATAGATGTCTACTTTAAATCCAACACACATTTAGTTGTGATGGAAGAGTACTAGATAAGAGATATAGGTTACAACGCTAGATTAGAATGAAAGCGAAATTGAGCTTAAAAGTGCTTAAAATATCCTTAACGGGTCAAAATAAGCATACTAGTGAAAACGGGTTTAATTTGTGTAATAAACCTATGATTAGAACCTAATATGGTATATCACAATTATTTGATGAAGTGTATGAAATATAGGAATCAAATAAATACGTTTGTTTGATAAAATGCATAACCGGGTCAAAATTTGGTATAAAGGGTAATAAGCCGAAGACTTAGAAGTCTTAAATTTTGTTAAGCCGAATGTCGGATTTTAACTCCAAATGATGGAGAATCAAATTACAAACACGTAGGAAGAAACGGTAGGCTAAACGGACAAGCGGTTTGAAAGATACGGAAGATTTCGTGTCAAATTACGGCAAAAATGGAAATCTGGATGCAGGGTCCACCGTAAATTACGGTGCCACCGTAATTTACGGTGGAGATGAAAAGCCTTACGGTGGCCCCCTACTGGTTTACGGTAGGGGCATGTAAAACCAGTGGCCACCGTAAATTACGGTGCCACCGTAATTTACGGTGGAGGTCAGGTTGAAATTTTTGTTTTTGTTATCAATTGTTTCTCGGACTCGTTTAGACACGTTTTAAGTCCTGTATGACTAAAGCATTTCATGTTTATGAAATGTAGGTACACCTTGGATGCCGGAAGACGATCAAGCTCAACGAAGAACCGAACACGATATAGATACACGCTTCCGCACTTTGTCATGTTGTAAATCACCTAGGGTCAAAACCATTAAAACATTAGTTTTGACTTTGATACATAAGGATTAAACATATGATCACGTGATGTAGAAAAACTCATGATTTGTAAAAGTTTTAATAAACCCGTATTTTTATAGCATGTGTAGTCTTAACTACACATCTAATCGTTGGTAATTACATACAAAATCGTTAATTAGTAACCAGGGTGTTACAGCAGTACAGCTAAAGTAAGTCCGAGTATCGAACCCATGAGACTCTACTGACTACGACTACTAGACTCGACTAACTTATCTAAGACTGACTCGACTTAATTTTTTTTATGTTTTGAGGGGGATTCTAATAACCTAATGCAATTTATTAAAATTAACTAAATTAACTAAAGCGGACGGAGATACGAACTAAGACTGAGGATGAATTCAGATGATGGGGAACACACTAACTAGGCTAGAATCCTACACATGCTTGACACGTTCTATCGGTTATGGAACTAATGTGGAAACCAGGATCTTAAGATGCTAAACTTAAAGGATAACCGAACCGGACCCTCGACCCTTCTCGAGAAGACACCTATGGCAACCTATTAAGTTGTTCTAATACCGGTTTAGATGGACCCCCTTACAGGCTTTCCTACTGTGATAATAAAGTACCCTCTAGACAATCTACCTCACAGCGTGAAAGTCACAGGTAACTATGGTTTTATGATTAGACTCGATAAGCAAATAGTGAAAGGGCAACTGAGGGGATCTTCTCACAAAGTATCTAACCCTAGCAATCTAACACTAAAGACAGACCGACAACCTCTCACCTCACAGCTATCGAGATTGGTAGAATACTTAACCTTATTCAAAACTTAATCACAGGTCCTACGGTAAATTGGCCTATTAACCGCAAACTAATCGCTAACACACAGTCCACGACCTAACTGGCATTCATACATGAAAGACGTCCACAAAAATGCAAGCGAAACATGTGATGAAATTTAAATAAGACTAAATACGCATATACGACTAATAGTCAAACCAAAGTCTTTTACTTTAATATTAAATCCACATATAAAAATCCAAAACCGATAAAAACATAAGTCAAAACATCCGTGTAATCATCTAGCCTGGGCAGTGTAAAAAAGTTAAGCCCAGGATCATATTCTAGAAAAAGAAACAAGTCTGAACAGAGTAGCAAAACATGTTTATAGGTTCCAAATAATATAAAGATATAAAAATTGAAACTAACAAATTACGAACCCTGGCCCGAATCTTGATCTCGAACTAGTCACTTTCCTCTTTGAAATTACCTTAGATCTTCTCTATATAAAATTGTATATGTGCCGCCCCCTTCTCCTCTTTTCTGTCGTCACCCCCAACTCATACTCGTATTGTATGTTTACGAATATATATTATATTTAAGATTAAACATACCCTTCACGAATTAGGCTTCGTCAGTTAGGCCTAGTCTTGTTTTGCACAACAGGTGGGCCTTCATGTGATTTTCGTGTAGAATACAACTTCCCCAGCCTCCGAAAATATAATAATGATTCCTCCTGTTTAGGTTTTTATTGTCACAGCCTTTCAGTAGTCTCTTTTTTTATTGGGTATCAAAAGATATACTGCCATGCAACTAAGCCCATTAATTTCCAATGTCCAATTTGCGATGTATATATATGACTTATATGATTTAATTGCCATCCACATCCAAAAATAATTCATTTTCTTTTCCTTGTCGTGACATGAAAGGGATTTAATACAACTTTCATCCAGTTGTGCACTTATGGTCCCTTGACTTTAGTCTCATATCACAATGAATTTTTCACTTTCCATTTATTTCATTTCAGGTCCCTTAACTTTACTCCAAACTCCGTTCTTCGTTAAGCTCATTTCAGTATTCGATCAAGTATCTTCAATATTTCTCTATTTTAGCTCCACACTTCACGAACACCTATAAAAATATAAATTTAGTAAAACTGAACAAAACCGACTTAAATACTAATAAAAATACATTAAAATAGTATACAAAATACATAAGATAAATAGTATGGTTTACACCATAGCAATGCCGACTATCCAATCTCTTATTAGGTGACATCAACCACAATTTGTTTAGTTCTCTCATGGAATACTTGATCTTTGGCTATATGTATAGCTTATTGATTATCACAGTATAATCGCATCAAATTTTTAGAGATAACCCCGAATTCTCTGGGAAGACGATGGACCCATATCATCTCTGATGTAACATCTGCCATAGCTCTGTATTCTGATTCGGCACTTGATCTGGATACGGTATGTTGCTTCTTACTTTTCCACGAAACAAGATTTCCTCCAACAAAAACCCAATACCCGGGGGTAGATCAACGAGAAATGGGACAACCTGCCTAGTCTGCATCTGAGAATCCAGATATACGTCCATCTCCATCTTCTGTAAAAGCACCTACACAGTAATGACCCTGATCAGAATACAAGATCCGTAGACCTGGTGTGGTCTTGAGATATCGTAAAACACGAAGAGCTGCATCCCAGTGTCCAGTGTATGGAGTGGCCATGAATTGACTTAGGACACTGACGACAAAGGATATATATGGCCGTGTAACTGTTAAATAATTAAGCTTCCCAACCAATCATCTGTATCGTTCGGGATCCTTCAGTGGACTCCCATCCTCTGGAAGGAGCTTCCTTGTAGGAAGCATAGGACTATCAAGCGGTTTGCAACCCCATAAGCCTTACTCAGTTAGCACATCAAGGACATACTTCCGCTGAGAAAGGAGTGTTCCTTGTGGGAAACGAGATACTTCTATGCCAAGGAAGTACCGAAGTCGACCTAATTCGCTAATCTAAAACTGAGACTGAAGGAACTGTTTGAGCTTGGTGATCTCATCTTCATCATCCCCTGTAATTATGATATTGTCCACATAAACAACTAGACGAATACAGAGTGATCATATGCACTATGAACCATCCCAAACTCTCCCATAACACTTGTTGTTTCTATTTTGGAAAGTATGGGAATTGTTATGGAATGTTTTGATTAGTTGAGGACTTAAACTATATTTAATATTAGGGTTATTGGATTTTAATAATCCTAAGTTTCACCGGTTGGTCGATAATAATCCAAACTTTAAAAATTCCCTCCAATGATCCCAACTTGTAAAAGTTTGGCCCCTATTGACCCTTTTCAAACATATAAGAATTTGGTCTACTCTGTAGATTCAAGTGTACCTGAAGACTCCTTAATTGATTTAAGTGCACCTATGTTAGAAAAGGATCAATGGGGGCCAAATTCTTACAAGTTGGGATCATTGGAAGGAATTTTTAGAGTTGGGATTATTATCGGCCAATAGGTGAAACTTAGAATTATTAAAATCCAATAACTCTTAATATTAAAGAAAGATTGAAATATCCGAATTATCCGAAAAATATCTAAAAATATCCGAAATATCAAGTTTAGAATAAATAAAAATAAATAAATGGATATTCGGATACGGGTCCTAATAGTGAAACCAGGTATCCTGAAATTTCGGATATCTGGTTTTGAACACCCCTATTGGAACTCACTAGTTTGATGTTGCACACCAATTACTCGATGTAATGCTTGAAACAAATATAGTATTGTAAACTAGTGCTCCATCGATATCGCATTTTTGTGTATAATGTATTTGCGGTCTCATCTAAAAAAGAACATCAAGAAGCTCAGTTATAGTTGCTCTCATGCTAAAGTTCTCTGATATCCACTCTCTTGTTTGGTGTACATTTCACTTGCATTTTGACATATTTTTTTATGGAACAAGATGTTCATAAGGACAATGTTGGTATACATAACTTGATAGAGGTGTTAAAACACTCCACGATACTAGAATCTCACACGGTTATATAGGTAGGAGCCTGTCATGGATTACTTGCTTAGAGATGAGGAAGCGGTGGGGGCTCAAAAAGGTGCAACACACCCTTTCGCACGTGCCACATATCTGTGACCGATGGCCCTAATGTGACATTTTAATAACGCACATTATATATTTATGGAAAGATTACAAGTTTTGTCCTTTATCTTAATACCAGTTATCAGACGGTGTCTTTTTTAACGAATTTTGACAAGTTTTGCCCTTTACAAGGAATTTTGTTACACGTTTTGTCCTTTAGGCTTAAACCAGTTAGATTTTCTTGTTAAATCTTGTCACCCAATGGTATTTTAGTCTTTTACCCATTTATTTCAAGAATCAACCCTAAAATATTTTTTTATTCTTTTAAATAATATTAAATAAATAGGTAAAACGTCCAACAAAATTTAGGTGACAAGATTTAACAAAAAAAATCGAACTGAGTTAAGCCTAAAGGACAAAACGTCCAACAAAATTCCTTGTAAAGGACAAAACTTGTCAAGATTCGTTAAAAAGGACACCGCCTGATAAGTGGTATTAAGATAAAGGACAAAAATTGTATTTTTTTCTTATATTTGTTTTTAAAGGTTGGTTTAGTGTCGGGCTGTCGGCACAAACTTAGTTCCTACTAATGTTTAGCTTGAGTCAGTAGGAACTTGTTCATCAATCATTACTGCCAATGGATGTCTTTGAGGTTAGCAATAGCGGACCCAGGATTTTTTCATAGGGGTAAGGGGGATATGAGTGGCTTAATTAAACTTTCAAGAAGGCGATCCAGATTTTAGCTTATAAATAACACTAAAAACGTTTTCCCTTGGGGTACGTGTAACACCCCGACCGCGTTAAAACAACAAACCGCGGCGGAAACGTCGGGGAATGTCGTAACAGAATCATTGTTTCACAACACATGGATTGAAGTTCTGTTTTATTGAATTAAGTTTATTACATTGTCTTGAAATTAGAAACAAAACATAAACAAATTGACTTTCATTGTTATTGAGTCACTAAGGCCTCGTCCATTCCTATGTGAGTAAGCATCATAATCATCGTCAAACATCATCAAATTATGGTACCTGAAACATATGTGAAAATACGTCAGCATAAAAATGCCGGTGAGTACATAGGTTTTGTGAGAGTATCGGATTCATGGCTTGTTTACATGTTGCAATACCTCATTAGACTACAAAAGTTGATAGTTGAAGACCTTGTAAGAAAAATGTTTGGTATTGCAATATGATTAACCAACTCAAATCAAGTTGGTTATAGTTTATAAAACCTCGTAGCCATGAATCTTAACCCAAAACATTTGTTTATGTAACTAAAATCGTAAATCGTTTTTGTAATAAAACTCGTATGGTTTATATCGTTAAAAAAACCTTGTAGTGTAACTTCGTTTTGAAAACATTCAACCAAGTGATCTAGATAACGCAACGATATGTAATGTGTTAAAAGCACTTATATATAGGAAGTACCAGCGGCGTATCCACCATGTTTTTATCACATTACACCCGCACCGTTGCCTAATCACTTACCATAACCCAATCGTTTAATAGTTCAAATAGTTCACATAGATCAAATAGTTCCAATGGTTCAAATAGTTCACATAGATCAAATAGTTCACATAGTTCACTTAGTTCACATAGTTCCAGTTGGTTCAATAGTTCACATATCCGTCCAAGTGATCTAGATAACGCAACGATATGTAATGTGTTAAAAGCACTTATATATAGGAAGTACCAGCGGTGTATCCACCATGTTTTTATCACATTACACCCTCCCCGTTACCTAATCACTTACCATAACCCAATCGTTCAATAGTTCACATAATCCAATAGTTCCAGTGGTTCAATTAGTTCTAGTGGTTCAAATAGTTCCAGTGGTTCAAATAGTTCCTTTGGTTCAAATAGTTCAACTAGTTCTCATAGTTCAATAGTTCCAGTGGTTTGAGTTTAAATCGTTATGTTTAATATAAACCATAGCATTTGTTTGGAAAGTTCGAAATCGTTTAGCACATATGAATCACCCCAAAACAGTTGAAAACGGTAAAAGAGGGGAACTATGTACTCACATCGAAGTACAAAGTATCCTCGATCTAATGAACTTAACAAAGCTCAGGCAAACCAAGGAAATCAAGTGGCACATAGTAATCGGATCACTATGTTAATAAATCGATACCCTATATCGGAAGATCGGGTAGAATAAGGTCTTGTAAACCAAATGAGTATTGGAACTCATGTAATATGATTTAACAAAGTCTACATTCTAAATCGGAACCTATCCTAAGTGCTTATGACACGTTACGACCCATTAAGGTAGCTTACGCTACTTTAACGCGCCATTCGCGCAAAAGCGCGTTCGAGACGCCTAACTAGTCCTATGACAAGTATTATATGCCCTAACATGTTTAAATATGTTGCATAATCAGTTTAAGTGGCAAAAGTTAAGTTACATATGCTTAAATACCAATTATGCATGAAAAGGGGATTTTGGTCATTTACCTAAGGCATATAAACTACCTATCATACAACTAATTAAACTAAGTGACCATAAGGTATAACCTCGGAAGGTTATTCCCTATACAACTATGGTCACTAAACATGCTTGGTCGGATCCTAACGATCGACCAAACGGGTCGGGTTCGAAAGTCTAAGCGGTGGTTTAGACCGCTTGACTTACGACCCTAAACAAGCACAAGACTAAAAGTGACGAGTTAAACATGTTAAAACATGTTTAACTAAGTTAGAAAACAGATTTTGATATCAAAACAAAGTGTTTTGATACCCAAGGATAGTTTCGTGGCAAAATACACATAAACACGTATTTTGACCGAAACTACGACTCGTCGCTACGCCTAATCAACGTGGTAATCAGTAGGTATAGTCACAAGGGACTATAACCATCGTGATTACGCTCACGTTGCAAAGTGCAAACGAACTTTGTGTTGACCAAAGACTGGTCAAAGCAGAAAGTCAAACACTGTTTGACTTTCGTGCTTAAAAATGCATAAAAGCATAAAAGAAACTTATAAAAGGTCCAAGCAATGAAGAATTTGTTCTAAAACACTCAGGTATGAAGCAAAGGCCTCAACTTAGAGCAGATTTAGAGCAAATGGTGAATTGAAATGAAATGAAATGGTGGGTATTTATAGATTTCGGACAACCGTTAGGATCGTTTCTCGAAATTTGAGCTTTAATCCTAGCCATCCAAGTGTTACCCATTGTTTACAAAACATGGGGAACTCGAAAACCATCAAATGGTATTGCAAAACAAGGATCAAAACCATCAAAATAGCTGAATTGGACCAGATTCAATGTTTCTGTCTGATATGTTGTCGCGGGCCGTGTAGACATAGGCCTCAGTCTACGCGCCCCTCCTAGCAATCTTTAACAGATTGTCAAAAATGATCCCTGCAAGCCTGAAACTTGGTTTTTGATGCATTTTTGACACGTTTAATCCACGTTAACCCCATTTCAAGGCTCTATAATGAAGTTAAAGTATAGGGAACATGAAATATGCTCAAAAACATCTCGGATGTCGGTTCGTTTGGCCGTACGGTCGCGTTGTTCGGTTAATTACGACGAAACTCAAACGGACGCGAAAACGATCCAAATTACGCGACGAGTGGTATTTTTGCATTCCAATCACTAAAATAAAATATTTTAATGATTACAAAAAATTTTTGGATGTCCGGATATGTTCAGAACGTAAGATATGTTTGATCAAAAAGTTTATTTTTCGCATACCAAACCCCTCAAAGCCTATTTCTAAGCTATGTAAAGGATATTTAGGGTATGTTCAACTTATGATCAAGTTCTGGAAAGTTTGTTATCATACGAATTGGCATAGTTTCGCAGTTTGACACAAATAGTCCCTGCGATCGAATAAACTTGTTTTCGACATACCAAACCATCCAAAACTTATTTCTAAGTTATGTAAGGGTTATTTAAGGTATTTTAAGCCTATGTCACTATTCCGAAGTGTTTGTCGCATTAAACTGATTACGTTTACGCATCAGTTTGCATATAACTTTCCAGAAAGCGATTTAAAGCTCGAAATTGAACAAGAATTGATATGTGCAAATGATACACATATTTATACAAATCCCAAGTATGAAACACAATTTTTCATTGGTTTGGTATTTGTTTGATGGTCGAAGAGGCACAAATGTCACAGTACGGTTGCCCTAATGTGTTATTTTAATAACGCACATTATATATTTATTTTTAAAGGTTGGTTTAGTGTCAGCACAAATTTAGTTCCTACTAATGTTTAGCTTGAGTGAGTAGGAACTTGTTCATCAATCATTACTACCAATGGATGTCTTAGAGGTTAGCAATAGCGAACCCAAGATTTTTTCATAGGGGTAAGGGGGATATGAGTGGCATAATTAAACTTTCAAGAAGGCGATCCAGATTTTAGCTTATAAATAACACTAAAAATGTTTTCCCTTGGAGTGCGGTTGCCCACCATGGCTTCTACATAGGTCCGCCATTGGTGGTGGCATGAACTCGCAATTGATATTGTAGGTGTAGACGGCTAGGTTGACCCACTTCATACCAAGTGGTAGTTCGCACGTCATGAAAGTAGAGTGAACAAACAGTCGCAATGGTTTTGCGACTCGTACGTGGAAAATTGGAACCACATAATGGTACGACTGACAACACTTGGTGCATGTTGGTATGTGTTTGAATGGATTAACTCATCATTCGTGCCTATATAGAGGAGTGATTACGAGCCTACAAGCACAACCCCTCCCTTCATTTTTGCATTAGTGAACATACATAAACCATTAAAGACTTTCTAATTTTCTCCGCTTTTATACATCGAAGTACAAACATTTTTTTACTGTAGAAGCAAAGGATTTATATTCAAAAATCTCTAAAGTAATCGCTAATATTACGAGGCTATCACATCTACGTACAAGGGTTGATGAGCATTTTGCATACCTTGCTTAATCGTATACTGGGAGGCAATTTACCAATAACCTGAGACATGTTGTTAGAGACAAAAGTATCGAAAATGTCTTAAGGACAAAGAGTACTCATGTTGAAGTAATCAATAGTAGTTAGTTTACGTTTTAGTTCTTACTTCAAGGTGGACTTAAACTATCCATCATGTTAATTATATAGCATTAGGGGGGTTGGAGTGGAAGGTGGGGTTGGTTCGTCCCCGTCAGAGAATACCACCCCCTGAATCTGGGGTTCTTTTTATTCCACCAAGAATCAGTGATTGCTTAGCAATTGACGAGGATAATGGGGAAAATGCTTAGCAATCGACGCCAGAGGCATTCTAGAGAAACTTGGTAAAAGTGAGGAAACCCCCCCCCCCCTTACGAAGTTCCCTTACTTGTTTCATATGCACAATCATAATGATATGATGCATCTTTTGTAGGTGATGATAACTTTTTTGTGGGTATTGAGAAACTTAGGGGACTGGGGGTGATCCGTGATGGCCACCCCATCACTCGTTAAAAAATAACGCACACCGCCGCCGCCTAATGTATCACGCGTTGAATTTGTAACGCGTTCTTTGTATAACGCGTTGAAAACAAGTTTGATGAAAGTTTGATGAAATAGCAAGTTTGTCGTTTATGCAATGGAATTAATATCAAGTTTGATGAAAAGTGCAAATTAGCCCCTCAACTTTTGTTAGCTATTTTTAAATAGCTTTCCTTTAATTGCAATTCAGGTCCCTCATCTTTATATAAATTTTAATTGCCAATCTCGACGAACCGTTTAAGTCGGTTGTAATTCAACAAAAGCGCGAGATTTGCGAAAGGTGGGGTTGGGAGATGCCACCCGTTTAAGTCGGTTGCAATATCCCCGGATTGGGTGCCGGATCCTCCTACACAAGTTCAAGTTCCACAAAATATCCAACAAGAATTGCATGATGAAGAACCTCACTTTCGGTTGAGATACGATTTAATCAAACTAGTAGGTTCTTTAGGTTTGGAGTTTCATGAGTCGGACGAGTAGTAGAGTTTTTTAGTATTTTTTTTTAAATTATAGCCTAAAATATTTCTAGTATGTTAAATTGAACTAGTATGTTTTAATTTTAATGAAATTTATAATTTTAGTGTTTTATTGTTAATTTCTAATTTAAAATAAAAAAATTAAAAAAAATTGTGAGTGATGGAATTCTATCACTAGTGACCACCCCCACTACATTTTTATCACTAGTGATAGAATAGTGGGTGATGACATAGCATGAGTTGATTGGATATTGGGAGTGATAGAATTCTATTTAAAGATATTAGTGACCACCCCCCCCCCCTTATATTAAAGATACTAGGTTATAACCCCGTGTATTACACGGGTTGAATAAATGAATTTTATATACCAAATAATAAAACATTATCTTTTTAAAAGGCTCCTTTATTGCACGGGTTGAAGAAATGTAATTTTATATATTAAATAATAAAATAAGTTATATCTATAAGAACCATATGTATTTTACGGGTTGAATAAATGTAATATTATATACCAAATAATAAAAAAAAATTATATCTTTAAAACCATTGTATTACACGGGTTGAATAAATGTAACATTGTTTACCAAATAATAAAAAAAATTATTTTTAAAAACCTCCGTGTGTTACATGTGTTGAATAAATATGATTTTATATACCGAATAATAAAAAAAATATATTTAAAAAAACTAACGGATTTTTTTTTTATTTAAAGTAGGATAAGATTGAATATTAATCTGAACTAACGGATTTTTTTATATTTAAAGTAGGATAAGATTGAATATTAATCTTTATTTATTTAGTTAATATAAGATTGAAAAATCATATGATCAAATAGGTGGGAGGTTGTATTATGATAAATCGGTTAACCGTACTCAACGATAAAGATAATAGTGATTGTTGAACAAATTAATTAAAAAAAATTTAATAAGAAGATTTCAATTCCAATCATCAGGGCAAATTACATAAGGATAGCAGGTAGACGAGCAACAAACTGTGCCGCCATCCCTTTCTGAATAGAAAACCCTAATCTACTAAAAACAAAGCATCGCCCCTGAGGGGTCGAAAGGTTGCTGTGGACTACACGCTGAACTCTGGACAAGAAACGAACTGCCTCTGGCGCCAAAGAGCCAAACGTGTCAAACGCTAGGGGGACAAAGGCATGCTGATTATCCTCACAAGCTTTCGCGTGCTTTTCCACCTTCTTCAACTCTGCTTTCAATACCGCTTGCCCCGCCACAAACCCATTTTCCCGGAACCCGGCTAGGGGGGATACACCTGTGAGATCGACACAAGCATGTTTCCCGCCCTCCCAACAAAAAACTAGCACGTCAGCCGGGCGTAGAGTGGATCTCCCCTCCGACGGGTCTGTAAGAAAATTAACCGGTGCCTCTTTCTTTGCCAAGATCCCTGCTCGTCTGAGAATATCCATTAACGCGTCTCGAACAAAGTCATGGCGATACTTAAACCCCGGAAACTCTCTACAGTGTAACGCATGCTCCCCGTATTTATCCAGACATGTTTTACGCATAAACATTTGTGATGTTAGATTGTTAGGCGGATTTTTTTTTTAATTATTTGAAAGTTAATATCAACTTTGGAATTCGTATGAATTCTTATTAGATTTGATTAAATATTATTGATAATAAAAATTTGTATTAGATTAGATTTTAGATTTGATTAAATATTATTAATAATAAGAATTTGTATTAGTTTAGATTAAATATTATTATTTTTAGTATTATTAATAATTTTAATCAATTAAATGAGAGAATTACAAGTGTCCCAAAACAGGCTTCTTTTATATATATTTTATGTTATATATTATATATAGAGACTCGGACTTTTAATAATTTTCAAATAAAAGAGGAGGTGTACACTTAAGAAAAGGTTGCTTTCCAGGTTTTGACTGTACATGATACATATAGGTTACATTTGTATGATCAGATTTGATTATAGATTATGTAAATTCATTAGTATATTGATTTCCACGTTTTGACGGTACATATATTGTTGATCAGATAATTTCTTAGTATATTGCTATGAGTAGAGCTAATTATCAAGTATTAAAACTAATTACTTTAACCACTTGCGAGAAGTGGAGGTTGAGGGTTCGATTCCGGTCGGAGTCATATTTACCACTTGCGAGAGTTCTACCTGGGGGAGAACCCCGATCCTGGGTAGACGGGTAATCAGTACAGGCTGGCCCGGGGTGTAAGCGGAGCTCCACCGCCATCACCAACAAGCCGTTCAAAAAAAAATTTACTTTAACCAGTTTTTATTTTCGTAAGGCCACCTGTAATAGACTAATGGATATTATTGGAGCTTGAAGTATTAGATTTGATTAAATATTATTGATAATAAAAATTTGTATTAGATTAGATTTTAGATTTGATTAAATATTATTAATAATAAGAATTTGTATTAATTTAGATTAAATATTATTATTTTTAGTATTATTAATAATTTTAATCAATTAAATGAGAGAATGACAAGTGTCCCAAATGAGGTTTCTTTTATTACCTACAACTACAAAGTTCATGTGGGGGAATAGTGCCAGGCAGCTGCCTGGCACTCCCCCATTGGTCCAACTTCTTTTTAAATTAATTTTATTTTCAGTTTAAAATTACGCTTTCGTTCTTTGTTTAAAATTACGTTTTTGCCCCCTGCGCAAAGTAAAATTATAATCTTGCCTCTAGCTCAAAATTACGCTTTTGCCCTCGGTTCAAAACCTTGCTTTTACTTTTGTTCCCAGTTTAAAATTACGGTTTCGCCCTCCGTGTAAAATTACGTTTTTGCCCCTAGTTCAAAATTTGTCTGGCACTTCCCTATCGAACCAGCCCAGTTTTAATTTAATTTTATTCCCAGTTTAAAATTATGATTTCGTTCTTTGTTTAAAATTACGATTTTGCCCCCACCTAAAAATAAAATTATAATTTTCACGCTAGCTTAAAATTACGCTTTTGCCCTCGGTTCAAAAACTCACTTTCGATTTTGTTCCCAGTTTAAAATTACGGTTTCGCTCTCCGTTTAAAATTACGGTTTTGCCCCCAGCTAAAAATAAAATGTTGTTTTTTCCTCTAGCTCAAAATTACGATTCTGTCCTCAGCTCAAGATTACGCTTTTGCCCACCGTTCAAAATGAAAATATGTTTTTCCCCTAGCTAAAAAATATGATTTTGCTCTCAGTTTAAAAATATGATTTCGCCTCTGGTTCAAAATATAAATACGATTTTGCCCTCTGTACAGACATACATGTCATGAGAGAAAAACCCAAATTTACGGTCATATCATCGTTTTTTTTTTTCATAGCAAAATTATAGTAGTCTTTTTCTAATTGATTGAGAATTATTCGGCCATCGTCCCGCAACGCGGGCGGAGCATCTACTAGTTATATAGTATAGATATAGATTAGTGGGCCGAGTCCATCTAGCCCAAATAACAATTAAAACACAAGACGGCTTTTACTCTTTTAGATACGGACCGATGCGAAATACGAAGAAAAGAAACAAATCAAACCCTGGTTCTACTAGACAAGCCCACAGCCCGCATAAGGGGATACTTTGATGCCCATATTAAATCATGGGCCTTAAAATACCCAAATTAAATCCAAGTTGAAGTTGAAGAGAGTGTGTCTGTGTGTTTCGAAAGATGACACAATAACCATCACACTTATAATGAAGCGCAAATATTATAATGAAGCGCAAATATAACACACTGTCGAGTGTCGAGTAAAATATAACATAATGTCAAAAAAATATCACACAATGTCGAGGAAAAAAGACACGACGACGCAAATATACAAAAGACACAATGATAAATAAAAGGACACAATGATGTAAACAAAAATCCGAAAATCTACAATTTAAACATTTAAAAGCAAAAACCTAAAATCTCATATCGTAGAGTTTGATGAGACGGTTCCAATGCCGCTTGAATGAGGCTAATTGAAGTCCGTTTGAAACCCTTCTTACGACTTCTTATTTTTATGAGACTTTGTATTTGATCTAACCCAGAAGATGAATGACTTATAGTTGTTCTATTTGTTATCATCATATATGTATAGTAGTATGAGCTCATCTCTTTCTAAATACATTTATCACATTTACAGGGTTGGCTAGTCTTTTATTGTAATTTTCTAGTTTTTCTTCTTCTAATAAGTTGTGATGAGGGAACTCGGGTCCTAACAATACGGCATATGGTGATGGTGGCAAGTGTGTCACCTGTGTTTATGTTCGTTCTTATAACTTGTTTTTTAACATCAATTTTTCCTCCTAAATATCATCTAATCGGGCTACACTTACAAGGATTTGAACACACACCACATCTGTGATCATTCATGGAATTAGGACTCTTAAAAAACAAACTATAAGATTAAAACGGTATCTTGACAAACCAAAAAGATACAAGAATGTAGGAGTTCAATTTTAGTTTCTTCTTACACTCGGAATTTAAGCAAATTAAATTTATTAGAAAAAAATAGTAATATGGGTTCATGCAAGCAAATTGCTTGTCATATAAACATTAATTTGTAAAATCAAAAGAACTATAAATTACAACTTTGCTCAAAGGCCTTTAAGTTGACCAGTTAAACCAGTCAACGTTGTCCATTTCTCAAATGCACTTGCTGAGTCCACAAAAGCTGTTTTTGATCCTTCTATGTCATTCTTTGTTACTGCATCAAATTCAAATTCACAAACTTAACTTTATGCATTGATAGTTGTACTGTACAAGTAAAAGTAAGGCGAATGTACCCGACGAATACAAAGAAGTCAACGACGAGTTGAACGTATCCACTTCGGCCTTTTCCTCAGCGCTCGAACTCAACTGTAGAAATACAAATCATCAAGCACGACTCTGATACGGTGTTTGTCCCCCATAAAAGTTGTACGAGTTTACATCCTTGCAAGCAGTGTTTTAAAAACCAGTTTATAAATCATACCGGGTTGGACTCTCAAATGGTTCAACGGGTTGAACCGGGTTACTAGTTAACCCTATAATTTCATAAAATACAAATTCATCTAAAAATATAATTCAATCTCAGTTAGAATTTATGTAACTGATCATGTTTTTATCTAAAAGATAATAATTTTCTTGTAAAATAGTAAGTATTTTAAGAAACATTTTTATTACTTATAAACAATATTACATTAGACGAGGTAGGTAACAATTTTAACAGAGATGGAATATTGGAATGGAAAGCACTAGGTTAATTACCGAAAATATGGAATGTCAGTTTTCCCTTAGTATCATATTTTATTAAAATTAAAAGAGTAAATTGCCAAAATCATCCCTGAGGTTGGGCATGTTTGTCAATTTCATCCAAAACAACTTTTTTGTACCAGTTCGTCCTTCACTTTTGAGATTTTTTGTCATTTTCATCCAAATGTCTAATTTGGGTTAATTTTCTAGCATATATTTGGATGAAAATGGCAAAAAATCTCAAACCTCAGTGACGATTTTGGCAAAAAAGTTAAACGTTTGGATGAAAATGACAAATTAGCCCAAAAGTGAATGGTAATATGGTAAAAAAAAAATTGTTTTGGATGAAACTGGCAAACGTGCCCAAACCTCAAGGACGATTTTGGCAATTTACTCAAATTAAAAAATCAAATTTTAAGATAATGCAAACCGGTTCAACGGTTTGAACAAGTAGAACCCCAATTTACCGCCGGTACATAAAACATACCGTATTCGGGTTTTACATGCCTTTATCGTACTTGGCCCATGTCCGGTATCAGGTTTAACCGGTATAACCGTCGGGTTCATATCGGTATTTAAAACATTGCTTGCAAGTGCAAGGTTAAATAGTATTTAAGTGTAAAAAAGTGTTTTGCTTCGAGGGTTGTACTTTGTAAGATAAAGTACAACCCAATAAAGCGTAAACGACACGGTGTATAACTATATAAGCACCTGTGAGAGGGCTGCATTAGCCTTCTTGAGCCAGTCAGCATCAGTTTGACCAAGGATGGAACCAGCTGAAGGTAGATCATTGTTCTCTATAGCTTGACCTACTTTGCTAAGCTTGTAAATAACATCTTGTAGATATTCTGTACCAATTTAGATTTTATTTAAAATAATTATATTAGTTTCACATCATTAACTATAAAGATGTATTAATTAATTATATAGAACTTTGAATAAACACTTAACCAAGTTTTCAATAACATTATGCGTACGTTTTTTAACTATAAAATAATTGAGTAAATTGCCAAAATCGTCCCTAAGGTTTGGGCATGTTTGTCATTTTCATCCAAAACAACATTTTTGTACCATATAGTCATTCGCTTTTAGGATTTTTTGTCATTTTCATCCAAACGTCTGACTTTTTTTGCCAAAATCGTCCCTGAGTTTTGTGATTTTTTGCTATTTTCATTCAAATGTTTGATAGAAAAAATAATTAGACGTTTAGATGAAAAAGGAAAAAAAAATCCCAAAAGTGAAGGACTATATTGTAAAAAAAGTTGTTTTGGATGAAAATGACAAACATGCCCAAACCTCATGGATGATTTTGGCAATTTACTCAAAATAATTCGACTTATTGTTCTATAGTTAGTGAAGTTGAATAACCTAAATAAAACAATTATATAAACTTGGTTATTAGTTAATGAACTTTTTTTTATAATTGTATGCCTAACTTGAAAAAACAATTATTGAATAGTAATCAAGTTCATATATGTTTTATTTACATCTCTTAATTTTACATTTATAAGAATTTCACACCATTTAAACAAAAATATTAAAACTTTGTTACTATTAGACTACTAGATCATCTCCAATGACACAAACTGAGAGGAGATATTGATGCCAAGTGACGTGCGAATCCGCACGACGGCAATGGAGGAGTCCGGATGGTGTCATCCGGAGTCCTGCGATGAATCCAGATATCCAAACACGAGCAAATGGACACGGTGGGGGCCTATCCCTCACACATATATGTATTATTTTGTTAAAATGTGTTTTAAAGTGGACGAAACATTTGAGAGGAAACGAAATGTATCATTGAGATACGGGTTGCATAGTCAGCCTTGTGGGTAAGCGGGGAGGGCTCCTGGCCAAGGCACATTTTATCCGGGTACGCATTTAAAAAAAATCCTATATATACATATATATTTTAAAATAGAAAACTAATATAAAACATAAACTTATATCTTGAGCTTATTTAAAACTATGAATCTCAAACTTATTAATATTCTTGAGCTTATTTAAAACTACGAATCTCAAAGTTTTTAATATTTTAAGCTCATTAGGTATTATCCCAATATCCATTTTAGTTTTAAAAAAATAATAATAACAATGAGCGGCAAAAAAAAAGTTTACATGATCTATTTCGTTAAGGCCTAAGGGGTACGTTTTTCAGGGCTCGGACAGGGCACCTAAATTCTCAGGACCACGCAGTGGCGGATGTAGCATATACCGGGGGGCAACCCCCGCTACGGCTTGGCGCGGAAAAATTTGACGTTTTTAGTATAAATTTTGGAAAAAATTGATGTTTTTTCGATTTCGTTACGGCTTATTTATAAAACGTTACGGCTTGGCGTGAATCCTAGATCCGCCACTGGGACCACGGGTTGTAATCTATTGTGGCAACTAATGGGACGCGTTTGATCTAATGCGTTTGAAAGTGGATGCAGAGAATGGAGATGCTCTTAGATAACATATTAACAAGTTAATTACCATAGAATAAAAATGTAAACTTTATAAATAAATATTGTATCAAACTATCAATCATATACAAACACACATAATCTATCAAAGGTTAACAAGAAACTAACCTTTGTCTTTGTTGGCTGAATTCAGAACAGATTGTTTTTCAATCCTTTTCTTTCTATCTTGCTTGACTTTCTCCATGAGTTCCAAATCATCATCAGCCTCTAAAATGGCAGCATTGGCATTTCCAGTTAAGGACAACAAGAAAAGTGAAGTAAGGTTTATGGATAGACTTCTCTTGGAGATATGTGGAGGGTAGTTTGGTAATCTACACACTGGTTTACACACACTAGTTCCCTTCACTATGTGTTGTTTCTGAGAGGTTAAAGAAGATGATTGGAGGAAGGTGGTTGGGTTGGACAGAAAACTGGCTGCCATTTTCACTCTCTATTTTGCTTTTGTTTTTATTTTGTTTTTATATGTTTAGATGATGGTTTCTAAGATGGGGTGGTGGAGAGAGCCACATAACTAGAAAAAGGATAAGATATTGGATTTCTTGTTGCCCTCCATTTGGTCCTCCACTTTATGAGTAAATTACATTTTTGACCCCTGTGGTTATATCACTTTTACTATATTAGCACAAAATAAGATTTTTTAACATATCTGCCCCCATGGTCTCTATGACTAACCATTTTGGCCCCTAAGTCTAACCATTTTAGCCCCCATGGTCTCTATAACTAACCATTTTGGCCCCCATGATCTCTAGACTTAGGGGCCAAAATGGTTAGTTATAGAAACCATGAGGGCAGATATGTTAAAAAATCTTATTTTGGGCTAATATAGTAAAAGTGATATAATCACAGGGGCCAAAAACGTAATTTACTCCCACTTTATCATACTATTGCCCCTAATAAATACTAGAAATAATTTACAGTAATTTAAAAAATAACAATATTGTATTGATATAAACTATATTGAGAAATAGGTAACTATAATAAACCCTGATAAAGATATGGTATATTGTAATACATGAAACTTAGGGAATAAAAATGTAATATAAACATGAAACAACATTTTTCATGTAATTGTTTCTAATTTTTTTTTTAAATAGATGAATATGTGCGATGAAAACTTGCGGAAAATTGACAATTAAAGAGATAAAAAGAATTTGTGGTAATACTATAGAATGCTTAGCACTTCTAAGGTTGTACTGTAGACCTACAGTCAACACATGATTGTACCGTAGACCTACGGTCTACTCATGATTTCTATATCTATTGAGAAAAGTAGAAGACGTGTTAGCACGACAAGTATATAATATAGATTTACTGCGTGTCTTTTGCATTAGGTTTTATGTAGAGATTTTATACACACCATGTATTTTAATAAAATGTTTATAAAGCCTATTTCCCTATGTTTATGGTAAACAATTTAGACTAAAAACACCTATTTAACAAGGTTTGGATAAACTTGTAGGTTGCGGTGTTTATCAGATTTAAAGATCGGTTTATTCGATTTGTTTGAATCGGTTTAGTAGGACTTGGAAGTTTTTTTTTTTTTTTTTGTCTCTAACCGACAACTGGTCAGGTTTAAATTCATATGATGGCACAACTTCAAGCATTAACGTTGGGCCAAAAAGGTCACCTTGCTAGTGCTCACCTCGCCAAGCAGTTGGACCGTTTGCCAACAGCAAGTGTGTGCAAATGTGTAATCGATGCTAAGCATCCTGGGAAAGTCGTGTACTTCTTCATACACCTTGTATATTTGTTGAATGTCGCTAAACGTCGGTCTCCTCTAGTATCTCTTCTTGTAAATTAAATCGCACATTTAAATAATAAAGAATAATAATTAACAATAAATAGTAATAATAATAAACAATAATTATTATTATTGATAATAACAATAAAATTATACCTTCACATAAATATTGGATACTATTTCACGATCTTTTTCCAACATCTACGAATATTCATCCTATGGGCCGGTGCTAGTGTCATACAGTTAAGGAATAGTAGTTGTACTGATAGGGGTGGCAACAAAAACCCAACCATGATATTTTGGGTTATTTTGGGCCTCTTTAAACAAGGAAGCAAGTCAGAATGGGCTGGGGATTTAGTCAAGATGGGTTAGGATGGGTTTTAAAATATCCATCTAAATTTTAACATGGGCCAAGATGGGTTTTTAACTCTCTAATCCTAAAACACGCATCAGACTTTTCTTTCTATTTCTCCTTCGGATCTGAACAAACATCTTATGCCTGATGCTGCTGATCATTGATTTACACTTTACTTCATCATGAGAATCGTACCGGTAATTTCTTCACTTTCCAGAAACTTTTTCGCAATGATTCTGTCACGGCCCCCGACCCGATTTGACCCGTTTCAGGAGCCGCGGGACAGAAAATCCCTTGGTATTTATTTAATTGAGTTAACAGCGGAAGTTTTCTTCAGGATCTTTTTAAAACTGCAATTTCCCGATTATTTTATTTCACAACTTGGGATAAAACCCCGGTAATTTACAATCATATGATTTCACTGAGAAATCTTTATTTTTCAAAACATGTTTCTTTATTTTATACTGAGCCACTTCCTTAAGCTTGTAGTGCTTCGCGGCACTTTTCCTGGATCATAACAGATCACCTGAAACATATTTGAAAAAGGTTTTGTCAGTAGGAAATACTGGTGAATCATTCTTTTTACTAAAACGACACATTGTTATAATTTACAGTATTAAGAGCGATTACAATGTTTCCATATCAACCATATACCCACGGTATTTGTCACTCGACCCATTGGCCCTCCCGTTGTCCAATGGTGTCTGTGACTATGGTCATATCACCCATTGGCTGCCCCAATGGTGAAGATTATCAAGTAATGTATACAAAACCCCACATACCGGCTGTAATTTGGTGATTAGAAAGACTTAATCCTTGTAGTTATAACTTTGAAAATAAACATGATTTTGAAAGTAATTTGATAAAAAGAGAATGACTCACATTGCAGATTTATTTGAGCAGAGCCTAGCCTACTGATTAGCCTTTTAACCTAAATTTAATAACATGCACACGAACTCGGTTAGTAACTAATACAGCATTTACGATAACTCACGAGATTAAAACCTTCACAACGAATGACAAAGTGCGATACTTAAACATCCATCGATTTAACGACGAATGACAAAGCATAAACCCTAATGTGGGCAGCACTTAAACATCCATTGGATAGTTTAATCGATCGGACATTGAATCGTAGCAGCGATCGAGTTAATACCCGGTATCGGAGCAGCACCTCGCTAATTATATATGAAATTTCAACTTCAGAGTAATATGAATTCGTTTTTGAAAGTTTTGATCGACACCAGTGGACTGTGCAAGTGACGGGCTATTTATAGCTGAATTTAGGGCCTTACGCGGCTCGCGTAACCTATCCCATATATCTTACGCGGCCCGCGTGGCCGCCCAGTCTACGTATAGGTTTGCATGGTCATGGCTTAGGTTTGACAGGTGGGTTATACGTGGCCCGGATACTTATCCGGTCAAACTCAAGGTTGACGCGGCCCGCGTAAGACAGGGCTTGTCTCTTACGCGGCCCGCCTGAGAACCATATTTCTGGTTTTCTTGATTTTTCATGTACGGTATGGTTTCAGGGGTTCGGGTTTTTACTTACGGGTATTTTTAGGATAATTTTGAGAGTCCTTACATTCTCCCCACCTTATTTAGAATCTCGTCCTTGAGATTCATTGGAATAAGTGAGGATATTTTCGCTTCATCTCTGATTCCAACTCCTAAGTGTATTCAGGTCCTCTCTTTGAATCCCACTTGACCTTGACAAGTACTAACCGTTTGTGCTTGAGAAATTTCACCTTTCTGTCTTCTATTTGAAGAGGTTTCTCAACAAATTTTAACTTTTCGTTTACCTCTATATCTTAGAGAGGTATTACCAAAGATTCGTCTGATAAACATTTCTTGAGATTGGATACATGAAATACATCATGTACTCCAGCTAACTCTTTTGGTAGTTGTAAACGATAAGCAACTAGTCCTATACGTTGGATTACTGGAAATGGTCCTACGTATCTTGGACTTAGCTTTCCTTTCTTACCGAATCGGACTACTCCTTTCCAAGGTGAAACTTTTAATAATACTTTATCTCCTACTTGGAATTCTAACGGCTTCCGTCTATTGTCTGCATAACTCTTCTGACGATCTCGAGCCGTCTTTAATCTTTCCTTAATCTGTGTGATTTTGTCAGTAATTTCTTGCACAATCTCCGGTCCTGACAATTGACTTTCTCCTATTTCTGCCCAACAAACTGGAGTTCTGCACTTTCTTCCATATAATGCTTCAAATGGGGCAGTTTCAATACTTGAATAATAACTATTGTTATAGGAGAATTCAATTAATGGCAAGTGGTCATCCCAGTTTCCACCAAAATCTATTACACATGCTCTGAGCATGTCTTCCAGAGTTTGGATTGTTCTTTCACTTTGTTCGTCTGTTTGAGGATGATATGCCGTACTTAAATTTAGTCGAGTTCCCATTGCTTCTTGGAAACTTGTCCAAAAATGGGAAGTGAAACGACTATCCCGGTCCGAAACAATGGAGAGTGGAACTCCATGTAAGGATACAACTTCATCTACATACAACTTTGCCAATCTTTCCATGCTAAAGGTTTCCTTCATAGGTAGAAACTGAGCTGATTTGGTTAATCGATCTACAATTACCCAAATCGCATCATTACCTTTTCTGGTTTTGGGCAACTTAGTAACAAAATCCATTGTTATGAGTTCCCATTTCCATACAGGCATTTCTAGGTGTTGTAGTAGACCTGAAGGTTTCTGATGTTCTGCCTTAACTTGTGAACAAGTAAGACACTTAGAAACATATCGAGCTATATCCTTTTTCATTCCTATCCACCAAAAGTTGTTTCTTAAATCTTGGTACATCTTATTGTTTCCTGGGTGCATGGTATACCTAGATTTATGAGCTTCTTCTAAAATCTTATCTCTTAATTCTCCCTGCTTAGGTACCCAAATTCTTCTTTGGTGGAATCTCCAAATTCCATCAGATCCTTGTTCTAATTCTTTTATTCTTCCTTTCATTCCTTCAGCGTCATCCTTAATTGCTGTTTCTTGAAAATGCTTTAGTTGTTCCATTAAATCTAACTGTAGATTTAATCTAAGAGCACGAACCCGTCGTTGTTTCTAATGATACTTACGACTTAAGGCATCTGCAACTACATTTGCTTTTCCTTCGTGATACTGAATATCACAGTCGTAGTCACTTAGGATTTCCATCCATCTCCTTTGCCTCATGTTTAACTCTTTTTGCCCAAATATGTACCTTAAACTTTTATGATCTGTATAGACAGTAAATTTACTTCCATACAGATAATGTCTCCAGATTTTAAGGGCAAAAATTACGGCTCCTAATTCTAAGTCATAAGTCGTATAGTTTTCCTCGTGTTTTTTCAACTGTCTTGAAGCATATGCAATTACCTTCTTGCGTTGCATTAGAACACATCCTAATCCTAGTTTTGAAGCATCACAATATACTTCAAAATCTTCAGTCCCTTCTGGTAAAGCTAGGATTGGAGCATTTGTTAATTTCTGCTTCAAAATTCTAAAGGCTTCTTCTTGTTTAGGTCCCCATTCAAACTTAACTGTTTTACAGGTTAGCTTAGTTAATGGTACAACTATCTTGGAAAAATCCTTAATAAACCGTCTATAATATCCAGCTAAACCTATAAAACTTCTAATTTCCATTGCGGTTTGCGAAACCCTCCATTTGGTAATTGCTTCTATCTTAGCAGGATCTACATGTATACCTTCATGATTTATCATGTGTCCTAGGAATTGCACTTCTTGTAGCCAAAATTCACACTTCGAGAATTTGGCATAAAGCTTTTCTTTTCTTAACAAAGTTAAAAGTGCATGCAAGTGCTCACCATGTTCTGTCTGACTTTTGGAATAATTAAGTATATCGTCGATGAAGACAATTACAAATTTATCCAAATACGGTTTACAGATTCTATTCATCATGTCCATAAATGCAGCAGGTGCATTTGTTAGTCCGAAGGGCATGACTGTAAACTCGTAATGACCATACCTAGTTCTGAAAGCAGTTTTAGGTATGTCTTCTTCTTGTACCTTCAATTGATGATATCCAGAGCGTAAATCGATCTTAGAAAAGTATCTAGCTCCTTGAAGTTGATCAAAAAGATCATCAATCCTAGGTAATGGGTATCGATTCTTAATGGTAACCTTATTCAATTCTCTATAATCGATACACATTCTCATCAAACCATCCTTCTTTTTCACAAACAATACTGGTGCTCCCCACGGGGATGAACTAGGTTGTATGAAACCTTTACTTAGTAATTCATCTAATTGCTTTTTCAGTTCTAACATTTCTGTGGGTGCTAACCGATAAGGTGCCTTGGCTATCGGTATAGTTCCTGGAATTAGATGAATTCTAAATTCTACCTCCCTATCTGGTGGTAATCCTGGTAATTCTTCTGGGAATACATCTGGATATTCTGAGACTACAGGAATTTCCTTAAGTTCTTTACCCTTAGTGCTAATGACTACCGAAATTATATACACTATTCCTTGTTTTCGTTCATAATTAGCAACTTTCATTACTGAAATGAACTTCATGGGCTTACGCGGTTTATCTCCTGTAATCATAATTACTTCCCCAGTAGGTTCACGAATTTCTATGGAATTCTTATCACAAAGGATTCGAGCATGGTTGGCTACTAACCAATCCATTCCTAACACAACATCGAATCCAGCTAAATTCATTGGCAATAGGTTTGCATGAAATTTATGACCTGAAAGTTATATATTTTCTTTATGCAAAACCTTATCTATTTTGACAGAATTTCCGTCTGCCGTTTCGACTGTAAAAATCTGCCTAAGTTGGGTTAAAGGTAAGTTAAGAGTTTGGCAGAATGAAGTATTGATAAAACTTTGGTTTGCTCCAGAGTCAAATAATACTTTTGCGTAAATGTTGTGAACTAGGAACGTACCAGCTATCACGTCAGGAATTAACTCGGCTTCCTGAGTAGTTAACTTAAAGGCTCGAACATTCTTCTTGGTAGCTCCATCGGCCGGCTTGGCTTTGTTGTCTGCTGGTTTGACCAATTTAGGACATTCTGTTTTGAAATGCTCAGCTTCTCCACAGTTGTAACAATTTGTGGATTTCTTCATGCAGTTTTCTTCCCGATGTCCTACAGCTTTGCAAAAATTGCAGGTTATATTACATCTTCCAAAATGTTTCCTTTTGCAATTCCTGCAGAAAGGCGGATTTGAGGATTGCCCTGTTCCTCTTTTCTTGAAATTATTATTATTACCCACACGAAATCCTTGGATAATTTTCTGAGCTAATTCCTTCTTCCTGTCTTCTTCTCTGGTGCGTACCAATTCGTCGGTTAAGGTGTTAGCTAATTCCACAGCATCGTCAATAGTGCGAGGTCTCGCAGCTTTAACGATGTTACGGATTTCACTAATCAGTCCCCAAATATAGCGAGAAATGAGTACCGGTTCTGGCGAAGCCAGTGTTGGTACTACTCTAGTATATTCAAAGAATGTCGAAGTATACCCTCGACAATCTACACCCATCATTCGATGATTTAGGAACTTGTTTGCCATTTGATCTTTTTCATACTCGGGACAGAATTTTCTTTCTACAAGATTCTTAAATTCTTCCCAGTTCATGGCATAAGCCATCATCCTTCCTTTTGCTTGTAACACCGTGTTCCACCATTCAAGCGCCCCTTCTTTGAAAAGATTCTACGCGTACATAACCTTGTCATCTTTGTTACATTCACTTATTGTAATTACTACCTCGGTTTTCTCTAACCAACGCAGTGCCGCAGTCGCTCCTTCATTGCCTGCAAATTCAGCAGGTTTACAAGCAAGAAATTCTTTGTAAGTGCAACCAGGCGTTGCAGCTTTCATTTTCTTATGGAGCGGAGCTTGCCGTGAATCATTATCGTGATTGGTATGATTACCGCCTCCGTTTATACTATTACTGAAGTTATCTTCAGAAATACGTTTGCTAGGAATGATTTGTTGAGGTTCAACGGTTTTCTGGGTAGCAGCAATTATTGCTGGAATAGCATTGGCTATCCCTTGAGCAATGATATTTTCTATATCTTGCCTAGTCATAAAATGATCCTCCTGATGTTGCTCGGATTGATTTACTTGATTTACTGGTTCATTACCAATGTTTGCCATCTGATAATTAATATATATAATTTATTAGTATCGAATACTAAATAGCAATATACAAATAACCATATAAATTTCACAATACACATATAGCCAAAACTATCGATTTCTCGATTCCCATTTTTATATTTTATAATATGCGTCAATACACATCATTTATCTTACAAAGTTTTATTTTTTTATAGTTATTTTACAGACTATATTCTACTTATTTATTTTACAATCACAGTTTCACATTCTCACATCACCCTATCCCTCGTCAGTTGGTATTTCAGTAACGGCGTTCCCTCTCGTCGTATTTCCAGGAGATCTGTTCTCCTACTTCCCTGATCATATTTCCGGCATCCACCAACTCTTCGCCAAAGTGGCGGAGTTCAGCTAAATTCTCATTGCTCATCGGTGGGTTTGGTATAGGTTCTGGGTCGAACTAAGGGAGAAAGGAATAAGGACTGTTGAGCAGGTTTTGGAACTACCAATCATTAGTCCACCACTCATCCACTCCTAGAGGTTGGGTGTGAATTATAGGTTCTGGAATTGCTGGTTCTAAGTTTATTTTCGACAGGATAAGAGTAGAAATTATTATTGACAGGCCTGACTACATCACAGCTTGCCAATGCGCGATCTAATGCATCCTGAAATGGTAACTCTTCAACTTGTCTAGGGCTTTCCCCAAGTTCTATCTGATTTTGCCTAGAACCTTCCCCAAACTCATTTTCCATCTGCCTAGAATCTTCTCTGACTTCAATCCCCTTTCCTTTTTCTAAAGGATTTTCTATTTTAGGAATCTTCCTAGTTGTGGGTTTCCTCCTGCGCACACGCCTCCATCCTACAAATCTTCTCCTTTTCTTAGGCTTGGGTTTCTCTGGAGGTGGAGCATTGAATTCCATAGGTTCTTCTATGTCTGGTATATACCTATTGAAATCTTTGGAAACCTCTATTTTCACCGGATAGAGATTTAGATTTTGAAGGGCGTCAGACAAGTCATTCATGCTGTTTAGCACATAAAATACAAAAATTGCTAAGTTAAAATTTTATAACAAAATTTCATAGAAAATATTATTGCATACCGTGTGACTAATTATATCCTTATACAATTAGCAACTTGGGTTATGTCCATTTGCTTAAAAGTCACACATTTTAGTTTATTTTATTCTATTATACAATACTACAACACCCTTACATTAACATTCAACATCCGAACCGTTATGTCCTTTCCGAGAAAATATTATGTTTCCCTCTGTTAATTAAAGATTTACATATCTCAACGCTGTGTTGGTTCCTGATTACAACGGTGCGTCGTATCCTTCACAAAATGGTATGTCGGTTTAAAATGCATGCAAAGCATTAATTTAAAAGGACACATTGGTTTAAAAGCATTAATTAATTAAAGGGCACGTCGTTGCTCTTTAAACCAAGTAACCAACATGCACAATTAAAAGGAACTTGACAGCATCCCTGGAATGCTTTTGTAAACCGTTGTTCATAATTCAAACCAAAGGTAACATCTATATCTCTATTCAATCGATTCTTCCATGCTTTTCCATGACTGTCGTTTCTTCCTTTTTGAATCGTAGTTACATTTTTTTTGTTACGTTTTTTGTGAATCTGCATACTGTACAATCGACTCAAGAATATGCCCTTTCAATGATTGTCGTTTCTTTCATTCTTGAATCGCGATTTAAACTGTCAATCGACTCACCACTCACGCATACAGAAATAGAGAGAGAATTTTATTTTCGCGCAATTGCGTAGAGGGCGTAAATCAGTCATCTTCATGTTTGTGATTCATTTTGTAGTCATTTTTAGAATATGTTGTTTTGAATTTGGTTAATTCGTCAGTTTTCATTTTAATTGTTCATATTGAGAGATCATTTGTCTGTTATACTTATTGTGCCTTTGATGATTGATATTTTATTTTATTCATGAACATAGATGCATGGTTATGCGTGGTTGCAAATTTGGTGAAGGTGTGTTTAGATTATTTGAGTAGTGGGTTTCTTTTACTATAATTTCAATTTGCAGAAACAATAATTTTCTGGATATGGAGGGTGATACACAGAGTAATGGTTCTTTCTCATTATGTTTGAACATCTGAAAAATATCGATGTGAATTGACGATCGTGTATTAATGTATTATAATGTCGGAATGATAAGTCTTCGCAAAAGAGTGGATAATCTTAAGAATTTATAAAGATGTTTGATACTGATGATGACTTTGTATGTCTTACATATCCAGATGACCACATTCAACATGTCTCTTAGTTTTTAATCTTATTATTCAATATCTTTGTTTGTTTGCACAGATTAGGAGAACGCTTGAGGAGCACTTTGGTCAATGCGAAGAGATTTCAAGCATGTCTATTCTTAAAGATTTTGTTGGTGGTTCTAAAGGGTAGTATTTTGTTAGTTAACAAGTCTACTTTAATTAGCGTCAATGGTACCGCTCCTTCATGGTTTGGAAAACGACAGGAGTACATACATTTATTTGAGCGGAGTTCTGATGCGATGGTTAGGGCCCATGGTGGTTTTCCGGCCAACTTTCCCTATCTATTTCTAATCAAATGTTGTTTTGACAAATATATATATATATATATATATATATAGGGAGGGGCTCATGCGAGAACCACCCTTATTGTGAGAACCTTGAGAACCAATGTGAACACAATCTAAAATAGCTAAAAAAACCTAAAAAAAACCTAAAAAAACCTAAACCCCCCCCACCCCCCCCCCAAAAAAAAAACCTAAACCCCCCTCCCCCCCCCCCCCCCCAAGTTAAATGCTAAAAAAAACCTAACCCCACCCCCCCCCCCCCCAAAAAAAAAAAACCTAAACCCCCCCCCCCCCCCCCCCAAAGCTAAAATGCTAAAAACTAAACCCTCAAAAAACCTAAAAAAATCTAAAAAATTTTTTTTGAATTTTTTAATATTTTTTATGTTAAAATCGCTACTTTTCGAAGCCAAAAATTTTTTTTTTTTTTTTTAAATTTAAATTTAAATTTTTTTTTTTTTGCTTCGAAAAGTAGCGATTTTTTTATAAAAAATATTAAAAAATTAAAAAAAAATTGTGTGATTTTTAGCTATTTTTAGGCATTTTTGGTGTGTTCACATTGGTTCTCGCGGTTCTCACAATAAGAGGTGGTTCTCGCATGATCTTCTCCCTATATATATATATAGGTAAAGGGTACTGTACAAATTCCCTTATCGTACATTACACCCCTACAATCTCAGCCGTCAGATCATCTTCCCGCAATGAAAATCGCATGTTGTTTTTTTTTGTAATAATTTCGCATGTGATAATTTTGATGAAATAGAAGGTTGTTTTTTGTAACAATTTCGCATGTGGTAATTCAATTTCGCATGTGATAATTTTGATGAAATAGCAGGTTGTTTTTTTGTAACAATTTCGCATGTGGTAATTCAATTTCGCATGTGATAATTTTGGTAACAATTTCGCATGTGGTAATTCAATTTCACATGCGATTTTCAATGCGGGAAGATGATCTGACGGCTAAGATTGTAGCGTACGTAATGTACGATAAGCGCATTTGTACGTTAACCAGCCCCTATATATATATATATATAATCACGTAATTCTTCCTTTATCAACCACCCAACATTAATTTGTATCCAAAGCCATGCATATCGCCATAACCGTGTTATTATATTTGTTTGTATCACAATTTGAACCACTAAATAGAATTAAAAATAATTAAAGTGAAAACCCAGTTGTGATTTGAACATGAAAAACCCTTATATCCATTAAAATAATAATCAAAGTGATTAGTTCTTATCTGTGCATAACAAATTAAGAACTTGAGGATGAAAAAATATGTGTGCGACTGTTGCTTCACCACACATGGGCTTTTTATTATTGAGTAATCGAATTGTTTATTTTATGAAATTTATACTCTTTTATTTTATTTTTATTAAATACATCTTTTTATTTTTCTTAAAAATATGAACAAAAACTGAAGTTTCGTGCTTTTGTGTTTTAGTTTTTAGTTATGTGGTATAGTTCCAGAATCTTACATGTTCGGTGCACTGTTTGAACCAAAACTGAAGTTTCGTGCTTTTGAAACTTGAAATAAAAACATAAACATGTCTCCATTGAATTTGGGATAATTTGAAACAACTTTACTCACAAAATAAATTAAAAAATTAAAGTATGCTACATTCTTTTACAAAAAGACCAATCGGCATAATTAGATTTTAATTTTTAACTGAGAAGTTGATTATTACGAAAGCTCAAAATATGAAACCGTTTGGACTGTTTTTAATTTTTAACTGTTGGGTAAAATAAAATTAATTAATTTGGTTGTGCCTACACTTCTAAATTAGATTATGTATTTTAAAGTAAAACAATTTACTATGGTGTTATAGAAGGGAGACAAAACAAAATGAAAATAATGTTTTGCTTATAATTAAGAATTCTCACATCTTATACACTGTACTGATACTAAAATTTAGAAAGATTTTTTGCATAAAAATAATCAGCATCGCGCTATAGTAATACTAAAATTAAGAAAGATTTTTTGCATAAAATAGTCAACATCCCGCTGCAACGCGCGGGCTAGCGTCCACTCGTTTAATACAAAGAACAACTGAAAATAAAACATATTTAGGGTTTATTGTAACTTATTTATTTACTAGATCTGGCTTGTAATTGATAAGGGTGCTAAAACTTTGAGTCAGATGTATTTAGAGATTTGCATTTACTGCTACAGTGGCTAGCATATAGAGATCTGCCCATTTTTCATCTAACTTGTCTTCCCACGGTGATTTATTGATTAATTCCTGGGTTTCATGTTTAACTTTCTTTTCTCAGGATTTCTTTATTTTCTCCTGACTTTTCCGAATAATCAAACTTCTTTTATTAGGAGAAAGTGGTTCCTTATATTGTGCCTTACGGACAAATATTCCTTCTTCAGGATTTACATAGGGTTTTGAGGAATTTGTTTGGGATGAACTTCCCTTCTTGTTTGATGACCTATCTAATTTAAGATAGATGTTTGAAAGCTTTTGCTTACCCATACTGTATACAAATATTCAAATAATAAAACACATAATCATAGAATAACAATCAGAAAAATTAAGTATTTTCTAAATACTTAATTGGCTTAAATCAGTGGCTCTGATACCACCTTTTTTGTCACGGCCCCCGACCCGGTTTGACCCGTTTCAGGAGCCGTGGGACAGAAAATCCTGTGGTATTTATTTAATGAGTTAACTGCCATTTTCGTCCCTGTGGTTTGGTCACTTTGGCCATTTCAGTCCATTTTTCAAAAATGCGCCATTTTCGTCCCCCACGTTCTGGAAAGGTGCCATTTCAGTCCAAAAATCATAACTCAGTTAAGTCAGTTTGTAAATAAGGACTGATTGTGTAAATTTGTAACATAAAGGACTGATTGTGTAAATTTGAAAAATGGACTGAAATGGCAGTTAACACCACCACCACTAGCCCTGCCACCACCACCACTCCGCTGCCACCACCACCGCCACCACCGCCACCACAGCCACCACAGCCACCACAGCCACTGCCACCACCACCACCGCCGCCGCTGCCGGAACCACTGCCACCACCACCGCCATGGCAAGACCCATATTTTCAGACGTTTGTATGTAATATAAAGTCAGAATTTATTGTATTTATTCCGAAAAGTAAACGAGCAAAACAAAGGAACGAGAACGGTATACCGAAAAGAAAAGCTTGCGGGTTACGGGGACGTCTTCGTCTTCTCCGGTCGTCTTCTCCGATGAACTCCGGCGAGTTGCAGAATAAAGAGGCCTCATATAGCAAAGTAAATAGTTAAATGTATTACACAAAAACATAATAGTATCACAATGAAATGTCAAAACTATGATCATCAACTGCCAAATTAATGTAGAACGCAACTTCAGGGCATAGAACTCCAGGTAGCTGATGAATCAAAGGGGCACAAGCATTGGATTCTTATCTTTATACATGTGATATCGCTTGCACAACTTCTCAAGTGTTGCAACTGAGTGCTGCATCTTGTTGAGTTTTGTATCCATGAACATGCTCTGCAAACCAGAAGCCAATGAGCAAAAAACAAATATACTCGATCAACATTCTGGAGCTTCCAATTTTGACCCGTTAAATTGCTTATACAGATGAGTTAGATTCGGATCATATACTCAACATTCTAGAGCTTGCAATTTTGACCCGTTAAATTGCTTATACAGATGAGTTAGATTCGTGTAGGATCGTGAAACGACCTAACGAGTCGATCAGAAGAGTGCTCAGACCGAATCAGAGGCGGAATTCATTGATTCGGTCTTTGTTTAGCTTGGATTCACTATTAAATGTCTCGTATATTGATTTCTGAACGATTACAGGACTGGAGACACCTCGACAGCACCTCGGCGTCGGAAACTAGAACCTTACAAATGAACTCGTTTGAAGGGTATATATAGGCTAGACCCTTCCGTTTGAAAGTGACCCTTCCGTTTGAAAATGACATGACCATTTCAAACGGAACCCTTCAAACGGAACCCTTCAAACTTTACATTCAAACTTTCAACTTCAAACTTGTAAACCGAGACTCGATATAAGACGTAGACAACAGATGAATGCACCAACAGACTCCCCCTCAGATGTTGACGGAGTCTTCAGTGTCGAGTCTCTGCATCTTCAATCTTTATCAGTCTGTTCACTTTCTTCGCATATACCAGGATCTTCTCTTTGGCTCTAACCTCGTCAGAATCCCCCTCTCATCATGATGGGATCGCTGTCTGGAATTAGCTATCACCTTGAGATCAATCCCTGGCTTTATCTCTGATCAGCTCATCTTCTGCACACATTTTCTCACCCAAAACATAAGTTTTTACTTAAAACAATAAGAAAAACTTACTGGAAATAATTACATCAAGTTCAAATTAATGATCTCGATTAACTAATCAAACTTTTCTTTTTACAAAACAAATTTCTTCTTTTAAACGCACACTCCCAAACCAGTTCATCATATTCAGCACTTGAAATTTCGAAAATCAGCTCTCCAACATCAGTTGTCGAAAATCTTTTTGGATTTTTCAAAATTAACAAAGGAATGCAGTAACGAAATATATACACACAATATTTTTGTGAGTTTGTGCAAGAGGATCATATCAGTTTATGTGACCAATCACTAGCACCGTTAAGCTTTAAACATTTTCAGTTCTAAACGATTCACGTTGATTGACGATATTGTTTGTCCTCTTAAGCTCAATCTAAAAACTTTCAATCTGCTTACCGATACGATTAGGTACATTTAGATAGCACTAAGTTCTTATGGACCCCACGATCTCAGCATATCCCCTCATCATGCAATACACTGACTCAAATAATGCCTTTAAACTTTATCAACTGTGATTTGTGCGAAAACAAAGCAGAATGTTTAAACATTAACAATCAGGTCGATACTTCCGTATACGCAGAGAAAGTGCAATGTTTAAACAAAATAAGAAAATAAAAATAAGTTGAAGTTGTTTAGGCTTTAACCACCAGGTCGATACTCCCGTATACACAGAGGAGGTCCAAAGCTTAAACGAAACACCAAAGAAAATAAAGCAGAACGTTTAGGCAACAACATCCAGGTCGATACTCACGTATACGCAGAGGATGTCCGATGCTTAAACAAAATAAAGAAATAAAACAAGTTTAAATCTTTGCAAAATAAAATGCACAATCACAGCGACTTTTCAGCAAAGTTGTGAAAGTTCACAAACTTAACCAGTTTTATGTCTTTCGACAATCAGCGATTACTGAGTAGGCACACAATCAAGAAGGACAAAACTAAGTACTATGCTTTCAACCATGTTTTCCACTAGAACTAGGCTTTTTGCTTTAGGTTTGTATCGTTATCGCAAATCTACTAGTCTAGCTGAGCCTATCGTCACATCTTTAGTGAGACCGTTTATCACATTTAAACTTTACATATCTTTAGCATGATGTGACAGTCCAACTGATCTACTATCATTTCCTCTTTTTTCAGCAAAACTCATTTTTAAAATTTTCAATGTTTTTTATATTTTCAAATTTTCTAATTTTTTTAAAATTTTTACTCCCCCTAAAATCAAAATATGTTTCAATTTTGATTTTCTGGGAAAATTTGAAAACCAACTGTACAAGAAATGTGACAACATGATGAGAATCACTTCAATTCTCCATTCACTTGGCATAAACAATCAGAACTCCCCCTCACAACAAACTATTTTCCCATAGTGATTTCAAAACACTTAAGTTTGTTTCAATCAAAATGGTTTTTCCGGAAAATAAGTTTTGTGTGTCTTTTCACAAATTCGGGGCTTCACCCATCACCTTGTTCTTTTAACCACTTGTAAGATTTAACATTTATCGATTTTAACAACACAATCACATGTAGAAAATCAAGTACAACTTAATGTCCCTGATTTACCACTTGTAAGTCAAAATATCACTTTCGTGAATTTCTCAAGAAATGTGCCGATTCATGTTCCACACTTACCAACCTGGGAACTCCGGCAAGTCAGGTTTTTCTATTTAAACAGATTCACCCAAGCCTGACGGTCCTTGGGTGATTTTGAATTCTTGTTCAACAATGGTGGAAAATTTGCATCATCCATTGTTAGACTAGAATTCTCAGTTTTTACCTCAACAACTGGCTCTTCTGGCTTTACCATACCAGAATCATTGCCTGAATGTGGCTTGTCTGACTTTGATGAGCCAGATTCATCGCCGACAACTTTCTTCTTCTTCTTTCTCTCTTCTTTCGTCCTCAGATTTGTATCTGATGAATGCGTTTTGCTTGATTTGTCATTCTTTGGAGAGCAAGACGATTTATCAGAACTCTTATTCGATCTATCCGGTGAACCCGAGGATAAAATCTTTTCCAGATACTCTCTGGCCTTCTTCCTCTTCTTCCTCAGTCTGTCTTTTTGCCCCTGTGAAAGCTTCACTTTCGTTTCTTGAACTTTAGGTTCTTGAACCTTCTGTTCTTTGGGCTTGACATTGACTGGTTTCTTCACCTGCCTCTGAGATTCAGTCCTCGATCTTCTCATTGATCTCATTGAGCAATCTCTAGCAATGTGGCCAATGATATTACAGTTAAAGCATCTTCTTGATTCAAATCTCCAACTCTGGCAGTTAACAGCAATGTGTCCTTGATAACCACATCGGTAACACACTCTGTTATCGTACCAATCACCATTTTCAGCCCAAATGCTTAAATCAAAGCACTGTTTGGCTTGGTGATAATCCTTGCTCCTCTTGTTTGCTGGATTTGACTTTTGAGCACTGTGGTTTGACCTGCACCACTTATTGCCAACAATTTTAGAATTTTCATTTTTCGATTTTTGTAATTTTTCATTGCGATTGGATGATCGATCTGATGAGCTTTTATTATCTTTTTGAACATTTTTCAAAATTTTCTCTTTTTGTTTTTGTTCCACTTTCTTCTTCAAAGGTTTTTGCTTAGAGCATTCTCCCTTTTCAGTTGATTGTGGAACAGTTTCTTGAAACTTTTCTTTTAATTTCAAAAACAATTTTTGTTTTTCTAATTTTTTATTTTCATCATCAGATTTCTCATCACAATCTTCAACTTTGACTTTGTCAAAGTTTGTGACATCGTCACTTATTGAACAGAATTGATCAGTTTTGGACATGGGATATTCAAACACTCAGATGAAGTCACAAAACCTTTCAATTTCTTTTCAAGTTCATCTATTTTGTTCCTTGAATTCTCAGCTTCATTTTCAAGCTGAGAAATTCGTTCAAGATGAGACTTGATTGTTTTTTCGTTTTCAATTTTAAGGTTTTCAAGAACAGATTTTTCATTTTCCAAAACTTTTAACTGTTCTTGAAATTTTGTTTCATTTGCTTTCAAATTCTTGTTTTCAAGCTTTATCCAGAAATCTTCATCTTCTGAAGATTTCTTTTTTCTTTCAAATTCTTTTTCTTTTTCTTTCAAAATCTTGTTTTCCATTGTCAAACTCTCTGCTTGTTTTAAGAGTTTGACATTTTCTGCTCTAGATTGATCACATTCTGAGCATTTCCCAGGCATCTTTTCATCTTCAGCTTTCTTCTCAGTCTTGAGAGCTGGAATCTCTTCAACCTGTTCTTTCATCACTTGAACATTTTCTTCCACATTTTCTACCTTTAGATCCTTCATTTTTTCAGCTCGTTTTGTTTTGAGTAACTCCATTTTTGCTGCAACAAGCATATTAAACAAATCAGGTGCCATCAAAATTCTATAAAATTCAAGTTGACTAATTTCTTTACTGTCATCATCACTCTCTTCATCTGATGAGTTATCAAACACTGGTACTTTCTCCGAAACAACTTCCAAATTATTTTCAACCTTATCTAGATCAGTTTCTGAATCCATTTTTACTGAAACTGATTCTTTTGAAATTGATTCTTCAAAAACTAGTTCTTCTTTAATCACATTATAACTCTCTTGTTGAGATCCATAGTAATACAATGCAATATCTTCTTCAGTTTCCATGTTTAGTAACACACACTGTCAATCCAAAATTAGAGCCTTCACTGATTGGGTCGATGAAAACAGTGGGCTGACAATAATGCAATGGGTCGAAATTTGTAAATCGGAGAAATCAATGGGCTGCTACAATATATGCTCACATGGGCCGGACCCTTTACAAGTAATCTGAATTAAAAAATACAATTTCGACAACTTTGTTTGTTCAACAAACCAGATTGGGACGAGCAGATTTATGCTTTGTTTTTATTATATTGAACCAACAATTTTTTCTTTATCACATATAATCACATGCAAATGTTTGAAAATTAGTATGGCTGACAACTTGTTGTTTTTTTTTTTAATTATTTAACTGAAAAGCACATGGGTAACAATCTCAAACATGCATTTGGTCAACAACAACTTTAGCAATTGAAAAATGATTGGACCTTCACATCCACTAACCCGATTAATACTTCTTTAATTTTTGAAATGATTGTGATATTAGAAATCGACAACCTTTGAACAGATTATAAAATTTCATTGGACCTACACAATTATCACGCATGCAAACTGACAAAATGTGAGAACAATTTTCGATATTCACATGCAAACTGAAATGATACTTATCCTAAATTCAAGTGATGATGTTTAACCGACAATTTTTCCACACGTGATTTCTTTTCCAGTTTGTAGACCCGAGACACTTTATCAACCTTGTAAACCCAATTCACATGCTAACTCTTGAATTAATGTACTGACACATCATATGCAAACTGACACGTTTTTAAATGTCATGAACAACTTTCACGTGATAACTTTTCAAACGGTGATCATGTTTCAGTTCAATGATACTTTCAAACGGTCAGGTTGTGTTTCAAACGATAAGTTCAAACGGAACAGTTTCAAACGATAGGTTCAAACGTAACAGACCTGTCACGTTTGAAATTACATCATTTTCAAACGATGGGACCAGATTCAAACGATTGACAGCAGTTTTCAAACGGAACACCTATGCTTCGTTCAAACGGAACCCATATTTCAGTCCTTTTTTACCACTTTTACTTCGAGTTTAGGTCCGATATTCTCAAGGGTTTGTTAAAACATCATTACGCACATATTGTGAAAGTTTCAGCCGATTTTATCCGTGAAAACTTATTCAGTTTTGAAAAGAAGGTGTAGAAAATCAGAATTTGCTAGCGAAAACGAGCTAAACATTACACTTCGTGGAAAAGCCTGTCGAAATCATGGATCGCCAAACCAAGGAACTCAGGCGCTCACGCATTCCTATTGTGAAAGTCCGGTGGGAAGGCAAACAAGGCGCGGAGTTCACTTGGGAACTCGAAAGCGACATGAAGGCAAAGTATCCACAGTTGTTTAACGAAGAAGTAATGTCCGGTTAAGAAAGGAAAGGTGGCAATATTGTAAAAAGGAGAGTATTCGAGAGAGTTTTCAGAGAATTTGAAATATGATAATATGTAAGGAAGCCAACAGAAACCGCCGAAACTAATGAGGATTGAAGATTGAAATAAGAGAAACTAGAAAGAGAAAGTAGAGAGAAAAAGGCAAAATATGATTCTCGGAGCTTGTACACGTCAAACGGATCTATTGAATCACGATTATTTATGCATTTTTGTATGTTCAATAACGAAAGTGTACGGATTTCCGCACGTTGCACGGTCGGTTACGCAATCGAGTGCAAAGATGAAGAAATTGCTCAAATCTGAGCGTGTTTGATCAGCGCAATCGAGCACCTGCTCAGCTACCACTTGTAGGATCGATTTGACACCATTACGATTGTGTTTAGTCACACACGTTCGCGGATTCCGCACGTTGAACGTGTTGTTACGCAATCGAATCGGAGACAAATCCGGACCTACAATAATTCGAATTTCTTCCAAACGACTTCAAATTAAAAATCTGAAACTTTATGGATTTTTTAGATCATGCATAATCGCTCAACATATCCAAAAATCAGCCGATTTTAACCGTGAAATCCTGGTTAATTTGACAACTTTCCATGATCCAAACGAAGGACTCTCACATGTGATTCACGAACTAGTTACAGCTTCAGCTTAATTTCGGGACGAAATTTCCTAAACAAGGGGAGGCTGTAACACCCCGTGTTTTCACAAGTGAAAGTCAAAGTCAAGGTCAAAGTCAACGACCGATTTCGCGCGACGTGACTCGTAGAATTGTTTGTATGATATTTAGATTATGTGGAGTAATTGTTGTACATAACAATAATCAAGCCCTACTAACCGTATTTCAATCGACCTACGACTGTGAACGATAGGAAGTAACAATGCGATAAAGTTAATCACGCAAGCTAATCAAATCGACATTGAATCGTAACTCGAGCTGTGTACCTTACCTGTCATTATACGTGTGTGTGTGCCTTACGTGTTACCTGTGCATGTCTATCTTATGTTATTTTATGATTGGATAATCAAGCGAACTCAATCGAACTCGAAGTTTAACTCGAATATAAACAAACCCGAACCCGAATTCCGAGTCGAACCCTGTAAGAAGTAGTTGAGACTGAAAGTAATTTGAATTAGGAAACCCTACCGAACCGCTCGCAAATCAGAGCCGAATCAACATCGCATCGAGCTCACCCAAGGAGGTGGCATCCGCACGGATGGCCAATTCGCACGGATTGCCAGTCCGCACGGATGGCCAGTCCGCGCGGATAACCTGCCCGGGTGCGTGCCATGCGCACGGCTCACCCTCTTTCCCTTTTTGGCATCCTATAAATACACGGGTCACTCTCCACTTTTTCCACTTTTGGCAAGTGACGTCCGAACCACACGCATTCTTCACCTTTTCTCAGATTACTCTCGACCCAGGTAAGATCTTGCACTAATTCTTGTACATCTTTGATCATTACACCATTCTACACGTTTTCATCTTTCAAATCTTCACTTTCAACCAAGAAATCATCCGGATTCGAGGTATCCAAGGATGACGTCATCATGAAGCTCATAAGAACTTCATGCTTGGCTCTATTCCACCAAAAATATCTCAGATCTAAGCGATTTCTACAAGTTTTTACAATAATTTCACCTAGATCTAAACTTTTCTAAGGATAAAAGAGTTGAAAGAAATAAACCTAAGTTCCCTTCTTCTTTTACCCTTAAAATCCGGTACGAATCCGATCAGTCCTAGAGTTCTACTCGTCAATAGTAATGCCCTAGTTCCAGATCTGGAATTCTACCAAGATACAACTGATTTCGGGGTTAACCAGGACGACCGTTCTGAGTCGCCGACAGGCCGAGTTAGGGTGGTTCCTAACCGGTCTAGTCACGCGGGTAGGAACACAACTCCAAGTGGTTGCCACGTAATCAGAACGTCTCGATAAACGACAACAGAAACCAAGTGTAGACGAACGGAACAACCAGAGCAGTTGTCCGCACGGTCAAGCTACCCGCACGGACAAGCTGTGCGCACGGATTACCATCCGCACGCACAGGTCATACGCACGGGTTGTCACCCGCACGGACTACTCTTGGGACCCACTTTCTAAACAAGGTTTGAGTATCGACGAACGAGCAATCCGGACGGACGACCTCTGAATGGATTACTCTTCGGATCATGAGATACTAAGGCCTTAAAATGAACCAAACCTCATCCGCACGGCCAAGCCGTACGCACGGACAGACTACCCGGACGGATTGTCCCTGCCCGCGCGCACGGGCTGCCCGCACGGACTACCATACGCACGGACCGCCGTCCGCGCGGCCGGCTTGAAAGGTAGAAACACTTTGGTGTTTTCTAAATGCTACAACGAAAACTTCAAAGCACAAACCATCATACACAAACACATCTTAGGAAGAAACAACCCACTTGAACAATTATCCACACGAGCAATCTAACCGTACGGGTAAGTCGTCCGCACGTATAACTAGTCCGCACGGGTTGCCACCCGCACGGACAGTCACACGCACGGATGACCTATCCGGATGGAACACCGTCCGCACGCATCACCATCCGCACGTATCACCATCCGTACGGATAGGTCATGCGCACGGATGACTTCTATTCACGGATAACTGATTCGCACGATCCGTCATCCTACCCACTCTCACTTGTACTGTTTTGCGCGTCACTTATCGTTACCAAATCTATTCAGGCTAATCGTGCTCGCTGTAAAGCGCTCCCTTCAATCCATATCACTGTGAGTATACTCGAACCCTTTTTGCTCTTAGCACTTTTGGGTGTTACATACGTTACAACTATTCAAACTACAACTAACACACTACTCAAGCTATTTTAAACGCCTAACCGCTAATGCATGCTATACGTGGCTTATGAACGTTTGTTGTTATGTTTACACATGGAATGCTGTCTACCTGCCTTAGCAACGATAGTACTATAGTTTGGACTCAGCACCCGTTCACACGGGGGTTGTTAAGGATCTTTTACTTGCATTGATTACAGTGGTAATCATGTATTGCGAACTGCCTCCGGCAGTCAACCCGCAGTCATTGGTATCGATGGGTCTATGTCGATAACTAACGTGCTTCATTTCACTATGTGTACGTGCTGGTTATGCGTAAACGAATTCGAACTCTATATGCTATTATCAAACTTGTATGCTCACCTTTACATTTTATGTATTGACTTTATTTTAACGTATGTGACAGGTGTTTAGGTTGCTTATTTGCTCTTGTGCTGTGATGGAATCGAAGCTAGGAGTCTGAGTCCTAGAAACCAACAAATAAATCGTTATGTTTAAATCTGAGTTGTCGGAACAGAATATTTGTTTAGTTTTTGTCTGTAATAACTTGTTTTACTATTTGAGACATGGTATGGGACATGTTAACTTAAATTGAATGGTAATGATAGTTGTTATGGAAACTTCTGGACAATCTGTTTCGCTCAGTGCCGCGCCCCGATGATTCCGCCATCGGTTGGGGTGTGACAAGAAGTGAGCATGCATTCGTTCAAAAACAAAATAAAAAAAACCTGCAACTGAAATATTCAAGCACCACCGGTGGTGGCGGTGGTGGTGGCAGTGGTTCCGGCGGCGGCGGTGGTGGTGGTGGTGGCAGTGGCTGTGGTGGCGGTGGTGGCTGTGGTGGCTGTGGTGGCGGTGGTGGTGGCAGCGGAGTGGTGGTGGTGGCAGGGCTAGTGGTGGTGGTGTTAACTGCCATTTCAGTCCATTTTTCAAATTTACACAATCAGTCCTTTATGTTACAAATTTACACAATCAGTCCTTATTTACAAACTGACTTAACTGGGTTATGATTTTTGGACTGAAATGGCACCTTTCCAGAACGTGGGGGACGAAAATGGCGCATTTTTGAAAAATTGACTGAAATGGCCAAAGTGACCAAACCACAGGGATGAAAATGGCAGTTAACTCTTATTTAATTGAGTTAACAGCGGAAGTTTTCTTCATGATCTTTTTAAAACTGCAATTTCCTGATTATTTTATTTCACAACTTGGGATAAAACCCCGGTAATTTACAATCATATGATTTCACTGAGAAATCTTTATTTTTCGAAACATGTTTCTTTATTTTATACTGAGCCACTTCCTTAAGCTTGTAGTGCTTCGCGACACTTTTCCTGGATCATAACAGATCACTTGAAACATGTTTGAAAAAGGTTTTGTCAGCGGGAAATACTGGTGAATCATTCTTTTTACTAAAACGACACATTGTTATAATTTACAGTATTAAGAGCGATTACCATGTTTCCATATCAACCATATACCCACGGTATTTGTCACTCGACCCATTGGCCCTCCCGTTGTCCAATGGTGTCTGTAACTATGGTCATATCACCCATTGGCTGCCCCAATGGTGAAGATTAACAAGTAATGTATACAAAACCCCACATACCGGCTGTAATTTGGTGATTACAAAGACTTAATCCCTATAATTATAACTTTGAAAATAAACATGATTTTGAAAGTAACTTAATAAAAAGAGAATGACTCACATTGCAGATTTATTTGAGCAGAGCCTAGCCTACTGATTAGCCTTTTAACCTAAATTTAATAACATGCACACGAACTTGGTTAGTAACTAATACAGCATTTACGATAACTCACGAGATTAAAACCTTCACAACGAATGACAAAGTGCGATACTTAAACATCCATCGATTTAACGACGAATGACAAAGCATAAACCCTAATGTGGGCAGCACTTAAACATCCATTAGATTGCTTAATCGACCGGACATTGAATCGTAGCAGCGATCTAGTTAATACCCGGTATCGGAGCAGCGCCTCGCTAATTATATATGAAATTTCGACTTCAGAGTAATATGAATTCGTTTTTGAAAGTTTTGATCGACACCAGTGGACTGTGCAAGTGACGGGCTATTTATAGCTGAATTTAGGGCCTTACGCGGCCCGCGTAACCTATCCCCTATATCTTACGCGGCCCGCGTGGCCGCCAGTCTACGTATAGGTTTGCATGGTCATGGCTTAGGTTTGACAGGTGGGTTATACGTGGCCCGGATACTTATCCGGTCAAACTCAAGGTTGACGCGGCCCGCGTAAGACAGGGCTTCTCTCTTACGCGGCCCGCCTGAGAACCATATTTCTGGTTTTCTTGATTTTTCATGTACGGTATGGTTTCAGGGGTTCGGGTTTTTACTTACGGGTATTTTTAGGATAATTTTGAGAGTCCTTACAGATTCCTTCGGGTTTATGATTGTGTTCTTGTTGATTTTTGATCATCGGTGATGATTTTCACTAATTGATTATTGTTGATCTAGTGATGATTGATTGGCGAATTGTTGTGTATGATTTGATTGGTTAATTAGGTTTTGTTAAGTGTTTTGTGGTAATTGTATAGTATGTTGCATGAATTGGGGTTGTTTTACTTTTGAATTTAGCTGTTCAATTGCAGTAGATCTGAATATTAAGCAATAGTGTAGGTTTAGCTCTTTAAGCAGTTTAGAGAACTATAGCAAATGCTATGTCGGTTTCAGTTCTTTACTTTGTTCAGTGGCGGAACCCGAACTTGTTTTTATTAGGTGTCATCATAAGGGTCCAGATCATGTCAAACCTGAAAGTACAAGCGTAGTTAATATTCTTCCCGAGTTTACTCAAATCTTTCGAGTTCGGGTTAAACTGGCACCACTTCTCTTGGTACCGCACGTTTTGGGCCGGTACAAAAAACGAGTTCTGACCTCGTCCTGAAATATCCATAGCAAACTTGGGCTGCCAGTCGTATCAAAAAATCCCCCAAAGACGTTCGAAGTTTCCCGGGGCAATGCTCTTGGCATCCTCATCAATAAGCCCAAAAAGGTACACTTCTATCGGGCCGGGCCGAAGTGGTGTTCTTTTGTTTGAAGCAATACGGGGTAAAAGCCCGTTGTAGAACCGATACGCCATGTTAACGTTCGCGTTTTTATCCAGTGGCGGACTTATAGTACAAATAGGGGTAGCACGGGCTACCCCTCAACCCCGTCTCCGTAGTGTAAAAATACCCCTTAACTCCATTTACGTAGTGTAAAAATACCTCTCAGCTCCGTTTCTGTTATATAAAGGATACCCCTGATCCTAAAAAAAATTAGGATACTCCTAACTTTTTGGGCTAGTTCCGCCACTGTTTTTATCCCCGTCAGTCGGTCACCCGACCTCCCCGACAATAATCGGCATGTCACCGTAGCCCGCAGCCTTTAATGCGGACACTAAAGAATCGTAATTAGGGTGAAAACATTTGTGTATTGGATCCAGTTATCGACAACGGGCTGCGGTGCACCGTCAAAGAATGCGAAATCAATAGGAAAGTTATCATTCCCATAGAGACTTAAAAAAGGGTATATGTTGACTGTGAAGGGTGTCATCATAATTGGTCAGTAGGTCTGTTTGTCTGCTAATCTTGACCATATTCTGCAAAAAAAGCAACTTTCTGTTCATGGCTGTTTGATCTTGTTCCCATTTTACTTAGGGTTTGTTAGTGGTGTATATTAATTAGTGATTATGAGGCTGCAATTCAAGAAAGAAACATGATCAGAGGGTTACTATTTCCTTTTAAATTCTTGTGAATGCCTAATTGTAGATACTGTTTCTTGAACTTGAAATGATCCTCTTATTTGATCACTACTAGTCTTGCAATACAATGTCTTCACCAATCACCTTGTTAAATTAAATTGCAAAAAAAAAAAAAAAAAACTTGAACTGAAATCTTAGTATTTTGTTGCTGGTTTGACTTTTGAATTTGTCAACCAATCAATGGAGAACTACCTGTGACATCAATCCTCAAAAAGCACTGAACCTTTTTTTTATTTTTATTTTTATTTTTTATTTTTATTTTTGATTTTTTAATTTTTTTTAATATTTTTTTCTGATTTTTTTAATATTTTTTTATTTTTCTGATTTTTTTAATTTTTTTAATTTTTTTTTATTTTTTAAATTTTTTGGATTTTTTTATTTATTTATATTTTTAGCCTATCATGCCTAAATCCATCTTGACAAAAACTCATCTTGACCTAAACCCATCCTAACCCATTTCTTAATAAACTCATTCTAACCCAAACCCATTCTAACCCATACTCATCCTAACCCATTACCCAAACCTGCCCAACCCACCCATTTTGCCACCTCTGGTTGTACATTTTTTTTAATGCGGTGAAACCAAGTTTACCTCTAGCCCCGGTTCTTCGTTGAAAAAAAAAATGTATACACTCGCTCCAAATCGGCAAGTACTCTTACAAATAATTTCCGGCTCATGCAAAAAAAAAAAGACACCTAAAAATAACTTCATCATGATCGATGTCGTAAGGTTGATTAAAATATATATTTAAAAAGTGTCCTAACTACCTTAACTAGTAAAGAGTAACAGGGTGTCAAATCCACGGGAAACTAGTGGAAAGTGTTAAAGTTCATTGCTTTTAGTAGTTATTTTATTCTAAACTATTTGATTTTTGCTAATTGAGAGAGTTGTTGTAAAAAAGAGTATGATTATTGTAGTTGTAAACAATTGTGAGAAAATGACCAATCTCCGGGTTTTCGTGTTGTGAAGAAAATCGGGTAACCGAATTACTACCAATTGAAAATCACATAGACATGGTTTGTTAACCTACTTGTTTGATATATAACTAACAGATATTATATTTGATTTCAATGATTCACGATCGAAATCGAAAGATTAATGCAACTGGATAGTAACCTAGTTAATTGCCAATCATAGATTTCACAAACACAATCAAATTGATTGGTTAAAGGTTAAAAGAACAATGACAACTTAGAATTTAATCCCAATTGTTGATGACAAAACCAAATAACTGATGAAAAAATGTGTATGAGATAATCCAAACGTTGTTTAATCAAAACAATAAACATAAGAATAAGGTAACCAAATGATTAGACAAATCCAAATCAATAAGTATGTACATACAAGTTGTTCTGCTTCTTAACACAAACCCTAGCCCTGGAGATGATTACGGGTGGTTTAGTCACTCATGTTCTTGATTTGATCTTCAATCTTGATGGGGAATTGCATGATTGATGATTGGATTGAGGTTGGGACCCCAAAAATCGTCATTGGAAAGTGGAAAACGGCTAGGGTTGATGATCTTTGCGTTCTGGGAATGTTTAACCTTAAATAGGGTGGAAAAACATGAAATTCACGAGTCATGTCTCGATTCAGCACCAGGTGCGCCAAAATAAGCGCCTAGTGGTGCCAAATTGTGATTTTCTGCTGTTGTGCGCTGAAATCGGCACCTAGTGGTGCCGATTGCTACCAAACTTTGTTTTCATGTTTTGATCTTCCAACTTGTATGTATGCTTTCCAATACTCCATAATGCTTCCCGAAAACCTTCCCTCAAGCCCCAATATCAATCTATTAAGCTTCGGATACCAGTAAATCAAAACCAACTCAAAGTAAACCGTTTTCATACACATTATCATGTAAAACCTCATAGTTAAACCCTTTAAAACACGGTTAAATGCCCTCACATCACATCATACTTAGGATTAGGGGTGTGCAAAAAACCGAATTAACCGAACTATAACCGAATTAACTGATAAAACCGAACCAAATAAAAAAACTGGTGGGTCGGTTAATGGTTTTTTTGAAAACCGAAAGTAGCGGGTTGGTTATGGTTATCATTTTTTTCCATACCCACCATAACCGAGCCGAACTGAGATGTAATAAATCTTTGTAGGATTTAGGACTTTTCACCATATTTTTAATATTTTATGTTTTTTACTGAAGATTTTTAGTACTTATGGGATTTTCATATCATTTTGTGGTTTTGGTTGAATGTTTATTTGAATTTATAGAATGTATCATATCACTTTATTTAGATATTCGATAATAATTGATATTAATATTATAGATTATATGTATTTTTTAATACTATGTAATATACTAATATATTCATGGGTAAATTACATTTTTCGTCCTTTATGTTTGTATTGAATTGCAATGGATGACCTTTAACTTCAATAATTACAGTTACAATCCTTTATTTTGAAAACTCATTACACCTTTCGTCCTTTACCACTAACCAGGTTAAATTTTTTTGTTAAGTCTATTCACTTAAGGGTAATTTTGTAATTTTACCTATTTACTTAATAAAATATATATTTAGAAAAAGAAAAACTTAAGAAAATACATTTTATATTTATAAATCAACAAGTGTATCAACAACCTGCAAAACCCTCTTAATTTCGATCTCTATTTTTCCCCAAATTAACTATTTCTCCTCACCAGATCTGATCCCAACTGTTCGATTCCTCCAATCCTACAACTTTATTTCAATCCACCCTTCAATTTGACATGCGCTTGTCCTAGATTGAACTAATTTCGTCCAGCTCTCGGTAGTAGGATTCCGTGAACGGCTTGTTCGTTTGGATTTATCGAAAGAATCACGAGTTGTCCTAGATTGAACTTCTGCAAAACTGTCTCTACACTTTGGAGCAATTTCCTTCACAATATTTCGATCAATGATCTGATGAAGCTTTCCGTCACTTATATGTTGTTTGATCCATATGGCCAGATTGATGACATCCGGATCAGGTATGACCCAACCACTCGTGACATGTTTCCTGGTCAACAGTTCCAATAATACCACACCGAAAGCATATACATCTGTTTTGTTTGAGCATTTGTGGGATTTGCGGTAATGAGGATCTATGTATCCCCGAGTACCATTAACAAAAGTTAGCACTTCACGCTGGTTCGCAAGTATAATTGTTGATAATCCTAAATCGGATTCCGAGACCAGATCTGAAGGTGGAGGCGGCCTACTAGGGCTTCGTCACCGGTAGTGGTAAAGACGGTGGTGGTTGAAGAGAGGTGGGGGTGGGGGTGGTGGCTTCGTCATCGGAAAATCAGGATGGATGTGGGGATGGGGGTGGCGGTGGCGGTGGGGGTGTGGCGATCTGTATGGAGGTGGTGGTGTGCTGTGCCAGATTTGGATGAAGACGGTGGGGTGCATCTTGGATGGGGGTGGTGGTTTGTGGCTGATATGAGTTGTTCTTTTCTATTATTGAAGACAATATACAGAGATCAGAGAGAGACAATTTTTACATACAGAGAAGAGAGAGAGGGCATAGATTAAAGAACAAAATCTATTTATTGCAAAAATATAGTAAAAAGACGAATTTACCCTCATGTGCAAGACACATGTCTAACTTAACTGAAAATTTTAACCAGGTTAATGATAAAGGACGTAAGGTGTAATGGGTTTTCCAAATAAAGGACTGTGACTGTAATTATTAAAGTTAAAGGTCATCCACTGCAATCCAATGCAAACATAAAGGACGAAAAGTGTAATTTATCCTATATTCAAATATGCAATAATAATGTATTCCATGTTAAAAAAAATTAAGCTATTTTTAGCTAAGCTAAATACACGGTTAACCACCCATAACCGGCCCGTTATAACCATCAAAACCAAATAACCATAACCACTATAACCGATCGGTTATGGTTATCCAATAACTGACATCGCGATTATGGTTATGGTTTTTGGTCAAAACCGACTCAAACCAACTCATGCACACCCCTACTTAGAATCATCACAAAAACAGTCATATACCACTCGTTCATTTGCAGTCTGACAATCTCGGACTAGTGGAGGTCGTCTTGAAAGCAGACGTGAACTTGTGGCACGATTGATTAAATATTGGACCATGATTTTAGTCGTCCCCATGAAAAATTCGTCTTCCTCGAAATCATCCGATGAGGTGATGATGATAATCATCATGATGATGATGAGAAATCCATTTCTTATTCCATATTTTTTAAATTGGAGATTGAATATTGAGAGTTGGATGGTTTTTGAATGGAAAATATATATTGTAAAGATAGATTTTAAAATTTTAATATATTCTTTTATTACGGTCATCGTTGGGATTGAGGCACCCCAGCGGTCATCGCTTCCACCCGCAATGCCTGCGAGCAATGTTTTAAAAACCGGTAAATATCGGCCGGTTATACCGGTATTACCGTTTCCAGATGTAAATCCGGTACGAAACACTCCGGTAAATAAGTGAAACGACATAAGGTTTGTACCGGCGGTAAAATCCGGTATACCGGTTTAAAACGTAATACCGGTACTGGCCCAGGGTTATTTTAGTTTGGGTTGTTACTTATTTTTATTCTATATGTTACTTATCTTATGTAATATTTATATATTATGATTACTCGTAACTAAAATTTGTTATTTAATATTGTATGAAATGAAAATAGTTATCCTCCAGTTGATGAGAATGCCGATAATAGTGAATTTCATCTTTTTTGCGATCGTGAACTTGATGTATTCAACACTCAAATTACTTAAACATATCGTACACTTTCATTTAAAAGAGCTTGTTGGAAAATTGAATTATTTTCGATTATCTTTTGGATAATTTTTTATTATGGATTTACTTTTGGATCATCTTTTAATATATAATCATGCATTTTTTGATTAACTTTTGAGTTGATGTTGTAATTTATAAAATTATAGAGTTAGGTAGTCAACCGGTTGAACCGCTCGGTACAAACTGGTTCAACCGGTTGAACCATTTTTTAACCTAATCCGGTTTGATTTAAAAACCGGTTTTTAAAACAATGCCTGCGAGACTTCCTCGCTTACCCACAAGGCCACAACACAACACACTTTTACTGGAAAAAATCATACAAGGTAACTCAGATCTAACTTATGTTGTAGTCTAACTCGACCTAGATCAGAGCTAACTTATGTTGTAGTTTATACGAGCTAAGTCGCTAACTATTACGAGTTAATTCAGCTCAAACTTAATTCTTATTAAATTTTTAATAAGCTACATACAAACGAGTTGCAATCACGAATATACAATAATTCATGACTCGGTCAACGAAAATTGGTTTTGAGTACTGCTAGAAACTTCTACACATTCAATTCTAGCTCCTCAATTTCGTAATGTGCAACGGTAACCACCTACCAAAACGTATTAATGTCTATTTCAAACTTATATTTTGTATTTTTCATATAATTTTATCCAAAGGTATAACTTATTAATATCATCTTATTCGTGTCAAATATAAATATATATTTTTTTTGAACGGATGGAGAAAAGTTTGACCCTTAATCTCACATTCTCCCCATGTTCCCGAATGATGAAACTTGCCCAGTCTGCCGTAAAGCATGCCTGGATAAATACGGGGAGCATGCGTTACACTATAGAGAGTTGCCGGGGTTTAAGTATCGCCATGACTTTGTGCGAGACGCGTTAATGGATATTCTCAGACGAGCAGGGATCTCGGCGAAGAAAGAGGCACCGGTTAATTTTCTTACAGACCCGTCGGAGGGGAGATCCACCCTACGCCCAGCTGACGTGCTAGTTTTTGGTTGGGAGGGCGGGAAACATGCTTGTGTCGATCTCACAGGTGTATCCCCACTAGCCGGGTTCCGGGAAAATGGGTTTGTGGCGGGGCAAGCGGTACTGAAAGCAGAGTCAAAGAAGGTGGAAAAGCACGCGAAAGCTTGTGAGGATAATCAACATGCCTTTGTCCCCCTGGCGTTTGACACGTTCGGCTCCTTGGCGCCGGAGGCAGTTCGGTTCTTGTCTAGAGTTCAGCGTGTGGTCCATAGCAACTTTTCGACCCCTCAGGGGCGGGGCTTTGTTTTTAGTAGATTAGGGTTTTCTATTCAAAAAGGGATGGCGGCGCAGTTTGTTGCTCGTCTACCTAGTATTCTTATGTAATTTGCCCTGATGATAGTCATATTAGAATTTAACCTAATAAACAAAAGGTTATATTTGAAAAAAAAAAATTAATAGGATTTAGTGAATCTTTGCAAAATATATATATCAGATTTATTTGACAATTGGAAGTCCTGGGTTCAAGTCCAGGCAAGGCGGTTTTATACTAACTTGGTGATACTAACATACTAACTACTAACCTGATTAGCGATATCCTAACCGTATGCCGTTCAAAACAAAAATAATCACGTATCATTTAATGAAAAAAGTTGTTAAAAAAAAGAATATGTGTCAATTATGTCTTTGATTTGGCTAAAAAAGAGAAATACAGTAATATTTATTTTACCGTATTTTCTTCTAGTTTCTAATAAATTAATAAAAAAATAATGATAATAATAAATATTATTACTATTACTATTATTATTATTATTATTAACTTAAAGAAAGTGCGTTATTAACTATACTAAAAGGACGTATAGTTGCATTTAAATTTTAACCACTTATTATCATAGTTGATATATAAATATATAATGGGATCATAAACCTGTACTTCAAAATATAATCTATACATTTTATCTAACTAATTACAATCAGGTTCGTCCCTCATAATTCTTAAAAGCCCAAAAGCTTAAACGAGTAGAAAAAATAAGTTGTCTAAAATATAATTATATATATATAACATAAAATATATACAAAATTAATATACATATATATACGTACACCGTTTTTAAAAATTTTAGTCCCTCAGGAAGTGCAAGCTTGAACGGCCGTCCAATCTGCCCCTCCTTTCGGCCGGCCATGAGTTCAATCAAACGTTTACTTGTCTAACCTTTAGAGGATAAATTAGTGTTCAAAATGATTATTTTCTAAATAATCACATTAGGATATCAAGACAAGACGAGTAGCTTTCAAATAAAAAAAGTAGAGTTGAAGTAGTTGGGGCTAAACCTCGGGTTAGTCTACCTGCTTAACTATATTCGTCTACTCATCTACGAACCAAAATTTATATATCAGTTTAGGTGTGTTCAAAAAAAAAAAAAAAAAAAATCATAAATAGTCATGTTTTTAATGTAGGTACATGTGTAGTAATCATTGTCACACCAAATTATACTTCAAAAACGTAATTCTTTTGCATAGCTCATCTAATTTTAGGTATACTTAAAAATGTTTGTAAAAAAAAAACAAAAAAAAAACAAAAAAAAAAATAATAATAATAATAAAAGTTGTTCATTTTTATAAACTAAATAGATATAGAAAATCAGATGCACAACAAAAAGAATCACGAATAAATAATGAAACGTAAAAAGATTATTAAATTTGTGCATTTTCAGATAGTTTTTATGATACCCGAAAATAAGAAATAGATGTGTGAAATAATTCAACTATTTCACGTTTATATGGGTAAACTTTTGTCAGGTATAAAAAGTGGCGGACCAAAACATTTTTTTATGGGAGACGAAAATTTATAGTTTCGATTGTTTACCACTAAATATTTAAAAATATGTTCGATTCGGATTTGGGTAGATCACAAAGAACACACTGGTGTTCACAATCGTATATGTGTTAGTTAAAAGAATAGTATACATCCAATTTTAATATAGGCCTATTTACAAATTAATTTTATGGTTTAAAATTTAGCCTACTTAGCATTAGGTTTAGTGAGCCCAATACTAATTTGATTTTAAGAAACAATATTAATAAAACATTGTTTATTGGATACTATGATTTTGTGATTTTCACAATTGCTCTGTTTATTGTTAAGGCAAAGATCATATTATTTCGAGCTCGAACAGATTGCATTAATTCTTAGAAACACCACTAATTACACTATTACATTGCCCCCAAAATAGAAAATTATAACATTTATAACACATCAATAATTAAAATTTTCGACTGCTTCATAAGAAAGGGATGTTTACTCGATAGAAGAAACGCCACATATAAAAGATTAAAATATAATTTACCTTGAAAATAACATAAAATATAATAAAATTTTCAAGAATAGATCCTTCAATGGAAATGAGTCAAAGTTGCTGAGTCAAAATTTACACACAGACGAAACGGTTTACGTTAGCACCAGCTTCTTCACGCGTCAAATTAACGAGAACACAACATTGAGTCATTGACATCCACAGAGCCGGCCCTGAGAATTCGTGTACCATGTTCGAGCTCGAAAAAATATGCCCCTAAGGCCTTAACGAAATTGGATATTTGGCTCACCAAATGTCTAAACCTAATGCCAAAGGGGTTAATAACTAATCTAAACCATAATAATAATTTTGTAAGGAGGCCTATGGTGGTGTTTGTATGGATGTATCCGATTAAAAAAATATTTTACATATACATATTGGGTTTTTTTCATAAAAAACGTGCCACTCGATGACTCGAAATATCGGGTCCTGACCGGTGGTCCTCCCCGCCCATCCCATGGCCGGCCATGGACATTCAATTAATAACATTCATGTCGTCAATATTATAATCTTCTTTTGTCGTTTATGTATTTACTAGATACCAATAAAATGTAATATTCCATAACCAAGAGAAATATTACAAACCATTACACAAAAAGCTTATATCAAATAATTCGGAAGAAGTATTTAAAACACTTTCTTGTAAGAATGATAATTACACTTTTTTTAACGGCAAATTTGGATCACTGACGAACCACTGGAGTATTATTGTGCCACCAGCGGAACCACCTGATCGTATCCATCTCCACTAGTCATAATGTCTATACACCAATTCAGGAGGAAACCCAAAAAATATAGGAAAAACCACTTGTGGGAATCGAACACATTACCTATTAGTCACAAAGTCTTATCTCACCCCCAAGATGTCACAAGGCTATAAAGCCATGGACGAATGATAATTACACTTAAGGTTTATCCCCAAGTTAAAATTCTCCAAATCCATCAATGGTGAAAAAAATCTACATCTTATTAATTTGTTAAAAATTGAAACGAAACAATCTTCTAAACAAGGAATCGTTGGTTTATTATATCCTTTTTCTGTCCGTTTACCGATTTTTAAAGCTGGACCAAGTAGTTAATCAATGGAACTCTCAGAATCATTGGTTCAGTATTCATATCATTGTTTATAGAGTAAAATGCACGGATAGTCCCTGTGGTTTTATAAAGTTTCAGCTATAGTCCCCAGATTTTGGAAATTACACTCATAGTCCCTATGGTTTGACAGTTTGTTACGCGGATAGTCCCTGGAGTGGATGGGGGTTAGTTTTCTCAGTTAAGTTGGTGTAAAATGACTAAAATACCCTTAGGATTAAATTAAAACATTAACCCTTTAAACCCTTGTATCTCTTTCATCTCACGCACACACAAACACTCACTCACCAATCACCACCATCTGCCGCCACCACTTACACCAGCCGTCACCACCTGCCACTCCACCACCATCAACATCTCTACCACCTTAATTCCCTCCTCCATTTCAGAACTCACCGTCAACCACATTTAAAGAGAGAAACGACAAGAGAGGGAGACAAATCAATCAGGAGAAAGAGAGACAGATCAATCAGATAGAGAGAGAGAGAGATGCATAAAAGGCCCTAGAAGATGGTTGGAGACGGTGGTAACTGTAGCAGTGGTCGGATCTATCTGCAGCAGCGATGGATGGATCTGATTTGTTCATAGGGTTTCCAGTATTGGTGAACAGGAAGGTGATGATGGGTGCTAATGTTAACATAAAAGGTAAATTCAGTCGATTAACAGGTTAAGGGTTGAATCGGACAAGGGTTGATGGAGGTGAGTGGCTATGGTGAGTGGCTCTGCGTGTAATCGTGTTGCGAATCGGACAAGTTTCGATCGATTACGTACTGAATTGATTGTTTTTTCGGTGAGATCGGATCAGTTTTGGTAGATTTTCAGTTTGTTTCGAATAGAGTTTTGAACATTTTGATGAGTTTCAGATCTAAAAGTAAGTGTGTGTATATACATATATGTTTTATATATTTAATACTTGATTTGTTTATTTTATTTTATATTAAGGGTATTTTAGTCATTTCACACCAACTTAACTGAGAAAACTAACCCCCATCCACTCCAGGGACTATCCGCGTAACAAACTGTCAAACCACAGGGACTATGAGTGTAATTTCCAAAATCTGGGGACTATAGCTGAAACTTTGCAAAACCACAGGGACTATCCGTGCATTTTACTCTTGTTTATAATTCCTTTTTTTATCTTCGCTACACAAAAATTAGGCTTCTAATGTGGAATAAAATTAGACTTGTGACCTAAACCACATCCAAAATTTAAATTGATATCTAATTCTAAAATAATGTAAGTAATATCAGTGGTGGATTTAGAAGAAAAATTCAAGGATATCAAAAAAAATTGGGGGATCTACAAGAAAAATTTAGCGTATACAACGAAAGCAATAATTTTTGTCACTTGTGGATCATCTAAAGATAAAGAAAGGGAGTGGCCTTCCCAAGGAATTGCCAAAAAAAAAGAGACACATGTTATAGTAGTAGAAATAAAAAATATAATAAGTTACCCATTTAAAAAAAAACTAGTAAGGAAATTATAATTATAATATTTTTTATATATATGTTCATTCCAAGTATATTACGGGTTGAATTGTAACATGTATAAATCTAGAAAAATTCAAAAATGAACGAAACCAAACAAACAAACCACCTAATCACACACCGATGAGACGCCAGGGTCCACCCACGAAGCAGCTCCTAATTGCTAATTCACATTCTAGACTTCACACTTGAACATGGGTCAACGTCACATTGCACCTCACTTTTCAACTTTCCGGTCACCTTCCACCACCACCCTTTCTTCGTTTATACATATAATAAATATATATTTATATATTTCTCATAGGAAGTGGTTTTTGTGGGCAAAAGTATACAGGATGTGACGCATGTATTTTAGGATGAAAGCATTATTGTAACTTAGTTTATGCACGTTGTTATAATTGTAAAACACTTTTTTAAATAGTGGCAAAGCAAGCTTGAAAATTTCTATTAGGGGGTCGGAAGTCACCAAACTTAAAAATTATATATAAGTAATTTTTTTTTTATAAAACCGGTGTTCGAAAACGTATATACCTAAAAAGTTCTACACGAAACGTACATACATAACACTACTGAGCAAAAAGTTCGAGACCCCTCCCTCCCCCCCCCCCCCCCCTCCCTTGAAACTGAAAGCTACGCCCCTGTTTTTAAACATACTAAAAAAATATTACAATATTATATACATGATAATATTAATAAAATAATTTATTTTATATTAGGTTTTTTAAATAATAAGAGACTATTTGGTAACTTCTGAATGGATAAGTGTTGAACCAGTAAGATGTTTGAACCATTAAGTGTTGAATCAGTAAAAGGTCTTAACCACTAAGAGCCAGTATAATACTTAACCGTTCAGAGACAAATGTCAGACCAATTTAAATTAGTAACCTTAACTATTCAGACTCAATATAATGGTTAACCATTCAGATGCAAATGTCTGGATCATTTAGACATCTGCTCGCGAAACAAACAGTCTAAACCATTAAGTGTTAAACCAGTAAAAGATCTAAACCACTAAGAGCCTCATTTTAAGGAAAACAAACAGCGGTAAATCTTACATAACTTAGAGTAAGTTACATAAACAATCCATGTTGTGTATGTTTTTCATCCCTCGCACAGAGGTCTAGTAAATAATTATGTTAAATGAATGTAAAATGAGTTTATAACCCTTTGTTTAAAAATCATAAATAAGATTTTGAACACATAAAAGACCTTTTATTGCCTTTTGGTTTTGTAAGTGATGGTTAATATAATCGTCTATTTTTTTCCGTTTAATAAGTTCATCACAACATGCGAGTCCTAAATCGAGTTAATTATTATTTTCTATTTTTATATGTCAGACTAATTTTTCCACGTTAAGACGCCGCAACTTCAATGTTGGTGGTCGTTGGCTATAGTGTGACATTGGTGCTATTTGTCACGGTTTTACACCCCCGCTGCAACGCGGAGAGCTTAATACGATAGGTTATTTATATGGATACAAGTCATGTAACGTAGTAATTATGATACCATTAATTATAATGAGATTATTTGGTGAATTACTTATTTGTATAAGATACAAAAACATCTTAACCGACAAAAACATCTTTAACACATTGTAAATGTGAATCTGATAAAAAACATGTCAATTTTGTTAGCCGCGGCGTTAATTAAAATTTCTAAATATTGTAGCAAAATCGATTTTCATCCGAAATATTATTAAAAATTCTTTCAATTACCGACTATTTTAATTTTAATTTATTTTAACGGGAAAAAAATATTTTAATTGATTTGACTCTTATAACACGGAATGTGTTTTTTCCTTTCTATCTCTAAATATTTTCCTATAAATATCCAAACACCCGTGTCCATAACATAAATCCCGCAGCCGGTTACCTATACGTATAGAGAGAGAAACTCATCAGTTTTCTAGAGAGAGATAGAAGGGGCGACCTGAGAAATATTATTTACAAGAACACAAAAAGTTATGGCTGTATTTAAGTCAAGTATGATGGTGCTCATGATGATGATAGTGGTTGCATCCATGCATATGCAAAGCTCCATGGCTCAGACTAGACATGTGGTCGGAGACGCCATGGGCTGGACCATTCCGTCCAACGGTTACACCACCTGGGCTTCGCAACAGACCTTCCGAGTCGGCGACACCCTTTGTAAGTTCGCACAGTTTGTTTTATTTTAGAACGGCTAACTCATACACTTACTAATTGTATATTTGGTGTATGTTTATAACCTACACCTTCATAGGCTAGGAAACATTTTCATCACATCTTAATAGGCTAAAAGCCCTTTTATTAACTTTTTAAAATTTGCACTAATATTATTGGCCACTTTAACTTTGAGAAGGTGGATTTTGCTTCTTGTTTTGAAGATCTAATTTCAATTTCTAGGATGGGATGAATTAAGATTAATTTGGTGTAATTTAGAAGTCGGAATCGACTAACATTTCACTTAAAAAACTAATATTATTCGACTATCTCTTTAGTTAGGGGCTGTTTGTTTCAAACTCTTAATGGACTCTGAATGGTTCAGACTATTATTTCGTGAGCATATGTTTGAATGGCTTAGACATTTGCCTCTGAATGGTTAAGGATTATAGTGAGTCTGAATGGTTAAGGCCTCTTATCTGAATTGATCATACATTTGCCTTTAAACGATTAAGGGGCTCTTAATGGTTTAGATCTTTTGTTGTTTCAGCATTTAATGATTCGAACCTCTTACTAGTTCAAGATTTACTCTTTTGAAAGTTGCCAAACAGCCTCTTACTCTAGTTGATATTGTATATTTTTTCATGATGATGGTTAGATTAGTTATTAAAATTATTTAGCTAATTTTTATCTAAGATTTGAGATGCTAAAAAGAATTAAGAGAATATTTTAATTCCATTTTAATATAATTTACCGTTTACTCGTCGATTTAAAATAAAGTTTGATAGTGCCATCAATAAAAGTGCCTTTAACTTTAGGATATAAGTTTTATAATTTGTAATTTATGATATAAAGTTATTGAATTCGATAAGCACGTGTCACATGCAAACAAACCTACTCCGTTGTTTGATTGAGAAAATTATAAATATTAATAATAGTGTTGCTTTTTCAATATCATCATGTGGTTTATTGATTTAATTTAATTGAATAGGGTGCTTAGTTTGACCATATAATTGTTGATGCTTAATTAAATAATTATTTTTTTTTATCGATTATAGTTTTAATTTTTTTAACGACAAACTAACGTACTCTAAAATACTTTTATACAGTTTTCAACTTCACCACCGGTAATCATAACGTGGCGGAAGTATCACAAGCTGCGTACGGCCCATGCACCACCGCTAACCCCCTCTCCCTCACCACCAACGGCCCCGCCACTGTTACATTGACCACTGCCGGCACTCATTACTACATTTGCACCGTCGGTACACATTGCCAAATTGGACAAAAGTTGGCGGTCACCGTCACCGCCCCTGCCGCCGCACCCACCACCCCACCACCAGCTGCCGCACCCACCACTCCACCACCAGCAGCTTCACCAACCACCCCTCCGGCAGCTACCCCCACCCCTACCCCCACACCGGCACCGGTGAGCCCTCCGGCAAACACCCCCGCCCTTGCCCCCACCCCAACCACACCACCCACTTCCTCCGAGGCACCTACTCCAACCGGAGCAAGCCCACCATCACCTACCAGCCCATCACCTTCCGGCACCACTCCATCTCCCACTGCTGACACGACACCTACTCCACCGTCACCAAGCGCCGCCGGCCGATCTTTAACCGGTGTGGTTCCGGCAACTTTGTTGGGATTTGCTTTAGCTTTATTTTACTAAATTTATATTGTTAAATTTATTGTTATTCTTGATTCTTGATAATTAGATTGGAGAGGGGTGTGTTATTTATTTCTGGATTTTTGTAATGTTTGTAAGCATGGATTTTTATTCTCTTCTTTTTCATATTCGTATCACTTTCTTTTATTGGCTTTTATGTTATATTCTCAAAAGAATAGAAGAGATTGATTCCAATTAAAGTGGTATTATTATTCATATAAATATATCATAGCTTTTATTGAAGTGGTTACAATTTATAGGTTGCAACTTTTTGTAAAAAATAAACAATTATAAAGTAGACTTTCCAAAAGCCAAAATGGCGATGAGGAAGGTGCGTTGTACTGGAAAGCTTCAATTATTTTAATATGTAGATGGTGCATTTGTCAATTTCACCGGTTTGTGCGATCGAAAGCTTCTACTTCTAGAGTTTTTATTATTTATATATTACAAATGGTCCATATTCAGTTTTTGATACTCTAAAAGTATTCGAGTGATTGGATCTATTATTACTTTCTTTAATGTTTAATGTTAAAGTTTATGTGTGTACAAACTATAACTTAGAGAAGTTTTAATCGTATGTGTGAAAAATGTGAGACATGAGATATAAAGTAGAGGGTTAAATCCGAGCTCCATGAGGTGATAACATTGTTGAAATGTTTCATGCTATATTTAAATGTACGTGTGACAAATGTAAGACATAAGATATAAAGTAGAGGGTTAAATCAGAGCTCGATGGGGTGATAACATTGTTGAAAGGTTTCATGCTATATGAGTTATAGATTAATATAATATATAAAAAATAGGTAACATGAGGATCCACAAAAATGTTTAAACAACACAAGCTAGTAAATTTAATAAGGGTGGAAAGGCGTGTAAGTGTAAGTAAGGCTGGTAATTGGATACCTGTATAAGACACGATTATGTGATTTTTTTACTTTTTTTAAAATAATTAAAATTAGAAGGCTAGGATCCATCATTGCTCCTTCTTAATACATAAAACATAAAACTGTGTGATGTGCGTTTGAAGTGTCGTATATTTTAGGTGTAAATTTTAAGCCCTTTTTAACACTTATTTTAGCCAAGTTTTAAATTTATAAAACACGATATTTCACTAACACTAAACACACATATGGGCAAGTGCACCCATCGTTGAGTGTAGTATAGCGTTGGTAAGATACCGAGGTCGTCCAAGGACACAAGAGCTTTTAATACCGGTTTATCCTCAATGTCTAACCAAAATAAAAGTTTAGAAAAATGTTTTAAACTAAGAAAAATAAAAACTAACTAAAATGCTGAAAATAAAAATAAAATAAAAACAGATAGACAAGATGAATCACTTGGTTCCGACTCGTATCTAGTATAACCTTTGATTATTTCCGCACTTTTGCACATAATTAAGAGATTATCTTAGTTATTGTAGTAGGCCCCTCTTTTGAAGGTGACGTTACCCTCACCCCAGTAGTTTGACTCAGCAGGGATACAATCCTAAAGGGGTGGATTATTGGAAGATAATGAATTAAGTTATTAATGCAGTATTGTGGTAGGCCCCGCTTTTGGCGGTGACGTTACCCTCGACTAAGTAGTCTGAGTCAGCAGGGATACAGTCCTAAATAGCCGGGTTATAGTATTAATAGTAGTTAACTTATGAGGGGATCAAAGAGTTTGGACCCCCGCCATCCAATACCGTGAAGTATTGAAGGAGATCCTACTAAATTTGACCCAGGTCCATTGCAGGACCTCTAAACGCTGAACAATGGCAAGACCTTTACCAAACCGTTCCCTTAACCCCCTACCAGGTAGCCAACATACCTCCATATAGACCGTGGAGATATGAATGGTGAAAATCCTTTATTTTATATAGACAGTAAAATAATGCCAAGACACCACGGACAAACGATAAGGAAAGATCACCTTCAACATAAGTAACTAGTTATTAAAGTCATTAATACAAAACCAAATAAAAAGTGCAAAAGATTAGAAATAAAAAGTATTATACTAGACACTTTGTCTTCACCAAGTGATGTAAGAGACTTGGGCAAACATGGCCTTGATTGTCAAGAACTCTTACGATCAATCTTGGATCCCGAGACGACTCACACACTCTATGATGGACAATGGATGATGGTGGTGGATGATGGTGTTGTGATGGTGGTGGGTGGTGGATGAAGTGTGAGAGAGGTGGTGTGCCAAGGGATGAGCTGCAATGAAACCAAGCACTCCTATTTATAGGCTGAACAGAAGCCTGGGCACGGCCCCGTGTTCGCTGGGCACGGCCCCGTGCCCGTCTGACACTCTCTCTCTTCATTAATTGTAATTCGCAATTACAATTAATGCGCCTGCAGTACTTTCGGCACGCCCCCGTGTCCGCTGAGCACGACCCGTGGTGGGCAATAGAAGCTTCTATAGGTTTGTCTTTTCTGCTGCTTCTTGGGCACGGCCCCGTGCTGGCTGAGCACGGGGCGTGTTCAGCCTTCTGTTTTCTCTATTTTGCTTTGGAATGTGCCGTTGAGGGTTCGGGCAATCCACTAATGTTCCTTTTCTTGTATTTATGTTGGATTTAGCTGTCTTTTTGCTTTTTTTTGTGTTTTTGAGCTCATTTAATCCTGAAAATACAAAAGGAAGACAAAAACACTCTTTTTCCAATATTAGTACTAAAAAAGGGTTAGTTTTATGCCTCATTTGATGTAATTTATATGTTGCATTTTACACACATCAAATACCCCCACACTTGAACTTTTGCTTGTCCTCAAGCAAAACTCTTTAATATTTGGCTTACACTCCCAAATGGAATAGGTAGAAGAGAAGGTTTTGGGCTTGTCATAGAGTGTCGGGATTTCCAAGATCTTTTTGGGGTTTTATTTTTATTTATTTACACTCCTATTCGTAATGATTTATTTAGAACTGTTCATAAAAGAAATTACTTATTTGGGCATAACATGCCTTTTTTAAAATTCTATTTATATACAAGTTCACATACCTCACGGGGAAATCACTCACACTCGGCCGAAGGTGTATTTTTAGTGAATCACTCGAGAGCGGTCCTGGAACTTATTCCTACCATAGGCTTGCCAAGAAATCAATCCTCCTCCTTTTTAACTTTTATACCTTTGTAGATATCAAGAGGACTTTGTGGGTTAAGGGTTGGCTAGGGTTAAAGGTAGGTGGTTGGGTTAGTGGTTAGTAGAAAAAGCAAAAAGCGTAACAAGCGTCGGTTTTCGTATATATATATATATTTTTTTTTTCAACTCTTTATTTTTAATGAAGCTTTTATTCAAACAAAGTTATTTTTGATTACTTTGTTTGTTTATTTTCTTTTTGCTTCATTAAAAATAATTTTTTTTTTTTCGAAGAACCGAACTTGTTACTAAAATAAAGGGTAAAAAATGAAAAAGGTTTTGGTGGGTGAAAGGGTTTTTGTTTTGGGTGATGAAACGAAAAGGTTTAGGCTCAAAGGGGCTAACTAGGGGGATTTTTGGGTAGTTGGTAAAAGAAAAAGAAAAATAATGGTGTAGAAAAAAAAATGTTAGTCCTAATGCCTCCATCATTTACTTACTCGGGTTTAAGTTGATAAGGACCGGGAATGTATTGTCATGGCAAGTTCTAGAGTCGTAAGAACCAAGCGGCTATTCACACAAGAAACGAAAAATGAGCATTTAGTCAAATGATATGGAATTGTGTGCTCAATAAAGGCTCAAAACTCACTTTTGTGGGAATGGGTTTTTATGTGATCAAGTATATATAATCAAATTTTAAATAAGTTTGTCATGCCTTTTCATAATTTTCTTATGTTGGTTCTTTTTATCACTACGCTATCGGTTGTAAATTTGTAAAAATATAACCTTTTTGAGAGCTTGAATTTCCCGAGTTAAACCTAGACAAGTAAAAAAAATTGAAATTTTTGAAAAAATTTGGGGTGATTAGCGGTTCCAATAGAGTTTTGTGTAAGGCTTGTATTTAGGACTTGCAAAATTCAAGGTTTTAGCATCCCCCCCACACTTAAATTACACATTGTCCTCAATGTGTCCCAAAAATAAATTTTTAGGTTGATTAGATGTGTAAATTAGTGTTTAAAAAGCAAAATTTTGTGTTACTGGGCACTGAACACGGCCCCGTGTTATCCGGGCACGGCCCCGTGTTCAAGTGCCAGTAACAAAATTGAAATAAAAGAAACAGAAGTCTGGACACGGGGGAGTGTTGGGTGAACACGGCCCGTGTCCAGTTACCTGTACTGGGCGTTTTCTGCAGGTGGTTTGACACGGGGCCGTGTTGGTTGGGCACGGCCCGTGTTGAACCTTCTGAAAGGGAGAAAATTGTCGGGTTGCCTCGTTCTTGTGCAGGGGATCATTTTTCTCGTTTCCCTTTTCATCCTTTACCACCATGAGTGTGTTTTATTCCTGAAAATTAAACTAACTAGAAAACATAAAAACTAATCTAAATTAAACTAAGGATAGTTCCGTGGAATGCCTCCATGGTGCGCCACGTTTATAAGGGTCCTTGGCTAGACCCAATGCCTGGTCATATGTTACCCAAGTGGGATGTATTGCATCCCATGTTACACCGTCGGAGAGCGTCATCCAAGCTTGAGTCTATGACCTTCATGTAGTTGACCGGATCTTCTTCCTCTACTCTCTTTCCACATTCAAATTTCACTTCCTCATCCCCAAACTTCAATGTTAGAGTTCCGTCATTCATATCCACCACTGCTTGAGCGGTGGCTAAGAATGGTCTCCCGAGGATGAGGGGGACCTCGGTGTCTTCCTCCATGTCTAGGATAACAAAGTCGGTTGGAAAAACGAATTTGTCGACCTTGACTAGCAAATTTTTGATGACCCCATGTGGAAACTTGACGGACCTGTCGGCGAGTTGTATGCTCATCTTTGTAGGGCTTGTTGCTCCTAGGCCGAGTCGCTTGAACATTGAGGTGGGCATGAGGTTGATGCTAGCCCCAAGATCGGCTAAAGCATTTCGGACGGGGGACTTCCCAATCGAACAAGGGATTGTGAAGCTCCCGGGGTCGATTTTCTTTTGTGGAAGTTTGTTGAGTACTAGAGCTGAGCATTCTTCGCCTAGGTTAACTAATTGCAACGATTCAATTTTCTTTTTGTGAGTGAGGAAATCCCTCATGAATTTTGCATATTTAGGCATTTGGGTTAGGACCTCAATAAAAGGAATATTAACATGCAATTGTTTTAGTAAACTTTCGAACTTTGCGAATTGCTCATCGGTCTTTTGACGATTTAACCTACCGGGGTACGGGATTGGAGGATTCTTGGTGGGCTCCTGATTTGGTATAGAAGCCTTTTCTGGTGCAGGAGAAGTCATAGGCTGGCCAGAATGACTTCTTCCATTTGGCGGCAATGGAGCATCCTCAGGACCCACGGTTCGATTTCGTAATGTGATGAGATGGACTTGTGCCTTTGGGTTTGGTTCGGTATTACTGGGTAATGCGCCTTGTGGTCTCTCGGAGAAATTTTGAGCTAGTTGATTTAATTGTTTTTCAACGTTTTGAATACTAGCTTGTTGGTTTCTGAAATTCGATTCCATTTGTTGGAATCGATCCGAGTTCTTCTTTTCAGTGTCAGAGATGAGGCGAGATATGGTATCTTCAAGCCTTTCTCTTCCACCTTGTTGTTGAGGAAAATTTTGTGGTTGTTGAAAATTAGTTCGTTGGTTTTGTTGGTTACTACTATTTCCGGGATCTCTCCAACCAAGATTTGGGTGGTTACGCCATCCTTGGTTGTAGGTACCCGTTGGAGGACCCGACGGCCTAGGTCTATTATCCATGTAGTTTACCGTTTCAGTTTGTTCATTTAAATCTTTCATACAACTCCAATTTTCATGTGACCCACCACACCCTTCACAAGCCATAACCGAGGCCGTTTTTGTCATTTCAAGCCTTTTGATTTTTGAAGAGAGGGCCTCGATTTGGGCTTGTAAAGAAGTGCTTTCATCAACCTTATGGGCGCCCGGGGCAATAGATTTATTACCTCGGGGAGTGTGCCATTGAAAATTGGTTTGGGCAATTTCCTCAATTTGGTTATATATTTCATTTGGGCGACGATTACCTAAGAGTCCCCCGGAGCTTGAATCAAGTGTTTGTCTTGTGTGTGGCAACAATCCATTATAGAAAGTGGATACTTGTTGCCATATCGCTAGACCATGGTGAGGACACTTTCTTAGAAGCTCCTTGAACCTTTCCCAAGTTTCATATAAGGATTCCCCATCCTCTTGTGAGTATGTATTAATTTCTGTCATTAATTTAGCCGTTTTAGCAGGAGGGAAATACTTATATAAAAACTTTTGGGCGAGTTCATCCCAGGTGGTTACCGACCCAGCTGGGAGGGTATTAAGCCAAGCCTTAGCTCGGTCTTTTAATGAAAAAGGAAACATTCGAAGGCGGATGGCGTCATTTGATGCTCCATTGATCCGGAAGGTATCACATATTTCTAAGAAGTTAGTAATATGTAGATGGGGATCCTCGTCCGCAAGCCCGTGGAAGGTTGCGGAGTTTTGGAGCATTTGTATCAAATGCGGCCGAAGTTCGAAGTTGTTGGCTTCGACATTCGGGGCATTGATAGCGGCGCCAAGATTGCCTACGGTAGGCCGTAGGTAATCCACGAGGGTACGTTGGTCCGCCATTGGAAGTGGGTCCCCCGAAACTTTCTCTTGATTTTTAGCTTTTAGCCTTTTTCTGAGAAAGCGCTCGGGTTCTTCTAGGGGTTCTTTTATGTCTCTACTAGAACTGGAGCTCATGCACTACGTAGGAGGTTCAAATGTGGCGCCTGGGTTCCAAATCCTGCAATAAAAACAGAAAAGAACGCTGGTCAGAATGTTCACCACGTCCCCGTGCTCAATGAACACGGCCCGTGTTCAGAGTTGCAGTAATTGATTTCTGGATCCCTGTTACTGGGAGTTGGACACGACCCCGTGTTGCACCGACACGACCCCGTGTTCAGCTCTCTGTAACTCATAAAACAAAAATTGCCAGTGATGGTTGCTGGGCACGGCCCGTGTCTGACCGGGCACGGCCCGTGCTGAGCTCTGCAGAAGCTGAAAAACTAAGAAAATCCTAAAAAAAATAAAAAAGAAAAATAAAAGATGATTAGGCCGTTGATTCCTAACTTTCTTAAAATCCTTGTGTCCCCGGCAGCGGCGCCAAAAACTTGATGTGCGTTTGAAGTGTCGTATATTTTAGGTGTAAATTTTAAGCCCTTTTTAACACTTATTTTAGCCAAGTTTTAAATTTATAAAACACGATATTTCACTAACACTAAACACACATATGGGCAAGTGCACCCATCGTTGAGTGTAGTATAGCGTTGGTAAGATACCGAGGTCGTCCAAGGACACAAGAGCTTTTAATACCGGTTTATCCTCAACGTCTAACCAAAATAAAAGTTTAGAAAAATGTTTTAAACTAAGAAAAATAAAAACTAACTAAAATGCTGAAAATAAAAATAAAATAAAAACAGATAGACAAGATGAATCACTTGGTTCCGACTCGTATTTAGTATAACCTTTGATTATTTCCGCACTTTTGCACATAATTAAGAGATTATCTTAGTTATTGTAGTAGGCCCCTCTTTTGAAGGTGACGTTACCCTCACCCCAGTAGTTTGAGTCAGCAGGGATACAATCCTAAAGGGGTGGATTATTGGAAGATAATGAATTAAGTTATTAATGCAGTATTGTGGTAGGCCCCGCTTTTGGCGGTGACGTTACCCTCGACTAAGTAGTCTGAGTCAGCAGGGATACAGTCCTAAATAGCCGGGTTATAGTATTAATAGTAGTTAACTTATGAGGGGATCAAAGAGTTTGGACCCCCGCCATCCAATACCGTGAAGTATTGAAGGAGATCCTACTAAATTTGACCCAGGTCCATTGCAGGACCTCTAAACGCTGAACAATGGCAAGACCTTTACCAAACCGTTCCCTTAACCCCCTACCAGGTAGCCAACATACCTCCATATAGACCGTGGAGATATGAATGGTGAAAATTCTTTATTTTATATAGACAGTAAAATAATGCCAAGACACTACGGACAAACGATAAGGAAAGATCACCTTCAACATAAGTAACTAGTTATTAAAGTCATTAATACAAAACCAAATAAAAAGTGCAAAAGATTAGAAATAAAAAGTATTATACTAGACACTTTGTCTTCACCAAGTGATGTAAGAGACTTAGGCAAACATGGCCTTGATTGTCAAGAACTCTTACGATCAATCTTGGATCCCGAGACGACTCACACACTCTATGATGGACAATGGATGATGGTGGTGGATGATGGTGTTGTGATGGTGGTGGGTGGTGGATGAAGTGTGAGAGAGGTGGTGTGCCAAGGGATGAGTTGCAATGAAACCAAGCACTCCTATTTATAGGCTGAACAGAAGCCTGGGCACGGCCCCGTGTTCGCTGGGCACGGCCCCGTGCCCGTCTGACACTCTCTCTCTTCATTAATTGTAATTCGCAATTACAATTAATGCGCCTGCAGTACTTTCGGCACGCCCCCGTGTCCGCTGAGCACGGCCCGTGGTGGGCAATAGAAGCTTCTATAGGTTTGTCTTTTCTGCTGCTTCTTGGGCACGGCCCCGTGCTGGCTGAGCACGGGGCGTGTTCAACCTTCTGTTTTCTCTATTTTGCTTTGGAAGGTGCCGTTGAGGGTTCGGGCAATCCACTAATGTTCCTTTTCTTGTATTTATGTTGGATTTAGCTGTCTTTTTGCTTTTTTTGTGTTTTTGAGCTCATTTAATCCTGAAAATACAAAAGGAAGACAAAAACACTCTTTTTCCAATATTAGTACTAAAAAAGGGTTAGTTTTATGCCTCATTTGATGTAATTTATATGTTGCATTTTACACACATCACTGTGCTATAGACATGTGATATAAAGTAGTTAAACAAATTGTATTCACGTTTAGAACCTGTGTTGTTCGTGTCGTCAGAAACCTGTTAAACCTGCTAAGACACGATTTGTCAACCCTACGTGTAAGTCACAATTTAACATTTTTCACACTCAATCCTACTTTGACATCTCCTCTCCATCGCTTGGACCCCCCCACGAGATGAAAGGGTTTGCGACGGTGTTCTAGCTCTGTCACTTGAACCTCCAGCTTCCCAATAAATGCAGCAAGAATTAATCTCAAGTATTCCACCATCTTAGAACGACTCCTACAACCTGATTTTCATCTCATCTAGCTAGATAGAGGGGTTGCAACGGTGTTGCAAACGACCCACTTTCCACCCTAATCTTCTATACTATATAATAAAAGAAACCAATTTGGGGACACTTGTCATCATATTAGGGCATCTCTTATAAATAACCCTTCTACTAAATATTATTTAGTTTAATATCTTATGGATAATTATTATTTAGTTTAATCTTATTCTCATTTATAATATTAATTAGAGTAAATTATAAATTCAATAGTTTAAATGTAACGCCCCAAAACCCGAACGTTTAACTCACTAATGAGATTTCATGGAATACGAGATAAAATGTGACAATTATGTTATTTAACTTGGTAACAATACAAGTTAGATAACAGTAGTAAAGTTTGTGACTAAGCAATTACCACATTAAACTCAAGGGACTAAAGGTGACAAGTTAAGAAAGCTAGATGAATAAAAATGAAATAAGAATTAAAACACACACACATAAGATGTGTGTGTGTGTTCGACGCCCAGAACCAGAGAAGAAGGGGAAACCCTTCTAACCACAGAAATCCAGCCAATTGAAGCCCTAATCGTGACTGAATCTCATGCATGTCAATGATTTCTTGACCATCTAGGCCTATTAAAGCTTAAGGTAAGAAGAATTTGATAGTTTGATGATCTTGAATATGTAGGGTTTCAAGAAATTCCATGTGTTTATATGATATTGAGCTAAGATCACCATCTAGAACATTATGAATGCTTGAAATCGATTAAATCAATGTTGGGAGTGAAGTCCCACTTAGAGTAGAATGAATATGAGTTGTAAAGTGTGAAATTGGATAAGGGAATGTATGATGATTGTTTATAATGATAAATTGTTAGTTGGAGCTGAATTAGAAGAGAAGTTATGTGAAATTCTATTGAATATTGATGTTTTTGATGATATTGATATGGATTGGTCATGTTATGCAAATGATACTTGTACACTATGCTTAATTAACGGTACGCCCACCAAGTGTATGATGAAATGCCTAAGTGATGATTTTAGATGAATTGTGTATAATGATGGATGGAAAAGTATAGAATGTAATAATGAAGTGATAAACGATAGGTTAACATGAAATATGCGTTTTGATTGAAATACATATGGGTTTTTAATTGATAAAACAACTTTGATAAAAGGTATGCTTAGAAGTTGAACTTCGTACTTAAATGATGTGGTAAACGTCATGTGTTGGTCTAGAGGTTTAATGGTGAATTGATATGGATGGGCACTAAAGGTAGAGTGATTTATTAGTAAAGAAGGATGTTAAGATTACGTTAAATTGTTAACTTGAATATGGTTGACAATTGCAAGATTATAAAAGTCATATGGGACGTAGTTAGATCAATGTATGAATGTGTGATGACATGATAAATTATATAAGCTTGAAAAGACATGACTTTGAGTATATGCTTTATGTTTGTTAGAAATTGACTAATGAAGGTCAAATGTTGAGCATAGGATTAATATGATTGATGTTATGTGTGGTCGTGTATGCTAACAAGGATATTAATGTATTGACATGTAAGGATAAGTAACATATCTACGGACTCAAGCACGGAGGCTAACGGGTCAAAAGTAAGCATGGAACCTATGCTTGAACTTGGTCGCTCAAGGTAAGTGATTTCCATAATCACTTCTTAGTTTGTTTAAGTAATATAATGTTTAATTATTAAGTTCATATGAAGTTGAGGTCAAATCAATAGATTATTTTGATAAATGCATGAACGGGTCGAACAATTCGTAGATGAATAATAAGCCGAACACGTATAAGTTAAGAAATTCCTTAACTCGGATGTTGGATTTCAAGTTTACATGATAGAATGTTAATTTACAATCATGTAGGAAGAAACGGGAGGTTAAACGGGTAAACGGTTTGAAAGTTACGCAAGTTTTAGCGTAAACGGACGAAACAAAGATACAGGTGCCGTAAATTACGCCCCAGGCCGGAATTTACGGCCTCCCCTGCATCAGCATCATGTTTGAGGCCGTAAACAGCAGGCAGGCCGTATTTTAGGCCGTATTTTACTGGGTAGGCCGTAATTTACGTCCCTTGGGGGTTTGGATGGTTTCCCTTTATAAGATTTTGACCGAATGTGTTATACATGCAAATGGATGGATCTTGTTTGGAAGTAAGTCTATTATCGGATGGTCATATGCATGACTAGGGAGGTGTGTTAATTAAGTTAAGAGAATAGGATAGTATGTAAGTATGAATAATTGGAGTCATGGTGAGTTTAAGTCGTATAAATTAGTATGCGTGATGTGTATAGAAGATATATATATATATATATATATATATGTATGTATATGTATGTATGTATATAATTATGCGAAAGGCGTGCATTGTGTTGTAGTTAAATAGATTCATATAAATGGTTGGCGACGTTTATACGAAGATGTAGTACTTGGATATGTTGAGATTACGGGTTTGCTAACCAAGTTATTATTGAGTATGTTTGAAAGTGCAGGTTATGAATGTCGGACTTTCAAAGTGTTAATATAGTAATGAAATGATTGAATGTTGGAAGGATAATCGGGTTGAAGTAACTTAAGCGGTTAGAATATGCTATGGACGTTTTAGTTTATACAATATTTTATGTTTGGTCGTCACCACCTACTAACGGGTTAGTTGTATGAGAGTATATGTCATACCCATTTAATTGGGTAATCGAATGCGTAAGAGAAATGAAAGTACGTACACGAATGGAATTAAAAATGACGGTTTTATAAGACATCAAGTATAACGACTAACTTTTTAAAGCTTTGTTGTTGAATGTAGGTAAATCCTCAATTTAGGCGACTTGGAGAATTGGAGCGAGCACATGTTCATGATATGTCATATCAAGCGCTTCCGCTAGTTGCACTAATGTTTTGGGTCACAATTTCTATTTTGTACAACTTGTTAGTAGACATACATTTTAACACTTGATGTCTAGGTTTTTAGTAGGGCCTTGTCAAACGAATTGTAGAATGGTATTTGTCTTACTTATGTTGATAACAGGGGTATATCCGTCTTACGGACGGGTCATGCCCAATTTTTGTCAAAAGCATGTATTAATGTTATTAATTTGAAGTCTTTTAATTATCTTTGTAAGTTAATTTATAAAGACGAAAGACGGTCCTTACATTAAAACTAAATATGATCGAACAATATAACCATGAACAATATAACCATGTTGTTATAATTTAAAACACAAGTAAGAAAAATACTATTTTTATAATTAAATCATGGCTTTTTCTGAACAAAAATGAAAACAAAGATAGAAAATCAATTTCTTTTTCTTTTTTTTTTCTTAAACAAAAGCCATTGGAATAACTACTCTATATACACACACTTAAATATATGTACGTATGCATGTATGTATCATAGTTACCTAAATCGTTAGGGTAGCCACGATCCACGTATTGGATCGTGGTGTACCAACTAACCCAACCCATTAAATGTTATTTTTAACATCTGAGTCCCCAACGTCTTCTTTTCTAACCCTCTTGGCCCCTAACACTAACCTCATCCATTAAATGTTAAGGGCCAAAAGTGTTAGAAAAAAAGACGTTAGGGGCCAAAAAAGTTAGAAAAAAGACGTTGGGGGCTTAGATGTTAAAAAATTCTTTTTTGGGCTAAAAGGGTAAAAGTGATATAACGACGGGGGCCAAAATCGTAATTTACTCTATTATTTATTTGAATTAATTATTACTTTTATATTTATCTATTTACTTCAAATTCAAACTTAATTATCTAATTTGATCTTAACTATATATTTGAACATTTTGTTTAGTTTGGTATCAAACATGTTTTATGAAACTTGAAATAAAATTAACTAATATTATTTATCATTTATATATATATTTAAAAATTTTGTTTAGTTTGGTATCAAACAGGTTTTACGAAACTTGAAATAAAATTAACTAATATTATTTATCATTTATATATATATTTGAAAATTTTGTTTAGTTTGGTATTAAACAGGTTTTACGAAACTTAAAATAAAATCAACTAATATTATTTATCATGTATATATTTACGGAGTTTTAAATAAAGGGTTAAATTTATTGAGACTTCGTTAACAAATTTTGCAACAACAAAATAATCTATTTTTATCACGAAAACCAAACTTTGTGTTAATATATTAAATATTTTTATTTTCACTTTACAAAATTACATTTACTCGACCCATGTAATACATGAGGTTTTTTAAGATATAACTTTTTATTATTTGATGTATAAAATTAGATTTATTCAATTAGTACAATACACAGAGTTTTTTAAGGATATATATTTTTTATTATTTAGTATAGAAAATTACATTTATTCAAACCGTGTAATACGCATATTTTTAAAGATGTAATTTTTTATTATTTGGTATATAAAATTACATTTATTCAACCCGTGTAATAAATGAGGTTTTTTAAAGATGTATTATTTTATTATTTGGTAAACAATATTACATTTATTTAACTCGTGTAATACACGTGGTTTTAAAGATATAACTTTTTTATTCAGTATATAAAATTACATTTATTCAACCTGTACAATATTGTTCTTATATATATAACTTTTTATTATTTAATATATAAAATTATGTTTATTCAAACCCGTGCAATAAAGAAAGTTTTTAAAGATATATTATTTTATTATTTAGTATGTAAAATTTATTTATTAACTCGTGTAATACACGAGATTATAACCTAGTTATATTATATCAATGAAATAATAGGTAACACGAGGATCCATAAAAATGTTTAAATACAACTAGACTAGCTGGCAAGTTTAGTATAATAAATAAATAAAAGAAGCTTCTACAATCAATATATATACTAGAGTTATGTCGTTTTAGTTCTTATAGTTTAGGCGTAGTTCAAAGGTTTTATTTTTCGTCTGTGAGTCCAAAAAGGTTTCACTGATGTCATTTTAGTCAACTGGGTTAACTTCATCCGTTATTTCTGTTAACGAGAAGGGTAATTCGATCATTTTATATGACCGAATTTCTCTTTTAGTTAACAGAATTACACATAAAATGACCGAATTGCGTTTCTCGTTAACAGAAAATGGATGAAATTAAGCCAGTGGACTAAAATGGCAACGACGAAATTTTTTTTCTACATACAGGCGAAAAATGAAACATTTTTACTAAACTGTCAAAATGACCCAAACCACAGACTAAGAGCATTCACATCCTAACCATCAAATTATGTGAGGAGGGGTTTTTATATTATAAAGGGTATAAAAAGTGGTTGTGAGTAGAGGAGAGAGAAAATGTTACTGTTCATCTGTATATTTGGGGGGACACTGCTCACCTGTTATAATTTTTTAATATATTTTGAAAGTGGTTGTGAGTGGGAGTGAGAGAAAAATGTAATGATAATATTATTTAATTGAAAGGAGAGAGAAAAAATATTTGTTTTTAGTGGAAATATATTGATATAGGAGTTGTTTTTTAGTGGAATGTATGTATAATTTGATGGATTGGATGTCAATGCTCTAAAATGACATTTAATTCTATATATGAAGATTTAACTATACAACTATTTTCAAATAGTTGTATACAAATTGTGGCGGACATCGGGGTGACACCATTGATTTTTAGAAAAATATTGAACTCATTTTCTTCAAAAACCTATATATACACTTTTTACTAAATTAAAACAAATAGTTGTATACAAATTGTGGCGGACATCGGGGTGACACCATTGATTTTTAGAAAAAAAAAATATTGAACTCATTTTCTTCAAAAACCTATATATACACTTTTTACTAAATTAAAAAAAATATATAAACATTTTACTTAATAATTATTTTTTATAGTTTAATAACTAGGCACATGATTTAAATTAATCAATTAAATTTAAGGCCCATGTTTATTTATTTATAACTTAAGGACACAATAACCAGTTACCCAATTATTTAACCTGAATAAAAAAGACCGCTTTAAAAATTGAAACTAAGGAGACAAAGAGTCCAACATTCGATTATGTCGTGAAAATTCAAAAATCAACGATTTTGAAGAGAGGCAAAGAAGAAAATTTAAAAACAATCAAAGGAGTGAAGCCGAATTCATGAAGGACACGAACAAATTTGATTCTTTTATTTATCAAATGATCAAAAAAGGGCAGTCGAACACTCTTTCGGGTTCTGTTATTCAGATTAAAGAGTGTGACGTCTGATTGTGTTTTTTTTGAATGATTGTGATCAAAGAGGATATCTTATTAATTATCAAACATGAGTAAATGTTTGTTGTTTATTGTTCTACAAGGTTTACAATTAAAATTAGACATGATTAAAGTTGAATTTTTGTGCGTTTACTTGATTTTTAAACTTGATTAAAGTTGAAATTCGTTAATTAGATGTACAATTTGTTCATGTTATTGTAGACTTAGTTATTGTTTTAATGAACCTCATAGAATTATTATCTTTAGTTGTGATTGAAAATTTTATTGTTCATGTTATTGTAGACTTAGTTATTGTTTTAATGAACCTCATAGAATTATTATCTTTAGTTGTGATTGAAAATTTTATGGATCGTTTTCAAAACCTGAAAATCCATAGGGAATAACTATATTTTCTTTACATTTTAAATGACTTTGTATTTTTATTTTGTGTTTTGACAAGAACAATGTAATTATTATTATTATTATTATTATTATTAGAGTTAATTGCTCGGATGGTCCCTGTGGTTTCACGTTTTTTCACGTTTAGTCCCCACCTTTTGAAAATAACATGTATGCTCCCTATGGTTTGTTATTTTGTTACTCGGATAGTCCCCCGAGTAGATGTCAGTTAGTTTGGAAATAGCAGGTATGCTCCCTATGGTTTGTCATTTTGTTACTCGGATAGTCCCCTGAGTAAATGTCAGGGGACTATCCGAGTAACAAAATGACAAATCATAGGAAACATACCCGCTATTTCTGAAAGATGGGGACTAAACGTGAAAAAAACGTGAAACCACAGGGACTATCCGGGCAATTAACTCTTATTATTATTATTATTATTATTATTTGAACGGCGAATTGTTACACCAAATTTTATTATAATTTTGGCTTTTATAATGTCATCCGACCTGACTTGAAATTTTTGACGGGGGTTTGTTATAAATCTGACTGAAAAAATTTGACACCGTAGTAAAAAATTCTTGATTTCGTCACTGTAAATTGGAAGAAGTTCTGGAGGTATTAATTCAAACAAAATACACATTAAAAAATTAAACAATGATGATATAAGTATTAGTAACCATATAACAATGTTTGGAGATTACAGAGACTATCTATAATTTCTGATACGTAATACAAGAGCCTTCTGTATACTTTACTCAAAACTTTTAACAAGACTATTTTTTTCCACTTTCCTTTTTCCACACAAAAAGTTGAAAACAATATGAAAAGTTATCATAATTAAAGTGGTTGGAAAATGTGGTAATTATAAACTTTAAAATTTTCTTTGTGGGACATTTCTCTCTCATTCTCTTCTCTTGCCCAGAAAACACATAGAGGGTTGTTTCACCCAAACCCTTTAAAAAAACAAAACATGATTGGTTGAAAGATACTGGGCGCCACCACTACCCCTCTCCCAACGGTCATAATCAACCCACCATCCATCTCCTTGCATGCGGCATACAATCCCCGCTTTGAGCCTTCCCCGCACGGCAAAATATGTTGGCAGCGGTGTTCACCGAGCGGCAAAGGGGCTTACCGCACCCCTTGCCGCTTCCACCCCGTACACCCTAATATAATAATATTACATTTTAAATGCATGGTTAGAAACAAGCGGGTTCTATTACATTTTAAATTTGAAAATGTGGGGGGTTGGGTTTTGGTTCTCGTAGGGACGCGAATATGGGGGGTTGGGTTTTGGTTCTCGTAGGGACGTGAATTTAGCAATGCTAGCAAAGTGGTGGTGGAGATTTAAGTCGGAAAGGAAAGCATTATGGCGGAATGTAATTTGGACGATTCATCACAGTTCAAGGGCATGGAATGATCTGCCTATTAAAGCGTCTATTGCAGGGCCATGGAAAAGTATTATAAGTATTCGGCGGTCTCTTCTTATTGCTGATATTGACATGGGTCAGACAATTTCAGCGGTGCTAGCAAATGGTAAGGATGTCTCTTTTTGGATGGATAGCTGGGTAGATCCTTTACCTTTATATTTAAAGTTTCCAGATCTATTTAAAATTGAATTGGTCAAGGAGTGCATGGTATATGATCGGGTTACAGTTGATATTTCTGGCTTGGTGTTCAATTGGGCCTGGGCCAGGCCTGTTCTCGGGTTGGCGGAATTAAATCAGGTCCAGCAGCTTATAGATTTGATTGGCAGTTTCAGTCCAACATCGGGTAAGGATAGGTGGTGTTGGAAGCACGATCCAAATGGAATTTTTAGTGTGGCCAGCATTAAAAGAATCCTGAGTGCAGTGAATCGTATAAGTCCGGTGAGAGCTTTTGAATGGAATAACTGGGTGCCGAAAAAAGTTGGTATAGTGGCGTGGAGGGCAGAGATGGAAAGGATGCCAACTAAAAATGCATTAGCAATACGTAATATACCGGTTCTGGATCAAATGTGTGTACTGTGCGGCGAGTATGTCGAGACGTGTGATCACATTTTTGTGTCATGTCATCATGCACAAACGGCTTGGCAGAATATAGCGGCTTGGTGTAAGTTACCGCCCGTTATTGCATTTGGTATCAATGATCTATTGACTCTACATGAAGTTAGCTCGGGATCGAGGAAGAAAAAGAAAGCAATACACACGATTGTTTTGGTAACAATATGGAGTATATGGAAAATGAGGATTGATACCGTTTTTAGACAAAGAGTTCCAAATGTTATGAAGATGTTAGACGAGATAGAATCTATGGCGTATCTTTGGGTCAAGAATCGTTCAAAAGAGTTGACGTTAACATGGGAAGATTGGAGTAGATTTAGGTTTGGCGACTAGTTTTTTAATGTAATTATTATAGATTTGGTGATGAACTTGTATGTATATTTGGTGGGTAGCGTCTTGCTACAATGAATAATATATTTTGTCGGCCGTTCAAAAAAAAATAAAAGGAGTGAAGCAGAATTCATGAACGACAAGTACAAATTCGATTTTTTTTTATCAAATGATCAAAGAGGGCAGTCGAACACTCTTTCGGGTTCTGTTATTCAGATTAAAGAGTGTGACGTCTAATTAGGTTTTTGTGAATGATTGTAATAAAAGAGGACATCTTATTAATCATCAAACACGAGTAAATGTTTGTTGTTTATTGTTCTACAAGCTTTACAATTAAAATTAGACATGATTATAGTTGAATTTTTGTGCGTTTACTTGATTTTAAACTTGATTAAAGTTGAAATTCGTTAATTAGATGTACAATTTGTTCATGTTATTGTAGACTTGGTTATTGTTTTAATGAACCTTATAGAATTATTATCTTTAGTTGTGATTGAAAATTTTGGGGATCGTTTTCAAAACCTGAAAATCCATAGGGAATAACTATATTTTCTTTACATTTCAAATGACTTTGTATTTTTAATATGTGTTTTGACAAGAACAATGTAATTTTAATATTATTATTATTATTATTTTTTTGAATAGCGAATGTTACACCAAATTTTATTATAATTTTGGTTTTATAATGTCAACCGACTTGACTTGAAATTTTTGACAGGGGTTTGTTATAAATCCGACCAAAAAAATTTGACACCATAGTAAAAAATTCTTGATTTCGTCACCGCAAATTGGAAGAAGTTCTGGAGGTATTAATTTGAACAAAATACACATTAACAAATTAAACAATGATGATATAAGTATTAGTAACCATATAACAATGTTTGAAGATAACAGAGACTATTTATAAGGGTGTCCGGTGTGGGTGCGGCAAACGGCTTTTGTCGCGCGGCAACACCGCTACCGACCCTTTGCCGCTGCGGTTTCATTGCCAATTCGGGGACCATATGCCCATGCGGGGAAGGTGCGGTGAAGGGAGGGTATGAGAGAGAGATGGTAGTGTGGGGTGGGGTCCACTCTAATCTCAACCAATCATACATTTTTTCCTTTTAAAAAAAAAAAAAGTTTACCACTTCACCAAGTGTCTAACCATTGCCAACACTTTTTAGCAAAGTTTAAACAATTTTCACTGATTGACGTGACACACTCTAATTGGTTGATTTTTTAGTTTGTCACTCTCAAGTGTTTAACCGCTCCTTACACCCTAATTTCTGATACGTAACACAAGAGCCTTCTATGTGGTTGCGCAAAACTTTTAAAAGGACTATTTTTTTCCACTTTCCACACAAAAAGTTTGAAAAAAAATGCAAAGTTATCAGAATTAAAGTGGCATGTGGTAATTATAAACTTTAAAATTTTCTTTGTGGGACATTTTAAATGACTAAGGGTGTAAGGGGTGGGAAAATTTCTCCCACCCAAAAAAACATAGGGTTGTTTCATCCAAACCATTAAAAAAAACAAAAACAAAACATGATTAGTTGAAAGATATTGGGCGCCACCACTACCCCTCTCCCAACGGTCATAATCAACCCATCATCCATCTCCTCGCATGCGGCATACAGTCCCCGCTTTGAGACTTCCCTGCGCGGCAAAATATGTTGGCGGCGGTGTTCCCCGAGCGGCAAAGGGGCTTACCACACCCCTTGCCGCTTCCACCTCGTACACCCTAATATAGTAATATTACATTGTAAATGCATGCTTAGAAACAAGTGGGTTCTATTACATTTTAAATTTGAAAATGTACATTTAAAGTTTAAAGTACACTAATATAACAGAACCCATATTTCTATCATAAACCGAGTTTTGTTTCTATTTGTTCTTGAACTATTTAATACAATTAAACACGGTTACTCTATTTGTTCTTCAACTATTTAATACAATTAAACACGGTTACAAGTTCTAGCCTATATTAAACACGGTTACTCTATTTGTTCTTCAACTATTTAATACAATTATATATATATATGGTTCCCATTAAGTGTAACCAACTTTAAAATCAACCTTAACCATTGGATTTGGCTGAGATTAGATCTCAGCCACTTAAACTCACCAAAATAACTGCTGTCATGGCAGTTAGAGCAGTTTCTCTACAGGTGGTTTTGCTCCTCATTATTCTGGCCATGAACTCGATCCTCCTACAAACCTGGGTAGTGCTCTCACCCTAACACTGCCACTTTCCTCCCACGTTCAGTTTGGTGAATTATAGGTTATTTCAAGCGTTTTGGGGTCACAAACCTTTATTCTTCCCCCAAACAAATGTGTTTCTCTCTAAAACCATTTTTGATTCCTATTGCGTGTTGATAATTGATACAATCACAAATCAAGCTCTCTCACGACTCTTCCAATACATGATCTTGCTTTATTGATTTCGTCTTCTTCAGGTACGATCAGTCATGTTGGTTTTTTCTTTTCGTTCATCTCAAAGTTAGGGCTTCGATTAACGGAAGGGTTTTTGTTTTGGTGATATAGGTGTGCTCTAGAAACATAATTGTTGTTAAAATGACAGCACTGCCAATGTGAAGCATGTAAAATTAATTTAGTTTAGTTGCTGTAAAGCCTCCTGTTCACCCAACTAATGATTTGAAGAATTAAAGGTTTTCATTCATCCATTTCTGAAGATACTGGAGACAGGTTATGATTTTTTTTTCAATATTTTTTTGTCAAATTGAATTGAAATGAAAAAAAAAATATTATTTTGTCAATTTTCCAAAATTTAGGTTGCTGGGTTCGGATTCATATGGTGACCATCCTAACCACATTTTGTCAATTTTCCAAAAGTTTGAGACTCGGGTAAAAGCCTTAAACCAAATCAAAGTATCAGAGGCGTCAGGAGTTACCCTTGAAACAAACCGTACACAAGATTGTGCAAACTAAAGTGACATACATATCCAGGTAATAATGGGTTTAAGAATTAAAAAAATATATGTTGTACACTTTATATACCAACTACCAGATTAATTATCATAAACAATATTATGTGACTCTATAAAAAGGCATTCTGATTTATAGTGTGCGATTTGTTGTATGCAGCAGGGCTCTGTCACACTTGGTGAAAGCACTTGACACATCCCTGAAAATTGATACCAAGTTGGCGCTTGAAGTTGGAAGGCGCACAAAACGAGGATAGTCATTGTTAATACGAGACTCCCTTCCGCAAGTGTTTAGTCATTGCTAATCGTTCCATGGACAATTCCAGGTATATTTGCAGCAAGACTCTTTATTAAAGTTTCAGTCCAATACTTATTCTATCTATTTTACAAGCAATCTGAATTTCTCTAATATTTTCTTTGGTGATTTTACTTTATTAGCGACTTAAAATGCATTGTTTTTAAGTAATACAACATGCCAAAATATGAAGCCCAATTGTATGATGCAAATGAGCTGTAAGTTATCTTGTCAATATGTTCACTTTATTAGAACTTTATATTTTATGAGATTGTAAGTATAATGGATCATTTTTTAAACGTTTTGGTTTGGGTTGATCTGAACAAGTGTCCACTATTCAAAAACTTTTAGTGATTAGATGATCACCAAACCTTTTTTTGTTGAGCGACTTTTGACCCATTGACCAATTTTATCTTATTTTTGTTTTATTCGTTTGACCCGTTTGATTTGTTGCAGGTATAACAGAGGGTGGTTCTACAACCGGTAGAGGATCTTATGTTTGTTTTGATCCAAACACGTGGGATACTGTACACAAGGTTAAAACTAATTTGTGATAACTGTTTAATCTAATTTATTTTATTGTTTGAATTCAAACCCACTTTTATGTTGGTCTACAGGATAATTTTGTGGTCTACAACTAGATGTTAGAAAAAAGACCATCAACACACCATCATGTTTGTTCAGATTTCAAAAGCCACCACATTGTTATCCAATCTTTCTTTGTTTGAATTGGTATATATATCATGTTTTTAATGGTCCAGTTACAATTGAGGATTAGCATATAATTGATCGTAAAACACTGATTCATCGTGTGCATCTACATTTGTAGGATGTATATTCGAGCGTGACCCTTTGGGGACTATAATGGGGATTTGGCAAGGATTCCTAGATAAGTGTTTGTTTTGACGCATGAACAATCAACTAGAGGAAAAAGAGTTTGTATCTTGGCTCTTCGAATTCTATGCATAATATTCTAATGGAATGCTACCAACCGGTACCGGTACCGAAAATCCCCAAAAATGGGTAACACACCCGATACGGTACAGTACGGTACAGGTACGGTATTTGAGGGTAAAAACCGCTAAATACCGGTACCGAAAACATCAAAAGTCTGTACCGAATTGGTACCGAAAATGTACTCGGTTCGGTAAATTCGGTACCGGTACCCGGTACCATTTGCCCCTCCCTAATTTTCATGAAGGACTTTCATGGTGGGATCTGTATCATGTCAAGTCTTCCATCACTTAACTAAAGGGATCATGTTCTATCCTGCCATGCCTTCTATTTCTGAATACATGCTGTCTTAATGGTGAAGTATACTTATCACTTGAGAAATGGGTTTAATGTTATATAGTTCCATCGTGTTTTACTTGATCTTGCAAGGCCTCTCTACATATTTGCAAGTTTTGTAACTTTATTTAGTGATGAAAGAGAAATGTTGTTTAGATGCATGTCACTTCTGCAATCTTATAAATGAACTTATTTCATATTTCATTTCAACGCCTTATTATTTTCTTCTTGCAGGATATGCATTTGTTTACTTTGAATATGAACGTGATGCTGAAGATGCAATTCATGCTCTTGATAACTCCTCATTTGGATATGGTATGCGCAAGCTGTATGTGGAATGGGATCGAGTATAACTTGCAAAATATAAAATGCCACTTACTGTTGACTTCTAGGATTACTATAACGTAAAGAACTTTGATCTGAAAATGACATGTTGTAAGGTGAGCGTGTCGACACCGTGATGAACAAAGTCAGTGGCGACCTAGAGACCAACTAAAGCATTGTTCATAATAAACTTTGACCCCATTCACACAAGGGTCTGCGCTATTAAGAAGCACTTTGAGCCTTATGGAAATGTTCTCCACGTTCACTTCAGGCGCAACTTTGCGTTTCTTCAGTTTGAACCCCAGAGGAAGCCACAAAAGCTCTGGAGCGTACACACATGAGGTTTGTGTTTTTGATTTCTTACTATTTTGATGTAAGCTCTCAACGATGACTGTATTTTTGGTTTGGTTGTAGTAAAATATTGGATCCGGTGGTATGAGTAAAGTATGTTGTAAGGGATGACAGTGAGAGAGGATATTATACAAATTACTCACCTTTGCCGTAGGAGTTTTTAAACAAATAGTCTTTTGTTTAGAATACAAAGAATACTTTTTTTTTGTCATTATACCATTAATATACCCGTTCATCGGACGGGTATTAAACTAGTTAAACACGGTTACAAGTTCTAGCCTATATCTTCGAGTAGTCAAATAAATATTTGGAAAAGACCTAATTAATTTGAATGAAGCATTTTCTTTTTCCGTATTTGTCACTCATAACATAATGTTTCACGTAAGTAATCTTAACTCAAAAGTCGAAACTCATACGTGATCCTTATGTTCTTCGTTTAATCACTTTAAATATTATTTTAGATATTCAACTGATATTCAAATAACTTTATAAACGTTCTTCGTTTAATCCTTTTAAATGTTATTTTAGATACTCAACTAATATTATTCCATATATAAAGAAGCCACTTTTTAGTGCATCATGAGTTATACATTGTGTTTTGGGCATTTTTCAAAAAAAAAAAAAAAAAACCCTTTATTTTTTAGTTTTAACCCAAAGGTTTTTACCTTTTGCAATTTTAACTTTAACCCTACATAATTTGTTTTTTTAACTTTAACCAAAAAATTTTAATTATTTGCAATTTAACTTCACAACTTTTGTCACTTATATTTTTCATCTTTCGTAAATTTTCGTTTTATGTATAGTTCTAAATTCTTCGAGTTAATACGACGCAACGTGCATGTGTGGTTCAACGTTTTTACCTCTATTTTCCCATGTTTGACAGGTTCGTCGCAACACGCATACCCTAGGTCGATTCAGTGTTGATGGTCGATGACGGTGGTGTGACATTAGTACTATTTGACATCGTTTTACGCCCCGCCGCAACGCGGGGTGTGCTTTGGGGGGTTTTCAAAGAAAAAACGGTTATGTATATGGTTGTAGTAACGTTGGCTTTGGGGGTTTTCACAAAAAAAATTGATTTTTTTTTACTTTTCACCCAAAAGTATTTCATAAATTACTTTTAACCCAAAACTATTTGTTTTATTACTTCCAATCCAAAACTTTTTATCTTTTGCAATATATTCTCATAACTTTTTTTACTTTCAACTTTGATCCTTTATAGTTTTCATTTTCCGCAAATTTTTCGCTTTATGCTTGGTTCTAAATTTTGTGACTTAACACATTGCAACGTGCGTCTTTGGTTTAACATTTTTACGTTTCGTTCTAAATTTTGCGAGTTAACACGACGCAACGTGCGTATGTGGGTGAACGTTTTTACATCGTGTATTTTTCCCCGTTTGACAGGTTTAACATAACGTGCGAGTCCTAGATCGACTTAGTTATAACTAAAGAATCCCCGCCGCATTGCGGCGGGTCGCAGTCCTAGTTCAAATAACTTTATAAAATTACCAATCAAATTATACAATGAATTGTTTTCTTTTTACTGAAATTTAAAAAGAGTGAAAAATAATAGAGTAAACTGCCAAAATGGTCCTTGAGGGTTGGTTACTTTTGCCACTTTAGTCCAAAACTCAAATCTTTTGAATCTGGGTACCTGTGGTTTCAATTTTGGTGTTTTTCATCCAAAATCAAAATATGGTCAGATTTTTCAGTTAACATCCAGTTTTTTTGTCTTTTTCCTCACTTTTAATGAAGGGCAAAATGGTCTTTTAACGTTTTATTATAACAAATTAAAAATATCTGACCAATTTGTCATTCATTAAAATGGAGGAAAAAGACAAAAAAGCTAGATGTTAACTGAAAAATATAACCAGATTTTACTTTTAGATGAAAATAACAACAAAATTAAAACCACAGAGACCCAGATTCAAAAGGTTTGAGTTTTGGACTAAAATGGTAAAAGTGACCAAACCTTAGGGACCATTTTGGCAGTTTACTCAAAATAATAAAAAAAAAATGATTATAAACAAAAGCTATAATCTGGCCCGGCCCATCCTAACCTAACCTACCTGCTACATTCCATTTCCCACCACTAGGGGTGCAAACGAACCGAGCCGAGCCCGAGCTCGAGCTCGTTTAACATATGAAAGCTCGAGCTCGAGCTCGGCTCGATTCGAGCTTTATTTCTGAAGCTCAAGCTCGGCTCGAAGGTAATTTTTCAAGCTCGAGCTCGGCTCGGGCTCGACTCGTTTAGTATTTATTAATTAATTTATATTAATTATAATTATTATTATACATATAATTTAGTTATTTTTTTATATTTATATAAATGGCAATTATTATTATATAAATATATGTTTAATATATTAATAAAAAAATATATAAACAAAAAGCTCGATTAGGCTCGTGAGCCGGCTCGAGCTCATTAAGCGAAGCTCGGGCTCGGGCTCGTTTACTAAACGAGCTTGTTTTTAGGCTCGGGTTTCGAGCTTTTATTCGAGCCGAGCTCGAGTAGCTCGCGAGTAGCTCGGCTCGTTTGCACCCCTACCCACCACCAGACTGGGCCTTTAACCACTGGGCCAACAGGCCCGAATTGGCACACAACAGACCAAAACCATATGGCCCATATGATGATACATCTAGTTCACTGCACATGTATAGGTCCAATGTTCAAACCAACCCACCGGCCCAAACTGCACTTCTTATGCCACCGGCCACCCTAACCTCAAAGGCCCAAAGATGTATTCACATAGTGGTGCACAAATCGTTTTTTTTTTAAAACCGGTTCCGGGTATGGAACCGGGTTCGGGTAGGATAGGGTTTTACAAAATCGGGTTTTTTTAAAAACCGGGTCGGGTCCGGGTTTTCTACCAAAAATATATACCCTATATACCCGGGTTCGGGTCGGGTTTTATAGAACCCGGGTATTATAATAGCCTATTTCCGGGTTCGGGTATTCATCGGGTAGGGTTCGGGTATGCATCAGGTTGGAAAAAACCCGCACCGGGTATTAAAAAAACCCGACCGGGTATTAATGCTTCTTTATATGTTTTAGTGGATGGTGCCTATTGAAATTTTAATCACATTTCTAAGAGTTAACTGCCATTTTCGTCCCTGTGGTTTGGTCACTTTGGCCATTTCAGTCCATTTTTCAAAAATGCGCCATTTTCGTCCCCCACGTTCTGGAAAGGTGCCATTTCAGTCCAAAAATCATAACCCAGTTAAGTCAGTTTGTAAATAAGGACTGATTGTGTAAATTTGTAACATAAAGGACTGATTGTGTAAATTTGAAAAATGGACTGAAATGGCAGTTAACACCACCACCACTAGCCCTGCCACCACCACCACTCCGCTGCCACCACCACCACCACCGCCACCACCGCCACCACAGCCACCACAGCCACCACCGCCACCATCGGAGATGCAAATGCAGTCGCAACAGAAACAGATGCACTCCTCGACCTCCTTCCGCCACCTCTCGACGATCAACCACCTCACCATGGCGACCTCATTGATGCTAACTTCTTCAACTCCTTTGACGACGACTTTGACGATTCAGATATCCTCTAGGTTTCGCAAAATTCACCTGTACGTTTCTATGCTTTATGTTGTTCAGTTGCAGTTATTGTTCTATATTCAGATTTTCATCTGATCGATCAAAAACCGTATGCATAAATGATACTCTAATTCATTAGCTGTTTGCATTGCGTCCGTAGATCTGGTTTTTGCTTTACAAAATTACCTGTTTCTATGCTGCAAGTTGCTGTAATCAATACTCTAATTGATTAGTTATATACTTTTATGCATTGCGTTTATAGATCTGAATTTGTTTTACTTGTTTGATTTTTGAATTGTGAACTGAACTGTATGCCGAATTTCGTTCGATGATTCTCGTCATTCGAATTTCGATTCGATTCGATTTGTGTGATTGTATCGTATTACAAATTTACAGTACATCTATTTGCATTAAGATAATGACAATGAAACGACGATTTGCATTAAGAACTGTATGCCGAATTTCGTTCGGTCATCATCGTCATCCGAACACAGCGGTGGTGATGTGCTTGGTGATCGTTGTGATCGTTGACGGAGATGATGACGATGATGAACGGTGACTGTTGATGAACAATGATGGGGATTGGCTGTGGTGGCGGTGGTGGCTGTGGTGGCTGTGGTGGCGGTGGTGGTGGTGGTGGCAGCGGAGTGGTGGTGGTGGCAGGGCTAGTGGTGGTGGTGTTAACTGCCATTTCAGTCCATTTTTCAAATTTACACAATCAGTCCTTTATGTTACAAATTTACACAATCAGTCCTTATTTACAAACTGACTTAACTGGGTTATGATTTTTGGACTGAAATGGCCACCTTTCCAGAACGTGGGGGACGAAAATGGCGCATTTTTGAAAAATGGACTGAAATGGCCAAAGTGACCAAAACCACAGGGACGAAAATGGCAGTTAACTCCATTTCTAAATTTAAATTTGATAGTGCTAGATCGAAGGAATAGTCCTGATTTGAATCCTTTTGGATTACATAAACAACAATATATTTTATTTACTATGTTATGTTTTAACCAAGTGCCATCAATTTTTCATTTTTTGTATTAGACAAACACAAATCGATCTTTCGAGCAAATAGAGGGGAATAATGACCAAATACTTAAAATATCATTAGAAACCTAATAATTAAACAAGATTACATCAAAGTGCATACATAATTTTGTTAAATCATAAGAACTAGAAGTCTTAATGCTTGAAAACATAGATAAAATAACATAGATAAAAAAAACATAGCTATATAACCGGTTATAAAAAAACCCAGTTCTGGGTATTTATAAAAACCGGTTCCAGGTATTTATAAAAACCGGGTATAAAAAAACCCGGTTCCGGGTTCGGGTTTTAGATCAAATATGAATACCCGGTCCCTACCCTATGGGTATGGTCGGGTTCGGGTATAGAAAACCCGGTTTTTATAATACCCGGTTCCGGGTTTTTTTTTTCCGGTCCGGGTTCGGGTTTTTTGTGCACCACTATATTCACATAATATCTATTGCACAGAGAATATTCCAATCTTTTTTATGAGTTTTCTTTTCACTTTTGTGTGAGTTCAATTTAACGATTCAAGTGAACAAATCATTCTGTCTTTTTTCTTTAGGATTATTTAAATTAAAACCAAGAAACTTAACAACAAGTATTTCTAGGGGAACCCCTATTTAAACCCGATTAAACAAACACAACTCGTTTAATCTTTTTTTATAAATAATTTATTTTGATCCGTTGCCTCCCTATGTGAACTTTTTAAGGCAAATTCAATCGAATTATATACATTAAAAACAACCTAAATAGTAATTTCATGAAGTCACCCTGATTACCTGGAAGTCTATATCTAGTTCAGCGTAAGCATTTGAACGCCTCATACTAATCAATATTATACGTTTTGCTCACTACGAGCTTGCAGAGTATTTTTTTATTGTGTCAGTGGGAACTTTTTAAAAGTCACACAATAAATTGCTCTCACTCAAGTACGTTTAACTATAGAGTGTTCTCATCCACAGCTAGTACGGCTGCATAGATTGATGTCACTCAAACAGGTTTAACTATAGAGTGTTCTAATCCACAGCTAATACGGCTAAAACACAGTAGTGATACTGACCGTTTTAACCTTCAAATAACTCGAATAGTATACGTGTGGACTAAATGGAGAGTGATATCAAAGACATGACACATCAATACAAGCCAAAAACTTTGGTCCTTTTCCATCCTCCTGCACCTGTCATGGGCACATTACTACGCGTTCGGATTATAATGCATAAGGTATAACACCGATATGCAGAGCGCGGACCCATATGGACAGCATGATATGAATGAGAACCCTCACCACCCATACCATCCACCCACCTACCCAACCAAAAGAAAAGGACGACTATTCTAGTTCGACCCTATCTCATGAATTTTCTACTAACATAATCCAAGATTAAACAAGAAAATAACCATAAGAAAAGACTTCTTACTTCTTTCTCATTTAACTAATTCATTTCAAAGAATTGCATAAGTAAACAGAAAGAATTCGCCAATTCGGTATCTACAAACCTCTTCGTTGTTTCATTCGATCATTAATCTGGTCAAAATCGCGCTCTAAATGCAAAAAACTCTGCGATTCCCCTACACTTTTTCGCTTCCTAAAATCTGTCACTGATGTCTCAACTTCTTCAGCATCTGAATTCAAAGGAAAGAAAGAAAACTCCTTGCTTCTTGGACCCGGACCCTGACCCTGACCCGAGTCAACATCATCTACATTAGTCAACACTTTTTCATTACTCGAAACAAGACCCAATCTTAGAGACAAATCACACTCCACCAATTCGGGTCTAGATTCTTTCTTTGAACCACTTCCATCTTTATCATATAATTTATCGTATAACAACAATCTTTCGGGACAGCCCGTCTGAGAAGAAGAAGACGGCAAAGACTCGCGGGTCGTCTGAAAAACTGGTGTTCCGATAATTATATTGTTTGGGTTTGGGTGAGAGGTATGAAATCCCATTTGGGGCATCCGCGGTTGAAACTGGAAACCGTGGTATAACGGAAAGACCGAAGGAGGTCTATTCTCGAACGACATCATTTGTCTAGGAACATTTTGAGGATAAAAAGAGGAGCCCGGAGGGGCAGCCGCAGCCTTGAAAACGGGTCTTACGTCTTTATTAGCTTCTGAAAATGTATGTGTTTGATTCATCATATTCACACCATCTGGTCTGTTAACATTCGGTATGTTTTGAGCAGGTGGACTTGGGCCGGACTCTTGGTTTCTCGGGCTTAAGTAGCTCCGGGTGTTATTGTTTCTTTGACTTCTTGATGATCTTATAGGGACACAACCCAAATTAAGAGCAGCTGAACGTCATTTAACACAAGCTTAAATCATAATCTCGACTGCAGCTTCCAAAATGTAAAAAACTAAAAATTCAAGAATGTGCAAAATGGCGTACCTTCAACACAAGGGGGCAAGAATTCACCGGTTTCCGTTGTCTCATCTTTCCTAATTATCGTGTCAATGGCATCGTTCAACCGATCCCACAACGTTTCGGGGTCTAAGTACTCAGCCTAACAACAAAATTTAGGTTACAAAATTTTACAAAAAAACTTCAATTTCAAGACTCAAATTACACTACTGAACATAAAAATAACAAAAATTACTAAATGGGTACCTCAGAATTAGCTTTGGAATACATAATTTCCTCAGATTTAAACACAACAACAGGCAGCTTCTCTTGCCATTCTCTATTCTTCTTAGTACCAGAACCATGGTTTTCATGTACAAGTCTGATCAAACATCAAACACATGGTGTGCATTATTTCAAACCCAAAAAAAACAGTGCAAAAATCAAAACTTTAAGAGCAAAAAGTACCTAAAAATCTGTTGAATAATGGACCCTCTAATGGGCTGATGTCTATCACTATGCCAAGATCTTCTCACACATTCAAAGGGCCTCGGTCCAGGCCTCGGCATCTCGAAACAAAAATTCAAGTAAACACAAGGAACAAAATTGGGGGTTTCTTGAATTTCAAGTGAGTCTTGTTTTAAATTGAGTAATAAAGATGCAACTATCTATCAATTGGTTTAAAACCCAGAAAAAAGATTGTATTGGGTGGTGAATAATTGGATCAAAATTTGAAATTGATGAGAAACTGAGAAGGGTTTAATGGGGGCATGGTGGGTGGTGGGGGTTTCTTGAATTTCAAGTGGGTATTGTTTTAAATTGGGTAAGAAAGATGGGAATATGTATGAATTGGTTGAAAACCCAGAAGAAAGATTGTATTGGGTGGTGAATACTTGAATCAAAATTTAAAATTGGTGAGAAACTGAGGAGGGTTTAATGGGGGGGGGGGGGGGGGGGGGGGGTATTGATGAAGAAAGAGCCAAGATTGAATGTATGTGAAGGTTTTAAGAAGTGGGGAAGATGGTCAGGCATATGGAGGGCAAGATCAAAGCTTTACATATGGTTTGTCAATGTGAATGGAGGAAGGAATCTTTTATCTTTTTTGTTTTTTATTATTTTTTTATTTTATTTTGGGAGAAAAGTGACGTTTCCTTGAATTATTTTCATGAGATGTAACAATTGAAAGTGGTTCTTCAACTGATTATGGTACAATAATTGGTCCTACAATTAGTATTAACTTTACTTTTATAACCTAGTACGAAATATATTAATATAATAATTTAAATAATAAAAGTGGTAGTACTTTATATTTTGCTTAACAAAACAAGTTTTCTTTGAACCGGACATTGTGGTTAAACAAGTGGACCACCAAATTGTGGCATCATCCAAGGGTGCTATTCTTAGTTGATGAAAACCGTCATTTGAATTTTACTTGAGATAGTTTTTTTTTTTTTTTTTTTTTGCGTGTAACTTACGACTTAAAAATAAATAATTTTACTTGAGATAGCCTAGTTTATATATATATATATATATATATATATTTTCGTGTAACTTTCTACTTGAAACTAAGTTTTAATCATATAATTTAAGGCATAAATCGTAGTTGTGTGGTTACAAAAAAAAAATATCATAGTAAGAACAAAACATTCATTAATCTATTAACTCAATTATGGAGTAGTAAACATACACATCAAAACATTCATTAATCTATTAACTCAATTATTGAGTAGTAAAGATACACATATATTGACCATGACATGATATACTATTTTGTAAGCCCCACTACTATATTAATATCTTATAAATATCAAATATTCCATAAACATAATGTTGATCGCGATACCTATGTCCCTTATTTATTTGCAAATTTTTTAGACTTTGAACTTATATTTTGTAAAATACAATTACAAAGTTCACATACAATAAAGGGTAAATTACACTTTTCGTCCTTTATGTTTGTATCGAATTACAGTGGATGTCTTTTAACTTTAATAATTACAGTCACAGTCTTTTCTTTATTAAAACCATTACACTTTAGGTCCTTTGACACTAACCTGGTTAAAATTTTCAGTTAAGTCCTATCACATAAGGGTAGTTTAGTCTTTTTACCAGTTTAAATAAAATTTTTAGTTAAGACCTGTCACACCCCGATATTTTCACGTATTACCGGTGGGCCCGGTGGGGAGTATTGTGACGTAGTTGATATCATCGTAAGTCAAACAACACAATATATAAATGCACAGCGGAAGCAAAGATAGATTCATTTCAACTTTAATAAAATGTAATATTAAATATCACGAATAGTTGAAACGGATCCACAGGCGGATCAAAATAAAAGAAGATATTGTTCAACAGTTTTATTGACATCCAAGCTTGCGAGACTTATTGTGGACGCTAGAAGACAGCCAGCCTAGTACGAGTAGTACCTGCACTTAACCTTTTGGAAAATACGTCAGTTTACACTGGTAAATACAATTTAACTGACTCATTTTGAAAAGGTTTGAAAATTGATTTGAATGCACGTGGCACAAAACATTTTATAACTTGGGATAATTATGAGAATATAATCTTGTAAGTGAATTACATGTTACTTATGCGTTCAGTAGCCCGATCCGTAGACCGGGTTAAAGATTAATAGACACACCACCTTATTTGGTTAGGCACTGACGAGTGTACGCCTACACTCCGTGCTTTGGTCGTGGCCATCTCGTAAGATGATGCCAAGGATATCCGGGACATGGTCATTAACCCCCCAAATGCTTTAAGCAAACAAAACATTTCAAAACGTAGCATATCAAGGATTTAACCACTATTTGATTAAAGATTCAATGCCGGACCAAGCGGTATTTTATATACCGTACCCCAAGCCCGTATAGGGAAAATAAGTTAAAAGTATTTACCTATGTAAGTATAAATCTCAATTAGCGAGTGAAGGTAGCTTTTACTAGTTCTTCTATTCTGGAACAAAGGTTTATAATAACCTATTAGATTTCTAACGGGTCTTTATTTAAGCCTAAGCTTAGACCGGTTAGCTTTTAAGGACGATACGGTTCAAACGCACGATTAAGCGAAGACCGGATAGAATGTGATTTAGACCCGACAAGTTTGAATACTTGTATAATATGGGTATACTAAATACATTCTGGATTTTGAGACAAAGATGATAAGGTTTGACCCGTTTCGGTCAATTTATGCAAACTAGTTACATAAACCGAACGGAGCGCGAAAAGGGCGTCACGGGTAACCATAAGAGTCATATGCAAGTTCCCTGAGTTAATATGCCTTAAACATGTTGTGATATCAGTAAGGTATCTTCTATTATGCCCAAAACGGATTTAAACACAAATTATGCCTCATAAGGGCATTTTGGTCATTTAAAAGATTATAAAAGAGTTTAATTAGTAATCTGAGTTACAAGTCTGATTTATACAGTAAATACACTTAATTTAATAAGTTATAACAGTAGGGTATGACCTATATGTGTAATTTATCATTTAAAACCAAACTATGCACCTTAGGGGTATTTTGGTAATTTCACTTAGGCTTAAAAGGTCAAAACTGGAAACCTGAGTTTATAAACTTTTACTTACTGTTATTATATAAAAATATACTAAAAATATCAGTAGGCATCAATCTTATATGTTTAATATAATTTTAGTATATACAATGCGTTAAAAACGCTTAAAAAGGCGATTTGGAGCCATTTCCGGGTTTTTAAAGGAAAGCTGATATTTTTATAATTCCAAAAGGCTCAAAATATTTTATTTAACAAATAAAATCAGTAGAAAAAGGTTTGGGGTCAAATGGATTTGTAAAACTCATTTTATGGCTAAAAAGGGCAAAACCGGCATTAACCGAATTAAACTTAGAGACCTATGTTATGCTCAGCCAAAAATTAAATAAAAATCTTCAAAAATCCCAAAATATTATATTACATCAGTGGGTAAAAAGTTTGATATCAAAAAGTGGGTTTAAATAGGCTATACGCTAATTACGCCATTTAATTAATATAAAGCTTTCAATTTACGCTAATGAGCATACCTCCTAATTTAGACCTCAAACTGATGTCAAATTTTAGGTGCAAGTTTATAAATCAGTAACTAAGGTTTCTACTCTTTTACTTTTTCAAAAATCACGTTTTATAGTCAAAAGGGCATAATAGTCAACATTTAAGCATTAATCGGAAACATGCATATGAATCGGATAACTATTGGACCAAGTTGTATAATCTCAGAGAGTTATACTTATATGAAACCTGGTCCAAAATAAGCTCTAAGGCAGATCTTAAACATGCATGAACGGGTCAGAACTGAAAGTCAAAGCAGAAGTCAAATTATGCGACTTTCGGTTCCGATCCGGTTTTAAACTGAAAATTGTCGAGTTGAACATGTTGGGACATGTTCTTACATTAGTTACCATGTTATTTTAATGATCAAATAGGTTGCATGTACCCTACATTGCTAATTATGCTTAAATTTGAAAATACACATTCTGTTGACTTTTTAAAGTAAGTTTTGACTCGACAATTAACATAGTTAGAGTGGGAATCTGAAAGTACCCTTTTAAGGGTTTGTTACCCACATAAATACCTACTTATAGGTACTTTCAATTCGAGAAATGACTGAGCGGATTTCATTTAATCGCGAAGTCAAACTTAAATTACGATGGTTTGACTATAAGCTAATTAACTAAGCTAAAACGAATTAGAAAGGGTTAAGAATACTTACAAGAGTCCTAATCACGACTAGGAAGCCTAATGAATCCTTCTTGCTGACCAGAGAGCTCCAGAATTGAGAATGCAAGTGAATGTGAAATTGTTGCAACAATGGGTGTTCTTAAATATCAACTTTGATCTCACTAGATGATGCCACAAGGGTCTACAATTGTTATAAGATCCGTCCAGGTGCCCCTCTATGCATGCAAAACCATTGGTGAGGCTCTGGTATCAGATAACAGCTGTTTACAGACGAATCAGACCTGTTAACTGGCACCTGCGCATTATTTGTCCCTGGCAGGTCGTAGGCGGGCCGCGAGAGTCCCTTCGCGGGGCGCGTACAAGCGAGAAACCAGCCAAACAAGTTTTCATATATTACAATTCAGTCCTTGGTCCTTTGAAACGTGGTTTTGGCTATTTTTCTTGCACTCTTGACCCTCAAACCTGATTTTTAAGGGCCTTAGGACATCTACAAACTTGGTTAGGCCCTTGGTTAACTTTGTGCTTACCCGAAAAGTCACAAATTTCAACGTTACGCATTTAACCCTTCGTGCACGGTTTTGATCATAACTTTCTCATACGATAGCGAAACTTTATGAAATTTTTATCACATATTCTAGTGAGTATATTTTATCATTAAAAAGCTTCGGGTTTGCCAAAAGGTCACTCAGAGGTATACTTTCAACATGTTGACACATTTAGCCCCTGTAGTTTGTAATTCCTCACTTTCTTTCATTTTCTCCTTCGTATGATCCATGATTTATTCGTTTGAGATTATAAACACCATGTAGGGTTATTGTAGGGCCTATTTATCCATTGTTGACACTTTGGACCCTTATATTCACATAGTTTCACTGTTTGTCAACTTTAGTCCCTCTAAAGTACTTTTCACATATTCAAAGCTTATGACACGTGTCAATACATTATTGGACGTAAATTTTCGAGGTGTTACATCCTCACCCCCTTAAAAGAAATCTCAACCTCGAGATTTACTGAAACAATTGAGGGTATTTTTCTTTCATCGTGGATTCTACCTCCCATGTGTATTCGGGACCTCTACGGGCATCCCATTTGACCTTTACAATAGGCACATGCTTCCTTCGAAGCTTCTTTACCTGTCGATCTTCAATCGACAATGGTTTTTCCACAAATTTCAAGCTCTCATCTATATGTACATCCGTATGTGGTATGACCAGTGATTCATCAGCGAAACACTTCTTCAGATTACAGATGTGGAACACATTATGTATACTACTGAGCTCTTCAGGTAAGTTTAACTTATAGGCAACTGACCCGACACGTTCGATAACCTCGAATGGTCCTATGTATCTCGGGCTTAGCTTGCCCTTCTTACCAAATCGCATCACCCCCTTCCAGGGTGATACTTTAAGCAATACTTTGTCACCTACTTCGAAGTGAAAAGATTTACGCTTTGGATCAGCGTAGCTTTTCTGCCTATCTTGGGCAGCTTTCAAGTGATCGCGAATCTGGACAATCTTGTCCATCGTTTCAAAGACTAACTTAGGTCCTGATAATTGAACTTCTCCTACTTCCGCCCAACATATAGGGGTTCTGCATTTTCTACCATATAATGCCTCAAAAGGCGCAACCTTAATACTAGTATGGTAGCTATTATTATAGGAGAACTCGATCAATGGTAGGTGGTTATCTCAACTGCCACCTAAATCAATCACACATGCTCGAAGCATGTCTTCCAGCGTTTGGATGGTACGCTCACTCTGTCCGTCCGTCTGTGGATGGTAAGCCGTACTAAAGTTTAAGCGTGTGCCCAAAGACTGTTGGAAACTCTTCCAAAAATGAGAGGTGTATCTCGTATCTCGGTCAGAGATAATCGACACTGGTACACCATGTAGAGCTACGATCTTATCTACGTACAATTGAGCTAACATGTCGGAGCTATAAGTCTCCTTGATGGGTAAGAAATGTGCTGACTTGGTCAGTCTATCTACTATGACCCATATAGTATCGTTTCCCTTCCTTGTCTTTGGCAACTTGGTGATGAAATCCATTATCACCATCTCCCACTTCCATGTGGGAAGTTCAGGCTGTTGAAGTAAACCTGACGGCTTCTGATGCTCAGCTTTGACTTGCGCACACGTCAAGCATTTAGCTACATAAGCAGCTACAGACTTTTTCAAGCCTATCCACCAATAGTTTGCCTTTAGATCCTGGTACATCTTATCAGCTCCAGGATGAACGAAATATTTGGAATTGTGGGCTTCCTGGAGGATAACATCTCGAAGTCCTCCATAAACTGGAACCCATATTCGTCCATTCAATCTTAGCATTCCGTCCTTGTCATAGGATAACTGCTCCTCAGTTACTCCTAGTTTTTCTTCAGGATAGTTAGTTTCCAGCACAGCTTCCTTCTGTGCTGTTAACACCCTTTTGTTCAAACTATTCCTTATTTCAATGCGCTTGGCATTGATTCTTATCGGCTTCACTCTTTCTTTTCTGCTTAAGGCGTCAGCAACCACATTTGCCTTGCCTGGATGGTATTTTATCTCACAATCATAATCATTTAGAGTTTCCATCCAGCGTCGCTGTCTCATGTTCAAGTCCTTCTGATTGAACAAGTGTTGAAGGCTCTTGTGATCTGAGTAGATCACACACTTGGTTCCATATAAGTAATGCCTCCATAGTTTTAATGCAAATACAACGGCTCCCAGCTCCAAGCCGTGGGTGGTGTAGTTCTTCTCGTGCACCTTTAGCTGTCGTGAAGCGTAGGCAATAACTTTGCCCTTCTGCATGAGTACACAACCCATACCAGTGTGTGATGCATCACAATACACCACGAATTCTTCTATACCATCGGGCAATGTTAACACTGGTGCATTGCTCAACTTTTTCTTAAGAATGTCAAAGGATTCCTGCTGCTTAGGGCCCCAATAAAACTTAACCTTCTTACGTGTCAACGAAGTTAGGGGCGCAGTAATCCTTGAGAAGTTTTCGATAAAACGCCTATAATATCCTGCTAAACCCAGGAAGCTACGAATCTCAGTAGGTGTCTTTGGCTCTTGCCAATTCATAACTGCTTCTACCTTAGCGGGATCCACTTGGATACCATGCTCACTTACCACATGTCCAAGGAATTGGACTTCTCGAAGCCAAAATTCGCACTTCGAAAATTTGGCGTAGAGTTTCTCATGATGTAGAAGTTTAAGAATACAACGAAGGTGTTTCTCGTGGTCAGCTTGGCTCTTGGAGTAAATGAGAATGCCGTCAATGAAGACGATGACAAATTTATCTAAGTAAGGCTTGCAGACGCGATTCATGAGATCCATGAATGTGGCTGGTGCATTAGTGAGCCCAAAAGGCATCACTAGGAACTCGTAATGACCATAACGAGTCCTAAATGCAGTCTTGTGCACATCTTCATCCTTGACCTTCAACTGATGATAACCTGACCTCAAGTCGATCTTGGAGAAGTAGCTTGCCCCTTGCAATTGATCGAACAGATCGTCGATCCTGGGCAAAGGATACCTATTCTTGATAGTGACTTTATTAAGCTCACGGTAATCGATGCACAGACGCATCGATCCATCCTTCTTCTTGACAAACAAGATCGGCGCTCCCCAAGGAGACGAACTAGGTCTAATAAAACCTTTGGCTAGCAGATCATCTAATTGTGTCCTTAACTCCTTCATCTCCGTTGGTGCTAACCTATAAGGCGCTCTCGCTACTGGTGCTGCACCCGGGATGATGTCAATTCGGAATTCCACTTGCCTATCTGGTGGTAAACCAGGTAGTTCTTAGGGAAAAACTTCAGGATATGCTGAAATGACAGGGATGTCTTCAATCTTGGGTTTCGGCTCATCAATAGTAACTTGTGCCATATAAATGACACAACCCTTCTTTAAGCATCTAGATGCCTTGAGCATGGACACTTGCTCAGGCAATCCATGCTGGGTATCTCCCTGAATGGTAAGTGACTCACCAGAAGGAGTTTTGACTACCACTTGCTTTCTGTTGCACACAATCTGGGCTTGGTTATGCGATAACCAATCCATACCTATAACTATATCAAAACCGGCTAGCTTAAAGGGAAGTAAGGACAAAGGAAAAGAGTGATTCCTAATGGATAAAACACATCCATCTAACACAGTTGAGGCGGTTTCTATGGTTCCATCAGCTAATTCCACCTCATATTTCACACTTAAGGCTTTTACAGGCAATTTCAACAACTCACAAAACTTATTATCCACAAAAGACTTATCTGTTCCAGAATCAAACAATACTCTAGCAAAAACATCATTTACGAGAAAAGTACCTGTAATCACGTTGTCATCCTGAACAGCTTCCTTTGCGTCCATCTTGAAGACCCTTGCGTTGGTCTTTTTCCCATCCTCGGTTTTCTTGGTGTTCTTTGGGCAATTGGACTTAATGTTCCCTTTTTCATTGCAACCGTAACATGTTGCATCTTTCAGCTTTTTGCACTCCAGAGTCTTATGTTCCGAAGATCTACAAATCCCACAGGGCCTCGGCTGAGGCTGGGATTTTGACTCAAGTCGACACCTCCCAAAATGGTTCTTCTTGCAAACCTTACATTTGGGCTTATCCCCAGATTGTTGCCCGTCCTTCTTAGACCCTGACCTGACTACGTCCAAGGTAAGAGATAGAGATAGATCAGCTGCTGATCTGAAGGTTGCAGGCCTTGATGCCTTAACACTAGCTTTAATTTCTGGGGCTAAACCCCCGATGAAGCCAGCAATCCTTTTAGGTTCCGGGGTGACCAAATACGGAACCAATCGAGATAGGGTATTAAAACTGGTGAGGTACGCCTGACAATCTAGATTCTTCATCACCAATGATAAGAAGTTTGATTCGATTCTCTCGACTTCGTGCTGCGGGCAATAATTCTCCTTAATAAGAGCAACGAACTGATCCCATGACAAGTTGTAGAGTGGGATCTTTCCAGCAGCCTGAATGAGAGACTTCCACCATGCCAGTGCTTCTCCCTTGAATGATTGGGAAACATATTTCACTACGTCCCTTTCAGCACATCCGCTAATGTCTACAACCGTGTCCATTTCATCCACCCAAGTCATACAATCTATTGCTCCTTTCTCCCCGGTGAAGTCCCGGGGTTTGCAAGAAATGAAGTACTTGTAAGTACAGGACTTGGTATGTGGTTTGGCATCAAACACCATCTTTTTTGAGGGAACACTGTCGTGATTAGATGAATATCGATCATCATCCTTCTTGAGCTCATCTTTCTTAGGTTCATCTTTCTTAGAGGGCGGTTTGCTATGAGCCTCCGAGTGAACTTTTGGCTTGGAATGTGGTGCGGATCGGGTCCTACTTCGGGTCCCGCTTGATTCACTATATTGCCTTTCAATGGCTTTGGTAACAACATTTTCTACTAATGCTTGAAGCTCCGCACCAGTTACAAGTATTTTAGTGTTATCAGGGTTTTCCACTGGATGACTGTTTATTTCTTATGACTTGGCCATGTAGTTTTAATTTCTACATAAAGAAATAAGGACAAGGTCTATTTAGAAGCCTAAACAGTATTATCGTTCTTGACGATTTATTAACCATGGTTTTAATAGCCATTTTTTAGTTAATTCATTAAATATATGATTATTCAGGATTTTTTTTATCATAATCCAAAACCATAAATTAATAATAGCACATAGGCCTAGTTACGTAGACAAATTTCTAAATTATAAATTTAGATCTTATAGGATTAAAGTTTGAATAAAATAACAATCAATCCCTTTATTGGCAGGGAGTCTATAAACTACGGCTGCCTTTTGTTTTATATGACATTAGTTATATCCCGTAGGCATTATGTCACAATCAGATATATATAAAAATATAAATTTGGATAATTTATTAAAAGGGTGACATGTGTGATTTTGCGGATCACACTAGCCAAGAATGTTAACATGTTTGCAGATGTTAACAGAGATTTGAATCTTTTTAAACAGGTTCTACCATATTGGCCAGGTCTTTAATATGACATTCAAGCTAGGTTTTACCTTTTTAAGATTCTTATCATTAAAAATGGTAAGTCTACAAAATAAATGTTATTTCCATTTATTCATTTATTATATTCATGTATATAATTTAAAAATGAAAATTTGAACTAACCATACCATTAAAAATTTAAACTAGTACAAGTTTGCCCTAAACGGGACTTTTACATAAACAACATGCCCACGCAGGGGCCAAACTAACAAACAAACCCACGCAGGGGTCAAATAGAAAGACATGCCCACGCAGGGGCAGAACAGAAAAGGAAAAATATGCCAGCGCAGGGGCAGAGTACTGAAATAAATGTCCTCGCAGGGACATGATTACAACACTAAAATAAACAAACAAACAAAGGATTTAACGATCCTTCTTGCTTTTTCCCTTGATTAAATCCCCCATTTTCTTGAACATCCCTCGGTTATGCCTACGTTCTTCCCGCAATTCATGCCGTACCTCTTGTCGCACCTCATTTATCCCTTGAAGGATTTCTTGAAATTGTGGCGGTGACATCACCGGAGTCTACGGTGGTTGCTGATAATGCGGAGGTTGAGGGGGCTGCGGTTGCTGATACCCATATGATGGGTATCCATAGGTCGAGTGTCCCGTAGTCCAGAGACCTCCATAGGGACCACCCGGCTGGAGAGAGTTCGCAGCTACCCAGTAGGGATCTTCTGTAAAGTTGTAATTTGCGTGGATCGGCTGCTCGAAGGGATTGTATGCCGCCGCGCCAGTGTAAGCAGGGATTGGGTCTCCAAAACCCATTGGTGGTTGTGGCGCGACTGGCGCAGAGACTACTTCTGAGACTGGGTGTGAGGATTCTCCCATCTCTGGTTCTTCGTGAAGTGGCGAGTATCGGCTGCCACTTGAAAGTGGAGGGGTGCTGATGCGCACTCCCCCTCGCGCGGATATTCGCACGGTCGTTCTCCTTCGCCTCGGGGGCGAGGAAGGCTGAAGCTGAGGTGGTGGTGGCGGCGGAGTGACCGCGACAAGTCGGGAATCCTCGGAAGGATTCTGCTGCTGCTGTGGTTGCGGCTGGTGGTGCAGGGGAGAGTTGTGGTAACTGGGGGTAAACGCCCAGTCAATCTGTCGGAATCTCTCCTCGTAGCTGTCGGGACCATTATATGGTGATCCCATAAAAGGTGACCCATCCGATATTTCGATGGGGTGGTTCGGAGTTCCGGATGGCGGCGGTACAGGATCGGTATCCTCATCTATATCCATCGGGTTGCCACCGGAAAAGTGATCTTCGGGTCCAAGTGGGTTAAAACCCACTGGTGCTCCAAGGTAGTCGGCAGGGTTAAACTGGCCTTGAAAAACAGGCGACAGGTGTCGAAAGGTGAGTTATGTCCTTGAAGAGGTATGTAGGACTGGTGGGAGTTGTTGGGCTCATTTTCAGAATGAGGCCCGAAAGAGTGTGGAATAGAAGGGGAGGTACTCAGTGAAACTGAGCGCCTAGCAGGCTCAATGTAGGTCCTCCATGGCTCTTGAGGACCCGGGTTGTTGGGATCAGATGGTGTTCGCCGATGCGAAGGTCCGGCTTCATGATCATTTGGGGCGACATATGACCCTTTTCCTCTGCCTCTTCCCCTCATCCTTGGCGGCATTTTGTCAATCTGTCAAAAACAAACAAGTGATACAACAAGAAATATATATAAGACAAAGTTAGAAATAAGACAAAAATTTGGATAATTCCTAAGTTCTTTGTCTAGACTCGAGAATCGAGAAATGTGCAATTGTGTAACTGAGATTAAACACAAAAGGCTAGTGTTTAATTCACTCAGCGTTGGCTCTGATACCAACCTGTCACACCCCGATATTTCCACGTATTACCGGTGGGCCCGGTGGGGAGTATTGTGACGCAGTTGATATCATCGTAAGTCAAACAACACAATATATAAATGCACAGCGGGAACCAAAAATAGATTCATTTCAACTTTAATAAAATGTAATATTAAAAATCATGAATAGTTGAAACGGATCCACAGGCGGATCAAAATAAAAGAAGATATTGTTCAACAGTTTTATTGACATCCAAGCTTGCGAGACTTATTGTGGACGCTAGAAGACAGCCAGCCTAGTACGAGTAGTACCTGCACTTAACCTTTTGGAAAATACGTCAGTTTACACTGGTAAATACAATTTAACTGACTCATTTTGAAAAGGTTTGAAAATTGATTTGAATGCACGTGGCACAAAACATTTTATAACTTGGGATAATTATGAGAATATAATCTTGTAAGTGAATTACATGTTACTTATGTGTTCAGTAGCCCAATCCGTAGACCGGGTTAAAGATTAATAGACACACAACCTTATTTGGTTAGGCACTGATGAGTGTACGCCTACACTCCGTGCTTTGGTCGTGGCCATCTCGTAAGATGATGCCAAGGATATCCGGGACATGGTCATTAACCCCCCAAATGCTTTAAGCAAACAAAACATTTCAAAACGTAGCATATCAAGGATTTAACCACTATTCGATTAAAGATTCAATGCCGGACCAAGCGGTATTTTATATACCGTACCCCAAGCCCGTATAGGGAAAATAAGTTAAAAGTATTTACCTTTGTAAGTATAAATCTCAATTAGCGAGTGAAGGTAGCTTTTACTGGTTCTTCTATTCTGGAACAAAGGTTTATAATAACCTATTAGATTTCTAACGGGTCTTTATTTAAGCCTAAGCTTAGACCGGTTAGCTTTTAAGGACGATACAATTCAAACGCACGATTAAGCGAAGACCGGATAGAATGTGATTTAGACCCGACAAGTTTGAATACTTGTATAATATGGGTATACTAAATACATTCTGGATTTTGAGACAAAGATGATAAGGTTTGACCCGTTTCGGTCAATTTATGCAAACTAGTTACATAAACCGAACCGAGCGCGAAAAGGGCGTCACGGGTAACCATAAGAGTCATATGCAAGTTCCCTGAGTTAATATGCCTTAAACATGTTGTGATATCAGTAAGGTATCTTCTATTATGCCCAAAACGGATTTAAACACGAATTATGCCTCATAAGGGCATTTTGGTCATTTAAAAGATTATAAAAGTGTTTAATTAGTAATCTGAGTTACAGGTCTGATTTATACAGTAAATACACTTAATTTAATAAGTTATAACAGTAGGGTATGACCTATATGTGAAATTTATCATTTAAAACCAAACTATGCAACTTAGGGGTATTTTGGTAATTTCACTTAGGCTTAAAAGGTCAAAACTGGAAACCTGAGTTTATAAACTTTTACTTACTGTTATTATATAAAAATATACTAAAAATATCAGTAGGTATCAATCTTATATGTTTAATATAATTTTAGTATATACTATGCGTTAAAAACGCTTAAAAAGGCGATTTGGAGCCATTTTCGGGTTTTTAAAGGAAAGCTGATATTTTTATAATTCCAGAAGGCTCAAAATATTTTATTTAACAAATAAAATCAGTAGAAAAAGGTTTGGGGTCAAAAGGATTTGTAAAACTCATTTTATGGCTAAAAATGGCAAAACCGGCATTAACCGAATTAAACTTAGAGACCTATGTTATGCTCAGCCAAAAATTAAATAAAAATCTTCAAAAATCCCAAAATATTATATTACATCAGTGGGTAAAAAGTTTGATATCAAAAAGTGGGTTTAAATAGGCTATACGCTAATTACGTCATTTAATTAACACAAAGCTTTCAATTTACGCTAATGAGCATAACTCCTAATCTAAACCTCAAACTGATGTCAAATTTTAGGTGCAAGTTTATAAATCAGTAACTAAGGTTTCTACTCTTTTACTTTTTCAAAAATCATGTTTTATAGTCAAAAGGGCATAATAGTCAACATTTAAGCATTAATCGGAAACATGCATATGAATCGGATAACTATTGGACCAAGTTGTATAATCTCAGAGAGTTATACTTATATGAAACCTGGTCCAAAATAAGCTCTAAGGCAGATCTTAAACATGCATGAACGGGTCAGAACTGAAAGTCAAAGCAGAAGTCAAATTATGCGACTTTCGGTTCCGATCCGGTTTTAAACTGAAAATTGTCGAGTTGAACATGTTGGGACATGTTCTTACATTAGTTACCATGTTATTTTAATGATCAAACAGGTTGCATGTACCCTACATTGCTAATTATGCTTAAATTTGAAAATACACATTCTGTTGACTTTTTAAAGTAAGCTTTGACTCGACAATTAACATAGTTAGAGTGGGAATCTGAAAGTACCCTTTTAAGGGTTTGTTACCCACATAAATACCTACTTATAGGTACTTTCAATTCGAGAAATGACTGAGCGGATTTCATTTAATCGCGAAGTCAAACTTAAATTACGATGGTTTGACTATAAGCTAATTAACTAAGCTAAAACGAATTAGAAAGGGTTAAGAATACTTACAAGAGTCCTAATCACGACTAGGAAGCCTAATGAATCCTTCTTGCTGACCAGAGAGCTCCAGAATTGAGAATGCAAGTGAATGTGAAATTGTTGCAACAATGGGTGTTCTTAAATATCAACTTTGATCTCACTAGATGATGCCACAAGGGTCTACAATTGTTATAAGATCCGTCCAGGTGCCCCTCTATGCATGCAAAACCATTGGTGAGGCTCTGGTATCAGATAACAGCTGTTTACAGATGAATCAGACCTGTTAACTGGCACCTGCGCATTGTTTGTCGCTGGCAGGTCGTAGGCGGGCCGCGAGAGTCCCTTCGCGGGGCGCGTACAAGCGAGAAACCAGCAAAACAAGTTTTCATATATTACAATTCAGTCCTTGGTCCTTTGAAACGTGGTTTTGGCTATTTTTCTTGCACTCTTGACCCTCAAACCTGATTTTTAAGGGCCTTAGGACATCTACAAACTTGGTTAGGCCCTTGGTTAACTTTGTGCTTACCCGAAAAGTCACAAATTTCAACGTTAACGCATTTAACCCTTCGTGCACGGTTTTGATCATAACTTTCTCATACGATAGCGAAACTTTATGAAATTTTTATCACATATTCTAGTGAGTATATTTTATCGTTACAAAGCTTCGGGTTTGCCAAAAGGTCACTCAGAGGTATACTTTCAACATGTTGACACATTTAGCCCCTATAGTTTGTAATTCCTCACTTTCTTTCGTTTTCTTCTTCGTATGATCCATGATTTATTCGTTTGAGATTATAAACACCATGTAGGGTTATTGTAGGGCCTATTTATCCATTGTTGACACTTTGGACCCTTATATTCACATAGTTTCACTGTTTGTCAACTTTAGTCCCTCTAAAGTACTTTTCACATATTCAAAGCTTATGACACGTGTCAATACATTATTGGACGTAAATTTTTGAGGTGTTACAAGTCCTATCATATAAGGCCGTTACAAACCACCACCACCACCATTACCGAAGCCACTACACACCACCACCATTACCGGCGCCACTACTTCCACCTCCATTGCCGACTTTGATTTTGTTTAAAACTTGCAGATCTGAATCCACACCGCTAAACAACACCACCATTACCGAATTCGATTATGTTTATCACTTTAGATCTGAAGCCTTAATCTCCGATTTGAAGCCCTAATCTCAGCTAATTGAACCATGTGAAAGGGCTTACCTAATTGGACTCGAAAAAAGGGAAAAAGATGTAATTCAAGAAAGGGGATTAGCTAATATCATATATGAACCATGGATGGGATATTTTTCATTGAGAAAAATTTTTCTAGAGTTGTTGATTTCTCGTCCCCAATTTAATTGTCAATTCTTGAAGAAGCATTTGACTTTCTCAAATGGGATTTTGTTGACTCTGTCTTTTCAAAATTAACTTCCCATCGCTGTGGAGATTATGGATTAGGGGTATTTTGACCTCATCCTGGCCATCAGTTTTAGTCAATGGGCCCCATGACCTAATTCCAATACCAACATGGTGTCCACAAGGTGTTCTGTTGTCCCACTCATTTTTGTTAATGCCATGGAACTTGGAAGCCCACAACAGTTTCGTGTCTAGTGCTTTTTCGGTGGATATTTTTCATAGCATTGATACTCCAAATGGATGTCAATGTTATCCCACGTTATGTATACGAATGACGTGATTCTAGTAGCAGATTGATCGGCTTCCAATGTGTAACACCTCGGAATTTTATATTAAATCGTATGGTAACACATGTCCAATCAACTCTCAAATATGCCACAATGTTGGACAAGAGGGACAAATAGTGTAAAAACTATGGAAGATTGGATGTGGAGGGACTAAATATGTCAACATACCAAAGTTTTGGCCTCTGAGTGACCATTAGGACCGCAAGGCCTAAAGCCTTACGGACCGTAAGGTAAATAAAAGTTTGTATCTGGCAACCCTATACAGACCGTAAGCCATTGGGTCTTACGGACCGTAAGCATGTTTGAAAACCATGGGCGCATAAGGCTTACAGACCGTAAGCCTTAAACCCTTACGGCCCGTAAGGCATGGTGCTGGCAGTTTTTGTTTGCTGCTCAAGGCAGCCTACATTGTTGCCACCTCTGTTGCGAATTGCCACCCTTGTTCAGCTTCTTACACATCCCTAAACACCTGGAATTATCTAAGAACACTTACTAACACTTGTCTTGATCCTACATCACTCATTCAAGTATAAATCGGAGTTTTCATGCTCCATTTTTCTTTACTCATTTCACTCTTTTCTCTCTACTTACTCGTTCCTGGAGATTGCTTCTCATTAGAGGCATCCCATCTGAGTTCTTGTTCCTCCTAGAACACTTGTAAGTGTTCCTTTATAGTTCTTTTATTTTGTAGGCTAAGTAATTAGCCGAAAGTCAAACAAATTGACTTTTGCTTTGACTTTCGGTTATGACCATTACGGTCAAGCCTATGTTTGAATCAAACATGGCTACGTGATCGTAATAAGGTAGGTGATAATCCCCTATGACGACACCTCTTGAAGATCACGTTAAGTTGGTCAAATGACGGGTCAAAGTTATGTTTAAATAAAAGTCAAAACGCAGCTTTCCGGAAAACATATAAAATGAACTTATAAATATCTAAACACATATTTTTGACATTATATAAGTTGGTATAACAAATTAGAACATGTCTAAACATTTTCAACCTGTCATTTCCAGTTTATAGTCCGGTTTGCAACCGAAAGTCAAGCAGTTTGACTTCTACCTTGACTTTCGATTCTGACCCGATTTAGCTATGTTATGTAACACCACGTAAAAACATGTCCAATTATGTAAAGACACGTGTCCTAAACTCTAAATATACGAAAGTTTGAGTTTAAAGGACTAAAGTTGACAAACGATGAAAATATGTATCCGAAAGGACTAAAATTGTCAACATGCCAAACTTGTGCCTCTGAATGACCTTACACGAAGAATATGTTCTTAAACGAGTAATTATTTGGATATAAGAAGCCGATTGTGAAAATAATCGAGAGATTATAATCTATAGGGGTTAAACGTGTCAACATGTAAATTCTTACCTCTGAGTGACCTTTTAACGAACCCTAGGCTTCGTAATATTCAAATATACTCTCAAGAATAAGTGATATCAGTTTCACGAGGTTTCGAGATCGTTATGCAAGTTTTCGAGACTTTGGGTAAAAAGCGTCAATGTTTAGAAACTTATGATATCGGTAATCGTTTAACAAAACCGGGCCTAACGGAGTTTGGTTATACTCCCATGACCCTTTAGAAACTAACTACAAAGGTTAAAAGTGCCAAAATGAAGTTAAATAAAGTTACGAAAGACTGGGGACTGAAACTGCCAAAGCTGAAACAATTTTTACCTGAAAACAAGGTTGTCGCGGCCCGCAAAGACTCCCCTTGAGTCCTACGCGGCCCGCGAGAGACGCCCAGTTCTGCAAAATGTTGACAGCTACTGGTTGCAGCCTGTTCCACCGCCTTAAACCCTCCAAATTCGATTCCAGGAGCTGGTTGACGGTTTTAGAATACCACTAGGACACCTGGGGTGATCCTAAACACTCCCTTGACACCTGCTATGATCTTGATTCATGGCATTCACCTATAAAAGGGCCTTTATGTTGAACATTTCATTAGCTCATAACACTTGAATCTTATCTACTCTCTCATCTGGTGGTTCCTGATAAAAAAAAAAGGAGTTTTTTCTTGTAGAAAAGATTGCTAGGACCCTTTGTAAGTGACTTAGCCCCCTCTTTATTTCAGTTTTTAATTTAAAAACCAAAAAGTCAAAGTTATCGTAATCTGACTTTGACCTTCGGTTTAAACCCAATTGGTCCAGCCACTGTTCGAGATGAATGTGGTTATGTGACCATAATTAGGTAGGCGATTAACCCTTAAAATGGCACATCCTAATTATTTCGTTTGCTTAGTTAATTGTCGGGTCAAACTATTTAGTTAAAAAGTCAAACTTGACAGAATTATAAATAATAATTAAGACTAATAATACAGAGGTTATAAATTATATTTTAACACTCTAATAACTTAGTAATTATTATTAGAACATGTTCAAATAGGTTCAACCCGACAATTCTGAGTTTAGGGTCGGTTCGCAACCGAAAGTCGCAAAAGCTTGACTTTTGCTTTGACTTTCAGTTCTGACCTGATTGAGCTTAATTCTCCCATGTTTTAAGCTTCCATTAGGACCATATTATGTCGTAGTATATGTTAGGGGTGGATTTCTAAATGACCCGTGATCCTCAAATATTATCCTGTTTGGTGATCCTTACTTCTGTGTCAGTTAGTGATCCTCTGGAGTGCTTCAGGATCAGGATCATGGATCATCCTAAGGATCCTTATACTAATGATTGTCTGTTTTGAATTCGTAACTGTTTTGCAGGAATATCAATTGGGACTTGGTCTTGGCGATATTTCTGGAGAATATACTAAATCTATTCCGCACGTGCTTGGTCAGAAATGGACGTTGTGGAGTCGTGGAGGACTTGCACCATTTGCGGATAGTTTGTTACTTAGATTTTTACTAGATTTAAATGGGGTAGCGAGCTAATTAGACAATACTTATGCTATTTTTGGCTACACACACTCTGAAAACCGCTTACACCAGCTCTCGTTCATTCACTTAGCAATTTCGTACACTTTTTACACAGAACACTATAGTGATCCTTGTATTTAGCTCGCTATCATCCGAAGTTGTAACACATTATTTGTTTAATTTGAGTTGGTGATTGGTAGTTTCCATCACCCGGGTTTTTTTTGTGCCGGAGATCAACTCTTGATCAAGGGCTTTTTCCCCGTATAAACCTTGTGTCACTTGTTATTTATTTTTCATAGTGATCCTTATTGCTATAAACCAATTCAAGCATCATACCCCGTAACAGAGAGTTTGGTTGCATTATCCTCATCAGATTTTTTGACCAAAACAGTTTGGCGCCCACCGTGGGGCAAGTGGTGCTTCATTTCTAAGAAATTCTCATCTTTGTGATCATTCCGGTTCATTGCATACGAGCAGATGGCTTCATCATCAAAGAATATCTCCAGTGCGATGTCTGCAGTCAATTCATCCCAGGGCATTCCACCTTTGCCTCCACCACCTTCTGGACCTCAGAAAAATGCCGAGAAGAAACCAACTCCCATTTTCTCAAAACCTCCAACTTCTTCTGCTTCTTATACTCCTACTACTAGTGACTTGTTTACTCTGATTTTGCAGATGAAGGAGAATATCCAGCAGCAGGACAAGACCAATGAAAGAATCCTTAGAGAAATTGGAGACATCAAGAAACAAAAGAGATCGACAGAGGATCATTCCCCACTAATGCCCAGATCTTTGAATTTTGATACTCCGGTTATAACTTCTCAGCCTTCACTGGTTCCAGACGTTCAATATGTTGGAGGACCAAAAGGAGTGCATTACGGGTCATCAGAAATGACTCAGGCTTCAGGGTTACACTTTCAACCATCAGGATCCCATCCTCAGCATATAGGATCCTTTGCAAGCTCAGGAGGATACTCGGGAGCGCAGCAGATTCAAGGGTACTGGCCATTTCAAGGATCCTCCCAGGTTCAAGGATCCTCCTATGTTCAAGGATCCTCCCAGGTTCAAGGATCCTCCTATGTTCAAGGATCCTCCCAGGTTCAAGGATCCTCACAGGTTCAAGGATCCTCCCAAGTTCAAGGATCCTCCTATGTTCCAGGATCCTCCCAGGTCCAAGGATACTCACAGTTTCAAGGATCCTTCCAGATTCCAGGATCCTTAAGAAGTTTGCAATCAGGAAGTTCCGACATCCATCAAGGAGATTTCATTCCAATGCAAACCATTGCTTCTACTGGTCCATCGGCCATTCCAGAGCCCCAACAATATGGATTAACATCCACTTTTCCTAATTTGAATCCAATGGGAGGTAACACTTTTAATAATTCTTATACTACTAACCATGGCCTTATGCAGGATCCAGGTATCAATCATGCCATGGCCAGAGAATTGCAAAAGTTAAAGGATATGATATCAAGTGTCCCAGGAGTGGTCAAGCCTATCCCAGAAATTGCGGATGGGAGCCACAAGATATCTCGTTTTGCACCACCAATCTGTGATGCTGAGATACCCAAGAGGTTCCATGTACCTACCATGAAGTTATATGATGGTTCAACGGATCCTGAGGAACACATAGCTCAATACAGGGAAAGGATGGAGATCAATCCCATCCCAGAAAGGTTAAAGGAAGCATGTCTGTGCAAGGGATTTGGATCCACTCTTACTGGATCGGCTCTTAAATGGCTGCTAAGTCTTCCCCCTACTCTATTACCTCATTTGCTAATCTAGTTAATCTATTTAATAATCAGTTTTCTTGTAGTAGAAAATTTGTGCGTTTAACTAGTGATCTATATAGGATAACCCAGGGTCATAATGAATCATTAAGGGATTATATCACTAAATTTAGTAAAGAATCCTTAGATATTCCTAACTTGGATATAGCTACGGCTGTTGAAGCCTTTAAAATGGGATTGCTTAGGGATTCGTTATTCTATGATGATCTTGTTATGACACCATGCAGGAACCTAGATGAGGTAAGAACCCGGGCCCTTAGGTTCATCCGGCTAGAGGATGACAAAAGGATCCAGGAGAGGTTAGCAGGATCCTCAAAGCAAGAGAAGCAAGGATCCTCATTCAGGAACAACAAGTTCAGATCTTATAATAAGTCCGATAACCAGAATGTGCATGCTGTTGAACAAGAAGAGGATGATGAGGATTATCCTCCAATCTCTGAATATTGTTTTTCTGTTGATAACAATGAACTAATTCTTGCGATGCAGAATTTAGGTGATAAAGCTAGATGGCCCAGAAAAAAATGATAGACCAGCTGCAACTAAAGATAAGTCAAAGTGGTGTGCATACCATGAAGATTTTGGGCATCTCACAGAAGAATGCATCGTATTGAGAAAAGAAATTGGATACTTGTTGAGCAAGGGGCACTTGAAAGAATTATTGGGGAGAAAGAAGTCAAGAACTCAGGATCCTGAAAGGATCCCAGAGAAAGCTCCAGCCCCTCCAGCAGATGCACAAATTATAAACTTTATATCTGGAGGATCAGACATTTGTGGAACATCTTTCTCTGCAGCCAAAAGACATGCGAAGGAAACCAAGATGGATAATGGAGACAGACCCATTCGAACATCCAGTGTCTCCAAAGGAAAAGTTATAACTTTTGATGAGGATGATCGTGTTGACATCCAGGATCCTCATCATGATGGTTTGGTTATCACTCTTTTTATTTCTAACCATTTTGTTCGCAGGATCCTTATAGATGGAGGGAGCTCTGTGAACATTATCCAGCTTGATGTTCTCAAGAAGATGAACATCCCTGAATCCGACATCATACCAAGATCCTCTGTGCTCGTGGGATTCAGTGGCGAGACTAAGAATACTCTGGGGGACATTAAACTCCCAATCTATATCGAAGGCCTACATTCTTACCAAAAGTTTTGTGTTATTGACTGTTTATCTTGTTGTAATGTGATCCTTGGCAGGCCTTGGATACACGATATGAAGGCAGTCCCATCCACTTATCATCAATATGTGAAGCTTCCTAGCCCTTGGGGAATAGTGAAAATTGATAGTGATCAGCAAGAGGCTAAGAACTGCTACACCTCATCAATGAAACCAGCATCAAAGTCTAGGGAGCAATAGCAATCAAAGTGTCCTCCAAGGGATGTCTTAGAGGCAAGAGAACAGGATATAGTAGAAATACTTATGGATCCTGATGATCCTGAATCTATAGTTTATATAGGATCAGGGATCCTTGGCGAAATGAAGGAAGACCTCATATCCTTCCTCAAAAGGAGAAAGACTACCTTTGCATGGAAACACGAAGACATGACAGGCATATCTAAAGATGTAATCACTCACAAACTTGGCATCGATAGGTCCTTCAAACCAATCCATCAAAGGAGAAGGAAATTTGCACCAGAAAGAAATGACATTATCCAGGAGGAGGTAGAGAAATTACTCCGAGCAGGTATGATTAGAGAGGTCAAGTATCCAAGATGGTTGGCCAATGTGGTTGTTGTTCAAAAGAAAAACGGAAAGTGGAGGGTATGTGTCGATTTTACCGATTTAAATAAGGCATGTCCCAGGATCCTTTCCCATTACCCCACATTGACTCCATGGTGGATGCAACTACGGGTCATGAACTGTTAACTTTTATGGATGCTTCATCTGGATTTCAACAAATTCAAATGGAACCATCCGATCAAGAGGATACAGCCTTCATGACTCCAACTGGTATATACTGCTATATTGCTATGCCATTCGGACTAAGAAATGCAGGTGCAACTTATCAAAGGCTAGTGAATATGATGTTCAAGGATCAGATTGGACAAACTATGGAGGTTTACATAGACGATATGGTGGTAAAATCAATAAAGGCTGAGGATCACCTAAGAGACTTGGAGGAAGCATTCAATATCCTTGATAAATACAATATGAAGCTTAATCCTTCAAAATGTCACTTTGGTGTTAAAGCAGGTAAATTCTTAGGATATATGGTGACAAAGAGAGGCATTGAAGCCAGTCCAGAAAAAATCAAAGCAATAGTGAACATCAAGTCCCCTACCAATGCTAAGGATGTTCAGAGATTAACAGGCAGGATTGCAGCTTTAAACAGATTCATATCCAAATCCTCAGAAAAGTGCAAGGAATTTTATGATATCCTAAGAAAGAACAAGAAATTCGAGTGGACTGAGAAGCATGAAAGTGCCTTAAGAGCTCTTAAGGATTACCTATCCTCGGCCCCGGCTTTGATGAAACCAGAAAAAGGAGAGGTGTTATCCTTATATCTTGCGTGTAGGATCGTGTTTCGACCCAACATTGTAGGATCGTGTTTCGACCCAAACGAGTCGTTCGGAAGAGCTCTCGTACGTTTCAGAGGCGGAAACTAAGAAACGAACTAGAAAACAGCTTGAAATACACTTTAACTCTCTTTGTATATTCAAATAACAGTGTTTACAATCAGAGAATAAACCGGCAGCACCTCGGTATCACTTGGCTATCAATGTTCTGTCCACTTGAAATGACAACATAACACACATATTTATAGGGCTTACTTGATCGCTTGAAATGACATATGTATGGTTCAAGCGAACAAGCTCAAGCGACCAAACAATAATATTCAATTCAAGCGAACAGACTTTTGTACAATTCTGTTATATGCATTCTTATATAAATGATGATGTCACACATATGATGTCATCAATGATGTCATATATGTGATGTCATCATTCTTGACTATGACTTCATACTCGAACCGAACCGCAACACGTCCAAGACTCGATATAAGACGAAGACGACAGATGTATGCACCAACAGACTCCCCCTCAGATGTTGACGAGTCTTAAGTGTCGAGTCTTCTCAATCTTCAGTCTTTATCAATCTTTGAGCTTCCTTCAGGATCTCTATCTGGATCTATCCTATCTCCAATTCTCTTTCAAGATCTCTGGCTCCTAGCTCTTGCATCTTCAGACTCTCTTTCTCTAACAGACTCCCCATCAACTTGTGCTGGGATTGTAATCTGGCTTTCACAGGTTCAGGTATCGCAACCTGGCTCACCTGCATATTCTCTACCCAAAAGTAAGTTTCATAAAAGATAAGATATAACAAATTTAGAAACTTTGCTAATCTCTTGAAGACACAACCCTAAATAGAAAGATTTATCATGACAATTTCTGATGAACCACTTGAATATATATCGTTTTCATTTCACACATCTTCAAACACACTTTCCCAAACCTGTTCGTCATGTTCAGCACTTGGAATTTTGAAAATCAGCTTTTCAACATCAGTTGTCTAAAATCTTTTTGAATTTTTCAAAATATATGCTAAAACACACCGAAAATCTTTTTGGATTTTTGATATAACAGAAATGAAATGCAGAAAAGAAATATTTACATACAATATTTTTGTGAGTTTGCGTAAGAGGATCATATAAGTTTTTGAGACAAATCACCAACACCGTTAAGCTTTAAACATTTTAAGTTCTAAACGATTCACTTAGATTGTCAGTATACTGATCCACTTAAATTTTCACACAAAGTTCAATTGTTTCGAGATACGAGATTAATGTCTTAGAACTTAAACATCTACATGTGTCCCACCTCAGTATATACTCCCGTATCCAGACCCCAGTATTCAGTCTTACAGGTGAATATACCTAGATGATATCTGTAAGGGATTAATTGCGAGGGCCGTGAGAGCTCAGGTTGATCTTTCGATACGCAGAGAGATGACGGCTTCGACTTTTGGTGAGTCCCCTTTAGAGGATCTTTTGAATTACAACAGCAATGACTATCAATTTTATTGTTTCATCAATTTGCTGAGGGCTGCGCTATTTTTCAAGCATGCGGAAAGTATTCTCCGGGGACTAGGCCATTGCTTCCGCAAAATCAGAAGTCCCGGGATAATACCCCAGATATCACTAAGCATAAAGACCTAGTATCTGAGAATACGGGACCCTTCAAACAAGATTTCAGGGGTTACCTATATATCCTGGAGGTGTTCCCCACGTAGACGCAAGTAAATTTTATGTTTATATCTCGTCACAATTTACTAAATGTGTAAAAACCTACTGACACATCCACAGTGAGATTGTTTATCACTATTTAACTTTTCATTTCTTTAGCATGCTGTGATCGTCCACTGATGTACTATCATTTCCTCTTTTGTACAACAAAACTCATTTTTTGATTTTATCATGTTTTTGGCTTTTTCAAATTTCTAATGTTTTTGGATTTTCTGAAAATTTTTACTCCCCCTAAAATGCAAACACATTTTAGGAAATTTGAAAACAAACTATACAATAAAATGACAACTGATATCAAATCACTTCAAATCGCCATCCACTTGGCATAAACAATCAGAACCCCCCTCACAACAAACTATTTTCCCATTGTGATTTCAAAACACTTAAGTTTGTTTTAATCAAATGGTTTTTCCGGAAAATTAATTTGATTGATATCACTTGTAAAAATTAGGGGTTTATCACTTTGTTCATCAAATACCATTTGTAAGTATGGTCCAATCAAGTTCAACTTAATGACCTTGATTAACCATTTGTCAATGAAAATCTCTTTCAATCACTTACAAATTTACTCATCAACTATAACCACTTGTGAATCAAAATATAACAATTTAAATATACCACCTGTACTTTACCAACTGTACCACTTGTAGAATCAATTGCTAAGAAAGATGCCGATACCTGCTCCACTCTTACCAACCTGGGAGCTCCGACAAGTCAGGAATTTATGGTGAAAATGCTGTCACCCAAGCCTGACCAGCCTTGGGTGATTTTGGTTGCAAACATCTGTCCCACCAACATTTTGATTTGTAAAACTCTTTAGCATCCTTCACTTTCCTGTCAACCATCTTTCCAAAAATATGTTTAACATTTCCATTAAAAACCTTCTCAACATCAAATTCTCCCTTATCAGCGAAGAATTGATTTGAGATCTCTACCTTTCCCACTTTCTTCATCAAGTTTTCCTTTGACAATGGAGGAAAATTCTCATCGTTCACATCTGGAACGGAATTCACAACCTTTTTATCAACCAAAGACTCCTCTGATTTTATGGAATCAGATTCATTGTCAGAATTACCCTCAGATTTAACCACCCACTTTTGTTTACTCAAATCACCTCTTCTTTTGTAAAACCTTTTTGAACTTTCTCCTTCCTCAGAAGTAGAATTTTCAAACTTTTTAACATTTTTCACAGATTGTTCTTTTTTATCAACACAAGTCTTTCTCAAACCAGAGTTAGAAGAAACTTCCTGTTTTTGGTAGTTGGCCTTGGGGCAATTCCAAGCTATATGTCCAACTTCTTGGCATTTGAAACAGGTTCTTCTGTCAACTCTTGAAGCAAACTTTCTCACATTCTTCTTTACTTCAGCAAGAAACTCTTGATTCGACTGCTTCCAGAACGGTTTCTTCTGTTCATCCTCTGAACTTCCTCCTGAAACAAATTTTGTTTTTGGTTTATAAGTTTTCTGATTTTTATAATTTTCTGAAGAATTGAAACCTAATCCATTCTTTTTGTAATTACGGTTATGGTTTGGTTTCTTTTGATAACCTGAACCAGAACTGTAACCCTTTTTCTTGTTCAATCTCTGTTGAACTCTTGAAGTGTACTTTTTAGGTTTTTCAGCAAGATTTAAATCTTTTATTTCAGAAATATTAATTTCTGTTAATTTGAAAACCTGTTTGATCATTTCAGTTTTAACACTTCTTATTGGAAATTCCTTATCAGAATATAATTTGTCTGAATCAAACAAAGTATATGCCACTTTGATTAATCCGTCATTCAAATTAGATTTTGATAATAGGAATTCTCTATTGTAAACTCTGTTAACCGAACTTGGACTCTTTTCTGACGAACTCGGACTTTCAGACTTAGACTCCGACTTTAACTCTTCATCCGTATCTAACACCTGATCGTCAACTTTCTTTACTAACTCAGACTCGTGATCAGTGTCAGACGCTGTGAATGTAACATCAATATTGTCTGGTAATTCATCAATGATTTCAGACTTTAACTTGATGTTGACTGCCTTTTTTAGACGCTCCTCATTAGGATTCCTTGGAGAATAGGTTTCATGGATCGGGGGCGGACATCTGTTATACTTGACACTTGGTTTCTTACCAGTATCAGTATCTTCAGTCTTTTATCCATGAAAGCTTCTAGACTTGCAACAGTAGGATAAACACGATCAATCAAGTAATCACATGTAGTGTAACTCAACAGTAATCGTTTAAACCTTTCACTCTCAATCTTCTCAAGTTCCACTTCTTTCTTTAACTGTGCACAATCTTCAATATACTCATTGATGACGCTTTGTTTTGTCATTAACGTTCCACTCATTTTCTCCATTGCTTTTTCAATTTCAGAATTTGTTTTCTTCAAACTGTCAACTGTTCTGTTTAGCACATCATATGATTCTTTAATGTACTTCACATCAGACAGTAAGTCTTCTTTAATCTTCTCTAATTCAGCAATCTTCATATCTTTCTCCTCACAAACTTGACAATGCTCTTCACATTTCAAACACGGTTTAACTATCTCAACTATCTTTTCTACCTCTACAATTTTCTCAACTTCGACTAGTTTTTCAACTTCAACTAGTTTTTCAACTTCAACAATCTTTTCGACAATCTTTTCTACTTCGACAATTTTTTCAATTTCAACAATCTTTTCGACCTCAACAATCTTATCAACAACTTTCTCTACTTCGACAATTTCTTCTCCTGTTTCTGTCTTTTCAGCAGCTTGCATTTTTTATGCTTCCAGTTCTTTCCTCAATCTTGCCATCTTCTTCTGGTACAACATCTCCATTTTATCTGCAAAAAACAAATTAAAACTGGTTAGATCAATGCCTTTTCTAGCTTTGTTGAGATGTTCTTCTTCATCATCAGTATCCACATCGCTTCCAAGATCAGGAAATATCGGGATTCTTTTCTCACTAGCCTCTTCATCTAGTATTCTAGCAACAAAGCCTGAATCAGATGGAATGTATTTGTCCCAACTAAATCCCTCTGCAACTTTTTCATCATCTTGATGAATCAGTAAAGCTTTCTTCTTTCCATCATTAGTAGCATGAGCATGTGTAATTTGAGGTTGTTGAGTAGTCTGATGGAAAATTGATTTCTGATAATAATTGTTTCTATCTTGATTCCCGGTAGCTTCTTTACTTTTGCACTCTCGTTTAAAATGACCTCTTCCTTTACAACGGAAACAGGTAACCTTTGATTTATCAAATCCCAATGGAGAGGTAGCCATTCCTCGAAATTCATCCCTACCAGTAATCTCTTGAAACTTCTCAGCTCTTCTCCAAGCACTTGCTAAGCACCATTTGATATCCATCACTTCAAGTTCTTCAGCATCAATTTGGTTGTAATCTTCTTTGGTAAGCATCGGATTGCCAATTTTCCCATCGATCAAACTTTCGTAAGATTCTAACATAGTAACCAGTGATGCCATGTGCTGCTTGGCAACTTCTGGAGATAAATTCTGACCATTTTGAATGTTTAAGGTAACATTGCACTGAAAGTTTGTTGAGTTTTGTCGTTGAGAACTTGATGTTGTGCTATTTGGATCAAAGCTTGAGAATGATGAAGATCCACCACTTTGAGTCACATTACTACTCTTTGTTCCAGATGAACTATCAGCACTATAACCAGTTTGAATCTTTGGACTAGGACTGGGAGTAGCCTCAAACTTGTTCCCTCTGTAATACAAACTGACATCTTGTTTGGCATTTGGATTCGTCATTATAGCAGTCTTTTGAATATCCAGCTCTTGTTCCTCAATCTTCTGGATAAACTGTGCCAAGTTCATACTTTCAGTCTTCCTCATGAGTTTCACAATCATCAGATAAGTTCCCCACTTCTGTTGGGGTAATGCCTCTGCTAACTTATCAACCCACTCATCGTCATCTTTCTGAATATCTAATCTTTTCATTTCTAGAACCAGATGAGAGTATCTATCTATTGTTTCCTTTGTGGTTTCATGATCAAATGCAGTAAATATGTCAAACGACTTCTTCAATAAGGCCTTTTTGTTTTTGATCATATCAGCACTCCCTCGGAATTTCTGAAGTAAAGCTTCCCAGATTGATCTAGCAGTTCCATTATGTTGAAGTAAGACAAAGATGTCTTCTTTAACTGCTTGCTGTAAAATACTGATCATCATCTTCTCACTAGTGTATTTCAACTTATCAGCTTCAGTAAAATCATTGAAACCCTTTTCCAACCCACGTTCATTCTTTGGTTTCTCGTAATCTTTCAGTAAAGAACACCAAGCATCGAATCTGTAAGCCTGAATCCAATTCTCAAAACGGTTTTTCCAACTCTGAAAATCTTCGATATACATCAACTTTGGTGGTTTCTGATGCGTTCCCGTTTCATTCTCACTGTATAAATTCTCAGCAGCAGTGACAGGTGCAACCGGTGTCGCAAAGGCATTGTAGAATTCCTCGTCCATGTCTTTGGTAATCAGGAGATACTTCGGGAAACACCTTGTAATTACCTTTACAATTCAAACAAACAAAACAACAATCAGTTTAAACTAAACGAGTAAATGTGAACATGTGTAATTGTTGAATCGATCTAGAACTTGTGTCGAAAATTCGCGGACTGAACGTTGACAAACTGTGCGGACTGCTCTGACTCGAATCGAATTCAAACAACTTGACCCTTTGAAACCTTTGAACTCGAAATTGACCCTTTCACGCAACTAGACCACATTAAACGACCTGAGTAATATGTAAACAGACTGAACTGTCTTTTGTAAGAGCTGTCAAACACCAAAACTCAAATCACGCGACCTGGACCTTTTGATACGAATTAACTGATTTTTGATCGACCTGTGTTGATATCACCCGAACTCGGTACAAGTTCAAAACACTAAACAGTTATAAAAATGATAACATGCAAATTTTAATACACATTTTTCAAACAATCAACACTATGAATCAATATGATGTGCATGTCTTCATTATTGACAACAATGATGGTTAATTCAGATGTGAGGTGTGATTATCAATTCACATGTAAGAATCTATTTTCTGATTAGACCTACAAAACCACTAAGTTGACAACTTCACATGAACACACAACTTGAACTCATGCAATTGTCATTTAATATCCAATGATGTTAGGTGAATAATCTCGAGTTACAAGATATACTGATGACAACAACTTTTACAATGAATCAATTTACTGAACTGACCACTATGTTTCATCACATGAATTGGATAACTTCTTGCCGACAACTCTGATATCTAAGCACTTGGACCGAGACTATTCACATGTAACCTTGAACAATACAATTTTCAACAACTTTGTTTAGTATTACACACAACTCAATGCACTTTATCAATTACCAATACCTTTATCAATTTCACATGCAAAGTCTAAAGAGCTGACACCTTTTTAATTTGTTCAACACAAACTGATAACATCACATGCACTGACACAAGACACTTTAATTCTTTTTCAATTACCAATGATCTGATATCCTCGTTTTACGTTTTCACACAACTCGATACATCTTTCAAGCGATTAAGCAGTGTATTTTTCAAGCGATCAGACGTTGTTTTTACAAGCGACCAGTCAATTTCAAGCTGACAGTCAGTTTCAAGCGAACAAGGTTGATTTTTTCAAGCTACCAGTCAATTTCAAGCGATCAAGCAGATGACATCAGCATATCAAACAAAATTTCAAGCGATCAGATGATTTTAACTCGTTTTTAAGTTGATTTTAGTGCTGAAACTTTCCAGGATTCGTTAAATCATGATTACGCACCAGATGTGAAAGTTTGAGCCGATTTTAACCGTAAAAAATTTTTAATTTTGTGAAAGAAGGTGTAGAAAACAGATTTTCAAGCTGAATATGGCAAGAACTCCTCGTCCTGAGCTCTGATACCAATTGTAGGATCGTGTTTCGACCCAAACGAGTCGTTCGGAAGAGCTCTCGTACGTTTCAGAGGCGGAAACTAAGAAACGAACTAGAAAACAGCTTGAAATACACTTTAACTCTCTTTGTATATTCAAATAACAGTGTTTACAATCAGAGAATAAACCGGCAGCACCTCGGTATCACTTGGCTATCAATGTTCTGTCCGCTTGAAATGACAACATAACACACATATTTATAGGGCTTACTTGATCGCTTGAAATGACATATGTATGGTTCAAGCGAACAAGCTCAAGCGACCAAACAATAATATTCAATTCAAGCGAACAGACTTTTGTACAATTCTGTTATATGCATTCTTATATAAATGATGATGTCACACATATGATGTCATCAATGATGTCATATATGTGATGTCATCATTCTTGACTATGACTTCATACTCGAACCGAACCGCAACACGTCCAAGACTCGATATAAGACGAAGACGACAGATGTATGCACCAACATTGCGGTATTCTCAAAAGCAGTAAGTGCCGTCCTTGTTAAGGATCACGAAGGTACACAACATCCTGTCTATTATGTAAGTAAGAGTTTACTTGATGCTGAATCCAGGTATTCACACTTAGAAAAACTTATCCTTGCATTAATTATGGCATCCACCAAATTAAGACATTATTTTGAAACTCATGTTATTATCGTTAAAACTAATTTTCCAATCAAGAATATCCTCAGGAAACCTGAAATGTCAGGAAGGATGGCTAAGTGGGCAGTGAAGCTTAGTGCATATGATATAAGATATGAGCCCAGGACAGCCATTAAATCCCAAGCATTAGCTGACTTTGTGGCAGATTTCAGTAGCGATTTGCAAAAGGAAGCTGAATTAGAAGTCCAGCAGCTAGAAGAGACCAAGGATCCTTGGATACTCTACACTGATGGATCCTCAAACATCAAGGGAACAGGGCTTGGAATACTACTAAAATCTCCACAGGGGGACATAATACCCCACTCTATAGCTTATGAGTTCCAAACCACTAACAATGAGGCTGAATACGAAGCCTTGATAGCTGGTTTGCAAATTGCTAAGCATATGAGGATCAGGTATCTTGAGGTACATGTAGATTCTTTGTTAATCACTAATCACTTTAATGGATCCTATGCTGTTAAAGGTGAAAAGCTAATCAAATATCTGGAGTTAGTCAAAGAACTGGCACTCTCTTTTGTATCCTTTAGTTTGACACAGGTACCAAGGGAAGAGAATGCAGAGGCAAATGCACTAGCCAATTTAGGATCATCCTTGAAGATCCCGGAGGATATCAAGATCCCTATTATCCATATCCTGACCCCGACTATCGAGGATCATGTGACTATGGAGATAGGAGAGGATTCTGCAATCACCCCTAGCGATGATAATCAATCCCATTCAGGATCATGGATCCTCCCAATCATGAGATACTTACAACATGGAGAGATTCCTACAGGAGAAAACCCTAGGGCTTTCAAAATTAAGGTATCTCAATTCACAATTTTAAATAATATGTTGTATAGACGATCTCTTGCAGGACCATACTTAAGATGCATTGAGGATCCTGAAATCCAAGAAGTTTTAAAAGACTTCCATGAAGGAGATTGTGGAAACTACACTGGGGGCAGGGTGTTATTCTCAAGGATCCTGAGGACAGGATATTACTGGCCAACCATGAAGAGAGATGCTGTGGAGTATGCTAAGAGATGTGATCCTTTTCAGAGACACAACAATATCCTTCATCAACCAGCTGAAGTTTTGCATCCTATATCCTCCTCTTGGCCATTTATGAGATGGGGTATGGATATAGTTGGTAAGCTCCCTAAGGCACCTGGTGGAAAAGTATTCATGCTTGCTATGACTGATTACTTCTCCAAGTGGATAGAGGCTGAAGCTTTTGCCAAAGTCAGAGAAAAGGAAGTTATATCCTTTATTAAAAGAAATATTATAACTAGATTCGGTATTCCTTCTGAAATTATATGTGATAATGGTTCCCAATTCATTGGGGGCAGAACCACTAACTTTTGTGACAGCTGGGGGATTAAGATGATAACATCAACACCAGTCCACCCATAAGCTAATGGTCAGGCAGAATCCTCCAATAAGATCATCATCAACAATTTGAAGAAGAAGCTTGGATCCAAGAAAGGGAAATGGGCAGAAGAATTACCTTATGTGCTTTGGGCTGATAGGACAACTCCTAAGAATGCTACAGGCAAACTCCATTCTCTTTGGTATTTGGGGCAGAATCAGTGATCCCTACAGAAATGGTGGTTCCAACTGCTAGAACCGGTGTTCGTGATCCTGAGGAAAATGATGAGAACTTGGTTCAAGACCTGGATACCATAGAAGAAATCAGAGATTTTGCAAGGATAAGGATGGCCAGTTATCAGCAAAGAATGGCCGGTGCCTACAACAAAAATGTTAGAATCAGGAAATTCCAAGTTGGTGATATGGTACTAAGGAAAGCATTTCAGAATACCACCAATCCTGCTGATGGAAAGTTGGCACCAAAATGGGAAGGCCATTACTTGATTGAAGCTGAGGCAGGAAAGGGGGCATATCGATTGCTAACAATGGAAGGTGACTTACTACCAAGAGCTTGGAATGCTGTCCATTTGAAGAGATATTTCATGTGATAAGGATCCATGATCGTCACATGATAAACATCCTTAAAGGATCCTTAAAGCACAGATGATCCTCATTTTTGGTAACATTCTAATCTTAAACTATTTCATTTCCTTACTTTCTCACATAAGGATAAGGATCTTGCATCCTTTATCCCCATTTCATGAGATTTTGAGTTTTGAAGGTTCAGGTACTCTTAGCAAAAGCATGATTATCCACACAAGCAACCAGTTACTTGGGTTTGACCCCAGTTATCCTTGGGTTTGACCCCAGTTCCGCCAGTAGCGCACGATGATCCTGTTATAGTTCATGGCAGTGGGACCAGTACTCGTTTTAGGGGCTGATAATTCCATTGTACTGGCTATACCTAGGATCCTACGTATAATGGTAGACGTACCATACATCCGTTCTTAAGGTTTCTAGCGTTTTCACGTTAGCCAATGTTTTGGCATTTTCATGCCACTAAGTTTGGATAGTCGCCAGCTAGGGCCATACTCCAGTTAACATATGATCCTTGGGCTTGTCCCCAGTTATCCTTTGGGCTTGTCCCCAGTTGTCCTTTGGGCTTGTCCCCAGTTGCTAACCTTTATCTTATAATGGCTTAGTCCCAAGTTATGTTTTATTTCAGGTTTTCGAAGTTAAACAACCAAGGATCCTTGATCCTTACCTTTTACTAAGGTTTGTTCTGTGATTATCCTGGTTATAATAAAATTAAGAGTTAGGATCCTAACTTGGATCCTCAGGTATGATCCTTAACTATTTTGATTTTATTCATTGATTATTTGAATAACCCTAATACTTTGACAACTGAACTCATGATCCTTAAAATATACCACTTTTTGGAATTTTTCAACTATAGGATATTTGATCCTGCATTATATCCTAAGTTTTTTATCTAAGTTGTTCAACTTTTCTTACTCAGACAAGTGTAAATCAAAACAATTGAAAAATAAAACAACAACAAGGATATCAACACAAGATAAGCCAAAAAAGATTAAGGTTATTTTATTAACAAAAGTTTAACCATCAAAGGTTGTCAAAATTACCTACCCCGAGCATCTACCATCAATACGTGGCCCGTCCGCTGGGGTAGGTAAAGGGTGTCCATTGTCTAAAGGTCTTAGTAGTGCAGGAATTAAAAAGATGGCAGGATCACAATGGCTTCATCCCCCAAACAGAGGATCCCTCCACCAGTTGTAATCCTACCTATTGTCCAAAGGATCATTCATGATCCTTAACCCTAATAGCTATTGTTTAGTTATTACTGACCATCATTGTTTTAAAAACATCACAACCACAAAAGACTACTACCAAATTTAAAAATTGGGCTCCGGCTACGTCTAGGGATGTCCATCATCGCCCAATTGTGCAGCCTACACCTTCGCTGCATCCTCATCCCCTCCAGCTTCGGTATCTTTAACCTGATCCTTCCCACTGCCTCCAGCTTCGATCGCCAAAACCTCCTCAGCCTCTTCATCATCTTCAAGATCAGCCAACCTTGCTTTCCAGCCCTCAACATCCCAGTTGCTTCTGTCGAAGTTAGGATCTTGAGCTTCCTGGGCCATCTTTAGTTTTGTCTGATACATTGTGATGGCAACAGAGACCTTTGCACCTTCTATGAGATCATGCTTCTCATAGTCGATGTCGATCAGGATTTTAGCTGTCTTAGTCTTGGCATCTTGAAGGGCTTTTTCAAGATCAGCAATCTTAAGGTCCTTAAGCACTGCATCTTGTTGAAGGTCAGCAATCTTCTTATCCTGCTCCTCGACGCTTCCCACATAATCTTCAATCTCAGCAAATTTCTGCAAAGAAAAAGACAAAGCAATTCAAGATCAGATGATCCTCAAATGAGTAGGATACCTAGGCAGAATTGATGATCCTCACGTCATTGAAGTATTCAAGGAACTGGTGGTGGATCAGTGGTAGGCCTTGTAGGTCCTCTGTGTCAGAAGTTTTCCTCTTCTTGCCACCCCATCCTTTAGTGGGTGCCTTGGGAATGGAGATGCTAGGACTGGTAGTGGCCCTCTTCTTCCTGGATCGAACAACATCAAGGTCGGCCGTGTTGAATTGGGAGGCAGGCTTGGAAGATTTTCCGGCACCTACACATTTAAAGCAAGATAAGTATCCTTATCCTATTTCAATATAACTATTTATTTTAATATTCAACTATACAAAAAGCAGGATACTTACTTGACATGGTGATGGAACCTGAGGATACTTCGTGTGAGTCTTGGGTGTCTATCTTGAATGACCTTATTTCAGGATCAAGCTTCCAAAAAGCAGCAAGCCTATCCTTAGTTGCGGGTGTTGTGATGAGGTGCGAAACAGAAATAGCTGCATAACACAAGACAAAAAGGGGTTAGTGATCCTTTCACAAGAGCCAGATTACCTGATGATCCTTCTCAGGATCCTCTGTCCTACCATTGGTGGACCACTTCCTGGGTAAATGCTTTCCGTTTGGAATGGTATCCCTCCTGACAAAGAAGAAGCGTCGTTTCCAATTTGTGTCATTCTTGGTGGCTTTAAAAATGGGGTGTTCTTCGCCGGGTTTTCGCTTAAACAGATATCGATGTGATCCAAACGTCGTGAGATCATACATCTGTGTCAGCTCTGACATTCCTAAATCAATCCCTTCCTGCTCTATGATCCTCTCCAGGGTATACAAGACCCTCCAAATCATCGGCATAGCTTGGATGTAAGAGATGCCGGTAAGGGAAAAGAAGGATTGTGTAAAGTCCGGGAAAGGATAGGTGTATCCTATGGTGAATGGAGTAACTGGAAAGGCAACCCATGTTTCAGAAACATAGTCGCTCAGAATAGTGGGATCGAAGGGTTTGAAAAAGGCATTCGCCGGAAAGCAGTGATGAATCTTATCTATTTGAGCATCGTTAAAGCAACACCTCTCATGTATTGAGTCTTTGATAATCCCTTGACTCTTCAAGGGGCTATCCTTCTGGTGATCCTTGGCGGGGGAGGACCAGAGCATCATTGATGTTGGTAAAGAAAGAAAAACAGAGTAAGAGAAGGAGAGATAAGAGAAGAGATACCTGGTTGATCTTCGACCGAGAATTTAAAGGGAGTTTCTTCGGATTTAAATGAATATTGATCCTATCTCTAACTCCTATTTATAATGATGATTTGCAGGATTGTCACTTCAGTGACGTCAGGTTTGCAACGGCTAGTCCGTCTCCAACGGCTAGTTATCCGTTAGTTTGTTGCGGATAAGATCGAAAAAATATAACTCGTTTATTTACGATATAACTCCTTATATTTTGGGGGCAATTGTTAGGGGTGGATTTCTAAATGACCCGTGATCCTCAAATATTATCCTGTTTGGTGATCCTTACTTCTGTGTCAGTTAGTGATCCTCAGGAGTGCTTCAGGATCATGGATCATCCTAAAGATCCTTATACTAATGATTGTCTGTTTTGAATTCGTAACTGTTTTGCAGGAATATCAATTGGGACTTGGTCTTGGCGATATTTCTGGAGAATATACTAAATCTATTCCGCACGTGCTTGGTCAGAAATGGACGTTGTGGAGTCGTGGAGGACTTGCACCATTTGCGGATAGTTTGTTACTTAGATTTTTACTAGATTTAAATGGGGTAGCGAGCTAATTAGACAATACTTATGCTATTTTTGGCTACACACACTCTGAAAACCGCTTACACCAGCTCTCGTTCATTCACTTAGCAATTTCGTACACGTTTTACACAGAACACTATAGTGATCCTTGTATTTAGCTCGCTATCATCCGAAGTTGTAACACATTATTTGTTTAATTTGAGTTGGTGATCGGTAGTTTCCATCACCCGGGGTTTTTTGTGCCGGAGATCAACTCTTGATCAAGGGCTTTTTCCCCGTATAAACCTTGTGTCACTTGTTATTTATTTTTCATAGTGATCCTTATTGCTATAAACTAATTCAAGCATCATACCCCGTAACAGAGAGTTTGGTTGCATTATCCTCATCAGATTTTTTGACCAAAACAGTATAACCCTCTGAGGTTATATTACCTGGTCATTTGTATTCTGAATGATATGCTAAGTTTCGTTATTATGCTTATAAATGCCCATTTTTCCCTTTTGACATATAAACGATATTTTTGAAAATGTGAGAGGACAAAAACCTTTATTACTGATATATAAGTATGTCCAAGAAATTTGACTTCAATTTCTGGTCTCAAACGAAAGTTATGCAACATATCGTAATTTGAAACTTTTTATTAATTAAATTATGCTATCTTGCACAAGGCATGTTTAGACATAGATTTTGACCCAAAACTCATTACCTACTGTTAAGATATTATTTTTAGAGATTTTTGGAATTTTTGGTCAGATTATAAACTGACCATATCATTGAGTTCTTGTATAATTCGATAAATGACGATAATAACCTTTTCATGCATAAAATGAGAATAACTTATGATTTGAACGCCAAATATTTTCCTACTGATATTATACATTAAATAAAATATTTTGAACACTTGAGACTGATCAAAATCTCAGATTTCCATAAACATCTTAATTATCGTCAATTAGCGATTTTTACGCTAATTAGGTGCATAGTATAGTTTAAAACCATATTTAACACCTAAGACTTGTTACATACTGATTTTATAAATAAAATTCAATATTTTTACAGTAGGTATAAGTCATGAACTCAGACTTCCAATTATGTCCCTAAAAGCATATGTGAAATGACCAAAATACCCTTTCGGGGCATAGTTTGGCCATAAACGATATATCACACATATGCATGATATCTTACTGTTACAACAACATAAAATACATATTTTCACTGAATGTTTTAGACCAGAACCTCAGTTTATTATTAAATCTCTTTTATAAACATTAAAATGACCAAAATGCCCCTACGGGACTTAAATTGGTTTTAAATACTTTATGGGCACATATGTTAACATCCTACTGATGTATTAACATATTTTAAGCATAATAACATATGAGACTTGTATATGGTTCATTTGGTTACCCGTTAAGCATTTATGCGTTCGATTCGGTTTATGTGACTAGTTTACATAAAATAGCCGAAATGAGTTTAACCTTATCACTTTCACCTCAAAATCCAGAATGTGATTAGTTTATCCATATTATACAAGTATCCAAACTTGTCAGATCTAAATCACGTTCTATTCCGGTCTTCGCTTAATCTAGCGTATAGAACCGTTAAGTATATTTCAAACTAACCGGTGTAAGTCTTTGACTTAAATAAAGACACGTTAGTATCCTAATAGGTTAATAAACCTTCCATACAGATTGAGTAGCCTCGGTAGAAGGTATTTACATAAAGATTTAGGAAACATACGGCTGAGTTACATCTTAACACGTCTAGCTCAGGTAAAGGCTTTTAACTTATTTTCCGTTATACGGGCTTGGGATACGGTATTATAATAATACCGCTTGGTCGGGTGTGAAATCATTTAATCGGATTGTGATTAATAAATTTACATAAACCTTGTGAAATCATTTAATCGGATTGTGATTAATAAATTTACATAAACCTTGGGGGTTTATTAACCCCGTTTTAATCTGTTTTGTTTGATAACATAAACCTTGGGGGTTAATACGACCGTGTCCTGGATATCCTTGGCTTATTTCATTGGTAAATGACCACGACTTATACACGGGGTGTAGGCATACACCTGACAGATGCAAAATGCTAAATAACCCACATGTTGGGGATAACTCCTTTGTGGGTTTTATAGTGGTGAGTCGGTTAATCATGGTCGGCTTCCAAACCGGCCCCATATGTATGACAAACATGTAAAACTGTATACAAGATTATCTTAAATAATTGTCCCAAGCTATAAATGGTTTGTGCTCTGTGCACTTAAATCAATTTTCATAAACTCTTTTCAAATGAGTCAGTTAATTGTATTTACCAGTGAAAACTGACATATTTTCCAAAGACTAAGTGACAGGTACCTCACGAAAATAGGCTGGAGCTACTTGGTGTCGAATAAGAGGATCTTGCAAATCCTTAGATGCATGAAGTCTGTTGTTTCAGTTTCTTGTATTTGTTTTATGATCCTCCTGTGGATCTCTATTACAACCAGTCTGTATATTCTTTTATTTGGACACTCAGACACTATGGTTTGTAATAGTAATTATCTACCAAAGCCTTCCGCTGTGCTACTATATTGTGTATATTGAATATTATGATATCAACTACGTCACTATTAGGGGTGGATTTCTAAATGATCAGTGATCCTCATTTACTGTTGGGTTTAGTGATCCTCAATTCTGTCTGAAGTAGTGATCCTCAGAAGTGTTGCAGGATCAGGATCATGGATCATCATAAGGATCCTTGTACTAACGGTTGTCTACTTTGAATTCGAAATTGTTTTGCAGGAGTATCAACTTGGACTTGGTCTTGGCGATATTCCTGGAGCATATTCTATGTTTATTCCGCACGTGCTTGGCCAGAAGTGGAAGTTGTGGAGTCGTGGAGGACTTGCACTATTTGCGGAATGTTAGTTAGGGTAGTTATTTTCCATTTTTAAAGGGGTAGCGAGCTAGTTAGAAAACACTTAGCTATTTTTGGCTACACACACACTCTTACAACTGCTCTCACTCGCTCTCGTTAACTCATTTGGCGATTACACACTTTTACACACAATACACTATAGTGATCCTTGTACTTAGCTCGCTGTCATCCGAAGTTGTAACACATTTATTGTTTAATTTGAGTTGGTGATCGGTAGTTTCCATCACCCGAGGTTTTTTATGCCGGAGATCATTCATTGATCAAGGGCTTTTTCCTCGTATAAATCTTCGTGTCACTTGTTCATTACATTTCATAGTGATCCTTATTTTTGTTCATCAATTCAAGCATCATACCTCACAATAGAAAGTTTGGTTACATTGTCATTGCTTGATTTTTGACCAAAACAGTTTGGCGCCCACCGTGGGGCAATTGGTGCTTCATTCCTGAAAAGATTCGTATTTCCGTGGTCATTTCGGTTCGTTTCAACCAAGCAGATGGCTTCCTCAGCGAAGAATACTTCAAGTTTGATGTCCTCATTCAGTTCTTCACAAGGCGTTCCTCCTTTATCTCCACCACCTTCTGGATCCCAGAAGAATGCTGAGAATGCTGCGAAGAAACCAACCCCCATTTTCTAAAAACCACAAACTTCTTCTGTTTCAACTAATCCTACTACTAATGATCTTTACACTCTGATTTTGCAGATGAGGAATCATGCACAAGAGCAGGACAAAACCAACGAAAGGATCCTCCGGGAGATCGATGAGATCAAGAAACAGAAGAAATCAGTGGAGGATCACTCTCCTCTGATGCCAAGATTGCTGAACTTCGACACTCCAGCCATAACTTCCCAACACTCAGCAGTTCCGGACGTGCAATACTTGGGTGAATTACCAGGAAGACGCTATGGAACAACAACAATGAGTCAGGCATTTGGCTCTCACTACCAGCCTCAGGGATCCTATTTTCAGCCATCAGGATCCTCTTCTCAGCATCAGGGATACTTCACGTCAGGAGGATATTTGGGAATGCATGCAGTTTAAGGATCCTCCCAGGTCCAAGGATCCTCCCAGGTCCAAGGATCCTTCCCGGTCCAAGGAACCTCCCTTGTCCCAGGATCCTCCCTGGTTCCAGGATCCTTTCAGGTTCAAGGATCGTCTCTACTTCAAGGATCCAACATCTTTCAGGATCAAGGATTCTCGAGAAGTATGCAGCCTCAGAGCTCGGACGTTCATCAAGGAGACTTCATACCAATGCAGACCATTGCTTCCTCTGGTCCTTCGATCATGCCAGAGTCTCGTCAATATGGATTCACATCTGCAATCCCAAACATGAATCCTCAGGGAGGTAATACTTTTAACAATTCATACAACACTAACCATGGCTTTATGCAGGATACAGGTATCAATCAGGCCATGGCTAGGGAGCTACAGAAGCTTAAGGATATGATATCCAGTGTACCAGGAGTGGTTAAACCCATTCCCGAAATTGCAGATGGTAGCCATAGGATATCTCGTTTTGCACCACCTTTATGTGATGCTGAGATACCTAAAAGGTTCCAGATACCATCTATGAAGTTATATGATGGTTCAACGGATCCAGAAGAGCATGTAGCTCAGTACAGGGAGAGGATGGAGATCAATCCAATTCCTGAAAGGTTGAAGGAAGCATGTCTATGCAAGGGATTTGGATCCACACTTACAGGATCTGCTCTTAAATGGCTGCTAAGTCTTCCCCCTTACTCTATTACTTCATTTGCTAATTTAGTTAACTTGTTCAATAGTCAATTTTCTTGTAGTAGAAAGTTTGAACGATTAACTAGTGATCTGTATAGGGTAACACAAGGTCAAAATGAATCACTTAGAGATTATATCACTAAGTTTAGTAAAGAATCCTTAGATATTCCTAATTTGGATATTGCTACGGCTGTAGAAGCCTTTAAAATGGGATTACTTAGGGATTCATTATTCTATGATGATCTTGTAATGACACCTTGCAGGAATCTTGATGAAGTAAGAACCAGGGCCCGTAGGGGTTAACTGAAATACAGACCCACGCAGGGGTCAAAATAAACAACATACATACCCTCGTAGGGGCTTAACAACAAATGGAGGGATTCAATGATCCTTCTTGTTCTTCCCTTTGATCAAGCTTGCCAATCCTTGGAAGAAGCTATGTCTCTCCCTACGGTCATGGTGGAAACCTCACTCTACTTCATCCAACCTTTGCAGGATTTCCTCCCTTTCTGGGGGAGAAAACCGTGGCGGCTGCGATTGTGTCCGGATAATAGGTCGAGGAGGTATCTGGTATCCCTGAGTCGGGTAACCTACTCCCCATGGAGCTCCGTATGCTCCCTCCGGGTGAAGAGCATTATAATTAGCCGCTACCATGTAAGGGTCGGCCTCTGCGTAACCGTAGTTGTGGTGAACTGGCGGCTCGAACGGATTGTATGCCATAGAACCCGTATACGCTGGAATTGGGTTATCAAAACCCATCGGCGGTGGCTGCGGTACAGCTGGGTTAGAAGGTCCACCCATTTGTGGGTCCTCCTGATGTGGCGGATAATGGCTGCCACTGGATTGACGTGGGGAACTGAAATGGAAATACCCTGCTCGTGACGACATGCGCGCACCGGTTCTCCTTCGGCTCGGCGGTTGCGGAGGTGCCGGCTGCACTGGCGGCGGTGGAGGCGGTGGCGTGACTGCCACGAATCTGGAATCCACAGAGGGATCCTGTTCCTGCTGCTGCTGCTGTTGCTGCTGATGAGGCGACGAATGGTGAGGAGGTGTATAGTACCATTCATGCCTGGTGAACATCGCCTGAAAGCTATCCGGACCAACATAGGGTGATCCGTGGAACGAAGATCCGTCGGAGATTTCGATCGGATGGTTCGGTGTACCACTTGCGGGTTCGACGGGGTCCGTATCCTCGTCCATGTCGTCCGCGTGATCTCCGGAGTAGTGATCTTCTGGCCCCAGTGGGTTAAAACCCACGGGTTCTTGGATGTAATTGGCCAGGTCAAACCGGCCCCTGAAAGCAGGTGTGGGGCCCCCGAAAGAATGATGCGATAAAGATCGCTGTAATGGTATATAGGAGGGTTGGGGGTTGTTGGGCTCATTCTCCGAGTATGGCCCATATGAGTTATGCACTGGGGGCGTAGAGCTGTGTGATACTGATCGTCTGGCTGGTTCAAACAAGTTCCTCCTGTTCGGCCGAGGGTCGTCACTCTCGGTAGTAGACGGAGCTCGCATATGTGATGGTCCTGCCTCGTTGTCATTGGGGGCGGTAATCGGCCCCTTGCCTCGTCCTCTCCTTCGGAAGAATCTTGGCGGCATTTTCAAATCCTGTCATTATAATATGAGATAACAACAAAATATATAAATAAAGTAAAGGACAAAACAACACCAAGTGGAATTTGTCCTATGTTATATGTCTAGACTCGAAAGTTTAGAAATGTGCACTTGTGTTATTGAGATTAAACACAAAAGGCTAGTGTTTAATTCACTCAATGTTGGCTCTGATACCAACCTGTCACACCCCGATTTCCATGTGTCACCGGTGGGCCCGGTGGGGGATTATCGTGACGTGGTTGGCAACATAATAGTCAAACAACACAATATTTAATATGCACAGCGGAAGCAAATTTAAAAAGATATAATTCAACCGAATTTAATATTGTAATATCAATGTCACAATATCCGGAAGTTTATCCACAGATGGATCGAAAATAAAAATGAACTTTATAGTTCAACAGACTTCAGGTATCTTAAGCTTGCGAGACTTCTAATGATGCTAAGGAGAAATCCCAGCCAATTTCGCTTAGTACCTGCATTTAATCTTTTTGGGAAAATACGTCAGTTTACACTGGTAAATACATTCAACTGACTCATTTTGGAAAATGATTGAAAATTGGTTTGGATGCACGTGGCATAAACATTTTTATTTAACTTGGGAGAATTATTTAAATATATAATCTTGTGAACGAATTACATGTTCCTTGTGCGTTCAGTAGCCCGGATCTTGTCCGGGTTAAAGATCAATAGACACACCTCAATATTCTTTTATGCACTGACGGGTGTACGCCTACACCCCGCGCTTAAGTCGTGGCCATTTCGTAAAATGATGCCAAGGATATCCGGACATGGTCATTAACCCCCCAAAGGCTTTAAGTAACAAGACTGTTTAAACGAGCCGATCAAATTTATTCAATTACCCACTCAACGGTTGAGAATTTGATGCCCGATCAAGCGGTATGCTATATACCGTAACCCAAGCCCGTATAGGGAAAATAAGTTAAAAGTATTTACCTGAGCAAAGTATATTTCACAATAAGCAAATTGCAAGTAGCTTTTACTGGTACTCCTAATCTGGAACGAAGGTTTTATAATAACCTATTAGAATCCTAACGGGTCTTTAATTAAGCTTAAGCTTAGACCGGCTAGTTTCAAAGATACGGTTCGTACGCACGATTAAGCGAAGACCGGGTAGAATGTGATTTAGACCCGACAAGTTCAGAGACTTGTTTAATATGGGTTTATTATTCACATTCTGGATTTTGAGATAAAACCGTTAAGGTTTGACCCGTTTCGGCTAATTTATGTAAACTTGTTACATAAACCGAACCGTATGCGTAATACGCGTGACGGGTATTCATGAGAGCTATAGACAGGTTTCCTAAGTTAATTATGCCTCAAATATGTTGTGACATCAGTAAGATGTCTTTCATTGTGCCCGAAACGTGTTTAAACACAAACTAGGCCCCGTAGGGGTAGTTTGGTCATTTAAAAGTTTATAAAAGAGTTTAAGTAACAAGCTGAGTTACAGGTCTGATGTAATCAGCAATATACTCAATTTACTAAGTTATATCAGTAGGATAAAATATATATGTGAAATTTATCAATTATAACCAAACTATGCCCCGTAGGGGTATTTTGGTAATTTCACATAAGCCGAAAAGCTCAAAACTGAAGTCTGAGTTTAACAACCTTTGCTTACTATTAAAATACTATAATTTGCCTCAAATATCAGTAGGTATCAACCCTTGTATGTTTAAAATACTTCTAGTACATACTATGCGTTAAAAACGCTTAAAAAAGCGATTAAAGGCCATTTCCGGGTTTGATACTTAAATCTGATATTTTTATATTTCCAGAAGGTTCAAAATAATTTATTTATCATATGTGATCAGTAGCAAAAGGTTTGGAGTCGTTTAGATATGTAAAACTCATTTTATGGCCCGTAAGGGCAAAACCGACAATTACCGGATTAAGCCTACGACTATGAGTTATGCTCAGCCTAAAATTAATTAAAAATCTTTAAAAATCCCAAAATAATATATTTCATCAGTGGGTAAAAGATTTGATATCAAAAAGTATGTTTAAGTAGGCTATACGCTAAATACGCCGTTTAATTAACATAAAGCTTTAATTTTACGCTAACGAGCATAACTCTTAATCTACACCTCAAACTGATGTAAAATTTTGCATACAAGTTTATATATCAGTAATTAAAGTTTCTACTCTTTTACATTTCCAAAAATCATGTTTTAAGGTGAAAAGGGCATAATGGTCAACATATGAGCAATTAACGGAATCATGCGTATTAATTGGATAACTCATGATCCGAGGTGTATAATCACAGAGGGTTATACTAACATGTAACCTAGTCCAATTAAATCTCTGAGGCATTTCTAAAACATGCCTAAACGGGTCAGAACTGAAAGTCAAAGTGAAAGTCAAACTATGTGACTTTCGGTTCCGAACCGGGTATTTACAGGAATTTGTCGGGTTGAACATGTTTAGACATGTTCTTACACTTATTACTAAGTTATAACAATGATCAAATAGGTTGTATATGATCTACATTGCTAATTATGCATAAATTGTAATTTAAGTATCCTGTTGACTTTTTCTTAGCAAGTTTGACCCGACTTTTGACCTGTTTAGAGTGGTAATCAGGGGGAACCCTTTTGAGGGTTTATTACTCACATAATTACCAACTTATATCTACTTTTGATTCGAGATTTGACTGAGCCATTATTAATTAATCTCGAAGTCAAACCGTAATTACGACGGTTTGACTTTTAGCTAAATAACTAAGCTAAACTCAATAAAAGAAAGGATTAGCAACTTACTGAAGTCCTAAGCTTGGTTAGTGATCACTTGGAAGCAGACTTGAGCTCCAGGAATGATCAGATAGCTTGAATGAAGGTGTGAAGACTTGTTGCAAGTTCAAGGCCCTTTTATAGTGAATTTCTCACCACAATTTGTTGACACTTGGGTCTACAACTCTCCACAACTGACTTACAAGTGTTCCTAGTGCTTAGGGGGTGCCTAGGGGTCAAGCATGAAGAGGCAAAGTCGATTAAAGGAGGTTACAAGGGCTGTGGCAGACAAAGAATCAAACAAGATCAAAATCTGTCCAGATGGGGCAGTGGCGTAGCGCCACTGCATGAGCAGTTAGTGCTCGCGCTACGCGAGCCCCTAGTGTCATCCAACAAAACTTTTATTAATTGCAGTTTTGGTCCCTGGCCCTTCTAAAGGTCGTTTTCATGTCTTGTTTTGCACATTGAGCCCTTGAAATTATCATATAAGGGCTTTAAGACATTTACCCACTTTGTTAAGTCCCCGGTTAACTTAATTGTTACCCGAAAAGGCCTCACTTTCAACGTTGACGCTTTAACCCCTCGTACACGAATTTGATCATAACTTTCTCATACGTTGACGAAACTTTATGAAATTTTTATCGTACATTCTAGTGAACATAATTAATCGTTACAAAGCTTCGGGTTTGTCAAAAGGTCACTCAGAGGTATAAATTAACATGTTGACACATTTAGTCCCTGTAGTTTGAAATCTCTCACTTTTAGCTTCGTATGATCCATGATTTATTCGTTTGAAGGTATGAGCATCATGTAGGGTTAATATATAATATATTTATTCACTGTTGACATTTAGAATACGTATATTCACATACTTTCCATGTTTGTCAACTTTAGTCCTTCTATAATATTCTTTCACACGTTTTAAACATATGACACGTGTCAACACATTATAGGACGTGAATTTTCGAGGTGTTACAATTCCCATGCAGACTATCGCTTCATATGATCCCATCGTTGCACCAGAATTGCCTCATTTTGGATTCACATCCGGAATCCCAGTCTTGAATCAATCGGGAGGTAACACTTTCAATACATCTTACAATACTAACCATGGTCTTGTGCAGGAACCAGGGATCAACTAGGCCATGGCTAAGGAGTTGCAAAAACTCAAGGATATGATATCCAGTGTCCCAGGAGTGGTTAAACCCATTCCTGAGATCCCGGGTGGGAGTCACAGAATATCTCGTTTTGCAGCACCTATTTCTGATGCAGAGATACCAAAGAGGTTTCAAACACCAAACATGAAGCTCTATGATGGCACAACTGATCCAGAAGAGCATGTAGCTCAATACAGGGAGAGAATGGAGATCAATCCCATTCCTGAAAGGTTGAAAGAAGTATGTCTATGCAAGGGTTTCGGATGCACACTGACAGGATCAACTCTTAAATGGCTGCTAAGTCTTCCCCCTTACTCTATTACTTCATTTGCTAATCTAGTTAATTTGTTTAATAGCCAATTCTCATGCACTAGGAGATTTGAACGATTAACTAGTGATTTATATAGGGTAACACAAGGTCAAAATGAATCCCTTAGAGATTATATCACTAAATTCAGTAAAGAATCCTTAGAGATTCCTAATTTGGACATTGCTACGGTTGTAGAAGCCTTTAAAATGGGTTTACTTAGGGATTCATTGTTCTATGATGATCTTGTCATGACCCCTTGCAGGAATCTTGATGAAGTAAGAACCAGGGCCCTTAGATTCATCCGTTTAGAGGATGATAAAAGGATCCAGGAGAGGTTGTCAGGATCCTCAAAGCAAGACAAACAAGGATCCTATTTCAAGAATAACTGATCCAAGCAATACTCCAAGCATGAAAACCAGAATGTGCATGCTGTGAAAAAAGAGGAAGATGATGAGGATTATCCTCCTATTTCTGAATATTGTTTTTCTGCTGATAATAATGAACTAATCCTTGCTATGCAGAATTTAGGTGACAAGGCTAGGTGGCCAAGGAATAATGACAAACCGCTTGCTACCAAAGACAAATCGAAATGGTGTGCTTATTGTTTTGGTCAAAAATCAGGCTAGGATAATACAACCAAATCTTTGTTGTGAGGAATGATGCTTGAAACAATGAACAAATGTATGAATAACTTGCAAATGTTATGAACAAGTGACACAAGAATTTATACGAGGAAAAAGCCCTTGATCAAGAATTGATCTCCGGCACAAAAAACCTCGGGTGATGGAAACTACCGATCACCAACTACTATTAAACAAATGATTGTTACAACTCAGGATGATAACAAGCTTGTTACAAGGATCACTATAGTGTAATGTGTATGAAATCGCCAAATAAATTGTTGAAAGCTATTGAGAGTTATTCCGAGTGTGTGTGTTTGCTAAATTAGCCAAGTGTTCTAATTCAAGCTTGTTATCCCCTTTTAAAATTAGAAATAACTAAAACAACTAGCTATCCGCTAAATGTGCAAGCTTCCCACGATCTCCATAACGTTCACAAAAGCCAAGCACGTGCGGAATATTAAGGGCATATTCTCCAAGAATATCGGTAAGACTTGGTCCATGCGTATACTCCTGCAAAACGAGCTCACATACAATGTAGACAATCGTTAGTGTAAGGATAACAATAAGGATCCTGGATCCTGATCCTGCAACACCTTCTGAGGATCCTTAATTCAAACAAAATTGAGGATCCGTGATCCTGGCAGTACTTGAGGATCCGTGATCCTTAGGATTGGAAAATCCTCCCCTAACAATTGCCCCCAAAATATAAGGAGTAAAACGTAAATTAACGAGTTATATTTTTGATCTTATCTCCAACTGACTAACGGATATATAGCCGTTTGGATCGAACTAGCCGTTGCTGGCCTTACGTCAGCGACATGACTTGCCTGCAAAATCATCATTATAAATTCAAGTTAGAGATAAGGATCTAGAGGCATTTAAATTCGTGCGTTACACCCTTTAAATCCTCATTCCAAGACCGATCAGGTATTTCTTTTCTCTTTCTCTCTTCATCTTCTTATTCTGATCTTCATAGAAATCTTTAGATCACAATGAAGCTACGATCCTCCCCCGCCAAGGATCACCAGAAAGATAGTCCTTTGCAAAGCCAGGGGATTATCAAAAATTCACCGAAGGAACTCTGCTGCTTTACTGATCCGGATATCGACCGGATTTGCCATCGTTTTCCGGCGAACGCCATCTTCAAGCCTTTTGACCCTACCGCCAGAAGCGATTTTGTTTCTGAAACTTGGGTTGCTTTTCCGGCCACCCCATTCCTGATAGGATACTCCTATCCTTTTCCTGCCTTCACTGAATCCTTCTTCTCCCTTACTGGAATGTGCTATGTCCAAGCGATGCCAATGATGTGGAGGGTTTTATATACCCTAGAGAAAATCATTGAGCAAGAAGGCATAGAGTTGGGGATGTCGGAACTGGATGAACTGTATAACCTTGTGAGCCATGGTTCACACCGTTTCTTATTCAAACATAAACCCGGTGAAGCACACCCAATCCTGAAGACCACAAAGAATGACACCAACTGGAAGAAGCGTTTTTTCTTCGTTAGGAGGGATTCTATCCTGGATGGGAAGGATCTCCCAAGAAAATGGGCCACCCATGGTAGGATAGAGGATCCTTATAGAAGGATCATAGGATAACCCTGTTTCTGTTGAGGATAACTGACCCCTTTTTTGTTTTGCAGCTATCTCTGTCTCTCATATTATTCCATCACCTGCAACAAAAGAGAGGATCGCCGCTTTTTGGAGCCTTGATCCTGCAGTAAGATCATTCCAAGCAAACACCAAGGATTCTCCAGAAGTATCATCCGGCTCAGTCACAATGTCAAGTAAGTATCCAAGTCTGTATATAATTAAATGTTTAAATGTAAATAAAACAAGAATACTTATATGTTGTTTTGTATTGGTAGGCGCTGGAAAATCTTCGAAGTCAGCCTCCCGCTTTAGTGTCAGTGATCTCAACACTGTGGCTCCCCGGTCTGGAAAGAAGAAAACTGCTGCTAGCCCAAGTGCTCTAGTCCCCAAGCCTGTCACCTCCAAGGGGGGAAAGAAGAGGAAGGCCACTGAAGCTGACAATCTTGAAGGCCTGCCCCTCATCCGTCACCAATTTGAGGAACACTTCGCTAACGTAAGGATCACTGATCCTGACCGATTATCCTGCCCATTTGAGGATAGCGGATCCTGAACCCTACCTTTTCTTTTTGCAGAAATTTTCCGAGATCCAGATGCTCTTCGATGCATACGTTGAAGAGGCTGAACAGAAGCATTTGGAGTTTCAGAAGATCTTCCTGGCCAAGGATCAAACCATCTCCTCCCTCGAAAAAGATCTTAATGTGGCTAAAAGGCAGGTGGTCATGGCCCAAATTAATGCGGACCATGAGAAGGCTGAGGTGATGGAGGATGCTAAAGTCTCTGCTGCCATCACTATGTACAAGATCAAACTCCAGATGGCCCGGGAGGCTGAGGATCCTGACTTTGACAGGACCAATTGGGACCAGGAGGGCTGGAAGGCTAAGCTGGCTGAGCTGGATGACGAAGAAGAGGCTACAGAGGTCTTGGCAATTGAGGCAGGTGGCAGCGGAGCTAAGGATCAGGCGGGTGATGTTGGAGCAGGAGGTGATGGTGATGCAGCAAAGGTTTGAGCTGCAGAAATGGGCGATGGTGGATTTATTTAGACGCGGCCGGACCCATTTTTTATGATTTGGTAGTTGTTTTTGTTTGATGATGTTTTGAACAATGGTCTGTACTTTGAACAATAGCTTTAGGTTTAAAAATCACTGATCCTTTGGACAATAGGTAGGATAATGGGTGGTGGATGGATCCTCTATTTGGGGGATGAAGCCACTTGTTATCCTTCCGCCTTTATTTCCTGCACTTAAACCTTGTTAAATATGGACACCCTTTGCCAACCCAAGTGGACGGGCCACGTTTTGCTGGTAGAAGCTTGGGTTGGCAATTTTAACAACCTTTAAAAGGGTTTAACTTTTGGTAAATAAAATCTTAATCTTTTGACTATCTTATGTGTTGTTTCATTTGTGAATACCTTACTTTTCAGTTGCTATTATACACTCTGTTAGAATTCATAAGTTGAGAATAAACGTTTAATAGATTATGTCAAAAAGTTTAGGATATGATCAAGGATCAAATATCCTATAATCGTTAAATTCAAAAAAGTAATGTAACTCAAGGATCATGAGTCCTGTTGTCAAAGAGTAAGGGTCACTTAGATAAACAAAGAATAAAATCAAAATGAACAAGGATCATACCTGAGAATCCAAGTTAGGATCCTAAATCTTTAACATTTACAATCAGGATAACCAAAAGAAAAACCTTAGTAAAAGGTAAGGATCAAGGATCCTTAGCTGTTTAACTTCAAAAACCTGAAATGGAACATAACTTGGGACTAAGCCATTATAAGAAAAGAGTTAGCAACTGGGGACAAGCCCAACAATTCTGGGGATAAGCCCAATATACTGGGGACAAGCCCAAAAAACTGGGGACAAGCCCAAAGGATCTTGTGTAAACTGGAGTATGGCCCTCACTGGCGACTATCCAAACTTAGTGACATGAAAATGCCAAAACCTTAGCTAACGTGAAAACGTTAGCTAAAGTTTGTACATAAGGTAGTTCTTCTGCCCACTTTCCTTTCTTGGATCCAAGCTTCTTCTTCAAGTTGTTGATGATGATCTTGTTGGATGATTCTGCTTGACCATTAGCTTGTAAGTGGACTGGTGTTGATGTTATCATCTTAATCCCCCAGCAAAAGTTAGCAGTTCTGTTCCCAATAAACTGGGATCCATTATCACAAACAATTTCAGAAGGGATACCAAATCTAGTAATAATATTTCTTTTAATAAATGATATCACTTCTTTTTCTCTGACTTGAGCAAAGGCTTCAGCCTCTATCCACTTAGAGAAGTAATCAGTCATAGCAAGCATGAACACCTTTCCTCCTGGTTCTTTGGGAAGTTTACCAACTATATCCATTCCCCATATCATGAATAGCCAAGAAGAGGATATAGGATGCAAGAGCTCTGCTGGTTGATGAAGGATATTACTATGTCTCTGACAAGGATCACACTTCTTGGCATAATCCACAGCATCCTTCTTCATTGTAGGCCAATAGTATCCTGTCCTAAGGATCCTTGAGAACAATGCCCTGCCCCCAGTGTGGTTTCCACAATCTCCTTCATGGAAATCCTTTAGGACTTCTTGAATTTCAGGATCCTCTATGCATCTTAGATATGGACCTGCAAGAGATCGTTTATATAACATGTTATTCAATATTGTAAATTGAGATACCTTGATTTTGAAAACCCTGGGGTTTTCTCCTGTAGGAATCTCTCCATGTTGTATATATCTCATGATTGGAAGGATCCATGATCCTGAACGAGACTATGCACCATCACTATGAACCATTGCAGAATCATCTTCTATCTCCATAGTTATGTGATCCTCAATAGCAGGAGCCAAAATATGGATGATAGGGATCTTGATATCCTCTAGAATCTTTAAGGATGATCCTAGGTTGGCAAATGCATCAGCTTCTGCATTTTCTTCCCTGGGTACCTGTGTCAAACTAAAAGAAACAAAAGAGAGTGCCAATTCCTTGACTATCTCTAGGTATTTAATTAGCTTTTCACCTTTAACAGCATAGGATCCATTAAAGTGATTAGTGATTAACAATGAATCTACATGTACCTCAAGATACCTGATCCTCATATGCTTGGCGATTTGCAAACCAGCTATCAAGGTCTCATATTCAGCCTCATTATTAGTAGTTTGAAACTCACAAGCTATGGAGTGGGGTATTATGTCCCCCTGTGGCGATTTTAGTAGTATTCCAAGTCCTGTTCCTTTGACGTTAGAGGCTCCATCAGTGAAGAGTATCCAAGGATCCTTAGTTTCTTCAAGCTGCTGAACTTCTAACTCAGCCTCTTTTTGTAAATCACTACTAAAATCTGCCACAAAGTCAGCTAAGGCTTGGGATTTAATGGCAGTCCTTGGTTCATATCTTATATCATAAGCACTAAGCTTCACTGCCCATTTAGCCATCCTTCCTGACATTTCAGGTTTCCTGAGAACATTCTTAATTGGAAAATTAGTCTTAACAATAATGGCATGAGTTTCAAAATAATGTCCTAGTTTAGTAGATGCCATAATCAAAGCAAGAATAAGTTTTTCTAAATGTGAATACATGGATTCAGCATCAAGCAAACTCTTACTTACATAATAGACAGGATGTTGTGTACCTTCGTGATCCTTAACAAGGACCGCACTTACTGCTTTGGAGGATACCGCTAGGTACAAGGATAATACATCCTCTTTTTCTGGTTTCATCAAGGCAGGAGCTGAGGATAGGTAATCCTTAAGGGCTTTGAGAACATTTTCATGCTTTTCAGTCCATTCAAATTTCTTGTTCTTTCTCAAAATGTCGTAGAATTCCTTGCACTTTTCTGATGATTTTGATATGAACCTATTCAAGGCCGCGATCCTCCCTGTCAACCTTTGCACATCCTTGGCATTGGCAGGGGATTTGATATTCACAATATCCTTAACACCAAAGTGACACTTTGAAGGATTCAGCTTCATATTGAATTGATCAAGGATATTGAATGCTTCCTCCAGGTCTTTAAGGTGATCCTCAGCTCTCTTGGACTTAACCACCATGTCGTCTATATAGACTTCCATAGTGTGTCGAATTTGTTCCTTAAACATCCTATTGACTAGCCTTTGATAACTAGCACCTGCATTCCTTAGTCCAAATGGCATAGCAATATAACAATAGATACCAGTTGGGGTCATAAAGGTTGTATCCTCTTGATCAGATGGTTCCATCTGAATTTGTTGAAATCCAGATGAAGCATCCATAAAAGTCAACAACTCATAACCCGCGGTAGCATCCACCATGGAGTCAATGTGGGGTAATGGGAAAGGATCCTTGGGACATGCCTTGTTTAGATCAGTAAAATCGACACATACCCTCCACTTTCCGTTTTTATTTTGAACAACCACATTGGCTAACCATCTTGGATACTTAACCTCTCTAATCATACCTGCTCGGAGTAATTTGTCTACCTCCTCCTGGATAATGGCATTCCTCTCAGGTGCAAACTCCCTCCTCTTCTGATGTATGGGTTTGAATGACCTGTCAATACCAAGTTTATGAGTAATTATATCTTTAGAGATACCTGTCATGTCTTCATGTTTCCAGGCAAAGGTAGTTTTTCTCCTTTTAAGGAAGGATACTAGATCCTATTCAATGTTGCTGAGGATCCCTGATCCTATGAAGACTTTGGATTCAGGATCATGAGGATCCATAAGGATTTCGTTCACATCCTATTCTCTTGCCTCCAAGACGTCTCTTGGAGGATACTTTAGTTGCTATTGCTCCCTTGGTCTTGAGGATGGCTTCATTGATGAGGTATAGCAATTTTTTGCTTCTTGTTGGTCACTCTCAATCTTTATCACCCCCCATGGACTAAGAAGCTTCACACATTGATGATATGTAGATGTAACTACCTTCATGTCATGTATCCATGGCCTGCCAAGGATAACATTGCAACAGGATAAGCAATCTATAACACAAAATTTTTGATAAGAATGAAGTCCTTCAATGTAGATGGGAAGTTTAATGTCCCCCAATGTATTCTTGGTTTCTCCGCTGAATCCCACAAGAACTGAGGATCTTGGGATAATATCTGATTCAGGGATATTCATCTTCTTGAGGACATCAAGCTGAATGATGTTCACCGAGCTTCCTCCATCGATTAGGATCCCGTGAACAAAATGGTTAGAAATGAACAAAGTAATAACCATACCATCATGATGAGGATCCTGAACATCAACACGATCATCCTCATCGAAAGTTATAACTTTCTCCTGTGTAACAGTAGAGGTCCAGATGGGTCTATCTCCATTATCCATCTTGGTCTCCTTGGCATGACTTTTGGCTGCTGAAAAGGAAGTACCACAAATGTCTGATCCACCGGATATGAAGTTTATAACTAGTGCATCTACTGGAGGAGCAGGAGCTCTTTCTGGGATCTTCTCAGGATCCTGGATCCTTGACTTCTTCCTTCCCAAAAGTTCCTTTAAGTACCCCTTGCTTAACAAGTAACCAATTTCTTTTCTAAGTGCAATACACTCTTCAGTGAGATGTCCGAAATCCTCATGATATGCACACCATTTGGACTTGTCTTTTGTTGCGGCTGGTTTATCACTTTTCCTTGGCCATCTTGCTTTCTCACCTAGATTCTGCATTACAAGAATTAGTTCATTATTATCAACAGAAAAATAGTATTCAGAAATGGGAGGATAATCCTTATCATCCTCTTCCTGTTCTACTGCATGCACGTTTTGGTTATCAGACTTGTTGTATGACTTGAACTTGTTGTTCTTGAAGTAGGATCCTTGCTTTTCCTGTTTCGAGGATCCTGCCAGTCTTTCCTGGATCCTTTTATCATCCTCTAATCGGATAAATCTAAGGGCCCTGGTTCTCACTTCATCAAGATTCCTGCATGGAGTCATAACAAGATCATAATAGAATAATGAATCCCTAAGCAAACCCATTTTAAAGGCTTCCACAGCCGTAGCTATATCCAGATTAGGGATATCTAAGGATTCTTTACTAAACTTAGTGATGTAATCTCTAAGTGATTCATTTTGACCTTGTGTTACCCTATATAGATCACTAGTTAAACGTTCAAATTTTCTACTACATGAGAATTGACTATTAAACAGATTAACTAGATTAGCAAATGAAGTAATAGAGTAAGGGGGAAGACTTAGCAGCCATTTAAGAGTTGATCCTGTGAGTGTGGATCCAAAACCCATGCATAGACATGCTTCCTTTAACCTCTCAGGGATTGGATTGATCTCCATCCTTTCTCTGTATTGAGCTACATGTTCCTCTGGATCCGTCGAACCATCATACAGCTTCATAGTTGGTATCTGGAACCTTTTGGGTATCTCAGCATCACAAATAGGTGGTGCAAAAACGAGATATCCTATGGCTACCATCTGCGATTTCAGGAATGGGCTTAACCACTCCTGGAACGCTGGATATCATATCCTTCAGTTTCTGTAATTCCCTAGCCATAGCTTGATTGATACCTATATCCTGCATAAAGCCATGGTTAGTGTTGTAAGAATTATTCAAAGTGTTACCTCCCGGAGGATTCAGGTTAGGAATCCCAGATGTGAATCCATATTGACGAGATTCTGGTATGATTGAAGGACCAGAAGTAGCAATGGTCTGCATTGGAATGAAGTCTCCTTGATGAACATCTGAACTTGAGGGTTGTACACTTCTTAAGAATCCCTGATCCTGAAAGATGTTGGATCCTTGAACCTGGAAGGAGGATCCTTGAACCTGAGAGGATCCTTGGACCTGAGAGGATCCTTGAACCTGTGAGGATCCTTGGACCTGAGAGGATCCTTGAACTGTGTGCGTCCCCATATATCCTCCTGAGCTGACGAAGGATCCCTGATGCTGGAAAGAGGATTCCGAAGGCTGAAAACAGGATCCTGAAGGCTGGAAGTGAGACCCAAAAGCCTGACTCATAGTTGTTGTTCCATAACGCCTTCCTAATGGTCCACTCTGATACTGGATATCCGGAGCTGCAGATTGCTGGGCAGTCATAGCTGGAGAGTCGAAATCCAGTGACCTTGGTATCAGAGGAGAGTGATCCTCCCCTGATTTCTTATGTTTCTTGATGTCACCAATCTCCCGGAGGATCCTTTCGTTGGTTTTGTCCTACTCTTGTATGTGATCCCTCATCTGCAAAATCAAAGAAAAAAGATCACTAGTAGTAGGGTTAGAAGAAACAGCAGAAGTTGATGGTTTTGGAAAAATGGGGCTTTGTCTCTTTGCAGCATTTTCAGCATTCTTCTGGGATCCAATAGGTGGTGGAGGCAAAGGTGGAACGCCCTGTGAAGAAGTGACTACCGGCATAGAGCTTGAAGTGTTCTTTGCTGAAGAAGCCATGTAGTTGAAGATGATGAACCGAAATAAACACAGTGAGCAGATTTTTTCAGAAATGAAGCACCAATTGCCCCACGGTGGGCACCAAACTGTTTTGGTCAAAAATCAGGCTAGGATAATACAACCAAATCTTTGTTGTGAGGAATGATGCTTGAAACAATGAACAAATGTATGAATAACTTGCAAATGTTATGAACAAGTGACACAAGGATTTATACAAGGAAAAAGCCCTTGATCAAGAGTTGATCTCCGGCACAAAAAACCTCGGGTGATGGAAATTACCAATCACCAACTACTATTAAACAAATGATTGTTACAACTCGGGATGATAACAAGCTTGTTACAAGGATCACTATAGTGTAATGTGTATGAAATCGCCAAATAAACTGTTGAAAGCTATTGAGAGCTGTTCCGAGTGTGTGTGTTTGCTAAATTAGCCAAGTGTTCTAATTCAAGCTTGTTATCCCCTTTTAAAATTAGAAATAACTAAAACAACTAACTATCCGCTAAATGTGCAAGCTTCCCACGATCTCCATAACGTTCACAAAAGCCAAGCACATGCGGAATATTGAGGGCATATTCTCCAAGAATATCGGTAAGACTTGGTCCATGCGTATACTCCTGCAAAAAGAGCTCACATACAATGTAGACAATCGTTAGTGTAAGGATAACAATAAGGATCCTGGATCCTGATCCTGATCCTGCAACACCTTCTGAGGATCCTTAATTCAAACAGAATTGAGGATCCATGATCCTGGCAGTAATTGAGGATCCGTGATCCTTAGGATTGGAAAATCCTCCCCTAACACTTACCATGAGGATTTTGGTCATCTCACAGATGAGTGCATAGCATTAAGGAAGGAGATAGGTTATCTTTTGAGCAAAGGATACTTGAAGGAATTTCTTGGAAGGAAAAAGTCAAGGATCCAGGATTCTGAGAAAGTTACTGAAAAAGCTCGTCCTCCACCAGCTGATGCTCAAATCATCCATTTCATCTCCGGAAGTTCTCAGAAACTAAGAGGCATGCTAAAGAGACAAAGATGGAGAATGGGGACAGACCTATTCGAACTTCCATTCTTACCCAGGAAAAAGTCATATCCTTTGATGGGAATGACCGTGTGGACATACAGGATCCACATCATGACGGTTTGGTTATTACATTATTTATATCTAACCATTTTGTTCGCAGGATTCTCATTGATGGGAGAAGCTCAGTGAACATAATCCAGTTAGATGTCCTCAAAAGAATGAACATCCTTGAATCTGATATTGTCCCAAGATCATATGTCCTTATGGGATTCAGTGGAGAGACAAAGATTACATTGGGGGACATCAAACTTCCTATTTATATAGAGGGAGCGAATTCTGTTAAAAATTTTATGTTATTGATTACTTATCTTGCTATAATGTTATCTTTGACATGCCATGGATACACGTTATGAAGGCAGTCCCCCTCAACATATCATCAACGTGTCAAGCTCCCTACTCCATGGGGTGTGGTGAAGATCGAAAGCGATCAGCAGGAGGCAAAGAACTGTTACACTTCTTTAATGAAACCAGCCTCCAAGGAGCAAGACGTCATGGAGGCAAGAGAGCAAGACGTCAAGGATATTCTGCTAAACCCAGAGGATCCTGTATCCAAAATTTTTATAGGATCCGGGATCCTAGACAGTACTGAGCAGGATTTAATATCCTTCTTGAAAAGAAGAAAGTCTACCTTTGCTTGGAAACATGAAGACACGACAGGTATATCTAAGGATGTTATTACTCACAAACTTGGTATTGACAAGTCTTTCAAGCCAATACACCAAAAAAGGAGGAAATTTGCACCTGAAAGAAATGTCATTATCCAAGAAGAGGTAGACAAATTGCTCAAGGCAGGTAAGACATGTTGAGGAAGAATAAGAAATTTGAGTGCACTGATAAGCATGAAGCTGCACTCAAGGCTCTTAAGGATTATCTATCCTCAGCACCAACCTTGATGAAACCAGAAAACGGAGAATCATTATCCTTATACTTAGCTGTTTTGGTCAAAAATCAAGCAATGATAATGCAACCAAACTTTCTGTTGTGAGGTGTGATGCTTGAATCAATGAACAATGCTAAGGATCACTCAGAAACGTAAGGAACAAGTGACACAAAGATTTATACGAGGAAAAAGCCCTTGATTAAGAGTTGATCTTCGGCATAAAAAACCTCGGGTGATGGAAACTACCGATCACCAACTCAGATTAAACAAACAAGTTATTACAACTTCGGATGATAGCGAGCTAGTTACAAGGATCACTAGAGTGTAATGTGCAAAAAGTGTGAAATCGCCAAGTGAATTGTCGAGAGCTGATGAGAGCAGTTACGAGTGTGTGTGTTAAGCTAAAAATAGCCAAGTCTTCTAATCTAGCTCGCCATCCCCTTATAAATTTAGAAAAAATCTAAAGTAACTAACTATCCGCATTTTGTGCAAGTCTTCCACAAACACCATAACGTCCACTTCAGTTAAGCACGTGCGGAATAAGTATGGAATATGCTCCAGGAATATCGCCAAGACCAAGTCCAAGCTTGTACTCCTGCAAAACAACTTCATATTCAAAGAAGACAATCGTTAGTGTAAGGATCACTATGATGATCCATGATCCTGATCCCACAATAACTTCTGAGGATCACTAATTCAATAGAATTGAGGATCACTGATCATTGGAAAATCTCCCCCTAACAATTGCCCCCAAAATATAAGGAGTAAAATGTAAAATAACGAGTTATATTTTCTCGTTCTTATCCGTAACTAACTAACGGATATATAGCCGTTGTAATCGAACTATCCGTTGCCAATTCTGACGTGATTGAAGTGACAATCCTGCAAGATCATCATTATAAATTGAAGTTAGAGATAAGGGTTAGAGAGCATTTAAATTCGTGTGTTTCCTCCTTTAAATCCTCATTCGAAGACTTGATCAGGTATTTCTCTTTCCTTTCTCTCTTCATCTTCTCAATTCTGTTTCTTGTTTTTCACCATCTTCATGACCAAGATGATGCTGAGGTCTTCACCGGTTAAGGATCATAAAAGGATAGTCCCTTGAAGTCCCAAGGGATCATCAAAGATTATGCAAAAGAAAGATGCTGCTTTACCGATCCACAGATAGACAGAATCCGCCATTGTTTCCCGGCGAACACCGTTTTCAAAACTTTTGATCCCACCGTCCTGAGTGACTATGTTTCTGAAACCTGGGTGGTTTTTCCGGTTACCCCGTTCACAATAGGGTACTCGTATCCTTTTCCTGATTTTACCCAATCTTTCTTCTCTCTCACCGGCATCTCCTACATTCAAGCGATGCCAATGATCTGGAGGGTCTTGTATACCCTTGAAAGAATCATTGAACGTGAAGGAATTAATCTGGGAACATCGGAGTTAGCAGAGATGTACGACCTTGTTAGCCATGGATCCCACCGATATCTATTCAAACACAAACCCGGTGAAGAGCATCCCATCTTCAGAGCCACAAAAAATGACACCAACTGGAAAAGGCGATTCTTCTTTGTCAGAAGGGATTCTATCCCTGATGGAAAGGACCTGCCTAGAAAATGGACCACCCATGGTAGGATAGAGGATCCTTAGAAGGATCACCAGATGACCTTGTTTCTGCTGAGAATCACTAAAATCCTTTCGTTTCTATTTTGCAGCTATTACTGTCGCACACCTTATCACAACACCTGCAACGAAGGAAAGGCTTGCTGCTTTTCAGAGGCTCGATCCTGAAATAAGATCATTTAAAGCAAATACCCAGGATTCTCAAGAGGTATCCTCAGGTTCTGTCACAATGTCAAGTAAGTATCCCATTTTGTACATAATTAAATGTTTAAATTAAAAATGAAATAAGGATACTTATCTGTTTTGGGTGTGTAGGTGCTGGAAAATCATCGAAGTCTGCTACCCGTTTCAGTGTCACCGACCTCACCACTGTTGGTCCCAGATCTGGGAGGAAGAAGGCTGCTGCTAGCCTAAGTACTGCCATCCCCAAGGCTACTACCTCCAAGGGAAAGAAGAGGAAAGCCTCTGAGGCTGACAACCTAGAAGGCCTGCCTCTAATCCGCCATCAGTTCCTTGAGTACTTTGCTGATGTAAGGATCACTGACTTAGCTTAGTTATCCTGCCCACTTGAGGATCATGTGACCCAAAACTTTACATTGTCTTCTTTGCAGAAATTTGCTGAAATCGAGGACTACGTAGGCAGTGTTGAAGAGGTTGAGCAAAAGTGTTTGGACCTCCAGAAGATCATGCTAGCCAAGGATCAGAAGATAGCCTCCCTCGAAAATGATGTCAATCTGGTGAAGAGGGAACTTGTCCTGGCTCATATCACTGCTGATCAGGAGAAGAACGAGATCACAAATGATACTAAAGTCTCCGCTGCCATTGCTATGTACAAAACCCAGTTGCAGATGGCCCAAGAAGCTCTGGATCCTGACTTTGACAAGAGCAGCTGGGACGTAGAGGGCTGGAAGGCAAGGTTAGCTGAGCTGGACGACGAAGAAGAGGCTGATGAGGTCCTGGCAATCGAGGCTGGCGGTAGTGGGGTCAAGGATCATGCGGGTGATGCTGGAGCAGGAGGAGCTGGTAAAGGTGATGGTGATGCAGCAAAGGTGTAGGCTGCAGGAATGGGCGATGAAGGACATTTCTAGACGTAGCCGGAGCCCATTTTTTAGAATTTGGAAGTTTTATTCTGGTTATGGTGTTTTGAAACAATCTTGGGTTGTAATAACTTTAGACAATAGTTTCTAGGGTGAAGGATCATGGATCCTTGGACAATAGGCAGGATAATGGGTGGTGGATGGATCCTCTGTTTGGGGGATGAAGCCACTCGTTATCCTTCCGTCTTTTATTTCCTGCACTACAAAGACCCGTAAACAATGGACACCCTTTGCCAACCCATGTGGACGGGCCACGTTTTGCTGGTAGAAACGTGGGTTGGCAATTTTGACAACCTTAAAGGGTTTAACGTTTTGTGAATAAAATAACTTTAACTTTTTGGCTTTTTCCTGTGTTGTTATCCTTGTGAGTACTTTACTTTTCAATTGTTGTGATATACATTTTGTCTGAATTTATTAAGTAAAGGAGAAAAAATAAATATCCTCAAAAGTTTAGGATATGATCAAGGATCACATATCCTATAGTCGACAAGTTCTGAAAAGTAGTGTAGTTTAAGGATCATAAGTTTAGTTGTCAAATGATAAGGGTCACTTATTGTAACACCCCGAAAACGGGTTTGGTAATCAAACTTTGTTCATACTAAAAGACGGGTAAAGTACCGTTAGCAGTAAAAATAACCCGTTAACTATTTGGATTTAAATAAGAAATCCTAATAATTAAATAGAAGCGAATCAAAGAATTTAAGAATTTAGTTTATAAGAGCCCGAGTCAACGGGACTTAAAAATTACAACGGATTATAACTCCCGGGACCCACCAAGTAACTAGGAGTATTAACCTAGTTAGTTAATGTCTTGACAAAATAGAACTAAAGTGGTTAAGATACCCTTTAAATAACTTGTGTAAAGTGAAGGGACTAGACATGGACAATTGAATTAAAGTTTCAATTAAACAAATTAATAAACAAAACACACACACATACGTGTGTGTGTGTCTGCGACTTCAACCAGAGCCAAGAAGGGCTCTCTTGCTCAAAACCCTAATCCCTCAAGAATCTCTCAAATTGAAGCCCAAATCAAGAGCCAAATGATTGCATGAACACAGATTCGTGATCACCTAGTCATGGGGATTACAAGGTATGTTAAAAATTATGATTTGGTGATACTTTGAGATTTTGATGAATAATCATAATCGGAATTCTGGAATGAATATTGATTCTATGAGTGTTATTATGATTATATCTTGGTTTAGAAACAAACCCTAGTAGAAAATTTGATGAATTGTTGTCAAAACTAGGGATTTGATAATTACCCTATTATGTGCTAAATGGGTTTTTGTATGTTATGATGAACACTCGGATTGGAGTGTTAATTTGATGAATATTGATTGTTATGATATAAGTTCTTGATGTAGTTCATGAACACTAGATATAGAGGGTTGAAATTTGATGTTAATCTTGCTAAAAATGACTAATTACGGACTAGTTAGCAAAAGTGTATAATGATGCCCATTAGGTGTTTGTTAAAATGCCTAAATGAGAAGTAAAGTGTTGAAATTCAAGTGAAACGCGTAATTGACAAGCTTGACTAATTACATGAGACATGGGATAAAACGGGTTCTAATCATAATGTTGATTTGCCTTAATCGTGCATATTATGTGATTAAATGTAGTTGACTTTAGAAAGTCAAACTAACTAGTGATGAAGTCGAATAAGTGGTTTCGGCTAAGAAAATAAGTAAAGTGGTATAGTCGTGATGGTTAATGACTAATCTAACCACTTTGTAAATGATGAACAATAGTTGGCGCTTAAACAAGCTAGGTGAAGCTTGGAGTGAAAGCGGGTCAAACGAGTCAAGCATAGGAGGAGAACGTAGCTCGGATGCAAGGTAAGTGAAACTTACACAATTATGTAGAATGCTTGTTTATTCTATATGTTATAAATGCGATAACGATAATATAGAAAACATGGATTTCTAACGTGATCGATATGAGTCGGAACATGTAAAGATGATAAAAATCTTGGTTTATGGCAAAAAGGGCAAAACGGTAAATTAATCATGTAAAGACTAGGAAATTATGAATTTCCGTCAAGATTACCTTGTAGTATAATCTAATGATGATAAGAAGGGTAAATTGGAAATTGTCAAGTATTGACTAATGTAAATCGAAGCCTAAAGGATATCCTTGGCCTAAGCCGAAATGGGTTGAAATTGTAAGAAAAGAATTTGAGAGAAAAAGGGATTTGGTAATGAAATCCGGGACGGGATGGATGTATGAATTAGAAGTCAAAAACCACGTTTTTGATTTAATAGGCAACGTCGGGCATATAGGCCAAACGGGTCAAATGGTGGTGATAACGCCATTTGACAATATCGACTAATGCGGTTGTCAAGTCTTGTGTTAACAGGAGCGATTAGCGATTCGGTTAATTTTGCCCACACTATATGTGATAATAAAAGCGAGGTATAAATTGGGTCTATATGTTGACCCTAGCCAGGTACGTATGCATACGATTATAGTTAACATACAAACTTGGTCAAATTTGTAGTGAAAGCCCCTCGTAGTAAATGAGGGGCTAATGTTGACTAAAATGCCCTTGAAGGGTAAATTGGGCAAACAACCTAACAACCTATAAAGGTTGTTTAGGAACTTATGTTATGATCTTGTAACCTTTAGACACGCATGAAAGTTGTAGACATAAACTTTCAAGAGTTAAATGCTTAAATTGTGTATTGCCGCAAAAATAACACATCCGTGGGATTAAACTCGGAATAAATAGTCCATTTCGTTAAATCCACCACATTCATAGTTGTGGTGGAAGACTAGCTAATAACAAACTGGTGGAACTATGAGGTACATGAGAAATGAGCACAGTTCGTGCTAAAATGGTCGTAAATACCCTTAACGGGTCAAAATAAGATTTTAAACAAAAACGGGTAAATAATTGCGTAGGAACCCGTGTTCAGTACTTAATATGATTGACAATATTAGAATTTAAGGGTTCATGATGAATGGTGGTCAAACAAACATGTTTGTTTGATAAACACATAGTCGGGTCAAAATTTGGTGAAAAGATAACAAGCCGAAGGCTTAAAAGTCTCAATTTTATTTAATCCGGATGTCGGATCTCAACTCCACTAGATAGAGAATTAAATTACGGTCGCGTAGGAAAAAGAATCGGGTAAAACGGATCAATAACGAAGAAGTTATGGCCGTTTCCGTGAAATCAAGTCATGCTGGGAACGTACAGCAACAACTGAAGCAACAGTCTGCCAAAAAGAGGGCCTAGCGTCACGCGACGCCCCTTGGCGTCACGCGACGCCTCCAAACTCGAAAAATGTTATTTTTTGTCATGTTTAACCCTTGTACTTGTTTGAACATCATACTTAACCCCTGTGCTTGTTTGAACTTCATATTTGACTATCAAAACTGACATTTAAGTTGGTTTTGATCACAGGTGAATGTCGAGAGTCCCGGATGAAGATCAAGCGTCGACCAAGAACCGAACACACGCTAAACAAAGCTTCCGCAACGTTGTTTTGTCGTTATTTTAAACGGCGAATAAAATTACATTATGTATATTACTTAAATTGTAAAAGTATCTTTAACAAACCCGCATTTTTTATGTATATGTAATCATTAATCACATGATTATTTTCGCAAAATATACGTTAAACCTTGATTTATAAGAACGGGTGTTACAAGTTGGTATCAGAGCCTTGGTTTAAGAGATTCAAGTATGGTGGGGAAAACCGTGCTTGGACTCAAACCTTATGCTCTTAATAAAGATTGGTGTTCGGTTCGAGGCTTGATCGCAAATCCGGTAAGTACAAGTACGTTAATAGTTAGTATGCTAAAGTGTTGTAAACAACACATCGGGCTATCGTGTGGTATATGTTACCCCAATTTAAATGATTGATATGGTTGACGAAAATACGCGCGTTGACGCGTATAGTAGAAGAAAAGCCTTGTATTATAATACGGGCGATTATTGAGGTTGACATTACTAACTCTTGTGGATGTTTTAATTGAAGGACACTCGCGTCTAAAGATGACGGGAGTTGAACGAATTATGGATATGATGATGGAACGGTCCGAGGTATGACAGGAAGAGCATATTCATCAAGGACCAAAATCGCGTAACGGTCGCGAACAAGACTAATGACAAGAGAAGCCCGTTAGGGCAAGCATTACCAGGTGCACACTTTTAAATTTAATCGCACGAGTTGTTATATGCAACAAACACGTAAGTAATAACGGTTGCATACACATATGATAGAACTTGGAAAACCTGATTTCCAAGAGAAAGTTAATAGGAAATGTGTTATTCACAATGATGAATAACAAATGAATAACAAGACTTGTTTATATAGAAACTTGGACGAGAGTGATCATCCAAGTAAGAATTCTCAATATAAATCCTATTGAGAAAAGTAATGATCACATCAATGAATGTGAATAAATGTTTATAAAAAGGGACATTGTACATGTTCAAGGATAAACGACTAAAACTAATAAATTGTTAACTAACAATTAAATAAAGTTTTACCAAATGAAACCATAAACATGGGGATAAATTGAGGAGTTACTTACATGGGACGTGATGTGGTAATTATAATAAGGTCACGCGTACCACGTGTTGATCGCTTACTCTGGCCAAGTAAGTAGTGAACACATGATAGCATGAGCTTCTTATAATGAGCGCAGTTATGTCCGATGTAGTAAGGTCAAGATGAATGAAATTTAAAGGATCCTTAGGGTCAAGAAATCTTATGGGCATACTCGTATAAATGGTTTTCGCGGGAACCATAAAAACGAGGTATGGCGCACATAGAAATAAAAGACCCAAGGAAATTCGTGACATAAGTCATTTTGATGAAACAACCATGGTAAACAAAAAGGGCATTGTAAAACCAAAGTATAAATGACCCGCGGGGTCATAGAAACAAAGGTATTGCCCACACGAGAAAAACGATCAAAATCGTTGACTTTGGTCGTAGTAAAGAAATGATGATGATGATAATCATCATTCATAGTTTAAAAGACTGTCAAGGATGGTCAAATAAAGAATAAAGGTTTGGTTGAATAAAAGCGAGGGCTTCCGCTAAGACAACCAAACAAATTAAAACGAAAACTTGATGTATACCAGAATGCTTGCACTAATAATGACTTCGGTAAAGTACCCGGTTGATGGGTAAGGGTTTAAACACATGCGTAAACCGAGAAACGAGAACACGAATTTAAAGTCAAAAGACTCGGATTATGAGATATGACTAAAAGACCATAAAATTTCGTAAACAGAAATTTTGATAATTATATTCAATTATTTTGAGAATGAACGGGTTGAATAAAGTATAATGCTTGAAGGCATAAGTAAGCGCAAGCCGGGTAACGGTAAGCTTGAGACAAATGATTTTCAAACGTAAAAAGAGTGCTTTGACACCAAATATATATTTTAATAAGACACGAGTAAAAAGAGTGATCTACGGGATCAACATAACCTTTAGGGTTATAAACAAATGAGAGATCTACTGACTAAAACGACCCACGGGTCATGATTAGAAAGAAGTTATAAGGACTTCGCCCTAAAGAGGTGAATGTCTAATCAAAAATAGCCCATAAGGCTAAGTAATAAAACCTACGGGTTAGATTGGATAAAGCGAGGAAATCAGTTAAGAATCCCCGCATAAAACTAAGACTGTAAAGGATTAAATTACGGACTGTCAATATCCCGGTATGGATGATTGACACAAGTTAAAGAAAAGATCCTAAAACTAAAACTTCGGTTTTAGTAAGAAATAATGTTTTTACAAACATAAATTCTGATAGGAATTTAAATAGTAAGCATGAAAGATACAAGTCTTGACACTGATAGGCGCAAGATGATATATTCGAAAAGTGATATTTTCAAAAATGAAAGATTGATACAAATTAAACATGATGTGACACGATCACGGTTAGGAAATGTAATGTGAAGTAAAATCACATTATAACCAAGCGAGTGATAAAAGTAACTGAACTAATAAGACTAGTTAATGAGACCGGTTAAGGTCACCAATTCAAATCAAGAAATTTGGTTTGCTTGTAAGCGGTAGATTCGGTATAGCTTAACCGAATAGATAAATTTGAAAACAAAAGAATTTGTTGCTAAAAGTGAAAGATTTCACTAAAGATCTTTAAACGGGTCAAAATAACGGATTCGTAAGGAATTCGATAGTATATGAAAGCGATAGATATCGCTAAGTTAACTAAAATAGTGGAAATAACGAGATTACGTTATTTTAAGTTGCGCTAAGTCATATGAGATACGTAGACAGTTAGTGACCAAAAAGATGTTACCATGCTTATCTGGTAATACTAATAATTGGTTAAAAGTATAAGTAATGTTTAAATGATATCTCGGATCAAATACATTGAGTTTAAACTCAATGAATTATGTAAGAAAAGGTTTCTAGGACGAAACCTCTCTAAGGGGGGTAGACTTGTAACACCCCGAAAACGGGTTTGGTAATCAAACTCTGTTCATACTAAAAGACGGGTAAAGTACCGTTAGCAGTAAAAATAACCCGTTAACTATTTGGATTTAAATAAGAAATCCTAATAATTAAATACAAGCGAATCAAAGAATTTAAGAATTTAGTTTATAAGAGCCCGAGTCAACGGGACTTAAAAATTACAACGGATTATAACTCCCGGGACCCACCAAGTAACTAGGAGTATTAACCTAGTTAGTTAATGTCTTGACAAAATAGAACTAAAGTGGTTAAGATACCCTTTAAATAACTTGTGTAAAGTGAAGGGACTAGACATGGACAATTGAATTAAAGTTTCAATTAAACAAATTAATAAACAAAACACACACACATACGTGTGTGTGTGTCTGCAACTTCAACCAGAGCCAAGAAGGGCTCTCTTGCTCAAAACCCTAATCCCTCAAGAATCTCTCAAATTGAAGCCCAAATCAAGAGCCAAATCATTGCATGAACACAGATTCGTGATCACCTAGTCATGGGGATTACAAGGTATGTTAAAAATTATGATTTGGTGATACTTTGAGATTTTGATGAATAATCATAATCGGAATTCTGGAATGAATATTGATTCTATGAGTGTTATTATGATTATATCTTGGTTTAGAAACAAACCCTAGTAGAAAATTTGATGAATTGTTGTCAAATCTAGGGATTTGATAATTACCCTATTATGTGCTAAATGGGTTTTTGTATGTTATGATGAACACTCGGATTGGAGTGTTAATTTGATGAATATTGATTGTTATGATATAAGTTCTTGATGTAGTTCATGAACACTAGATATAGAGGGTTGAAATTTGATGTTAATCTTGCTAAAAATGACTAATTACGGACTAGTTAGCAAAAGTGTAGAATGATGCCCATTAGGTGTTTGTTAAAATGCCTAAATGAGAAGTAAAGTGTTGAAATTCAAGTGAAACGCGTAATTGACAAGCTTGACTAATTACATGAGACATGGGATAAAACGGGTTCTAATCATAATGTTGATTTGCCTTAATCGTGCATATTATGTGATTAAATGTAGTTGACTTTAGAAAGTCAAACTAACTAGTGATGAAGTCGAATAAGTGGTTTCGGCTAAGAAAATAAGTAAAGTGGTATAGTCGTGATGGTTAATGACTAATCTAACCACTTTGTAAATGATGAACAATAGTTGGCGCTTAAACAAGCTAGGTGAAGCTTGGAGTGAAAGCGGGTCAAACGAGTCAAGCATAGGAGGAGAACGTAGCTCGGATGCAAGGTAAGTGAAACTTACACAATTATGTAGAATGCTTGTTTATTCTATATGTTATAAATGCGATAACGATAATATAGAAAACATGGATTTCTAACGTGATCGATATGAGTCGGAACATGTAAAGATAATAAAAATCTTGGTTTATGGCAAAAAGGGCAAAACGGTAAATTAATCATGTAAAGACTAGGAAATTATGAATTTCCGTCAAGATTACCTTGTAGTATAATCTAATGATGATAAGAAGGGTAAATTGGAAATTGTCAAGTATTGACTAATGTAAATCGAAGCCTAAAGGATATCCTTGGCCTAAGCCGAAATGGGTTGAAATTGTAAGAAAAGAATTTGAGAGAAAAAGGGATTTGGTAATGAAATCCGGGACGGGATGGATGTATGAATTAGAAGTCAAAAACCACGTTTTTGATTTAATAGGCAACGTCGGGCATATAGGCCAAACGGGTCAAATGGTGGTGATAACGCCATTTGACAATATCGACTAATGCGGTTGTCAAGTCTTGTGTTAACAGGAGCGATTAGCGATTCGGTTAATTTCGCCCACACTATATGTGATAATAAAAGCGAGGTATAAATTGGGTCTATATGTTGACCCTAGCCAGGTACGTATGCATACGATTATAGTTAACATACAAACTTGGTCAAATTTGTAGTGAAAGCCCCTCGTAGTAAATGAGGGGCTAATGTTGACTAAAATGCCCTTGAAGGGTAAATTGGGCAAACAACCTATAAAGGTTGTTTAGGAACTTATGTTATGATCTTGTAACCTTTAGACACGCATGAAAGTTGTAGACATAAACTTTCAAGAGTTAAATGCTTAAATTGTGTATTGCCGCAAAAATAACACATCCGTGGGATTAAACTCGGAATAAATAGTCCATTTTGTTAAATCCACCACATTCATAGTTGTGGTGGAAGACTAGCTAATAACAAACTAGTGGAACTATGAGGTACATGAGAAATGAGCACAGTTCGTGCTAAAATGGTCGTAAATACCCTTAACGGGTCAAAATAAGATTTTAAACAAAAACGGGTAAATAATTGCGTAGGAACCCGTGTTCAGTACTTAATATGATTGACAATATTAGAATTTAAGGGTTCATGATGAATGGTGGTCAAACAAACATGTTTGTTTGATAAACACATAGTCGGGTCAAAATTTGGTGAAAAGATAATAAGCCGAAGGCTTAAAAGTCTCAATTTTATTTAATCCGGATGTCGAATCTCAACTCCACTAGATAGAGAATTAAATTACGGTCGCGTAGGAAAAAGAATCGGGTAAAACGGATCAATAACGAAGAAGTTATGGCCGTTTCCGTGAAATCAAGTCATGCTGGGAACGTACAGCAACAGCTGAAGCAACAGTCTGCCAAAAAGAGGGCCTAGCGTCACGCGACGCCCCTTGGCGTCACGCGACGCCTCCAAACTCGAAAAATGTTATTTTTTGTCATGTTTAACCCTTGTACTTGTTTGAACATCATACTTAACCCCTGTGCTTGTTTGAACTTCATATTTGACTATCAAAACTGACATTTAAGTTGGTTTTGATCACAGGTGAATGTCGAGAGTCCCGGATGAAGATCAAGCGTCGACCAAGAACCGAACACACGCTAAACAAAGCTTCCGCAATGTTGTTTTGTCGTTATTTTAAACGGCGAATAAAATTACATTATGTATATTACTTAAATTGTAAAAGTATCTTTAACAAACCCGCATTTTTTATGTATATGTAATCATTAATCACATGATTATTTTCGCAAAATATACGTTAAACCTTGATTTATAAGAACGGGTGTTACACTTATATAAATAATGAATGAAACCAAAATGATCAAGGGTCATACCTGAGAATCCAAGTTTGGATCCTAACCTTTAACACTTATAATTAGGATAACCAAAAGACAAACCTTAATAGAAGGTAAGGATTAAGGATCCTTAGTCGTTTAGCTTAGGGCTGTTCATGAGCCGAGCCGAGCCGAGCCAGGCCAAGCTCAGGCTCGGCTCGATTATAAACCGAGCTGGCTCGGATTTGAAACCGAGCTGAAAATATAAGCTCGGGCTCGGCTTGGTTTTAAACCGAGCTAGCTCGGCTCGACTTGGTTTGGCTCGATTTTATATAAAAAAACTAATATATACCTCTTAAAATTTAATAGCCTAAAATATTATTCAATAATTTAAAAGAATATATTCAAAATAAGTTCAACCTAATACAATTCAAACCAAAATCAAGTTTAACAACGCAAAATAAGTTTTAATTTCAATAAAATACAATATTAGTTCATTAGTATGGTAATCAATCTTCAAATATGTCATAAATATCAAATTACAAACCTATATACATGTAAATAATAATCAGTTTTTTGTAATATATTATAATGTATATAAAATTAAAACTTATTATAAGTAAAATAATTCGAGCTAAACCGAGCCGAGCTACAAAGAGAGCCGAACCGAGCCAGCTCAGCTCGTTACGAGCCTAGCCGAGCTAGACTAACTTTCTAACCGAGCCGAGCCGGCTCGGCTCACTTTTAAACCGAGCCAAATCGAGCGAGCTTTTTCCGAGCTAAATCCGAGCGAGCTTTGAGCGAGCTCCGAGCCGCGAGCTTTGAGCGAGCTCCGAGCCGCGAGGTTTTTGAACAGCCCTAGTTTAGCTTCAAAAACCTGAAATAGGTTACAACTTGGGACTAAGCTAGTATAAGATAAAAGTTAGTAACTGGGGACAAGCCCAACAATTCTGGGGACAAGCCCAATATACTGGGGACAAGCCCAAAGGATAACTGGGGACAAGCCCAAAGATAACTGGGGACAAGCCCAAAGGATAACTGAGGACAAGCCCAAGGATCAATGGGACAAGCCCAAAGGATAACTGGGGACAAGCCCAAAGGATAACTGGGGACAAGCCCAAGGGTCGTATGTAAACTGGAGTATGGCCCTCACTGGCGACTATCCAAACTTAGTGACATGAAAATGCCAAAACCTTAGCTAACGTGAAAACGTTAGAAACCTTAGGAACGGATGTATGGTACGTCTACCATTATACGTAGGATCCTGAATATAGCCAGTACAATGAAATTGTCAGCCCCTAAAGCGAGTACTGGTCCCATTGCCATGAACTATACCAGGATCATCGTGCCCTACTGGCGAAACTGGGGACAGGCCCAAACTGGGGTCAAGCCCAAATAACTGGGGTCAAGCCCAAATAACTGGATACTTCTGTGGATACTCAACCCTTTGTTAAGGATACCTGAACCTTCAAAACTCAGAATCAAGTGAAAGGAGGATAAAGGATAAAGGATGCAGGATCCTTATCCTTATATAAGATAACTAAAGAATGAAATAGTTTGAGATTAGAATATTACCAAAATGAGGATCATCGGTCCTGTAAGAATCCTTCAAGGATACTTGTCAGGTAAGGATCATGGATCCTTGTTACATAAAGTATTTCTTCAAGTGGACAACATTCCAAGCTCTTGGTAGCAAGTCACCTTCCATTGTTAGCAATCGATATGCCCCCTTTCCTGCCTCAGCTTCGATCAATTAAGGGCCTTCCCATTTTGGTGCCAACTTCCCATCAGTAGGATTGGTGGTATTCTGAAATGCTTTCCTTAACTCCATATCACCAACTTGGAATTTCCTGATCCTGACACTTTTGTTGTAGGCTACAGCCATCCTTTGTTGATAACTGGCCATCCTTATCCTTGCCAAATCCCTGAGTTCTTCTATAGTATCCAAGTCTTGAACCAAGTTTTCAGCATTTTCTTCACGATCATGAATGCTTGTTCTTGCAGTTGGAACCACCATTTCTGTAGGGATCACTGATTCTGCCCCAAATACCAAAGAAAATGGAGTTTGGCCAGTAGCACTCTTGGGAGTTGTCCTATCAGCCCATAGTACATAAGGTAGTTCTTCTGCCCACTTTCCTTTCTTGGATCCAAGCTTTTTCTTCAAATTGTTGATGATGATCTTGTTGGATGATTCTGCCTGACCATTAGCTTGTGGGTGGACTGGTGTTGATGTTATCATCTTAATCCCCCAGCTGTCACAAAAGTTAGTAGTTCTACTCCCAATAAATTGGGATCCATTATCAAAAACAATTTCAGAAGGGATACCAAACCTAGTAATAATGTTTCTTTTAATAAAGGATATAACTTCCTTTTCTCTGACTTGAGCAAAGGCTTCAGCCTCTATCCACTTGGAGAAGTAATCAGTCATGGCAAGCATGAATACTTTTCCACCAGGTGCCTTAGGAAGCTTACCAACTATATCCATTCCCCATCTCATAAATGGCCAAGAAGAGGATATAGGATGCAAAAGCTCTGCTGGTTGATGAAGGATATTACTATGTCTCTGACAAGGATCACACTTCTTGGCATATTCCACAGCATCCTTCTTCATAGTAGGCCAATAGTATCCTATCCTCAGGATCCTTGAGAATAATGCCCTTCCCCCAGTGTGGTTTCCACAATCTCCTTCATGGAAATCCTTTAGGACTTCTTGGATTTCAGGATCCTTAATGCATCTTAGAAATGGTCCTGCAAGAGATCGTTTATACAACATATTATTCAATATTATAAATTGAGATACCTTAATTTTGAAAGCCCTAGGGTTTTCTCCTGTAGGAATCTCTCCATATTGTATGTATCTCATGATTGGGAGGATCCATGATCCTGAATGAGATTGAGTATCATCACTAGGGATGATTGCAGAATCCTCTCCTATTTCCATAGCTATATGATCCTCGATAGCAGGGGTTAGGATGTGGATAATAGGGATCTTGATATCCTCCGGGATCTTCAAGGATGATCCTAAGTTGGCTAATGCATCAGCCTCTGCATTCTCTTCCCTTGGTACCTGTGTCAAACTAAAGGAAACAAAAGAGAGTGCCAATTCTTTGACTATCTCTAAATATTTGATTAGCGTTTCACCTTTAACAGCATAGGATCCATTAAAGTGATTAGTGATTAATAATGAATCTACATGTACCTCAAGATACCTGATCCTCATATGCTTGGCAATTTGCAAACCAGCTATCAAGGCTTCATATTCAGCCTCATTGTTGGTAGTTTGAAATTCACAAGCTATGGAGTGGGGTATTATGTCCCCCTGTGGCGATTTTAGTAGTATTCCAAGCCATGTTCCTTTGATATTAGAGGCTCCATCAGTGAAGAGTATCCAAGGATCCTTAGTTTCTTCAAGCTGTTGGACTTCTAACTCAGCTTCCTTTTGCAAGTCACTACTGAAATCTGCCACAAAGTCAGCTAAGGCTTGGGATTTAATGGCAGTCCTTGGTTCATATCTTATATCATAAGCACTAAGCTTCACTGCCCACTTAGCCATCCTTCCTGACATTTCAGGTTTCCTGAGAACATTCTTAATTGGAAAATTAGTCTTAACAATAATGGCATGAGTCTCAAAATAATGTCTTAATTTAGTTGATGCCATAATTAATGCAAGGATAAGTTTCTCTAAGTGTGAATACCTGGATTCAGCATCAAGTAAACTCTTACTTACATAATAAACAAGATGTTGTGTACCTTGGTGATCCTTAACAAGGACCGTACTTACTGCTTTTGAGGATACCGCCAAGTACAAGGATAATATATCCCCCTTTTCTAGTTTCATCAAGGCGGGGGCTGAGGATAGGTAATCCTTAAGAGCTTTGAGGGCACTTTCATGCTTCTCAGTCCATTCAAATTTCTTGTTCTTCCTCAGGATGTCATAGAATTCCTTACACTTTTATGAGGATTTGGATCAGAACCTGTTCAAGGCTGCGATCCTTCCTGTCAATCCTTGCACATCCTTGGCATTGGCAGGAGATTTGATGTTCACAATAGCCTTAATCTGCTCTGGACTTGCTTCAATGCCCCTTTTCGTCACCATATAGCCTAAGAATTTACTTGCTTTAACACCAAAATGACACTTGGAGGGATTTAGTTTCATATTAAATTTATCAAGGATATTGAATGCTTCCTCCAAGTCTTTAAGGTGATCCTCAGCTTTCTTGGACTTAACCACCATGTCATCTATGTAGACTTCCATAGTGTGTCCAATTTGTTCCTTGAACTTCATATTGACTAGCCTTTGATAAGTAGCACCTGCATTCCTTAGTCCAAATGGCATAGCAATATAACAGTATATACCAGTTAGGGTCATAAAGGCTGTATCCTCTTGATCAGATGGTTCCATCTGGATTTGTTGAAATCCAGATGAAGCATCCATAAAAGTTAACAACTCATGTCCCGCGGTAGCATCCACCATGGAGTCAATGTGGGGTAATGGGAAAGGATCCTTGGGACATGCCTTGTTTAAATCTGTAAAATCGACACATACCCTCCACTTTCCATTTTTCTTTTGAACAACAACCACATTGGCTAACCATCTTGGATACTTAACCTCTCTTATCATACCTGCCCGAAGTAGTTTATCTACCTCCTCCTGGATAATAGCATTCCTTTCAGGTGCAAACTTCCTTCTTTTTTGATGAATTGGCTTGAATGACCTGTCAATGCCAAGCTTATGAGTAATTATATCCTTAGATATACCTGTCATATCCTCATGCTTCCAGACAAAGGTAGTTTTCCTTCTTTTAAGGAAGGATACTAGATTCTGTTCAATTTCGCTAAGGATCCTTAATCCTATGAAGATCCTAGATTCAGGATCATCAGGATCCATGAGGATTTCTTTTACATCCTACTCTCTTGCCTCCAAGACATCTCTTGAAGGATACTTTAATTGCTATTGCTTCCTTGGTCTTGAGGCTGGCTTCATTGATGAGGTATAGCAATTCTTAGCTTCTTGTTGATCACTCAATTTTAACCACTCCCCATGGACTAGGAAGCTTCACGCACTGATGGTATGTGGATGGGACTGCCTTCATATCATGTATCCACGGCCTGCCAAGGATAACATTGCAACATGATAAGCAATCTATAACACAAAATTTCTTATAAGAATGGAGCCCTTCAATATAGATAGGGAGTTTGATGTCCCCCAATGTGTTCTTGGTTTCCCCACTGAATCCCACAAGGACTGAGGATCGTGGGACAATATCAGACTCCGGGATATTCATATTCTTGAGGACATCAAGCTGAATGATGTTCACAGAGCTTCCTCCATCTATAAGGATCCTGCGAACAAAATGATTAGATATAAACAGGGTAATAACAAGACCATCATGATGAGGATCCTGAACATCAAGATGATCATCCTCATCAAAAGTTATGATCTTATCCTTGGTGACAGTGGACGTCCGGATGGGTCTGTCTCCATTATCCATCTTGGTTTCCTTGGCATGTCTTTTGGCTGCTGAAAAGGAAGTACCACAAATGTCTGATCCACCAGATATGAAGTTTATAACTTGTGCATCTGCTGGAGGAGCAGGAGCCTTTTCTGGGATCCTTTCAGGATCCTGGATCCTTGACTTCTTTCATCCCAAAAGCTCTTTCAAATGCCCCTTGCTCAACAAGTAACCAATTTCCTTTCTAAGTGCAATGCACTCTTCAGTGAGATGCCCGAAATCCTCATGATATGCACACCACTTGGACTTATCTTTTGTAGCAGCTGGTTTATCACTTTTTCTCGGCCACCTAGCTTTTTCACCTAGATTCTGCATTGTAAGGATTAGTTCATTGTTATCAATAGAAAAACAGTATTCAGAAATGGGAGGATAATCCTCATCATCCTCTTCCTGTTCCACTGCATGCACATTCTGGTTATCAGACTTGTTGTAGGACTTTGATTTGTTGTTCCTGAAGTAGGATCCTTGCTTTTCCTGTTTTGAGGATCCTGTCAATCTATCTTGGATCCTTTTGTCATCCTCTAGACGGATGAACCTAAGGGCCCTGGTTCTTACTTCATCAAGATTCCTGCATGGGGTCATAACAAGATCATCATAGAACAATGAATCCCTAAGCAATCCCATTTTAAAGGCTTCTACAGCCGTAGCAATATCCAGGTTAGGGATATCTAAAGATTCTTTACTAAACTTAGTGATGTAATCTCTAAGTGATTCATTTTGACCTTGTGTTACCCTATATAGATCACTAGTTAATCGTTCAAACTTTCTACTACAAGAGAATTGACTATTAAACAAATTAACTAGATTAGAAAATGAAGTAATAGAGTAAGGGGGAAGACTTAGCAGCCACTTAAGAGCAGATCCTGTGAGTGTGGATCCAAAACCCTTGCATAGACATGCTTCTTTTAACCTCTCAGGAATCGGATTGATTTCCATCCTCTCCCTGTACTGAGCTATAAGTTCCTCTGGATCCGTCGAACCATCATACAGCTTCATGGAAGGTATCTGGAATCTTTTGGGTATCTCAGCATCACAAATAGGTGGTGCAAAACGAGATATCCTATGGCTACCGTCTGCAATTTCAGGAATGGGTTTAACCACTCCTGGTACGCTGGATATCATATCCTTAAGCTTCTGTAGCTCCCTAGCCATAGCCTGATTGATACATGTATCCTGCATAGAGCCATGGTTAGTGTTATATGAATTATTGAAAGTGTTACCTCCCATTAGATTCATGTTTGGGATTCCGGATATGAATCCCTGTTGACGGGGTTCTGGTATGATTGAAGGACCAGAGGAAGCGATGGTCTGCATTGGTATGAAGTCTCCTTGATGAACATCCGAGCTTGGAGGCTGCATACTTCTTAAGAATCCTTGATCCTGAAAGATGTTGGATCCTTGAGGCTGAGAGGATCCTTGAAGCTGAAAGGATCCTGGAACAATAGAGAATCCTTGGACCTGGGAGGATCCTTGGACCTGGGAGGATCCTTGGACCTGGGAGGATCCTTGGACCTGGGAGGATCCTTGGACCTGGGAGGATCCTTGGACCTGGGAGGATCCTTGAACCGCGTGCATTCCCAAATATCCTCCTGAGCTGAAGGATCTTTGATGCTGAATAGAGGATCCCGATGGCTGAAAATAGGATCCCTGAGGCTGGGAGTGAGAACCAAATGCCTGACTCATAGTTGCCGTTCCATAATGCCTTTCTGATGGACCACTTTGATACTGGATGCCCGGAACTGCCGATTGTAGGGTAGTTACAATAGGAGTGTCAAAATTCAATGACCTTGGCATCAGAGGAGAGTGATCCTCCACTGATTTCTTCTATTTCTTGATATCACCAATCTCTTGGAGGATCCGTTCATTGGTTTTATCCTGCTCTTGCATGCGATCCCTCATCTGCAAAATCAGATTAAAAAGATCATTAGTAGTAGGATTAGTGGAAACAGAAGAAGTTGGTGGTTTTGTAAAAATGGGGGTTTGTCTCTTCGCAGCATTTTCAGCATTCTTCTAAGATCCAGAAGGTGGTGGAGGCAAAGGAGGAACGCCTTGTGAAGAACTGATTGCCGGTATAGAGCTTGATGTGTTCTTTGCTGAGGAAGCCATTTGCTTGATTGTAACGAACCGAAATGACCACAAAATTATGAATCTTCTTAGGAATGAAGCACCAATTGCCCCACGGTGGGCGCCAAACTGTTTTGGTCAAAAATCAAGCAATGATAATGCAACCAAACTTTCTGTTGTGAGGTGTGATGCTTGAATCAATGAACAATGCTAAGGATCACTCAGAAACGTAATGAACAAGTGACACAAAGATTTATACGAGGAAAAAGCCCTTGATCAAGAGTTGATCTCCGGCATAAAAAACCTCGGGTGATGGAAACTACCGATCACCAACTCAGATTAAACAAACAAGTTATTACAACTTCAGATGATAGCGAGCTAGTTACAAGGATCACTAGAGTGTAATGTGCAAAAAGTGTGTAATCGCCAAGTGAATTGTCGAGAGCTGATGAGAGCAGTTACGAGTGTGTGTGTTAAGCTAAAAATAGCCAAGTCTTCTAATCTAGCTCGCCATCCCCTTATAAATTTAGAAAAAATCTAAAGTAACTAACAATCCGCATTTTGTGCAAGTCTTCCACGAACACCATAACGTCCACTTCAGTTAAGCACGTGCGGAATAAGTATGGAATATGCTCCAGGAATATCGCCAAGACCAAGTCCAAGCTTGTACTCCTGCAAAACAACTTCATATTCAAAGTAGACAATCGTTAGTGTAAGGATCACTATGATGATCCATGATCCTGATCCCACAATAACTTCTGAGGATCACTAATTCAATAGAATTGAGGATCACTAAGCCTGACAGTAATTGAGGATCACTGATCATTGGAAAATCTTCCCCTAACATTAGTTGTTTCAGCTAAAGCAGTAAGTGCGATCCTAGTTAAGGATCATGAAGGCTCTCAACATCATGTATACTATGTAAGTAAAATTCTACTTGATGCTGAGGCCAGGTATTCTAATTTAGAGAAATTAATTCTTGATTTAATTATGGCTTCCGCTAAACGTAGACATTATTTCGAAACTCACACCATTATTGTGAAAACTAACCTTCCTATCAAGAATGTTCTCCGAAAACTTCAAATGTCAGGTAGAATGGCAAAGTGGGTGATGCGTGTGAAGTGTATATATAAGTTTAAGTATATTTTAAGCCCTTTTACACTTTTTAACCAAGTTTTAAATTTATAAAACACGGTATTTACTAACACTAAACACACATATGGGCAAGTGCACCCATCGTGAGCGTAGTATAGTGTTGGTAAGATACCGAGGTCGTCCAAGGACACAAGAGCTTTTAGTACCGGTTTATCCTCAATGTCTAATCAAATCAAAAGTTTAGAAAAAGGTTTTAAATTAGAAAAATAAAAACTAACTAAAATGCTGAAAAATAAAGTAAAAGTAAAAACAAATAGACAAGATGAATGACTTGGCTCCGACTCGTGTATAGTGTAACCTTTGATTATTTCCGCACTTTTGCACTTTTTAAGAGATTATCTTAGTTATTGTAGTAGGCCCCTCTTTTGAAGGTGACGTTACCCTCAACCCAGTAGTTTGAGTCAGCAAGGATACAATCCTAAAGGGTCGGATTATTGAAAGATAATTAATTAAGTTATTAATGCATATTATGGTAGGCCCCTCTTTTGAAGGTGACGTTACCCTCGGCTAAGTAGTCTGAGTCAGCAGGGATACAGTCCTAAGTAGTCGGGTTAAAGTATTAATAGTAGCTTACATATGAGGGGATCAAAGAGTTTGGACCCCCGCCATCCAATACCGGTGGGTATTGAAGGAGGTCCTACTAAATTTGACCCAGGTCCTTGCAGGATCTATACACTGAACAAGGCAAGACTCTTACCAAACCGTTCCCTTAACCCCCGACCAAGTAGCCAACATACCTCCATATAGACCGTGGAGATATGAATGGTGAAAATCTTTTATTTTATATAGAAAGTAAAATAATGCCAAGACACCACGGACAAACGATAAGGAAGAATCACCTTCAACATAAGAAACTAGTTATTAAAGTCATTAATACATAACCAAGTAAAAAGTGCGAAAAGATTAAAAATAAAAAGTATTACACTAGACACTTGTCTTCACCAAGTGATGTAAGAGACTTAGGCAAACATGGCCTTTGATTGTCAAGAACTCTTACGATCAATCTTGGATCCCGAGACGACTCACACACTCTATGATGGACAATGGATGATGGTGGTGGATGATGGTGGTGGGTGGTGGGTGAAGTGTGAGAGAGGTGGTGTGCCAAGGGATGGTTTGCAATTGAGCCAAGCACCCCTATTTATAGGCTGAACAGAAGCTTGGGCACGGCCCCGTGTCCATCATCCTTCTCTATCTTCATTAATTGCTCTTGTCTGCATTAGTTGACCACGCCCCCGTGTCCACTGGGCACGCCCCCGTGTGCAGAAGCAAATCTGTACTATCAAGATTTCCCCAGATCCTGCGAATCTTAGAGTTGACCACGGCCTCGTGTCCGCTGAGCACAGCCCCGTGGTGGGCGATAGAAGCTTCTACAGCTTTGTCTTTTCTGCTGGCACTTGGGCACGCCCCCGTGTTCACTGAGCACGAGGCGTGTTCAGCCTTCTGTTTTCTTGATTTTGCTTGGGAAGATGTTGTCGGGGGGTCGGGCATGCCACGTTTGTTCCTTTTCTTGTATTTATGCTAGATTTAGCTGCCTTTTTGCTTCTTTTGTTAATTTGAGCTCATTTAATCCTGAAAATACAAAAGGAAGACAAAAGCACACTTTTTCCAACATTAGTACTAAAAAAGGGTTAGTTTTATGCCACAATTGATGTAATTTATATGTTGCATTTTGCACACATCAGTGGGCAATCAAGCTTATTGCATATGACATTAAGTATGAACCCAGGACTGCCATCAAGTCCCAAGCTTTAGCTGACTTTGTGGCTGATTTCAATAGTGATCTACAAAGGGAAGCTGAATTAGAAGTTCAACAACTTGGGAAGATCAAGGATCCTTGGACACTCTTCACGGATGGAGCTTCAAATGTTAAAGGAATTAGAAAAAGCACACTACTAAAATCGCCACAGGGGGACATTATACCCCAATCCATTGCATGTGAATTCCAAACCACTAATAATGAGGCAGAGTATGAGGCCTTGATAGCAGGGTTGCAATTAGCTAAGAATATGAGGATCAGGTATCTTCAAGTATATATAGATTCTTTATTAATTACTAATCATTATAATGATTCCTATACTGTTAAATGTAAAAAAACTAATCAAATACCTAGAGGTAGTCAGAAAGCAGCCAGATTATTTTTCTTTTTTGGGTTTAACACAGGTAATCTTGGATCATCACTGAAGATTCCAGAGGATGTGAAAATACTCATCATCCATGTTTTAACTCCTGCAATTGAGATCACGTAGCAATGAAGATAGTGGAAGATTCTGCAATCATACCTAGTGATGATGCACAATCTCATTCAGAATCATGGATCCTTCCAATCCTGAGATATATACAACATGGAGAGATTCCTACTGGAGAAAATCCTAGATCTTTCAAAGTCAAGGTATCTTAATTCTCCATACTAAATAACATGTTATATAAACGATCTCATGCAGGTCCATATCTAAGGTGCATCGAGGATCCTGAAATCTAAGAAGTTCTAAAGGATTTTCATGAAGGAGACTGTGGAAACCACACTGGGGGCAGAGCACTATTCTCAAGGATCCTTAGAACAGGATACTATTGGCCTACCATGAAGAGGGATGTTGTGGATTATGCAAAGAAATGTGATGCATGTCAAAGACATAGCAATATCCTTCATCAACCAGCAGAGCTCCTGCATCCTATATCCTCTTCTTGGCCATTCATGAGATGGGGAACGGATATAGTTGGCAAACATCCCAAAGCACCAGGAGGAAAAGTATTTATGCTAGCCATGACAAACTACTTCTTTAAATGCATAGAAGTAGAAGCTTTTGCTCAAGTCAGAGAAATATCCTTCATTAAGTGAAACATTATTACTAGATTTGGAATTCATTCTGAAATTATTTGTGATAATGGATCCCAATTTATTGGGAGTAGAACTACTAACTTTTGTGACAGATGGCCAGTTATCAACAAAGAATGGCTAGAGAGTATAACAAAAATGTCAGGTTCAGAAGATTTCAAGTTGGTGATTTTGTTCTATAGAAAGCATTCCAGAACACTACGAATTCGGCTGATGGCAAATTAGCATCAAAATGAAAGGTCCCTACTTAATTTAAGCTGAAGCAGGAAAGGGGGCATATCATTTGTTAACAATGGATGGTGACCTCTTACCAAGAGCTTGGAATGTTGTTCATCTAAAGAAATACTTTAAGTAAGAAGGATCAGGGATCCTCAGCGATACCAGTATTGTGATTAAGGATCCGGGATCCTCAAAGGATATATGATTCTACATTTGGTAACACATTACTTTCATTTTGATTCATTTTATACTTATTACTTATCATAAGTCAAAGATGTTAAACATTTAACATCTATTTTCATAAAGTTTAAGCTTTTGCAGAGTTGTTATCATTTTACAGAAGATCAAAGTGGTTGGCCAACTCTCCAAGGTTTATGGGCTTGTCCCCAGTTATTTGGGCTTGTCCCCAGTTTGTTGGGCTTGTCCCCAGTTTTTGGGCCTGTCCCCAGCTTCGCCAGTAGCGCATGATTATCCTCGTGCAGTTAAAGGCAATGGGACCAGTACCCGCTTTAGGGGCTGACAATTTTATTGTACTGGTTGTATTCAGGATCCTAAGTATAATGGTAGATGTACCATACATCCGTTCCTAAGGTTTCTAATGTTTTCACGTTAGCTAAGGTTTCGACATTTTCATGTCGCTCACGTTTGGATAGTCGCCAATTTGGGCCATACTCCAGTTTACACAAGTTCATTTGGGCATGACCCCAGTTTACACCCGTTTATTTAGGCTTGTCGCTAGTTTGTTGGGCTTGTCCCCAGTTTATTTGGGTTTGTCCCCAGTTTGTTGGGCTTGTCCCCAGTTTGTTGGGCTTATCCCCAGTTTATTTGGGCTTGTCCCCAGTTATTATGGGTTCATTCCCAATTATTTGGCTTGGTCCCAAGTTTATTTTTCTTACAGGATCTTGGAGCTCTAAAGTTATACAAGTTCTGACAATAAGGATCCTGGATCTTCGAAACTTTACTTTTCACAGTTTGTTTATTCAGTAATAATTTACAAGGATATAGAATCCTAACTTGGATTCTCTGGTATGTTATATTCTAACTTTTTCTAAGCTGCAAGTTGTCTCTTATCCTTTTTGGTTAAGGATCATTGATCCACATTTGTCCGAACACTTCAAGTTTTCTGTAAAAAGTTTAACATTATCATCAGATTTCCAATAACTTTCCAGTTGTTTGGAGATGATACCTTTGAAAATAGAAAGCATAAATGAAAAATAAAGAGGGAAGAAAAACAACAGGTTTAGCTAAAAACGCTTAATGTTATAACCCATTCATTATGTATCAAAATCATCTGGCCTGTATTTCACCAGCAAAACAGTGGACCATCCACCCAGGCCAGACAGGGCTATCTAACAGTTACAGTGTCTATGCAGAAATTGAAATGCAGGAAGTTTAATAGCGAACGGTGTAGAAGGATTCATTCTCCACAAACAGAAGGATCTTCTTATCTGTAAAGGCACTTGAGGAGTTGTCTATAACTCTATATTTTGCAATGATGATTATAGCAGGTCTTATCAGTGACGACAAGCAGTGTAACGACGAGTTACCAGCAGCAACGGCTAGTCCGCTTCTAACGGAAATATGACAGCTGTGAATCCTTATCACAACTGCCATATTGGGGGCAATTGTTAGGGCATGGATTTTATGCTAAGGATCATCTATCCTGAGACTGGGCATGGATCACGGATCCTTAACGGATTATACAAGGAGTCTGAGGATCCAGAGTCTGAGGATCTAGGATCCTTAACATTACTTATAGTTTCTAACAATTGTCACGTTTTTAATGTTTATACGCAGATAATGGACTTAGTGGACTAAATCTCAGCTAGAATCTCGGGAATATTCCTTCAAGATGCCCCACATGTGCTATTTTCACAATGCTCATGGGTAATGAACGTGGGAGCTTCCATATTTTTCGCAAAGTTAGTTGTTAGCAGGTTTACCTATTATTTTAAGGGATATTGAGCTGGTAGAACACACTTTTTTTCGACACAACACCTCTGCTACTCGCTCTCGAACACACACACACACACTAGAATTCCTTGTAACAAGCTCAATATCTTCCAAAGTTGTAATCTTTTTATGCAATATAGTTGGTGATCGGTAGTTTCCATCACCCGAGGTTTTTTATGCCGGAGATCTCATAAGATCAAGGGCTTTTTCCTCGTATAAATCTCGGTGTTCATCGTTGATTTCATTTTGCTATTCATTCATACATTTGTCCAATTAACCAAGCATCTCACCTCACAAAATCAGATTTGGTTACATTATCCTTGTGTGATTTTTGACCAAAACAATGACAACATAAACTTGCTTCATTACACTAGGTTTTGATGTGTGTCTATAGCTTCAATTCATTCTGTTAGGATTGTCCTTATTGGGCTCTAATCCATTTTAGCACTTCACACAATTTATCTACACATAGTCATTCCAGTCAAGACTCAAGAAGATTCGGCCCCTAGGTGGTTGTGTTTCTCCATCTGAATTCCTTACACTTTTCTGGTTGTTCCTAGTAGTTTTCTAGTTGTTCTCTAGTTTCTTATTTTTAGTTATTAATTTCCTTACAAACCATTCGTTTTACATCAATTAGATATTGACAAACAATTGATTATTAGGAGCCACTGTGTCCTCAGGATCAATACTTGGTTATTTCCAGTATTATACCACATATACGATAGGTACATTTACCCACGTGTGTAGTTTGGTTTTTGGCATTTTCCATTTTTACAAATTTAAAACTTGTGTGATTCATATATCTTATATATACTTTCTGCACGTATCAGGTGTGATCAGGAATGTCAGGAACATAAGATTTTTAGACTGACACTTGGGTGGTTAAGGTGTCGTTAAAATGGTATTTTCCTGCTCTATTCAAATTCGAAGATACAAAATGTTGTACAATTTGTGGAGAGATATGAACATGGTTCAAATATAGTATGGATTGGGCAATGGGCCTGAGACCCACTAAAGAGGTTAAGGAATTTAAGTCTTGTTGTGAATTGTTGGAGCATGTTAGTATTTCGGGTACAAAAGATTAGTATTTCGGGTACAAAAGACTAATGAACTTGGCTTGACGATTCAAATATGCTTGAGGAGATCAAGGCTATGAGCTTCCCATAGGTGAAAAATAGTTAGTATATTGTCATCGTTCCAAAAAAAATTACTTAATTTATAAAATATATTAAAGCAATTAGCTGAAGTCACACATCACTAACTCATCGAAAACTTTAATAAACTTAATGAGAAAAGGTAATCGTTTGGTAATATCATCATAGATTATTAAAGAATCATAGATTAGTAAAAAATCACAAGTACTTATCGGTAAGAACTGGGATCCAGTTATCAATCTCGGTTGAGTGCTTGGAAAGCCAAAAACCTCTCCTTTGGGGGTAGACTCACGTTGGTAAAATATGTCCTTGGTAGTCTTCCACTATACTTCTTCTCTATGTTCAAAGCCCCGGTGAAGATTCTTAAAACCCTTGAGGGTATCCGGAGACGATTTCTTTGGGCAGGTAACGAGTTGCTGAAAAAAAATCAATTGGGTTGCCTGGTTTAAAGTCGTTCTTCCTAAATCTAAAGGAGGCCTTGGGGTGGGGGGGTCTTAGGGACATTAATATGGCGCTCCTGACTAAATGGAAATGGAGGATTATATCGGATCAACAATGTATGTGGGCTAGTGTTGTTAGAGCTATTCATAATGTTTCTTTTGGATCCTTAGAGGAATTGAGTAGGAAATCTATTCATGACTCTTGGTCCCATATTGATCCAATTGATAAAATCTTCCTTAATCTAGGCTTGGATCTCAATAAATGTTTCAGAAGAGTGGTTGGATATGGCACTGCAACGCTATTTTTGGTCTCACAAGTGGTTTGGCCTTCGGCTGTTAAAAAACTTGTTCCCGAATTTGTACGTTATCGAGAAGTAAAAAACTGTCTTGTTTCTTAACATCTCTCATTCTCCCATCCATCTGATATTTCCTTCACTTGGAACTGGCGAGTCAAAAATCTGTCCAATGTTATTCGCTAGGAAATTTCAGAACTTGAAGTCCTTATTAAATCTTATTGTTTCCACGTTGGAACTGATACTTGGAAATGGGTTGCTGATACAACTGGAATTTTCTTGACAAAATCCTGCAGGAAGTGGATTAGCAAAGTCAACTCCGCGGTTATCTCACAAAAAATCAGTTGATTATCATGGGTCCCTCTAAAAATTTGTTGTTTTATATGGCGGCTGTCTCTCGATAGAATTCCGGTTGTTTACTCGCTGTTGCAACGTGGTGTTCAGATTCAGGATGCTAACTGCTCTTTATGCGCTCTAGAGATAGAAGACTTGTCCCATGTCTTTATTCGATGTTCAGTGGCTTCAGAAACATGGAGTAGAGTGTCAGATTGGATCGGGGTTGATATTAGCTCATGTAGCTCGGTTACGGATCTCCTAATGTTCCCAGCTTCCTCCCCCCGTTCAAAATTGATCAGGAAAATTCTTTGGCTGATTATTTATTCCAAAGTTTGGCTTATCTGGATTAATCAGAACTCTTGGAAATTCTCAGGAAATAAAAGAACGGCTGCTCAAATAACGGATGACATTATGCTGCATAGTTTCAACCGAATCATTGGCAGAGCTAAGCAAATCTCAGCTTCGTGGAATGCTTGGCATATGAACCCTTTTTTTGTTGTATTTAAAATGTAATGTAATGTTTCGTTTTCTATTTCGGCCTTGTAGTCCGCTCTTCGTTTTGGTCTTTTTTTGGTGTTGTATTGGGTTTTTTTGCCAGTCACCCGCTAGCTCTTTGATATGATATCATTGTTGCCGTTCAAAAAAAAAAACTTACCGGTAAAGGGAGATGCATGAGGGAGAAAAGTTAGCCCATGCTTATATAAGACATACCCTCCTAGTAACATTAATGAGGGGGGATGGCCATGGACCCAGGAATTAAATGGTTCTTAAATTAACAAAAACATATTCATGGTTTAATTAAAACATAGACAATACTTTTATATACTATATCATTATTTTAAATTTTAAAGTGATTTTACTAATTTCGTAAAAATAACGTTAAATGCATCATGTGGTGGGGTTGACAGCCGAAAGACAAAAGCGTACATGCACTAAGAGCCCTTTTGTCTCGATTGTTGAGTGTTATGTGCCTTACATCCAAGGCTTGATGCAAAACTACTATCAAGCTAGGAGTCTCACTAGAAGTAGGCTCTCTATTCCCAAAGAGGAGGCAATGTATAAGGAGGGGTTGTCAGGGCTACCCTCAACTCCGTTTTTCGTAGTGTAAGAATACCCTTAATGAACGAACATGAACAAGAAATCTCGTTCGATGAGAGTTCGTGAACAATTCATGAACATGCTCATTCCTTAACAAACGAACACAAACAAGACCTCGTTCATGTTCGTTCGATCCGTTTACAACCCTAGGTGTCATCTTAGGATTTATCAAATGAGTTATTCATTCAGTGTCTCATTTAAATTTATGAACTAAACCAATAAGACATCATACATTCATCTACCACGGCTTTAGTTATACTCCGTCCGCCTTAAAAGAAAGCACATGATCTACATTTTTTCCCTTTTTATAATTTTTAACTATACTTCTAAATAAATAAACAAAACATATTCATATACAAATAAAAGCCCTCCGACCAAGATCTCTAAAAAGAAAAACACCCTCTTCTAACGAATGCCTAGCTTTAAATAGACAAAGAAACTAAAAGCAAACCTAAATCCAACATGTCTAGCTTGACTGATTTTTCTGTTGTTTGGGCCATAGACTGGGGGAACTTTGGCGTTTGGGTGCTTTTGGATTTAGGGTATGTGTGAAATTAAAGGTGAATTTAGAAATCCTTGATTATAAGATCATATGAAGTATGAACCAAACACCACCTTACTTTGATCAAGAGCGTTTGGTACTGGGTACCAGTGCCGAATCAGTACCGTAGCGTACCGATCATTTTCGGTACCAGTACCCGTTTTTCAATATTGGTACTTTCATTACCGGCATAGTTATCAAAAGCGACCTAGGCGTGCGCCTAGGCGAGGCAAGGCGCAAACAATACGTGTCACACCCTGACTTTTGCGGAAGCGTGATTGTGGTGTGACTTTCTTAATATCATTGCATTCAATCATAACATCAACTATATGATAAAACCATAGGTTTGTCATCCATTAAATAAGTTTAAAATGTAACAACATTGTTTTAAAACGTAGACTTCAAATTCAAGTTTTACAAACCGTACAAATTATTTATGAGTTCATTGAGGACTCATCAAAAGATATTGAATAACACCAAGGTTTGGAAGACGTGTCTCGTCCAGGAATAAGACACGCTGACCAAACTCAAAGACCATGGATGACATCTTTATTCCTAACGCAGCATAAAAACTTCCAACGCCCGCCAGATCCACTTACAAATTCCCTGAAATACATGTAGTTTAAAAACATCAACAAAAGTTGAGCGAGTTCATGTGTTTGTTTGTGTGTATGTATAAACCTTTGAAATCGTTGTAAGTATGTATGTAAGTTTATAAGTCCCGGTATGAAAGCAATAAGGAAAAGATCACCAATGGTTTGCAAGGCCATTGATATGTGTGAAGTGATGTAGGAAGACTCAAACCTAGCAGATTTCGTCAGTAAGACATAGTCACCTCATGGTCCACTCAGCGGACTCAGGAGTGGGGCTCGCTACACCCGAATAGATCTATCACTCATGTCCCTCGGTCCTACAACGAGGATTAATGGCCTCAAGTATCCGCCTACCCATTCACATGATCTATGGTTCTTTCCTAGGCTAACCATACCAATTGTATTTGTAAGTAACCCTTTTGTAACATGTATTTCACCCCCGAAGTTAATAAACAAAACAGTTTAAAGAAAAGGGGTAAACATGAACTCACAGTCTTGCGTCTTCAGTATCGTGACTCAAATCCCTTCAGCAAACACGACTACCTACAATGTGCTAATCTCTATTAGACGAACGGGTCGTGCATTGTCTTAGTATTTACGTTTCTGAGTTACGTTTCCTTTAAGTCTTCAATATTATTTCAAGTTATAATCACTTGTTAAAATAATAATTATTTTAACTTTAAATTATATTTAATTTTTGGAATAATTGTTAAACAATATTTTTGTAATAATACTTCTCAAGTATTTGTATTCTTATTTCCTTCCCAATGATGGGTATATTCGTATTTGTATTTGTATATTTTGCCAAGTATTGGTGTCGTATTCTGGTGTGTACGTATTTTCCTAATATATGTCCAATATACTTCCAAAACAATATATTTTCAAGGCTCACTTAGAAAATATATATATAAACTTATTTTGTTCAAAAATATTGTATTTCCAGAAAATATACATTTTTCCCAAAAATCATATATCCTCTAAATACTTCCAAGAAAATATATTTTCACTTCCAAAAATAATATAGAGTTAACTACCATTTCAGTCCCTGTGGTTTGGTCACTTTGGCCATTTCCGTCCAAATTTCAAAAATGCGCCATTTCAGTCCCTGACATACTGGAAAGGTGCCATTTCAGTCCAAATTCTCATAACCCAGTTAAAGTCAGTTAGGTGAGTATATTTAATGAAGGGTATTTTAGTCCTTTTATAATTATTTTGTTTTCCCTTTATGTTTTTATTAACCAAAACCCCCCTCCCCTGTATAAAACCCCCCTATTCCCTCCATTCTCATAACACAGGAACCCTAAATCCCAAATCGTCGATTAACCCCTTTCCCTCAACAATCTGTGTACAATAAACGATCAACAACAATGGATCATGAAGACGACAATGATCCAAACTGGAGGGTTCGAGGTGTTTACTCAAATTTCGACCCTGAAATCGCATATGGTAGGTTTACATTCATCACTTTTTGGTTTTTGAATGATTGTTTTTCTTCATCATGTATAAATTAGGACTAATGTCGGTTGTATAATCGTTTCAGAACACCGACCTGATATGTTCACAATGCAAGTTCACCATGGAGGTGAACTCACTCTGTTCCCAGATATAACATACGAGGGGGGGATAATTGAATATGTTGATAAGGTGAATGCGGACTATTTCTCGCGAGTAATCATCGATGACATGATGCTGGAACTTGGTTATATGGAAGAGGATCTGGATCTTTTAAAATACTATTTTAGGATTCCAGGTGAAGATATGGATTTTGGGTTAAGGCCAATAGCTACAGATGCTGATATTCTTAGGTTGATTAAAGAGACAACAGAGACTAAGGTTATAGAGTTATATGTTCAAAAGGTTCAAAAAGTGGATTTAGGAGAGTTGACACAGGAACCATTAAATGTGGTCTTTCCTGAACAACATCAACAGCCTCAAAATGATCCTGATTTAGGAGATCTAACACAGGAACCAGGTTGTGGTGGTGATCAAAATCCAGTAGGTGGTGATGAACCAGGTTGTGGTGGTGATGAAATTTCAGTAGGTGGTGTTGGTAGTCCAGGAGGTGGTGATGGTAGTCCATGAGGTGGTGGTGATAGTGAGGGCAGTGGTGATGATAATGAGGGCAGTGGTTATGATAGTGAGGGCAGTGGTGATGGTAGCAGTGGTAAGGTCCAGTCTGAGGGAAGTGAATCTGAAGACCCTGAGTTTATTCCTAATGATGAGGTTAGTGAAGAGGATAGTGAGGGTATGAATGAACACGCAAGCAATAAGAAGGCAAATGCTACCAAAAGTGAAGCTTACAAGAAGGTGCAGACAGAGGAGGATGTAGATGATCCTGAGTTCATTGTTGATAAGGATAACTTAGTCATAGACTATAATGATGACATGGATGAATTTAGGGCTGCTGTGGACTTTGACATTAGTGAAGATGAGAACATACAAGAAGACCATTTAAATGAGGATGATTTGGTAGATGTTCAAGTAGATATAGATAACTTTGATAGTCTGAGTGACCCGGATGATGAAACAAAACTGCAGAGGGCCGTTAGGAGGATTAGGAGAAGCAGGAGGAAAAAGAAACCAACAGATGGTTGTCCCTTTTATGTAGGTCAACAGTTTTATGATAGGCAATCAATCAAAGATCTTGTGAAATGGTATGCAGTGGAATCTAAAAGGCAATTGTACATAATTAGGAATGATAAAAGAAGGTTCCGGGTTGTGTGCATGGGAAAGAATCCAAAGTTGAGCAGTAATGAAGGTGGTTGTGATAATGAGGGCAGTTCTGGAAATTCACATGATACACCTTTGAATGCAAACCCAGAAGTGGTTGGGGACCATAATGCAAACACAAATAACAATGGTGGGGCCCAGCAGTCTTGTTCTTCAAAAGAGCCTAAAAAGAAGCCAAAACGTCCAAGGAAAAAGATTCCTCCTCCCATATGCCCTTGGGTTTTGCACATCTCAAATCACTTCAAGAGCCGAGACACATGGGTGGTGAAGACTCTTATCAATGAACATGACTGCTTGCATACCAGGGATGTGGGCTTATGCAATATCTCTTTTTTGACCAAGGAAGTGGAACCCATAATTTTGGTTAACCCTACCATTCCACTGGCTGCTCTTCAAGATCAACTCCAGAAGAAACTTCAGGTACAGATTACAATTAACCAAATTTCTAGAGCTAAGCATTTTGCAATGGAGAAGGTTCAAGGGGATTACAAAACTCAGTTTGGGTTACTTAGGGAATATGTTGAACAGTTAATGAAATCGAATCCAGGAACAACTGTTACCATAGATGTTGAACCATCTAGTTGTAAGGCCAAAAGTTCAACAAGGCAGTTTAGGAGGATTTATATTTGTTATGGTGCATTTAAGAAGGGTTTTAAGATAATTGGTAGAGACATTCTAGGGTTGGACGGATGCTTTATGAAGGGGCCCTACCCTGGCCAAATTTTAACAGCAGTGGGTGTTGATGGAAACAACGGGATTTATCCTGTTGCTTTTGTTGTGGTTGAGTCTGAAACTACAAAGACCTGGACCTGGTTTTTAGAACAACTTGCTGTAGATCTGGAGCTGCATGACTGGTTGAGACAGATCCCAGTGAAACATTGGACCCGGTGTCAGTTTAGTGGTAAGGCTTAAGAATGTCATATATGTTAAGCCATTTACATAATTGTTTGTGGTTGCATAATAACTGATAGGTTTCCATTAAACAGGTAGGCCAAAGTGTGACATTCTTCTAAACAACATTTGTGAAGTCTTCAATAGGCAGTTGATACATGCTAGGGATAAACCAATCATTACCAGTCTAGAGTGCATCAAGGAATACCTAATGAAGAGGAATGCTGTTGTACACAAGCTGATTGCAAAGAGCAAAGGTCCTCTAACCCCCTATGCAACTGAAGTCCTAGACAAGATCAAACAAGAAGCTGCTGAGTACACTGTTATCTTTAACTGTATCTCTAAGTATCAAGTTAATGGGCCAAGAGACAACAAAGTAGTGAACTTGGTGGAGAAAAGTTGCACCTGCAGAAGATGGGACTTGACTGGCGTCCCTTGCAAGCATGCAGTTGCTTGTATATGGAACTTGGCCCTACATGGCAATGATGATGGTGTATTGGAGAAGTGGGTTGATAAATCATACTGGATGCAGACTTGGAAGGATGTGTATTCCCATGTAATTGATCCAGTAGATGGTCAAGACTTATGGACACCTTCCACATGCCCTACTAAGCTGCTTCCACCAAAGCACCACAAGCAAATAGGCAGGCCAAAAAAAGAAAAGGAAGAAATCTGCTGTGGAAATCAGTGAGTTGACTCAACAGATGGAATCCAGTGGCAAGATGTCAAGAAAGGGTGAAACTGTGGAATGCAGCAAGTGTAAAAGGAGGGGCCATAACAGGAGGAGTTGCAAGGGGACTGATGTTGAATAGGCATTGCTGGTGTTCAGTAGTTTGGTAGAAACATGTCCTGGTTATGTTGGTTGAAATTGTCTTTTGAATGTTTTGGTTAGCTGGTTGTTGTACACTGTTATGTAATTTGTCCAAGAATATGTCATGTCTTTTGCTTATGTCTGTTGGTACACTGTTATGTAATATGCTGGTTATGTCTTCTGTTATGAGTTATGGTCAATTATGAAATCTGTTATGGTGCTATGTTTATTTATTATGTCCAGGTCTTGGGTAATGGTTATGTCCAGGTCTGATGTAATTGTCCAGGTGTTATGGTTATGTTTTATGTCCAAGGTTTTACCATAATGGTGATGTCTTTTGGTACATAAAGCATATTACATTGAATCGGACGCAACAATATTGCCTCGGACAATATTCATAACCATAAGGTAACACCAGTTGATTACATTGCCTCGGACAATATTCGGCAAGTGCATAACCATAACGAAAAGCATATTACATTGAATCGGACGCAACAACATTCGGCAAATGCATAACCATAACAAAAAGCATATTACAATGTATCGGACAATATTCGCCAACTGCTATTACATTAACGTCATAATATGTACATAATTTATACCACTGCTTTAACATTAAACATTTCAGTGAAAAGCAACATATGGATGAAAAAAACCCAGCTAAACATTAACATCATCTTCAATCTCGTGTACTTCACTGCCATTCCTAAAGCTTATTCTTGAAGTTGCCTAATTTCAGATGTCATCCTCAAAGCTTGTTCTTCATGGTCCCTAACTTGATAAGCCAAACCCGCAAAATGTCGAAATACTTCAACAGCCCTTTCACACGATGGACCCTCTGCCCAATCCACAAACCCGCAACCCCTATGTCGAGTAATGCAGCAGAAAAACTTCCTTCCAGGGTTTGCAGGGGTCCACGATGTCTTCACAATTGTTGGAGACCCACAATTAGCGCATACGACCATCGTTGAGGGGATGGATTGCTTCAATTTTGGGGAAGAAATGGGAAATTAGGGTTAGGGTTCTAAACAAGTTGCAGGTGGGGGTTTTATACAGGGGAGGGGGTTTTGGTTAATAAAAACATAAAGGGAAAACAAAATAATTATAAAAGGACTAAAATACCCTTCATTAAATATACTCACCTAACTGACTTTAACTAGGTTATGAGAATTTGGACTGAAATGGCACCTTTCCAGTATGTCAGGGACTGAAATGGCGCATTTTTGAAATTTGGACAGAAATGGCCAAAGTGACCAAACCACAGGGACTGAAATGGCAGTTAACTTAATAATATATTTACTCTTTGTCGAAAATATGATATACTTTGTAATAACAAAAATCATATTCTCATTTCTTCCGTATCAAAATAATATTTACCAAAATATATTTATTTATAACGGTATTCTCCGGAATATTTTATAAGTCACGTTCTATCGTTCAGTTTCACAATCTTATGTGTGTAACTTATATATTTATTCCTTTGTGATTTTTGGTATTATCTTGGATTGTAAATTCCTTGGTATTTTGTCAAGTTATATTATTTTAACCCTAAAATAATATAACTATTCCACAACGTATACAAATATTCACACATAATGTGTCTTTAATGTAAATATATTCCAAATACATATTTATCCATTTTTATTTATAAAAACCAACCTCCAATATTTGTATTTTTGTAACAAAATCTATGGCAAAGTTTATATTGAAAACCATAGTTAAAGACATACTTGTAAATACTTGTTAGAAAATATTTTTCTAAGTGTTTATGTTTTTAGAAAATTTTGTCATAGTTTCCCCTAAAAATGGAGGTGTCCATGCTATCAAAGCATATCGTTTTCTTTTAAAATCATCACAAATAATCAACAATCAATCCCTAAACAACTTACACTTACCAAGTGCAAAAACTATACAATTTACATATTAATCATGAACTTGAAATTTCATAGACTTGTAGTAACTTGGTAGTGTGTTTTGTAGACTTAGTTACCCTTCAAAGTGTGTTTATTTCCTTAAGAACTCATTCTTGGAGGATTTAGGTGTTAACAACTTGTAAACATATTTCACAAAAACGTTTCTTATGGCATCTTCTTGTTTCATAAGTGTTTATACACTTGTTTTACCACTAAAAATAGTGTTTGTTTAAGTAAGAACCAAGATCTTCTAAAAATCATATTTAAGCTTGGTTCTTTTGGAAAACCATTCATAAATTTTTAGATCTATATGATTATTAACCCACATTGATTATTATTTTTCAAGAAAACAATATATCTTTTCAAGTTCATGTCTTTCTTGAGGATGATTTATAACCCTCTAACATTTTCATCCTCTCATCTTGCTAGATTATGTTTTTAATCATGATCTAGCAAGATCATATAATGTTCTACATCATTTACACAAACTAACAATCATCAAGCATCATAACAACACTAAACAACATGATTTCTTTAAGATTTCTTATAGTTTTATGCTTATGTTCATGATTCACCTTCAAGGTTCTTAGTGTTCTTCAAGATTAACTTTATGTAACATCTTTTAACCACTTGAAATAGATGTAAAATAGAAGGTTTAGTGTTCTTACCACTAGCACAAGGCTAGGGATGATCAAGAGGATAAATGAAGTGGATAAAAGCAAACGGTGAAGGTCCTTCGACTTCCGAAAGCTCCAAGCTTCCTAACTTAGCTCCTTACACCTTAATACCACCTTAGATTGCTTGTTAGTGGAATGAAAATGGTGGAGGTAGGAAGGGGGTGTTGGGCCGTGACCATGGGGGAAGAGGGGAGAAGAAGAAGTGTGTGTTGTGTAGGTGAAAGATAATGAGGGTTATGAACTCTTAGTGCATACTTATAATCCACATTAGAAGTTTACCCATTGGTTCATGTGTTTCATAAGTACTAGACACAATCTCTAGACAAATCTTGGTGAATCAAATGAGATTATGCGATATCTAGCAAGATTGTGGGGATCAAGGGTGGGCCACCTTTGGTGACCGATTACTAGCATGGGGGGGTGTCTAATTGTAAATGTTAACCATATAGTTAGATAATTAAGTATAATGTTTAATGTTTAAGTGTATGTTGTGTTATATAGTGTGTTAAGGTGTTCGGGGACCATAACTAGCCCAGAAATAATAAAACAATGCTTCTAGTATAATTTTGGTGTTTCGGGTAGTGTCCGGTTGTTCGGTTAGATACCGGTTCGTTAAAGTGTCAAACTATTCCGTTTGGTGATTTTTAAGTACCCTTTTGTGACGCTTTTAATTCCCGACACTTAGGAAAGCATTCAGGACCATTTAGTCATATTTTTGCATGTAACAAACTTGTTAAAATGCTGAATTTTGCTGAAATATGCATAATTCTGCACTTTATGTGGGTTTTAGGCATTTTCCGGCACTTAAACTATCACCTAGTGACGCAGTTTTATGGTCCTTACTTCCCTACACTACCATACTAGTGTAGTGCCTTGTCTCTGGCCCATACTGGGTCTCAAAATATTGTCTGTCTATGTACCGAACATCGTCAGCATTTTCTGAGTTATTCGCTAACTGCTAACTGTGCTTTGTGCATCGTTTATGTCACTAAAGTTTGTATGTGATAAATGACGTGACAGTATGCAATATGTGATGCACATGTAAGTATGATGCAGAAATCAGAAAGCAATTCAAGTCATAAATTGTAAATCAGCACAGTCATTAGGCACTAATCATAGTTAATTAATTATACGGATGCATGCAAATTTGACAGTTGTCACAATACGCCTCTTGACAATCCAGGTGCACTCATTCCCGGCTATATTCCGGCCAAATTTCGGTCGGATTCTACAAATTCCGGCCAAAATCCAGTTTGAACAGCTCAGAACATCTAAAATTGGTTTGAAACATCCAAAAAGAGGCCTGAAACCGGCCTGAAATAGCCTAAAATGTAGTTGTTGGAGTTGGAGGTTGTGAGTGAGGGAGGAGGGAGAGGAGAAAAAGAAAATGAAAAGGGAAAGGGTTTAAGGGTAGAGTTTAAAATTTAAAGTACGTGAGTCTTGCATTTGTGTTCAGTTTTTGTTTTTCTGTGCTATCAACATGACTAGTCAGTGCATTGTGCACTTTACATTTTTACTTTTATATTTTTTTAGTTTAACTTTTTTATTGTTAAATATCTTTTCTTTTCGTTTTCTTTACTGATTCTTTTAAATGGACATCGTTTTTATTCTGATATGTTTTATATTCTCTTTTTTTTCCAGGTAGTTTACTACTCTCATGTTTTTAACTTTTAATTAGTTATACATTAATCTTGTTTTGTTGTAGATAAGAATTATTGGTTAGAAACTATTGTTTATACAACCTAAAACATGTTTAAACCCTGTAAATAATGTTATCTAATAGCTTTTGTTTATTTTATTTGAAGAATACTATTATATTTCTAATACATAATTTTTTTTATTTTTTTCATTTAAGTATGCTTTTTTTTCTCAGGTCCTCGCTTTTCTGCGCTTTGCGCCTAGGCGACGCCTGTGCACCTAGCACATTTGATAACTATGATTACCGGTACCGGTTCGCTGCCGATCCGATACCATACTCATCCCTAGATCAAACTAATGACTCAAGTTTAACTATCATCAATGACCTTGAACATGAATATAACACTAATCAAGGATTCAAGGGTCAATTCAAAACCAGTGTTGCCAAAATGCTTGATTATATCTACATATGATTATTTCAGTTTTACAAGATAGCATTTTTGTTCAAACACACTAACAATCAAGAAAGCACTTGACTTTCTTGCATTTTTACAATCTTAAACCAATCTTGAAATTCAACATTTTGCTTTTGGAACTTGATTCATCTACCCTATGTTAGAACGACGACACACACATCCTTAATTCTAGTTCTACACCACCTAATACCCACAATGAGGTTAATGAAAGAATCGCCTACGGCACCGAGATGATCCATGCTCTTCATACTCGGCTTTCGTGACGCACATCGCGTCAAAATCAGGGCTAGATGCCAATAACGACCCCCCTCGCCAAACACCTAATATAGGGCTGCATACACATGATAAACATTTCCAGTAAGTTACTAAGAGTGGAGAAATAACCAAGAATAAAACTTGCAGAAAATTATATTATTACTCTTCTTGAGTTGTTATTTTCACTTGGTACACATCTGGAACAAGGGGGCGCAGATCGTTTTCTCTGTAATCAAAATAATCAAATCAAATTTGATCCCTAGTGAACATGAGAAGAAAGATTTACACACGGAAATGAAACTTACAATCTTTTGGCAAAACCGGGAAATAATGTGCTTCCACCTGTCAGTATGATACTGCAAAACAAGTTCGAAATAAGATGTGAAATTAAGTGGGACCCACAAAATGGGAAAAAAATATATGTAGGTTACCTTTCATACAGCACAGGATGAAGATGAGGATGGCAAGAATTAACAGCTCGAACTATACATTCCGCCAGTCCAGCTTGGTTCATTCCTGAATAATACGCACAATTCAATAAAAAAGACTTAAAAGAAAATACCCTAAATAAGATTTAACTGCCATTTTTGCCCTTGTGGTTTGTCCAATTATGCCAGTCCAGACCAAATTTGTAGTATGTCCGTCCCTAACATTCTTGAAACATGCCAGTTCCGTCCGAAAAAATAACGTCTGTTAAAACCTGTTGTTTAATGAAGGGTAATAACGTCATTTTCCTTCTTTCCCCTTTTTTTCTAAAAGGGGTGGGATTTTAATAGGGTTTAAAAAAGAGAAAATAAAAGAAAAATGGAAAATGACGTTTTTACCCTTCACTAAACAAGGGGTTTTAACAGACGTTAGTTTTTTTGGAAGGAACTGGCATGTTTCAAGAATGTCAGGAACGGAACTGGTACAAATTTGAAATTTGGCTTGGACTGGCATAATTGGACAAACCAAAGGGACGAAAATGGCAGTTAACTCCCTAAATTATGTCTGCACCGTTAAATAAAACATATCAAACTGACATACCCAAATCAGCTGGACGAAATATCATCTCAGGGACAAGAAACCGCTCGTTGCTCAAGCTGAATTCCTGTTGTTCATCAAGTGAATTGCTAATAAGTAGCTTCATTGATAAAGAACTAATATATGAAAAGTAGGAAATTTATAATACATTTTTTGTAAGATCAACTTTACTCCTTTCCGATGGTTTGTTTTTAGCTTCTGTTTGATCAGCCTCATCGGTTTCTTCAGACTGTGGAAGTTCACCATCTTCGGATAAAGTAAGATATTTCTGTGCTTCAATGGGGTCTTTTACATATCCCCTTGTGTGTGTGATGCCATCTGGAAGCACATATGTGCACCTAAAGTGATTGTCGTTTCCACGCCTCCTGTGATTCATATTACAAACATAAACGTTAAACAACATTTTCTCTGATCGCGAAAATTGTCGAAAATATGGGACCAAATTATTACTAAAAGAATGAAAATTGGCAGAGTTTACATTGCGTTTGCACTTGGAAGTATAAACCCTAGCTTAATTGTAACCTGTTTAATCCAAAATTGTATCTGTTTAATCCCAAATTAACCAGCGTTATATGAAGATGTATAAACCCTAGCTTAACCGTATCCTGTTTAACCCCAAATTAACAAGCGTTATATGGAAACGCATAAACCCTAACTTAACTGTATCATGTTTAGTCCAAAATTAACCAACATTATACGAAAAGGTATAAACCTTAGCTTAACCGTATCCCGTTTTTAACCTCAAATTAACAAGCATCATATGAAAACGCATAAACCCTAACTTAACCGTATCCCGTTTAATCCCAAATTAACAAGCATCATATGACAATGCATAAACCCTAGCTTAACCGTATCCCGTTTAACCCCAAATTAACAAGCATCATATGAAAACGCATAAACTCTAGCTTAACCGTATCCTGTTTAACTCAAATTAACAAGCATCTAAGCATAAACCCCAGCTAAACCGTATCCCATTTAACTCAGATTAACAAGCATGTAAGCATAAACCCTAGCTTAACCGTATCCCGTTTAACTCAAATTAACAAGCATCTAAGCATAAATCCTAGCTTAACCGTATCCCGTTTAACTCAAATTAACAAGCATCTAAGCATAAACCATAGCTTAACCATATCCTATTTAACCCAAATTAACAAGCATCTAAGCATAAACCCTAACTTAACCGTATCCCATTTAACCCCAATTTAACAAGCATCATATGAAAATGCATAAATCCTAGCTTATCTGTATCCAGTTTAACCCCAAATTAACAAGCATTATATGAAATGCATAAACCCTAATCCTAGCTTATCTGTATCCAGTTTAACCCCAAATTAACAAGCATTATATGAAATGCATAAACCCTAGCTTCGCCGGCGAAATTGTTTAATCCCAAAACCAACCAGCATTATATATATATAAAATGCATAAACCCTAGCTTAACTATATCCCGTTCAACCCCAAATTAATGCATGAACCCTAGCTTAACCGCATCTAGTTTAACTCCAAATTAACAAGCATCATATGAAAATGCATAAACCCTAGCTTAACCGTACCCGTTTAACCCAAATTAACAAGCACCATATCATACGAAAATGCATAAACCCTAGCTTATCTGTATCCAGATTAACCCCAAATTATCAAGTATCATATGAAAAATCAGAAACCGTAGCTTAACCGTATCCCGTTTAACCCCAAATCAATAAGCATCATATGAAAATGCATAAACCGATTAAACCCTAACTTAACTGTATCCTGTTTAAGTCCCAATCAACCCGCATCATATAAAAACCTCTAAATCCTAGCTTAGCTGTATCCTGTGTAATCCCAAACTAACCAGCTTAATATAAAATTGCATAAACCCTAGCTTAACCGTATCCCATTCAACCCGCAAACCAACCAGCATTACACAAAAAAACGCATAAACCCTAGCATAACCGTATCCCATTCAACCCAAAACCAACCAGAATCACAATCACAAACCAAACCTCAGTCTTACTTAATTCTAGTAGTAAAGAAGCCTAAAACATGTCTAAAATCCCTAACACCAGTATTTTTATACTAAACGACTCAAGGCTCACCCTTTGCGCCTTGTGCCTTTAACAACTATGATAAAAATGCATAAAACCTAAGCTTAACCGGTATCCCGTTTAACCCCAAATCACCCAGCATTACACAAAAACGTATAAACCCTAGCTTAACTATATCCTTTATATTATAGATTTTCATTAAAACAGAGACGATTACAGACTAATAGCAGGTAGACGTGCAACAAGCTACCCCTTCTGAATAGCAAACCCTACCCTGCTAAACACAAAATTGTGCCCCTTAACATGCGCGGTGTTACTGCTTACCACCTGCTGAACCTGCTTGAGGAACTGCACCGCGTCAGGGGCGAGAGCGCCAACAAATCAATCCATTATATGAAAATGTATAAATCCTAGTAACAACATAAACTCAAAAACAAATCAATCCACTCACTCACCTAGCAATCTGCAAATCACGAGCCACATCACTCGAAACGAAGCACAACTTCTCCTTCACATCATCAATCAAAAACGTCTCATCCATAACATTAACCGATCTATAACTAACCAACTCCTTCAAATAATTCGTCAAAGCTTTCCCGCCTAAATCCATCCTCTTCACACCATAATTCACCGTAAAGTTCTGAAACACCGGAGCCGCGTGAGTAAAACTAAACCCTACGTCCACAATTAAACTACACTGCGCCTTCGATACGACGTCGTACGGCCGTCTACGCGCTTCATATGAATGAACCAGCGACGGCGCGTCGGATACAAACAGAGATCTGAAATTAAACTCTTCGAATATTATTTCGTCAGTGGCGCGTTGGATCGACGCGAGGTTGAATAAGGGTTCGGTTAGGAGTAAGGAGGATGAGGAAGGGGTGATGTGGAGGAGGGAGGAGAAGATGTGGGACCAGATGGAGGATTGGAGGTCGGGGTTGATGAGGTAGCCGCGGTCGAAGGGGCGGCGGAGGACGGCGGAGGTGAGGTCTTCCGATGGGGAGAGGAGTTGGTCTGCTATGAGGAATTTTTTGGAGGAGAGAGGACGGGCGGTGCAGTTTGGGACGATGGTGGTTGGGTCGCGTTCGCCGGCGAAGCCGGCTTTGATTTGGCCGGCGCCGTTGTCGAGAACCACCACCAAGTTGGAAGACATTTTTTTATTCCGGTGAGTGGTGGTGAAGGTGTGAAACGATAGTACCTTCTATGAATAGAGGAGGGCACGTGTTTTGCACGTGAAAACTGAGAAGATAATAAACTTTCGACAAACAATTCATGGACCGTTTGATGGAAAGTTTATTTATTTGTTTATGTTTGTGAACGTTTCGTAACGTGTATTTATTGTGTCCATGAATGTTTGTTTATGTTAATGAACGTTTGTTTTTGTTTGTTTGTATTCGTTTGTGTTGATGAACGATTGTTTTCGTTTATGTTCTTGAACGCTTGTTTGTGTTCGGTACCTAAAATTAACAGACAAACACGTTCATTTGTCTTTAAGTAGTTTTAAATTAGTTTCCTTAATAAATGAACACGAACATCAAATCTCGTTTGGTAAGTGTTCATGAACACATTATTTCCTTAATATTCGTTTGCAGCCCTAAAATTCATAATTTGTTTAAGTTGTAACTTGTAATGGTTTAAGTAAGTGAAAAACATTTTGTTACGGTATGTAGAGAGGTTTAACAACTAAAGAAGGGCACGTGTTTTGCACATGAAAACTGAGAACACAAAATTCATACTTCATTTAAGTTGTAACTTGTAATGGTTTTAGTAAGTGAAAAAGTTTTTGTTACGATATCTAAAAAGGTCTAGTGGAGCAGGACAAGGTGGATCGTGATTCCATATCGTCTTCGTCTAGTCACATGGTATAGTAGGCATGGATGGGATTAAATGCACCATTCTAGACATCATTGTCTTTGTCTTGAACTTGAGAGTTGTATAAGTGATGCAACTAATAGACATTACTTGTACATATGTATCTCGTGGACAAATCTTGGCTATTTACGAGGCATGGTGAAACATTAATATGAGTCTTTAACTTAGTTTTTTTTTCACAACTAAACTAAATGGTCACTATATAAAGAAGTTTTATATCAAAATTAATAAACTTTTAACTATGCTTTCATGTAGATGTGCAAAAATACAATACAAATAGTCCCAACAATAATTCCAACCAAACTCTTCGGTCCATTATGGACAAATAGAAAATCATGGCACGAACTCCAACGAAAGCGGATTTGATTCTTCAAGTTATTACTTACTTGTGTTGTTTGTTCATATGGGTCTTTATAATATACGAAGAAAAAAATTAACAGTTGGGGTCGTAGGCCTTTGCCTAGTCTGCTAAGCCTATTGGGCTGACCCTGGCTTCATACAACGCGTGTGTATACATGTCATCGGTTGCTATTATACAACATATACATCACCTATAAACTGTAATGAGTTCATTTTAATAACCTCAAATTAGGCAACCAGATTAACATGAATCTACTCAAACTAGACAACATGTTAAAATTATCAACTATTATTAAAGTTGCTAACTTAAAAAGGGTCTAAATGGTTTAATGGTAAACTTGCTAACTTAAAAAGGGTCCAAATGGTTTAATGGTTTATGCTTGTTCATATTGTTGTTGTGTGATTGACTGTATAATAGTAATAGTAATAATAACAATAACAATAACAATAAACAACAATAATAATAATAGTTGGTTATGCTGTATTAACACTAGAAATCAACTTGTTGCTGGGATTATTAGCACATACAAAATGGAGTTATCAAACAACATTGTTACATCCTTCATGGAGTCTTTGAGAAATGCTTCTGATTGGTTGACATTTGCATATGATGCCCCTTTTGCTAGAGCTGTTGTTTTTTGAGTCCCCATTGGAGGTAATCTTCAAATCATAATTCTCTATTTAAGAACACGAGTCGTGTTAGCAACGCGCAGCGCAAACAGTTTAACGATCTTGATATGCTTATGATACAATCAACTTTTCATTTGTCTGTACTATAGGTCATCTGTTTGTGGAAGGCTTACTTCTTGTAGTTATTGTCTTCTTACTATCTCAAAAGAGTTACAAACCGCCGTTAACGAGTAAGGTTTTTCTCCATTTTCTGATTCATTTTTATTTATTTGTTTGTTTCAGAGATGAGGGTGTTCACTGGGGTATACAAAATGGGTTATATATATCAAGAAGTACAATTGTGTACTTTAAGCACAATAACAAGGAATCTTTAAAAAAAATACACTAGAGAAAGTTACACAAGATAATAAGCGAGCCAAGAAGTTACGACGTTACACTGTGTTGAAGTGGTGTACATAGTATTCCTTATGGTCATCAATTTTTTTCTTGACATACCCGTTAGGGAAAACTCGTAGGGCCCACTAGTACGGTGCTAATATAAGTTTTGATGAAATGTTCAGATGAGTCAATGAGCGCTATGTTGTACGACCTGTATGACGTGGTTTTGTTAATTACAAGCTGTTACATTTGTAGGTACTGAAGGAACACTCGGTTTTTGTGGCGCCTACTAGAAGATCAACACTTGATAAATGCAATCTGCCTGTCGGGATCGGATTGTTTGTCTCGGCTGCTCATACAGAATCTGATCTACAGAAAGCAGCTTCGGTATACACCGGTCAAAGCTGAATGCTAAACTAGCAGCTTCATCCTTTTAACAATTTTATGGCATTATATTAATTTATGTGATTAACAACATCAAACTTTAGCCCCTCAACTTTAATGGTAAACAACTTTAGCCCCTCAACTTTAATACTGACATGTTTAGCCCCGCAACTACATCAAACAACTTTATCCCCTCAACTTTAATAATAAACAACTTTAGCCCCTCAACTTTAATAATCACATGTTTAGCCTCTTAACTAAAACATCAAACTTTAACTCTCGCGATTTGCTAATTTTTATCTACGTTTTGAACCAGTTGCGGAGCTAGGGTGGTAACCCACTAGTTTTTTTTATTAAAAGCCGACAAAACTGATACGACGGAAATTTTATTTCATGAATAAAGTTTCTTTTTACACAACTCGGATGTAAAACAAGTAAAAAAGTTCGTTATAAAGAATTTTTGTAGGATTATGCATAAAAAATATTAATAATATGAAGAACTTGATCAATAATGTGCATAGGTATATCCCATACCATTATAACCACCATTAATCTTCCCCACATTGCCTCCATATGGTTGCCACACCTGTTGTTGCTCCTGCACAAGAAACCCCTTTTTCTTTTCCATGTCCGCCAGCTGGACGTATGACGGTGGTGGGACCATCAGAGACGCCGCAAAAGGGTCTTGTGGGTCCACCACCGGTCCCGCCTTCTCATTGGGCGCAGGCAGTGCTAACACGGGTGGTGCATGTACCTGATTGTAGCCCATGTGTTGTGTCATTGTTCCTTGATCATATATGCCATTCAGCATTACCGGATCAAGACCACCGGGACCCGCCTTATGTGTCGTCGGTAGGTTGTTACTAGCGGATTCCACCAATGCTAGCTCCCAGTCGGCTTTTCCACCCGCCCCCACCGATGACCGCCTTGCAGCCGCCTTGTCACACTCAAAAACTTCCCATGTATCCTTAGTTTCAACCGTTTTCGGCCCGGAAAACAAAGCAAGCGCCAGCATATTACCATCGTTATCCGCTGGCAGCACTCGGTCATCATTCAGATTCAACAGGTCTTCCATTGTGGCAACTGCTGCTGGCGGTGACGGTCCGTTTTCATTACAACATTCTTCCATATTCTTCTTGAGCTTATTCTTCTTTTCGATTAAAAACCGCTCTAGCGTTCCTAAAATCTTATCGGTAACCTGTTGCACCTCGGGGAACTCTGTGGCTCGAGCGACTCCCAACTCCTTTGACCAACTGTAAAAGTCAACGAGCTCGTCAATCCGTTTAGCTGCAATAACGTATTGATCGAACGTCTTGACACAATTACCATACTCCATTTCCGTAAACCTATCGAGCAAAACACCTAACGCCTCGCATATATCAGCGTAAATCCGAAAACTTTCTCGTAACACAAGGTACAAAGCAACAAGCACCATTTTACTACTTTTCGCTCTTCCGGCTGGCCTACACGATAACACACGATCGATAAGCCGAAGCAGTATATTCAACCGTTCCAAAACCCGATCCGGTTTCATATCCCGCACAGGAGTTGTTCTTACCGACTCGTCTAACTCGCCGTAATATTTTGGCTTATGACTAATTCCATACCCGTGATCGTCTCTAAACCCTACAGGGGTTAGCTTTCGTTCGAATGCGATTAATTCAAGCTTTTGATCAAGATACATTCCGTAATTCTTCACAAACCCTGAATGATCCCAGTAATTTGAAAGAGCCTCAACGCGAAAATCCGACATGTTTAGAACTCTAGCCCCTTTTCGGCTAGCGAACATTATTTCTTGACTGAACACTGGATCTCCATCGACTAATAACCGGTGTACAAGCATTAACGCCTTCAATGCAACGGCCCAATCGTGGGTTTTGCTCAACCGTTTCGAAATGTTGTAAACACAAGCGCTTACGTATCCTCTAGATTGAGATATGAGATGGAGGATCTCTCTTATGTACTTTTCTTCGGTTGGCTCAGTGCGGTGACCCGTTGCTTTGACGATAAGCACCTCGAGATCAGGCGCGACGTTCCCTGAGACTTTGGCTATGCTTATACTGGTTTGGTCTTTAACCACTCCGATCGCCTTTCGAATCTTACTTGAAGACATGGTACAAATCGCCGGTTGACTATCTTGATATTTATCTGAACGCTCAAGTGATCAAGTCTGCATAAATAGATTATTCAATTACATATGAATACAGTCACCATAAATAGTCATATGTGCTATCATAAACAACATACATACACTTAACAAAATAGAAATCTGAAATTATATGCTGTTTCGCATACAAATTTAATATCGATACTATAATTCAGGTCTCAGATTGTAATCCTTCATTGTGATTCAAGCTACAGGTAATGTATTACAGATACATAATCGGTTATGATCATAATTTACTATAAACAACACACACAAACACTTGACAATACTGAAATCTGTATCCATATGCGGTTTTGCACACAAATTCAACTCAAATACTATAATTCAGGTCTCAGATTGTAATCCTTCAATTTGATTATAGCTACATGTAATAGATTACAGATACGTAATTGATTATGATCAGAAGCTACCATAAACAACACACACAAACACTTTGACAATACAGAAATCTGAAATTATACACTGTTTCACACACAATTCAACATGGATACTATAATGCAGGTTTCAGATTGTAATCCTTCATTGTGATTCGAGCTACACGTAATCAGTTCCAGATACATAATCGATTACGATCATAATTTACCATAAACAACACACAAACACTTGACAATACAGAAATCTGAAACTATATGCTGTTTTGCACACAAATTCAATGTCATACTACAATTTAGGTCTCAGATTGTAATCCTACAATTTAATTCGAGCTACATGTAATTGATTACAGATACACAATCGATTACGATAAGAAGTCATGTATGCTAACATAATTCCTAAACAACTGTACAAACAATTAAACACTACATAAATCTGTATTTCTATATGAAGTCATATGTGTTATAATTGTTATCATAAACAACACACATACAAACACTTAACAATGCATAAATCTGAAACTATATGTTGTTTCGTACACAAATTTAACGTCAATACTACAATTTAGGTCTCAGATTGTAATCCTTTAATTTAATTCGAGCTACATAACCGATTACTATATGAAGTCATATGTGTAATAACACTACATAAATCTGTATTTCTATATTGTTTCGCACACAAATTCAACACCAATACTACAAATTAGGTCTCAGATTGTAATCCTTTAATTTAATTCGAGCTACATAACCAATTACTATATGAAGTCATATGTGTTATAATTGTCATCATAAACAACACACATACAAACACATAACAATGCATAAATCTGAATCTATATGATGTTTCGCACACAAATTTAACGTCGATACTACAATTTAGGTCTCAGATTGTAATCCTACACTTTAATTCGAGCTACATGTAATTGATTACAGATACACAATCGATTACGATAAGAAGTTATGTATGTTATCATAATTCATAAACAACACATACAAACACTTAAACACTACATAAATCTGTATTTCTATATCGTTTCGCACACAAATTCAACATCACTACTACAACTTAGGTCTCAGATTGTAATCCTTTAATTTAATTCGAGCTACATAACCGATTACTATATAAAGTCATATGTGTTACAATTGTTATCATAAACAACACACATACAAACACTTAACAATGCATAAATCTGAATCTATATGCTGTTTCACACACAAATTTAACGTCAATACTACAATTTAGGTCTCATATTGTAATCCTTTAATTTAATTCGAGCTACATAACTGATTACTATATGAAGTCATATGTGTTACAATCTAATCTAATCTAAATCTGATAATAGAGAAAGGAAATGAACAGTGCTTAGACACCCTGTCATTGTTGATTAGATGACTTGGGCGGTTGTTGACACGCGCCCTCACTTGCCAGCTGCCAAAATCACTAAAAACGTATCGCCACGCGTCTTCATCACGAGTGACCATCAAATACGAGAGAGAGAGAGAGAGGGAGATGTGAGATTCAGGAGACGACGGGGAGGTCTGAGACAAGGGAGACGAGCTGTGTGGCTGGAAAAGGGATGATGATGACGGAGATGGTTGACTGAGGCTAATTTGTGGTCATATTCGTCTTCCGGTGGCCAGGGTTCCGCCATGAAACAATAGTGTCGGCGGCGTGTTCTTTGTCCTTGAATCCTCATGAAAAGTTCCTTGAATCGCTCATGCTTCCAAATCCTATTCGCCATCGCGGGAGAGGTTCCGACAACACTCCGGTAAGTTCAATTTCAACCACATGTCTCTTTTTTTACTTGATTTGGGGATATGTGTTTTCCGGTGACGTAGCAGAACTCCGGCATGGGAGGCATATTGTTTCCGGTGACATCCGACGTCATCGGAAATAATGGGGATGAGGCGCCGCCCAACATGGTAAAACCTTAGCTTTGCTCCTCCTAACAACTGATGTTGTATGTTTGATTTTGTTTGGAAACTGATGTGGGCAATGTTGTTGCAGGTCATCACGGTGTCAAAGTTTATTCATACATATTTCCATTTCTAACTATTCAAAGTAGTTAGACTATTTGAGATATACAGTAATGTGAATTTCTTATATTTTACTTATTGACTGTTTGAAACTCACTTACTACAACAATGTTTTAGAGTTGTGACACATCAATACAAAACACTTACTATATAGTAATTCATTGCATCTTTAATGTTGAGCAGCAGGCGAAACCTTCCTAGATCATTGATGAGTCACCTCCATGAAGCAACTGCTAATATGAGTAAGTTATTTCCCCTATTCATCTATAGTTTGTTTTTTATTTTGAACTAATAAAAGAGATAGATTGCTTTTTGGGATTCTTGACTTAGATTATGCATTAAATTATAAGGCAATATGATATTGTTTCGTTATATGCTTCATTAGAGTTGCACAAAACAGATTTTTCTGTCCAAATCGGTTTTCTTTGGAGTTGGACTGGGTTTATATATTTTCCTGGTGTAAGCTTGAGCATAACAAACCATCAATAGTAAGCACAACAACTTAATAATACCCAGACATTAGGTTAAAACTTAAAACACAATATCCAGACCATTATGTATATAGTGTGTATGGTATATGTAGTAGTTGCTGAAGATGTAGTCGGCTATGATAGTTAGTCAGACTTGGTTAACTCTGGATTCCTTTCCTCAGCTATATGTTGCAGAATGTATAGTATTGCTACACGAGTTTATTATAATTCCAACATCTTTTGGGGTAGCTTCTTATAATTCTTGCTCTGTTTAGATTGTTATAGTCGATGTTAATGATGATATATGTAGATTAGTACACTTTGAGGTCACTAACTCAGTATATATGCGATCTAGATTCTTTTTAAAATCTGTGATATTGAAGTTTTAGTATAGATCGTCTTAAATGTTACTAACCATTCATTTCTTCCAATTAAACCTGCAAATGTGTCCTTTAAAATTTGTTGATTTCATGGTTTTCTTTGAAGTAGTTCAGCACTCAACAGTGGGACTCTTGCAGAACCAGTCACAGGAGCAATTTTGAACAACTCAACTGAAGAAACTTACAATTTTCCTAACATTGTGGGGTAAGCTCTTAACTCAAATGTGTTAACAAATATTTAAGATCTATTGCGTTTCCTTTATGTCTGCATTCGGAAAAGTGGGATTAGATGTTGCTGATGCATTTGCTATATGATGCATTTGCTATATAAAGAGGGTAAATAGAATAATTTTTCGTACCGAGCATCTTTAAAAAAATAATAACTAATTGTATATTGGGCCAACTATAATTTGCGGATAAGGATATTGAAGTTGTAAATTGGGTGTTCGAGTATCATCAATTTTAGTCTTATTACCAGGATTACATGCTTACGCTAAGATCTTAAAAAGGAAGATTTAATTGGTTTATAAGTGAAGTAAACACTTTTTAACTATATTATGACCAGTTAAGTACACGAATGTCAACAATTATGTTTATTGTTCTCAAGTTATTCCTGAGTTCTTTTATGAGTTGATGCATGAAATGGGAGGTTGTGGTCGTTGATTTGAGTAATATAAACATCACTAGGATAATAAAAATATTGCAATGCCACGATGCTGCTAAGTTCAGGTTGTTGCAGATAGATTGCAACATCTATATGGGCTGGATCAGAGTTCATTTTGATAAATTTTGCAAGTGTAAAGCTAGCAGATTTGGTAACTATTGCTTGGTGAATCAGTTTAAACCGGATGACAAATCTATGGCCCGATATTGATCCTAGGTGTTTTGAATATTGGTCTGTATTTGGGTTGTACGTGGCCTAATATGGATCATAGCCCATAGGTTGGGCTCTTGGGTTTGCATGGGCCAAATGTCACTTCCCATATGTGGTCTATGTCGGTTGGTTTTACTTTGGCTACAGTCCTCTTTACTCAAAGAAAAACATCTTGAATCAAGTCTCGGGTAATCCTATTTATGATTTTAAATATATTGTTTTCTCCTGCCAGGTATATATGTCATATGACGTGAGGCCTCCAAAGTTGCAACACGTGCAGCTAATAAATATGGGTTTAGGACCCGTATGGGTCACTATTTTGGCCAGTTGTGGTATAGTAGCAAAATAGTGTGGTGGTCAACCTAGCACAACCTAACCCAACTCATTTTGAGTTTTGATTAGAACAAATAACGTGATTTGAAGACTTCTAGCATTCTGCTTGATCAGGTACAAAGAGCATGCTGCTGCTAACATTAGTTGTTCATGGTGTTTTATGATAATATTTTAACTTCTGTTTTTTTTTCCATAGGTTTTCAATGCAAAATTAACTGATTTTGGGCTGCCAATACATGGCCCAATATATGATGAGACACATATATACCAAGATGCTGGATTTTAGCAAGATTTCTTACACTTGCAAACATGTGACATTCTTGCTTTTTATTAGATTTTTATGGTAATTTCTTGCAAGGGTATTCATTTACCAAAATTATAATTTTATTACCCTCTGGCAACAACCTGCGTCGTAATAACATGGCAAAAAACATATTGCGAATCACGCGTCATGATAACAAGGCAAAAAACATATCGTAAATCGCGCAACGCGCGGCATTGAATAGCACTAGTTGTTATCATAAACAACACACATACAAACACTTAACAATGCATAAATCTGAATCTATATGCTGTTTCGCACACAAATTTAACGTCGATACTACGATTTAGGTCTCAGATTGTAATCCTTCAAATTAATTCAAGCTACATGCAATTGATTACAGATACATAACCGATTACCGTTAGGAGTCATATGTGTTATCATAAACAACACACAAACACTTAACAATACATAAATCTAAAATCATATGTTCTTTTTCATACAAATTCAACGTCGATTCTACAATTCAGGTATCAGATTGTAATCCTTTAATACAATTCAAGCAAAATTGTGATCTAATAACGGTATAACTGACAGAAACACGTAAAAAGTTACCGAAAATTGAGAGAGAAGATGATACTCGAATGAATGAGAAAGAAGAAGGAGAAGAAGCTCCGATCTACGAGAAAAGTGAAGGCTTTACAAAACTGAAAATGCCGAATGTATGGCAACTTTATGTATCACTCGTATATGACGTCTTCTTTTTTCTTTTTTTTATATTATTAATTTGCCTCCAAGGTGTTATAGAATTTCTTAAAAACCGCTGCGTGTTTTGACTTTTTCTGTTCAAACCGTTATTTTTATTACTAAAAATAGTGAATTTTGTGTGGATTGTGTTTTTTTTTTTCTTGAAAATTTGGGTCTTGGAGCAAACTTATATCATTGTGTTAAACAATCAAATACAAATCATATTTCGTATATAAACTGTAAGATCTGTTTTAAAAAGTGTTATGTGACATCCAACCAATTATAGTGAAATGGTAAAATAATAACCTAAATAATATCAATTATTTTGAATTACGTGTAATTATGTTAACAAGCAATTAATTCTTTTTTTGGATCTTTCTTTTGTATTCAATGTGTTGATATAATTTTTCATAAAGAAAAGAGTTGATATCATTAACATATGTGCTAAAATTAATTTTCATGTGCTAATATAATTCAAAAGTGTTATTTTTATGTATGTATTGTTTTAGCATGTGCTAATTTAACTTTTTTTAACTGTTAGGATCTGTTCTTACACTTTATAGGATAAATATGGTTTGTACCGTAACCAACCCCATCTTAAGTATTCGTCTTGAAAAATTGCAAATTAATTTTAATTTCTTACATTTTAAACCATTAATTACCAAAAACTATAACCATGTATATTTTTTAACCTAAAACGGATGCATAAGTTTCTTTAATTTTTGTTTAATACACACACAAAAAAGGTTGAACTCAAATATAGAAATTTCGTTTCGTATGCTATCTAGGGATGACAATTTGTGACATGACAAAATATTAGTTGTGTTTTGAGTTGTCATATTTATCGCATTTAATTAATGGGTCGTTGAGCTGTTTAATTTAACAAATTGTATTCAAGTTGACATGTTTAACCCGTTTAATTAAACAGTCAAAGCATACATAGATATTTTTTTATTCTTTGGCTTGCTTTGAAAAATAGATTGCTTAGACTATGTGTTGTGGAATAACTAAACCATTGTCGCATCACTGTCACATAGGAATTTCAACAATAACTAAACATAAAATAAATAGGTGTAATGGAACAACTGAACCAAATACCAATAACTAAAACATTTTTTTTAAAGCAAGACATGTGATTGGTTGGAAAAGGTAATGGCCCCACAACGAAAGCCCCTTCCCCGTTAATGTGTTAACGCCCAAATACCCACTACCAATAACTAAGTCACTCGTCCCCCCTCCCCCCCCCCCCCCCCCCCCCCCCTAACTAGTTGGGGCGATGTTTTGCCCGTTAACAGGATGATGTGGTATGCTTAGTTATTCCACAACGCCCAGCCTTACTCGATACAAATTGAGCAAATAGGAAAGAAGCATTTAAAATGTGCATGTTGCAAAGAACACAATATGATGGTCATTGCAACTTATTCCTTGATTGATCATACACTGAAGATGTATGAGAGAATGTTTAAGGTTTGGCTAAATTGGATGACTCTCCTGTAAGATGGCTGCCATTTACTAAATGCATATAACATCTGCTCTTAAATAAATCTAATTGGAGCATTATTCAAAGATTGCTTATTGCTGCTACAGTTTATTACATATGGCAAGAGAGAAGCCTTAAAATAATGAAAAAATTAATGAATTCTATAAGGGAAATTTGGAGCGTCTTGATTAAAGATGGTATATTAAGACCATCCTGTTATTCACGGAAGTCAACAGAATAACAGGATGGTCTAAAAAGGTGGCAGCGGCATTTCACCGGCCAGTATAGCTTTAACAGAAAATGGGTTGCCCTAACGAAACCATTTGTCTGCCGGATGATTTACTGATATTGGCGGTCTGCGAGTTATGATGCCTCAGTAGCCAGCAAGAAAGGTGGGTTTGGCTGTTACGGTTGTAATTGTTGGAATATTAACAGAATAACAGAACCGAAATATTAACAAGCATGGTTTTAAAGACTATGGTAGGGGTGTTCATTATTCAAACCAGACTCAAAGAAGTCGAAATATGGAACCAAACCAAACTCGAATAGTGAGTTCAAATCAGATTTTGATTATTTGAATCTGGTCCTTATCCGAACCTAATCCCGAATTTGGATTTCGAATCGAATTTGAATTGTGAATTTTGAACCGATAACCATTTATTTGCATTCGACTTATATAATTTGGGTGGATTCGAACTATCGAAATGAATCAGTTTTGAACCTTCTGAATAACCTGAATAAATCAAAGTTGGTTGTGTTCAGATTGAACAATTCAACCCACCACCAACCCACACGATTGAAACCAGTAAAAACAACCAGCACAATAAATGGGTCGACTTGACTTTTAAAAGGGTTAGCTACATGGGCCATGTTCGAGCTGGGTGATACAAACCCAAACCAACACGAACTGCTGCTTATCAACACAATGTCATAAAAACCTTTGTATGGCCATTTACTAAACTCGCTACTGACAAAATAAAGATTAAACACGAGTTTCTCGACAACTTTAAAGATTTTTGCTTTACACCATCTATACCTGATTCTAAAGGTGTATAAAACACTACATGTTCCACAGGTATAACTGCCCTAAACCGACTCCTGTACCTATCTTATCTTAAATATTATCTTTGACTTTGATCAGTTGTACTCGTTGCACCAGCGGTCAAACCACTCGGGCCAGCACCGTTCTCAAGCGGTGGTGAGGTGCCCCATTTTCCTTCTGATTCTAACGGCTCGAGTACAATCACACCACCATCGGTCAACCCTAGTGCAAATTGATTAGCTTCGGTCGGGTGTGCAGCAATCACAAGTGGATACACCCTGGAACTGGAAAAAAAATATATATGCTAATCAATTTTGAAAAAGAAGTTTATAAGTTATAGTTTATACCCCGTGAAAGAAAATTTGAAATGCTTACGTTGGATTAGTTGACAAGTACGACGAAGAACCAATTCGGCATCTTAATCGGAGTGTGGATGCTGTAAGAATACCTACACTTCCATCCTCAAAGCTCACGTAGATTGATTGGCTATCGCATGAATAAGTAGCGTGGGTGATCAAACCATTTGTTTCTGGCGGGACCCACTGCTTCAGGCGCTCAAGTTTAGGTGCTTCATATATAGCAATCTGAGTTTCATGAACTACTAACAATTGTGTTTGATCGTTGTGAAATTGTACGCGCGTATCCGCTACAGGAGCAGCAACGCGTCCAGGTGGAATTTGCAAACTTTTACTCGTTTGTTTTTCCCATCCTTCCGTGCTCCAAACACATAACTGTAAAAAGATAAGTTTCTTGTTTATGTGAACTTTAAAATTTGAAACGATAGAAAATTATAGAATGACCAGTTTTTCTTACCTGAGAATCGGCACCGGAAGATACCAAGACGTTAAGCACGTTAGAAAACGCCAAACCAGTTATCCGTTTGCTATGACCTTTAAGCTTGGTTTTAACCTGTTAACAGAATAAATAAAGTTAATTCATTTGTTGAATATCCAACTTCCATTTAAAAAACTAGAAGGGTCCGCGCGATGCGGCGGGAAACGCAGACACTGCCAGGGTGTTTATGGTTCGGTCGGTTCGGTTTCTATCCCCAACTGAAGTCATCTGTTAGTCTATATTATTAACCAATCGGTTTTCAGTTAATCAGTTCGGTTTATTCAGTTAGATTGACGGTTTTTTATTCGGTTATTTTAATTTCGGTTAATAGCCAAAACCAAACTTAGGCCAAAACTTTTGCTTAGAAGTTAGAAATACATGAAACGGAGGTATAAAATATGAAATGCATGAACCAGAGGCATAAAAGCTAGAAATATATGAAAATATGAATGGTTCAGTTCTGTTAAAGCTGGTTAAACGAGGGTACAAAAAACGATAATCGGTGTTTGGTTAATTTGGTTTTGGGTTAATCGGTTTTCAGTTAATTTAGCTTTTTATTGATTTCGGTTCGGTTTGTTAACTTTTTGGTTTCGGTTAACGATTAACATAATATTTTTTAATTAAAATAACTATATTAATACTAGGGTGGGAGTTGGCTACAAAGTCTATTTTTCCTACAAAGTGTAAAAAGTCATAAAACACCATAATGTCAACCAAAAACACACTTAAAACTCACAAATAACATAGTGGAGGTTATTAAAACACAATAATTGTGATTTTTGTTTTGTGTTTTGGATGATAAGACTTTGATTATTGAATGATTAACATTAGTGTGTTTTATGTTGATTATCATGTTATGTTTTATATTCATAGTTCTACGATGGTGTGTTTGAAGTTTTTATGGACTGTTAGGGTTCTAATATAGTGTTTTAGTAATATTTACTCTGTTATTTGGGGGTTTTGGGTGTGTTTTATTGTTGAAATTGTGGTGTTTTATGGCTTTGTACACTTTTTAGGAAAAATCGACTTTGTAGCCGAACCTCACCCAGTAATACTATACTCAAATTATAGAGAATAAAATGCTCGTTTATATGGTGTAATTTTTTAAAATATAAAAAAATGTATGAAAAAAGTTCTTAGGTTGTACTTTATGCATTAAAGCAAAAAAAAAGTTCTTAATTTTTGGGCATCTTAAATTCACTTGTGAAATGCATTATATATAGTAATATAGATAAAACAGAAAACATTAATACAACCTCATCGATGCGAACATTGTAGATTTGAATAGATGAGTCCTCCATGCCAATGGCTATAATATTATTATCTTGCGGATGGAAGGCCAAAAACGTTGCAGCAGGTGGAGGTGGCATGAACGTAGTCATCGTCTGCACATTTTAATCATTAAAAAAAGATACTAAAAACAATATAAGAAAACTTGCAACATACCTTAAATGTCATCATATTGAATAACGAGATTTTCCCACCAGAAGCAGACATAACATAGGAATCATTCTTGGACAGTGCAAAACACGGAACGGCTTCTTCAGGGTTGGTGTCACTGATAACATTTGTCATCAAGATGCCGCTAGTTGGCTGCCATAACTGGGGAACGACATTTGCAGTAGCCTGAAACGTGCGAAGAAATATCAAGCTTCGACATTAGGCTAAAGTGGGCTTTAGAATTATATATACTATAAATATGCTATTTTGTCACATCTACTAACTTTGGCCTCTTTAACTTTGGTATTAACCAACTTTACCCCCTTAACTTTAATAATGACATGTTTAGCCCCTCAACTTTGGTAATGACATGTTTAGCCCCTTAACTAAAACAACTTTAGCTCCTCAACTTTAATAATAAACAACCTTTAACTCTCAAATTTAATAATGACATGTTTAGCCCCTCAACTTTAATAATGACACGTTTAGCCCCTTAACTAAAACATCAAACAACTTTAGCCCCTCAACTTTGATAATAACATGTTTAGCCCCTCAACTTTAATAATGACATGTTTAGCCACTTAAAAAAACTTTAGCCACGTAACTTTAATAATAAACAGCTTTAGCCCCTCAAGTTTAATAATGACATGTTTAGCCCCTCAAGTTTAATAATGACATGTTTAGCCCCTTAACCAAAGCATCAAACAACTTTAACTCTCGCGATTTGCTTAATTTTATCTACGTTCCAAACCCGCTGCGGAGCGCGGGTGGTAACCCACTAGTTTTATAAAAATATAAAAAATATTACCTTTCCAGTTGAATTGCGGTCATTTCGCTGCCATTTCCATAGTTTATGAACGGCATTGGCTGCTAGAGCCAATATAGCAAGTCCCGAATTCGTGTAAATCAACCTTGAAACCTGTAACGGTGGATGTTATACAAAGGGGTGTTTGGATGTATTTTGAAAGTGATTATGTAATGATAAACAATCCAACAACACACATAAAATGGCAAAGATGCAACTATGATTAGAACGATGAAATTACCTTCATGGTTGAAGATGTAGTATCTGGAAGCCGTAACGAGCGGCATTGTGACGGTTCGGTAATTTCCGTCAGTTTCCATATTCTAGATTTTTCAATGGATTCATCTCCGACTCTAGGTTTAACATCAACCAAGCTTCGATTGTCACCATTCTACAAGTGGACCCCAAGTCAAACGATTAATATAAATATAAAAAATACAAAATTATGAACATATTCATGTCTATTCAGTTGTAAGACGACTAGAGAATAAAAATATCTCACCATTGCAATCATTGGGGGCATTGTTGTCACTCTATCCATAATGCTGGGACCCGCAGATGGATTAGCAACACCAAATGTAGTCATAGCAGAGCTCTGTACATGGCGGGATCATTTGGTAAGCATTGTTTCAAATACTGAATATTGTAAACTTTCTGTCGTAATGTTAAAGTTATGTACTATTATTTTCGTCCCTGAGGTTTGGCCAGTTTTGCAACTTCCGTCCAAAGGTTTGTTTTTCCGCATCTGAATCCAAAAGGTTTGAAATCTTCCTATTTTCATCCAGCTCGTTAAGTCCATCCATTTTTCTCCGTTAAGGCAGGGGTATTTCCGTGTTTTTTGTTAACTTAAATGGCAATTCGTAATTTTTCAAGGGTATTCAGTCTTTTTACATAAGGTGAAAGGACCGAATTGCCCTTTAGGTTAACAAAGAAGACGAAAATACCAACTTAACAAAGAAAATTGAATGGAGTTAACGAGCCAAATAAAAATGGCAAAATTTAAAACCTTTCGGATCCAAATGCGGAAAAACAAACCTTTGGACGAATATCGCAAAAGTGGCCAAACCTCAAGGACGAAAATGGCATTTTACTCTTTCAAAAGCGTCAACATGGAGAGCGCTTTATAAACTAATGAAAATTGAAGGGGATAAGCTACTTGTGTTTAAAATATATTAATAGATTCGTGAAATGTATCGTTACCTTCACAACAGATGCAGACGCGACTCGAGAGGAGTCAAAAGAACGATTCTCCATGGTTCTTAGAAGCCGCATCCCATCGGGATTAGCTAGAATCTTGATGCCATTATCGTTAGTTGAAACCGCCAATAGAATCCCTTCCTTGTTGAATCTTATGCAAGCGGAAGCCTGCAGATGTTTTAAAAATAAAATTATTTCTTAACGTAACGTAAAGTCACAAATGGGTATCGAAAATATAATACGGAAAGAATAACGTTAAACAAGTACCGGTAAACCACCCTCAGCATCAACGGTTGTCAATAAGTTTACACTATCCATATCCCAGAATTTCACGAGAAACTCGTCACCAGCTGCAAGAAAACGGTTTTTTGTAGTATCGAATTGCACAACGCCAACGGATCTTTTCCCAAGCCCGTTATATGTCCGTTTAACAGCTCCTTCACTTTCATTCCATTCCACAATGTATGATTCTCCTTCTTTATTCGTACCACATGAGAATAACCTATTGTTTGAAGTAAAACTTACAAGTTAATGTGTATATAAACTTATATACATAGTTATAAGTTATAACTAGAGAACAAAAAAACCGTTTTAGAGTAAAAAGCCATTTTCGTCCCCAGGGTTTGGTCAGTTTTGCGACTTCCGTCATAAGGTTTTTTTTCACATCTGGATCCAAAAGATTTGAAATCTTGCCATTTTCATCCGGCTCGTTAACTCCATCCATTTTTTTTTTGTTAAGTCAAGGGTATTTCCATCTTTTTTGTTAACTTAAAGGCAATTCGGTCTTTTTCACATTATGTGCAAGCGTTTAGCATAATGTACAAGTATTCCACAGACCGAATTGCCCTTTAAGTTAACACAAAAAGACAAAATACCCGTGACTTACAGAGAAAAATGGATGGAGTTAACGAGCCAGATGAAAGTGGCAAGATTTCAAACTTTTTGGATCAAGATGCATAAAAACAAACCTTTGGACGAAAGTCGCAAAACTGGCCAAACCTTAGAGACGAAAATGGCATTTTACTCATTCGTTTAAATGAATTAACCCAGACTCATTGACAAAGTCGTTGACTTTTCGAACCTTGTTCCATCCGCAGTGTACGCCATTGTAGTGGATGAATGACCTGGAGCATCATAGTCAACTCTCGAACCCATATTGTCATACAACCATGCTTTTATTTTCCCGTCAGTTGCAGTTGAGAATATAAACTGATAAAGAAAAATTACAAACAATTATATATCCACACATTTTCTAAGGGGATACACAGTACCTTCTCCTCTCCTTATTTATTTTATATTTTCTTGGTTTCTTTTGTTTTTCATATTTTTATTAATTAAATACAACTATTTTAGCACAAGTTTACAAATTATTAAAGCATTGAAATAGTATTGTATACACACATGGTGGTTTTAAGTTTTATTTTATTATTTTTATTATTTTATTAATACAATTTATTTTAGTTTTAATAATATGATATAACATTTTATAAAAATTCGAATATATCATTGAACGTACTTATTTTTAGAGGCGGGTTAACGTACAAAATGGCTTAACGTATGATGCGTACGCGATTGTATTTTCAACGTGCGATTTTATTCATCAACATGCGATTCGTAAAAAACAAATATAACATGCGAAAATGATATACACCACTTTATGTGATTTCAATAAAATACACCACATGCGATTTCATTATTTCATATACATATATAACATGAACATGCGATTCCATGAACAATACAGCCACTTTTATGCACATGCGATTTTATTTTTTAACATTTAGTACATGCGATTTTCCATCGCGTACGCATCGTACGATAAGCCCTATTGTACGTTACACTTTTTCCTTATTTTTATATATTATTTGATAAAAGTTTTATACTGACGTGTCAAATATAAATGATCTTTTTGTGGTTTCCTTAACAAACCAAACTGATACGGTTCACATACCGATATAGTATTTGTTTTTATGGTTTCCCCGCATACCGGTGTAAAATTTGTTGAAAACGGAGTTATATATAAAATTCATTGAATTAGGGGTTGTATTCACAATAGAGTGTCGGTACCATGACGAACCGAACCAATACTGGCCAAACATCGGTACCAATATTCGTTTTATGGTTTTTTAATCGATATAAACACGTGCCAATATCCTATTTGGCATATCTCTTTTGATTGCTATGTTGCTAGTATTGTACTCGTACTATAACGAACCATATCGATACTGAACGAAAACCCGCCGCAAAGCACGGGAATCTAACTAGTTAATAGACGTATCAAAAAAAGATCGTGTTACCTTTTAAGGAAAAATAACATTTAAAGATGTAGGATATAAGTTATAACTAATACCTGAACGTTTTCTTTAAAATGCGGACATACGGAATAAACAGGTGCTTCATGACCCTCAAATGTGTACTGTTTGGCACCTGTTGCTGCATCCCAAACTTTTATTGATCTGTCTTCTCCGCACGTCACTATGCAAAGTTGTTTGTTCGGGTAAGAAAAGGCGAGATCATTCACGCTGCCAACATGAGCATCAATCTGTATATAAAACCAAATACAATAAATGCATTTAATATACATAATAAAGGTAACCATGTAAAATAAAAAAATAAAAGAGTATTTTTTTTAAAACCTCCAAGTGGTTTCGAAGATCATCACCGCCATGGTATGAGTATATCTGCACAACACACTTCGAGTATGCAACACCTGTATCAAAGTTCACGATTGTTAATTTGGACCTTAGTGACAAAAAAAGAAAAGAAAAAGAGTAAAATGCCATTTTTGTCTCTAAGGTTTGGCCACTTTTGCGACTTTCGTCCAAAGGTTTGTTTTTCCGCATTTGGATTCAAAAAGTTAGAAATCTTGTCATTTTCATCTGACTCGTTAACTCCATCCATTTTTTACGTTAAGTCATGGGCATTTTTAGCAATTTAGCTATTTGTTGTGTTTATTTATATCAAAATGGCAAAGATTAAATGACGGAAATACCCTAGACTTGTCGTTAAAAATGGATTAAGTTAACAAGCCGATTGAAAAATGGAAAGATTTCAAGCCTTTTGGATCCGGATGCGAAAAAACAAACCTTTGGATGAAAGTCGCAAAAATGGCCCAAACGTCAGGGACGAAAATGGCATTCTACTTAAAGAAAAAAGTTAATGACTTACCAAAGAGGGTTCCATCAGGGCTCCAAGCTACACGATTGATCGTTGCAGTATAGTCGCTGGTCAAAGCAGCCTAAAATAAAAGATTCAACGGTCAACGTGTAAGCAAAATAACCGCAATTATAACAAGAGTAAGAATGCAGACCTGCAAAGGCATCGAGAAGGCACTAAGATCCCAAACTTTAAAATTTTTATGAGCAAGTTTCTCTCTGCTACCGAGTTCCCATATCATGATGTCACCGGTACTTGTTCCAACTGCAATTCGTAAAAAAGACGGAAATTAGTGACAAAATACACAATTAATGGAAAATTACTTTTTTTAGAGTAAAAGAGAGCCAACCAAGAAGCAAGATTTGTTGTACAGGATGAAAATCCATGCTCTTGACCGTTGAACCTTGATTAAGCGTCATCACCACGGTTTTTGGCAAGTCATCAGATGAGTATGAACTCTGACCATGGTGACTTTGACTTTGACTTTGACCAGTGTAACCAATAGGTAAAACATTTACAGGCAAATGATTGACCTGCTAACAACACAAAACGTCATCAGACCCAAATTAAATTAAAAATTAAAAAGTCAAATTACTTGACTGTTTACACTCGTAAAGAAAGTGGCGTACTTCATCAGAAATACCAAACGCCCGTGTTCTCTTCATCACATGTTCCGAATCAGCTGTTTGATAGTCTACAGAAAGATTGTTGGTAGGTGGAGTCCTGGGCCGCTTTAACATAGCTGTTACATTAAGATCATATGCACCGCTAATCAACTATGAAGAAAAAGTGAAAAACAACCTTAAAAAGTTAAGTCACATCAAATATAAGTGAACAAAGTGCGTACCAGAATTAGTTGTCGGATTGAAACCAAGCGGGCCCGCAGAAGCAGCTGGATGCGAAACAGTCGGTGGATTTGCCATCCAACCAGCAAGTGACGTTGGCAGAGTTGCCGGTGCGGGCTGAAAAGGCTTCATACCACACGAATGATCAAAAAAAAGTCAAAATGGATTATAAAACTTGATTTAAAGTTTCGAAAGAAACGTGTTTACACTTACTCCATGAGCACCCAAAGGAGGGAAGCCTGCAGGCTTTGGTACCGCACCCATTAACGGATTATTTACGGGAGAAGGAGCCCTAGCACCGTTCGGTTGCGACTGTCCACACGAATGGTCGACAAACAGAGTCTTTATGTCGGGATTTGGTTTAGGGTTTTTACATAGCTGATGTTGCCAGTTCAAACTACAGATCAAAACACAAAAGTCAAAATGAAAACATGAAGTTGTGCGGGAAAAGTCAACCCCAGAAACCAGGAATGTCTAATATATAATCTCAACCTTTGATTGATAAGTGTACGCAATCTCGAGTTTTTTAAAGTTGGGAAGTTTAGCTTATCACGAAACAGAGGATTTGCTTCAATCAGTTTCTTAAGCTCGCCCAACATTATACCCCTCGCGGACTTTGTGTCTCCGTACTTCGATAATTGCTCATTGTCTCTGTATGTGTGTCATTTTATCAGATATCACAAAAGTTCTACAATTAAATTTGGATGCATTATACATTTTACAACATGGATACGAAACCTGAAATTCTCCAGAGTCAAAAGTTGTGTTATTTCTTTAAACAGATCTTCATTAAAAGCAGAAAACACCTTCAAATCCTTCAGTAGAATTTCAACAGCTTTAGCACGATCCTTCCTACAAGTTGAATAAATCGCATCACTCTAAAATAATCTCATCAAATATTTTAAACCTGATCATAGTCTATCCCAATCAAAAACTATATAATAAATAAATCACTAAAAACACAAATATAAAATTGTATAAAGGAAATAAATAAAAACAAAACATTAAAAGCTTTGCAACTTTACTAGCAGTAATAAACGCTAAATTAAGGCGGTCATGTATGAAATCACTCAACTTAATAACAAAATATACAAAAAACATACTTATCTAGAGCTTCTAAATACTTCTGCTTTCGTATCTCAAAGAAAATCTTCATCGAATATCTGTTATCATCCACTTTCGTGAACCCGGAAAGATACTTCTCCACCTCATCCCACTCCCCATTCGTCACCATTTCCTCAAAGTAACGAACATTAAAGAAAAAGCCCGACTCTTGCTCCAACCTTAACAATGATTCAAACATAATGATAAAATATATATCTTGCATCAACAAAGCCAAAATTATAAAACACATTTTTCTTCCAAAAGGTATATTTATGGGTGAGCAATAACCGAACCGTTAACCGAAATAGAACCGAAAACCGAAATTACCCGAATTAACTGAAAGTCGGTTATCGGTTGTTTTTTGTACCATCGGTTAACCGAAATTAACCAAACCGAACCATTTATATTTTCATATATTTCTAGCTTTTACACCTCCATTTCATGTTTTATACCTCCATTTCATGTCTTTATACCTCCATTTCATTTATTTATACCTCTCTTTCATGTATCTATACCTCCATTTCATATATTTATAAGCAAAAAACTTATTTATCCCTTGTTTGATTTGGTTATTAACCGAACCGAAAACCGAAAAGTTAACCAAATTAACTGAACCGATTAACCGATGACTTCAGTTACGGTTCATGCTAATAACCGAACCGAACCAAACCGTGCACACCCCTGGGTATATTTAAAAATTAAATCTACTACTAAACAACAAATATGGAAATACATAATATTATTATTATTATTCAAATTGATAAACCCTACCTGTGAACAGTTTCCTTAAACTTCTCTTCATCTAAAAACTGTAGTATTAAAAACACAAGCTCTCTGCTAAGAGACGACATCGTTTCACTGTCCTCACAAAACCTGCACAAATAATCAAACTCAACACAATCAAAAACCCTAAAAAACCTAACGAATCAAACAATCCAAAGTTCAACAACCTCAATCACCGTACAATTCAGCTAAAAATTTGAACAACCAAAACCCTAACTATCATCTACAACATTAATTTCATCAACATCGATGTATTAATTAACTATTAACAATCATTTACACGTCTAATTGCATCGTAAATTGGCGTAAATAATAATAATTATGTTGGAGAAAAAGTGAAATATATGCGAGATGTTAGGGTTACGTACCTTTGAATTGGATGATGTACGGTTATAGAGACAGATCTGAGGGTTGGGTTTGTAGAGAGAGAAAGTAAGGGATTTGTAGAGAGAGAAAACACAGGAAGATGTGAAACGGAAGAACAAAGACACGATATAAATAGTGGAGAATAGAAGTGGTACGATATGATATGTAAGAAATGATAAGTGGAATAAGTTATCATATGAACTAGATGTGCTTATCAAATGAGAGGTTGTAAATTTTTAAATGGATAAATTACAGTTTTCGTCCTTAATGCTTGTATCGGATTGTACTGAATACCTTTTAACTTCAATAATTACAACCACAGTTCTTTATTTGGAAAACTTATTACACCTTTCGTCCTTTAGCATTAACTAAGTTAAATTTTTCAGTTAACTTTGATCAAGGATAATTTAGTATTTTATCATTTTATTTAACTTTCAGTCATCCTCTCTAAATCTGAAAAAACCACCCCTTCATCAAGATATGAAAAGGTTCATATCTCTCACTAAAACTCAAAGCACTGATCTCCCTCTTTTAACTCCTTCTGATGGTCATGAACAGCGAAGAATTGGTTTTGAGTTTGTTTCCTTGCATCTAAGTCATGTTTGCTTTCAGTTATCGCTTGGCGAAGAAGAGATCTAAAAAGGTGAACAAGGTTTTTGAGTTTTGAAATTTTGTGGAACATCGTGTTTGCCTTCCGTTTAAATCGATGGAGAATAATCGTTTTTTTAGTTTGTTTCATATCTCGACTTGGACTGTTTGAATCGAACAAAGAAAGGTGAACAAATTACGTTTGAGTTGAACTAGATTTGGGGACAGGGGCGGACCCACGTTAAGCGGAACGGGGTCCCCGGACCCCAATCTTTTTATAAAAAGTAGTAGAAACGGTATATAAAATTTTCTATGGACCCCATAAAATAATTTAGTTGGACCCCATAACAATAAGAGTGAGTTGGTGTATTGGTAAAACCCCTTGTTTACACACAAAAGGTCCCAAGTTCAATACCTGTTTCTTTCGTTTTTTTGTGTTTTTTTTTAAACTTGACTTTAAAAATAGGTATTCTAACAGCTGAATGTGTAGTAAATGAAACTTGTAAGTTATGATATTGTTTTCTATTATGTTTTTCGACCCGGCCCGAACAACGACCGATCCAAAAAATTTGAACACCGAAAAAATGGGACCCCATTGTCCAAAAATCCTGGATCCGCCACTGTTTGGGGATAGGGTTTGACGATATCCATCAGGTCTGTACATAGGCGGTGGTGTTGTTATGCGTTTAGAGAGTACGTGTGTGGTGTATCTTCGATGATGGTGGTGGTGATGTCAAAGGTGGTGGCGGTAGTGGACTTAGTTGGCGGCGCTAGTGGTGTTTGTAGATCCGGCTTAGTGGTGGTGGACTTAGGTGGTGGTGTTATGAGTTTAGAGAGAAAGAGAGAGTGGTGGTGGTCTAGCTCCAATGATGGTAGTTGTGATGTCACGGACGATGGCATGGTGGACTTGGGCAGTGGTTGTTTAATTTTAGAGATGGAGAATTTAAAGAGGATGAAATACTTGGGAAGTGGTTGTTTAATTTTAGAAATGGAGAATTTAAAGAGGATGAAATAAGCTGATATGTTATTTTTTGGGTTTTATTTATTAAAAGTATTTAAATAAAAGCGTGAAATAACCATAATACCCTCATGTTACTAGATTAAACTGAAAATTTTAACCTTGTTAGTGCGAAAGGATGAAAGATGTAACGAGTTTTTCCAAATATAGGACTGTGGTTGTAATTATTGAAGTTAAAATGCATCCATTGCAATCCGATATAAACATAAAGGACGAAAAATGTAATTTACCTTTTTTTAAAATAATCAAATCTTTGCTGTATTAATTGAGGATATTGGATTTAAATAACCTCAACTTTCATCAATTGGCCAACAACGATCTCAAGTTTCGATTTGTACCGCATCACTCCAAACTTTCAATTTATTTTTCTCTGACACTCACTAACTAATTGAACCATAACCCAATTAGCTGATGTTATATGCCACGTCATCAAAATGTCACGTCAGCTGCCATATTATCAAAAAATACCATGTCAGCTGCCACATCAGCTGTCACGTCATATGCCACATCAGAAAAATGATTTGATCATCAGGATCGTTATACACTTTGATACCATAAAAAATTTTAAACTGAAATATTAGTGTTGAATCATTGTAATTCACCAAATATATTTTCACAAATTATACAAGAAGAAAAATGCTAACAAACTCCTACCTAACAAGTATTTACAAAACATGTTACTGATAAAGATCTATATGATAAACTGTATAATATATGCTCAAGTCTAAGGGATATAAAGTACAAACTAAATCGTAAGATATATCGCTGATAAACATCTAAATATATATCGTTGATAAACATCTAAAGATGTATCACTAATGAATGATACACCATCTTAAACCTCTACCAAAACTTATTTTAATTAACGAGTGTCTTTAATACGCGAGAAAGCGAAAATTTATAGCAATATCATTTGGATTGATTCCTGTCGATTGTATATCAAAACATTTACGGGCTAAGGTTTAAAGCATCTCCATGTGTATACAAAATTGGATTAATTAGTGTGAAATCGTAAAAATAATTACTGTTAACAATAGAAATTATAGTTTAACCAATTTAAACTAATGTGCATTTACCTTGTGCCCTTAAACCCTCCAACATACATACACCCTAAGCGTGAGCATGGAAGAGTAGCCTTGGCTCATGGTCACTGGCACACCACTGTGAGCTAGGCGAGAGTGGGCGAGGCGTGACCAAGGCAACAAACATGAGAAACTAGATTTTGAATGTTGGATTAGTATAGTTGGGTAACGACCATAATTAATAAAAAAAAATATCAATTATAAATGTCCCACAAATACATATTCTTTAACACACATCCAAAATTCTCTATATTTTTAAACAAAAAACCACAACCACACTACACCATGAACCCAAACCAAATAAATCAATTCAACCCAAATATGGACTTAATTATTATATTGTTGTTGTTGTTGTTTTCGATCCCAAGCACCTTGATAGTGGTTGTGTTTTAATTAAATTGCGTTTGTCGTTAAAAAGAGTAATCTTGTTTGTTGGCTTAGTTAGTTTATGAAACTTTAATTATGTAATGGTATGGTTTTAGAAAAAATATTAAAATAATGTATGTCTTTTATTTATGTATTTTATGTATTTTTTATTTAAATTTTGTTTTTGAATAATAAATATGTATTTGTGGAAAAGGATTAAAAAAATAATTAAATTAGTCACGAAAACCTACTCACACCCGATATTCTTTCTTTACATGAGTGTAAATGGTGATACATCTCCTACACACATGACGCCTATATAACACTACTCACACTTATTCATGTGTGTTAAATGGCCTTATCTTATTTGACATATGACTATTACGTACATTGCATAAAACAATAATATATAAGTAACAATTCGTGTTGAGTTAGGTGGTGTTTGTTTTTGAAGAGGTAAAAGGTCTGCAGTCTGCGGACCACATCTGCAGAAGAAGAGGTGGACCAAATGTCTGCAGTCTGCAAAGAGAAGATGGTTTGTTTTTCTAGGTAGACCCAATAAAAATTTGAACCTCATGATCTTAGTTTATACATCTTTTTCTCTCTCCTTTTTTCTATTTGTATATCTTACAACTCATATGTTTCTTTTCCTTTTTCAGAAATACTAATAACACTTATAAAAATCATTTTGTTATGTGACATTTGTGGGGAATGTTAAGGTGTCATACTGTCACATTGTTTGTTTAAGCGGACCCGCCATGTTATTTTGGTGTTTTGTCTGAAGTTGTGTGGATCATATATATATATTTTAGAGTAAAGTGCAATTTTACACCCTGTAGTTAGGGGTGATTGGCACCCTTACCCCCCTAACGAAATAATTGCAATTTTACCCCCCACTGTTCACTATTATGTCGCAACCTTACCCACGGCCTCAAATTTGTTGACTAATCTGTTAACTATAACTTGAAATGACTATAATGCCCTTTCATATTACCCCCTGTGTTTTATGCACTCTCTGATATTACCCCCTGCCATCACTGCCACCGCCATTCACCACCACAACCACCACTGCCACCGCCATTCACCACCACAACCACCACTGCTACCTCCAGCCACCACCCTCAACCATCTCCAGCCAACTCTTTCTCTCTCTTCCAGATTTATCTCTCTCTCCCCCTCCCCTCTCTCTCTACTAAAATCAAGATCTTCATCTTCTTCATTTCTCAAAACCTCAACCGTATGTAGCTTCAACTAGCTCGCCGAAGCGGTTCAACTAGCTTCAACTTTTTGTCGACGTCCTAACACACTTCAAGTCAAAATCAAATCATACAAAGGAAAATATAGCATCACTGCATTGCATCAGAGATGTTACAGGATAACAATGACCAAATAAGTGAAATTAGCTTGAAATTAAACCAAAAAAATGCAATATTGCAATTTGAATAGTAATCAACAAAGAATTCGAAGAAAAACCATTAGCTTGAAATTAAACCAAAAAAAATGCAATGTTGCAATCAAATACCATCAGTACTAACAAACAAACAAACAAACTGAAACATAACATAATTATCTAAGAAAAACCTATGTAATCAACAAAGAATTCGAAGTCAACTGGTACCTTAATATAACCTTTTTCGATAAGGAGTTTGGCAACACCAAGATGATACGGAAACAATAACCCAGCAGCAGAAAAACTAAACCCAGGGGTGGTGACCACCGGCCGTTCTCTCTCCTCCGCTTTCAACGGCTGCTCCCACAGTTTACAAATTAGGTCTTCCACTAAACAATGCACATATGCGTTTTCACATCCATTCAATTAGAAAATAAACAGATCATCAGATCCATTGCATTACAAGACCAAACATACAGCAGATCATCAGATCCATTTCACAAAAAGTTAATTAATTTGGTTTAAGAAGTTAAGGGTGGGTGGTTACGGTGGTGGAGGAGCGGTAAAACGCAGATGGAGGTTCAGATCTGTTACTTGAAGATGATGATGATAATTTGAAGATGATGATGATGGAGGATCAGATCTATTATTTGAAGATGATGATGATAATTTGATTTTATAAATAATAATAATAATAATAATAATAATAATAATAATAATAATAATAATAATAAATATAGGGTAAGATTACCAAAATACCCTTACCTACAAGGGTCAAACTACCGTTGACTGAGGCCGGGGGGGTAAGGTTGCGACATAACAGTGAACAGTGGGGGGTAAAATTGCAATTATTTCGTTAGAGGGGGTAAGGGTGCCAATCACCCCAAACCACATGGGGTAAAATTGCAGTTTACTCTATATTTTATGAATTTAATTAATTTATTTGTATTGTACTCTAAAACATTGAGAATTGATTTTTCGCATTTCGTTATTAAACTAAACTTTGTTTTGTACTAACGTACTAGATTATTAAACTATAATCGCAGATAACGCTGGGTAGACTAAGCCCACCATCTCCAGTTGCAGGGAAAACTCACCATCCGAAAACCCACTACGGCAAAACCCGGTTAGGATCGGATTCGAACTTGACACTTATAGCCTCAATCCTCTAACGCCAATTGACCTATAGCCCATTGATAGAAATGATTTGCTATGTGTCACAATTTTCTGAATGTTATAACTTAAAATGGCACCATATTTAATATGTATAAGATAAGACTGAGTTTTACAAACTTTAATGCTTTTCTCTTCGTACTTCATAAATGAAACTAGTTTTTTGCTTCCAAGCAAACTAAATGGATTATTTCACATGTCAAAATTTTACTGTAATAGACCATGTGTAGTGGGACATTATCATAATGTCTATCTGTTGGGTATAAAACGACACGTAGCACTCGGGCATTATGAAATATGAAAGTTTTACTTATAGTTTAATTTGCTTTCAAATTTCATACCTTTGTTTGTTACTTGTAGTTTTCATAGTTCTTGTTGAGATTATATGCACTTTACTTAGCAACTAGTTTAAATCATGTTATTTGATTTGACATAAACGTATTACATTATCAAGGTATGGTTCGTCAACACGAAGAGGGTTCGTTCAGGTTTGTACAATTTGGTTTTTATTTGGCTCATGAAGTTTTAATATAAGAAGTAGACGAGTTGGTTGAGTTTCCTAATGTTGTAAGATTTTTTGTTTTTGAAATGAGAAGTAATAAACATTGTTTATAAATGTGGTAAGACCACATAGTAGGCATGGGCGGACCTAGGTAGAGCCCTGGGCGGGCGGGCGCACACCTTGGAAAAAAATTAGTGTATTTTTTAGGCAAAAAACCCGACCACATCCCTTGAAAATATGCTTGAACCACTCATCTGCACCCCCAACAAAAAAAAAATAAAAAAAAAAATTGAGTCTGCCACTGATAGTAGGGAGGTTCAACCATAACTTTAAATAAGTCAAACTAAGAAGTCAAAACAAACCGAATATATGATAAGAAGAAAGAAGGTTGCAGCAGTAGAAGTAAACTAGTGAGGGACATATAACAGTAAAAAAGTAAAAACTCTTAACCAATTTCCGTTGTGAGTTGAATGAAAAAACATCAAAATTGTCATGCACTATAACGAAATCAAACAACAAACCCCTCTTAAAATATTGGTTTTAAAGGCACTTATGAGGTGCAGGGCGAGCTAGAAAACGCCTCAGGAGCTTGAGGCGGCGCCTCATGTACTTCTTGGTCAAAACTGATTAAAATTAGGGTATGTAGGAATCCTCACATGTATAAAACAACCAAACGGATGAAAAAAGATTAAAAGGTTTACTTGATAAAAAAATGTTAACATGTAAAACATACCAGAGAGACGTAGCTTCTAGTTGTAAATAAAGCTTATTTGGTTGTACATAAAACAATGTTTCGCTTAAGTGAGCCTAAGCTTAAAAGATCAATCAGTCAGTCATTTGCTAATACATCTACATCTATTTTAACAATATCCTATTTGTATTGGGATCAAAGAGGGTGTGAAATTTATTTTTTGAATTTTTGAAAATTCCACAAAAAATGAAAATTCACAAAGGTAATTAACATTTGACAAGTATAGAATGCAACTATCTTGACATAAAATTAGATGAACTGTAGAGCAGCATGTCTATTTTTGATTCTCAATTATCTTGTTAAATTTTAAGCATCAGAATTTGTCACAATCATGAGCTCACCCAATAAATCAGCCCAATATATATATAAAATATCAATGAACTAAGCTAATGCAATACAACTAGTTGAAATTATAAACTATTAAACATTAACTGTGTAACACACTGGACAAATTCCACATGAGCCATGTGCAGGAGATCTAAAGCTGCTAACAATTATGATTCAAATAATCATAAGTTCTTGAGCGAATCCCCGGCTCCCTGAAAAAAACAATACGAAAGCACGAAATCGGCTATAAAGATACCGACAAGCGAAAGAACAACGGCAGAAGTAGTAGACTCTCCAACACCTTTAGCACCACCTAAAGTAGTAACCCCCCAACCACAACTCACAACAGATATGATCAAACCGAACACCTGCGACTTGATCATTGCAGTAATTATGTCCCATGGTCTAAGAGCCCTTTGAGCCGAATCCAAAATGATATTAATGCTAATTCCGTAAACCCCGTCAGCCAAAAGAGCACTAGAAGCCATCCCGACAGTAAAACATATAAGGGTCAAGAACGGTAAAGCCAAACAAGACGCAATGACACGTGGGGTTACCAAATAGTCAACCGGGTCGGTACCCAAAACCCGTAAAGTGTCGATTTGCTCAGATACTTGCATGGTCCCTAATTCTGCTGCAAATGCACTGCCGATTCGACCGGCTACTATGATTGAAGTGATCACAGGGCTTAGCTCACGTACGAAGGCTAGGGCTAGGACCCCACCTACGGCTCGGTTTAGACCTAATCTGGTGAATTCTCTGACGAACTGAATGGTGAAAGCCATGCCCACGAATGCTGATGTTAAGAGACAAACACCGACTGATTTTGGACCGACTCTTTCTAGCTGTTGGAGAGTGTTTTTCCAGTGGACTTTACGGTTTAGTACTCTCATTATTACTTGACCAGCCAACACAAAAACGGATAACCCTCTCCATAGGTATCCCGGAGGTGTCCACTTGCTGAACAGCGGGGGTGGTTCTTGATCTGGTGTGTCGTTTGTGGCTGCACTATCTTCAGATGCAGATATAGGTATCGCGTGACCATCGTTTGTCATTGTGTTGGGGATCGGGAAAACCCTGTTTTTGTTGTTTAGGAAGAAGTTGGTTCGGTTATTATCTACCCAGCTTTGATCATTGTTAACTCGTCTCACCAATTTATGTCTTGGAGACAGTTGACTTTGACTTGTGTTCCCGAATTTCATCCAAGCACATGTCTTTGAAGAGTCTCTTCTGCAATTTGTTAGAAATTTGCATAATAATTCAGTTCAAAAGAAATAAAACACACTCCTATTTTAGAACCTACATTTAAAATTTGACTTTGAGGTCAAGCCGACTCATTATCCTTGTTTTTGAAAAGCAACCATAAAGCACGGGGCGATCTAGAAAAAGCCTCAGGGTCTCAAGGCGGCGCCTCATGTACATTTGGGTAAAAATTAGGGTCTGTAAGAGGCTGATATGTAAAAGCAACCAAAGAGATGAAAAAAATTATTAACGGTTTACTTGATAAAAAGACTGATATATTGAGAGTATACAGCTTCTGGTTGTACACAAAGCTTATTTGGTTGTACATAAAGCAACACCTCACGTAAGCGTACACGTACGTGAAGCTCTCGCCTCAGCTTTTGGGACCTAAACGTCTCAAAGCGGCTCACAAGTCAATATTAACCTCAAAACTGATATAAACTCTTCAAATCTCTTTCTTTAAAAGAACAATCAAATGAAGCTTCTTTACACACACAAACACACATGCGAATAGAGCAATACCTGCCATACAAGTGAAAAGTTAAGGAATGCTGAGCAGCTGTTTGCATCATTGAGAGTTCTAATGTTCAAATCAACTGCAATTGACGTTATCCGATCTCCTTACTATCCAAATCCTACATACACATCCAGACTGAGACATGATTTTAAACATTTCAGCATATAACAGACTACTCTCAAACTTCTCAGGATTAAAATCACTTTTCCTTTCAAATTAGGGTTTAATTCATCAATGTAGCACAAAATATTCACAAGTTAGGGCTTGATCTATCAGATTGAGGACTATGCCATCTAATTAGTATTACTTTCTCCGGTCTACATATAAAATCTTACATGTAAAACCGATCACATGAATACATGATTACGCAATTTTAAGATAATTGATCCAAACTGTAACAAATACATTACGAATATACACTGTGTTCAAGCTTTCAGTTACCTTACATCTATGAAATTGTTCAAAAACGGAAAGTAATTGTAAATAAAGGAGTACAAAACCTAGGTTAAAAAAGGGTAAAAAGTATGTAGTGTGTGTGTGTGTGTGTGAACTGAATTAACTGATTAGTGTAATTATACCAGAATTTGCTAAATTGGAAGCCGTTGATGAATGAAGTGGAGAACGGAAGTCAGGCGGAGCTCTGGCGGAGGGCGGCGATGGATCAGTTTTGATGAAAAGACTGAAAGGCGTGGGAAGGTAATAAATGTACCACAACAAGAGGTTTTCATATCACTTCATTTTAGGAGACCAATATATTGCGGGAGTTGTATTTTTTTTAGAGTTAAATGCCATTTTAGTCGCAGTGGTTTGGGACATTTTGTCAGTTTAATCCAAAGGTTTCATTTTTAACATGTGGGTCCAAAAAGGTTCCACAGTTGCCATTTTAGTCCACTGGGTTAACTTCATCCATTTTTTCTGTTAACGAGAAGGCCAATTCGGTCATTTTACATGGCTGAATTGCCATTTTAGTTAAGAGAATTACATACAAAATGACCGAATTGGCCTTCTCGTTAACAGAAAAAATGGATGAAGTTAACCAAGTGGACTAAAATGGCAACTGTGAAACCTTTTTGGACCCATAGGTTAAAAATGAAACCTTTGGACTAAACTGACAAAATGGCCTAAACCACAGGGACTAAAATGGAATTTAACTCTTTTTTTATTTAACGAGTGGGATTCTCACACGCTTTGCGTTGTTGGAAATTCAATTGGTATTGGGCGGTTTAGGAGAAGTACACAACAACAGTTGAGCCGGGTGTCTCACTGGAAGCAGTCTCTCTATTCCTACGGGGTAAAGGTAAGACTGTCTATATCTTACCCTCCTGAGACCCTACCTTTGCTTTACTATTGGTGGGATTTACTGAGTATGATGATGACGATGACACAATAACAGCAGTAAAATCTCACAATACCAACAAGAAGGGGCCTTTGGTAAGTCTAAGGCTGGAGGGTGTCAGCTCACCATGTATAGCGCCCCATAGGGCTCCATCACCACACCCTCCATTTTAAGAGGGGGCGCCATGGTTGAGGCGCTAGCATGGTAACGAGAAGATTAATGTGTTCAGGTGGGGCCCACAACATGTAATCCAATCAATTTTTTTTAAATTTGTTTAATAGAGGGCTCCATCCACACTCTGCAAATTAAAGGGGGGCTCCATGGTTGACGTGGATCCTACGTGACCTGATAAAGCCCCTAGGGGGCTCCAACCACACCTCCAGCCTAATACCCATATGCAAAATGTCATCAAACAGGCATAAATAGATACTTAAATGATTCGAACACGCATGCTCAATTAAATTTTTGCCTAATCAAAACTTTACTAACGAGAATCTTAAAGTTTTACTTACATTGACTTACCTACACAAGAGGCCAACTACTAACATGTTAATCATTCAACATAATTAGTTAAATTAAAACGTTGAAATATTAATAATGCAGCAAACATTTAAAATCATAGTGATGTCTATTGCAGGCTTGCAGCAAGAAAAGATTGATCGGTAGCCATACGAAATCGAGCAAACTAAAATCATACGAAACTGAACAAACAAAAATCGATGGACAAAATAAAAATCGAGCAGAAAAAGAACCTTAATCGAGCAGGATTGAAGAGGTAGAACGGTTTCTTGAAGAAGATAACCCAGTTAGTTGTTCACCCGTGGTTTCTTTTTTTTAAATAACCCAATTTGACCCCCTTAACTAAACTTCCTCGCCCAATGTAGTTGTATGCCCTTTGGGTCAGGATTGCCCCCCGTAAAACAAACTTAGAGCAAAAAAAGAATATAATTGTTATTGTAGTCCACCACTCAATAAGATAGCTGTTATTGTAAATCATTAAATCTAATGCAAAAACCTACGAGAACTAATAAACGGTAAGAAAAAAATCCAACTGTTAGCATAAAGCACACTAGAATTATCACATTAGTCACATAACAATTATAACATCACACTATAATCATAGTTATTAAAGCGAACGCCCAGGCGCAAATAAAGCCCCGGGCCCAACAAATCGCCCTGAGTGCGCCTCCCTCCTTTAATAACAATGCTTCAGGTTAGTTCATGTCATAGTTATTAAAGCGAGCGACCAGACGAACCCTAGGCGCAAATAAAGCCCCTGGCCCAACAAATCGCCTTGAGTGCTCCACGCGCCTTTAGTACGGTTTGAAACCGGAAAGAAATAGTTAGTTCATGATGAGTTATAGAACTTGAAATTAAAATTTTAGACGTATGTTGGTATACATGGTCTCAGAATAACAATCTTCTTATCTAAGGCTAGCGTCACACATCTCAAGAAAGAAATAGATAGTTTATGATGAGTTATAGAACTTGAAATTAAAGGAATAATAAATATATGTAGTTATGTCTAATAACAAGTCCAATAGACAAATAAAGATGCTTTCTGCATTGGAAAACCATGATCTTAAGGCTACACAGTATGGTAGTATGGTGATGGTCCTCCCTTGGAGGATGGTCTGCCACGTAAGCGCCACGTAGGATGGGGCAAAGAGGATGGAGGTAAAGAAATGGGGGGATGATCCTAAAATATATGTATATGTTGTATGTATATATGTGTGTGTGAGGAGGTTTTGTCCTCATGTGGAACGGCTTGAACGGCTTGAAGAAGCCGGAGAGGACGCGACGGAGGGGGGGGGGGGAATGGGTGGAGGAAGGGCGCCGCACTGGGACGAAGGAGGACGGACCTCCATACCGTCCAGCCTAAGTAGCAAACTAGCAATGCATTTATTGAAGTGAGCTAAGTAGTTAATGCGGTAAAATATCGGATATCGGTCAAGGACCGATATTTGAGACATCGGTTATCGCGGTGGGGTATCGGTAATTTTATAATTTTAATATCATGCTAACACTAACAATTGTAGCAAGTAGGATCAAACTAAGACTTAAAACGCTAACATTTAACAGTAACAACTAACAATTAAGACTTAAAACACTAACATTTAACAATAACAACTAAAAATTAAAACTTAAAACACTAATAGCAGTAATAATTAGCCTAATATAACAAATACAAACAAAAAGTCAAAAACTACATTTCTAATTGTTCAAGAAAATCATGAATAAAACGATAAAATTGAGGGAATCGGTAAAGTAGAAAAGCTAATGGCTAATTAATGATGTGTAAAGCAAAGTTTGGAATGAATTTGATAAGTTAAGAGGATAGATGAGTGCCTGACGGACCATATGAGTGATTGTGAAGATCGGATTTCGATGATTTAGGGCATGTTTGGCTAAGCTTTTTGAAACAATGCTTTTTGAAAAATAATAAGCTCCAAAATAAGAGTTAATTACTGTTTTCGTCCTTGTGGTTTGTCAAAAATCACTATTTCAGTCCATTAGTTTAAAAATTGCGATTTCAGTCCCTGTGGTTTCACATTCGTAACCATTTCAGTCCATGTGATTTCACTTTCGTAACCATTTCAATCCATTTATTATGTTAGTACAGGGACTGAAATGGTTACGAGGTGGACTGAAATGGTTACGAAAGTGAAACCACATGGACTGAAATCGCAAATCTTAAACTAATGGACTGAAATAGTGATTTTTGACAAACCACAGGGACGAAAACAGTAATTAACTCTCCAAAATAATGTTTGGCAATGAGGTTGTATGTGAGGGGAAAAGTGACTTTTCCAAAAAGTCACTCCATACTGACTTTTCCAAAAAGTCAATAAGTCAATAAGTTGTTTTCAAAAAGCTTAGCCAAACACGCCCTTAGAGAATGTTATGCAGCGGCTTGTTTCTAGGGCTCAGACGCGATGAATGTTAGGAAGGTTGAATGTAAAGGGTGCTGATCGGAACGCTGTCGTTTCGGGGTTTTTTTATACCTTCTTTACTGTTGTGAATGTAAAGACAGCTGCACTCCATCAGGAAATCGAAAGATAAAACCTATAAAAAAAAGACAAATTGAAAATAAAGAATCCCACCTTTTTAACTTTGAACGATAATAATCCCTAGTCAGTTATTAGACACTAGACGATAATAATTCGAACTCGTTCATTTTTTTTGTAAAATAGTCCGTCGCTAAAATAGCTTAACGGAGTTAACTTTTTTTTCCGAATTACAAACCGATGTTTTAGGGCTTTTGATCAGAACAATGATACGAGTCGATTGATATAAAACTCACCTTAAAATTGTGCTTGAAATGGCTTGATTTTTGTTAATTAGAAGTTAAACACCCGAATTGAAGCACCGTTTTCGTGGGTTGGGGGCAATATTTTGAGGTAAGTTTACATCAATTGACTCGTATCTTCGTTCTGATCAAAAGCCCTAATTCATCGGTTTGTAATTCGGAAAAAAAACATACCTCCGTTAAACTATTTTAACGGCGAACTATTTTATAAAAAAAATTGACCAGTTCAGATTATTATCGGCTAATAACTGACTTGGGATTATTATCAGCCAAATTGAGAAGGTTGAGATTATTTATTTCCAATTTGCCAAAAAAAACCCTTCAAAAAATAAAGTTGATATTACATAAGAAAACAAATTACCTCTAGTAAAATTCAACTCGCATTAAATAAGAAAACAAATTACCTCTAGCAGGCCATCAGTAGTCGCAGCTTATATGGCGCCACAACCTCTCATAGTGCCTTATGGCGCCCCAGAACACCGCCCCACCCGACGTTATTTATGAAGGGGGTTATGTGGTCAGCCGTGAAACCTATAACGGGAAGAAGGGGGGTTATTGTTTTTGTTTCTCTCACACACATATAAATATACATACATATATATCTATAATTTCTCTCACACACTTATATATATACATATATGTTATATGGGGACCGCTAAAATGAAAACCACCTCTAGTTGTAAGAACCGAGAGAACTACACCGTACGGGGCGAGGTGGACAAAACTACACACACGACATTTTTTTTTTGAATTTTTTTTTACAGATGTGTTTATAATACACGCATCTACGTTTATGAAAAAAAATTTTGGTCCAACTCGCCCCGTACGGTGTAGTTCCCATGGTTCTTACAACTGGAGGTGATTTTCATTTTAGCGAACCCCTATGTTATATAACCCCCTTTACACTACACACTCAAATTATATAACCCCCTTCTCATACATATTTTACCACTTGTCACATAACCTCCTTATGAGGCTTGACCACTATACATAAACTAAGATTCAACTCACATTACATTGTGGAGAGAAAGTATGTTAAACATATTCCATGAAGTTAAAATGTTTTGCAATATCGAAGCATTTTATTTGCTCATTAAATTTGAATAAAAAATTTGTATGAATTGTAATGGAAAAAAACTACATCACTATGTCTATGTAAGTATTAGATCGTAAGTAAACTACAAAAAGCTTTATCAAAGAACCATTAGTTTCACACTCTATTTAGTTAATTTAATTTAGTTGGTTTGCAAGTCTTTTTAATTTTAAGTTTTATATTTATTTAATTATTTTAGTATATTAGTTTATATAAAAAACAAAAATAAATGTATAATGATTAAAAACTGATTGAGGTGGGTGATTGGAGTGAAAATGGGTGAAACCATTATAGGTGAAAGTGAAAGAAAGTGAGGACAAGTAGGGAGACGATGTATCAATAAGGTAACATGTACTTTTTGACATGACAGTAACGTGGAGTGAAAGGGGCTTGAATCGGTTACAGATAGCTTTAAAAAATATGGGTTAGAAAATATGATACAACTATAGGGGAAGATTCATTTGAGAAAAAAAAGAACAAATGGTAATTTTGTAAAACATTAAATAGTTTTTCACTTATCTGATTTATTATGATCTTTGACTAATTAATTAGTCGTAAAGACTATCCTCCTCAACGCTAACTTTTTTTTGCCTACACACATTAAAAGTTATCCTACACGTTGAGTTTATCCTACACAACTCGTAATTTATCCTATAGACCTCGTAATTTATTCTACACTTTAAATTATTTTATTTTATTTTTTTGAAAAAATATATATTTTGAAGATAAGTTACAAAAAATGTAATGTAGTTAGATATTAAAAAGAAAGACTACAAATTAATGATCTATGTAAATTTACCAATGTATCTTTATAGTAACATAAAATACTTATATTAAATGAAGTAAAATAAAACATTCTTATTGGTTGAAATTTCTTCTTCTTTTTTCTTACAAATTTTTTTTTCTCATTTGAACTTTCCACTACAACTATAATTCATATAATGATATGTAACCAATGAGGTGGTGGTCCATTAGCAAAGGCAAAACCTTTAAAATACCTAAATTGGGAAGGAGAAAGTCTTGGATTCAAGTCCCATAAATGACAGAGAATTAAAGGAATTAGGCGTTCAGAAAAAATACAATGATATGTATATGAACATTTTAACAAATAAAATTGTAATATATTGTTTAATATCTATATCAACTTTTTAAAAACTACATATCTCTTAGGCATTATAATTTTTTAAATAACCATCTTGATATAAAGGACTATTTTAATAGTTCAGTAGAAATTCTATTCTATTCTGTTATATTATTATACTAGCTTATAACCCCGTGTATTACACGGGTTGAATGACGAAAAATGTAAATTATAAACTTGTATATAATCCTTATTAATAAAATGACTTTTTTAGATAAATTAGTAAAACAAAAGAACAGTTATATTTTCGTTACTTGTACATGTGATTTAAAACTTTATTAGTAATTATTGTTTATATCCAAATAATATATTTTATCTTAACAAATATATATGATTAGGGTAAAATGAAAACTTCTACGAGTTGTGAGAACTTAGAGAAATCAACCTTACAAAAGGTTTTTTGAATTTTTTACAGAGGATGTGAATGAGCGGTTAGAGACTCAGGGTGTTAAACTTTGTGATTTTGGATTCAAGTGGTTAAAACCACTAAAACATAGGGACTCAAAAATTAATTTACTATTAATTAAATTTGAAATTATACGTTTGATCTCTAACTATATTAAATAATATTATACTTATTATATTATTTGATACATTTATATTTGTTATAGATAATTATTAATTAAATTTGAATTTATACGTTTATCTCTAACTATATTAATTAATATTATATTATATTTTGTGTATAAAAATTAATATGTAATACTATTATTAAAAGGGAGGAGGCATCAGAGAGTGACACGTATACAAAAAGATTTTTATTTATTAGTATAGGAAGATTATATATACTTACGTTTTCAAAGTAGATGTACAGTACTTTTATTTTATTGATAAATTCACATGCTTATCATTAATATATCTATAATGAACTAATTCCTTACGTATACAAAAGCAAGTTTGAGGGAATAGTGCCACGCAGTTGCATGGCACTTCCTTATTCGACCAACCACCATTTTATTGTTTTATATTCGTTTTAAAATTACGGTTTCGTCCTTAATTTAAAATATAATTACGTTTTTGCCCCCACTTCAAAATAAAATTATGTTTTTGTCCCTCGCTCAAAATTACGATTTTGCCCTCGGTTAAAAATTATGATTTTATCCCCAGATTACAATTACATTCTTGGCCCCAGTTCAAAATAAATTTTTGCTTTTGCCCCAAACTAAAAATGATGATTTTGCATTTTCGCCCCGTTTAAAAAATTATGATTTCGCCTTCAGGTTAAAATTATGTTTTTTCCCGGTTCAAAATAAAAGTATGCTTTTGCCCCCCAACTCAAAATTACGGTTTTGCCCTCAGTTCAAAATTTTGATTTTGCCCCGGTTCAAATTAAAAATATAGTTTTGTCCCCAGCTTAAAATTATGATTTTGTCCTTTGTGCAAAGTTATATTACGATTTTGTCTCTGGATCAAATTTATAGTATTGCCATAACTTTAACTTTTGGCAGATTACGCTTTTACCAAAGTCAACAAATACAACTTTACCCGCAGTTCAAATTACAGTATTGCTATCACTTTAGTTTTTTTAGCAAAACTATAAAAGTGTTTTTTTATTAGTTGACTGGATTTAATTTTTTTCCATGTCAATGAGCTGCCTAACACTCGCTCATTAATCCTGACAAACTACAGTTTTGCCCTGAGCTCAGAACTACTGTCTTGTCATTGTTTTAGTTTTTTTTTTCTAACAAAACTATAATAGTGTTTTTTTAATTGATTGATAATTATTCAGCCATCGCCCCGCAACGCGGGCGGGGCATTAACTAGTCATATACAATTTTCATGGGCGGTAATAGTGCTTGCTCATTATTGGCTGAAATGGGCGGCTAAGGTAATAGTGCCAGGCAGCTGCCTGACACTCTACTATTGGCCCAACAAATTTACACTTTTATCCTGCTTTAAAATTACGATTTGGCCATTAGTTTAAAAATATGTTTTTGCCCCACTTAAAAATAAATTTACACTTTTGCTCCAACCTAAATATTTAAATTTTCCCATCGGTTCAAAATTACGATTTTGCCCCGTTTAAATTACACTTTTGCAATTAGTTTTTTTCCCTTAAAATTACGATTTTGCCATCAGTTCAAAGTTATGTTTTTACCCCCACTTAAAAATAAATTAACGCTTTTGCTTCCAGCTAAAAATTTCAATTTTGCCATCGGATCAAATTTACGATTTTGCCCCATTTAAATTTACAGATTTGCCATTAGGTTTTTTTTTCTCACAATCACGTTACGATTTTGCCCTCAACTTAAATCTACATTTTACCCATCATTTTTATTTGTTTTCCTGGTTAAATTACAATTTTGCCCCCAGTGTAAAATTACAGTCATGCCGGCAGCTGCCTGACACTCCCCCATTGGTCCATTTATTTTACGATTTTATCCCTGAAATAAAATTATGATTTCGCCCTCAGTTAAAAATTACGTTTTCCCATAGTTTTAGTTTTTTTAGCAAAACTATAAAAGTTTTTTGTTTTCATTGGTTAACTACATTTAATTTTTTCCCGTGTCAAGGCGCTGCCTAACACTCGCTTATTAGTCCTGAAAAAATACAGTTTTGCTCTGAGCTGAAAATTGCGATGTTATCATCGTTTTAGTTTTTTTCCTAGCAAAATTATAGTAGTATTTTTTTAATTAATTGAGAATTATTCGGCTATCGCCCCGCAACGCGGGCAGGGCAACTACTAGTTCTCTATATATATTAAATGATAACATACGGAGGAACAGTGTCTTTTGTCTTTTGTGTGTCTTTTTTTTTTATTTAAGGTTTTTTTGTTTGATAACAAAACTTTTGTTTATTATAATTTTGTCACAAAAGTTGAATTACGTTTAGTTTTTTATTAGCACAGTGTTTGATGATCACATTTGATCCCTTAGGTTTTTTTTACCTCCTCAACTTTCTAATACGTGTGGTATAAATTCGACTTCTCCGACGTGTCGCCTCACGTGAGTCACTTGGTGTTACAAAATCGTATTTTTGTTTTACGTTTTTCTCGGATTTGATCGTCGTTTGGTTGCTACTTGTCATCGTTTCACGCCCCCTCTCCGCAACGCGGGGGACTTACGACTAGTTTCTTATAATTTTACATATACATATACAAACTTACATAGCCAAGTTAAACAAAGTAAAATTAAATTATTTTTTATTCTTTATCAATATGTATTTTTTTAGTTTATGTTATAACTACTTTTTACTTTATTTGTACCACTTATAGCTTTTATAATACGATATTTTATATAACTTAGAGTGTGTCATCACGAAATTTTATATAATTTGGAATGATCATGGCACATAAGTACATTTCATTAACCTTTTTTCGTTAATTTAATATAATGCTTTATTAAATTTAGAATATTATGTTTTGATAAATGTTATTTTTTTTCTTTACCTTGATGAACCGAGCCAATAATGTCCAAGATCGTGAACAACGGAATCAAATCTGAATGAATGACATCAGTACCAGTATCGGTATTATATTATTATAGTATCGGTATTATATTGTTATCTGAACCAGTGACGGTATTCTTTCCTATGGTTTTCGAATATTACAAAACATGTGTCGATATCTACTTGGTTATATGTCTCTCGATTGTGGTTGCTATACTGAGTGACGATATGTTATGGGTACTATAACAATCCAAAACGATACCAATCGCATTCCCCATCGCAACGCACGGGAATTCCCCTAGTTTGTATATAAGTCTTGGCATTCACAAAGAGTTTAACCATTTAAACAAAAAACTTACAAAAATATATTTCATACTAATCTAATAGATAAAATTTATTAAAAAGTATAAAGTCTTTGATTATACAATAATCAGAAAAGAATAAACAACAAAATAAATATGAATAGTATAAAGTCTTTAAATTAGTACGGATTCATATTAATACTAAATTATTAGTAACAATAAACTACGGATAAGCTCGGTACCATACTGACTCCGAAAGTGCCGGTCACAAAAATCGTCAAAAAAGGGTACCCGTAATGAAAGTGCTCAGTACGGCACGATGCGGTACATTATTCAAAAGTAAAAAGTGGGTAAAACACCTTACTGCGCCGTACCTAAAGTAGGTAAAATCCTGAAAAACGCCAAAATTGGTACCGAATTAGTACCAACATTCGATCGATACGGTTCGGTTTGATACCGGTATTTTTTAATACCCAGTACCGTTTGCTCATCCCTATAGATTAAAGTGGTACGTTAAAGAGTGAGACTCCTTGATGTATACAACTCTTATGGCTAAATTTATTAGTTGATGGCTATGAATTTTGGTAGATGGTTGTATGTTCTAATTTATTTTTCTTTAAAATGACGTTCGAGTGTTAATAAGGATTGAGCTGGTCATATAATCGGGTCTATTTGTACATTCTAAGGAACTAAAACCAGTTTCGAATGAATATACCTTAGTGCTGTTTAAGAGCCTAAAATCATATTTTTTGAATTAATATATGGGAAATGCCACTAAAATGTAACTAAGTTTGTCAAGTGCCTCAATTAAGTCACCCAATAACTCATGTGACCCACCGATACCATACTAACTGACCAATAGTATTAGATAACCTAACCCGTAAATGGATGATTATGAGTTTAAGACTTGTTATATCATGCAATATGTTTTATCATCTCATTATGTTGAAAGCAAATCTTGTTATATCATGCAATATGTTTTATCGATAAAACTTTGGTTTATTATTATTATTATTATTTTTTTTTTTGAAAATTTGTAGATTTGACTTATATGTTATTGTTTTATAATTTTAACCGATTTTATTGTTACATTGGTTTTATATTACCTATTATTTTAACAATTTATAAAACTTCAATTTTATTTAAATTACACAAACATGTTTAATTAAAACACCGTACAATATGTTGCGAAAAAAATTCAAAAAGATTACAAACATTGTATAAATAAAAGATCAACTAACTGCTTAAATATATAATCAGATTATACAAATAAAAACTAAATTAACATAGGCCAGTCGTCATCTCTTGACGGTGGTGACTGTAGCAGTGGAAGCTCCCCCAATCCCGCGACCCCCCAATATGTGCCTTGTTAGCTTGTCTACTATTTGTCAGCTGTCACTTCTGTTTTTGTCGAGGCAAAAACCCTAAACGCTGCTTTGTGGCCAAAGAGTAACATATAGGTTTCTACGCGTCCATGAGTTGCGCTTTGGACAAAGTGCAGCATATAGGTACGAGGTCAACTTTATATTGCTCTTTGGGCAAAGAGCAACACATAGGGGGTGTGAAAATAAACTAAGGGTGTGTGAATACCATGGTCCAAATTGACGCTATAAAAAAAGAAAACAACGAGAGAACCTAAAACCGATACTAATAAAAAAACAGAAAACAATGAGTATTACTTGTCACAAGGTCCTCTTGTCCTCTTTGACCAAAACTTGTTCACCCATTCCTCACTCCTGACATTGATATTTACTTTACAAAGATAAAACTAGTCATGCCTTCCAAACATCATTATCACTCAACCTACTTTAAAACCAAGTCTTGGTACGCGAAATAAACCAAAAACACTAACCCTCCCAAATTAAATTTATATGCTCAGTAGCACAGGCAGTCGACCCTAAAAAAATAAGTAGAAATTTAAAGTTGACTATTTGACTTCAAGGAATAAGAGTGTAATAAACCCTTTATATCCACAGGAATGCCAACCTCGACACACATAGAAGGAGGACAAAAAAAAAGTAAGAGTAAACTGTAGTTTTCGAAACATGAGGTTTGCCTGAACTAACAAGTTTCGCCCACCCTTAACATCTTTGCTCCCTAACATTTGATGTATTAACACTGTGCGTCCCTGGACCAGACGTCCGTTAGTTTCCCCTCATGGGAAGGGTAGTTTTGTGACCTTTCAATCCTTTTTTATTCATCCCCTTCATTTGAAACCAAAAATCCTTCAATCTTTTGAGTTTTAAACCACAAACCTTCAATCCTACTTTCTTCTTCTTTTGAGTTCAAGACCTTCAATCACAAACAATCGATCAAGCTTTGAACAATGTGGGCATCATTATGGTCCGTTCGTGGTAATCATCTCATCCACAAGATGACTTCGACCCATATGAAGTTGACAGTTAGTTTTTAACACCCATTTAATGTCGTTTGGCTAAAATGTAGGTAACATTGCCGACTCACATTGTTTTATGTTTATGTTTGATTACAGCAATGAGCACACACTCTTTACCATCAAAATATTTCATGGAGGTCAATTTGTCAACTATCCATGCAGGAGGAGGCATGTAAATAGACAGTGTAACTTCATTGATATGGATGATACTTCTGATTTTGATCTAGATGTATCGGTCGAGATGACTAAATCATTAGGATATCCATGTGATATTGTGGTTTACTATCATTATAAGCTTCCTGATTTGGATTTGGATTTGGAAATTCCTTGGTTTGACCAAAACTCGCTAGATTACGGCCGTTGACATTTGTCAAGTTTGACTTTTGTTTTCTTCCGCTAAATAAATAAATGCTTTGATCCAGCTCAAAGGAAGGATAATAATTAATCAATAACAATGCATTATTGCCAGCCGAATTTTTGTCAGTAAGGGACAGAAAGAGAGAAGAAGCTGATGGTGTTTTCAACCCATCAGATCACTTCCAAAGAAACAAATGGGTGCTAAGGGTATAGGATCTCCTAATTCAATTTATTAAAACATATATTATTAATATTAAACTACTCATGTTAAAGTATGTCGAACTCGCCACAAACCCATTTTTAGACGAAGCCAAAATCGTGCCAGATGCATAAACCCGTTTACCAAAGTTTGTGATATTGTCGAGAATGACCTTGTGAATGGAGAGACAGATTCCCTGTTACAACCTTCTCCAATCTTAAATGATAAACAGGATATATATTATATAGAGTGTTGTGGCTTTCTGAGAGATGAAGCCAAAGGTCAAACTTGGTATGCACTTATAAAACACAGATGGGTTGGTTCACATGATCATCTTTTCTTCGATTGCGAGTATCGTTAAAACAGCCAGCAAGACTTTGCGGGACATATATAATCAAACTTCAAACACATTCCAACAAATGCAATATCTAGAACATTTGCAACAAATGCAGCCACAACAATCCGTAGAGAAAAATGATAAACACACCAAAACATTTAAGATGTTAATACGGTTTACTGACTTACAACCCAAAAGGATCTTGAGTGGATTTAAGAATCTGCTGCTGCAGAGTTTCAACTAAGCCTGGCCAACCATCGTTTTCCCATCGGTTTAACTTTGCCACCTAACAACCGACATTAACTTAGTTAGTTACTTGTAAGAACCACCATAAGACCCAATGACATTTTGAGGGGGGGGGGGGGGTAAATTTTTTTCTTGAATAGCAAACGGAACTTATCATTAACCAAAAAAGTTTACCCCAGCCAGAAGCAACAAGGTGATGATAGTATGGCTCCTTTATAGCGGCTTCCTCGGGAGTTATAGGTCCTCTTTTAAGAAGCCGTATGTAATTGAGGCGGGAGGGAGGGAAAAAGAATTTTTGCACTAAGCGAGTTCCCTCGTATTGGTACACAATATCTGAGATTCGGATAACGAAACATCATAATTAGCAAGGAAAACTGATACATCTCATAAGTAGGATATCTTTTATAACGTAAACTTCATTATAAAATCGATACTTTTTTCCTACTTATTAAATTACACTATAGTATCAACTAGTGACAAATATCACATATATTTACTTTCAAGTGAAGAGGTGAATATCTTAATTAGTTTTAGAACTCAGAGTGTTAACTGTACCAGGATATGGATATACATCATACGGATGTCGGTTCTTGGTAAAGTGTTCTTCTTCTTCTTCTGTCACTTGAGCTTTGGTACCTATTAGATAAAAATAAACTGTAGCATTGCACAAAATAACAGTTGACCAAAACGACCCAACCAAACGAGTGCTTATCAGATGCAGCCGCAGTTGCTGATGAACTCTCACCAAGATCCTCACAAGGGCGCTTTCGTTTCACTTGAGCCTTTCTACCTGTGTATGCATTAATTAAAAAGCTGATAAGATATCTTGATTAATGGTCAAACAAAATTACTTAATTTTAGAGGTTTGAGTGGCGTTATGAAACAATATTAAGACTTTTCATTACTTGCTTCTTTTTAACGAACGGCAAACTTAAGCAAAGATCTTAATTAGTTTCACAACTCAAAACGATAGAGAGTTACCTTCATCACAGTCAAACGTACCAAGATCCTCACGAGGGAGCTTCCCTTTCACTTGAGCTTTTCTACCTATGTTGGTACGTGTTAATTAACAAGCTGATAAGATTGCAGATATCCAGATTTAGTAATGCTCAAACCAAACCACTTTAATCATGAATGGATCTGCTAACCGACAGGCCCGTTCAGTTAAACCAATGGAACAATTTTAAAAGTCAAGGAATGTTTGAGTGACAGCATTGACAAGAACAAGGCACACATACCAAAATAGTTGAAAATGGCTCCCACTTGAGCTTTGATCATGCCTATAAATAAAAGAAGAGTCGTAAATAAAAGATGAATCGACCAACACAATTCAAATATCTTAATAATAATATGTTTATATATATATGTATATACACACAACCCAAGCCAACCTACCAAACAAGTGGTTACCAGCAGTTGCTGAAGCAGAGCCGTTTGGATTCTCAAAAATATCATCACAGGTGCGATTGAGAACATCGGAGTCTACGTATGTATTAATGAACAACATAAGATTGCATAAACATCTTGATAAATTAATACCCATAAATAACAGCAAATAAACACGATTATGAAAGCTCCTATGTATGTATTAATCAAAAACTTAAAAAAAGTTTGAGGCACTTTAAGAAACAATATTGAAACTTTCTTTATAACATTCTTCTTTTTAACGAACGACAAACTTAAGCGAAGATCTTAATTAGTTTCACAACTCAAACGATCGAACTTTACCTTCATAATTCTCAACCCATTGTGCATTAACTTCATCATAGTCATACGATACAGGACCTTCCCATTTAGCTTCGGTACCTATTAATCATACATAAAAACAAGAGTCGTAGCATTTTACAAAGTAAATAAAAGATCATTTCACCAAAATAATTCAAATATCTTGATAATAATAAGTTTTTTACAAACCAAGAACACTAGTGGTTCCGGTAGTTGCTGACGAAGAACTGGGATTCTGAACCATATCCTCACAAGAGCGCTTCCCGTTCACCTGAGCTTGTCTACCTATGTTCGTACCCACAAATAACAGCAAATAAACACGATTATGAAAGCTCCTATGTATGTATTAATAAAAAACTTAAAAAAAGTTTGAGCCACTTTAAGAAACAATCTTGAAACTTTCTTTATAACATTCTTCTTTTTAACGAACGACAAACTTAAGCGAAGATCTTAATTAGTTTCACAACTCAAACGATCGACCTTTACCTTCATAATTCTCAACCCATTGTGCATTAACTTCATCATAGTCATACGATACAGGACCTTCCCATTTAGCTTCGGTACCTATTAATCATACATAAAAACAAGAGTCGTAGCATTTTACAAAGTAAATAAAAGATCCTTTCACCAAAATAATTCAAATATCTTGATAATAATAAGTTTTTTACAAACCAAGAACATTAGTGGTTCCGGTAGTTGCTGACGAAGAACTGGGATTCTGAACCATATCCTCACAAGAGCGCTTCCCGTTCACCTGAGCTTGTCTACCTATGTTCGTGCCCACAAATAACAGCAAATAAACACGATTATGAAAGCTCCTATGTATGTATTAATCAAAAACTTAAAAAAAGTTTGAGCCACTTTAAGAAACAATATTGAAACTTTCTTTATAACATTCTTCTTTTTAACGAACGACAAACTTAAGCGAAGATCTTAATTAGTTTCACAACTCAAACGATCGACCTTTACCTTGATAATTCTCAACCCATTGTGCATTAACTTCATCATAGTCATACGATACAGGACCTTCCCATTTAGCTTTGGTACCTATTAATCATACATAAAAACAAGAGTCGTAGCATTTTACAAAGTAAATAAAATATCATTTCACCAAAATAATTCAAATATCTTGATAATAATAAGTTTTTTACAAACCAAGAACACTAGTGGTTCCGGTAGTTGCTGACGAAGAACTGGGATTCTGAACCATATCCTCACAAGAGCGCTTCCTGTTCACCTGAGCTTGTCTACCTATGTTCGTACGTTTTAATTAACAAGCTAATAAGATTGCAGATATCTTCTTAATTTAACAAATGAAACAATTTTAAAAGTCAGGAAAAGTTTGAGTGACAATATTGTCAAGAACCAAGAACAAAGCACACATACCCGAGTGGTTACGAATGGCTTCCACTTGAGCTTGGATCATACCTATTAGTAATTATAAATGAAAAAAAAGTTGTAGCATTTTACAAACTAAATAAAAGATGAATTAACCAAAACAAATCAAATATGAAATATCTTAATAATAATATGTTTGTATTTACAACCCAACCCAACCTACCAAACAAGTGGTTATCAGCAGTTGCGGATGCAGGTCCGTTCGGATTCTCAACAAGACTATCGGAACCTGTGTATTAATGAACAATGTAAGACTAAACATCTTGATTATATAATGATCAAACAATAAACCACTATCAGACTGAATTATAACTGTTTATAAATCTGTCAACTTTTCATAATTGTTTATAACAACAATGGAACAACTCAATGGCTCTTCAAGTAAAAAAAAAACTTTAAGCACTTTGATGAAAAAAATATTGATTTATGGTCAAATTAAAGCCATAGATAACTGTTAAAAAAAAAGTGGTGTGCATAAACATAATTGTTATTTCCATGAATCTGATTCTGTTGATAATTGTTCTATTTAGTTCAACCACAATTTTTATAACAATTATCAATTTTCAATAGTTCTATTTAACGACTTTGAAAACAACGATCTTGTTTATCATAAACACAAAAACAGCAGTACGATTCAAGTGTTAAGAAAAAAGAAAAAAAAAACAAAACACACAAATATATTGTTGGAATAATTCAAATAAAGTTAACGTTGTTTAGTGGGTCACGCACAGTGGATGCAGATTGCACGCGATTACAGGAAAACAGGAGAAAAGATGCTAGGGCGTTAGTGTTGATTCAACAGGCGGTACATGATGATGCGTTCTCTAGGACTGCAGCTGCAGTCTCTGCACGTCAAGCATGGAACCTTTTGCAAACCGAGTTTCAAGGAGACTCAAAGGTTAAGACGGTGAAGTTACAAACGCTAAGACAAGAGTTCGAAACGTTGCAGATGAAAGTCGGTGAGGCAGTATCCGATTTCTTGTCCAAGGTAATGAAGAAAGTGAATCAAAAAAGGTCGTTTGGTGAAACAGTTAGTGACCAAACTGTTGTCGAGAAAGTATTACGTAGTTTACCACCTCGATGGGATCATGTCGTGATGGCTATTGAGGAGTCCAAAGACCTCACAACCATAGTTATTAAAGCAAGCGCCCAGGCGCTCCTAGGCGCAAATAAAGCCCCGGGCCCAACAAATCGCCCTGAGTGTGCCTCACGCCTTTAATAGTTATGCTCACAAACCTATCTTTTGATCAAGGCACATGATGTTCGTGTTAACCGGGGAATAGAGCCGGTGGCTGAGGAACAAGCTTTTCAAGCAAAAGAAGAAGAGCATGCGTTCAACGTTCGTGGTAGGGGACGAGGTGTTTTTCGTGGTCGTGGAGGCGAAGTTCTGGAAGAGGGAGAGGTGCTCCCCAATGTTACAATTGCAATCGCTTTGGTCATCTCAAAGCAGATTGTTGGTATGAAGCACAACCTCAAGCTGCGATGGGAAATACAACCGAATAAAGTGACGACGACTACCGATAATTTATGGCGATTTGCAATGACGACGTGTCAAAGCATACTACTAAGAAGAAGGATCAGGTCTGGTTTCTGGACAGTGGATGTAGTAACCATATGACGGGTTACAACTTACAAGTCGCTATTTAAGACCCTGGATGAAGGAAGAAAAGTGCATGTCAAGATGGGTGATGGAAACCCAATACCGGTTGAAGGTAAAGGAACGATTCAGAAATGGCTAAAAGTATGATTAAAGCGAAGAATTTGGGTGACGAGCATTGGGCAGAGGTGGTGCCCGGTGGCCACTTTCGTTTTTATTCGAAATATGTCTCTCACTACAGCCGTTCAAGACAAGACGCCCTTTGAACAATGGTGTGATCGAAAGCTTTCTGTGTGTCATTTACGGGCACTCAAACCCAAACACCTTAGAAGAAGATTAGATGCTGCTAAATCGGTCAAATGTATTTTAATCGGTGGCCCCTCTGCTAATGTGTTCTCCTCAACACATTGTTTTGACTCCTAAAACGTACATATATAACATGCATGCACATAACATAACCAAAAAACACACACACACATGTTGTCATACCACATGGCATAATGTTCCTCCAACGTGTTGAGGAGGGGTTTAGGACTAAATCGAACAGATTAAACTGAAATCCATTAAAAGAAATAATAACGAGGTTTTTAAGACGTACCTCCTTCTCCATCCACACGCACTTCGTCTTCCATTACCAATTTGCTGAATAGGAAAAAAAAAGAATCAAAATATATATATACCTGGGATCAGCAAGAAGAAGAGAGTCGATTAGGTCAAAATGGTTTTGAAGATCAAAATAATCAAGATCATCCGAAAGTACGATGATGGGCTGTTCGTTTATCACATTACGCACGAGTCTTACACTCTGTTCCCGAGTCTCATTTAACAGGGGGAGGGGAGGGAAAAGAGATGAAAATATGAAAAACCATGTTCCCGAGTTTCATTTAACAGAGGGAGGGGAGGGAAAAGGGAAGAAAATATGACCAAATATTCATCCTCCCAAATTGGAGAGATTAGGAGAGAAAATTTTCCTTCCCCTCCCCTCACCTCCCCTGTTAAATGACTCGGGAACATAGTCTTAGTGGTTTATTATGGGTCGAACATATGTGTTGAAATAATAGACTTGGGCCGTTATCATTCATTTGGGTTTAATTATTTCTATCTGATGGATTCATGTATTTTTGTTATGATGTTGGGTCAGTGGGCCTGGTTGTTAATAAGATGTTAGTTGTTGCAATAGTTTGTACAGCTGGACAAACTGGAGGGGGGAAAGTGCAAACTAACCAGAAGTGTTATTTGGAGCTTGTCTATATTGGATCTAGTAGTTCTTGAAAACTACTGATATTTCTTGGAGTTTTTTTGGACCCACTGTAAGATCGTTCCTGCCTTCTTTTATTTATGTTCTTGCTGTTATTTAGTTGATGCCGGGGTAGTGAGGACTGACCTTGTTGGTTGATTGTTATAGTTGATACCGGGGTATTGAGGACCGGTTTACTTGATTACTTGTTTCATCTGTGTCTACTTGGTGTTACTTATTTTTGTGTTTGTTCTTGTTTCTCTTGTCATTATTTTGTGTATTAGGGTTGTTGAGTATAGTTGTGGCTCCTGAGTAAAGGCTTGTCCAGGCACCCTTAGAGTGATGACCCTGGAATCTAGTCCCTGACTCAGCTTCGCCTTAGGCTTTTTGGTTTCTGTTTCTTCTGTGGTTTATTGCTGTGTTTGTTATCTGTTGATGACTTTTGTGTTCTTGTTGGTTATTGTTTGTTCTGTGTATTTCTATCTTCTTGTCTTGTCTTTATTGGTGTGTCATTATGACTGATGCTAGTACCCCTGTTACCCTTATTAGTAAGTTGGATATAGGGAACCCTCTTTATTTGCATCCTAGTGACTCTAGTGCCCTCACTATAGTTAGCATAAAGCTTAAGGGTACTGAGAATTATGTCGTTTGGTCTAGTGCAATGAAGCTTGCACTAGAAGCTAAAAATAAGTATGGTTTTATAGACGATAAATGTGAAAAACCTGATAGTGATGATGTCTTGGCTGCCCAATGAGATAGATGTAACTCTGTGGTGTTAACCTGGTTATTAAATTTTGTTTCTGAGGAGTTGTTTTTAGGTCAAGTCTTTTCCAAACTTGCTTCCGAAGTTTGGAGAGACTTGAAAGAAACATATGATATGGTAGATGGTTCTGTTGTCTATGACTTAATGACTTGTATAATCGAATTAACTGTATTTCACAAAATGGTAGTTCTTTGGCTGAATACTATAACAAATTGACAACAATGTGGAAGTAGTTTGATGCAATGGTGATTAAGGGGAATTAAAGCTGGGCTGATACATGTAAAGGCACATGGGCCTGCTCTAATTCAAATGTGGATGGACACTTTACAAAATGGGCTGATAATGTACACTTCAAATGTGCATGGATACTTTACAAAATGGGCTTTTAGATTACCCTACTGGTTTGGGCTGGAATCTGGATACATAAATTTAGATTTGTTCTATGTTGCTCCATACATAAATTGTAGATAATGAGACGTAGGTAGTTTTTTTCTAACCATTCCTCGTTTTTATTCTCTTTTCAGCCGTCAATTGATTTCTCCTTTTTGTTTTTTTCTTTTCTCTTGCGCTCCACGTAGCCGATTTAGGGGTTGTTTAGCAACTTCTGAATGTGTAAGTGCTGAACCATTAAGTGTTAAATCAGTAAGAGGTCTGAACCATTAAGAGCCAGTATAATGCTTAATCGTTCAGAGGCAAATGTCTGACCAATTCAGATAAGAGGTCTTAACCATTCAGAGGCAAATGTCTAAATCATTCAGACATCCCCTTGCTGTTGCCGACTTCCCTTCTCGTTCTGTTTGGCCCAACCCAAATCTATGCCAAGCTTCATTTCTTTGCCAGCCCAACGATTACAAATTGAGCTCTCTTGAATTCATCAATTTGTTTTCCAACTTCCACTCGCTCACATCATCCTATCGTTGCTATCAAACACACAAAGAAACAAATGAATTAATTAACTCTTTATGATTTAATGATGATAGTAAATTGAATCATAATTGCTTCATGAATGTAGTTTATTTCTTTGTTTTATTGTTCTCTTAACACCATTTACTCATTAAATGTTACCAAAGTTTAAGCGCTAAATATGTAATTACTAAAGTTGAGGGGCCAAAGTTGGTTGATATTGACAAAATAACATTTTAAGTATATATAGAATTTAACTAAGCATATTGAAATTTTATAAATTTGAGTTAATAATCACACATGATCACTTAATTAACTTATTGTTAACTACTTAGTTATTATAGATAAATAGGATTTTAAAATATAAACTAGTAAAGTATGTTATTGATAATTTTCAATAAAACATTTTTTGTCCTTACATTCTCATTATACCTAAGCAAATCTAAATATTCAATTTTGGGTCACTACGGTTGTTTATAATTAACGATATTTTTAGCCATAATAACCTTACAATAGGCTTACATGGAGTAATTTCTATGTGTATGGAAGAAGGGAAGTGAATGAAGAATGGAATATAGAAATGCAAGAACCACAATAGATAAAGGCCTAAACTATCTACACACCAAGTGTGTAGATAGTCACACCCAAAAAGGTTTTTTTGTCTTATATGCACACCCTGCAGTGTCGAGCTGTGGTCAAAGCGCGACGTTTTGGTCCGGTCAACCAGACAAAGACTGACGGGTGGCTGACGGGTCTGTTGACCGAACCAAAACACCGAGCTTTGGCCGCGTTAACCAGACAAAAGACTGACACCCAGTCAGTCTTTTGTCTGGTTGACAGGACCAAAACGCGGCCAAATCTCGGCATTTTGGTCCGGTCAATAGACCCGTCAGACACCCGTCAGTCTTTGTCTGGTTAACCGGACCAAAACTCCGCGCTTTAGCCACAACTCGACACTGCTGGGTGTGCATATAGGACAAAAAACACATTTTTGGTGTGCCAATAGGCAAATGAGTGTGTGAATAGGTACACCCTAGATAAAATACAAAAATATCACATAGAATCAACATATATTGACAAATGTCTGAATTGTACCTTTGTTTCGTATCGACTTTGACTGTACCTTATATACAGGCTGACCCCTTTTGTTTGAAAAAACATGAGTGTGACAACTTTTTTTTTTTTTTCGAGCGGAAAACTTTTATATCAGAAATATAAATGATCTCTAGATCAAGTGGTGGAGTACTTGCATTTCTCTTGAGAGATGCAGGTTCGACTCTCACTTGGTGCAGAGTGAGACACTAGTGGGCAATGATAGGTGACCCAGAGAAACCTGGATTGGTTCCTTGAGCCAAACGGGTTTTACCGGTAATTTCACCGTCGCATCTACAGGCGGGTGGGTTACCGGGTTTTCCCCGGAATTGGTGGTGGACTCGGGTTACTCTCGGAGTACTCCGTTTGTCCAGTGGGTGTCCCAAGAGTGCTCGGAATTGAGTTTGTTGGCCGTTAAAAAAAAAAAGAAATATACTAGCAAAGAGCTAGCATGGAAACAATACAAACACCAAAGAAAACACACCAAGAAAACCAACACAAAATGGGTTAGCCCAAACCATCTATATCAAACTTACACCATTCCCTCAATCAATAGAACTTAATTTTAATCTAGTCCTCATCCATAGAAACCCGGTTAACTTTGGTTTCTTCAAGTACCTTAGCTGGCAATGCTGGTTTGTCTGATTATACGGAGTGAGTGGCTTGAAAATGTGGCGTTATGTGACATGTGGACCATACGTCAACACACGCCAGAAAAGTGGCGTGGTGTAAAAATGAGAGTGAGACGAGGCATGAAAGAGTAGAGTTATTCGATACGTAACACCCAATTTTTATTATTAATTTATTATTCAAAATTATATATAATCTATTTAATTAAAAAAAACATTAATACTAATTATACAAATAACATTAATAATAAAACATTACATAATTTAAAATAAAAAAATTATATAACTAAAAAAACAAACCTAAAAAAACACGAAAAAAACTAAAATAAGATTACATAATTAAAATAAAACGATAAACCTAAACATAATTAGATAAAAAATCTAATTATCTGGCACATCGAAACGTGTTTGAAGTCACGGTGGTAGGCATGTCTGTAGTTGATGAGGGCGACTTGTATGATCTCGTTTTCCGCAAGATCACCACCCTCATTTTCCCCCGCGTTTTGCACCGTATCAAATCTTTCACTATCTAAACGGATAGTCCTTAAACGAGAAGAAAGTGCATCCACGGTTCGGGTGTTGTCACCACTATGAATGCAAAATTGTTGGAAAATTCTCCCCCAAAATGGACCACTCGAGCGATTACGAGGTGTGTAGTGGGTTAACGCTTCAACCCACGATTCACACAACGTGACGTCTTCTTCTTCGGTCCATGAAATTGTTGCCATTTTCTTAGAATTTTTAAAGTGGAGTTTTAAAATTTGAGAGGAAATTAAATGAGTTGATGAGAGACTTTGTACAAGAAATGGAAGAAATGAGTTTGTTTATACATGAGATGAATAAGTTATTTTTAAACGTTTTTTTTTTAACTTTACTGTTGGCACACAACGGCTATAACCCACGTTAACTCACATAATACCTCCACGTCGGTGGAAAACTTACCGTCTCAAGCCCTATACTGCCCTTCACGCCGATGGCCAGCCGGTGTGCACGACATAGAGAGGTAACCACGTTGGTTTTTCACGCCCACACCGTGTAGTCTTATTAAGATATTTGCCTCTACAAGCCTTCCAAGTACACTAACATGGGTTTGACCATGGTTGTAAAAATCCTGACTAAGCTTCCATTAGTCACTGATTAATCATTAATCGGAGGTTCACCGACTAATGTCCGATTAATCACTAGGCGGTCAATGGCGGTCCTATTCTGGCCAAATTTTGGCCAAATCCCGGCCAAATTTCGACCAAACCCTATAAATTCCCGTCAATTACTTAAGAAAATGGATCAATGAGAGGTTAAAACATGTCTACTTAAAAAAACTACATATAAAAATGTGTGTATATATAACTAAAAATTTCATATAAAATCTCGATCCAATTAATCCCTATTAATTCCGATTAATCGCTAGTCGGTACCCACCGACCAACTAGCGCCTAGCGATAACAATGAGTTTGACCATTGAACCACTTTTTGATCTTTACCCCCTCGTCCTTATTTTCAACATTTAGCCCTCTAGTTTTGTGGTATTTCATAACCGAACTACAAACTAATCAAGTTAATTTTATAAGCTTTTTTGGAATTAATTAGCTAATAACTTTTATAAATTACGGGTTAATGTGATGTTAAAATAAATTCATCCTTAAAAAATAATAAAAGATGAGTTTGTAAGAGTCTCTTCTTAGATCTAATGCTCCTAAATTGGGATATAAAATAAAAAGTGTGGTATATTTTGTATTGTTGTAATGTTGTTTATGCGATCCATGTCGCTATTAAAGAAATTACTATTAAAGAAATAAGTAAATTACATTTTGAGTCCCCGTGTTTTAGTGATTTTAATCACTTGAGTCCAAAATAAAAAAGTTCAACGCCCTGAGTCCTTAACAGTTCATTTTGTAACATTTTGAGTCCCTGTGTTTTAGTGATTTTAACCACTTAAGTCCAAAATCAAAGTACAAGTGTTACAAAGTTGGACTCAAAATGTTATAAAATGAGTGGTTACTGACTAAAGGCGTTAAACATTTTGGTTTTTTACTCAAGTGGTTAAAATTATTAAAACACAGGGACTTAAAAAGTATTTTACTCTAAAGAAATTAAGAAAATAACAAATGACCTGGTAATTTAGTAAAAGTTAACGTACAACTTTATTATGTTAAAATATAAAGTAACAAGGTTATAGACCCATGTTTACATGGGTTTAAGGATATATAAGTTATATAACTTAGTAATTATGTATAAATCTTTTTAGCAATTTGCTCATATATACGACCGAGATAGATGTCATATTCAGTTTTTTCAATCAAATATCGCAAATATCTGATAGTCATACCATATTTAACTATAAGGCTGGAGCGTTTGGTATAAAACCCCTAGGGGCTTTATCACGCCACGTCAGATCCACCTAGGCGCCACGTCATATGGGGGGGGGGGGGGGTTTAAGGCCCTTTTCTTTAAATTGCATGCAATGGTTTAAAACCCCCTATTAAACAAATTAAAAAAAAGATTTTATTGGTTGAAAAGAGGTGGGCCCCACCCGCACACACCTTTAATGCTCGTTAGCACCATGGTGGAGAACCCATAGCGCCCCCTTTTAACAAGCACGGGGTGGTTGATGGCGCCCCGGGGCGTTAAAGTTGGTGATGTGCCTGGCCTAACTAAAACCATTTCAAATAATAATTTTCAAACACATTTCCTTAATTATGGGATTTTATTTTTCTTTCCAAATTGTTTTGCATATCTCTAAATTTTTAGCTCACGAAACACTTCTTATAAATATGTCTAATCATTTTTAATAAGTCATCCATTATAAAACAATTATACTCTCATCTTACTTTCTGATATATTGTGGAGTTGCTAAGACGCTATGGATCCACGTTCGCTTTATGTTACTACTTTTTTTACATTGCTTTGTTTTGTTATGATTTGATTTTGATTATATTTATGTTATATATAACTTTTATGTATCATTTTAATTTTTTTATAAGTATATTTTGAGATTCTCAAATATAAAAACCATAATATCAGAGTACAAACATCTAGATGAAGTCACTACCAAAAACAAAGTTTCATAGTTTGCTGCCTCCACTACTCTTCAAGTTGTATGCATGAAAATAATTTAGTTATGTAAATATATGCATACATTATTAAATTATATAATTTTTATCCTCAAACCCATGTAATACATATGTTTATAACCTAATCTTCAAACGCATGTAATTCATAACAAAATTTGAGTAAAACTTATATCGGATGTAGATTAAAATAAACATGTTGCAACACTATATTCATAATATCATGAAAGACGATATTTTAAAATTACAAAAGAAAAACAAAATAGGTTAAAGCTCAGTTATAATATCAAAATAACAAAAAGAAAAATAAAAACCTAAAGCCACCATATGTATACAATTGCTGCTTCAAGAGCTTTTAATTTAATAATTATGAAATACAAAAAAAGTTAAAACATCTAATAAAATAAAATAAATAAAAAATTATTAAAGTTTTAATGACAAGAAGTTACGATAATAATAAAAAATTCATTTAATGATACCATCAATCCGATAAGAAATCTTGAAGAAAAAAAATTCACCGCTATTTTTTATAGATTAAAGTGAAAATATAAAATAAACTAAATTTTAAATTTAATACCAAAACAAAATTCTAAATCACGAAAAGATAAGATAAACGAAATTTAAATTAAGATTTTCTAGATAAACGTGATATCAAATTTTTAAATATATATAAAAACTAAAAGAAATAAAAATAGATAAACGTGATATTAAATTTTTAAATATATATAAAAACCAAAAGAAATAAAAATAAATAAATTTAACAAAAAAAATTGGATTGTAGGAGATGTTGCCATGTGGCATTAATTGTAGTCTTTTATTAAAATTTAGATTACCACGTACTATTAAAGAAATTAAGAAAATAAACTGGCAATTTTGTAATTTTGTTAGTGTTAACGTACAACGTGTATATATAGTAGAACCTTATAATTTAATACTCAATATATTAATAATCTCGATAAAATTAATAATTTGTCCGGTCCCAACTTGGAACCAGTATAAAATTGGACCCCAATCGATAAAATAATAAGATAATATTTTTTTTTTGAAATTCCAATGTAAATATATTGGTTCCAGCGAAACTATAAATTAATAATCTATCTATACTATCTATAAAAGAAGATTAGCCGCTGACATCGATTTGCATACGTGTCAACTAATTAGATATGCCACGTAGGTTTTGCTGATGTCATAAATAACAACTTTATTTAATATTAATAATAATACATAAATACAATTTTCAAAATTCAAATCATAATTTGAATCCCTGTATCTTCACCTGTCTCTCTCAAATCCAGAGTATACACTATTCTCCCTCCATTTTCAAAATTCAAACCAAAACATCTTCTTATCATCCATATATGGCTATAATAGCACTATCAAGGTTTCGATTTCATTTCCCCCTTTTCCCCTGACTTTGTTGCTTAATTACTGTTTCAATTGTTTGAACTTTTGATTTTAGGGTGTGAAACTTTTTTTCTGTTGATTGTTGATTTAAGTTTGCTTCAAATCTGTGACGGTGGAGAATGGAGTGGCCACTGGCGGCGGCGATGGTGGATGGCATTTAGAGTGGTAGAAGATGGATGGCTTCTTTTGTGGTTGGGGCCTACAATCGAACGAACAAGAGGCTGTGAGGTCTCGATTTGCTCATAATTGAAAGAAGGATGAAGGGTTCTCACGAATTTGGTTCCAATCGGAGTTTCAAGGGTAAGTTTTTTACTTTTCTTTTGCTATCGGCTCGATCGAAGCCCTAATTCACCGCTGACGTCTACTACATGTACGGTTTCTGATTTTAGTTAGGGTTTTCTAATAATCTGGTATCTTGTATGTTTGTAGACCTCATATCACCCCTGTATGTATCTTTTATTTTTGTAGATCTAGGGTTTCTTTGTATTTTTCAGATCTGTAAAGTGATAATTTGTGTTGTTACAGGATGGAGATCTGGGAACTACAAATCACTGCAGAACTTGATTTCATTTTCCTCATATTAACCTTTTCTCTGTCTGCATGTTCCCATTAAAGTGATAATTTGTATTCTTATGTTCCCATTAAAGTCAATGGGAACAAGAAGCAATCTGAGCCCTTAGATTAAGATGAGATTAAATCCTGACCATTATAATTCAGAAAAACCCGGAGATGTTTGTTTCAGTTTTAGTTTGACCGCTCTCATCCGAAATCATTGGAAGCTCCCACGTTCTATTTGAAATTTGAAACCTTTGTTCTATATTCTAGAAGGAGCAGTTCGGGGAGTTGAAGGCCATGTCTCCTGTGTAGAGGCAGTTATCGGAGACGACAACGGGGGAGCGGTTTTTTAACCTACTACATACAGTTTTCATATCTTCCTAGCCCTATATACAACCCCCACGTCTACCCTCATCTCAAGCCCTTCTGCAGTTGTTTCTAATTTCCTTTCATTTTCACATGGAGACACTTCTTAGTTCTCATTATGCCCTAATCGCCGATCAACACCAACACACTTCGTACGCCATTGCATCTTCCTCCCCTCACCAAAATGGTTGAATAATAATTTTGAAAGGCTGAAGTGAAGAACCCTCTTGTAGGCTTTTTTATTGCAATAATTCTCCAAAATTACTGCCTCAGAAGCTTCAAATCGATGTCATCGTCTGATGAGTTTGTTCATTTTAATCCCTTGTGAGTTATGTTTTTGAATTTAGTTTATGTTTATCGTTCTTTGGTTGTTCAATTTGTGTTTAGAAGTAGTCCAGAAGAAGCTGCTAGGTGGATACAATTGCTTATTTTTTTAGGTTTTTGCTATCTTTTTATGTGTAACTATGAACTGTTTCTTTTGTTTGATAGAAATGGAGATTGATCTTGTAGAATTTTGATAAAGTATGGTTGATTATTTTTTCGACTCAGTCTTGTGATTTTCGGAAGGTGTTGTTTGGTTTTTGGATGATTTTAGGGTTAAAGGAGTAGGTTTGGTGTTGATTTTTGGGGTTTTGTTTGCTGTTAGGTTGTGCAGAGTAGGGCTTTCAGATACAATGGTCGAATTATTCGACCCTAGAAAGATGGTCACGGATTATGACTGTTCTGCTGAAGAGGATTGCTGCGACCACTGCGACTTCGCTTTCACTTTTGCCTTCAACGATCCCAATTTCTCCGATCGTGTTCTTGGCATCCATATTTTTAACTGCGCCGATCGAGTCTACACCAGGTATCGATCACCTATTATCGTTTATTTTATGATTTTCATTTTATATTAGTTTTGATATTCGTCACGTATTATCTATCATATGACAATGATTCAAATATGTTCAATTGCTTTTTAGAAATATAGAAAAAGAAACTCGAAATTTAAAGGATATGACAGCTCGAATTATCTCCAAAAAAATGCCACTGATTCTAACCGAAAGGTTTGGTAGCCATATGCAAGAAGCAAGACCTTAGATTTCGTTCACGAAAAGAATTAGGTTTAGGATTGCTGTGTCTTACCTGTTTTAATATGTAAAATAAACAGTTCATGTTCAATAATAGGTTGTACTAAGCAGCCAACTTGTTCAGGTATTGATCATCTACTACTATCTCTAATTCATGAATTTTTTGATTTTTTTATAAGTTTAAATATTGTTTATACACTATGGATTGTTGAACTACAGCAACAGCTAAAACCTTGCATATCAACTCTTTAATCTTAGCTGCAAGAAGTTCATTTTTCCACAAGGTGATTTCTCAATGTTAAAATAGACTTTTTATATCCTCTGAATTTGTTCTTTTTAGTCATTTTAGTCATTCTTTAGCTCTTCATGCAGCTCTTTTCAAACGTGATGAGTGAGTCAACACAACGCTTTGTAACCTTGCAAATCAGTGCTTCAGGTTTGTACTAAGGTTTTTTTTATTACAACTATGATGATGTTTAATCTGTAGTGTGTATCTTTTCGTCTTTTCCTTTTGATGTTTGGAACAGAGGAAGCTGCCTTCATGGAACTACTCAACTTTATGTATAGCAGTAAATTGATAGTTACAACTGCTCCAGATGTGCTTGATGTGCTAAAAGCTGCTGACAAATTTATGCTGACAATGTTCTGATCAAAACAACAGTTGTTGGTGATGTCTTCAAGCTTGTGCTTTGGCTTTCATTTGTTATTGACTTATTGTTTATCTAATGGACAAAGTTCTTTCATTGAATAAAAGTGTCCCCCGTTCAAAAAAAAAAATAAAAAAATAAATAAAAGTGTAGGCCCGGTTACTACCAATGAATGTTATTAATTTGGGCGAATATGTTTATTGATTTTGTCTTACTGATTATAAATTCATGAAGTTGGTATTATAATTGCATGTGTGATATTTGTAATTTTAAACCTCTCAACTTCCGTAAACTTCTATAATGTGATGATTATACCTTCGTACTTGTCAAGAACAAACTATTGTTTATTTTTGCTAAAAAGTATTATTCATGTATCCAAAGGTATGTGAATTTGAATTGAAATTAAACTTAAAAAATGTTTTGACTATTAACAAAATTTCTTAAATACTTTTGACTATTAACAAAAATGTCTTAAATTTTCAGGTTCAGCAGGGAGCGAGCACTATTTGAGCACTATAAAATTCATTGATGCTGTAGCAAACTAGCTGAAGTCAAGACTTGTGGGGAAATCATCACTACATGTATTATTAAACTTTTTATTATATATTTTAACATTTTAGTTATTATTATCTTGAAATGAGTCGTGTTTTGCTGATGTGCAGATGAAGTGCATGATTGGGACACTCATATAGTTAGAAATAAAGAGATGTTTTTGCTGCAAGTCCTATTACATTAATTATATTAATTTTGTTGTCTTGTCGTTGTATCTTTCATGGCTGTGCTATTGGTCTACTAATTGCTTTGCTGCGACTTCTTGGTGGAAACAATGGGATTTTACAAGGGATGGTCTCAATGAGAAGAGTGTAAGTCTTTCACTTACTCCCTTTTTGTATGGAGCAACAACCTTGTCACTTTCTACATTGAATACTTTATCAGGTGAACGGGTCAAAATAGGTCGTTAAAAAAAACCATTTTGGTTCGGGTGGGACTGGATTTTGGCAAAATTGGGAACGGGTGGAACCATGGAAACAATCCTTTTAAAAAAATGGTCATTTTTGTTTGAGTTTTCTATCTAACTCCCTGACCTAGGCAACTTCTGTTGGCAGCGGAAGTTTATCATGCATCTCATCTTCATATACGGAACTTGATTCATCATAAACGTGTTTGGATTTCATGGTGAATCAAATAATCAATGAAGAACACACACACACTTTGTAAGAAAACAGTAAAATATGGAAATGGATATTAGGAATAATATCTTGGTGCCGGAAATATTACCAGCAAATGTTATTATATACATACCAAGAGGGCAGTTACTTCGGTCGGTTATTCTTGGCGGGAATAACTACCGTTTTAAACCGGTATGTCTCAACCATCATGCCCCTTCACTTATTCGAATATATACAGTATAACTATCCTAACGTTACATAATAATAATAAATATAAAGTTTAGTTTATAATCTAATAACGTCAACTTCAATTCATCTTTCTTTTTAGAGATTTGATTACACCAAGGCGATGATAACCTTTGTTTCATATTTCTTAAAAAACATTTAATGTTTTTAGTACTAATAATAATTTTATTTATTAAAACTGGGTAACTACAAATTTCAGGTAAGGTTATGTTTCTATACCTGGATATCATTCAAGTTCCAATATTAAGAAATGGGGACACATGAAGATCCGTTCAGTTCTTTCTTTACGATTGTGTTTTGATTAAAAAAATTTCTGTTAAAGTAGTTGTCAAGAACACTTGGCTCGGGCAACAGCAACCGGTAATCTGGTATTAAAATAACCCGTCCACCGGACGGGTATAGAACTAGTTTTAATTAGGTGGCAATGGAGTGGGGTGATAATTTATGCATTAGGCCACTGGGGGTGGCAAAACTTCAACGCGTGATAGGCCTAATTCAACGCGTGGAACAATTGTGAAGACCACCGCCACCTCTCAATTTCACGCGTGAACTTTAAGTAGCGTGATAATTTCAACGCGTTATGGGGTTAGCGTGATAAATGGATGTGAGGGGGTGTAGGGGTTTATTGTTGGGTGTTGTGAGTGATGACCATTGCCAGCAAAAAAAGTTGTGAGTGATGGAAAAATGGTTGATGACATGGCGGAACTTGATTGGGTGCTTGTGAGTGATGAAATTCTATTACTAGTGACCACCCCCACCCCTCTTAGCATGATCATTATAGGTGTAATTTGCGTCCAAACCCATTTTTAGACGAAGCCAAAATCGTGCCAGATGCATAAACCCGTTTACCAAAGTTTGTGATATTGTGGAGAATGGCCTTATGAATGGAGAGACAGATTCCCTGTTACAACCTTCTCCAATCTTAAATGATAAACAGGATATATAGAGTGTTGTGGCTTTCTGAGAGATGAAGCCAAAGGTCAAACTTGGTATGCACTTATAAAACACAGATGGGTTCACATGATCATCTTTTCTTCGATTGCGAGTGTCGTTAAAACAGCCAGCAAGACTTTGCGGGACATATATAATCAAACTTCAAACGCATTCCAACAAATGCAACATCTACAACATTTGCAACAAATGCAGCGACAACAATCCGTAGAGAAAAGTGATAAACACACCAAAACAACTTAATACGGTTTACTGACTTACAACCCAAAAGGATCTTGAGTGGATTTAAGAATCTGCTGCTGCTGCTGCAGAGTTTCAACTAAGCCTGGCCAACCATTGTTTTCCCATCGGTTTAACTTTGCCACCTAACAACCAACATTAACTTAGTTAGTTACTTGTAATAACCACCATAAGACCCAATGACATTTTGAGGGGGGGGGGGGGGGGGGGGGGGGAAGGTAATTTTTTTTTTGAATAGCAAACGGAACTTATCATTAACCAAAAAAGTTTACCCCAGCCAGAAGCAACAAGGTGATGATAGTATGGCTCCTTTATAGCGGCTTCCTCGGGAGTTATAGGTCCTCTTTTAAGAAGCCGTATGTAATTGAGGCGGGAGGGAGGGAAAAAGAATTTTTGCACTAAGCGAGTTCCCTCGTATTGGTACACAATATCTGAGATTCGGATAACAAAACATCATAATTAGCAAGGAAAACTGATACATCTCATAAATAGGATATCTTTTATAACGTAAACTTCATTATAAAATCGATAATTTTTTCCTACTTATTAAATTACACTATAGTATCAACTAGTGACAAATATCACATTTATTTACTTTTAAGTGAAGAGGTGAATATCTTAATTAGTTTTAGAACTCAGAGTGTTAACTGTACCAGGATATGGATATACATCATACGGATGTCGGTTCTTGGTAAAGAATTCTTCTTCTTCTGTCACTTGAGCTTCAGTACCTATTAGATAAAAATAAACTGTAGCATTGCACAAAATAACAGTTGACCAAAACGACCCAACCAAACGAGTGCTTACCAGAAGCAGCCGCAGTTGCTGATGAACTCTCACCAAGATCCTCACAAGGGCGCTTTCGTTTCACTTGAGCCTTTCTACTAGGGCTGTAAATGAACCGAACGTTCAGCGAACAGTTCGTGAACCGTTCGGCGGGAAGTTCGTTTATGTTCGTTCATTTAATAAACGAACGAACATGAACAAGAAATTTCTTTCGATTAGTTAAATGAACGAACATGAACAGAGGTCTCGTTCGTTCGATTGTGTTCGTGAACGTTCGGTAAGGTGTTCGTGAACATTCGTTGATTTGTGTTTGTTTATGTTCGTATGTTTTTGTTTTAATTGAAGATCTTTGTACTTCTTATATTTTATTTGTACCTTTTATATTATTAAACTTTTATTTATTTTATTTCCCTAACAATTAAACTAGGAAACCCACTTTCACCTTGTTTGTGCGTCATTTCCCTTTCATCTCTCATTATTTACATACACGAATACGATCGACCTCCGTTCCACAATAAGGGATTCCAGTTCGAGTGCTACTCTCTGGGCCATCTATCTTTATCCTTCGTCGAGTTCGTCAAATTTATTTGTGTTCGTTTGTGTTCGTGAACCGTTCGCGAACAAGCTCATTTCCTTAATGAACGAACACGAACATAAAATCTCGTTCGGTAAGTGTTCATGAACCGTTCATGAACACATTTATTTCCTTAACGAACGAACACGAACAAGGCTTTGTTCGTGTTCGTTCGGTTCGTTTACAGCCCTACTTTCTACCTGTGTATGCATTAATTAAAAAGCTGATAAGATATCTTGATTAATGGTCAAACAAAATTACTTAAATTTAGAGGTTTGAGTGGCGTTATGAAACAATATTAAGACTTTTCATTACTTGCTTCTTTTTAACGAACGGCAAACTTAAGCAAAGATCTTAATTAGTTTCACAACTCAAAACGATTGAGCGTTACCTTCATCACAGTCAAACGTACCAAGATCCTCACGAGGGCGCTTCCCTTTCACTTGAGCTTTTCTACCTATATTGGTACGTGTTAATTAACAAGCTGATAAGATTGCAGATATCCAGATTTAATAATGCTCAAACAAAACCACTTTAATCATGAATGGATCTGCTAACCGACAGGTCCATTCAGTTAAACCAATGGAACAATTTTAAAAGTCAAGGAATGTTTGAGTGACAGCATTGACAAGAACAAGGCACACATACCAAAGTAGTTGAAAATGGCTCCCACTTGAGCTTTGATCATGCCTATAAATAAAAGAAGAGTCATAAATAAAAGATGAATCGACCAACACAATTCAAATATCTTAATAATAATATGTTTACATATATATGTATATACACACAACCCAAGCCAACCTACCAAACAAGTGGTTACCAGCAGTTGCTGAAGCAGAGCCGTTTAGATTCTCAAAAATATCATCACAGGTGCGATTGAGAACATCGGAGCCTGCGTATGTATTAATGAACAACATAAGAGTGCATAAACATCTTGATAAATTAATACTCACTATCAAACTGAATTTGAATGTTTTGTCAACTTTCACAATTGTTTATAACAACAACCCAATGGTTCTTCAAGTACATGCAATTCTCCTAAGTTTCATAATTGTTCTATATAGCAAGACAACTTTTACAACAATGAATCGATTGTGAAAGTCAATGACCAGTTTAGAAAACGGCAATCTTGTTTATCATACCCACAAATAACAGCAAATAAACACGATTATGAAAGCTCCTATGTATGTATTAATCAAAAACTTAAAAAAAGTTTGAGCCACTTTAAGAAACAATATTGAAACTTTCTTTATAACATTCTTCTTTTTAACGAACGACAAACTTAAGCGAAGATCTTAATTAGTTTCACAACTCAAACGATCGACCTTTACCTTCATAATTCTCAACCCATTGTGCATTAACTTCATCATAGTCATACGATACAGGACCTTCCCATTTAGCTTCGGTACCTATTAATCATACATAAAAACAAGAGTCGTAGCATTTTACAAAGTAAATAAAAGATCATTTCACCAAAATAATTCAAATATCTTGATAATAATAAGTTTTTTACAAACCAATAACACTAGTGGTTCCGGTAGTTGCTGACGAAGAACTGGGATGCTGAACCATATCCTCACAAGAGCGCTTCCCGTTCACCTGAGCTTGTCTACCTATGTTCGTACGTTTTAATTAACAAGCTAATAAGATTGCAGATATCTTCTTAATTTAACAAATGAAACAATTTTAAAAGTCAGGAAAAGTTTGAGTGACAATATTGTCAAGAACCAAGAACAAAGCACACATACCCGAGTGGTTGCGAATGGCTTCCAGTTGAGCTTGGAATCCTTGGATCATACCTATTAGTAATTATAAATGAAAAAAAAGTTGTAGCATTTTACAAACTAAATAAAAGATGAATTAACCAAACAAATCAAATATCTTAATAATAATATGTTTGTATTTACAACCCAACCTACCAAACAAGTGGTTATCAGCAGTTGCGGATGCAGATCCGTTCGGATTCTCAACAAGACTATCGGAACCTGTGTATTAATGAACAACGTAAGACTAAACATCTTGATTATATAATGCTCAAACAATAAACCACTATCAGACTGAATTATAACTGTTTATAAATCTGTCAACTTTTCATATTTGTTTATAACAACAATGGAACAACTCAATGGCTCTTCAAGTAAAAAAAAAAAACTGTAAGCACTTTAATGAAAAAAATATTGATTTATGGTCAAATTAAAGCCATAGATAACTGTTAAAAAAAAGTGGTGTGCATAAACATAATTGTTATTTCCATGAATCTGATTCTGTTGATAATTGTTCTATTTAGTTCAACCACAATTTTTATAACAATAATAAATTTTCAATAGTTCTATTTAACGACTTTGAAAACAACGATCTTGTTTATCATAAACACAAAAACGGCAGTACGATTCAAGTGTTAAGAAATAAGGAAAAAAAAAACAAAACACACAAATATATTGTTGGAATAATTCAAATAAAGTTAATGTTGTTTAGTGGGTCACGCACAGTGGATGCAGATCGCACGCGTTTACAGGAAAACAGGAGAAAAGATGCTAGGGCGTTAGCGTTGATTCAACAGGCGGTACATGATGATGCGTTCTCTAGGACTGCAGCTGCAGTCTCTGCACGTCAAGCATGGAACCTTTTGCAAACCGAGTTTCAAGGAGACTCAAAGGTCAAGACGGTGAAGTTACAAACGCTAAGACAGGAGTTCAAAACGTTGCAGATGAAAGTCGGTGAGGCAGTATCCGATTTCTTGTCCAAGGTAATGATGAACGTGAATCAAAAAAGGTCGTTTGGTGAAACAGTTAGTGACCAAACTGTTGTCGAGAAAGTATTACGTAGTTTACCACCTCGATGGGATCATGTCGTGACGGCTATTGAGGAGTCCAAAGACCTCACAACCATAGTTATTAAAGCAAGCGCCCAGGCGCGCCTAGGCGCAAATAAAGCCCCAGGCCCAACAAATCGCCCTGGGTGCGCCTCACGCCTTTAATAATTATGCTCACAACCCTATCTTTTGATCAAGGCACATGATGTTTGTGTTAACCGAGGAATAGAGTCGGTGGCTGAGGAACAAGCTTTTCAAGCAAAAGAAGAGCATGCGTTCAACGTTCATGGTAGGGGACGGGGTATTTTTCATGGTCGTGGAGGCAGAAGTTCTGGAAGAGGGAGAGGTGCTCCCCAATGTTACAATTGCAATTGCTTTGGTCATCTCAAAGCAGATAGTTGGTATGAAGCACAACCTCAAGCTGCGATGGGAAATACAACCGAATAAAGTGACGACGACTACCGATAACTTATGGCGATTTGCAATGACGACGTGTCAAAGCATACTACTAAGAAGAAGGATCAGGTCTGGTTTCTGGACAGTGGATGTAGTAACCATATGACGGGTTACAACTTACAAGTCGCTATTTAAGACCCTGGATGAAGGAAGAAAAGTGCATGTCAAGATGGGTGATGGAAACCCAATACCGGTTGAAGGTAAAGGAACGATTCAGAAATGGCTAAAAGTATGATTAAAGCGAAGAATTTGGGCAACGAGTATTGGGCAGAGGCAGTGCCCAGTGGCCACTTTCGTTTATATTCGAAATATGTCTCTCACTACAGGCGTTCAAGACAAGACGCCCTTTGAACAATGGTATGATCGAAAGCTTTCTGTGTGTCATTTACGGGCACTTAAACCCAAACACCTTAGAAGAAGATTAGATGCTAAATCGGTCAAATGTATTTGTATCGGTTACTGTCCTAAGTCCTAACTCTAAGGCTTATCGTCTTTATAACCCCGTCAAGAAAAATATTATTACTAGCAAAGATGTTTTATTTGATGAATTGGCTAGATGGGAAGATCCAGAAACAATGGGTGTGATCATGTGAAAAGTGGACAGGTTGTGCAAGAAATAAATGAAGCATCCAACAGTGCGCCTGCTTCAAATGAAACAAGTCCACCAGGAAGCTCAAGCCACTCAAATCAGAATAGTCCCGTGACATCAGTCTCGCAAACAACAGCAGAGTCAGGTTCTCAAGAAAGTCGTACCCAACCCGTATTGATCTCTCTATGAAAACACAACTGAGATATTTGATTCATGTCAGTTTGCTCTCACTGTTATGGACTCAACTACATTTGAAGAAGCAATTGTAAAGGAAGAGTGGGTCTTGAAAACCAAACTTCATTCCGATGGGTTATGCTCAAGAACATGGTATCGACTTTGAGGATACATTTTCCCCGGTGGCAAGATTCGAAACTATACGGATGGTTCTTTCACTCGCAACTCTAAAAGGTTGGCTGGCTTATCAATTTGACGTTAAAATCTGCGTTTTTTAAATGGTCCACTGCAGGAGGAGGTGTATGTACAACAAACTCCTGGGTTCGAATTGAAAAGGACAGGAAAGTAAGGTGTACAGGCTTCACAAGGCCTGAAAGTGAAACAAGCCCTTCTGCTAATGTGTTTTCCTCAACACATAACACATTGTTTTGACTCCTAAAACGTACATATATAACATGCATGCACGTAACATAACCAAAAAAAAAAGGAAATTTACGAAAATGTCAGTTGACCAACCGTGTTTTCAAATTTGTCACGTTCTTGCGTCCGTGGACAGACCTCTGAGCATGGGATGAGTCGGCGTATCATGTTGAAGAGTCCATGTCCATCCTAAGCGTCGGTGACTCTTCCGAAGGAGCGTGATACATGGACTCTTCAACATGATACGCCGACTCATCCCATGCTCAGAGGTCCGTCCACGAACGCAGGAGCGTGACAAATTCGAAAACATGGTTGGTCAATCACATTTTCGTAATTTTCCAAAAAAAAAAACACACACACATATTGTCATAGCACATGGCATAATGTTCCCTCCAACGTGTTGAGGAGGGGTTTAGGACTAAATCGAACAGCTTAAACTGAAATCCATTAAAAAAATAATAACGAGGTTTTGAGAGGTACCTCCTTCTACATCCACACGCACTTCGTCTTCCATTACCAATTTGCTGAATAGGAAAAAAAAAACGAATCAAAATATATATAAACAATTCGGATCGGTTAAAAATTGGTCACAAAAAACGATGATAAAATAACATAGATTATTTAAATAATATAATCGTCCTCTACGTATTTTCTTGCGAAATTTAAAAAACCCTAGAAAACATAAATTAAAAGTTTAATTCAATATAAGCTAAAATTTAAAAAACCCTAGAAAACATAGGGGAAATCACAAATATAAATACATACATCAAAACTCAAGGAGAAGGAGATGAGAGCAAACCGTATTATAAACTTCTATCTTTCGTTCAATTAAAAAAGGGTGCTACTTTCTACATCCCCCTAATTACTTTTTACACCCCCCTCCTCTCACATACTTACAGGTGGGGCCTGCGTGGGACCGGCAGTTTTCCTCTCACAAGGGGGGTATAATCAGGAGGGAGGGTGTGTTTAGAATTAGCCTTAAAAAACCCCTTGTTTATTTCAACTCTTGTCTAGTTGTCTGTTTGTGAGTTGTGGCATAGATGAAATCGTGTAGGGTGTGGCTAAATGCATCTCCATTTTTACTGTTTATATCTCTATTTTCAAAAATATTATTTTTATATTTTTTTAAATTCCACCCTTTACCTTTTATATATTACATGTTGGTGTATATTGTTTATAACATAATATATATAACATATTAATATCTATATAATTGTCGTTGATTAAAAAATATTGATACTTGTCGTTGCTTCTTCTGAAAATTGATCACAACAGAGAAAAAAATGGCTCAGCCCATTGGTAATTCGATTATTAAATCGGGTTCAAGACCTCAGCTAGATCTTAGTGGTATTGCAATTCGAAGGAATTTTGAAGAAAGAGACCTCACAATTCTATTTCCTAATCGGCCGATGATGTCTCTCATTTGACTAGTGTTTTGCTATATTAAAACCTTATTAATAAGCAACTACTTTATGTAAATGGCAGTAGTACCATTGGCTTTAGGAGTTTTCCCAAAAAAAAAATTAGATTTTTCCTTTCTAACCCTAAAGTTTCAATCTTTGGCAAATCAAGTTTAAAGTTTTAATCTTTGTTTTCTTTTTAACCCTAGAGTTTTAATCTTTGACAATTTGAGTTTAAAGTTTTAATCTTTGGTAATTTAACCCCTTTGATTAATTTGATTTTTCACTTCTAATTCAAAAGTTTCCATCTTATACAATTTTTTTTTTATTAATTTGATTTTTCACTTCTAATTCAAAAGTTTTCATCTTTTGCGATTTAACCACTTTGATTTTTTTACTTATGTGTTGTAATCTTCGCTTTGGGGGTTTTCAAAGAAAAAATGGTTATGCATATGGTTGTTGTAACCTTCGCTTTGGGGGTTTTACAAAAAAAAAAAAAAAACTTGATTTTTTTACTAATCACCCAAAAGTATTTCATAAATTACTTTTAACCCAAAACTATTTCTTTTTTTACTTTTAACACAAAACTTTTTTTCTTTTGCAATCTATCCTCACAACTTTTTTTACTTTCAACTTTGGTCCTTTATAGTTTTCATTTTCTGCAAATTTTTCGCTTTATGCTTCGTTCTAAATTTTGTGACTTAACACATCGCAACGTGCGTCTTTGGTTTAACGTTTTTACGTTTCATTCTAAATTTTGCGAGTTAACACGACGCAACGTGCGTGTGTGGGTGAACGTTTTTACATCGTCTATTTTTTCCCGTTTGACAGGTTCAACATAACGTGCGTGTAACACCCCGAAAATATAAAACTTTATAATTTTAGTTATAAAGTTTAAATAAACAAGAATATTATTTAACTAGGAAATTAAAACCTAGTTAACTACAAGTCTAGAAATAACTTGAAATAGGGTTAATATAACAAAACTATATATTGAACAAAAGTGGAGGGGCCTAAGTTGTAAAGATTGAAATTACATTATTATTTTTAATAAAAACAAAACCAAACACCCATTTTGGGATGTCTGGTCGTACAGAAGAAGCCAGGGGCGATTTCCCCACTCTCAAAACCCTAAACATCACTAAACTCTCAAATTGAAGGCTCAATCCAAGCTGAAATCGAAATTAAAGCATAGATTATTGATCCTCATCGCAAGAGGATTACAAGGTATGTAAAATTTGATGAAAACTCTCAACTCGAAATTCTCATGAAGTTGGGATTATCTGAAATTTATGGTTGCATGTTAGTTTTATGATGAATTAGGAACAATACAGCGTCTAGGGACAAACCCTAGACCAATACAAGTTGAAATCATGTGAAATTTTAGTAAAATCCATGAACACCATTGTAGGTGATTAGTGGGTTATGTAGATTTTAATGAACACTAGGAAATTGTGTTGTTCTAGTGTAATTTGACAATTGTGAAGTGATTTCAGAAACATAGAAGCTAATAATCTTGTAAAATGGTTGATTGATGTGAAATTAGGGCTAAGAGATAAGCTAGAGACTTGATATTTAATCATGTAAAAAACTGCCTTTAAGGTGTTTGTGAAAATGCCTCAAAGAAGTATTAAAACTGAAATTCAAAGTTGAAAAGCATAATTATGATGTTTCGGCGTATTATGCGAAGTATGATTTAAAGAGAGCTCTAAACATCTTATAAATGAACTCTATAGGAAAGGACGCAGGAGCGTCAAGCGGACAAGCAGGTGGCGAATCACGTTTGAAGGGCCTACTTTGAAGGTATGTAACTTGACCCGTTACATCAAATAAATTGTTGTTAAACTATACATAGTCGCATTGTAGAATAGAAGTTGTATTGATTGTTACTTGAATTAATAAGGTTAGAATTGATAAGGAACCGTTTGGTGGTCATCATATTGGAGGATTTCCACAAGATGAGCCAACGGGTCGGATAATAGAGTGAATTATAGTATTGTTGTTTTAATTAGTTAGCAATGGCAATAACAAGCACAAGAGCATTAAACCATGGGATTGGTAAGGAAATGCAGGTGATGCTAAGCTCTGGAAGATGGGCATAAAGCGCCATAGGCTTGCTAGTGAAATGGTAGTAAAATGGGTAGAGTTAAAGTGAGTCGAATAAATGTATAGTGACATTTAGTCGTTCGGTCCGTAAGTTAAATTTTTGGTATGATAGTTGTAATGAGTGTGTCCGTAATGAATTTACAGACTTATAGAAAAAGAATCACCTAAAACAACATGTGGATTCGGGTGAAATCAACAATACGGTCAAAATGGTTAAGTTGCAGGAGCTACCGTAAGTTACGGTCTCCACCGTAACTTACGGTAGACAACAAAACAGTTACGGCAGACTTATACTGCCTTACGGCAGACTATAATGAATCAGCATCTACCGTAACTTACGGTAGACACCGTAAGTTACGGTAGAGTCTAGAAAACCTTGTATTTTTATTTTCCTTTCACATTTCGATGTCAGAACAATTTTTATGCATTACATAAATGTCAAAACTAACATTTTTAGTGGTTTTGACCTTAGGTGAGGATGTGGATCTTACGGATGGCGGTCAAGCAAGTTTTGAAGAACCGAACACACTTTAGAAGCTTCCGCGATATCTAACTTTAATAGACAATGATTTTGGCATATAAACATTTTGATAAACAATTTATGAATGTTTGATTTAGTCCTTAGTAGACTAATGTTTTGCTACTTATGAACTTTATCTATGAACTTATGTTATAAGTTGGACATATTTTATATAAAATTGTATGAATTTTATTAAATTCAAGTAGTAATTAGAAGGGTGTTACAAGTTGGTAATCAGAGCTTAAGGTTGTCAACAAAGTGTTCGGTTCAAGCTTGATCGATCGTCCGGTAAGAATTAATTGCTTTAGTAGACTTACTAGAATACTAGAAAAAGGAAATTTGAATTGATATGCACGGGAAGTGCATGTTTACACACTCAAACCCGGAAAAGTGCACTAAGCACAAATGGTTTAAGCAAGTGGTGAACTTGGCTAGATCAAAATGAATTACGCATATGTCATAAATGAAATGTTTAACAATTAGTGTAAACATTTCCATTTCAAGATGACGGAAAGATGGGAGGAGTGTATGAATACGCTCGAACCCGGGAAAATACACTAAGTAAGAAAGGTAAGGCAAGATATATACTTGACCAAACCGAAAAGGAATAACACGTTATTTATGATTGAATGAGAGTGATATAAATTTCCGTATAATAAGATGGAAATGAATTAAATAATTATTGATAAATCGTGATGGATGTTTCAGTTAAAGAAATGTCTGGAGTAACCGGAGATAATTCGACATCTCAATTGACTGAACAAATGAAAGCTAAGATTTCCGAGGAGGTCGGAAAAGTTCTAGAAAATAGTCTATCACAGTATATTGATAGATTACAAACCACAATCGTGCCGGTGGTAAACGATATGATGACTGAATTAAAAGACAACATACTACAAGAAATAGAAGAAAGGAGGGTGTTGGATATGAATCCAAGATCCGTAAAGAAGTCCAAGTCTAATAAAGCTCTCAAGAAGGGAGTTACAAAAGTGTGTTACATCAGTGTAGATTTTGTGGAAAAATTCACAAGGGCACATGTGGTAAGCCAAGACATAAAAAGTCTAAATGTCCAGAGAGGCTTGGAAACCAAGGACACAACCGACACAAAATCTGATGCCCAGAAATCAAGGACAAAGTTGTTTTATATAACAGCCACGGAGGCTAAAGCTGAACCTGATGTCGTTTCAGGTATACTCTTGTAAATTAAATTTCAGCATGAATTTTTAATTATTACGAGTGCAAATAAATCGTTTGCTTTATATCGATTTATTTAACATTCTACATTAGTGTTAACGAAATTACCAAGGCTTTGAAAAATAAAAATAGGTAATAATAAAAGTTCTATTGTTTATAAGAGGTGCTGAAACTGTACGTTGAGCATCGAGGTAAAAATAATCATGATAAATATTGCCTTGGGAAGGGTGCGCGCACACTCGAACCCGAGAACGTAATGAAAGATAAGCGTCATAATAGGGAGGAGTGTAATAACATCCGAACCCTGGGAGTTTACAATAGTAATAGATGAAAAGGACATGGTTATAGACTAAGCCAAACTAAATGAAACAGATAGAAACATCGTTTATGTCAACAAACGATGTGGATAAATTCCATACAACGATATGAAACAATAACATGAAATGAATTGATTTTGTTATTGTAACAATGGGTTAAAGTCAGAAATCAAGAGATTAAGATTTGGATAGGAATATCCTCGAAAAAGAAACTAAATGGACAATATGTATTATTTGTTGCTGTAAATAATGAAATACCAATAAATTTGGATTTAGAAGCTCGGGTATGGGTAGATACCCAAGTAACATGTTATTAATAAATTCCTCCTGAGGAAGAATGATAGTCACCTTGATGAGGGTGAATATGTAAAAGAAATAGTAAGACAAACATTATGAAAGCGTTAGAATAAGAACGAGTAAACCCCAAAGGCCGAATAACAATAACAGTAGTTTACCAAATAAGACTTGAGACATGGGCCTTCGGGACATTTGTAAAAGAAACAGACCTAAGGGTCGCTGACAAAAGAAAGGTGGTGTACGGATTGAATAAAGTATAGTAGTTGATATCCCAAGTAAGCGCGACCTAGATAATGAAAGCGTGAAATATTATTGAATCTATGGGATAAGTCATAAAAGAGTATGAAAGGGAAAACGCAAACCAATGAAACCGGAGTGTTAAAAAAATATCAAGATCAAGAACCCGGGTAACGGGTTGAAAGGAAATAGAGGTATAAACCAAATAACGGCATGAGTAAAATAAACCGACGCGAAGGACACATAAGAAGTCATAGAGTCGGAAAGATAATCCGAAAGAAAATGAGTGTAGCCTTAGACTACGGTCAAGGTCAAACGAATAGAAGATGATCCATGGGATCACCATAACCTCCAAATTATAAACATTGTAAAGGCCTACGGGAACAAAATGACCATAGGGTCGCAAATACAAATGGAACATACTAGGGGGGGGGGTCTCACCCTAAAAAGGTGAAGACCTAATAGAATAGTCTACAAGGCTAAGTAAAGGAACCTACGGGTCGATAATATAAATCATGGAGAACCAATTATGATTCCTCGCGTAAAATGATAATTCCGAAGAATAATCCTCGTCGTCAATTCCTTGATATGATTAATCGACATGGTTAAAGAGAAAAACATTAAACTAAAATTCAGTTTTAGTAAAGAAACGATGTTCTAACACCTAAGAATACCGAGAGAGAAATTAGAAAATGGTTAGTATTAAAGAATATAAGTCTAACGCCGAAAGCAGTAAGATAATGCAATCGGAGGAAAGATTCTTAAGAATGAAATGTCAAGGTAAAACTAAACATGGCGTGATATGATCACGGACACAAAAGTAATATAGAGTGTAATCACGTTATAGTGTGAATGACTAGATATGGAAGTATAAACACGCAAAGGGCCGATGACGGCAATATTGCATACCCGAATGACGAGGTATGAGGTAAAATGGTGACCAATTAGTTTAGGCAATAAAACAAGTTGTAGCCTAAATAACACTGTGACCTATGTAGAGCGCTTGTTAATATAAAACTAGCGTCAAGTAAGTATGGCTTACACTAGTCTTATATTTTAGAATATTCTCTATCGTATTAGTTACGAATAAGATAAATACATAGTTGAGGTATGATGTTTCGGCGTGTAGACGTACGGAACAAGATAGTTGAGCATGACAAGAAACCATGTGGAGGGTTTAAAAGGAGTTAAATCGGTAATTCGATCATTTTATGACAAATGGAAAATGAACTTTTAAATGATTACCTTATAGGGTAAACCAAAACAAACAATAAGGGTAAAACGGTAAATTGGTCACGCGTCGACCATAACTATTGGTTTTAAAAGACACTTATGAAGTAAGTCTTAATAGACCGAAAAGTGTTAAGAAATGAATTATAAGTAAAACGACCGCACGATGTAAATCGGAGCGAGTCATATAGTCGAGATGAAAATACAAGTCATCTCGCTAATAAAATCGGTCATTTAGACCAAACGGGTCAAAGGGTGAAGATACCACCTTTTGATAATAGCGACTAATGATTCTTGTCGAGTTATATGATTTCAGGAATAAATGTAGAAATGATATTTGCATCGCTATTATTTAGCGAATATTATAGCAAGGCATTAAAACAGGTCAATACATTGACCCGAGCCAGGTATGTGTAATAGAGTAATTACTCATTTAGAACGTAAGGTTCAATGAGCATTAAATGAAGTCTTAGATAGACAATGGGTTACTTAAATGGGTAAACCGAATGTTTTAAAAGAGGGTCGTGGCGTTTCGAAAAGCATAATGCCTTTTCAAACAAGATTATAACTCAAAAGAAGAATTATGGGTCAAACATGCTCTCAAAAGACCTTGTCGTAATTGAAAGACTAAAAAGGACCAAAACACCCTTGTTAGCTAATTCGAACAAACAACCTTTAAAGGTTGTTTGGAAACGAGTTTTATGATTAGGTAAATACTTAGAATAAGTATAGAAGCTGAAAGAGGTATCATATTAGTCAAATGGCACTATTTGAGTTTTTGCCGTAAAATAATGACTCGAGAGGTAAAATTTGGTATATATAGATCACCACATTAAACCCACCATAAATACAGTTGTGGTGGGAGACTATAGGATAAGAAATGTGGTGATGGAATGCTAGAAGCAATTGCGAAACAAACAAATTGATCAAGTCAAGATCAAGTGGGAGCATAGGAAAGGTTCGGACACTACGTGGGAGTCCGAAGAGGAGATACGACGTCTCCACCCTACATTATTTGGTACGTACTTTGGTTTCGGGGACGAAACCCTTTTAAGGGGGGTGGACTTGTAACACCCTGAAAATATAAAACTTTATAATTTTAATTATAAAGTTTAAATAAACAAGAATATTATTTAACTAGGAAATTAAAACCTAGTTAACTACAAGTCTAGAAATAACTTGAAATAGGGTTAATATAACCAAACTATATATTGAACAAAAGTGGAGGGGCCTAAGTTGTAAAGATTGAAATTACATTACTATTTTTAATAAAAACAAAACCAAACACCCATTTTGGGATGTCTGGTCGTACAGAAGAAGCCAGGGGCGATTTCCCCACTCTCAAAACCCTAAACATCACTAAACTCTCAAATTGAAGGCTCAATCCAAGCTGAAATCGAAATTAAAGCATAGATTATTGATCCTCATCGCAAGAGGATTACAAGGTATGTAAAATTTGATGAAAACTCTCAACTCGAAATTCTCATGAAATTGGGATTATCTGAAATTTATGGTTGCATGTTAGTTTTATGATGAATTAGGAACAATACAGCGTCTAGGGACAAACCCTAGACCAATACAAGTTGAAATCATGTGAAATTTTAGTAAAATCCACGAACACCATTGTAGGTGATTAGTGGGTTATGTAGATTTTAATGAACACTAGGAAATTGTGTTGTTCTAGTGTAATTTGACAATTGTGAAGTGATTTCAGAATCATAGAAGCTAATAATCTTGTAAAATGGTTGATTGATGTGAAATTAGGGCTAAGAGATAAGCTAGAGACTTGATATTTAATCATGTAAAAATCTGCCTTTAAGGTGTTTGTGAAAATGCCTCAAAGAAGGCTTAAAACTGAAATTCAAAGTTGAAAAGCATAATTATGATGTTTCGGCGTATTATGCGAAGTATGATTTAAAGAGAGCTCTAAACATCTTATAAATGAACTCTATAGGAAAGGACGCAGGAGCGTCAAGCGGACAAGCGGGTGGCGAATCACGTTTGAAGGGCCTACTTTGAAGGTATGTAACTTGACCCGTTACATCAAATAAATTGTTGTTAAACTATACATAGTCGCATTGTAGAATAGAAGTTGTATTGATTGTTACTTGAATTAATAAGGTTAGAACTGATAAGGAACCGTTTGGTGGTCATCATATTGGAGGATTTCCACAAGATGAGCCAATGGGTCGGATAATAGAGTGAATTATAGTATTGTTGTTTTAATTAGTTAGCAATGGCAATAACAAGCACAAGAGCATTAAACCATTGGATTGGTAAGGAAATGCAGGTGATGCTAAGCTCTGGAAGATGGGCATAAAGCGCCATAGGCTTGCTAGTGAAATGGTAGTAAAATGGGTAGAGTTAAAGTGGGTCGAATAAATGTATAGTGACATTTAGTCGTTCGGTCCGTAAGTTAAATTTTTGGTATGATAGTTGTAATGAGTGTGTCCGTAATGAATTTACAGACTTATAGAAAAAGAATCACCTAAAACAACATGTGGATTCGGGTGAAATCAACAATACGGTCAAAATGGTTAAGTTGCAGGAGCTACCGTAAGTTACGGTCTCCACCGTAACTTACGGTAGACAACAAAACAGTTATGGCAGACTTATACTGCCTCACGGCAGACTATAATGAATCAGCATCTACCGTAACTTATGGTAGACACCGTAAGTTACGGCAGAGTCTAGAAAACCTTGTATTTTTATTTTCCTTTCACATTTCGATGTCAGAACAGTTTTTATGCATTACATAAATGTCAAAACTAACATTTTTAGTGGTTTTGACCTTAGGTGAGGATGTGGATCTTACGGATGGCGGTCAAGCAAGTTTTGAAGAACCGAACACACTTTAGAAGCTTCCGCGATATCTAACTTTAATAGACAATGATTTTGGCATATAAACATTTTGATAAACAATTTATGAATGTTTGATTTAGTCGTTAGTAGACTAATGTTTTGCTACTTATGAACTTTATCTATGAACTTATGTTATAAGTTGGACATCTTTTATATAAAATTGTATGAATTTTATTAAATTCAAGTAGTAATTAGAAGGGTGTTACAGTGCGCGTCCTAAATCGACTTAGTTATAACTAAAGAATCCCCGCCGCATTGCGGCGGGTCGTAATTCTAGTTTTTTAAAATTTGTAACAGGATTTCTTATCAAGTTGGTTTATTTTTAAAGACATAAGAATCGATTAGTCAAAGAGTAAAATGTCAACAAAGGAGATATTTGGTATTACAAACAACAACAAAAGTAGTTTTCTAATTCTTGGAAGAAGGCTGCATATTGTGAAATTTGAAAAAGCTAAGATTAATGAATGTTTAGAATTCATTCACTTGAAGCACCTTCATAAACGAGGATTTTATATGAAAACTTCAATTGTTTAAATATTTAAAATGGATGCAATTTTTAAAGAACTTACAAAATAAAAGGTTTTATTGTATTTATTTAAAAACTTCAAGGTGGAGTACAGTCAGTAAAAATAAGAAAATTGAGGATGTATTTAGCAACACCCATTGTCAAATCACAAAAGGAATGACTTCGATGCTATACAATCAATCTTGATTTTATTTTGGGTTTTGATAAGTAAAGTCTACTACATTGGGCTGTTGAGTTTGTGATTAAGGGGAATTAAAGCTGGGCTGATACATGTAAAGGCACATGGGCCTGCTCTAATTCAAATGTGCATGGACACTTTACAAACTAGGCTGATAATGTACACTTCAAATGTGCATGGATACTTTACAAAATGGGCTTTTAAATTACCCTACTGGTTTGGGCTGGAATCTGGATACATAAATTTAGATTTGTTCTATGTTCACAAGATCCTACCTAAATTGTTATATAAGAGTAATGAGACGTAGGAAGTTTTTTTCTAACCGTTCCTTGTTTTTATTCTCTTTTCAGCCGTCAATTGATTTCCCCTTTTTATTCTTTTCTTTTCTCTTGCACTCCACGTAGCCGATTTAGGGGTTGTTTAGCAACTTCTGAATGTGTAAGTGCTGAACTATTAAGTGTTGAACCAGTAAGAGGTCTGAACCATTAAAAACCAGTATAATGCTTAATCGTTCAGAGGCAAATGTCTGACCAATCCAGATGAGAGGTCTTAACCATTCAGAGGCAAATGTCTGAATCGTTCAGACATCTGCTCACAAAACAAACAGTCTGAACCATTAAGTGCTGAACCAGTAAGATGTCTGAACCATTAAGAGTCTTATTAAGAGATAAACAAACAGCCCCTTACTGTTGCCGACTTCCCTTCTCGTTCTGTTTGGCCCAACCCAAATCTATGCCAAGCTTCATTTCTTTGCAGCCCAACGGTTACAAATTGAGCTCTCTTGAATTCATCAATTTGTTTTCCAACTTCCACCGCTCACATCATCCTATCGTTGCTATCAAATACACAAAGAAACAAATGAATTAATTAACACTTTATGATTTTAATGATGATAGTAAATTGAATCATAATTGCTTCATGAATGTAGTTTATTTCTTTGTTTTATTGTTGTCTTAACACCATTTACACATTAAATGTTACCAAAGTTTAAGCGCTAAATATGTAGTTACTAAAGTTGAGGGGCCAAAGTTGGTTGATGTTGACCAAATAACATTTTAAGTAGAGTAAACTGCAATTTTACCCCCTAGGGTTTAGACCAATTGGCACTCTGACCCCCTCCATGGAAATAATTGCAATTTTACCCTCCAACGTTGTTGTTATGTCGCACATTTACTCCCTGGCGTCAAATAAGGTTAACAGTCAACATAACTATGTAAAGGTCAAAGGGTAAAAAGGTAATTTCCAACAAACCATTGTGTAGCTTATACAATACAACACCCTATAAGTAATACCCCCCACCTTCCCACCGGTCCTCCACTCCTGCTAAAATCGATCAACCCCTTTCTCCGGCGACACCACTTTCTCCGGCGACACCCATTTCTCCAGCGACACCTTCAGACCTTCAGTTACAATGTCGCTTCTTTGTTGGCTGATCCGATACGTCATCCGTCACACGGCAGGTACAATTGCCCAATGTTAGTTAATCAGGGTCGGATTTGTGTCACTGTTAGTTATTATCGTGTTATAAACAGGGTTAGAGTCGGATTTGTGTCTGATTGAGTCTCATGTTAAACAGGGTATTAACAATTAGTCTGATTGAGTCTGATTTCCATGTTAATTTTGTGATGTTTGGTGTTTTTTTTACAGTTGACCTGACGATGAGCCTATCAAGCTCATCAGTGGTGGTCCACCTGGTGTATAACACCCCAAAAATGGGTTTGGTAATTTAAACCCGGTTAATATAAAGGAACGGGTAAAAATACCATTAGGGGTAAAAGTAAACCCGTAAATGAATAATAACTAGGAATAATTAACCTAGTTGATTTTAATATCGTTGGTATCAAACGGAGAGTTGTAGCCCTATTTAATTAAAACGAAACAATAGGGACCAAAGTGGAATAACTTGAAAGTGGTTTTAATAAATGAAAATAACACACACACACACACACACTTCGTGTGTGTTCTGTGCGTGTTCAGGGGAAGTCTCTAGAGAGCCAAACCCTAGTTCATCATATATCACCCAATTGAAGGAGGAATCGGGGCTCAAATTCAAGAAGGAACATGAATTAACGATCACCCAAGCTAGGGGATCATAAGGTATGTCGAATTTTGATGTTTAATGAAGTTGAGAAATCTGGATAATCATTACTAGTGGTGAATTATGTATGAATCATGAAGGTTATGCCTAAATTAGTGATGTATGCACGTTTAGGAACAAACCCTAAGCGAAGACTCTGAGTAATTGCTAGAATTTAGGTGTTTGGATGAATTACCACACTTAGTTAAGTGGGTTTATGTTTAATCCATGAAATGGTATGAACTTGATTAGGGATATGTGTAGTATGTGATGGGTATTTGGATATAGAGTGATTATGGTATGGAATTTGTATGATGTTTACTTGTGTTGATAAATGAAGGTGATAATTAGGAAGAAACACATGAAATACTTGTAGATTATGCTTAGGAAGTAGTACGCACACCAAGTGTTTGATGAAATGTCTAAATGACAATAATATGTGAAATTGTATGCAATTAATGGGTAAACATGTATAGAATGTGGTATTAATGAAATTGATAGTAAACAATCATGAGGAATGTATTTTAGATATAGTTCATATGAAGATTATGTTAGGTTGATGTTGAGTATGTTATATGCTTGTTTGAATCGGCTAATGAAATACATATGTGAGATATGAACTTGATATGAATAATCATGTATGCTAATAAGGATATAAATGTAATGACATGAAAGTATAGGAATCATGTCAAGATGGATGGGAGCTTGGAAGGCTAACAGGACAAGAAGACTCAAGTAAGCGGATGCAAATACGGATGCATAAGGTAAGTAAATCCCGGACTTACACTTAGATGTAAAATATATGGTAGTATGATGATTATTGTGATACATGTGAGAAAGCATTAAACAATGGAAGTAAATAGGTAAGTTTACGGAAAAATGAGTCGAATGTGATAGGAAAGTATAATGATGCTAATTGTTTTCTGTTAGAAATGAAATGGAAGTGCAGGTAAACTAATAATGGAGAATGAAGGTTAAGTATGGAGGTCAGACGAGAGTGTCCGAATGGTTGGACGAATGGACTTATATGAACGAGAATAAGAGACGTTGATGCTTGATGATGCACCTTTTAAAGTATATATATTATGTCACTGGTTGCTAATGAACTAATTGGTTGTGGTGACTGTAGGTTGTACAGGTTTATGAATGATTGCTCAAGATGTGTACGCGATTGAAGATCGAGTCAAGACATGGATTGTACGTGGGTGTGTATGTGGTCACCTAATTCGATATACGTATGATAGTTTTTAATTAATTTATGAAAAGGGATTAATGTATTTAAGTGAAAGAAAGAATATCATAAAAGAAATTTTTAGTATGTATTTTCCGCTGCGTTAAATTTGATTAAAACGATTTAGGGCGTTACATGGTGGTCTCCATGTTTGGTAGGCCTGTCCTCAACTTCCATTATCCACCGGAGAGTTGATCGGATGTTTACTCTAGTAGTTATTTTAGGTTTTGTGTAATATATAGGTTAACTTAACTTAATGGAAGCCTTTATGTATATGTAGGTTAAACATGCATTTTGTGTAAAATGATGAATGTTCCTTATGTCAGTGTTGTTGGAAGCCTTTATGCATTTTGTGTAAAATTAGTGAAAGATATTGGTTAAAGGGTTTTGTGACGGAATTATGAATTAAAGAGGCCAATGCAGTGGTGCTATGTGTATACTACAGGTTTGATCTAGGTTGCTTCTATTTCAGTATTGACCTTTATACCCTTTCAACAGGATTGAGTATACTGCAGGTTTGAGTATATGTTCTGAATGCTTATGTGCATGTTTAAACTGATTAGCTAAGTACTCATTTTGAGCAAATGTGCATACAATTGTGTACGTGCATGTTTAACTGATTTTGACCAAATGTGCATGTATATGTGCATACAACATGTATATGTGCATGTTTAAACTGATTTTGACCAAATGTGCATGTATATGTGCATACAGCATGTTAATCATGGTTATTGTTTGGATAGATTAGGGTTGTCCAAACTGCTCGACGATCGAGGATCGCTCGAAAAATGCTCGTTCGATTCCCGCTCAGTTTGTAAATGAGCCGCTCGGATCGGTTCGATTCAAATTCAATCCAAGCATGAGCAAATGTCCGCTCGCTCGTCGATCGCTCGGTTTCGCTCGAATTATTTTTATTATATATATATATATATATATATATATATATTATAGGTTTTAAAGATTAAAATCCCAAAAAATATACTAGCCCAACTTAATAGATAATATCAAAATCTAACCCTAAATCCCTAATTCCTAAAACAATCACATAGTCATTAACTGATTGTTCGAAGATCTGCATATCGCCGCTGGCATCCACACACCAAGATCTAACCCTAAATTCCTAATTCCAAAAATAATGTGATAATCTAATTGTTCGATCTCATCTGCATATCGTCGCTGCCAGTCTGCCACACAATCACATATCGCTGGGACACTGCCACGTCCATTAAAGAAGAAGTTTATGGCTTTTGAGTTAAATGACAATTTGTATTTCACACTTTATTTTGTGCTTCTTGATATTGTTAAGAACATTTTTAGAATCATGATTTTAGTTATGTATTGCTTTTGTTAGTAAGGTGTTGGACATGTTTTAATTAAGTTAGGATTTGTTTTTGGTGAACACAACCTTATAATTCAATCGAGCGAAAATGATCCACTCGATTTTAGTTAGGATTTGAGAAAAACCGAGCGAAACTGAGCGAAAACGATCCGCTCGATTCAAATTCAATCCGAGCATGAGCATCACTTTTGGGCTCGGTTTTGCAAATTTGATCCGATCGGATCGGATCGGTTGTAATTCAATTCGAGCACGAGCAGACCCTCGATCGGATCGAATCGGCTCATGAACACCCCTAGGATAGATTGTATACTACATTGTAATGTAGTATGTTAAACATGTGCATGAATGCTGCAGCATGAATATGTGCATACAGATTGTATACAACATGTTAAGCATGTGCATGAATGCTGCAGCCAAACATTATAATGTTTCTGAATACATGGACATAATACTGAATACATGGACAGATTGTAATGTTCTGGATACATATAGGTTTTGTGATTTTGTGAAGGGTTTCTAGTGAAGTTAACCATTGTAATGCTTATAAGTTAACCATTCTACTGATTTTGAGTGTGCATACATGATTTTTGAATACATGTTCTGAATGCTTGGACACATTGTAATGCTTGGACACATTGTAATGTTCTGAATACACATTGTAATTTTGTGAAGGGTTTCTAGTAAAGGGTTACATAGAACAGGTTGGAAGTGTTTAATCTGATTTTGAGTATACAAATGTTTGAACAAGTTTGAGAAACATAGAACAGGTTTGAATACAAGTGTTTATTAAGTTTAAATAAGACCGTTAAGGCAATTTCAAACACATTACACCGATTTCTTGTTAATTACCATGTGTAGTTGACTTTGGCTGGTCAAACTTTTTTGGCGAGAAGGGTTTTGGTTACTGCAGGGGGTAATATTGTTTCTTACAACAAAGTATAGGGGGTAATAAGAAAGGACAATTTAGTAATTTACCAGTGGGGGGTAATTATGCGACATAACAAGAACGTTGGGGGGTAATATTAAAGGGTAAGATAGTCATTTCACATTAAAGTTAACAGATCTGTTAACATAATTGACGCCAGGGGTAAATGTGCGACATAACAACAACGTTGGGGGGTAAAATTGCAATTATTTCCATGGAGGGGGTCAGAGTGCCAATTGGCCTATACCCCAGGAGGTAAAATTGCAGTTTACTCTTTTAAGTATATATAGAATTTAACTAAGCATATTGAAATTTTATAAATTTGAGTTAATAATCACACATGATCACTTAATTAACTTATTGTTAACTACTTAGTTATTATAGATAAACTAGGTTTGACTGTCTGGTCGTGTACCTACCCCTTACCTACGATGCGTATAGACCTATACGCAGCGTAGAAGGGTAACCCTATACGCTGCCCTAAATGTGTAGATAGCCAACCAAGATGTGCAGATAGTTATAGCCTTTAAAAAATTATAAATCTTTTGTTAAACAATGAGTATCAAATAAGTAAAAAAAAAAATATCATCTAAACCATATAGATATACATATGGGACATCAAAGACACGTAATTACAACACTAGCATGACAATAAATGTGAGTGTCAACACTCTACGACATCTCATGTTGTTTGTACACTTTACCATTAGGGTGAACGGGGCGTAAGCGGAGAGAGAGAGCAGGGAGGCTGTTTGCCGCAGGGGCACATCACCGCCAGCCCGATTCACCGCAAGAGAGGAGCAAAAATGGTGGACTAGTCACCGAATGTGGGGGAAGAGAGGGAGAGAGTGTAAAGGTGGGGCCCACCAACTTTCAACCCAATCGTTTTTTTTCTTTCTCATGAGGGGTGCACCCCGTATGTTTTTGGGCAAGAGGGGAGTTAGAGAGGGGAAATAACATGACATCGTATGATTGGGTTAAAAAAACTTTCCGTCACCTCATTAGGGGAGTGGGGGTGGTCACTAGTGATAGAATTCCATCACTCATAAGCATCCAATCAACTCTTGCCATGTCATCAGCCACTATTCTATCACTCACAAGTATTTTAGAGTGGCGGTGGTCACTAGTGATAAAATTCCATCACTCACAAATTTTTTTAATTTTTATTTTAAAATTAGAAATTAACAATAAAACACTAAATTATAAATTTCATTAAAATTAAAAAATTACATAGCAAAATAAAAAACTACTAGACATTGGAAAAAAAAACTTAAATTAAATGGGTGACATCTCCCAACCCCACCTCTCTTGCTTGAACCTTCCATGTTTGTCGTAAAATTATTATTGAAATCAAATGGAGAATTGTTTGATTTTTTGAAGTGAGTTGGATAATTTTTGATATGAAATGGATTGGGTTTGATGAATTTTATATAAAACATTCAAAAAAAAAAAAAAAAAAAAAAAACAAAAAAAACCCAACGTTCAAAAAACCCCCCAACGGTCACAACCTAACGTTCCTTTTTTTGAGTTTCAATGCGTTATGGTTTCAACGCGTGATAGATTGGGTGGCGGCGGTGTGCAAACATTTTCCACGCGTGATGGGGTGGCTATCACAGACCACCCCGCCTTCCCTTAGGAGGGCGCCCCCTTTACCCGTATGATTTTTAGTTGCGTATTAGGCGTGTGAGACACCTCTAATATATCTTATTTTTAGTGTTGTCAAAATAAAGAATACGTTTTACAATGTATGTTCATGTATTCGGTACTAATTTATTTTAAGTAAGGGGTAAAATAACATGTCATTACGAGAGTAATAACCCAAATTTTTGAATAACAGAAACAATATAATTTGTGATAGATACATAAATACTTACTATAACATAAAACTGATAAGAGATACACCTATATATGTCACAAATTTCTAATATTCTTATTTACAGTCCAACTTATTAATAAATCCATCAATTTTTGTTCTAAGCTTTTTTTTTTAGTTTTTTGATGTTTTCTTTTTTTTACGGTGAATTTTCTTTTAAACTTGAGGTTTAATATATATATATATATATATATATATATATATATATATATATATATATATATATATATATATATATATATATATATATATATATATATATATAGGGGATGGTTCAAATGAAAACTACTTTTATTGTGAAAACTCGAAAACTAACTAAAAAAAGCCTAAAAAACACACAAATTTGAGGTTTAATATATATATATATATATATAGGGTATGGTTCACATGTGCACTACACAAAATTTTTTTTTTTTTTGAATTTTTTTTATATAACAAAACCTGCGAAAATTGGTTTGCAAAAAAAAAAAAAAATTGTATGTTTTTTTGGCTTTTTTTAATTAGTTTTTGAGTTTTCACAATAACTAGTGGTTTTCATTTGAACCTTCCCCTATATATATATATATATATATATATATATATATATATATATATATAGGGTGGGAGTTGGCTACAAAGTCCATTTTTCCTACAAAGTATAAAAAGTCATAAAACACCATAATGTCAACCATAAAACACACTCAAAACCCACAAATAACAAAGTGAAAATTACTAAAACGCCATATTTGTGGGTTTTGTGTTATGTTTTGGGTGATAAGCCTTTGATTATCGAATTACTAACATTGGTGTGTTTTATGTTGATTATCATGTTGTGTTTTATATTCATAGTTCTACGATGGTATGTTTGAAGTTTTTATGGACTGTTAGGGTTTGGATATTGTGTTTTAGTGATCTTCACTATTTTATTTGTGGGTTTTGTGTGTGTTTTATGGCTGAAATTGTGGTGTTTTATGACTTTGTACACTTTGTAGGAAAAATGGACTTTGTAGCCGAACCCCATCCTATATATATATATATATTTGGATGTTCTAAGCTTTATCCATGTCGTTTAAACTTGAGGTTTAATAAACTTAAAAAAAGTAAAAGGGTTAGTGTGTACTTTCACTAAAGGTGAGGGGCAATATGTGAAACTTTTAGTAATATAATATATTATTTATACACACATGATATACAACAATGCATATGAAACCACCACCAAAAAAACCTTAAAATCAACATTCTGTTAACCTGTAAGCAGCGAACCACCATCACACAGTGAAACATCTACTGAAACCTTGTTCCGCTTGACAACACAAAATGGCAACCTCTAACTTCCGCTTGATCACAGTTTTTGTAGCAATTTCCGCCTTCTTCTACATTTCTTATGAGAGACTTGAAGCTTTTACGCCTGCCCATATGCAGGACCTGGTGAGCTGGGTGGGGAACGTGTATCTGTGGTGGATTGTGATCGCTGGTATAACCACCGTCCTCGTCGTTGGGAAGAATGTGACCGCTGCTAATCGCCAGGAGATCTAACTGTCTGAATCCTTTTGCATGCGATATAAATATATATAGATCTAGCTTGTGGTTTTGTGTTTTTAATTACTAGCTATGTCTCTCGAATGTGTATACGTGTGTGTATGCCTTTCGATTGAGTTCAATCTACTCTTTTATTTTATGTCTTTAATTACTTTATTTATGTATGGTTTTATGAATAGGATTTTAATAATATAAACTAGTAAAGTATGTTATTGATAAATTTCAATAAAACATTTTTTGTCCTTACATTCTCATTAGACCTAAGCAAATCTAAATATTCAATTTTGGGTCACTACGGTTGTTTATAATTAACGATATTTTTAGCCATAATAACCTTACAATGGGCTTACATGGAGTAATTTCTATGTGTATGGAAGAAGGGAGGTTGAATGAAGAATGGAATATAGAAATGCAAGAAACACAATAGATAAAATACAAAATAATCACAAAAATATCACATAGAATCAACATATATTGACAAATGTCTGAATTGTACCTTTGTTTCGTATCGACTTTGACTGTACTTTATATACAGCCTGACCCCTTTTGTTTGAAAAAGACATGAGTGTGATAACTTTTTGTAACTTTTTTTTTCGAGTGGAAAACTTTTATGTGACATGTGCACCGTATCAAATCTTTTACTATCTAAACAGATAGTCCTTAAACGAGAAGAAAGTGCATCCACGGTTCGGGTGTTGTCACCCCTATGAATGCAAAATTGTTGGAACATTTCTCCCCCCAAAACGGACCACTCGAGCGATTACGAGGTGTGTAGTGGGTTAACGCTTCGACCCACGATTCACACAACGCGACGTCTTTTTCTTCGGTCCATGAAATCGTTGCCATTTTCTTAGAATTTTTTAAAGTGGAGTTGTAAAATTTGAGAGGAAATTAAATGAGTTGATGAGAGACTTTGTAAAAGGAATGGAAGAAATGAGTTTGTTTATACATGAGATGAATAAGTTACTTTTAAACGTTTTTTTTTAACTTTACCGTTAGCACACAACGGCTATAACCCACGTCAACCCACATAATACCTCCACGTCGGTGGAAAACTTACCGTCTCAAGCCCCATGTTGCCCTTCACGCCGGTGTGCACGACGTAGAGAGGCAACCACGCTGGTTTTCCACGCCCACACCGTATAGTCTTATTAAAATATTTGTCTCTACAAGCCTTCCAAATACACTAACATGGCCCATTTGACCATTGAACCACTTTTTGATGTTTACCCCCTCCTCCTTATTTTCATCATTTAGCCCTCTAGTTTTGTGGTATTTCATAACCGACCTACAAACTAATCAAGTTAATTTTATAAGCTATTTTGGAATTAATTAACTAACAACTTTTATAAATTACTGGTTAATGTGATGTTAAAACAAATTCACCCTTAAAAAATCTATAAAAGATGAGTTTGTAAGAGTCTCTTCTTAGATCTAGTGCTCCTAAATTGGGATATAAAATAAAAAGTGTGGTATATTTTGTATTGTTGTAATGTTGTTTATGTGATCCATGTCGCTATTAAAGAAATTACTATTAAAGAAATGAGTAAATTACATTTTGAGTCCCTGTGTTTTAGTGATTTTAATCACTTGAGTTCAAAATCAAAAAGTTCAACGCCCTGAGTCCTTAACGGTTCATTTTGTAACGTTTTGAGTCTCTGTGTTTTAGTGATTTTAACCACTTGAGTCCAAAATCAAAGTACAAGTGTTACAAAGTTGGACTCAAAATGTTATAAAATAAGTAGTTAGTGACTAAGGGCGTTAAACGTTTTGGTTTTTTACTCAAGTGTTAAAATTATTAAAACATAGGAACTTAAAAAGTATTTTACTCTAAAGAAATTAAGAAAATAACAAATGACCTGGTAATTTAGTAAAAGTTAACGTACAACTTTATGTTAAAATAAAAGTAATTACTATTAAAGAAATTAAGAAAATAATAAATGAACTGGTAATTTTGTTAATGTTAACGTTGTAACGTGTATATACAGTAGAACCACTATAATTTAATACTCGATATATTAATAACATCGATAAAATTAATAATTTGTGTTGGTGCACTTGTGTCTGTACTTTGTCTGTATTTTGTCATGATACAAAACGATGTCTTTAATGTAAGGTTGATGTAAGTTTGACTAAGTCAACCATCCTCCTGGTTTGACTTGACCAAACAGTTAGAGAAATGTTGTAAGCTGGCTGTGTCGAAGGATGTGTCATCGAAGGATTGTTTTATATCCTTCGATGATGAGCTCGAAGGATAGACCACGAAGGATAGACCACGAAGGATATCATCCTTCGTGGTGAATGTGATCTTTCGAAGGGCTTTCTGGTCGACAGATGATCTTTCGATCAATCTGTCTGATCCTTCGACCAGACCTGCTGTGTCGGGTATATATACCCATGTAGTGTGTTGTGTTCAGTTGGGATGACACCAGAGGAAGACTGAGTGAGACAGGAGCACACACACACACTTTGAGAGTTTATAGAATACTTCTGTAAACATTGAGCTTGTAACCGGACCCTTCATTCGTATTAATACAAGTGGTGTTAATCGGTGAATCTTGCGTGTCGTGTTTTGTCGTCTTCTATCTCGGTTTGCATGCTAGCTTGGATTCCGCACTCGCTAGTGTGTTTGATATAACAAGGATAAGGTTTTATCTCATCCTCGAGAGGGACCTACAAGTGGTATCAGAGCTTTGGCTCTTCTCCTTGTTAAAACCGAGGTGTTCTTGCTGTTTTTCGGGTTTTGAAAAATTATATTTTTCTGAAAAACTTTGTTTTATCGGGTTTAAATCTTGTTCGGAAGTTTGTAGTTTTACCGGAAAACCCTTTGTGTTCATAATATCTTCAAGTGTTCTTCAAAGTTTACATCTTTTGATCTTGTTTAGGTTATTTTCGAAAGTTGTTGGTGTATTGGATAGGGTGAGCTGATTAAAATAATCAAACAAAATCTGTTTTTGCAGAAAATCATGGTCTGACCATACTTTCTGCCGAAGGATTTACCAACCCATCACCTTTTTCACCAACCTGTCACCCGTTGTCAACTGTGTCAGAACCGATCGAAAGATATCCTTCGAAGTCGAAAGATCATCTTTCGACCAAAGGAGGTTCGACAGATAGTCATCATTCGAGCATCCTTCGAAGTGTGAGACTTATCTTTCGCTCCAAGGAATATTTTCGAAACATACATCTTTCGGTCTTCTGCTCATTTTCGAAAGACTAGGATCCTTCGATTGGGGAGTCTTTCGAAGTCATCTTTCGTGTTCATCTTTCGGTCTACAGTCCTTTTTCGAAAGATAAGGATCCTTCGTTTGGAGAATCTTTCGAAAAACATTGTTCGACACTCAACAGTGATCTTTCGAACACTGTTGATCTTTCGGACAGGTGTTGATCTTTCGATCCTTGTCTGTTTAAGTTTAACAGATTGTGCTTTTCAGGTCTTTCGATCAAGGATCTTTCGGCTGGTTGTTATCATTTGAAATTAACACAGTTTGTGAAAATTATATTTTTAAATAGAAAACTTGTTTTCATTTTTTAAATCAATTTTCACTTAATATATTAATTTTCATAAAATGGGAACAAACGGTCAGTGGGATCCAACCGCATGGACTCAAATAACTTCGACTCCACAATCATCAGCTATGCAATCTACGCAATCTACGTCAGATTTCGACAAAAATGCATGGATGCGAGCTATTGTCCCACCTCAAGCTGCAATGATCACTGCAAATCAATGGGCATTGGTCACAAACCAAAACAGCAGCATTCAATCTATGATGCAGAACGACAGTGAAACTGGTACAAGCACAAAACCGCCAAAGCTAAATCACATCAATGATTGGGGATGGTGGAAAGAAAGGCTGAGAACTTATGTTCAGGGGCAAGGTCAAGACCTATGGATGTGCTTCTTCACAGCATTTGAACATGATTTGGAAGTTGCAGGATCTAATCCAGAAACTTACAGCACTTTGTCTGAAGAAGATAAGAAGAAATTTGAGCTAGAAAAGAAAGCATTCATGATTCTCACACAAGCTCTTCACAGAGACATTTATCACCAGTTTGTTTACTGCACGACTACTAAAAGCTTGTGGGATATGCTCACGTTACGATGTGAAGGAAATGCTCAATCTAGAAAGATTAAGCAAGAATTACTGAAGAAAGAGTTTGAAGGATTCACGTGTATGGAGAACGAGACTTTGGCAGATTTATCTACAAGGTTCCATCACTTGTTGAGTGAGATGTTTGCTTTTAAAGTCACTGCCACTCCACAAGAAATGGTGAAGAGATTCGCTGACAGCTTACCAGCAAAGTGGAGCAGTTATCTTGAAATTCTCAAAGAAAATGGTGTTCTAGACACAATCACCGTTTATGAGTTGATTCAAAGATTGGAGAACAAGGATGTAGAAGAAAAGCTTAAGGCAAAAAGAACATTGACTCCTCAAAATCCAGAGATGTACTTTGGGATTGCAGGAGGTATCAGTGGAGAAAGACCAGCTTCTCAACACGCGAAGCTTCAAACAGCTTTCGTTTCTAACACCGGACCTTCAACAACAGATCAGTTTGATCCTTCAGCCTACACGATGTTTTCAAGACCGAATGTGCAACCGACAGCTCAACAGCAACAACCGCAACAGCAAGGGTTTTATGGAAGCTCTTCAAACTTTCAAGCCACTTCCAATCCTAACACAGTCAGATTAGACACTTCCAACTTTTCCAAAGTCAGTGTCGAAGTAGCCAAGGAGCATATGGAGATGTTGAATACCTTGGTTAGTGCTTATAGTGGATTGATCGCAGGTCAGATTGGGAATGTCAATCTAACCAATGAAGATTATCAGCAAGTGGATAAAGAAGAGTTTGAAATGATGGATATCAAATGGGCTCTTGCTAGTGCAATTCGAAGAGCAAAGGAGTTTATGGAAAGGACGGGGAGAACCAACTTGGAAAACAAGAAAGACACCAAGTATGGGTTCGACAAGCAAGCTGTCAAGTGCTTTAACTGTGGCGAACGGGGTCATTTCAAAAGGGAATGCACAAGACCAGCTCAGCATGGAAATCAAAATCCGTTCAGAAATCAAGGCAACCAGCAGAACCAGAACGGGAACAATGTTCGTACGTTGATACCTGTCAACAACCAAGGCCAAGCAGGGTCATCAAATGCCCACCGGGGGCTGGTGGTTCAAATAGATGAGGGTTGTGATTGGTCGCTTCAGCTTGGAGAAGGAGGAAATGGTGGAACAGCATGTTTTGCTGAAGTCGTAAAGGATTTAAAGCACGCCAGTGGTGGAGAATCTTCCACCAATGGTGTTGCATCTTCTGGAGATGAAGACAGTTCTGGTTATAGTGGAAGCTCAGATGAAGAATCCTCCACTTCAGGAAATGATCATGTGGATGAGACATCAAGTGCGTCAGTCGATGCAGATATTGATGAGCTTTTGGAAGAAGCTGCAGCAGGAACTGAAAGAAGATCTAATTTGATGGATCAAGCTGCTTACTCTTCGTCTTCTCTCCATTCAGCCTTTATGGCTAATGTCGACAGTTCATCAGGTCAGGTATGTGTCGATGAACCCACTGTAGTTAGCTGTGAAAATTGTGATAGGTTAAATGTTAAATATGCTGAACAGGAAAGTCAGTTTGAGATCATATCCAAACACAATCAAGAATTGATTGTAGATCTTTCTAAAGCAGCTGAAGCTAACTCGTTTTTAACCAGAAATGAAAAAGAATTTAAAGCAACAATTGCGTCATTAAGACATGATGTTTCAGAATTACAAAAGGCTGTTTTGCGAAAACAACATGCTAACAATAATCTTATTGACACAATTGAAAAGCAAATGGTAGAGTTGGCAACCGCTCGATGTGAATGTGAAACAATCAAGCAGAAATTGGAAAGTTATTCCAATTCCCGCTATGTATTGGATCACATTATTGATGTTCAAAAGAAAAAGGGGGATAAGAAGTGTATTGGATTCAAATCATGTCCTCCCCCAATGAATCACAATTACTCCAAATTGCCTGATGACGAGGATATGCCCCGTTTTGAACCTACTGTGCCACTCAATCTAGATGATTTTGCAGCAGGCCTCGGGTTCACAACTGGTACATCATCCTCGGGTCAATCTGAAACTGAAGCTGAATCTGAGAATGTGACAGATTCATCATGTGTTAAGGAACAGAGTCCTCCCATTGTTGAGGATGCTGATTCTTCGGATGATGAATCTGAAGTAATTGTGAAACAACAGTCTAACTCGGTTACAACAGATATTCCAATCGAGAATCACATCCTGTGTGATCCACCAGTGAAACCGAGTAAGACTGAAATGTCAAAACCAATGGAGTCCCTTGTATCTAGCAGTGAAGAGAATAACTTGTTGTACACGCTCAAAGGAGATAGCAAAATCTACTCTAACAAAGATTTTCCAATTAAAAATGTAAATCAAGATTTAATTGAGCAAATTTTTGAAGGATGTACTGATAAGTTTTTGGGGAACAAAAGTGGCAAAATAACCGTCACTCAATGTGATCCAATTCCGTGTGAACAAATTCGAAAACAATACGGAAACCAAAAACTACCAATTGAGCGAAAACAACAAGCCAACTCAGGAAAAGGTAAAGTACAGGGAAAGAAGGCTCAGAACAAGAAGGTTCAAGCACCTAAAGTTCAGCAGGCTAAGACTGAACAACCAAAGGTTCAACAACAAAAGGTGCAGAACAAAAGAGCTCCTGTTAAGAAACGAGAACCGAAAATGAACTTTGTTGGATCCACGGGTTTAGATAAAATTGAAACATTTCAAGAAAAATCTAACGTTGATTTTGTAAAACAAGTTAGAATTTTAAAAAGAAATGATCAGAATAATTACACCCAACACACCAACGGATGTGATTTAGGTCCAAGCACGTCTAGATCACAAAGTTCATTGTCTGGTTCTCCGTCTGATCATCAACATGTTTCTCCGAGGTTTGTAGAGCGGAGAATGTGTTTTGAGTGTGGCACAATTGGGCATATTGTAAGATACTGCCCATACCTGCAAAAGTTGAAGGCAAAAACAAGTGCTCCCCAAGAAACCAATTACCAAAAACGATCACTTTCCCCGAAACAAGACCCACGTGTCTTGAAAGAAAGGGAAAAGAAGTTAAAACAAAAGAATCAAAAGGTAATTGAAAAGGCCTTAAAATCAGAGGTCAAAGAAGAAAAACCTGTTCAAGCAAAACCTAAAACTGTAAAACCAGTAAATGCTAAAACAATTAATACAAATACTGGTAAAGGACAAACAGCTTGGAAACAAAAACAGGTAATTCAGTCAGGGGGAGCACCACAGGTTCTTTTTCCTAATCATCAAGTGATTGAAATCACTTTTCTTGATGATCAAGGACGACCCAAGTCCACAAAGGCTTGGGTCCCACTCTCCAACTAATTTTTGAGTGAGTGTGTAGGATATTCCAGGAGGAACTTTCGATAGTCGTAAGATTGTTGAAAGTGGAGCATCCTTGCACAAGATAGGCGACAGAAGAAATTGTTGCCTTTGATGGAGAGGAAGAGAAAAGGGAAAAAGAAATGTCTGATGAAAGAAATTGGAAGCTTCGACAAAATGAAAATCATTTCAAAAATGTGAATGTTCAAGGCTTTGATCGGGTCCCCGGGATAGATTCAAATCAAAATGTACGCACCTGCAGCACGTCTGAAGTTCAACAATCTACAAGATGAACGTGCAGTGTACATTTCTTCGTGGTGTGATTGAAGAAAATGTGTTTGTTGAACAAACCATCCAGGTGTGCGGATGCCTTGGTATGGGTTGAACAACCGCACACTACTTCTGAAAGAGAAAGACAAAGACCTTCGCTGGTGCAATGTGGAAGACCAGCCGGACCCGGAGGTTTATGATCTTGTTGCTGTGAAGGGATTTCAGTAGCTACAAATCGACCTTGAAATCCACACCGGGTGGATATTCAGTTTGGGAGAGCACTCAGATTCCTTGCAATGCACGATGCAGTTGCAGGATACGGTTTTAAATTTCTAATCTCTCCTATACTTGTCGATATTTAAGCTGCTTTGTAAATTATTATCTCGTTCAGCACTCTTTGGCCAGACAATGTTGTCATGGTCCGCACCGCTTACCGACATGTCAACTGATTTTTCCGAAATTCGTTCAAAATTAATTTTGGTAAACGGCATTGAGGTAAAACATGAGTTAACCAACATCGGAAAATCATTTTTGTTTATACCTTTGTGTTTTAAATTTATTTCAGTTTGTTGATTTTAGGGGGAGTAAATCCAAAAATTTGAAAATCCAAAAACATCGAAAAATTTCAAAAACACAAAAACAATAGAAAAGCAAAAATGAGTTTCCTGGCGAGCAAAAGAGAATATGATAGTACATCAGTGGTCTGTCTAAACCTCTTTAAACCTAAACTGAAAAACGATAAGCAGCTCTATATAAGATGTATCGGTAGGCTCACAATCATTTTAAAGTGTGCAGGGTGATATAAACCTAAATCGACTGAAGACTGGGTGGGAACCATTCATTGGCATATGGTCTTAGTACCGAAATTTCGTTTGAGAGATTGCCGAGGTTCTGAGATATTCGGTCTTTATGCTGCTTATCATCTGGGTATCATGGTTGTATCTTTTACCGAAAAATAACGGGGACGCAAGTCTAGATCTTCCATGATACTATACATACGTGTACATACTGCATACGACCTCAATAAGTGATAAACAATCACATGTCCAAACAATAAGTGATAATATATCACAAATTCTTTCCGGGAGTCAAGTTCGTCTCTCTGCTGTACGAAAGTACTGACCTGTTCACGGACTTGCTCCTGTGCCCTCATGCATCGAAAATCAAGTTCCTCATCAATAAGTGATTATATCACATAGGGCTTGTTTTCAAATCAAATAAGTGAGAATCTCACATCATATACGGTCAAACAGATGATAATCGGTATACTCACCGGTAAGATGAATCCTCGTGCATACCTTGATACGGGAATGTGTCATGATGTGGATGAACACCGGTCGATAAGTATAAATTATACCTTAACGTATCCCCTCGCCATGATTACAAATGATAAGCTGAGCTTAAGTGGACAACAATACCGATAATCGTTATAGGATGCTTATCTTAATGTTATCTAAAAGAACAACAAGAGCGTTTTGGCATGACCGTACACTGATATGATTCTCTTACCCTCGAAACTCGCAAAAAGAATGTCTGTATATATTTATTTAATGCTTCCTGTTTATGCATCTTTGTATATATTTATTTATTGCTTTCCATCTTTACATTTGAAAAAATGAAAATTTCAAAAAGATTTTAGGTGTGTTTTAATTTAAACTTTATAAAATCCAAAAAGATTTTGCTTCTAGTTTATTTTTGATTGATCGATGTTGGAACTCGAGTCTATCCTACCCAAAATCCTGATTACAAGCCGGAAAACAATTGCATCTTCATAAACAGTCGAAGTTAACGAGTTTTGAAAGTTAAAGGATTAAAATGAATATTTTTTCTAAACTTTCAAACTGCTGTCGGTTGGTGTTCGATTGAGAATTGATCTCATATGTGTCGTTAGTTTAAATGTTAACTACATTCCAAGCGGGTGTTCTCATTATGCGTTTAGCTTTCTTGCATGTGCAGATGCTAAAGGCGAGGAGAACATGTTCGATGAAAAGCTTTGGAATGAAGACACGAAGTGGAGGCACTCAAAGGATAAAATGATCGAGTTGCCGCTGTCCCTTCATCAACACCACAAGGATCTGAAGAATTGACAAGTCAAAAGATTCACGAGCATGACTCAATGGAGAGTTCAATCTAAGGGGGAGTTTATTGACACACTACCTAAGTTAAATGGGGAGTTTGTTGATACACTTTCTACTTACGACGCGTGAAGACTTTGAAGATCCTCCGACATGAAAGTCACAGAAGACGAACCATCACGAGTAGCGTCCAAGGGGGAGTTTGTTGATACACTTTGTGTGGACGCGACTCGGCTCGGTTCGACTCGGCCTTGAAGACTTGAAGACACGAAGATCGAGACAAAGCTACAGCCAAGGGGGAGTTTGTTGGTGCACTTGTGTCTGTACTTTGTCTGTATTTCGTCATGATACAAAACGATGTCTTTAATGTAAGGTTGATGTAAGTTTGACTAAGTCAACCATCCTCCTGGTTTGACTTGACCAAACAGTTAGAGAAATGTTGTAAGCTGGCTGTGTCGAAGGATGTGTCATCGAAGGATTGTTTTATATCCTTCGATGATGAGCTCGAAGGATAGACCACGAAGGATAGACCACGAAGGATATCATCCTTCGTGGTGAATGTGATCTTTCGAAGGGCTTTCTGGTCGACAGATGATCTTTCGATCAATCTGTCTGATCCTTCGACCAGACCTGCTGTGTCGGGTATATATACCCATGTAGTGTGTTGTGTTCAGTTGGGATGACACCAGAGGAAGACTGAGTGAGACAGGAGCACACACACACACTTTGAGAGTTTATAGAATACTTCTGTAAACATTGAGCTTGTAACCGGACCCTTCATTCGTATTAATACAAGTGGTGTTAATCGGTGAATCTTGCGTGTCGTGTTTTGTCGTCTTCTATCTCGGTTTGCATGCTAGCTTGGATTCCGCACTCGCTAGTGTGTTTGATATAACAAGGATAAGGTTTTATCTCATCCTCGAGAGGGACCTACAATTTGTCCGGTCCCAACTTGGGACTAGTATAAAATTGGACCCCAATCGATAAAATAATAAGATCATATTTTTTTTTGAAATTCCAATGTAAATATACACTACTAGAAAACTGCTACTTTTCCCACGTCAATTTCCGTAGGAAATCCGTGGGTAACTGCGTTTACCCACGGATTTCCTACGAAAATGGGTTGTGGGAATTTTGCTCGTGGGTAATTTTTTTCTGACGCATTTCCTACGGAATTTCCTACTCCTTTCCCACACAAATGTTTCGTTAGAATTCTCCTACTTATTTCTCACGGAATTAATTTTCTTAACTTTCCGACGCATTTCCTACGGAATATTTATTTTAATTTTCTTATAAAATATTTATTATATAATATTTATATATTTTAATTTTCTTACACAATTCCTACGGAAAAAAATCAGCCAAAAAGGGGAAATTCCCCCTGGATCGGTGTGTGCCTGGGATCGAACTCGAGACCTATACGTTATAACCGAAGTGTCTTAACCAGTTTATCCTCCTGAACATGAGCTGATATATCTTAGATTTAATTCTATATATATACTATTTGAGTCAATATTTTCCTACACATTTCCTACGGATATTAATTAAAAACATATTTCGTGAGCAATTTGTGAGCAATTTGTCGATAATTTCTGACACACTTCCTACGGATAGGAAATGAAACATATTTCGTAGGAATTGTGTTGGTATTTCCCTACACTTTTTCTACGGATATAAATAAATTTATTTTAAAAATAACATATATTGATATAAATAATAAAACTTTATGTTTTAATATCAGTAATTTCATTTTATTATGAATTTTTTTTATGATAAATTGGATTCCTACGCATTTCCTACCGATAATTAAAATGAAAACGGATTCCGTAGGAGATCGGTCGGAATTTTCCTACACTTTTCCTACGCATAACAATTCCTACGAATTTCCGACTAATGGTTAAAATGAAAACGGATTCCGTCGGAGATCGGTCTGAATTTTCCTACACTTTTCCTACGCAAACCAATTTGTCGTTCTTTTGTCGCTTTTTTGTCACAAAACTAAGACCCTTTTTAATACGTCGGAATTTCGTAGGAAATGTGTAGCCATTTTCGTTCGTAGGAAATGCGTAGGAAATTTTGGTAGGAAAAATAGGAGTTTTCTAGTAGTGATATTGGTTCCAGCGAAACAATAAATCAATAATTACTAAAATATTTCAAAATTCTAGGATTGTCTAGTAAAAAATGAATATATAGTGACTTGTTTTTTTTTTTGTGAACTTCAAATCTACATTGAGTTTATTTTTAAATCTCCCAATTGCACTTAAGAGTTGAGGCATTGTATTCTCGTATTGCACTTAGGAGTTGAGGCACTCTTTAAATTAATAATTTATTAATTTATCGATATAACAATATCTCGCTAAATTAATAAAATATTTCGATCCCAACATTATTAATTTATAGAGGTTTTCTTTAAATTATTAATTTATTAATTTATCGATATAACAATATCTCGCTAAATTAATAAAATATTTCAATCCCAACATTATTAATTTATAGAGGTTTTACGGTAGTAAATATATAAATTTTTGCTTGGTAATTTTGTAATTTTGTTGATGTTTACGTACAACGTGTATAGTAAAGATATAGATTTTTGCTTTGAAAAATGTATCATTTGTGTAAACCACTCCATATAACTACCAATAGCTGTTAAAGGATTGTTGTAATGTTATAATTCATTATTATTATTATTATTATTATTATTATTATTATTATTATTATTATTATTATTATTATACAAAACACAAAGAGAAGGAATAGTGTTTTGATAAATCTTAGTTCTTGATTATTGATCTAAAAGTTAGCATTGGTTATACTTGTTTTCCTTTTTCTTGTTTTTCCATGTTTATACCTCTAATCTAGCCCTAGACGATCACATTACCTCAACTTTATACGTGGTTAATACAAAGACGATTATATACAAAACACAAAGAGAAGGAATAGTGTTTTGATAAATCTTAGTTCTTGATTATTGATCTAAAAGTTAGCATTGGTTATACTTGTTTTCCTTTTTCTTGTTTTTCCAAATTTATACCTCTAATCTAGCCCTAGACGATCACATTACCTCAACTTTATATGTGGTTAATACAAAGACGATTCACATGGTGTTTTATATAACAAGTGTGAATGCTTAGTGTTAGAAAATTATAAATAATTATTATATTTGTGATTAATATAATGATTCTTTAATGTTTAAAATTAAGATGAATAAGAGATCTGAGCTTTAATGTATAGAAATTTGTATTTATCCCACATAGGTGGAGAAATAAACGTTGTGATGGTTTGTAAGTAGAAACCCTTAGAGGAGTGTATTCCTATATGACCAAACACACCTAGTGGCAGTCAGGAGGGTGCAAAGCACGGTACATGGGAACAGATTTTGGGCGTGGGAAAATCTGTGTTTAAGGGAATAGAGCACGGGACATGGGAAAATCTGTGTTTAAGGGAATACTAGTATTTTGCTCGTCGCGCGTTGCGGCGGCGCATGACGGGTGGAAACGTGTAGTATGATAACACATGATTTCGTAAAATGCAATGTGTAAAAGAAAGTTACAAAAAAGTGTAAAACACAATGCGTAAAATAAAATTACAAAAAAGTGTAAAACACAAAGGTAGATACGAAGTGTAAAACATGATGCATTGGCATTTGCAAAATTAGAAGTAGTAGTCTAGGGGTTAAAATTGCAGTTTTTTAAAGTAGGAGTAATAGTCTCGTCACGCATTGTGGCGGTACGCGACGGGTGGAAACGTGTAGCAAGACACGAAGCGTAAATCACAATGCGTAAAAACAGAAGGTACTACACACGATTCGTAAAACACAATGCATAAAAGGCGATGTATATGGGTCAAAAATGTAAATTACAAAAGTATGTGCAAAATGTGTAAATTACAAAAGTAGGGAGTAAAAGAAGAAAGTTTATAGGCCAAAATGTAGATTACAAAAGCAAGGGAAAAAAATATAATTTATAAAAGTATTAGTAACAATTGCAAAATGTAAAAAATGAGAGGACCAACATGTAGATTATATATACTTGGGCCTAAAATGCAATGTGTTAAAACTTGAGGGAGTGGTAGTGGAAAAGCCACCGACACTCCCTTTTAATATGTACAAATTGTGTAAATTACAAAAGTAGGGAGTAAAAGAAGAAAGTTTATAGGCCAAAATGTAGATTACAAAAGCAAGGGAAAAAAATATAATTTATAAAAGTATTAGTAACAATTGCAAAATGTAAAAAATGAGAGGGCCAACATGTAGATTATATATATTTGAGCCTAAAATGCAATGTGTTAAAACTTGAGGGAGTGGTGGTGGAAAAGCCACCGACACTCCCTTTTAAGATATGTAATAATATGTATTTTATTTTTATCATGTTATTTTGCATTGAGTTTGTATTCTGTTATTTTTTGTTTCTTTTGTATTTAATTGTAATATGAAATATAATGAAATTGTCATTTTATTTCATTTTATGTTATTCTGGTTTTGCTGTTAATTTTATACGTGGGTTTTGTTATCGTTTCGCCTTAGTTATTCTTTTCATCGATGATATTTTAAGTTTCGGTCTAAATTTAGCGAGTTAGCACCTCGTGACGTCTGTGTAATGTTCAACATTTTTACATCTATTTTTTGTTCGGTTTAACAGTCTCACCGCAACACGCGAGTCCAAACATAATACTAAAAACCAAAGTCGGTGGAGAATTCTCCCAACAACTTTGTCCACTCAACTTTCAATAATGACACGTACACCCCCTCAAATTTCTATAAATGTTGTAAAATGTCATTTTCTCCCCTTTGAGTTTCTAAAGTTTAAAGTTATCCACCACATTTTTATTCTTTAACTTATAAACAATATTTTCTTACACGCTTAGTTTTAGGTACGTATGAGTATAAATTTAGGTTGGTTTATGTTTCAACTATCTTTTTTTTTTTTTTTTTTTTTCTGAAAACGAGTCAGACTAAATATATTACATTTTCATGCTTAGTTTTATGTACGTACATTTTTAATTAGTCCTTAAAAACAATATTTTTATTACGTGCTTACTTTTGGGTATATGTGAGTATAAATTTAAGTTGGTTTATGTTTCAACGTAAGTTTTTTTTTCTAATATGAGTCGGGTCAAATATAATACTACGTTTTCAGTTGGTCTACGTTTTTACTTAAATTTTGTTAAAAAATGAGACAAGACATATATATACGTTTTTATACTTATTTTTATATACGTTTTCAGTTGTTCTACGTTTTTACATAAATTTTTCGGGTCAAATATTATATGTTTTCATTCTACAATATAAATTCAAGAGACTGTACGTTTCCGACGCCGCGCAACTTGCGACTAGTAAAATTACTAGTTAATAAAATAAACTAACCAGTGAATTTGGTTTCAACTTCGGTTGAGGATAGTAACCAAAATCCCGCCAAGTATACATCACATTAGATTCCAATACATGCTAAACTAAAATCCCGCTAATGCTCCCATGTTAACTCTTGTGCCCCGACCTGTTTTTTAGCCTCAAGAAGCTAAGAGTTTGTATTTCATCTTTGATCTTCGCTATGCTAATCAAAACGACGTAACTTTGATAAGTTTTACATTGAAACACAAACAGCTAAGCACCATGCGAATACTGAAGCATGTAAGTGAATTAAGCATCTCCTGTGTTCTTAAAATAATAATAAAAAAAGCTTCAATGACTAGTCGTTTTTGGTCATGTACTATTCAAATTTGACTACTCAAGTTCAAGTTATATTTAATATTCTTGTACCCATTTACCCATTCATTATTTTTCTCACTTCTTCCTCTTCACCATTCTTTCACGGTTACACCCTTTCTCTGCTTAATTAAGATCAATTCAAATCGGTAAGTAATTTCTGAATTTATTTTCTTGTTTTGTATTGTTTTCACCATTCTCAAGATCATCATATTTTCCTTTAGTATCTTAAATGTTAAAACTCATGAACAAATTGACATATACTTCATAATCACCTAAGATATAATCATTTCTCTTAACTTGTTATGTAATATTGGTATATCGTTAAACTCACATTTTTTCTATAGGCCATGAGCAAACAAATTAGCGGCGTAGTTTGTTGCTCGTTTACCTTCTATTTCGATGTAATTCCTAACTAAGTATCAAAAAAAAGTTTGAAATAAAAAAAAAAGACAAAGACCAACATGAAAAAGTTTTATAAGATTTACTTTGAGTTAAAATTTTATGTATCTTCTTTCCCCACCTGATCAACATATCATACCTTGTTTATTGTTATATATTTTTGGATCTTGAATATTTCTGCACAACCTTTTATGTTGGCAAATCTGGTTGATTATGTTCTCTTCTTTTTAACACAACATTTTCATACATTCACATCGTCCATGGATCCATTTGGAAATCTCAAGGTTGACATGCCGTCATGTTGGGGAGCTAGTCATGATATTAATGGATTTAACATTATGTGTGCTAATGGCAATATTCGCACTCACGACGTTTTTTTAAGCTTTAATATGGAATATACAACTTGTTGTCCTCAATCACCTTCTCCATGATTTGGTAAATTTAATTTTATTGTCTTAATTAGTAACTAAGACTAGCTTCTTCATGTTTCATCATTCCTTGAAACCCTAACTTAAACTTTAAAGCCCCCATCTCCACTCTTTATCTATGCACAACCTTGGCCGTTGTCAAACCACCATGAACTACCCGTTGTCGTGTTCATTAAGCCCTATAATTTTATAGTATTTTAGAATGGACCCTCAAATTAATTAAATAACATGATTGTGAAAAACGACCGCCAACAGTAACGAGAACACAACAATCAAGCTTGTTTCCTTGTTTAGTCGTGATTCAAAACTGGCAACGAGAACCCAATAGCGTGAGTGGCGATTCAAGTCGTATAGGATGCTAGATAATTATCTAATCAATTAATTAGAACATGATAATTATAACTAATTATTAAATCATAATCACATTTAATAATCTATAATTATCCACTCCTTAGAGCATTCTCATCCAATCCATCAAAACTTGTGAGGGTGAGTTTTTATATTGTAAAGGGTAAAAAAAGTGGTTGTGAGTGGAGGAGAGAGAAAATGTTATTGTTCATCTGTATATTTGGGGGGACACTGTTCACCCAGTATAATTTTTTTAATATATATTGAAAGTGGTTGTGAGTGAAGGAAAGAGAAAAATGTGATGATAATATATTTAATTGAAAAGGAGAGAGAAAAAGTATTTGTTTTTAGTGGAAATATATTAATATAGGAGTTGTTTTTTAGTGGAATGTATGTATAATTTGATGGATTGGATGAGAATGCTCTTAAAACTCTCCTTGAGCCTTGCACGCGAAGTCGGTTTCATTAATTCGGAATTCCCAACAGACCCGTTTCGGATTAGGGATGAGCATATCGGTATCCGATACCGAACCGATACCGATACCGCCTAATACCGATCCCGAATTTCACCCAAACTAGGTACCGATACCGAAACATGTCGGTTAGGTATCGGTACGGTATCGGTATTATACCGTATTTTGAGGGTCGGTATCGGTATTACCGATACCAAAAACGCCAAAAAGTGGATACCGATCGGGATCGGGATCGGTATGGGATCGGTATTCGGTGGCATATGCTCATCCCTAGAACAAATATAGAACAAGCTCACACGCACTAAATCACAAGAACACGAGCATCCCCAAGATTCACATATAGGTTTAGGTACTGTCGATGCCTTGCTGAGCTCAAGGCGCCTTGCCTCGCTTGAGCATTTTGGCGCACTGCTCATGCGCTTTTAACTACATATTATGCATCAACTCTAGGGGGGATAGTGCACGGTCCTCCCAACCGCCGGAGTGATCCCACTCCGGGAGTCGCTACCCGACCAAGCTAACTCCGCGGTGAATTCCCCTTGCCAAATTCTTACCCTGGGCGACATATGCCACTCCCAAGATTCGAACCCGGTACCTCTGGGAAGAGGTGGGTGTCGGTGGCCAACTGGGCTACCCTAGTTGGTTATTATGCATCAACTCTAGTGTTTGTGGTGTAGAGTTTGTTGGCCAGTTTTTCTTCTTGCCACTTATTTGCCCTATTTAGATATACGTAGTTAATATCCCGATATATCACCGATACATTAGTGACATATCGGTTATCGGTCCCCTGCCGAGATATCTATGCAAAATATCGGTTAGAATATCAGCACTGATAATATCGTCGATATTGACTGATATCGGACTGATATTTGGCCGATATATCACTGATTTTCCCGATATCAATATCTTTCTTCTTAGTTCTACCATTCGTCTTTCTTCTTATTGTTGCTATTAGTGTTTTAAGTCTTTATTGTTAGTTGTTATCGTTAAATGTTAGTGTTTTTAGTCTTAGTCAGTTTCTACTTGCTAGAATTGTTGGTGTTTTACAAGTTACAAACGGTTAATTTGTTAATAGTAGGAGAGTATACTGAATTGTTAGTGTTAAATTTCTATATATATAAATTTAGCATGATATTAAAAGTATCGATATCCCATCGATTTTCACCATGATAACCGATATCTCAAATATCGATCTTTGACCAATATCTGATATTTTACCGCATTAACTACTTAGGATATACCCACTGTTTTTTAGGGTTATATATGTCTGACTTTTGAGTGTCATCTCTATTTGACTTTTTTTATGTGAATTTGCAGTGGTTCACTTTTAGGCGACGATAGTCTTCATCGATCATGACTGAACTTAAAATCCGTTGTAAACCACATGTTGCTTATGAGATTAAAGAGAAACTAAGAGACAATCAACAAAATATTTGGAATAAAACATGTTTTAGTAGATGGTTAGATGTTAAGTTGACCACAACAGATTATGTGCTCATACAAATTATGTTACAGCATCAGATCAAATCTGAAATGAACACAAGAACTCATGGGGTATATTATAAGATTGGTGATGAGTTGTTACGATTTGGACCAGAGGAGTTTTGTTTGATAACTGGGTTACCATTTGGTGACTGGGATGAGACTCTTCCAAATTCGAAATCCACGTTTAAGCAACGTGTTTTTGGTAGAGACAGAATGAAAATTCAAGGGTTAGTAAATCTTTACAAAGGAGATTTGTCTAGATTTAATGATGATGATGTCGTGCGTTTATCTCTGTTGATGTTGGTGGAAGTTTGCTTTCGGAGCACTCAAGGTGATTCATATTTGTTGGACGATATTGTGGATCTTGTGGATGATTTCAATCTATGGAACTATTTTCCGTGGGGAAAATGTTGTGGGATCTTATATACCTGTGCCTTAACGATTATTTGGAAAATCAAAAGGATAAACAGAATCACTCACTGGATGGTTTTGCTTGGGTGTTCAAGGTTAATGTTATTAATGATACTCTGTAGTTTTAATTTATTTAAATTTTTATTTAAATATATTTTTCTTGCTTCGTATAGATGTGGATATATGAAGTTCTTCCAGAGTGTCGAACGTTGGTGGATGAATATAAGTTAAATGTTCCAAGGTGTTTTAGTTGGGGATCAATGAAGCTGAGAAAAGTTTCAATGGCTCGGGCTAAAAAAATTGTGAAAAATTTCAAAAAGGTAAGTGTTTCTATGTCTTTACTAGTGATTGCTATATCCATTTTTACTATTATTTTAAGAGTTCCAAGGTGCCTTAGCCGGTTCTTACTGTTATGTCTTTTATCTATTTTTAGCAACACTTTAGGCCAACTTCACTAAAGGTTAACGATTTGGAGAAGGGGATGGATTGATGGGTTTGGAGTTTGGCTTATATTAAAAGGGAGCGTGAAGAACAATCAAGGCAGTCGGTTCACTCTCACCCACGGGGGACTCTAGATGAAGATGACATGAAGAAGATAGACCAAATTTTAACGTTTCTGCAAGAACTAAATAAGACGAAGCAAAGTGCTTCAAAGAAGAGAAAGAGAAGCCCTGAGAAGAAGAAGTGAGATGAATATAATGCTTTTAAGAAGTTGGCCCGAAAAAGGAAAAATGGATGAGGGTTGGGATGAACAGACGACAGAAGAACTATATAAAACAGAACTAAATGATTCCGAGTGTAATTAACACTCATAAGTGGATTCCAAGTAAACACGAGATTTTAGAAGGACCTTCTGGCATTTTATAATTCGCAAGGATGGTTTGAGACGGATGGAAGTATAATTTAAGTTGTTTAAGTATATTTTACCTACTTTAGTTTATACTTTAATTGTCTTGACCAGCATATGGAGGCATGGATAATGTACCTCTACTTCTCAAGGACAGAGGACGAGACTTGGATTATATTACCGATGTGCTTTGTTCCCAATTGATGAGAGGGCGTAGACACCACAAGTTTTAACTTTTTAAACATAACTGCCACTTTTAGTTTCTACTAAGACGTTACCTATCGTTTTCAGGTGTTTGTTCCAGTTAACATACCAAATAAGCATTGGTTTCTAGTGGCATTTCGCCTGCGGAGTTGGGAGATGCAAATATATGATATGTACTTTCTAAATATACATTTGAGGCATAAAAATTATGCATTTTTACATTAAATAAAATATTTAATTGTTCTATTTTAGTCTCCCACGAAAACATTTAAGCAAGAAAGGGACAAATTACTTGATTTCATACATCACGGTTTCGGGGTATGGCTACATCATATTAGATATTTTAAACACGATGGCCTAACTGTTTTTCATTGTCCCAAGCCGTTTTCGAGAGTTGAGGTTGATTCTATAAACAATGCATGACACGTTGGGTGTGCATATTTCTAGAACAACTTATCAAGAAAGAGCCGTTGAAATAAATAGATGGTGATGACTCCGACACCACTGCAATGCGCTTTCGATTTCGTTTCGGAAAAAAATGTTATGAGCAGATTATCCCAGATGAAAAGGCGGAAAAACATAATGAGAATGATGCTAACTCAGATGAAGAGTCTTTGAAAAGGAGGTTAGAGTTCTTCCGCTATATAATTGCCTACTATTATACTATTATTTGGTTGTTTCTAATAATATCTTATTCTCAGTGCCGTCTCCGAGAAATCTCGAAACATTTTGGGCCTGGAGCCACTAAAAATAAATCGGGCCCATATAATTTAAACACAATAATCATATACTAAAAAAACTATTATATGACACTAATTGTTAAAACAATCATCAAAATAAAAGTATTATACCAAAATGATCTAAATTTACCTACTTAAGCGAATCGTGCGGCTCTCCTAGCGTTTCTGGAAGCAAAGCTTTCGATCAAGTCTTCGTAATCCATAGTCTCTAATATGTCGTTTTCAATAGATGTCATTGCTAAGCCATTGAGTCTTTCTTGGGACATACTCGATCGTAAGTAAGTCTTCAACAACTTCAACTTTGAGAAGCTTCTTTCTGCCGATGCTACTGTTACCGGAATGGTCAACAACACTCTATATGCAATTAATGCATTAGGAAAAAAACCAATCTTCTTTAAACTATTGAAAGCATCAAAAGGGCAAACAATATGACTAGGTAAAAATGTCTCAAACAATTTCAACTCCTCATAAAGTTCATCAGCATCAACATCGGATTCGTCTTTAAACTTCAATGCATCTTGAAGACCATAACAACGAGACTTGAGATCTTTTTCAGTAAGTTCCCTCAACTTTTTAGGAAACAAAAAGCCAAATATTTTTTCATATTGTTGGTATTGTTCGAATCTTGTTTCAAGAGAAACAATCGCTTGGTCCACGATACATAAAAAGTAATTGACTCTAAAATCCTCCTCGGGTGAAAATAAAACTTCTTGTACAGTTGAAGTCTCATCAAATTGTTGTTTCCTAAATATTAGACGTTTTTTAGGGAATACCGTATCAACACCCATTTCATTTGCAATTTCTTTAGCTTCATTAATCGCCTTATCGAACCCTACTTCTCTATAATTCTTGAAATGTTTAATCATCTTGCCCACTTCATCAATGGCAACATCAAGAACCATATCCTTTGATTGTAACTTTTTGCTTACCACGTTCACCGTTGTTAGTATTTCATACCAAATGACGGTTGCTACCAAAAAATCAAATTCACCAAGTTCTTTTTCTGCTAGTGATTTAGCTTCGCTTTGAATTTTAGCATCATTGTCAGTAAACCTAACTCTAAGCAAAGCTTTTCTTACATCTACAAGTTGTGTTCGAATAGGCTTAACACTATCTACACGACTTTCCCAACGAGTGGCAGACAAAGACTTAAGAGTCAATCCTTTAACATTGTCTTTCAAAATTCGCCACCTTTTTGTAGAATTGGCAAAGATGGTATAAAACCGTTGTATGATTCCAAAAAAATCTATAGACTTAGTGCACGTGTTAGCCATGTCACACAATGCAAGATTAAGACTATGACAACCACAAGCAACACATAAAGCTCTAGGATTTTCAATTAAGAATCTCTTTTGAACTCCACTATGTTTCCCTTTCATGTTTGCTCCATTATCATAGCCTTGACCTCGCATATCATTGATATCAAGACCAAGAGACTTTAATTCCTTAACAGTAACATCAAAAAGTCCTTTACCAGTGGTATCATCAACAATTAAAAAACCTAAAAAAGATTCCTCAATGGTGGTATCATTAACATACCTCACAATTATGGACATTTGCTCTTGATGAATTGTGTCGGGTGTGCAATCAAGTATGATGGAATAGTACTTTGCTTGCTTTATTTTCTTGATGATTTCTGCTTTAACTTTATCGGCTAACAATACTATTAACTCGTTTTGGATATTGTGTCCAAGATAATGTATGTGGGTTTCATCATTCATGATACGTCGCACATGTTCTTTCATAATCGGGTCAAACTCTTCCAACATCTCAACCAATCCCAAAAAATTTCCATTACCCTTTTGAAATAACTTCTCATTTGATCCGCGAAATGCTAAACCATGTTTAGCAAGAAATTTCACAAGTTGAATGATCCTTAAAATGACCTTTTTCCAATAATCTCTTTCTTTCTTAAATTGCCCGTACGCTACTTTGTCAATTGTTGTGTTGCAATCCAACATTTGACGCATTTCAAACCAATGTTTCATATTCTTCAAATGTTCAACGCTAACTTCATGATCTTTAAGTCTAGTAGCATGTTTCCAATCTGAAAAACCTTCACCATCCAACATGCCTTTCGGATGCCCTTGTCTAAAAATTTTACAACAAAAACAAAATAGCTTATCAAGCTCTTTCGAATACACTAGCCATTCTCTATCACAAGTCTCTCTATTCGGTAGAATTCTAGTATACATGCTTGTAGAAAATCGTCTTCCATGTTTATCAACGGGACCCTTATTCATATTTAAATCTCGTTTTGGACCTTTCTTAACCAAATCATTGATCATGTTATGATTAAGTCCATCCCAAATTCTAGTATCAAAAATATCAATATTAGGATTAACATTAGCATCCACATTAGCATCAACAACGTCTTCATCTACATTAGCGTCAACATCGGCTTCATCTACATTAGCATCAACCTCATCTTCATCTACATTAGCATCAACCTCGTCTTCATCTACATTAGCATCAACCTCGTCTTCATCTACATTAGCATCAACATCATCTTCATCCATATTAGCATCAACATCATTCTTATCCACATTAGCATTCACATTATCATTAACTTCGTCTTTCTCAACATTAGAACTTTGTGGTTCTTTTTGAAAGAACTTGCGTATTGCCCCTTCTTGAGACCTTTTTTCTTCCTCGATTTTCCTTCTTTTACGTTTTTGACAACCGGACAAATGTTTGTATTTAGGAGGCATATTTCTGAAAAGAAAAAAAAATATGAAAGGTCAAACTTCAAAGTTTCAATTTTCAACAAGACACTAGACAATAAATCACTGATTTACAACCATAAACTAGACAATATATCACTGATTTACAACCCGAATCACACTTGAGCACAAAGCGATTACTTCTAATCACACTTGAACAATTTACAACCATAAACTAGACAATAAATCACTGATTTCTTGGGCCTGTTTTTGACACAAATAGACAATAAATCACTGATTTCATTGGCTGTTTTTGACAATAAACAAAAATCGTCGCTGACAATAGACACAAATAGACAATAAATCACTTGCGTTTTTGACAATAAACAAAATCGTCGCTGCTGAACAAGGAACTAACCTGTAACGCGATTCCGAATCACTGAACCGACCGGATTTGAATCTTTGATTTCTGATTGCTTTGTGTGTGCCGTGTGCGCTGCCTGTTCCTCAATCGTCGCTTCGTATGTATAATCTATTCCGATTCCTGCTCTAAGTCTCTAACGTATTCAGTACGTCAATCACAATTCACAAATATGAAGTCTGATTAAAATAATTAGGTTACCAATTAAAGGCCCAATAGCAAAAACATATAGTATAGTATATTTTTTAAAAAGTCTGGGCCCTAAAGAACTTTGGGCCTGGGTCCATTGCCCTACTTGCCCATACTAATCACCGGCCCTGCTTATTCTTTTGACAATTTATCAGCAAAGCAGCTAAGCACCCTGAAGCTGTTAATGAATCTGAACTATCACTTCCTCCTGAAGATGAGGGCGTGTTTCAGAACAATCTATTCCCCCACCCCCTAGCCTGATAGAAATGGAGACAAATGCAAATGAAACAGAGACAAACAAAGATGGTAATATTCATTTGATTGTTGAATTGAAAAGTTAACATTTTTTTTCAATAACCTACTACATATTATTTATTTTGTGTCTTGTTTTTTACTCTTCCAACTTCAGCTATGGATGAACGGGTCGACGTTAATTCTCCGGGACCTTCCAACATAATATTACCCGCACTTCCTTATTTTAATGAGCAAAAACAAAAAAAGGAAAAATCCATGGCCTATACGTGGCATGATGCATAAAATGGAAAACAGTTCCATTGCATTTTCCAGAACTTTGTGCAGAATTGTTTGTTGTGATTGCTGACCAGTTAATGCAAAGTGTGGAATCAAAGACTATTGAGTTAACGGTAAAACCCGTTATAAATTACATAGGATTGACTTAACGGTAAAGCTCATTCGGCTAAATATGTTTATTATGGTGGCTAGGTATATTAAATTATAGCATTTATAATTAGAGTTATTAAATGTAGTATTTTATATATTAAATAATCAAATCTAATTAAATTCTAATTAAGTTTAATTTCTGATTCCTAGGAATGCGTGTAACAAGTCACATCCCATACACTTTATTTGATGATTAATTTTGGCTTGAGGTGTTATTATGTTTTTTTTTGATGATTCCTTAATTAATTTATTTTGGGGGTTAATTACATAGTTAGTCCCCGTGATTTGCATAAAGTAACATATTTAGGTATTAATAGTTTAAAATCACCTTCTAGGGTATTAATTTTTCATTTTGTAACGTTTGGAGGTGTTAACGTTAATTGTTTGTTAAACTATTAGTAACTAAGTATGTTATTTTATGCAAACCACAGGGACTAACTATGTTAATATCCTAGAAGTTAATACCTCCGAACGTTAAAAAATGAAAAGTTAATACCCTAGAATGTGATTTTAAACTATTAGTACCTAAGTATGTTATTTTGTACAAACCACAGGGACTAACTATGTAATTAACTCATATGATGTATAAGTGAAAGCAACAAATGATCTCTTATATAAACAAAAGAATTGTTATGTAACTAATGACTTTAGAGTGATCTCCTACATTAGATCCGTCCCCGAAAATGCTAAAAGCTTTTAGGCCTCGTGCGAGACAAAAAAAATTGGGCCCCCTCCTATAATTGTTATTGATTGAATCTTGGTTTCATTCGGTGTGGTACGATACGAGTACTCGATATAAATAATAAATATTCTGCCCAATAGGTTTTTATAAGCATAAGTAAAATGTAGTATACCAAAGTCGTAATATTACATTTTCACATATAACAATCTTATATTTTACTCCTATATTTTATGATAAAACTCACTCTATAGCTAGTTAAAACAATTAAAAACTAAAATGATAATATAAGAAAAAAAATTTATATAGCTCATAATTAATTACTGTGGAATTAAGAAAAAGAAGAAAAACAAAACATGTTGGAAAGGAAAGACAACATTGTAAAATTAAGAAACAAAGACCAAAAAAATGTATTGGAAGGAAAGACAGAGAATCAAACCTACTCTCATGATCCCATCCATTATTTGTTTCAATAGGGAACCAATAGAGCAACAGCCAGTCCATAGTTTTTCTCAGAATTCAAACATTTTTGCATTTAAAATTCTGAAAATCTAAAAAAAATGTGCAATGAGTGAATCAAACCGGATACCTCCGGGATAAAATATGAAGCGCTTGCCAATTAAGCTATAGTAGGTGATGAAACAAAATGTTTATAGTATGTATAATATGGTAGAGGATCCTGTAAAAAGTGCTCAAAGTGTGAGAAGTGTATTATAACACTATATATAATACTATATAACACCATATAAACACCGTATAACAATATGTAACACCATATAACACTATGTAACACTATATATCATTATATAACAAATATAACACTATAGGTTGTCTGATAGCATGTCTATGATAGATGTATAGTGTTATATTTGTTATATAATGTTATATAGTGTTACATAGTGTTATATGGTGTTACATATTGTTATACAGTGTTTATATGGTGTTATATAGTATTATATATAGTGTTATAATACACTTCTCACACTTTAGGCCCTTTTTACACTATCCTTACCCTGTATAATATATAACAATCATTTTAAAAATTTCAGGCCCTTGAAAATTTGGACCTCGAGCGGTCGCCCGGCTTGGCCGGCCCAATAGCCGGCTCTGTCCTACATAAACAACAAATGTCAAACTAATTAGTACTTGTAAAATATTAAGAAACATCGCTAAGTTATGGGTTATCCACGTGAACCAAAAGTAAAATGTGTGCACATACATCAAAATGTTGGAAAATACTACTACTTATCATAACCATAGAGTCCATCCATGCCCATACACAAGTACAAGTCAAAGTAAAGACTGGATTAGAGGTAAATCGGCTTGGGCTTGGCAGACCAGGAACATCTTCCTACTTCAACTTCGAGGACTAATAACCAACAGTATCAGTATCATAACCATAAGTAAAGGCTTCTTTTACAAAGAGTATAAAAGGAAGGTTGTTACCAGAAGCAACTGCTTTTCTATAGAATGGATCATCTGTCAGTATTTCCCTTAAGTTATGGGGAGGCATTATTCCACTTATCCAAGACATTCTTTCTCTAGTGATACGGTTCGGATAAAGTGGTTGTCGTCTCGTAAAGAGTTTGTTAGCTTCTTTACTTCTGCGACCTCGCACTCGTATAAAGTCGAACCCCAGTACTGTAGAAGATCTACCCTATCTTAAGAAGTCAAGACTCGGAATAGTTTATTTATGTTTTTATTATTTTTTATATATAACAAACGACATATATTAAATTGTTAAGTAAATAAGTAATTGGATTTAAGGTTTAAAACACTTTCCACTTTTGATTATTCTCTTTACCAAACGGATTAGTAATTTAGGAAACTCAAATTTGATTGAGAGAATAGTTGACACCAAGAGAGAGAAAAATTCTTGAACACCTTTGTTTTCTTTACCGCTCAAATTCAGTCAATGCTTCACAATACATTGCCGAAAAGTGATTTTAACTTGCTTTTCACATCTTGAACCATGATCGTACATTCATCCTCTAAATACAACCTCTCAAAAGTCCACTCAACTGAGAACATCTTAAAACGGGGATCTAAAATTGATGCAATAGACATAAGGATCCCAATTTCTCCCCAATATTTCTCAAATTTCACATACATCGGTTTACTCATGTTCTTCAAGAAAGTACCATCGGATAAAAATGCACTACGTATCTCTTTCTTCACTTCATAAATTTCAATAAGAAACAAGTTTGAAGTTGGATATGATGTGCCGAAAAACAAATTAATAGCTTTTAAAAACACTACAAGTAGATTACAAACTCTTTCGGCACCATTCCATTCATCAACTGTGGGGGACCATACAAAGTTGGAATCTCTCAACGTATAACCTAGAAAAACTTGTTTATAGTGAATAGTCGGTCGCTGTATCAGCTACATCGGTATCACCCGATTCATCAATTATTGGATTCGGGTCGTCCTATCCATCAGTCAAGTCAACATGAGCAGCCGGATTCTCGTTTGATTCCTAGGAAGCGTCCTAGGAAGGGTTCTAGAATCAGAAGAACCCCTGATAAGTTCAGTCACCTAGGAATGCGTCCCGATCAAATCTAATTAAATTCTAATAAGTTTAATCTCATTGTAATCCGATGCTTTGATCATAATAAAAGTCGATTGTTTTATGCATTATCTTATACATACTTATGGTGTATGTGCAAACTTGATACATGCTCATACTCACAAACACATACTTGGAATACTTGCAACATTATTTATACATGCATTATATTTATACACTACACTTGCATGCTTAAAACACTTAAAACCGGCTTAAATATGCAAAACCGGCCACAACTTAAACCTTTCATACGTCTGAACACCCTTCGCATGAATGGGTAGATCCCTTCGTGCGAAGAGGACCATCCACTCGTGCGAAACCGGCCACAACTTAAACCTTTATTATATAGTATAGATATAGATATAGATGTATATGTATTTTGAAATTTAATACAAATAAATAAACATTAAATTTATGCAACTTAATTTTATTTTTTAAGATTAAAAAAATATTTATCATGTTATCCCTCTTCTACTATAAAACACTATTTTAAAATGAAGCATTCGTATATATGTGATGTAAATATATATTATAAATGTTTAAATAATAATAATATAGAACCTAAAATTGATACTAATAAAAAAAGAAAACAATGAGAGAACCTAAAAGCTAAAACCGATACTAATAAAAAAAGAAAGCAATGAGTATTACTTGTCACAAGGTCCTCTTGTCCTCTTTGACCAAAACCTGTTCACCCAAAAACCTACTTGTACTCATTCCTGACATTGATAGTGACCTTACAAAGATAAAACTAGCCATGCCTTCCAAACATCATTGTCACTCTACATACTTTAAAACCAAGGCTTGGTCCGTGAAATAACCCCAAAACACCTTCTCCCTTCTTTTCAAAGGATCTTTCACTATGGTAGTCTCTTTGGTACATTTTAGGGCCCCTTCTTGGTCGAAATTTCCACAGCCCACAAACAGTTGGCTATTTGTTCTCGGTTTTCACTTTTGTGACTTCGAACGGCAAATATTAGGGCTTAAAAAAATATTCTTCTTCGTCGCTCTCTGTCACCAACAAAATTGGATATTTCTGGTTATTGGGTTCTCGGTCGACAACAACAATTACAGCGGTTTGATTTCGTATCAAACGTCTTTCTCTTCTCGTGTCAATCGGTCCCTCCGATTTCTGTCTCCGGTGGTCTCTCCTCCTGCAAGCGGCGTACGACGGTGGCGGTTTCTACTCTGTCTCACGATCGGTCTCTCCGATCTTTTATCTGGCAAGAACGACGGTGGTGGCGGTTTCTACTCTGTCTCACGATCGGTCTCTCCGATCTTTTATCTGGCAAGAACGACGGTGGCGGCGGTTTCTCCTTCTCTGATGTCGCGAGACCCGGTATGTTCTTCTCTTTGATTTCTTTGAATTTGATTTTCTCTAAATCAAACTCATTCTCTATATTCGATTTTTCTGAATCGAATTTGGGTTTCTCTAACCCGGTGAATCGATCTTCTCTGATCAATTCGTCTCTCTCGCTCTCTGTGAATCGGTTCCTCTGAATCGGTTCACTCTTCTCTCTGAATCAATTCCCTGAATCGATTCTCTCTTCTCTTTGATTCAAGCGGTGGTTCGAGCCTGTCGCTCTGATACCACTTGTTGGCCCTCTATGGATCACTAACACTTGACTCAATCACACTCTATGAACAACAAGCATACACACTAATCTGACTTTGTATAATATGAATGTGTTACCATTTACAGACACTTGACTTTGTATTTATAGGCAATAAACATACCTGTTTTCTAACTGCCTTTAACCAACATAACTTCTAGAAACTTCTTAAACTGCCATAACTGGTATTTCGGTTGTTGACTTTGTTCTTGACACTCTAGACCTTTGACTTTATAAACTTTACATATGACACTAAAACTTTGACCCTCATGGATGTAAGAAACTACAAATCAACAGACTACTCCATAAGAGCTGCTGCTGATGTTGATTGACAAAGATATAGACAGCGATGTGATAAAGAAAGAAAATGACCTCAAATTTAATTTTTTCATTGAGAGCGTCCTGCAGTTGTCTTAGAAGATTTTCGATTTCTTCGTAAGCGTCAATCTGACCATCCTGTAACGCGCATTTGTATGTGCTTTAATATAATATCCATATTGGCAAACATAGCCTAAAAGCATTAGTTCTAGATAGTAGTGTGATACTGTGGTTACATCCTAAGTTCTTTGCACAGGTTTTAAATCTAAAACAAAGCTAGTAATCATTTGTCTAGCAAAATTAATAGATCGAGAGATTTCAATTACATACTTTTCTAATTTAAAATTTTTGCTTACCTAGCTTTCATGATTTAATTAAAACCGAGTAATTCTTTCCTAATTACAAGTTTTCATTACATAATACATACCTTCCTAATAGAAAGATTTTAAATACGTAACTTGCTAATGGGAATATTGCAATCACTTAATTTCTTAGTTATTGTCATTTCCTTTTTAGATTTATAGTGTTAGTTAAAAAACAAGTAAAGTCACAGTCACAGCCACACTCTAATTATCAAATTAAGTCAAGTTCTTAAGCAAAATAATGTAATGTACTTTTATATTTTTAGTCAATATTATTTTTGTTTTAAGATACTAAATCATATGTAATTAAGAATTAATTTATAAGCTTTTATAATTATAAATTGTGTCGTTATTTTAAATAACTTATTTTTGTGTGTGCGATGGTTACGAGGGTCAGGATCAAATTAGCAACTCAATACCTAGTACAAGATATCTCCTAACCTCCTCAACTAATCTAAATAGTTTTTGTAAGAACTTAAACTAACCTCCGAAGCATCGGGCTCTCTTCTTGGTGTATCTTCCTTTATTTCATTACTAGCTCCCCCGAGATCCATTTACAACACAAACACATTCAAATTAGAGCATAATTCGCTGTGTGTGCATGAGGGTAAAGATCTTATTACCTGCTCAAGAAATCTCTCAACCCCCTTTCTTGATTTGAACACTCTGCCGGTTCCAGGTTGAATATAGTACTACACGATTGCATAATATTAATGATACAAAATGATAGTTGCTGCTAAGATAGTATGAATTAGCAAAACATGTGTTTATAACAATTGCATTACAACAACCATGATTTTTCACCTTTTGACTCCTACTTTTTAATAGAAGTTAAACAATCTGAAATTACCTTGTTGTAGCCTAGTCCTTGGCTGCGTTTTTTTCTTCCCACCAACCATCCTGATGGAAGGCCTTCAGCTTGTACACGCTGCAATAATAAATGCTATGAGCATATACAAACCTCATTCAAGAATAGGAGATAAATAGTATGAGTCAAACAAAATAATTGTTGAAGTGTGGGTTGAGGGATGTATTGTTGGTATAATGCTTGCTAACAATGAACAAAATCACACGAATATTGTATAGTAAACTTGCTAATATTGATAGAATCTTGTAATCTTGAACATACATACATACATCGTTCATACATATATAGGTTATGAATAGGTGCCTTCTAAAGGACCCATTGTTCTCTCTATATATATGAATGCTTGTAATTGTAAGCGTTGGTTCTGTGCTAATAAAGAATACCCTAGTTGCAACCCGTGGATGTAGGATTCAAACCCAATCCGAACCAAGTAAAATCTCTCGTGTTCATTGTTATTTTATTGCTTTCGTGTTGTGCGTGTGTGATAGTGTGTCTTATTCCGCTGCGTTGCTTTGTTCGACTCCTAACAATCTTCATGGATCTTCTTCTTGAATCATTTGAGTAAAAATAGTAGAAAAAGTTTAATATTTTGTTTATAGAAAATTTGAAACAATGTTCGTTAAAATTGGGGTTGAATTTTTCTTTAAAAGCTTCAAGGACACTATAGTTGTTACCAACATTCAATTGTAAGGCTTCACATGTTGGTTCATGAACAAAGAAACCAACCCGATTTTTTGAACACATGGCACTCAAGACCTAAATGCTTTCGAGGGTAACCAAGCTAGAAAGCTAACATTGAATCTCACCTTCCCTTCCCATGGTGCTGCATTCCTCTTAGATATACGCTTTCTATATGCATTTGGTTCTTTCTTTTTGCCTTGGGTGGTGTTCCGAGATACTTTCTCCTGAAAATAAATAATGTAAACATATAATATAAATAATAAAACAAAACTAATAATATAACAAATAATGCAAATGTCTTTTGTCACTAACCCATGAAAGCATTTCAACATTAACCTGGATGGGAGTCTTTTCTTGGGGGGATCAGACAACGCAAAAGGAATGGTGAAACGTGCCTTTTCACCCTTTTTCGTGGCCTTGAGACCCACATCCCATTTCCTGACCTCTGGTGGCCCTGTTTTGAGATAGCAAAAGTTTCAAACACTCCATATGATCGCCTCACTGCGCCTCTGCAACCTGAAAACCCCCGCCTCACTTGTGCTCATACAAGTTAAGTTGACCACAACAGATTATCTGCATTAAGCCAATTAGGGTTTTCAGGTTGCAGAGGCGCAGTGAGGCGATCATATGGAGTGTTTGAAACTTTTGCTATCTCAAAACAGGGCCACCAGATGTCAGGAAATGGGATGTGGGTCTCAAGACCATGAAAAAGGGTGAAAAGGCACGTTTCACCATTCCTTTTGTGTTGTGTGATCCCCCCAAGAAGAGACTCCCATCCAGGTTGATGTTGAAATGCATTCATGGGTTAGTGACAAAAGACATTTGCATTATTTATTATATTATTAGTTTTGTTTTATTATTTATATTATATGTTTACATTATTTATTTTCAGGAGAAAGTATCTCGGAACACCACCCAAGGCAAAAAGAAAGAACCAAATGCATATAGAAAGCGTAAATCTAAGAGGAATGCAGCACCCTGGGAAGGGAAGGTGAGATTCAATGTTAGCTTTCTAGCTTGGTTACCCTCGAAAGCATTTAGGTCTTGAGTGCCATGTGTTCAAAAAATCGGGTTGGTTTCTTTGTTCATGAACCAACATGTGAAGCCTTACAATTGAATGTTGGTAACAACTATAGTGTCCTTGAAGCTTTTAAAGAAAAATTCAACCCCAATTTTAACGAACATTGTTTCAAATTTTCTATAAACAAAATATTAAACTTTTTCTACTATTTTTACTCAAATGATTCAAGAAGAAGATCCATGAAGATTGTTAGGAGTCGAACAGAGCAACGCAGCGGAATAAGACACACTATCACACACGCACAACACGAAAGCAATAAAATAATAATGAACACGAGAGATTTTACTTGGTTCGGATTGGGTTTGAATCCTACATCCACGGGTTGCAACTAGGGTATTCTTTATTAGCACAGAACCAACGCTTACAATTACAAGCATTCATATATATAGAGAGAACAATGGGTCCTTTAGAAGGCACCTATTCATAACCTATATATGTATGAACGATGTATGTATGTATGTATGTTCAAGATTACAAGATTCTATCAATATTAGCAAGTTTACTATACAATATTCGTGTGATTTTGTTCATCGTTAGCAAGCATTATACCAACAATACATCCCTCAACCCACACTTCAACAATTATTTTGTTTGACTCATACTATTTATCTCCTATTCTTGAATGAGGTTTGTATATGCTCATAGCATTTATTATTGCAGCGTGTACAAGCTGAAGGCCTTCCATCAGGATGGTTGGTGGGAAGAAAAAAACGCAGCCAAGGATTGGGCTACAACAAGGTAATTTCAGATTGTTTAACTTCTATTAAAAAGTAGGAGTTAAAAGGTGAAAAATCGTGGTTGTTGTAATGCAATTGTTATAAACACATGTTTTGCTAATTCATACTATCGTAGCAGTATGTCAACTATCATTTTGTATCATTAATATTATGCAATCGTGTAGTACTATATTCAACCTGGAACCGGCAGAGTGTTCAAATCAAGAAAGGGGGTTGAGAGATTTCTTGAGCAGGTAATAAGATCTTTACCCTCATGCACACACAGTGAATTATGCTCTAATTTGAATGTGTTTGTGTTGTAAAAGGATCTCGGGGGAGCTAGTAATGAAAGAAAGGAAGATACACCAAGAAGAGAGCTCGATGCTTCGAAGGTTAGTTTAAGTTCTTACAAAAACTATATAGATTAGTTGAGGAGGTTAGGAGACATCTTGTACGAGGTATTGAGTTGGTAATTTGATCCTGACCCTCGTAACCATCGCACACACAAAAATAAGTTATTTAAAATAACGACACAATTTATAATTATAAAAGCTTATAAATTAATTCTTAATTATATATGATTTAGTATCTTAAAACAAAAATAATATTGACTAAAAATATAAAAGTACATTACATTATTTTGCTTAACAACTTGACTTAATTTGATAACCAGAGTGTGACTGTGATTGTGACTTTACTTGTTTTTTAACTAACACTATAAATCTAAAAAGGAAATGACAATAACTAAGAAATTAAGTGATTGCAATATTCCCATTAGCAAGTTACGTATTTAAAATCTTTCTGTTAGGAAGGTATGTATTATGTAATGAAAACTTGTAATTAGGAAAGAATTACTCAGTTGTAATTAAATCATGAAAGCTAGCTAGGTAAGCAAAAATTTTAAATTAGAAAAGTATGTAATTGAAATCTCTCGGTCTGTTAATTTTGCTAGACAAATGATTACTAGCTTTGTTTTAGATTTAAAACCTGTGTAAAGAACATAGGATGTAACCACAGTATCACACTACTATCTAGAACTAATGCTTTTAGGCTATGTTTGCCAATATGGATATTATATTAAAGCGCATACAAATGCTCGTTACAGGATGGTCAGATTGACGCTTACGAAGAAATCAAAAATCTTCTAAGACAACTGCAGGACGCTCTCAATGAAAAAAATAAATTTGAGGTCATTTTCTTTCTTTATCACATCGCTGTCTATATCTTTGTCAATCAACATCAGCAGCAGCTCTTATGGAGTAGTATGTTGATTTGTAGTTTCTTACATCCACGAGGGTCAAAGTTTTAGTGTCATATGTAAAGTTTGTAAAGTCAAAGGTCTAGAGTGTCAAGAACAAAGTCAACAACCGAAATACCGGTTATGGCAGTTTAAGAAGTTTCTAAAAGTTATGTTGGTTAAAGGCAGTTAGAAAACAGTTATGTTTATTGCCTATAAATACAAAGTCAAGTGTCTGTAAATGGTTAAAACATTAATATTATACAAAGTCATATTAGTGTGTATGCTTGTTGTTCATAGAGTGTGATTGATTAAGTGTTTGTGATCCATAGAGGGCCAACAAGTGGTATCAGAGCGACAGGCTCGAACGACCTTGAATCAAAGAGAAGAGAGAATCGATTCAGGGAATTGATTCAGAGAGAAGAGTGAACCGATTCAGAGGAACCGATTCACAGAGAGCGAGAGAGACGAATTGATCAGAGAAGATCGATTCACCGGGTTAGAGAAACCCAAATTCGATTCAGAAAAATCGAATATAGAGAATGAGTTTGATTTAGAGAAAATCAAATTCAAATTAATCAAAGAGAAGAACATACCGGGTGTCGCGACATCAGAGAAGGAGAAACCGCCGCCACCGTCGTTCTTGCCAGAGAAAAGATCGGAGAGACCGATCGTGAGACAGAGTAGAAACCACCACCGTAGTGTGCCGCTTGCAGGAGGAGAGACCACCGGAGACAGAAATCGGAGGGACCGATTGACACGAGAAGAGAAAGACGTTTGATACGAAATCAAACCGCTGTAATTGTTGTTGTTGACCGAGATCCCAATAACCAGAAATATCCAATTTTGTTGGTGACAGAGAGCGACGAAGAAGAATATTTTTTTATAAGCCCTTGTAGGATCGTTTTCTGACCCGAATGAGTCGATCAGAAGAGTTTTTCTCAATACAAAAGGTGGAAACAGTTGAATCAAGTTCAATTCAGCTAGATATACACTTTAAACTGTCATTTGATTGATTTGACAAAGATTTACAGCGAGTAGACACTTCGGCAGCACTTCGGTACTGAATCCGGAAAGTTACAAATGACAAGGCACACCTAGTATTTATAGGCAACATAATTTCGCACGGACCAGCTCAAGCGGAATTAGATTTCATGCGAAATCTAATTTCATACGAAATTACTATCTAATTTCACATGAAATTACCCATGTGTAATTTCGTGCGAAATTATCCACAAACATATTTTTCTCGTTTTGCATGCCCTGATCTATCTAATACAAAACAGGACTCGATACAAGACAAAGTCGACAGACGTATGCACCAACAGACTCCCCCTCGGATGTTGACGAAGTCTTCGGAGTCGAGTCTTCAATCTTCAGTCTTTATCTGTCTTCTCGAACTCTTCCAAAGTATCTAACAATGTAAAGCATCCTCAATTCTTCTTTCTCTTCTCTTCTCTCTCTTCTAGAATCTTAACCTGGCTCTAATCTCTTTCTAATTCTCTTGATCAGATCTCTTAATTCTTTAAGTTCATCAGCATCATCAACTTACATGAACATCAGGTCAAGGATCAGAACTTGACTCTATACAACTTCAGACTCCCCCTTAAATTGTACTTGGGATCGCAGTATGGCTTTCACTGGTTCAAGATTGTGACCTGGCTCACATCCTGCTCAGGATCAAAATCTGGCTTACCTGCACAATCTCTATCTCACAATAAATTTCACAAATTTAAAATTTGACAAATTTATCCTCTGCTTACCACTTGTAAATACAAATCAATAAATGATTTTACAATGTTAAATTCTGATAAACCACTTGTAGAAATAACATTTTTCTTTTCAAACAATTTTTCATTTCACAACATCTCAAACAAACTCTCCCAAACCTTATGTCATCATGTTTAGCACTTGGAATTTTGAAAATCAGCTCTTCAACATCAGTTGTCTAAAATCTTTTTGAATTTTACAAAAATTTATGCTAAAACATTCTGAAAATCTTTTTGATTTTTGAATTTAATGAAATGCAGTAAAGAAATATTTACAAACAATATTTTTGTGAGTTTGTGTAAGAGGATCATATCAGTTTATGAGACAAATCACCAACACCATTAAGCTTTAAACATTTTAAGTTCTAAACGATTCACTTAGATTGTCAGTATACTGATCCACTTAAATTTTCACACAAAGTTCAACTGTTTCGAGATACGATATTAGTGTTTTAGAGACTTAAACTTATTCGCGTGTCCCATCTCAGAATAAACTCCCGTATCCAGATCCCAATATTCAGTCTTACAGGTGAGTATACCTAGATGATATCTGTAAAGGGTTAAATGCGAGGGCCATGAGAGCTCAGGCTATTGCTTCCGCAAAATCAGAGAGATGATGGCTTCGACTTTAGGTGTGTTCCCTTTAGAGAATCTTTTCTTCAACAGCACATGATTAGCATTTTGCAATGTTTCATCATTTTTTGTACTGAGGGTGGTGCTATATTTCAAGCAAGTGTAAAGTATTATACAGGGACTAGGCTATTGCTTCCGTAAAATCAGAAGTCCCGGGATAATACCCCAGATATCACTGAGTATAAAGACCTAGTATCTCAGAAAGAGGGACCTTTCAAACAAGATTTTGGGGGTTACCCATATATCCGAGAGATGTTCCCCACGATATAAGTAAGTTTGAAATTTAGGTTTATATCTCGTCACAATCTACTAAATGTGTAAAAACCTACTGGCACATCATCAGTGAGACCGTTTATCACATTTTGACTTTCCAATTCTTTAGCATTCTGTGATAGTCCACTGATGTACTATCATTTCCTCTTTTTCACAACAAAACTCTTTTTCATTTTATCATGTTTTTGTCTTTTTCAAATTTTCAAATGTTTTTGGATTTTCTGAATGGATTTTCTGAAATTCTTACTCCCCCTAAAATTCAAAATCATTTAAAGAAAATTTGAAAACAAACTGTACAAGTAAAGTGACAACTGGTGTGAATTGCTTCAAATCGCCATCCAGTTGGCATAAACAATCAGAACTCCCCCTGTCAACAAACTATTTTCCCATTATGATTTCAAAACACTTAAGTTTGTTTTAATCAAATGGTTTTTCCAGAAAATTAGTTTTGATGATTACATAAAACCACTTATAGGTTAGGGGATCAATTCATCACTTTGTTCTTTCAATCACTTGAAAAATTTAACAATTTTAAGATCTATCAACAATACCTCTTGTAGAAAATCAAGTACAACTTAATGTCCCTGATTTACCACTTGTAAGTCGAAATATCACCACAGTGAATTTCTCAAGAAAAATGCCGATACCTGCTTCACACTTACCAACCTGGAAGCTCCGGCAAGTCCTGGTTTTTCAATCATCATAATAGGTTCCATCCCAGTCACAAACCTGGGATGATCCACTTTTACCTGGTTTCTTCATTTTCTTCTCATAAAATTCCTTTACCCCTTTGACTTTCCCGTCAACCATTTTTCCAAAAATATTTTGAACTATGGGATTAAAAGCTTTTTCAATATCAAATTCTTTCTTTTCTGAGAAAAAATGATTTGAAATCTTAGTTTTACCAATTTTTTGTTTAAAATTTTCTGCCCTCAATAGAGGAAAATTTACATCATCCATTGGCGGAACTGATGTTTCCAATTTTAACTCAACACGTGGCTCCTCTGATTTTATGGAATCAGATTCATCGCCTGAAAATAGCTCCTCTGATTTTGACGAATCAGAATCATTGCTAGAACTATCCTCAGATTTCTTAACAACCCACTTGTGGTTATCAAGATTTGCTTTTCTCTTGTAAAATCTTTTTGAACATTCACCAACCTCAAACTTTGAATTTTTAAAAACTGTAAAAGGTTTGATTGGTGGCTCATTTTCAACCATCTTTTCTTTGAGTTTATCAGAGACTCCCTGTTTTGATTTGATTGCCTTTGGACAATTCCTGGAAATATGACCAACAATTTTGCATTGAAAACAGGTTCTTGTCTCTTTTCTCTGATCAACTTCTTTCATCATTTCCTCTTGCTTCTTTGTAAGGAATTCTTGATTTGTCTGTTTTCTGAACAATTGCTCCTTTTCTTCTTCAGACGATTTTCCTGTAACAAAAACAGTTTTTGGTTTATAAATTTTTTCATTTTTATGATTTTTCGGTGGAATAAAACCAAGACCTTTTCTTTTGAAATTACCGTTATGGTTTGGTTTCTTTTGAAAACCTGAACCAGAACTGTAACCCTTTTTCTTGTTTTCTCTTTGTTGAAATCTTGAGGTGTACTTTTTAGGTTTTACAGAAAGATTTACATCTTTTATTTCAGAAATATTAATTTCTGTTAGTTTGAAAACCTTTTTAATCATTTCAGTTTTAACACCTCTTATTGGAAATTCTTGATCAGAATATAATTTGTCAGAATCATTCAAAGTATATGCTACTTTAAATGTTTCATCACTCAAATTAGATTTTGATAACAAAAACTCATTATTGTAACCCGTTTCTCCTTTTTGACTGTTGGACTTGTGATGTATGTAAAATGCAACATATAAATTACATCAAATGAGGCATAAAACTAACCCTTTTTTAGTACTAATATTGGAAAAAGAGTGTTTTTGTCTTCCTTTTGTATTTTCAGGATTAAATGAGCTCAAAAACGCAAAAGAAGCAAAAAGACAGCTAAATCCAACATAAATACAAGAAAAGGAATATTAGTGGACTGCCCGACCCCTCAACGGCACCTTCCAAAGCAAAATAGATAAATCAGAAGACTGAACACGCCCCGTGCTCAGCCAGCACGGGGCCGTGCCCAAGAAGCAGCAGAAAAGACAAACCTATAGAAGCTTCTATTGCCCACCACGGGCCGTGCTCAGCGGACACGGGGGCGTGTCGAAAGTACAGCAGGCGCATTTATTGTAATTGCGAATTACAATTAATGAGGAGAGAGATTGTCAGACAGACACGGGGCCGTGCCCAGCGGACACGGGGCCGTGTCCAGCTCTCTGTTCAGCCTATAAATAGGAGGGCTTGGATTCATTTCATCTCATCCCTTGGCACACCACCCCTCTCACACTTCATCCACCACCCACCACCATCACAACACCATCATCCACCACCATCATCCATTGTCCATCGTAGAGTGTGTGAGTCGTCTCGGGATCCAAGATTGATCGTAAGAGTTCTTGACAATCAAGGCCATGTTTGCCTAAGTCTCTTACATCACTTGGTGAAGACAAAGTGTCTAGTATAATACTTTTTATTTCTAATCTTTTGCACTTTTTATTTGGTTTTGTATTAATGACTTTAATAACTAGTTACTTATGTTGAAGGAGATCTTTCCTTATCGTTTGTCCGTGGTGTCTTGGCATTATTTTACTGTCTATATAAAATAAAGGATTTTCACCATTCATATCTCCACGGTCTATATGGAGATATGTTGGCTACCTGGTCGGGGGTTAAGGGAACGGTTTGGTAAAGGTCTTGCCATTGTTCAGCGTTTAGAGGACCTGCAATGGACCTGGGTCAAATTTAGTAGGATCTCCTTCAATACTTCACGGTATTGGATGGCGGGGGTCCAAACTCTTTGATCCCCTCATAAGTTAACTACTATTAATACTATAACCCGACTATTTAGGACTGTATCCCTGCTGACTCAGACTACTTAGCCGAGGGTAACGTCACCGCCAAAAGCGGGGCCTACCACAATACTGCATTAATAACTTAATTCATTATCTTCCAATAATCCACCCTTTTAGGATTGTATCTCTGCTGACTCAAACTACTGGGGTGAGGGTAACGTCACCTTCAAAAGAGGGGCCTACTACAATAACTAAGATAATCTCTTAATTATGTGCAAAAGTGCGGAAATAATCAAAGGTTATACTAGATACGAGTCGGAACCAAGTGATTCATCTTGTCTATCTGTTTTTTTTTATTTTCAGCATTTTAGTTAGTTTTTAATTTTCTTAGTTTAAAACATTTTTCTAAACTTTTATTTTGGTTAGACGTTGAGGATAAACCGGTACTAAAAGCTCTTGTGTCCTTGGACGACCTCGGTATCTTACCAACGCTATACTACACTCAACGATGGGTGCACTTGCCCATATGTGTGTTTAGTGTTAGTGAAATATCGTGTTTTATAAATTTAAAACTTGGCTAAAATAAGTGTTAAAAAGGGCTTAAAATATACACCTAAAATAAGTAACACTTTACCGCACATTAAGTTTTTGGCGCCGTTGCCGGGGACACAAGGATTTTAAGAAAGCTTAAAATCAACGGCCTAACCAGTTTTTCAAAACCTTTTCAAACGCGCGCACATTTTTCTGCATTTTAGTTTAGTTTGCATTTACAGTAGCCTGAACACGGGGCCGTGCTCACTGAACACGCCCCCGTGCTGCATATTTTTAGTTAGATACCCAGATACAGAGTCTGAACACGGGGCCGTGCTCTCTGAACACGCCCCCGTGCTCAACGTGACTAGTAACTTTAATTAAAACGCCCAGATACAGATCCTGTACACGGGGCCGTGTTCACCAGACACGGGGCCGTGTTCACCAGACACGGGGCCGTGTCCAGCCTTCTGTTTCAGTCTTTGTTTTCGTTTTCTGGTCCCGAGACTCAGTTGTGGTCTGCTGAGTGATTCTTATGGATCAATACTCAGGAGGTTACAACTACACCTATGATGAGGATGATTATAGGGGTAATTATTGCACTAATTGTCGTAATACACGTTCGATTCAAAATAATCACTCGTATCAACCATCCAATTCATACGCTTACTATGAGGAGCCCAGGTACGAGCCATCAACTTCATACACATCCTATGAAGACCAAAGGTATGAACCTACTCCCTCATACTCATATTTTGATGAACCAAGGTATGAGCCTTCTTACTCATACTTTGAGGAACCAAGGTATGAGCAACCACATTCATATGCTTATTATGAGGAACCTTGGCGTGAACAACCCACCTCATATGAGTATTATGAAGAACAAAATTACGAACCTTATCCATCATATGCTTACAATGAAGAACAATGGTGTGAACCATCAACTTCATATGGGTATTATGAGGAACAAAGGGTCGAACAACCGGATTCAAGCTTAGAAAATAATGATTCTTTTTCTATAACCGAAGTGACCGATAGGATATTAGAACACATTAGAGTTATCGATCGATGTATAAAAGAAGCTCGCGCAAGGGAAGAGGAGTCCCGCGCAAGAGAAGAATTAAAAAGGGAAGAGATAACTGAAAATGTAAAAATGGAAGAACAAATAAGTGAAAAACCGACACATGAGTTAAACAACGAAAAAGGTGAGTCCGATAACGTTAAAATCCAAGAAGAGTCTAATTTTGAAAAAATTAATCTCTTGACACCTTCTTTCGAAAATCATTGTTTAGTACCCACTCATGCTAAGTTTTTAAAAGAGTTAAACACTAACACTAAAATTGACAAAACGGTAAGTGTTAAGTTAACTAATGATCAAACCTCACTAATAAAAGAAGACCCATTTGAAATTAACATTACACCGGTTCCATGTTTCTTTCAAAATTCGTTTATTAGTAATGTCACAATCGATAAAGATCTTTGTGTTAACATAATGCCTAACTACATTTTCGAAAAATTAAGTATTAGTGATTTTTCTCCACTTCAAATACCCATTTTTCTGTCCAATCGGAAAGTAATAAAATCAATCGGTATAGTTGAAGATGTCTTGATTCAAACAAATCAAATGGTAATCCCAACCGACTTCGTCATCCTCGATGACGCTCCTCTAGTGTTGGGACGACCATTTGTAAAAACTCACGAAGCTTTGAAAAACCGGAAGTTCAACAATTTACCTCTTCAATTAGGGACATTTAAAAGAAGTGTCGATCTCGAGCGATCAATGAAATATCCATTCGGCAATAATGACCCCCTAATTGAAGATGAAGATGAACCACCCGATACAAGTGAAGAAATTGACCACTTTGTTGAAGAAGAGGTCGCCATAGAACAAACTTTTAAAGTTCTTGATCGAAACGAGCAACCAAATAAGGAGTCTCCTAAAGACCCACCACTTGAGCTCAAAGAACTTCCAAAAGGTTTGGAATATGCTTTTCTAGACAAAGATGGTAAGTTACCTGTAATTATTTCGTCTAAATTAGATAACTTAGAAAAAGAAAAACTAATTAATCTTTTGAAAAAACACAAAAATGCAATAGCTTGGAAACTTGTTGACATAAAAGGAATTAGTCCTTCTATGTGCACACACAAAATTTTGATGAATGATGACTACAAATCGGTCATACAACCACAACGTCGAGTAAATCCAAATGTTCAAGAAGTGGTTAAAAACGAAGTCATCAAGTTACTTGACGCCGGACTTATCTATCCTATTTCCGATAGTCCTTGGGTAAGTCCCGTCCAAGTAGTTCAAAAGAAAGGAGGTATGACGGTAATTACTAACGAAAAGAATGAACTAATACCAACGAGAACCGTCACAGGATGGAGAGTATGTATAGATTATAGACGATTAAATGAAGCAACAAGAAAGGATCATTTTCCTTTACCCTTTATTGATCAAATGTTAGAAAGATTATCCGGTCATAAATTTTACTGTTTCTTGGATGGTTTTTCAGGTTACTTTCAAATCCCGATAGCACCCGAAGACCAAGAAAAGACAACTTTCACATGTCCCTATGGAACTTTTGCTTATCGACGCATGCCATTTGGACTATGTAATGCCCCCGCAACATTCCAACGTTGCATGGTAGCCATTTTCCATGACATGATAGAAAAGACCATGGAAGTCTTCATGGACGACTTTTCTATCTTTGGGGATTCATACGACCAATGCCTCGATAACCTTGAACGAATGCTATCCCGATGTGAGGAAACTAACCTCGCCCTTAATTGGGAAAAATGCCATTTCATGGTAACGGAGGGAATAGTACTCGGTCACAAAATCTCAAGCGAAGGAATGGAGGTGGATCGAGCCAAAATAGATACCATTTCTAGATTACCACCTCCATCCTCCGTAAGAGCTATTAGAAGTTTCCTAGGGCATGCCGGATTTTATAGGCGGTTTATCAAAGACTTTTCAAAGATCTCAAGGCCTCTAACAAAATTACTTGAAAAAGATGCTCCTTTCATCTTTGACAAGGATTGCAATCAAGCATTTCTAACCCTAAAGGAAATGCTAGTCAATGCACCTATCATGATAGCACCTGATTGGAAATTTCCTTTCGAAATCATGTGTGATGCTAGTGACTTTGCAGTTGGAGCTGTCTTGGGACAAAGAAAAGAAAAACATTTCCACCCAATCTATTATGCTAGTAAAACACTTAACGATGCACAAGAAAATTACACAACAACTGAAAAAGAGTTACTAGCTGTGGTATTTGCTTTTGATAAATTTCGTTCTTATCTTGTTCTTTCTAAAACTATAGTCTATACAGACCATGCAGCCATTCGATATCTCTTTAAGAAGCAAGACGTAAAACCACGTTTGATTAGGTGGATTCTACTCCTCCAAGAATTTGACATTGAAATCAAGGACAAAAGAGGAGCAGAAAATACCGCAGCAGATCATCTTTCACGCTTAGAAGACCCAGCTTTGGAGGCAACCAGGGACGAGCAAATCAACGAAAAATTTCCAACTGAGTCCCTGGAAATGGTGGAATATAAGGAAGAACCATGGTACGCCGACTTTGCTAACTACCTAGCTAGCGGTATAGTCGCAAAAGGATGGCCACATCATCAAAGAAAAAAAATTCTTTGCCAATGTAAAACACTACTTTTGGGAAGATCCATATCTTTTCAAAATGTGTGCCGACCAACTCGTCAGACGATGCGTACATGGTAGTGAAGCACGAAGAATTCTCCGCCATTGTCATGAAGGTCCATACGGAGGACATCATGGTGCTGCCAGTACCGCACGAAAGGTATTCGATTCAGGATTTTATTGGCCAACCATTTACAAAGATGCTCAAAATCTTGTAAAGACATGTGATGCTTGCCAAAGAACAGGTAATATTTCTTCCAAAAACGAAATGCCACAAAATGGCATTCTTGTTTGTGAAATTTTTGATGTATGGGGACTCGACTTTATGGGACCTTTCCCACCATCAAAAGGAAACAAATACATACTTGTGGCAGTAGATTACTTGTCTAAATGGGCCGAGGCCGAGGCACTTCCAACAAATGATGGAAGAGTAGTGGTAAGATTTCTGAAAAAATTATTCTCTCGTTTTGGCACACCTAAAGCTTTAATAAGTGATAGAGGTACCCATTTTTGCAACCATCAACTTGAAATTTTTTTAACAAGATATGGGGTCTATCACCGGGTTTCGACAGCATATCACCCTCAAACAAACGGACAAGCCGAAGTGACTAATAGAGGGTTAAAACGAATACTCGAAAAAACCGTAGGGTTAAATAGAAAGGAATGGGCTGATAAATTAGATGATGCTTTATGGGCTTTTTGAACTGCTTATAAAACAACAATAGGTACAACCCCCTATAAGCTAGTCTATGGAAAAAGTTGTCATTTGCCAGTAGAAATTGCACACAAAGCCTAATGGGCAATCAAAAATGTAAACTTAGATCTAGAATTTGCTGGTAAAAATCGATTTTGTCAAATAAATGAATTAGACGAGCTTAGGAATTATGCATACTCAAACTCCGAGATTTATAAGGAAAGAATGAAAAATTTGCATGACAAACATATTAAACCTAATGAATTTCGGATAGGAGATTTAGTTCTTTTGTTTAATTCACGACTTCGATTGTTTCCTGGTGAATTAAAGTCTAGGTGGTCAGGACCTTTTTCCGTCACCCATATTTTTCCACACGGTGCAGTAGAAATTAAACCTCGAAATGGGCCACCATTTAAAGTCAATGGCCAACGGCTGAAACTCTATCAAGGATTTATTGAGGATGAGGAAGAAGAGATATCGCTTCAAACCGTGGAAGAATAAAAACATCATGCCTGGTAAGTTACGAACGATTGAGACGACAAAATAAAGCGGTAAGTTTTCTAAACCATAGCTTATGGGAAAAAGGGGCACTCACACGCGCACAAAAAAAAAAAAAAAAAAAAAAACTGCTCGGCACGAGGCCGTGTCCGCTGGACACGGGGCCGTGTTCGCGCTGCAGACGGGATAAAACCCCTTTTTCAAAACAATTTCTTCATTCCACACGCCCCGTTTCCCCACAAAAGCTCTGGTTCCAGGCGATTTTTCGCAAAATTCCGACGTCTCTTACCGATCTAACAACGTCAAGGTATGATTCTATCACTCTTAGTAGTTAGATTAGTTACTTGCATGTAGTTAAAACACCACAAATTTGGGGAAAAATCTAGGGTTCTTGAAGTTCATCCGGATCGAACCTAAAATTTTTACCTAAATCTGTTTGCATTTAGTTAGATTAGTGTTAAGGAAAGTAAATACACTTAGATTGTTCAAAGATTCACCCGATTTCTTACAAAAAAACCCCAAACCTTTGTTTTTGAACCGAAAAAGATAAAATTGATAGGGTCAACGGGATATTTTGGGAAAAACGGTGTTTAGGGTTTCATTTTCGGGGGAAACCGCACCTATTGGACCAAAAATTTTCAAGTTTTCGAAATCGGGTCGAAAAATGAAGTTTTTGAGTAACAGACCTCTGGACACGGGGCCGTGTCCGCTGGACACGGGGTCGTGTCCAGTCCGCTGTTTGCAGTTTTGTCCGAAAACATTTCTGTTTCGTGCTAATTTTTGGTGTATTCTTTCAAATGGCAAAGTTCACAAGGTTCAATGCAAGTGAGCTTGATGCAAGGGCAAGGTATGAGGTTCTTCAAACAAGACCCGAAGAGTACCCCAGGAGAGCTTGCACGGATCTGTTAACCTTGGTAAACCAGCTGAACCGATTCAACAACATCATTACGGGACCACTAGCTGTTGCATTAAACACTAGGCTTCGGTCGGTGCATCAATGCACCATGGAGTTCTACAGTACCTTCAACTTCAATTCAAGGTGTGACCCATTCGACAATGAAGGGGTTGTATTTCGGTGTGGAGGGACAATGTACTCGATCTCCATGGCACAGTTTGGAGCCATAATAGGTCTATACCAAGAAGAGGAATCGGGAAACGAAGAAAATACCGGGGGATTACGAGACTTGGAGGGAAATGAAAGACAAGCCGCATGGGCTCAAATCGGTGAAGGAATCTACGACCCTCGTAGCACCAAGAGTACGAAGCTAAGGGATCCGCTCTATCGCTACATTCACAGGATCCTCACCTACTCTCTAAACCAACGTCACGACAGTAGCGGTGTTGTAGGGTTGAAAGATTTGGTTGTCCTCCACTGTATCCACAACCAAAAGCCTCTCGATGTTCCGTATCTCCTGTTAAGAAACATGCATCTCAACCGCCTTGCTCGAGCTCCAACGCCTATCTTCTTCGGAGGATGGGTGTACCGTCCTTTTAAGCATTACACGCAAATTCCAAGAGCCTTTGAAAGAAGCCCATGGTCGGGACGAGTTGACTACCACATTTGCCGAGCCATGAACTTACTTTATGAGGCGGAAGACGGAACAGTGAGTTTCCAAAGAACGCAAGGCTATGCATGGAACCCACAGGAGGCCCTAGTTCTTCACGCACCACCTCCCCACCACCGGTATCCACCCCATGGTGATCCGGGTCAATCCTCCTCACAAGGAGGCGGTTTTCCTAATTTTCAAAGCTTACATGATCTTATGCAGGAAAACCTCATGTGTACCAGGAACGCTTACAACCTCGCCAACAATACTTACCACCGGGTCGGAGCTATTGAACGCAACATCAACGATATACAAGACGATATCGGCAGCATCCGGGAGTACATGGTGGGGCATGGGGATGGAGGTGATGATAGCGATGAAGATATGGAGTAGAAGGTTTGGAGGAGCAGGAGCGGGTTGATGGCGAGCCCACAGGTTTAAGTTCCTTTATCTATCGAACAATTGGTGGCCTGCGTGCCAGAAGTTGAACAATTTACTTTCCTTGCAACACTTTTATTTTCCGTTTTATTTTTCTTTTACTTTATGCTTTGAACGATTAACTATGGTAAATTAGGATGTTTGTGTTGCTTGGTGTGGTATTAAGTGATGAAACAGGTACAAACCAAGGCTTGGGGTGCTAAGCCTCAGCACTTATAGAGCCAGGATGGAAAAAACCGGGGGAAGAAACCTGTTTTTCAGGCTTTCAGACTATCCACACGGGGACGTGTCCAGCCAACACGCCCCCGTGCTCACCTCCCAGACCTGCTGTTTGGCTTCTGTCCTGCAAATTTTTGTCAGACACGTGGTCATGTCCAGTGGACACGGGGCCGTGTTCACCTTCTGTAAGTTCTCGTTACTGGCACCTGAACACGGGGTCGTGCCCACTCAACACGGGGCCGTGTTCAGTGCCCAGTAACACAAATTTTTTCTTTTTAAACACTATTTTACACATCTAATCAACCTAAAAATTTATTTTTGGGACACATTGAGGACAATGTGTAATTTAAGTGTGGGGGGGGATGCTAAAACCTTGAACTTTGCAAGTCCTAAATACAAGCCTTACACAAAACTCTATTGGAACCGCTAATCACCCCAATTTTTTTTTTCAAAAATTTCATTTTTTTACTTGTCTAGGTTTAACTCGGGAAATTAAAGTTCTCAAAAAGGTTATATTTTCACAAATTTACAACCGATAGCGTAGTGACAAAAAGAACCAACATAAGAAAATTATGAAAATGCATGACAAACTTATTTAAAATTTGATTATATATACTTGATCACATAAAAACCCATTCCCACAAAAGTGAGTTTTGAGCCTTTATTGAGCATACAATTACATATCATTAGACTAAATGCTCATTTTTCGTTTCTTGTGTGAATAGCCGCTTGGTTCTTACGACTCTAGAACTTGCCATGACGATACATTCCCGGTCCTTATCAACTTAAACCCGAGTAAGTAAATGATGGAGGCATTAGGACTAACCCTTTTCATTTCTACACCATTATTTTTCTTTTTCTTTTACCACCCCCCTAGTTAACCCCTTTGAGCCTAAACCTTTTCATTTCATCACCCAAAAAAAAAAAACCCCTTTTACCCACCAAAAACCTTTTTCATTTTTTTTACCCTTTGTTTTAGTAACAAGTTCGGTTTTTTGTATGAAAAAAAAAAAATTGAAGATGAAGCAAAAAGAAAATAAACAAACAAGTTCATCAAAAATAACCTTGTTTGAATAAATGCTTCATCAAAATAAAAATAGAAAGTCTTACGAAAACCGACACTTGTTACGCTTTTCGCCCTTTTCTACTAACCACTATCCCAACCACCTACCTTTAACCCAAACCTAACCCTTAACCCACAAAGTCCTCTTGATATTTACAAAGGTATAAAAGTTAAAAAGGAGGAGGATTGATTGCTTGGCAAGCCTATGGTAGGAATAAGTTCCATGCCGCTCTCGAGTGATTCACTAAAAATACACCTTCGGCCGAGTGTGAGTGACTTCTCCCGTGAGGTATGTGAACTTGTATATAAATGAAATTTTAAAAAGGCATGTTATGCCCAAATAAGTAATTTCTCCTATGAAAAGTTCTAAATAAATCATTACGAATAGAATTGTAAATAAATAAAAATACAACCCAAAAAGATCTTGGATATCCCGACACTCTACGACAAGCCCAAAACCTTCTCTTCTACCTATTCCATTTGGGAGTGTAAGCCACATATTAAAGAGTTTTGCTTTAGGACAAGCAAAAGTTCAAGTGTGGGGGTATTTGATGTATGTAAAATACAACATATAAAATACATCAAATGAGGCATAAAACTAACCCTTTTTTAGTACTAATATTGGAAAAAGAGTGTTTTTGTCTTCCTTTTGTATTTTCAGGATTAAATGAGCTCAAAAACGCAAAAGAAGCAAAAAGACAGCTAAATCCAACATAAATACAAGAAAAGGAATATTAGTGGACTGCCCGACCCTTCAACGGCACCTTCCAAAGCAAAATAGAGAAATCAGAAGACTAAACACGCCCCGTGCTCAGCCAGCACGGGGCCGTGCCCAAGAAGCAGCAGAAAAGACAAACCTATAGAAGCTTCTATTGCCCACCACGGGCCGTGCTCAGCGGACACGGGGGCGTGTCGAAAGTACAGCAGGCGCATTTATTGTAATTGCGAATTACAATTAATGAGGAGAGAGATTGTCAGACAGACACGGGGCCGTGCCCAGCGGACACAGGGCCGTGTCCAGCTCTCTGTTCAGCCTATAAATAGGAGGGCTTGGATTCATTTCATCTCATCCCTTGGCACACCACCCCTCTCACACTTCATCCACCACCCACCACCATCACAACACCATCATCCACCACCATCATCCATTGTCCATCGTAGAGTGTGTGAGTCGTCTCGGGATCCAAGATTGATCGTAAGAGTTCTTGACAATCAAGGCCATGTTTGCCTAAGTCTCTTACATCACTTGGTGAAGACAAAGTGTCTAGTATAATACTTTTTATTTCTAATCTTTTGCACTTTTTATTTGGTTTTGTATTAATGACTTTAATAACTAGTTACTTATGTTGAAGGAGATCTTTCCTTATCGTTTGTCCGTGGTGTCTTGGCATTATTTTACTGTCTATATAAAATAAAGGATTTTCACCATTCATATCTCCACGGTCTATATGGAGATATGTTGGCTACCTGGTCGGGGGTTAAGGGAACGGTTTGGTAAAGGTCTTGCCATTGTTCAGCGTTTAGAGGACCTGCAATGGACCTGGGTCAAATTTAGTAGGATCTCCTTCAATACTTCACGGTATTGGATGGCGGGGGTCCAAACTCTTTGATCCCCTCATAAGTTAACTACTATTAATACTATAACCCGGCTATTTAAGACTGTATCCCTGCTGACTCAGACTACTTAGCCGAGGGTAACGTCACCGCCAAAAGCGGGGCCTACCACAATACTGCATTAATAACTTAATTCATTATCTTCCAATAATCCACCCTTTTAGGATTGTATCTCTGCTGACTCAAACTACTGGGGTGAGGGTAACGTCACCTTCAAAAGAGGGGCCTACTACAATAACTAAGATAATCTCTTAATTATGTGCAAAAGTGCGGAAATAATCAAAGGTTATACTAGATACGAGTCGGAACCAAGTGATTCATCTTGTCTATCTGTTTTTTTTTATTTTCAGCATTTTAGTTAGTTTTTAATTTTCTTAGTTTAAAACATTTTTCTAAACTTTTATTTTGGTTAGACGTTGAGGATAAACCGGTACTAAAAGCTCTTGTGTCCTTGGACGACCTCGGTATCTTACCAACGCTATACTACACTCAACGATGGGTGCACTTGCCCATATGTGTGTTTAGTGTTAGTGAAATATCGTGTTTTATAAATTTAAAACTTGGCTAAAATAAGTGTTAAAAAGGGCTTAAAATATACACCTAAAATAAGTAACACTTTACCGCACATTAACTTGACTTTTCAGATTTTGACTCTGAATTTGACTCCGACTTTGACTCCTCGGTTTCATCTTTATCCAACACCTGATCGACCACTTTCTTTATTAACTCGGACTCATGATCAGTATCAGACGATGTAAAAGTGACATCATTGTTGTCGGGCAAATTTTCTGATGGTTCAGATTCCCACACTAAGTTGGTTGCCTTTTTGACTCTTTCTGAATTTGGATTTCTATAAGAATATCCATTTTCAAGTGGGGGTGGACACTTGTTATAACTGGCATCTTGTTTCTTACCAGAAATCTTCACTTCAGTATCCTTCTTCTTTTCAGAAATCTTCTCTTCAGATGTTTTCTCTTCATCAAATGCCTTCATGCCTTCAACGGTTGGATAAATCCTGTCAATAACATAAGAAGTACATGAGTAACTTTTTAACAATCTGTTTACTCTCTCTGTTTCAATCCTCTGGGTTTCTAGTTTCTGTTCAAGCACAACACATTTTTCAATGTAATTGTTCACCACTTTCTGTTTTGTTATAAAAGCTCCTTGAAGTGTCTTCATAGCTGTTGCTTGTTCACTGCTTGACTGATTGTATTGATTCATGGCTTTATTCAGAACATCATAAGATTCTTTCAATCTGTTCATGTTGTGAATCAATGTACTGTTTTGTTTCTTCACTGCTTCACAACTTTCACATTTCACATGAATCTTTTGTACATCAGCTTCTACTTCAATTTTGAAAGCTGGAACTTCTTTTATCTTTTTCCTGATCACAGGAACTTCTTCATCATCACTGCTAACTTGTTTCTTAACTTTCTTCTTTTTCTTTTTAACTTTTCCATCATCACCGTCACTCTCCTCCATCAATTTTAAATGCTCTTTCATTCTTTTTGCATAATAATCATCATCATTATCACTGTCTTCAACAACTCGAGCAACAAAAGCTTTGTGATTTGAAATTTTGTTAGGATCATAGTCATCCCAACTGAAATTTTTCCAGCTAAAACCTTCTGGTAGTTTTTCATCATTTTGATTTATGAGACATGCTTTGCTGTCAGCTGAAATATATTTATCCCAACTGAATCCTTTAGACGAACTTCCATCATCTTGATTCACCAAACAAGCTCTCTTTGATGATTCTTCAATTTCCTTTCTGGCATGAGCAGTTTGTGGTTGTTGTTGATGTGGTTGTTTAGCAACTTGATGATAAATTGCTTTCCGATAGTAATCATTGTTGTTGAACGGATTTTGAGCTCCACTTGCTTCGCGATTTGTACATTCTCTCTTGAAGTGTCCTTTTTCCCTGCAACGAAAACAAGTAACTTTAGATTTATCAAATCCTAAAGTAGAAACATTTGCATCACGGAAATCATCTCTTCCCGTAATTTGTTTAAACTTTTCAGCTCTTCTCAAAACACTTGCCAAACACCACTTTATATCCATCAATTCCATCTCCTCAGCATCAATCTGATTGTAATCCTCTTTTGTCAACATTGGATTTCCGATCTTTCCTACCACTAAACTCCCATATGACTCCAACACAGTCCCTAACAAAGACATGTGACTTTTTGCAACTTCTTCCGAGAAATTCTGATCATTTTCAAGGTTTAATACAATGTTGCATTGTAACATCTTGCCATTCTTGATTGCAGAAATATTTGGATCAAATGATGAATATGAAGAAAAACTTGTTTTGCTATTTGATCCTTTTGATGATCCTCCGGATGAACTTTTAGCATTGAAAGCAGTCTCAACCTTTGGTGACATGTTGATCTTATCACTAATACCTCCTTTGTAATAAAGACCGATATCTTGTTCTCCATCAAAATCTTTCATTCTTGAGATCTTTCTTTGTTCCATCTCCTGAGCTTCAATTTTTTCAATGAATTTATTCAGTGTCAAATTACTAAAATCTTTCTTATTTCTCAACATCATGAGATATGTGCCCCAAGTTTCATGTGGCAATGCATCAGCCAACTTTTCTATCAACTCTTCATTATCTTTTGTGATGCTCACTCTCTTCATTTGGACTAACAAATTGCAATATCTTTCGATGATCTGCTTGGTGCTTTCAGTTCTCAAACCACGAAATAGATCGAATTCTTTCTTCAAAAGTGATTTTTTATTCTTAATCATCTCTTTACTACCGGCAAACTTTGATTTTAATGCTTTCTAGATAGAGTATGCACTTCCATTGTGTTGCAATTAAAGCAAGATATATTCTTTAACCGCTTGATGCAATAGACTGATCATCATTTTTTCATTTTTGTATTTCTTTCTATAATCAACACTTAGATCTTTAATAGCAATCTCCTCTTCATCATCATTCAATGGTCTAATATATTTTGTCTCAACACACTCCCAAGCATCCAAATAATTTGCTTGAACCCAATTTTCGAAACGTTCCTCCCATCCTTTATACTCCTCGATGTTCATGAGCTTTGGCGGTTTTTGCATGGTACCCGTTTCATTTTCCATGTTCAAGTTCTGAGTAACAGATGCCGGAGTAGTCGGGGTGGTAGCAAATGCGTTATAAAATTCCTCTTCCATGTTTAGACAACAATTTTCACAAAACAGTCTTTCAAACGAAATACCCTTTCAAGCGAAATAACCAACTTCACACGAAATACCAACTCAAGCGAAATTACTTATTTCGTGCGAAATAACACCTTTTCAAATGAAATATGTGATTTCGTGTGAAATACTCAAGCGAAATTACAATTTGATGCGAAATAAGGCTTATTTCGTGCGAAATACTGCTGATGTCATCATATCGAGCTGTTTTTGTCAAAATTGATTAGGTTTTTGTCCGATTTTAAGTCTGAAACTTTCAAGGATTTGTTAAAACACTATTGCGCTTATAATATGTGAAATTCAAGACATTTTAACAGTGAAAACAAGTTTAATTTTGAAAAGAAGGTGTAGAAATCAGAATTTGCAGCTGAATTGGTAAGAACTCTTCCTCCTGAGCTCTGATACCACTTGTAGGATCGTTTTCTGACCCGAATGAGTCGATCAGAAGAGTTTTTCTCAATACAAAAGGCGGAAACAGTTGTATCAAGTTCAATTCAGCTAGATATACACTTTAAACAGTCATTTGATTGATTTGACAAAGATTTACAGCGAGTAGACACTTCGGCAGCACTTCGGTACTGAATCCGGAAAGTTACAAATGACAAGGCACACCTAGTATTTATAAGAAACATAATTTCGCACGGACCAGCTCAAGCGGAAATAGATTTCATGCGAAATTACTATCTAATTTCGTGCGAAATTACCCATGTGTAATTTCGTGCGAAATTATCCACAAACACATTTTTCTCGTTTTGCGTTCCCCGATCTATCTAATACAATACAAGACTCGATACAAGACAAAGTCGACAGACGTATGCACCAACACTAATATTTGTCGTTCGAAGTCACAAAAGTGAAAACCGAGAACAAATAGCCAACTGTTTGTGGGCTGTGGAAATTTCGACCAAGAAGGGGCCCAACAGAAGTTTTTTTGTGGGCTGTGTTCATTACGAGAAAAAGAAGGAAAAAGAAGGCAGCAATTAAGCTAAGTGTGGTTGTAAATTAATTACAATCACAAATAAATTAAAGTGTTTTATTGTTTAATAAGAGAGAACGTCAACAGAGGAGACGAGAAGAGACGAGTTGTGTTCGTAGGGTACGACACAAAGGAGGCGAGACAAGAAGGGACGAGAAGTGTTCGTGAGTTTCGTCACCAAAACAGAGATTCAGAGATACGCGCAGAGGATTCGCGAAAAAATTCCAGGTTTCACGTTCTGATTACCTTGGAATTTAAATTAGTAGAGTAATTGCAATTTTTAGTAGATAGAAATAGACTTGAAATTGCATTTGAGACTGTGTTAGGAAAACACAAGAATTGTTGAGTTTTTAGAGAAAAACCTAAAAGAGATTTACCCATTGAGAGCAGTCTTAGTGTTTAGAAGAAAACTAAGACAACATGGGGGTGAAAAGAAAGATAAAAATAAGGAGACAGAAGTAGTGCACATAGAGAGAGTTACATCATTGTCAAGCTTTCAATGCCCGTTGTAAATGATACGAATTATACAATTTGGGCTATGAGAATGAAAGTAATATTGGAAGCAAACGATATGTGGGAAGTAGTAGAGAGAAAAACGTCTGTAGAACTAGATGTGAAGAAAGATAAGGCTGCAATGGCTTATCTTTACCAAGGATTAAAAGAAGACTTGTCATTACAAGTCATGGGGTGCAAAACATCAAAAGAAGTGTGGGATACACTGAAGACCAGATTCGTTGGAATAAATGAAGTGCAAGAAGCACGACTACAGTCAGTCAAGACAGAGTTTGACAAACTCCAAATGAGAGAAGACGAGACAATAGATGAGTTTACCAAGACACTAACGAATATTGTTACTAGAGCTGCTAAGTGTGGAGAAATATTTTATCAACCGACATTAGTACGAAAGCTTTTAAACTCCGTACCAGAGAAGTTCATACACATAGTCGCGTCCATCGAACAATTTGTTGATATAAAGGCTACAACGCTGGATGCAACTATTGGAAGATTAAAGACATTTGAGGAGAGGATCAAATCTAAGAAATCAAACCTGGTAGTAGATCAGGAGAAACTATTGTACACGCGAGAGGATAGTAACACTAGTAGTGGAAGACGATTTGAGAATCGTGGACAAGGAAGATTTAATCAGTCACGAGGGAGAGACCGTGGCAGATTCAATCAAGGAGCAAGAGAAAGAGACATGTCACAGAATGACATCAGAAAGAACAGAGATGGTTATGGTAGAGGGAAGAGGGAAGAGGAACCCTAGAGATGAAAACCAACCTAGAAGAGACACTAGAGATGTAGAGTGTTACAATTGCCATAAGTTTGAACATTATGCAAAAGATTGTCTAGAACCAGATCATAGAAGAAAAGAGGAGGCAAATCTTGTACAAGAGGACGAAGAGCCGACACTCTTAATGGCAATTACTGAAGACACAAAGAAGTATGGGGAGAATACTTCAAACGAAAATGAGAGCAATTACTTGAAATCATTAAGAAAGTATTTTAATGATGAAGAACCAGAGTGGCCAGGAGTAGTCACTAAAAGGAATCAAGTTCCTGAAGAAGGAAAATTAAGATCAGAAATAGAGAATGATCTAAAATAGAGATTAGAGATGTGGAGATTAGATATGCTTCGTGAGTTTGAAGTAAAGAAACAAGAACTCAAGAATGAGTTAAGGAATAGAGAATTAAAACTTGAGAAAAAGATGAATGACAGAGAGAAGTCATTTGAAGAACAGATGAAGAAAGAGTTAGAAAGTTTGAGGGAAACTGCTAACAAAGAGATAGAAGAACTGAAGTCAGAAAGAACTCAGTTAGAGAAAGAAAAGCATGAGTTGCTTGCAAATCAGGAACATCTAGAAGATGAGAAACTTGAAGAAAACAAACGTGAGAGATATGGAAGGATGTCATCAAATGATTTATACTCAGCAGAGAATAAGATTGTCAGAGATGCCGAAACAAGTTCCCAGGAGAAGAAACCAGAACCAGTATGCAGAGACAAATCAAGCAAAGTTCAGGAGAACATACAAGACAAAGAGGATGACATTCAAGGAAGATATGAAGACACAGAAGATACAGTTCGTGAACGTTCGTAATACAAGATATGAAGATAAAGCAATTGACATCTATCAGCTTGGAAAGAAGTCAAAGTACAAAGTGAAGAAACTTCTACAGCATGCTCGTGATAAAGATGGATAGCAGTTGAAGGCATAGATTAAGAAACTAGGGGGGAATGTTGATTTGTAGTTTCTTACATCCATGAGGGTCAAAGTTTTAGTGTCATATGTAAAGTTTGTAAAGTCAAAGATCTAGAGTGTCAAGAACAAAGTCAACAACCGAAATATCGGTTATGGCAGTTTAAGAAGTTTCTAGAAGTTATGTTGGTTAAAGGCAGTTAGAAAACAGTTATGTTTATTGCCTATAAATACAAAGTCAAGTGTCTGTAAATGGTTAACACATTCATATTATACAAAGTCAGATTAGTGTGTATGCTTGTTGTTCATAGAGTGTGATTGATTCAAGTGTGTGTGATCCATAGAGGGCCAATATAGTCTTCGTATTCCTCTAGGAGAGGGAAGAGCAAAGACATTATGTTTTGAGAGTTTTTGTAGGTCCACCCGGAGGATCGAGTTAAACCTCTATTCCTATTTTCCGACAAACCCGTGAGTGCGGAATCCAAACGGGTAAGTTAAACCAAGTTACGAACACGTAAAACACAAGATTCACCGATTAACACTCCAATGTATTAATCTAGAAAACGGTTACAAAGCAATGTTTACAAGATGCTCTCATAAACTCTCAGTGTGTGTGTGTTTATAGTGTGTTCGCTCCCAAAGTCTATGCAGACTCTTTTCTGTGTTCTGTCTGATGTCAGTGTATTTATACTAGATGACTGACGAAATCCCATAGTCGACGAACACCCAATGGCGAACACCCATTATCCTGACGAAATCCCATAGTCTTTGACGAAATCAAGTGATTTCGTCACATGTGATTTCATCACATGTGTGATTTTGTCACATGTGGAACCACTCAAAGGTTGTTTTCGTCACATGTTGTTTGGGCTTGGGCCATGACTTTGTCAACTGGGCTTCTACATGTTGGACTACTTCTCATGTTGGGCTTCGACATAGATGGGCCAAACAACAAACAGATAACACCTAAACAATACTAACATGTATACTGCACACATATAGTTACATGTACATCGAACAATACAAAGTAAATAACAAACCGAGTCAAGACAGGAGGTTGTCTTGACTACGGCCTTCACTTCGTAGACGAGTCGAACCGAGCCGAGCCGTATCCACATAATATGTATCAACAAACTCCCCCTTGGATGTTGCTCGCGAGGTTCGTAATCTCGTTCTCCATCTCTTGATGGTTCATTTTCTCGGAAAGGATCTTCAAAGTCTTCACGTGTTACACATAGAAAGTGTATTAACAAACTCCCGCTTTTATCTAGTTAGTGTATCAATAAACTCCCCCTTTGATTATGCTAGTGAATCTTTTGATCTTCAATGTTTCAGATCCTTGTGGTGTTGGTGATTGATCAGCGCCAACTCGATCATCTTTATCATTTGAGTGCCTTCACGTAGTGTCTTCATTCCGAAGCTTATCATCGAACATGTTCTCTTCGCCTTTAGCATCTGCACATGCAAGAAATCTAAACGCGTAATGAGAACAAACGCTTGGAATATAGTTAACATTTAAACAAATGACACACATGTGACCATGTTTTCAACTACCGTCCGACAATTTTGTTTGAAAAGTTAACAGATTTTTCAATTTTAATTATTAACTTTCAAAACTTGCAAACTCTGACCGTTTATGAAGATTCAGTCGTTTTGGTTTTCACAGATATCAGGCAACGAAGACTTGAGTTCCAACATCGGTTAATCAAAACGAAAGCAGAAATAAAATCTTTTTGACTTTTATAAAGTTTAAATTAAAACACACCTAAAATCTTTTTGGCATTTTGAATATTTCAAACTTAAAGACTGAAAGCAGTAAATAAATATATACAGAGTTGCAGAAACTAAGAAAAGTAAATAAATACAAACATTCTTTTTGCGAGTTTCGTGGGTAAGAGAATCATATCAGTGTACGGTCATGCCAAAACGCTCTTGTTGTTCTTTTTGTTAACATTTAGATAAGCATCCTATAACAATTATCGGTATTGTTGTCCACATAAACTCAACTTATCATATGTAATCATGGCGAGGGGATACGTTAAGGTATGATTTATACTTACCGACTGGTGTTCATCCACATCACGACACATTCCCGTATCAAGGTATGCACGAGAATTCATCTTACTGGTGAGTATACCATTTATCATCTGTTTTGACGTATATGAAAAATGTGAGAAACTAACTTTTTTTGATGAAAACAAGCCCTATGTGATAGAATCACTTATTGATGAGGAACTTGATTTTCAGATGCATGAGGGCACAGGAGCAAGTCCGTGAACAGGTAAGTACTTTCGTACAGCAAAGAGACGAACTTGACTCCCGGATAAATTGTGATATATTATCACTTATTTTGTGGACAGGTGATTGTTGATCACTTATTGAGGTCGTATGCAGTATGTACACGTATGTATGATATCATGGAAGATCTAGACTTCGTCTCCGTTTGTTTTTCGGTAAAAGAAACAACCATGATACCCAGATGATAAACAACATAAAGACCACATATCTCAGAACCTCGGCAATCTCACAAACGAAATTTCGGTACTAAGACCATATGCCAATGAGTGGTTCCCACCTGGTCTTCAGTCGATTTAAGTTTATATCACTCTGCACACTTTAAGATGATTGTGAGCCTACCGATACATCTTATATAGAGTTGCTTATCGTTTTTCATTTTGCATTTCAGTTTAAAGAGGTTTAGACAGACAACTGATGTACTATCATTTTCTCTTTTGTTCGCCAGGAAACTCATTTTTGTTTTTCTATTGTTTTTGAGTTTAGAAATTTTTCGATGTTTTTGAATTTTCAAATTTTGGAATTACTCCCCCTAAAATCAACAAACTTACAATAATTTTAAAAACACAAAGATATTTACAAAAACGATTTTCCGATGTAGGTTTACTCATGTTTTACCTCAATGCCGTTTACCAAAATTAATTTAATCAGAATTAATTTATCGAATTTTGGAAAAATCAGTTGGCATGTCGGTAATCGGTGCGGACCAAAACAACATTGACGAGTTTCATATTGAAACAATCACGTGTGAAGTGATATTCGAGATCAATGTGTCTGGTCAAGAGTGCAGTACGAGATGATAATAATTTATAAAGCAGCTTAAATATCGACAAGTATAGGTGAGAGATGAAATTTTAAACGGTATCCTGCAACAGTTTCATGCATTGCAAGGAATCTGAGCGCTCTCCTAAACTGGATATCCACCCGATGTGGACTTCAAAGTCGATTTTTGTTGCTACTTCAACTAACCAAGAAATCTCTTCACAGCAACAAGATCATAGACCTCTGGGTCCGGCTGGTCTTCCACATTGCACCAGCGAAGGTCTTTGTCTTTCTCTTTGAAAAGTAGTATGCGGTTGGTCAATCCACGCCAAGGCATCCGCACACCCGGTTGGTTTGATCAACAAACACATTTTCTTCAATCACACCGTAGAGAAAAGTACCCTACACGTTCATCTTGTGGACTTTGAACTTCTTGTGAAAGAAAAATCCATGAATCTTCAAAAAGTTTCAGACATGCTACATGCGCGTACTTTTCATTGGAATCTTTCCTGAGGACCCGATCAAAAACCATAACAACCAAATTTTGGCACATTTTTCATCTTGTCGTATTTTTCAACTTCATTCAATCACATTCTTTCATCAGACATTTTTGTCTTCTTTTCTCCTCTCTCTATCAAAGGCAACAATATTCTCCTAGATGTAACAATATTTCGGAGCCTTATGTCGCGGATCTTGTGCATGGACGCTCCACTATCAACAATCCCAAGACTATCAATAGTTCCTCCTAGAACATCCTGCACACTCATTCAGAGATTAGTTGGAGAGTGGGACCCAAGCTGATGTGCGTGAAGTGTGTTATGGTTTTAATGTTTATTTTAAGCCCTTTTACACTTTCTTTAGCCAAGTTTTAAATTTATAAAACACGATATTTACTAACACTAAACACACATATGGGCAAGTGCACCCATCGTGAGCGTAGTATAGTGTTGGTAAGATACCGAGGTTGTCCAAGGACACAAGAGCTTTTAGTACCGGTTTATCCTCAATGTCTAATCAAATCAAAAAGTTTAGAAAAAGGTTTTTAAACTAAGAAAATAAAAACTAACTAAAATGCTGAAAATAAAAATAAAAATAAAAAACAGATAGACAAGATGAATCACTTGGCTCCGACTCGTGTTTAGTGTAACCTTTGATTATTTCCGCACTTTTGCACTTTGTTAAGAGATTATCTTAGTTATTGTAGTAGGCCCCTCTTTTGGAGGTGACGTTACCCTCAACCCAGTAGTTTGAGTCAGCAAGGATACAATCCTAAAGGGTCGGATTATTGAAAGATAATTAATTAAGTTATTAATGCATAATGTGGTAGGCCCCTCTTTTGAAGGTGATGTTACCCTCGGCTAAGTAGTCTGAGTCAGCAGGTATACAGTCCTAAGTAGCCGGGTTAAAGTTTTAATAGTAGTTTAACTTATGAGGGGGTCAAAGAGTTTGGACCCCCGCCATCCAATACCGTTAAGTATTGAAGGAGGTCCTACTAAATTTGACCCAGGTCCTTTGCATGATCTATACACTGAACAATGGCAAGACTCTTACCAAACCGTTCCCTTAACCCCCGACCAGGTAGCCAACATACCTCCATATAGACCGTGGAGATATGAATGGTGAAAATCTTTTACTTTATATAGACAGTAAAATAATGCCAAGACACCACGGACAAACGATTAGGAAGAATCACCTTCAACATAAGAAACTAGTATTAAAGTCATTAATACATAACCAATTAAAAAGTGCGAAAAGATTAAAAATAAAAAGTATTACACTAGACGCTTTGTCTTCACCAAGTGATGTAAGAGAGTTAGGCAAACATGGCCTTGATTGTCAAGAACTCTTACGATCAATCTTGGATCCCGAGATGACTCACACACTCTATGATGGACAATGGATGATGGTGTTGGATGATGGTGTTATGGTGGTGGTGGGTGGTGGGTGAAGTGTGAGAGAGGTGGTGTGCGAAGGGATGGTTTGAGCTTGAGCCAAGCACTCCTATTTATAGGCTGAACAGAAGCTCGGGCACGGCCCCGTGTCCAGTGGGCACGGCCCCGTGTCCACATCCTTCTCTTTCTTCATTAATTGCTCTTGTCTTTATTAGTTGACCACGGCCCCGTGTCCGCTGGGCACGACCCCGTGTGCAGAAGCATATCTGTACTATCAAGATTTGCCTGGATTCTGCGAATCTTATAGTTAACCACAACCCCGTGTCCGCTGAGCACGGCCCCGTGGTGGGTGATGGAAGCTTCTACAACTTTGTCTTTTATGCCGACACTTGGGCACGCCCCCGTGCTCACTGAGCACGGGGCGTGTTCAGCCTTCTTTTTTCTTGTTTTGCTTGGGAAGATGCTGTCGTGGGGTCGGACATGCCACGTTTGTTCCTTTTCTTGTATTTGTGTTAGATTTAGCTGCCTTTTTGCTTCTTTTGTTAATTTGAGCTCATTTAATCCTGAAAATACAAAAGGAAGACAAAAGCACACTTTTTCCAACATTAGTACTAAAAAAGGGTTAGTTTTATGCCACAATTGATGTAATTTATATGTTGCATTTTGCACACATCAAATACCCCCACACTTGAATCTTTGCTTGTCCTCAAGCAAAACTCTTTATAATGTGGCTTTACACTCCCAAATGGAATTGGTAGAAAAGAAGGTTTTTGGGCTTGTCATAGAGTGTCGGGATTTCCAAGATTCTTTAATTAGTTTTATTTCTATTTATTTACAATCCTATTCGTCATGATTTATTTAAAACTTTTCATAAGATAAATTACTTATTAGGGCATAACATGCCTTTTTAAAATTTTATTTACATACAAGTTCACATACCTCACGGGGGATCACTCAACACTCGGCCGAAGATGTATTTTAGTGAATCACTCGAGAGCGGCATGGAACTTACTCCTACCATAGGCTTGCCAAACAATCAATCCTCCTCCTTTTTAACTATATACCTTTGTAAATATCAAGAGGACTTTTGGGTGAAGGGTTAGGCTAGGGTTAAAGGTAGGTGGTTGGGTTAGTGGTTAGTAGAAAAGGGCGAAAAAGCGTAAAAAGCGTCGGTTTTCGAAAGACTTTTTATTTTTGCAATTTTTTTTATTTTGATGAAGCTATTATTCAACCAAAGTTATTTTTGATGAACTTGTTTGTTTATTTCTTTTGCTTCATCAACAAAACATAAATAATTTTTTTTTTCAAAGTCAAACGAAAAGCCGAGCTTGTTACTAAAACAAAGGGTTAAAAATAAAAAAGGTTTTGGTGGGTGAAAGGGTTTTTGGTTTGGGTTAAGAAATGAAAAGGTTTAGGCTCAAAGGGGTTAACTAGGGGGATTTTGGGTAGGTGGTAAAAAAAAAAAGAAAAGTAATGGTGTAGAAATAAAAAGGGTTAGTCCTAATGCCTCCATTATTTACTTACTCGGGTTTAAGTTGGTAAGTATCGTCGTGGCAAGTTCTAGAGTTGTAAGAACCAAGCGGCTATTCACACAAGAAACGAAAAATGAGCATTTAATTTAAGGATATATATTTGTATGCTCAATAAAAGCTCAAAACTCACTTTTGTGGGAATGAGTTTTTATGTGATCAAGTATATATAATTAAATTTTAACTAAGCTTGTCATGCCTTTTCATAATTTTCTTATGTTGGTTCTTTTTATCACGACGCTATCGGTTGTAAATTTGTAAAAATACAACCTTTTTAGAATTTTGAAATTCCCAAATTAAACCTAGACAAGTAAAAAAAATGAAAATTTTTGAAAAAATTTGGGGTGATTAGCGGTTCAAATAGAGTTTTGTGTAAGGCTTGTAGTTAGGACTTGCAAGATTCAAGGTTTTAGCATCCCCTCCACACTTAAATTACACATTGTCCTCAATGTGTCCCAAAAATAAGTTTTTAGATTGATTGAATGTGTAAAAAGGTGTGAAAAAGCAAAAAATTGTGTGACTGGGCGCTGGACACGGCCCCGTGCCTGGTGGGTACGACCCCGTGTTCAGGTGCCAGTAACGAAAACTTACAGAAGGTGGACACGGGGGCGTGTTGGCTGGACACGACCCCGTGTCTGGAAAAAGTCTGCAGATTTAGACAAACAGCCGGTCTGGGGAAGTGGGCACAGGGGCGTGTCGGCTGGACACGACCCCGTGTAGACAATCTGCAGGGTTGAAAAACAGGTTTCTGGTTCTGGTTTTCCTGTCCTGGCTTTAGTAGCACTATGGTTTAGTGCTCTAAGCCTCGTATGTACCTGTTTTAGCAATAAACACTCCACCAAAACATAACAAACATCCTAGATTACCAATGTTCAACATTCCATCCATCACTAAGTTAGAAAAAAAAATGCAGAAAATAAAAGAGTTAAAGGAAAGTAAATTGTTCGACACACGGCACGCAGGCCGAAAATTGTTCAAGATAAAAGGTTAACCTGGGGAGTCACCAACCAACAGCTTCTTCCTCCGCTCCTCCCGCCTAATCCATGTCCTCGTCCTCATCATCATCATCTCCACCATGCCCAGCAAAGTACTCCTGGATATTTCCAATATCATCTTGGATATCGGATATGTTTCTATCGATCACCCCAACCCGGTTGTACGTGTTGCTTGCCATATTATAGGTGTTCCTGGTGCACATAAGGTTTTCCTGCAATAAATCATGTAAACTTTGGAAGTTAGGAAAATCACCTCCTGAGGAGGACTGGCCTGGATCACCATGTGGCTGGTACTGGTACTGATGATGCTGTGCAGCATGGAGGATAAGTGCTTCTTGCGGGTTCCATGCATGCCCTTGCACCCTTTGGAAGCTAACCGTCCCGTCTTCAGCCTCATAAATTAGGTTCATTGGGGGCAGATGTGTATATCTACCCTTCCCGACCATGGGCTCCTTTCGAATGACCTAGGTATGTTGGTGAAGTGCTTGAAGAGACGGTACACCCATCCCCCAAAGAAGATAGGGGTTGGTGCAGTAGCAAGGCGATTCAGATGCATATTTCGGAGCAGGAGGAAAGGAACATCGAGGTGTCTGCTATCATGCCTTTGGCTAAGAGAGTAGCCGAGGAGCCTATGGATGTATCGGTAGAGCGGATCCCTCAACTTCGTGCTCTTAGTGCTGCTCGGATTGTAGTGCCCTTCACCAATCTGAGCCCATGCGGCTTGGCGATCGTTCTCATCTATCTCTCGCATCCCTCCAGTATTTTCCTCGTTACCCGCATCCTCTTCCGCATACAACCTGACAATTGACCCAAATTGTGCCATAGAAATCGAATACCTAGTTCCACCACATCGGAATGCTACCCCATCATTGTCAAATGGGTCGCACCTTGAGTTGAACGTGAAGGTGCTAAAGAATTCCAAAGTACATTCGTGGACGGAATGGAGTCGAGTTGTTAAAGCGACTCTCAGTGGGCCTGTGACAAGGTTGTTGAAGCGGTCGAGTTGGTTCACTAATGCTAACAAATCCGTGCATGCTTGCCTTGGGTATTCCTCCGGCCTTGTTTGAAGTACTTCGTATCTAGCCCTAGCATCGAGCTCATTTGCGTTAAACCTCGTGAACTTCCTAGACATCTTGATGTTGTTAGAATGATAGGAGACGTCGAAATTCTGCGGAAAATCGTCTGGAACCAGAGCGTTTTCGGGGAAACGGGGCGTGCGGAATGGTGTAATTGTTATGAAAAGGGGAATATATCCCGACAGTTGCGCGGACACGGCCTCGTGCCGAGCAAAGTTTTTTTAAAAAAAATTTTAGAGTTCGTGTGAGGGCCCTTGTTTCCCAAAAACTTTAGTTAGAAAACTTACCGATTTAGATGTCGTCCCAATCGTTCGTAACTTACCAGGTATGATGTTGTTGCCTTTTACTCATCGACCGTTTGAAGTGAGATCTCTTCCTCTTCATCCTCAATGAATCCTTGATAGAGTTTCAGCCGTTGGCCATTGACTTTGAATGGAGGTCCATTCCGAGATTTAATTTCTATTGCACCGTGTGGGAAAATGTGGGTGATGGAAAAAGGTCCTGACCACCTAGACTTTAATTTACCGGGAAACAATCGAAGTCGTGAATTAAACAAAAGAACTAGATCTCCCACTCGAAATTCATTAGGTTTAATATGTTTGTCATGCAAATTTTTCATTCTTTCCTTGTAAATTTCTGAGTTTGAGTATGCATAATTCCTAAGCTCGTCTAATTCATTTAATTGACAAAATCGATTTTTACCAGCAATTTCTAAATCTAAGTTTACATTTTTAATTGCCCAGTAGGCTTTGTGTGCAATTTCTACTGGTAAGTGACAACTTTTTCCATAGACTAGCTTATATGGGGTCGTACCTATTGTTGTTTTATAAGCAGTTCGAAAAGCCCATAAAGTATCATCTAATTTATCTGCCCATTCTTTTTTTATTTAACCCTACGGTTTTTTCGAGTATTCGTTTTAAACCTCTATTAGTCACTTCGGCTTGTCCGTTTGTTTGAGGGTGATACGCTGTTGAGACCCGGTGATAGACCCCATATCTTGTTAAGATTTTTTCAAGTTGATGGTTGCAAAAATGGGTACCTCTATCACTTACTAATGCTTTAGGTGTGCCAAAATGAGAGAATAATTTCTTCAGAAATCTTACCACGACTCTTCCATCATTTGTTGGAAGTGCCTCGGCCTCGGCCCATTTAGAGAAGTAGTCCACTGCCACAAGTATATATTTGTTTCCTTTCGACGGTGGGAAAGGTCCCATAAAGTCGAGTCCCCACACATCAAAAATTTCACAAACAAGAATGCCATTTTGTGGCATTTCGTTTTTGGAAGAAATATTACCTGTTCTTTGGCAAGCATCACATTTCTTGACAAGACTTTGGGCGTCTTTATAAATGGTTGGCCAATAAAATCCTGAATCAAATACCTTTCGTGCGGTACTAGCGGCACCATGTTGCCCTCCGTATGGACCTTCATGACAATGGCGGAGAATTCTTCGTGCTTCACTACCATGTACGCATCGTCAGATGAGTTGGTCGGCACACATTTTGAAAAGATGTGGATCTTCCCAAAAATAGTATTTCACATTGGCAAAGAATTTTTTTCTTTGATGATGTGGCCAACCTTTTGCGACTATACCACTAGCTAGGTAGTTAGCATAGTCGGCGTACCATGGTTCTTCCTTGTATTCCACCATTTCTAGGGACTCCGTTGGAAATTTTTCGTTGATTTGCTCGTCCCTGGTTGCCTCCAAAGTTGGGTCTTCTAAGCGTGAAAGATGATCTGCTGCGGTGTTTTCTGCTCCTCTTTTGTCTTTGATTTCAATGTCAAATTCTTGGAGGAGTAGAATCCACCGAATCAAACGTGGTTTTGCGTCCTGCTTTTTGAAGAGATATCGAATGGCTGCATGATCTGTATAGACTATAGTTTTAGAAAGAACAAGATAAGAACGAAATTTATCAAAAGGAAATACCACAGCTAGTAATTCTTTTTCAGTTGTTGTGTAATTTTCTTGTGCATCGTTAAGTGTTTTACTAGCATAATAAATTGGGTGGAAATGCTTTTCTTTTCTTTATCCCAAGACAGCCCCAACTGCAAAGTCACTAGCATCACACATGATTTCGAAAGGAAATTTCCAATCAGGCGCTATCATGATAGGTGCATTGACTAGCATTTCCTTTAAGGTTAGAAATGCTTGATTTCAATCCTTGTCAAAGATGAAAGGATCATCTTTTTCAAGTAATTTTGTTAGAGGCCTTGAAATTTTAGAAAAGTCTTTGATAAACCGCCTATAAAATCCGGCATGCCCTAGGAAGCTTCTGATAGCTCTAACGGAGGATGGGGTGGTAGTCGAGAAATGGTATCTATTTTGGCTCGATCCACCTCCATTCCTTCGCTTGAGATTTTGTGACCGAGTACTATTCCCTCCGTTACCATGAAATGGCATTTTTCCCAGTTAAGGGCGAGGTTAGTTTCCTCACATCGGGATAGCATTCGTTCAAGGTTATCGAGGCATTGGTCGTATGAATCCCCAAAGATAGAAAATTCGTCCATGAAGACTTCCATTGTCTTTTCTATCATGTCGTGGAAGATGGCTACCATGCAACGTTGGAATGTTGCGGGGGCATTACATAGACCAAACGGCATGCGTCGATAAGCAAAAGTTCCATATGGACATGTGAAGGTTGTCTTTTCTTGGTCTTCGGGTGCTATCGGGATTTGAAAGTAACCTGAAAAACCATCCAAGAAACAGTAAAATTTATGACCGGATAATCTTTCTAACATTTGATCAATGAAGGGCAAGGGAAAATGATCTTTCCTTGTTGCTTCATTTAATCGTCTATAATCTATACACACTCTCCATCCTGTGACGGTTCTTGTTGGTATTAGTTCATTCTTTTCATTAGTTATTACCGTCATACCTCCTTTCTTTGGAACAACTTGGACGGGACTTACCCACGGACTATCGGAGATAGGGTAAATAAGTCCAGCGTCAAGCAGTTTGATGACTTCGTTTTTAACCACTTCTTGAACATTTGGATTTACTCGACGTTGTGGTTGTATTACCAATTTGTAGTCATCATTCATTAAGATTTTGTGCGTACACATGGAAGGACTTATTCCTTTTATGTCTACAAGTTTCCAAGCGATTGCATTTTTATGTTTTTTCAAAAGACTAATTAATTTGTGTTTGTCTAAATTATCTAAGTTAGATGAAATAATTACATGTAATTTACCATCTTTGTCTAGAAAAGCATATTCCAAACCTTTCGGAAGTTCTTTGAGCTCAAGAGGTGGGTCTTTAGGAGACTCCTTATTTGGTTGCTCATTTTGATCAAGAACCTTAAAAGTTTGTTCTATGGCGACCTCTTCTTCAACAAAGTGGTCAAAATTTTCACTTATATCGGGTGGTTCATCTTCATCTTCAATTAGGGGGTCATTATTGCGGAATGGATATTTCATTGACCGCTCAAGATCGACACTCTTTTTAAATGCCCCTAATTGAAGAGGTAGATTGTTGAACTTCCGGTTTTTCAATGCTTCGTGAGTTTTTACAAATGGTCGTCCCAACAGTAGAGGAGCGTCATCGAGGATGACAAAGTCGGTGGGGACTACCATTTGATTTGTTTGAACCAAGACATCCTCAACTACACCGATTGATTTTATTACCTTCCGATTGGATAGTAAAATGGGTATTTGAAGTGGAGAAAAATCACTAATACTTAATTTTTCGAAAATGTAGTTAGGCATTATGTTAACACAAAGATCTTTATCAATTGTGACATTACTAATAAATGAATTTTGAAAGAAACATGGAACCGGTGTAATGTTAATTTCAAATGGGTCTTCTTTTATTAGCGAGGTTTGATCAATAGTTAACTTAACACTTACCGTTTCGTAAATTTTAGTGTTAGTGTTTAACTCTTTTAAAAACTTAGCATGAGTGGGTACTAAACAATGATTTTCAAAAGAAGGTGACAAGAGATTAATTTCTTCAAAATTAGACTCTTCTTGTATTTTAGCGTTGTCGGACTCACCTTTTTCGTTGTTTAACTCATGTGTCGGTTTTTCACTTATTTGTTCTTCCATTTTTACACTTTCACTTATCTCTTCTTTATTTAATTATTCTCTTACGCGGGACTCCTCTTCCCTTGCGCGAGATTCTTTTATATAGCGATCGATAACTCTAAGGTGTTCTAATATCCTTTCGGTTACTTCGGTTATAGAAAAAGGATCGGGATTTTCAAAGCTTGAATCTGGTTGTTCGATCCTTTGTTCCTTATAATACCCATATGAAGTAGATGGTTCACACCATTGTTCTTCATTGTAAGCATATGATAGATAAGGGTCGTAATTTTGTTCTTCGTAATACTCATATGAGGTGGGTTGTTCACGCCATGGTTCCTCATAGTAAGCATACGAAGATGGTGGCTCATATCTTGGTTCCTTAAAGTATGAGTAAGAAGGCTCATACCTTGGTTCATCAAAATATGAGTATGAGGGAGGAGGTTTATACCTTTGGTCTTCATAGGATGAGTATGAATTTGATGGCAAGTACCTGGGCTCCTCATAGTAGGTGTATGAAGTGGATGGTTGATATAAGTTACAATATTGAACCGAGTGCGGGTCACCACAATTAGTGCAAGAATTATTTCTATAATCATCCTCCTCATAGGTGTAGTTGTAACCTCCTGAGTATTGATCCATAAGAATCACTCAGCAGACCACAACCAAGTCTCGAGATCAGAAAACAAAAATAAAAACGGAAACAGAGGCTGGACACGGCCCCGTGTTCAGTGGACACGGCCCCGTGTACAGAATCTGTATCTGGGCGTTTTAAATAAAGCTACTGATTTCGTTGAGCACGGGGCGTGTTCAGTGAGCACGACCCGTGTTCAAACTACTGTTACTAGGTGTTTTATGAAAATTGTGCAGCACGACCCCGTGTTCAGTGAGCACGGCCCGTGTTCAGGTTACTGTAAATGCAAAATTAAACTAAAATGCAGAAAAATGTGCGTGCGTTTTGAAAAGGTTTTGAAAAACTGATTAGGCCGTCGATTTTAAGCTTTCTTAAAATGCTTATGTCCCCGGCAACGGCGCCAAAAACTTGATGTGCGTGAAGTGTGTTATGGTTTTAATGTTTATTTTAAGCCCTTTTACACTTTCTTTAGCCAAGTTTTAAATTTATAAAACACGATATTTACTAACACTAAACACACATATGGGCAAGTGCACCCATCGTGAGCGTAGTATAGTGTTGGTAAGATACCGAGGTTGTCCAAGGACACAAGAGCTTTTAGTACCTGTTTATCCTCAACGTCTAATCAAATCAAAAAGTTTAGAAAAAGGTTTTTAAACTAAGAAAATAAAAACTAACTAAAATGCTGAAAATAAAAATAAAAACAGATAGACAAGATGAATCACTTGGCTCTGACTCGTGTTTAGTGTAACCTTTGATTATTTCCGCACTTTTGCACTTTGTTAAGAGATTATCTTAGTTATTGTAGTAGGCCCCTCTTTTGGAGGTGACGTTACCCTCAACCCAGTAGTTTGAGTCAGCAAGGATACAATCCTAAAGGGTCGGATTATTGAAAGATAATTAATTAAGTTATTAATGTATAATGTGGTAGGCCCCTCTTTTGAAGGTGACGTTACCCTCGGCTAAGTAGTCTGAGTCAGCAGGGATACAGTCCTAAGTAGCCGGGTTAAAGTTTTAATAGTAGTTTAACTTATGAGGGGGTCAAAGAGTTTGGACCCCCGCCATCCAATACCGTTAAGTATTGAAGGAGGTCCTACTAAATTTGACCCAGGTCCTTTGCAGGATCTATACACTGAACAATGGCAAGACTCTTACCAAACCGTTCCCTTAACCCCCGACCAGGTAGCCAACATACCTCCATATAGACCGTGGAGATATGAATGGTGAAAATATTTTATTTTATATAGACAATAAACTAATGCCAAGACACTTCTTATAACCTATGCATGTGACATCAGTTTTCTTTTTCTGAACATCAATGATGTGATCCAGCACATAGCTAGAGCTTAAATAGCTGTCTAACTTGAGTCGGATCGCCTCACTTTCAGATTTAACACATGCCATTTCTTTTTGCATTAACTCGAGCCTATTGATGTAAAGGTTTATTTCAGTTTGTTTTCTTAAAACCATTTTCGTTAGCTCGGTCTTATCTTTTTTTTAATGTTTCAATTATCTTTTTAAATTCCTTTTCAAAATTTTCACAAAACATGTTGGCCTCTGTGCATTTCGAAAGATCCACGATCAAATGTTGATTGTGGATAAATGTCACATCATATTTGTTTTGCAAATCGTCATATTTGCTTTGCAAATCAGACAATTTAACATTTAATCCAACACACATATCACACCTATCACAACTATCAGATTTTGATTCATCGACACGTACCTGACTGGAATCACTCTCAGATGTTGACTTATCTGCATCAGAATCAACAACCTCCCTTGATGATTTACATTCAGATCCATCCTCGCTTGAACTTGAACTTGAAGTTGTAACATCTTCAACTGAAGTTGAAACGTCTTCAACTGAACTACTGTCATGTTCAGAACTGTCATCGTTTCGCGATGATTCACCATTGCTGGCATCTTTGACAATTTTAGCATAAAACGCCATTTTTGTTTGACTACAGTTCCTTGGATCAAGAGATGATGGTGCTGTAGTAGAACGATGGCGCTGTGAGGCAACTGGTGGTAATGGATTTCCATACAAGTCTGTTGTTCTTTCCGGTTGGGGAACTGATTGTATTGGATTTCCATACAAATCGGTTGCTAAGTCTTTTCTCGTATATGTTTTATTTGACGGTGTGGGAGATTCGGCCCATGAGGGAGATAAACGCGTGTTTATATACTTGCTCTCTGCAGTTGACGGAGTACCCCAGCAAGCCGGATTCATTTTGAATGTATAATGATGAATACCTGCTCAAAACAAACAGTTAAATATGAATTTGAAAGCTTCTGTTTGAAAATTACAAGTGTATGCGACGAAATCTAAAGGTGTTCGTCCAAGACAACAATGACAAAATGAGGGTTTTCGTCCAAGTTCGTCGCTGATATGTTGATGACGAAATCAGGGTGTTTTCGTCGCTGAATTGTTTGACAAACATGTGATTTCGTCGCTGAAAGGGTGATTTCGTCGCTGAAATGGTGATTTCGGCGCTGAAAGGGTGATTTCGTCGCTGAAAGGGTGATTTCGTCGCTGAAAGCTGTTTGACAAAATCAAGTGGCTTTCGTCGCTGATATGTTGATGACGAAATCAGGGTGTTTTCGTCAAGAATGTGTTGATGAAATCAGGTGTTTTCGTCCAAGAATGTGTTGATGAAATCAGGTGTTTTCATCAAGGGTGATTTCGTCTAAGATGATTTCGTTGACAAATGCAACCAGACAAGTTTAGATATTTTTCAAATCTTATCCTCTGACAAGTTGGTGACCAAATTTCAACATACCATGCTTTTATCTGATTTCGAAGCTTCCTTTTCAACAACAAATCATCACATGTGCAATTTTGTCAAACAATGATAAAATAATATCACCAACAATACAGTAATTCATCAAACAAAGATCAATTTCATATAAGTATGAAGAACAGCTCAAGAACACCATGAAGATCTGACCAAACTTATCAACATATAAAATTTTCGAGACCCAAATTTTTGCTAAAACTTTCAATAAAAACCCACAATAACATACAAGCATGTAATATAACAAGGTTTCCACTAAAACAAGAAGCAAAACATACTGATTTTCAAGGTTTTGAAAAAGAGTTTTTCAGAAAAATGATTTTCAACAAGAACATAAACTGAAATACACTTTCAAAATCTATCAAAACACGAGAAAATTGACTTGGTTTAAATAAGGAATCGAGCCAATGCTCTGATACCAATTGTAGGTGTCACGGCCCCCGTCCCAGTTTTACCCGGTCCAGGAGCCGCGGGACAGAAACCCCGTGGTATTTATTATTTTGGCAGCGGAATTTTTAACAGGATCTTTTAAAACTTAAAAATGCCCAATTTATTTTATTTCACAAATTGGGGATAACACCCATAATTTACAATAAAGGTGATTTCACTGGGAAACCCCTGTTTTACAAAAACATGTTTCTTTATTTATTTGAGCCACTTCTTCAAGCTTGCAATGCTACACGACACTTTTTCCTTGGTCACAGCAGATCACCTAAAACTTGTTTTAAAAAGGTTTTATCAGCAGGGAAATACTGGCGAGTCATTCAAGTTGTACAAAATGACACATTGTTATAATATACAGTATTAAGGGTGATTACATTGTTTCTATCCGCCAATTACCCCAAATCGGTATTTGTCACTCGACTGTATCTGTGACTATGGTCAGATCACCCATTGGCTAACCCGTTGTCCAATGGTGACGGGAATCAAGTAATGTATACAAAACCCCACATACCGGCAGTAATTGAAGATTACAAAGACTTAATCCCTGTAATTATAAACTTGAAAACATTTAGGGTTTTGTAAAGCAATTTGATAAAAAGAGAATGACTCACATTGCAGATTTAGACGGGCAGCGTTTAGCCTACTGATTTTAGCCTGATTAACCTAATTCAAATAACAATGCACACGAAAACTAGGTCAGTAACTTAATACAACTTTTACGACAACTCACGAGATCAAAACCCGCACGACGAATGACAAAGTATAGCCCAATTACGGGCAGCACTTAAACATCCATCGGATTGGTTTTTATCGATCGGACATTAAATCGTAGCAGTGATCGAGTTATTACCCTGTTATTGCGGCAGCGTTTCGTTTTATGTGTGTGTTTTGAGGTAAACAGACGTTATCTCAATGTAGAAAACGAGTTTTTACGTCGAACCAACGCCAAACTTCAAGTGCCACACCCCTCTATTTATACTGAAAACTGGGCCCCCTCGCGTGGCGCGAGGGCACCCCCTCTATCATAGGGTTGCCTCATGTATTTGTAGCTTAGCTGAGTCGATGATTCGATAAAATTTGATTTCTACGGAAAACTGTAAGGATAATATCAACTAGGGAACACCCCCCCCCCCCGATTTTTAGGGGCCCTGATCCTAGTTCCGATTGTTCTGAAAATTTTAGGGGTCATGCAATATTTCTTGGGGGTCTCAATTAGGGTTTCTTATTGGACAAAATAAAATAAGAAATAGTAATTTTAATGAGAGTTGTTACAGCACCCGGAGGATCGAGTTAAACCTCTATTCCTGTTTTTCGACAAACCCGTGAGTGCGGAATCCAAACGGGTAAGTTAAACCAAGTTACGAACACGTAAAACACAAGATTCACTGATTAACACTCCAATGTATTAATCTAGAAAACGGTTACAAAGCAATGTTTACAAGATGCTCTCATAAACTCTCAGTGTGTGTGTGTGTTTACAGTGTGTTCGCTCCCAAAGTCTATGCAGACTCTTTTCTGTGTTCTGTCTGATGTCAGTGTATTTATACTAGATGACTGACGAAATCCCATAGTCGACGAACACCCAATGGCGAACACCCATTATCCTGAAGAAATCCCATAGTCTTTGACGAAATCAAGTGATTTCGTCACATGTGATTTCATCACATGTGTGATTTCGTCACATGTGGAACCACTCAAAGGCTGTTTTCGTCACATATTGTTTGGGCTCGGGCCATGACTTTGTCAACTGGGCTTCTACATGTTGGACTACTTCTCATGTTGGGCTTCGACATAGATGGGTCAAACAACAAACAAATAACACCTAAACAATACTAACATGTATACTGCACACACGCAGTTACATGTACATCGAACAATACAAAGTAAATAACAAACCGAGTCAAGACAGGAGGTTGTCTTGACTACGGCCTTCACTTCGTAGACGAGTCGAACCGAGCCGAGCCGTATCCACATAATATGTATCAACAGTTTTGAGTATTATTATTATTGATAAGAATCCAACCGTGTCACGGCAAACCCAGTTGATGCTGGGCGATCCAATTTTCGGCCGCAAAGTTAAAAGAAGTCTTGGCGCCAAAACCATTTTAATCAGGAGAGAAATCGGTGGGTTAGTGGACTGAATGTTAGGAAGTAATAGTGGATGGCTGAATGCTAGGAGCTGAATGAATGGGCTGAAATTTAGGATTAGTAACTACTCTATTTTACATTTAAATATTTTATTCCTGTTCTAGTTTTGCTGGTCCTGTTTATTTTAATTATCAGTGTTCTTGTATTAGTGAATAGCCTGTGAATCAGGACTTTCTTAGTGTTTTTCAGTATATAGATATTCGATTTTTTTTGTTTCTATCATTGTTGTTATTGTTATTATTATAAAATTTTATTGGGAAAATTTCATAGAATACTAACCAGGTTTCTTCACACTACAGACTCAACATAAAGAACAATTGCTGTTGAACAACCAACTCATGAAACAGATAGAGGTAACATTTTTTATCTTAATGGATTTTGCCTTCTAATTTTTTTAAAGTATTGTAAAGAGTAATTCTTAGTTGTCCATAAAAGGGAGTATGGGACAATAGGTTCTAATTTTGTTAACTGTACTCATGTTAGTATTGTTTTATGATTTGGTTTAGAATTATAAAGTTTATATATAGAAGAGCTTTTAGTTTTGTGATTATCATCTTAAATAGGTTAGAGAGACATGATTTTCCAAGTTCTCAAAAAATTTTGCTCTTCAAATTGACATTGCGGATTCTCGACTTATGCTCCCTAAACAGTAATCATATAACTGATGCTTACTCACTTTGGATAGCATCATTTAGATTCAAAATATATTTGCGCGGTTGTCTTTTTAAACGAAATGGTTTCCTTAGTTGTGCAACTTTTGCAGGAGCTGACCTGTGAAAAGGAGAGGAGACAGGATCTAGAAGAAATAGTTAAAAACATAAGTATTGCCTTCGCTTCACGCCAGGAGTCTATGAAGTCGTTCATAGAGGACTTCAAATCTAAACTAGACCACTTGAAAGCTCAAAGTTGTCAAACTGAATAATTTGATCATGTTATTTATTTTAGGTTGTTTGCTAAGCATATTATTAAATATGTTTTCACAATCTATGTTATGTTTGGTAGTCATCCTCGGCTACTACATAATACATAACCATCCGTATAGCAATTTGTCAACCCATGAACATCAAGTAACAATAATATTATCATCTTTGATCATAACCTATAACTGGTTTAACTACCACATAACAATTCATTCAACCTTGTTTAACAACCTACGACTACTATGAAACCAACATCAATCTTCATTATCACTATCCATCAACAATTAATCATGGTCATCCCATGAAATGCTAGGGCCACTAGACATGACCAAATACAAGGCGTCGGATCAATTATTAATGCAACACATAATAACCCAAATACATTCAAATTTGCGCTGATTTGTTCATACATACATGATGTCACACATACGTTTCCACACCCACATGACCAAACTAGTCGACTACATGCTTCACTCCAACATGTATACATACGTTCAGTTACCAACAAGACCATCTTAACAACAAAAACTCACGGTTGTAATGACTCGTACATGAACCAAGATCAACATCAACTATCAACTTGTCATCTATATCACCATATATGCACATCGTTACATCACATCTAAACACAATCATGATGTTCGATCTAACCATTTACATACATACTCATATCAATCAACACGTATATACTTATATTACATCCTTACATCACATATATATACAACGCAGGAAATCACGCGACCAACAAGATCCTATCAAGCCAAGATAAGTACGGAAACAAACCGAAAACGGAAACCCGAAACGAAACGACAATACGATGAGTTATGCTTGTTTTTTTGGCCTACTGGAATGACGAGTGAGAGAGCTGTGAGCGCTTGAGAGTGAACGACGGTGGTCCGGCAGTGGCTGCTGTGTCTGAAACTTGTTGCTGCAGTGGTGCCAGGAGGTCCGTTCACTGCTGTTTCTCTGCTTCTTGACTCACGGTGGTGAGTGGTGACTGCGTGTGGTGGTGAACTGGTGGTTTACGGCGCTGCAGGGATGGGAGTAGTGAGCCACGGCTGCTAGGGTTGAAATTGGAAGAAGATGATGATGAAGGGGGAGGGAAACCGGGTTGGGCTTAATTTTAACATGAAATCAAGTTTTGGAAATTTTCATTTTTGATCCCTAGAGTTATAACTTTTATTGATTTAGTTTTCAAAGTTTTATTAACTTATAATAATTACAAAACCAACCCTAACATTCTAAAACTAAACGGAATTAACGGAGAATAGTTAACGGTGTTAACTTAAATTTACGGGTTGTCACAGTTTTTCAACCAAAGAAGTCAAAAGTTTCGGTTGGATCAAAGAAGCCCCCAAATCATACGAAGTATGTGTTTGATAATGGAGAATTTGTGAAGATGGGAGTCGAAGAAGAGCTAGTTGAGATGGAGAGTAAGAAGCATAAAAAGATAGGTTGGAATGTCGACAACCAAGTTGGTAAGATTGTGTTTGGAGACGGGGTCGCATTCTGACCTCCATAAGTGGTGAGTTAAACACAGTCGGGCGGAAGACTTAAAATTTCACGCTTGCGGGAGGCAGCCCGAGGTTTAGCATTAATTTCCTTTTTAATATTTGTTTTTAGTTTTTTAATCCTTTTTTGAGTTTAGTAGATCCCACATTAACACGCAAGTGTGGGGATGTTATCGCCCAAGTACGTGTCGGAAATTAAGTTAAGAGTCGAGGACGACTCAATTCTTTGAAGAGGGTGGGTAAACAAGTGATTTTATTAGTTTTTATTTTTGTTCATGTTAGCTTTTGTTTATTTTCTTTCGGCCCTAATAATTAAGTTTTATCATATGCTCATTTTATAAAAAAAAAGTCTTAGATTTTAGACCTCTTTCCGAAAAAAAAAAACCACGCCCAGCTCGAGTAAACTACAAGCAGAATTGAAATGCATGAGCTCAAGTAAGCTACTCTTTTTGAGTAACTTACTTCAAAAGTGAGCAGAATTGAAACCCATCAAAAGTGAGCAGAATTGAAACCCAAATAAGCTACTCTTTTTGAGTAACTTACTTCAAAACTCAACAGAATAAAAAATGATCAGCTCAAGTAAGTTATCACCTTTGAGTAACTTACTTCAAAAAAAAAAAAAAAAAAACGAAATTAAAAAAAAATCCCAATCGGTTTCTTTCTTTCCTTTTTCTTACTTGAGTTAATTACACGGATGCCCCTTGTGTTTTGCTCTTATTTCATGTATGGCCCTTAACTTTTCAAAATTACAAGGATGGCCCTTAGTTTTTTGCATTTTGTTGCATCGTTGGCCCTTGACACTAACTTCCATTAAGTTTCTCAGTTATGTGTGTGTGAATACACTAAAATGCCCTTTGTTTAAAACTATTAAAAGCTTGAAACATATTTTGATTTTAAATATTATAAGTGGGCCCCACACACCTAATACACTTGGCCTTCTCCTTTCCTGTTGATTTTCCCACACCCACTGCACCACCACCAGCGACCTCCGTCAACCTCCCCCCATTACCATGGTTTCCGACCAAATCAGCACAAGCAAAACACCACCCCCATCAACCTCCCTCGTCGGTCCAAGCCACCACATCTAGTTATCTTCATTGGGCAAAATCACCATCATCACCTCTGAAATCAAGCGACTTCTGGTGTTTAAGTATGTTTCCCTTTTATGCATTGAAAAGGTATTATTGCAGAATATTTCAGCCGTATATGTAATGAATCATTTTCAAAAAATAAAAACCTATAAAAGAACATCTATGGATTATAATGGGTTTTTTTCATTATCTATTCACATCTATTTTAGTATTTATTTACAGTATTTATTATGGATTTTTTTCATGGCATTGTCTTATTTATGTTTATGCGACCCGACCAACCCGAAAGTTCAGACGCCGAGTTTAGAGAAATTTGAGCACCAAAAAAACCAATTTTAACTGAAAAAACATGAGCATGTCACTTAGTGTAATATAATGTAATCGAATGTTTCGTAAAATAAATAACCCTTTTATCCATTGCTATTGTGATTATATTTTTATACATATTTTTAACTTTCAACCAAACTTTCAAATATCTACATGCATATCCTTTAATTCTCTTACCCCTTCCTAAAAATATACATTTTTTAAACAATCACATGAAAGAAACATGATCTTTTTAAACCCAAATCCGACCGACTTTTCTTTTCTATGTCATCAAGAACATCATCTCCATCCTATCAACACTCACAAAGTCACCCTCCAAAGATCCCTTAATCTTTGTGTGTAGCCTTCAAAAACCGCTAAAGGACTAAAAGTGACACAAGTCATATATTCAAGGACAAAATACGTAACTTTCCACTAGCAAAATAAACCAATTTATTATTTCATCAATTTCCACAATAACTACCAACGCCATTAGGGTGGAGGGTATAGTCACACACCTTAGGGTGTTTGAGTGAAATCCTACCCAATAATATTATGTCATGTCAACTCTCCATTTCACTCCTCATTTTGCACTCAATCAGAGGGTATAGTCAAACACCCTAGGGTGTTTGAGTTATATATTTTTTATTTTCTAGAAATTATTCATAAATAAACAAAACATATTTTAATGTAAATAAAGGTACTTTTAATTAAAAAAACGCATTACATAAAAAAAAACTAATTTAAAATATAAAAATAAATTAAAAAAAAAAACCTAATTTCAAAATATAAAAATAAATTTAAAAAAAAACCTAATTTCAAAATATAAAAATAAATTTAAAAAAAAACCTAATTTAACTATTCGTCGTCGGAATCCGCTAAAAGGTGGGGTAAATCTTGTTCTCCAAGATGCTCCACAAGATCATATTTTAGTCTATAATGCGTATCTTCATCAATGAGCTCGTTATAAGCAGTGTCTTCGAAAACGGGCTCGACTTGAGGATCCCGAATATGTACCGGTGCAATCGCGTTTCCGTCGTCTTTTAGAATCATATTATGCATAATAATGCACGCATATACGACCATCCTAATTTTTTTAACACTCGTAGCACACATCGGGCGATGAAGTATATGCCATTTTGCCTTTAAAACACCAAAAGCCCGCTCCACGTTTTTTTCTTGCCGCCTCGTGTTGCCTCTTGAACTTCTTTTCTTTCACAATGTGAGGATACGGAAATGATTTCACAAACACGGACCAAGTAGGGTAGATTCCATCGGTAAGATAGTATCCACGCTTGTACAAGTGGTTGTTCACGTAAAATGGGCATTTTGGTGCAGTTCCATTTCGCTCGGTAAGAAATAACGGAGATTGTTGGAGCACGTTGATGTCGTTTTGTGAACCTGTTGGACCACAAAAAGCGTGCCAAATCCATAAATCCTGAGAGGCCACCGCCTCGAGCATAACTGTAACACCTCGAAAATTCACGTCCTATAATGTGTTGACACGTGTCATATGTTTGAACATGTGAAAGAATGTTATAGAAGGATTAAAGTTGACAATCATGGAAAGTATGTGAATATACGGGTTCCAAATGTCAACAGTGAATAAATATAGTGTACATTAACCCTACATGATGCTCATACCTTCAAACGAATAAGTCATGGATCATACGAAGCTAAATATGAAAGAAAGTGAGAGATTACAAACTACAGGGGTTAAATATGTCAACATGTTAAAGTTATACCTCTGAGTGACCTTTTGACAAACCGGAAGCTTTGTAATGGTTAATTATGCTCACTATAATACACGATATAAATTTCATAAAGTTTCGTTATCGTATGAGAAAGTTGTGATCAAATTCGTATACAAGGGGTTAAAGCGTCAACGTTGAAGTTTATGACTTTTCGGGTAACAATAAAGTTAACCGAGGACTAAACAAAGTAGGTAAATGTCTTAAGGCCCTTATAAGTCAATTTAGAGGGCTCATTGTGCAAAACAAGACATGAAAGCGACCTTTAGAAGGACCGGGGACCAAAACTGCAAATAAAGGAAAATTGATTTGGCAGATCACATATGCTCGCGTAGCGCGAGCACTAACCATCCATGCCGTCGCGCTACGCGACGGCACAGAATTGTGATTTTCTTGGATTTCTTGTCTGCCATAGCCTTGTAACCGCCTTAAACTCGATTTTCCTCATCTTGCTTGGCCCCTAAACGACCCCTAGACACTTAGGGACACTTGTGGATGAATTGTGGTCAGTTGTAGACTTGCATGTCAACAATCTAGTGGGTTCTTGATCACTATATAAAGCCACTAAGTTGCAACAAGTTCTTCACACCTTTCTCTTGCATTCCTGAGCATTTCTGGAGCTAAAGACTTCTCTCTAAGCTTCACAAATCGTGCATAGGACTTCAGTAAGTTTGCTTAACCTTCCTTAGTTAAGTTTTTGCTTAGTTTTAGCTTAAAAGTCAAACCGTCGAAATTAACGGTTGACTTAGCGATTAATCATTGATGGTTCAGTGATTAGTCGAATTGAAAGTAGTTATAAGTTGGTAATTATGAGGGTAATAAACCCTTAAAAGGGTTCCCCCTGATTCCCACTTTAACTAGGTCAAATGTCGGGTCAAACTTATTATTAAAAAGTCAACATGATACTTAATTTCTAATTTATGCATAATTAGCAATGTAGAACACATACAACCTGTTTGATCATTATTATAACTTGGTAATTAGTGAAAGAACATGTCTAAACATGTTCAACCCGACAATTCTCTGTAGAGACCCGGTTCGGAACCGAAAGTCGCATAGTTTGACTTTCGCTTTGACTTTCAGTTCTGACCCGTTTTGGTATGTTTTAGAAATACCTTAGAGATTCATTTAGACCAGGTTACATGCTAGTATAACCTTCTGTGATTATACACCATGGTTCATTAGTTAACCAACTAATATGCATGATTCCGTTAATTGCTCATATGTTGACCATTATGCCCTTTTCACCTTAAAACGTGATTCTTGAAAATGTAAAAGAGTAGAAACCTTAATTACTGATATATAAACTTGTACCCAAAGTTTGACATCAGTTTGAGGTGTAGATTGAGAGTTATGCTCATTAGCGTAATTAGAAAGTTTATTAGCGATTAAACGACATAATTAGCGTTTAACCTATTTAAACATACTTTTTGATATCAAACTCTTTACCCACTGATGTAATATATTATTTTGGGATTTTTGAAGATTTTTAATTAATTTTAGGCTGAGCATAACTTATAGTCATAGGCTTAATCCGGTAATTGTCGGTTTTGCCCTTACGGGCTATAAAATGAGTTTTACAAATCTAATCGACTCTAAACCTTTTGATACTGATTAGATATGATAAATAAATTATTTTAAGCCTTCTGGAATAATAAGAATATCAGCTTTATGTATAGAACCCGGAAATGGCATCTAATCGCCTTTTTAAGCGTTTTTAACGCATAGTATGTACTAGAACTATTTTAAACATACAAGGGTTGATACCTACTGATATTTTGGGTAAATTATAATATTTTAACAGTAAGCAAAAGTTGTTAAACTCAGACTTCAGTTTTGATCTTTTTGGCTTATGTGAAATTACCAAAATGCCCCTACGGTGCATAGTTTGGTTATAATTGATAAGTTTCACATATATATTTCACCCTACTGTTATAACTTAGTAAAATAAGTATTTTTTCTGATTATAGCAGACCTGTAACTCAGGATAATACTTAAACTCTTTTATAACCTTGTAAATGACCAAACTACCCCTACGGGGCATAGTTTGTGTTCAAACTCGTTTCGGGCATAATAGAAGACATCTTACTGATGTCACAACATATTTGAAGCATATTAACTTAGGAAACCTGTATATGGCTCTTACGGATACCCGTTACGCTTATTACGCGTTCGGTTCGGCTTATGTAACTAGTTTACATAAATTAGCCGAAACGGGTCAAACCTTATCGGTTTTATCTCAAAATCCAGAATGTGCCTAGATTACCCATATAAGGAAAGTCTTCAATCTTGTCGGGCCTAAATCACATTCTATTCCGGTCTTCGCCTAATCGTGCGTTTGAACCGTATAATTAACCGGTCTAAGCTTAGGCTTAATTAAAGACCCGTTAGCATTCTAATTGGTTATTTATACCATCATTCCAGACTAGAGCCTTCCGGTAAATTGTACCTACGCTTACTTAAGTGAATACAGCTGAGTTATTATAATTCCTTCTATTTAAGACAGGAGCTAGCTCAGGTAAATACTCTTAACTTATTTTCCCTATTACGGGCTTGGGATACGGTAATATAAATACCGCATGGGCAGGTATGGGATTCAAAGACCAATAAGTCAGGAAATCCAAATAACCTGTTTTAATTCGTATTGCTTGACTGAAACATTGGGGATTAATGCGATCGCGTCCTGGATATCCTTGACTCATTAAATGCAATGGCCACGACCTAAGCACGGGGTGTAGGCATACACCTGACAGATGCCATATGTTTATTAATTAATTATACCCAATAAGGGATTCCCAATAAGGGAATAGTGGTGTGTCGGTTAATCTTGAGCCGACATAGAACCGGACCCCGTATGTAGAGCAAGTTATGTAAAACTGATAACATGAAATATAGTTTGTCCCAAGTATAAAAGATTAATTTTGCCTTGAGCATTTTAATCAAAGTGTCAAAACATCTTCGTGCCTTGGGCACCTAAACCAATTTTCATAGACATTTTCAAATGAGTCGGTTGAGTGTATTTACCAGTGAAAACTGACGTATTTTCAAAAGTCTAAGTGACAGGTACAAGTGCGTAATAGGCTGGAAGCTGCTCTGGACGTTAATAAGGAATCTTGCAAAATTCTAGGCGTCTAAAGTCTGTTGAACAATATTTATGTTTTAAGATCCGCCTGTGGATCCTTTACTTTCCGTTGTAATACTTGATATTACTTTATATTCGGATTGTAATATATTTTATCTTTTGCTTCCGCTGTGCATTTAAATATTGTGTTGTTTGACTATGATGATATCAACTACGTCACGATACTCCCCACCGGGCCCACCGGTGACTCGTGGAATTCGGGGTGTGACAGGTTGGTATCAGAGCCAACATTGAGTGAATTAAACACTAACCTTATGTGTTTGATCTCAATGACACAGTAGCACATTCCTTGACCTTCTGAGTCTAGAGTTAACATAGGAATATTCTCAATCCTAATCTGGAAATTTTTGCTTCCAAATTTTTATATATACGTCGCCAAGCGAAGAAGCTGTAATAGAAATCCTCCACATCCGGAGCCTTGAAATGCTGAGCTTCGTACCGCGGCTAGAATGAAACGAGCATCCAGGGAGAGAACATTCAAAAATAAAATGAGGAAAAAACTCCTCTTGCTGAAGATCGTTTCCTTAATAGTCCTTATAAGGACATATTTATCTTTTAGTTCCTTCGAGGACAACATTATTTCTTTCAAGTGCCGCTTAGGGCAACTCTGTACTTTATATAGTGGAATGATTAAATTTAAACTTTCATTCTAAACATGAAATATGAAATAAATAAAAATTAACATTCCTTTATAAGATCTACCATTATATAAAATGGCAAAATCTAAAAAGGACAAGACCTAGCCTCGTGTCATTATTAAGACCCGGCTAAGATGGCAGTTCCTCAATTTAGGTTCAGATCCTTATTAACATTTCAAGTTAGGATTGTTCTGCGTTATCTAAAAGATTCCAATCCCTGTTAACATCTGTAAGTATGTTAACATTTTTGGTAAACTGTGAATCGTTAAAGTCACACAGGCCATCTTTAAAAAGGGGGTTAATCTAAATTCCCATATTTGAAATAATCATCCTTTAGTGATGTTTTGCCTATGGGCTATAATGTATTGTCCATTTGAGACACTGACATTGTGATCTTTATGATTCCTTGTCTAAGGTGGTGAGCTATGCTCAAGCCTAATAGTCTATATGATCAATGTGATCATGACTAATATCATATAACATCCTAGTGATGTTTTACCTACGGGCTATAATGTATTGTCCATTTGAGACACTGACATTGTGATCTTTATGATTCCTTGTCTATGGTGGTGAGCGATGCTCAAGCCTATTAGTCTATATGATCAATGTGATCATGACTAATATCATCTAATACGATGATCATATTATAAACATCCGTTAGTGATGAAGTGCCTACGGGCTAAACTTGTTGTCTAATAAGACAACGACAGTGGTGGTCTTTGACCCCTGTCTAAAGATATTGGAATACGTCCAAACATAATAGTCGGTAGGATCCATACGATCTCGACTAATAACATCTGAAAAGATGATCATACCATAAACATCCCTTAGAAGGGAAGTGCCTACGGGCTATAGTTAACGTCCTCTGAGACTAAAGACAGTGGTAGCCTACAACTCCATGTCAAGAAAAGGTAATGAACTATGATTCAAACCTCAATGCTTTGATTCTCTGAAATCATAGCTTATAATTTATAAATGTCCATGTGACTAGGCCTTTCGTGCCACTAGTAAAACTGTTATTGTTTTTATAATTAGGATAAATTATAATAGAAATCCTAAATAAATGTGATTAATAAATTAACCAAATATGGTCTCCGTTACCATGGTTAATGAATTGCCATAAAAGACAGTTCCATAATAAACTCCCAAGTAAACTATTGTCCTTGTTTTATGTAACAGTTCAATTAAATGGTTGGCTCAGATGAAATTAATAGCCACCCAGTGGAGAACAATGATAACGCCCGAATTAATTTAACGGGTGCTGAACTAAAAGCGTTAGTAGACGACGCAGTTACAAAGGCCTTAGAGCGGCAGTACGAAGAGTATAGTGGGACTCGGAGTAGGACCCTATCTACACCGCATTTGAAGCCTCCTTCCAAGAAGGATGAACCAAAGAAGGAAGATGACGAGCGTCACTCTTCTAATCATCACATTGATCCGTCTCAACAAATCATACTGAATCAAGGACCCCGTGATAAGGGTTGCTCCTACAAGTACTTTGTTTCATGTAAACCTCGGGATTTCACTGGGGAGGAAGGAGCTGTAGATTGTATGACGTGGTTAGATGAGATGGATACAGTTGTGGATATCAGCGGATGCGCTGAGAGGGATGTGGTCAAGTTTGTGTCGCAATCATTTAAGGGTGAGGCCTTAGCCTGGTGGAGATCGTTGATTCAAGCCACTGGGAAGATCCCTTTGTACAACATGACTTGGGATCAGTTCGTTGCTCTTATCAAAGAAAATTACTGTCCTCAACATGAAGTTGAGAAGATCGAGACTGAATTCTTGACATTAGTCATGGAGAACTTAGATTGTCAAGCATACCTTACAAGTTTCAATACCAAGTGTCGATTGGTTCCTTATTTGATCACACCGGAACCAAAGCGAATAGCTCGCTTTATTGGGGGTCTAGCCCCAGAAATAAAGGCAAGTGTGAAAGCATCGAGACCTACTACATTCAGGTCAGCGGCAGATCTGTCGCTATCTCTCACACTCGATGTGGTTAGAAACAAGGCTGCCAAGGCCTCTGAAGATGGGAAGCGTAAAAGGGAGGAGGATAACTCCCAGAATCCTAAGAAGAGCAAATCCGAGTTCAACGATAACCAACAGGATTCCAACAAGAAGCCTACATGCAAAACCTGCAAAAGAAGACACTGGGGACAGTGTCGATCAAACCAAAAGATAAAGCAATGTGGCATCTGCAAAAGAACTGGCCACCAGTCCCACGAATGTAGGGACATAAATAATGCAAATTGTTTCAACTGTGGCGAAAAGGGCCACATCAGAACTAATTGCCCTGAGGCCGCCAAGGAAGGAGCAGCTAAGTCTGGGAAGGATAAGAAAGGAAACGCCTGAACTACCAATTGAATGACAGAGACAATACATATCAATAATAGCATCAGGTACGTCCCGTACCATTTAACATTGATAGTTTCTGCTAAGTATCTTACGTTAATGCAAGGGATAATAAACCTTTAGTAAACCATAAGCCTAGTAAACTCTTGATTACATTCATAAGAACTTCAAATATTAAATGTAAGATATAACTTACCAATGGAATCGATAATGACCAACTCTCCCATCCTCGAAGTTAATTCTCTCATAAGAACCTGGATTACTTTTCCCAGGAAGAGTACGACAATATATATATTATTTATTTTATTATTTTCTCATTATTTTATATCGCCTGCGAATGCCAAACTATGTTTGATAAGAGTGCCATATGAGGATTGGCGTATCCTAGTGTGTCCCATAGATTACTTCCATGCCTGATCAGTATGGAGGTTTAATGCATGGAACCCCTGAGATATCCCAATGGTCATATTGTGCTAAAGTCGACTAGTAGTATTCAAAGAAGATATCCAATATAAAATGTCCTTATAAGTATCTCTACTTAGGGCATCCTTGCATTTGTAAAGAGAATGTGTCATTTATCTGGCACCGACATCGATAGATAAACCAAAGCCTGAAAATACAGACATCTCTAACATCTCTGTGTGTCATAATTATCTTCTTTATAAGAATTACCATGTTTACCTTCTGAGAGGCAAGTGGATGTTAGGACAAACATCCCGCTTAGGGCTGCAATTATTGTAAAAGCCTTATATCCGTTAGTACCAACGGAATAGGAAGAACTAAGAGCCAAATCGATAAGTTTTTTTTAGAGAAGATTTCATAAAGCCAAAATTCGAAGTTCTAAGAACTCCGATTTATATAAATAAGAAAGACGGATCATCTTGCTTATGCATTGATTACCGTAACCCTATTTAGGCAACAATTAAGAATCGCTATTACCTGCCCAGGATCGTCGATTGGTTCGACTAGCTGTAAGGATTAGCTATTCTTTGAAGCAGTGGTTGGAATAACCATCTCACTATAAAATAAGTTTTTTTTATATATAGCAATTATTATGTAAGTATCAAGGCTACTCCTTTGGAGACCTTGTATAGGTGGAATGTTAAACATCTATTGTTAAATAGAGAATAGGTAAGTCCAATTATCAGGATCTGAAAGTTGCCTAGGAAACAACAAATAAGATCATACAAATCCATAATCGATTGTAAGTTGCCAGTATACGGCAGAAAATTAAGAATTAATGAAAATAGCAACCCTCCTAAGTTCTTGTTAAAGAATAAGGTTCAACAAAAGAATCTCCTAGGAAGGGTGTGCCAAATTTGTTAAATTATCAGGCTAGTTAAGTTCTGAATATATAGAATCATTCGAAGGAACTCGAATGTATCAAGATCAAGTAGCTTATAAGCTAAAACCTATTTAAAGAGCTTGGCGGAGCTCGCAATACATTACACACTAGTGACTGAAGGATGTGTTTCGCCAATAAGCCAAAAAGCACTATCACATAATGATATGCAGATCTATGATTGTATGAGCAACCTATGTCGATTGAGGATCGACAGGATTAGAAGCTCCAAAAAGATACATGTACCTATTATAAAGGTCAATTGGAGTGCCTTAGAGGCTCAAAGGTACTGGGGAAGATTAAGCCCAATATAAGGTAGAAAATACTTCCTTTACTTTAACAAATCTCGAGGTCGAGATTTCTTTTAAGGGGGTGAGGATGTAACACCTCGAAAATTCACGTCCTATAATGTGTTGACACGTGTCATATGTTTGAACGTGTGAAAGAATGTTATAGAAGGATTAAAGTTGACAATCATGGAAAGTATGTGAATATACGGGTTCCAAATGTCAACAGTGAATAAATATATTGTACATTAACCCTACATGATGCTCATACCTTCAAACGAATAAGTCATGGATCATACGAAGCTAAATATGAAAGAAAGTGAGAGATTACAAACTACAGGGGTTAAATGTGTCAACATGTTAAAGTTATACCTCTGAGTGACCTTTTGACAAACCCGAAGCTTTGTAACGGTTAATTATGCTCACTAGAATACACGATATAAATTTCATAAAGTTTCGTTATCGTATGAGAAAGTTGTGATCAAATTCGTATACAAGGGGTTAAAGCGTCAACGTTGAAGTTTATGACTTTTCGGGTAACAATAAAGTTAACCGAGGACTAAACAAAGTAGGTAAATGTCTTAAGGCCCTTATAAGTCAATTTAGAGGGCTCATTGTGCAAAACAAGACATGAAAGCGACCTTTAGAAGGACCGGGGACCAAAACTGCAAATAAAGGAAAATTGATTTGGCAGATCACATATGCTCGCGTAGCGCGAGCACTAACCATCCATGCCGTCGCGCTACGCGACGGCACAGAATTGTGATTTTCTTGGATTTCTTGTCTGCCATAGCCTTGTAACCGCCTTAAACTCGATTTTCCTCATCTTGCTTGGCCCCTAAACGACCCCTAGACACTTAGGGACACTTGTGGGTGAATTGTGGTCAGTTGTAGACTTGCATGTCAACAATCTAGTGGGTTCTTGATCACTATATAAAGCCACTAAGTTGCAACAAGTTCTTCACACCTTTCTCTTGCATTCCTGAGCATTTCTGGAGCTAAATACTTCTCTCTAAGCTTCACAAATCGTGCATAGGACTTCAGTAAGTTTGCTTAACCTTCCTTAGTTAAGTTTTTGCTTAGTTTTAGCTTAAAAGTCAAACCGTCGAAATTAACAGTTGACTTAGCGATTAATCATTGATGGTTCAGTGATTAGTCGAATTGAAAGTAGTTATAAGTTGGTAATTATGAGGGTAATAAACCCTTAAAAGGGTTCCCCCTGATTCCCACTTTAACTAGGTCAAATGTCGGGTCAAACTTATTATTAAAAAGTCAACAGGATACTTAATTTCTAATTTATGCATAATTAGCAATGTAGAACACATACAACCTGTTTGATCATTATTATAACTTGGTAATTAGTGAAAGAACATGTCTAAACATGTTCAACCCGACAATTCTCTGTAGAGACCCGGTTCAGAACCGAAAGTCGCATAGTTTGACTTTCGCTTTGACTTTCAGTTCTGACCCGTTTTGGTATGTTTTAGAAATACCTTAGAGCTTCATTTGGACCAGGTTACATGCTAGTATAACCCTCTGTTATTATACACCATGGTTCATTAGTTAACCAATTAATATGCATGATTCCGTTAATTGCTCATATGTTGACCATTATGCCCTTTTCACCTTAAAACGTGATTCTTGAAAATGTAAAAGAGTAGAAACCTTAATTACTGATATATAAACTTGTACCCAAAGTTTGACATCAGTTTGAGGTGTAGATTGAAAGTTATGCTCATTAGCGTAATTAGAAAGTTTATTAGCGATTAAACGACATAATTAGCGTTTAGCCTATTTAAACATACTTTTTGATATCAAACTCTTTACCCACTGATGTAATATATTATTTTGGGATTTTTGAAGATTTTTAATTAATTTTAGGCTGAGCATAACTTATAGTCATAGGCTTAATCCGGTAATTGTCGGTTTTGCCCTTACGGGCTATAAAATGAGTTTTACATATCTAATCAACTCCAAACCTTTTGCTACTGATTAGATATGATAAATAAATTATTTTAAGACTTCTGGAATAATAAGAATATCAGCTTTATGTATAGAACCCGGAAATGGCTTCTAATCGCCTTTTTAAGCGTTTTTAACGCATAGTATGTACTAGAACTATTTTAAACATACAAGGGTTGATACTTACTGATATTTTGGGTAAATTATAATATTTTAATAGTAATCAAAAGTTGTTAAACTCAGACTTCAGTTTTGAGCTTTTTGGCTTATGTGAAATTACCAAAATGCCCCTACGGTGCATAGTTTGGTTATAATTGATAAGTTTCACATATATACTTCACCCTACTGTTATAACTTAGTAAAATAAGTATTTTTGCTGATTATAGCAGACCTGTAACTCAGGATAATACTTAAACTCTTTTATAACCTTGTAAATGACTAAACTACCCCTACGGGGCATAGTTTGTGTTCAAACTCGTTTCGGGCATAATAGAAGACATCTTACTGATGTCACAACATATTTGAAGCATATTAACTTAGGAAACCTGTATATGGCTCTTACGGATACCCGTTACGCTTATTACGCGTTCGGTTCGGCTTATGTAACTAGTTTACATAAATTAGCCGAAACGGGTCAAACCTTATCGGTTTTATCTCAAAATCCAGAATGTGCCTAGATTACCCATATAAGGCAAGTCTTCAATCTTGTCGGGCCTAAATCACATTCTATTCCGGTCTCCGCCTAATCGTGCGTTTGAACCGTATAATTAACCGGTCTAAGCTTAGGCTTAATTAAAGACCCGTTAGCTTTCTAATTGGTTATTTATACCATCATTCCAGACTAGAGCCTTCCGGTAAATTGTACCTACGCTTACTTAAGTGAATACGGCTGAGTTATTATAATTCCTTCTATTTAAGACAGGAGCTAGCTCAGGTAAATACTCTTAACTTATTTTCCCTATTACGGGCTTGGGATACGGTAATATAAATACCGCATGGGCATGTATGGGATTCAAAGACCAATAAGTCGAGAAATCCAAATAACCTGTTTTAATTCGTATTGCTTGACTGAAACATTGGGGATTAATGCGACCGCGTCCTGGATATCCTTGACTCATTAAATGCAATGGCCACGACCTAAGCACGGGGTGTAGGCATACACCTGACAGATGCCATATGTTTATTAATTAATTATACCCAATAAGGGATTCCCAATAAGGGAATAGTGGTGTGTCGGTTAATCTTGAGCCGGCATAGAACCGGACCCCGTATGTAGAGCAAGTTATGTAAAACTGATAACATGAAATATAGTTTGTCCCAAGTATAAAAGATTAATTTTGCCTTAAGCATTTTAATCAAAGTGTCAAAACATCTTCGTGCCTTGGGCACCTAAACCAAATTTCATAGACATTTTCAAATGAGTCGGTTGAGTGTATTTACCAGTGAAAACTGACGTATTTTCAAAAGTCTAAGTGGCAGGTACAAGTGCGTAATAGGCTGGAAGCTGCTCAGGACGTTAATAAGGAATCTTGCAATATTCTAGGCGTCTAAAGTCTGTTGAACAATATTTATGTTTTAAGATCCGCATGTGGATCCTTTACTTTCCGTTGTAATACTTGATATTACTTTATATTCGGATTGTAATATATTTTATCTTTTGCTTCCGCTATGCATTTAAATATTGTGTTGTTTGACTATGATGATATCAACTACGTCACGATACTCCCCACCGGGCCCACCGGTGACTCGTGGAATTCGGGGTGTGACAATAACTGTCGGGTGACTGTGATCCCCCCCTCATATATTGACCCTGCAACTCCGTTGGACAGATTCTCCAAACAAAATGTGTACAATCAAGACTACCCAACATCCCAGGAAGATGATGTTTCTCCTCATGAGCTTGGTACAAGAGCGCAACGTCGTGGCTAGTAGGTCTACATAAAAACTCGGAAGCGTAAAAATTACATACCGTTTCGCAATAATATTCTAGACTTTCTCGGGAAGTCCTTGCGGACATATTTAAATACTCGTCGAACTCGTCTGGAGCGTTACCGGTTGCTAGTTGCTTAATCGTCGAAGTAACTTTTTGAATCGATGTAAAACTCTTCCTACCACTAGCATCCGCGGCGTCTTGAAACCACGAGTTATTCGCTTGCACGTCAGTCAAAATTTTTAAAAACAACCTTTTGGACATACGAAATCTTTGACGAAAAACGTCTTCGTTGAATACGGGCTCCTCGACAAAATAATCTCTCATAAGGTTGTCGTGACATTTCACTCGATCTCGATGGACAGTTTTCCTTTTTCTAGAAGTGCCCGTTTCTTCCAGTTGAGCGGCTTCGTTAATAAGATTTTGGAAAAAAATTAAACTACTATCGCTCGAGGAAGAATCATCGTCTTCACTAATATCAATTGGAAGGAATAGCGGTAGTATATCATCCATTGAAAAAATAGAAGTGATTTTTTTTTTTAAAATATAGTTGGATGGAGAAGAGTTGTGTGTTTTAAATTGATTGAAAATATGGGTATTTATATAAAAAAATTCAAACGGTCGAAAAATTAACGTTCAAAAAATAGAAAACGGTCAAAAATCACATCACATCAATCCCCCCCCCCCCCTTTTCGGTAAACACTCACCGAAATACCCACCCTCTCTCCTCCTCACCGAATACCCACAAACACACGGTATAGTCACCGATCGGTGACATACCCTCCCCGCACTAGTCCCCCCCTCCTTTTCGGTAAACACTCACCGAAGTACCCACCCTCTCTCCTCCTCACCGAATACCCACAAACACACGGTATAGTCACCGATCGGTGACATACCCTCCCCGCACTAGCCCCTGAGGATTATACCCTCTACCCTTATGGTAACAATGAAAGTCAAATTATCAGGGTTTTGACTTTGATCTATACTATATAATAAAAGAAACCAACTTTGAGACACTTGTCATTATTCTAGATCATCCTTAATTATAGATAATTATTACTTAATTTAAATTATTAAATTAAATATCAATTAAATTAATATAAATCTTATTAACCCTAAATTATTGGCACAAACTTAACTTCAAATGTAAAGTCTTATCTAAACTAAAAAACATCTAGATGCAATTTACCTTCTTTTTTTTAATTATGCTAAACCTAAAGTACATTCCAATTCAATCATCCTAAAATCATGAAATAAATGTATAAGAAATCGGTTTGTACATATTTTGGGGTGATAAAGGCCGTTCAAAAAAATGTATAAGAAAACGGTATGACCTATTGGATCAAGTGAAATACACAAAACCCGGTTGGTTAAACATGATGTAACAGTCCAAAGCTTTTTAACCAAACCGGTTGATACAAGCCTGTTTTTAAAACATTAATGTTAATGTTATTATTGTTAACTATGATAAATTATATTAAACAACTTATTAATCAAACCAAAAATTTAAAATAGTATTAACCTAATTTAAAAAATAATAAAAAAATCAATTTTGATTTAGAAAGATTTTTTTAACAATAGATAAATCCGTGTAATACACAGGGTTTTTAAAGATATAACATATTTTTTGTTATTTGCTATATAAAATTAGATTTATTAAACCCGTACAATACACATAGTTTTTTTTAAATATAACTTTTTTATTATTTAGTATATAACTACATTTCTTCAACCCGTGAATGCACAAGGTTTTTTTTTAATATAATTATTATATTGTTTGGTATATAAATTTACATTTATCCAACCCGCACAACAAACGAGGTTCTTAAAGATATAATTTTAAATATTTTTTAATAATAGATAAACCCGTGTAATACACAAGGTTTTTAAAGATATATCATTTTTTATTATTTGCTATATAAAATTAGATTTATTCAACCCGTACAATATACGCAGTTTTTTAAAATATTTTTTTTATTATTTAGTATATAAAATTATATTTCTTCCACTCGCGAATACACAGGGTTTTTTTTTTAAATATAACTTTTTTATTGTGTAGTATATAAAATTACATTTATTCAACCCGTACAATAAACGAGGTTCTTAAGGATATATTTTTTTTATTATTTAATATATAAAATTATATTTACTCAACACGTATAATAAATGAGGTTTTTAAAAATATAATGTTTTTTATTTAGTATATATAAAATTATATTTATCCAACCCGTGTAATACACGGGGTTCTAACATAGTTTTATAATAAAAAAATGGGAAGATACCTTGAACCGTTTGAATTGTTAATGTCAATTAATAAATGGGATCAATGATCGGTAAAAATGCACATGGATTATTAAAACCTCCTCTTTTGCTTTTTTCATATATACTCATCCACTATCCACTCACTGATCGATCTCTTCCTTTCTGTAACAGTTTCTTGTCCTCGAAGGTTACAATTCAACCGATTTACAAAGCTGGGTGATGATTTCTTGTACCTAATTCTTACCTGATTGGATTTTATGGACTTGGCTTGCGTTCGAAGCAGATCTGGTCAGTTTAGAGCTTTCGGTTCAAGCAAAGACTTCATCAGAATACAATAGGGGAGCGAGAGCTGGCTCTCTGTGGAACTTTACCTATCTTCTCGACCCGACAGACGAAAGATGGCGATTACATTCCAATCCCCGATGGAGTACCACCTCAACAGGCAATTGTTGCCACACGGGAAGTTGATGGGATGCAATTTACCATTCCCCTTAACAAATTTGGGTGCATTTAGATCGATGGTCTGTTGTTTACATTGGTGTGTGGTGTTCAATCCTAGTCTTTCGTTTCCGAGACTATAATTTCATCCCGTGCAACCTGTGGACCATGAAATCGACAAGAATTTGGAGTCCGTTTCATGGAGACTTATATCTTGGTGTGCTCCAGTTGGGTTTTAGACTTACCAAGGACCCCAAAGACTAGCTCTGCTTCTTATTTGCCTATGTTCGTCTTGATCGCAATGAAGGTGAACAAGGAGTGACAACGTTAGAGCATTTCACTCTTCGCCCATTTCAACATTTTGAGACATCGTCCACTGCTTTGTTTAGCCAAACATCAGTTCTCTCACCCTAAGAGATTGATCATCCATTACGCATGATTATGCTGATTAGGTTAGAGTCGACGCTTTCCTTTCTCTGTATGCTAGAAAGGGAGCCCGTTCATCTTCTCATACCACATGAAGCCTTCTTAGATCCTATTTTGAATCTGCTTCGTCCTCTTCCACTGGATTAACATTTTGAATGGTTATTTTACATGAAAGATCAATATTTCAATAATCAAGGGTATTTGGCAGCCGTGAAGTCTAGGCAAGGGGTTATGGTAACCCTAAAGAGTTGTTACGGGTGATGTTATTTCGGGTAACATAGAGCGGTTACCGGTTGTTATCTGGTTTTCCACCAGAGCTTTTTCAACAAGGAACCTTTAATTACGAGAATTTTATTTTAGGAGAATCTGATGGACTTGTAACACTTAGTGTTCATTGGAGTTTACCAATTGATTCGCCACTCTACTGGACTGTTGTCATTATGCAGTACGACATCCACACTTCGAAATGGACAACGAAGACATTTCTATAGGCTCGGGGAACCATGGTCATACCTTAAGCACTAGGCTAAAGGTGATGTCATTTTGAAGGTACATTAATTCTATTCCTTTGTTGCTTCTGGTATTAACCCTTCTTCGTTCAAAATGTCATTCTTATGGTTATTATAAGTAACCAACTAGCTATATCTATATATATGTTTATTGCATTCTTAATGTTCACTGGTAGTGCAAATATGTTAATGCTGATGCCTTTACTTTTGTATCTATGTCTTCCCTCACCAATTAGTTTCTTTCAAATATTTCCTGCAATGGTAGTATGATTTCACGATTCTATCTCTGGGGGCCTTTGTTAACCAGATGAAATGTATTGAGCCGAATAGCCAGAATTATTCTGACTACTCTTCTTAGCAAATGATGGTGAACCACGTTTTAAAAGAAATACCGCAGTCTAAATTTCAAAGTTACATTGATTTGGGGCATAAATAACCAGCAGCTAATTAAATTTCTTTTACCCAACACGATTTTGATTTTGTACGAAAAAAATCAACAAAAAAGAGGGATTTGAAAGTAAGTTAACTTGCAATTGAATGCACGGAGGTTTGAGAATTTTCAAAATCGTCCATGAGAGTTAACGTTACATTTTAGCCGAGTTAGTGATTTGGATAGAAATGACAACAAAAATGAAACCTTAGGGGTCTAGTTACAAAAGGTTTATTTTTGGACTTAAGTGGCAAAAGTGACCAATCTCAGGGATGATTTTTGACATTTTACTCTATAAAATATTGTGATGCTTAAAAGATAATTTGGTATGTGGGTTGGTATAGTTCAAGGATAGGCCCAGTTATCTCTTTTACTCCTTTTTACTAGAGGCAGTAAAAACCTAGAGTTCATTCACTCTGTCCGAAAGCAACGACGCCACTGTTACAAGATTATAGGTAGATGGAACGTTAATGTTTATGATTTTGTTCCACTCATAGATCTTGAAATCTAATTAATGCTCGAATTGTTCACTTTTGTTTGTGTTTGTTTTGACTATGTTATTTTTTTATTTTTTTATTTTATTACAGCGATGAGTCATTCCAAAGACAAAGATCACTTCGAAAGGGTGCCCGATGACCAAATGTTTGGTTGACATGCTCGCGATTTCGAAGACATGGAAGATTTCTTGGATTTAAGAAATCTTAGGGCGACATGCTCGCGATTAAGAAATGCCCTTATGAACCGTGATATTTTGAGGCTATACAATCTATATGGTGCTTCTCAATATGGAATTTTACACATGACAATGACCAGGGAGTTCCAACTATTTAGTATGTTACTGTGTAGAAGAAGATGACGAGAGTGTGATGGTCTTTAGGGTTTGGCTCAATGATGCAAACAAGGAAGATGTTATATGTGGGAATATTGAACTACTAAGGTCTTTGGTTGTAACATCATATTCGGTTATATAGGACATGGATTTGTGATTTACAACATGTGGACTATGAGGAGGAATATAATCAACTATCAGTTTGCTTCCATGGTGGATTCTATTATTTAAAGTGGGGAACACGGATGATCGCGAATCTGAATGACAATCTTCATCATGTGGTTGCCTTTGTTGATGGATCGTAAGGGCCGGTAGACATATCGATCAGACTGTATTCATTCTTTAACTAAACTTTTGTCAAAGGATAAATTAAAACAAAGATTTGTAAACATATCGATCCGACTGCCGAACCAACCGAACCACTGAACCGCCGATGATTCACGATGAACCGGACCGCTATTACAAACATTTTCTGGTCGGATCAGTCGGTCCGATCCGGTCTCCAAAACATTGACAAGGAGTGACCACACTGGAGAATTTCACTCTTCGCTAGATATCCTCCACTGCTTTTCAAGGTAAACCCCGCTTCTCAGGCCCCAAGATATCGGTCATCCATTACGCATGCTTATGCTAATTAGGTTAGAGCCGATGCTTACATTTCTCTCTATGCGAGAAAGGGAGCCCATTCACCTTCTCCAACCACATGATGCCTTCCCCGATCCTGTTTTGAATCTGCTTTAACCTCTCCCACTAGATCCATATTTTGAATTGGTATTTTATGTGAAAGATCAATATTTCAACAATCAAGGGTATTTGGCAATTGTGGAGTCTAGGCAGGGGGTGATGGTGAACCCTAAAGAGTTGTTATGGGTGACGTTATTCCGGGTAACACAGTTGTTATCTAGTTTTCCACAAGAGCCTTTGCAACAAGGAACCATTATTAATTACGAGAATTTTATTTTGGGAGAATCTGATAGACTTGTAACACTTAGTGTCCATAGGAGTTTTCCGATTGATCCACCACTCCATTGGACTGTTGTCATTATGCAGTACGACATCCACACTTCGAAATGGACAACGAACACATTTGCTATAGACACGGGAATCATGGTCATACCTTTAGCACTAGGTAGTGCAAATATGTTAATGTTGACGCCTTTACTTTTGTGTTCCCTCACCAATTAGGCGTTTTCAAATATTTCTCATAATGGTAGTATGATTTCACGATTCTGTCTCTAGGGGCCTTTAATAACCGGATGAAATGTATTCAACCGAACAGCCGGAATTATTATGACTACTCTTTTTAACAAATGAAGGTGAACTACATTTTAAAAGAAATACCCCAACTTAAATTTCAAACTTAACATTGATTCAGGGCATAAATAACCACCAACCTACTTTAATTTCTTTTGCCCAACACAATTTTGATTTTGCATGAAAAAGAAAACCAACATAAGAGAGGGATTTGAAAGTAAGTTAACTTGCCATTGAATACACGGAGGAAGACGGTTATGATCAGGATCAGGGAAGGATGTTATATCGGTTAGTTTGGAGGTAGGGATCAAAAAGTCAACACAAATAAAACCATTCTCCATTTTCCTTTGAAAACTCCTTTTTCGATCAAATATAAACCTTATGCTTATCACACGTCGGTCATTTTGTGTTTTAATATAAGATTAAACTTGTTTTGACTTATTCTAAAACAAAGATATAAAACAGCGCAATAAACTACACAATAAACTACACAATCAGAGAGCATTGAGCAAAACTGAGGATCAATGGTGTGAGATTGTAGCCTTCAAAATTTTCTTCCTTTTTGTAACTAACCACCAACATCTTGTTTTTTTTACCTTGATCATGAACTCTAAGTCTCTAAGAAGCCTGCAATTTTATAACCATGGAAGATATAACCAACCATCCATCATGACCCCTTCCTTTTTTTTTTGCTGCAAATGTGCAATAATGTTGGATGAAATTCAAACTTCAGAAAGTGGATTTTTCAAAGATTGAAATAACCATAAGCCGAACTACCATTTTTTAATGGGAAGACAACTAAGAACCTCAAACTCTCGACATAGAGGGAGAATAACAAGAAAACTTACGGTTTCTTTATCAAGAAAAAACCCCAAAAACAACAATGCTCAATCGTTGGTTAAGGATCACCACGGCAGTAGCAAGATTTTGGGTATGTTTTGTTCTTGATCCGGTGATAATTCCTTGCAGGTCTTCTTCCCATGGCTAATTAGTTGTCTCATCGATTTCAGGTCGTTATCATTGTTTACCTTGTATGTTCCATTCTCACAATGTCTACTTGATCAACTAGCATAAAACCACTTAGATCAGGTTCAGTGGTAGCATGAACCGTGGTATCTTATAGTTTCTTTTTCATCAAATCAGGTGCAAATGATGATCCGGCATTCAAGCTTAAGGGACCAAATTCTTTTTCAGTTAAAATATTACTTTTGCACTGTCACACCCTCAATTTTCACATGCGGAGTTTTACCGCGAGGCGTGTGACTGGTCAGGATCTAGCCACTAATCATGTTGAACCTACTATTTAATGTCATAAAACTTCACTAATAACATGATTAGCGATAAAGTTTAATTGTCCAAAACACAGTTTATGTTGCAACGGAAAAATAAAGTAAAACCCATCAAAACTTAAAACCACAAGCTTAATAAATGTTTCAAACATAAAGTTTAACGAACCACCCACTCCAGCCGATTGCAACGCCCGTCCATAGTTGTACCTACTGACCTGCAAAGCATGCAACTACGTGTCAACCATAAAGTTGGGGAATTCACAAATTTGAGTTTAGCAAAAGTTCACAATGTTTTTGAATTAAGCATGACTCGGGTAGCTAACCCTCGTCACATGACTAAACTGTGTAGATACCGAAAACTGACGTAGTAAGTTTTTGTGCCCTCCATCAATGTCTATCCGCATTGATGCAGTTGGAAAGGTAAATAGTTCACGCCCAGCTCCCAGCACGGTGTGAGGTTTTGTCAAACCTAAAAGTGTTATCAACTAATACCCCGTCTGCCAGCCCAACAAACTAATCAATATAATGTGTAGGGACTTTCATGATAGAATTGTCGTTTAGTCCAAATGTACTATCCACCTCCAGTGGATCGTATGTTTAAGTGGTTCTCACAAGGAACGCGCACGTAGCCCAAACCAGGGCTACCGTAAGAAGTGTTGTCCCAACCCAGGGACGCATGCTTTTAGAAAAGAGTTGTGAACTCACCTTAGTTTTACTCGGTAAGACTTAAATGCTTTATAAGTTGATGTGGTCAACCACTACCTATTATGATACCCATAGAGTTATTAGTGTGTTTATGCAAAGCTCATAAGTTCTACACTCATCTAGCACACATAGCACATAAACAAGTTGTCACATAATATTTTGCTATAATGATGGGAAAATATATAACTATACGCTAAAACCAAGATAACACAAGCTAATTTGCTATAATGAAGTTCTATTTTTTTAACTTCACTTGCATTGTTTCTATATTGACATGTAAACTAAGTCCAAAGTTTTCAGTTCTCTATTTCCTACATGAAAGTGATGCTTAAAAAGAACAATCACTGTAGGTGCATGTGACAACCCGTAATTCTCGAGGTAAAAACCATTAGTTCGCTTTATAAATCAATTTATAGACTTATCTTATTCGACGAATTTATTATATAGTTATTTAAGTTATAGTGTGCAAACGAATATTTGAAACCAAATCCATATCGTGCGCCTCATTGTTTATCAATCATTCATCAATTGAATTAACACAAGACACGTTGCGCCTCATCGTTGCCGTTACGGTACTCTAATCTCATCGTTGCTGTTACGGTACTCTAATCTTATATCCCTAAAGGCAATGTTAATCATTTCTTGAGTTGTAAAAAGATTTGATTTTTATTGATGATTAGAAGTTTTGGTGAACTGGGTGTTAATAGAATACATATTAGGGTTAGAAAGTTGGAATCTTTCGCTTAGAAAATGGATTTAAGTAGTGAGGCAACTGTTGATGCGTTTTCGATCGGACCGCCAACGGTTCTTGGCACGACTATATCTTTTAAATTTTTGTTCTTGAAGTCAATGTCACACTTGAGGCAACATATTAGTTATTTTTTGGTTTATTACTTTAGTACGATTAGGGGTTATGTGTCGCGTACGCTTGTGCCGGTGATCTCGTGTTGCATCCGCACAACCCGCAAGGGATACTAGTGTTGGTGATGGTAATGGTGTTTTCGGTGATCTCGTGTTGCATCCGCATAACCCGCAAGGGATACTAATGTTGGTGATGGTAATGGTGTTTTTGCTTAAACGGTGCACGAATGTGAAAATGAGAGCTGAGATGGCTTACAAGAGGAAGTTTTGGAGGAATATGATGAGGGCTGCGATGAAGTTTTAAGAGTGGGCTCATGCCGAGGATGAATGAGTTTAATCTTTATGATGAAGAGCTTGTGAGGAATAAGTTTCAAGTGTTTAGTCACCGTCGTCAAGAAGGTTGTTTAAGAGATGTTATATCTTATATTACGTTTTTTTTTTAAATTTATTATGACGATGTTTTTTGTTCATTATTGTTTTGTATTTTTATTATGTGATGAATCTTATCTGACCCGACCATCAAACCGACCCGAATTTTTTTATGTTCGGAGACATGAAACTCGAGCATTTAGAAAAGTGAACCCGCCGGACAAAAATCCTGGATCCGCCAGTGGTGACTGATGACCAATCTGTGCCAACACACTTCTCCCTGGACAGAACATAACAAATAAATTAAAATAACAGAAATTTAAGGTTAATAAATATCATAAATAAAGTAATATAAAACATAGTAGTAACCTGATTAAATCTAATAGACCAATTTGTGCAAGCACATTTTCATTTAAAACCCTTTTTTTCTAAAAAAAAAGAAAGAAAGAACATATCCAGTGTGCATATGGACCATATGGTTCAGATATTTTGGTTTTCTGACTTGATACTTCTCATGCCACCAGTATACCTACCACCTGTATGTATCAAATGCTAGTTAAGTCAGCCATTAATGGAATACGAGTTTTTAACGGGACCGTTAAACTAAACAAACAATAGACGTATGTCAAAAATACTGATTCATACAATAAGATATGCTTTCACCTGTTTCAGTTCTTCATTCTTCCGCTTCGGTTCTGAGACTTCTGCTTCCCGTTCCATGGTAAAGGCCTACAAACACAAAGAAATGAAATACATAATGCATTTCACATGAAGAAACTCATAGATTTTATGACTATTAATATGTAGTATCAGACAGGACTCCACAACTCTTAACTATGAATATTATTGATTTAATATACTCATGAATTTCTAAACTAAGTTGGGTAAATATCAGAAACAGGGCAAAAAATATATATATATATATATATATAAATAAATTTTCTAGCTTTTAAGTGCATAATAGTAACATATTTGACCCTTTTGTACAGACCCAGACTGATCTCTATTAGATTGTATATTAAAAAAAACTACCAAACAACCTCACAACCTGGATTTGTTTAAGGAACCTGCTGCCTTTTATTTAATCCAAAATGACACACTTAGTAAAATTCCAAGAATAACATATAATGGTTATAAACTTTTTTTTTAACTATCTATATATCCTGTAAAACTCCTTAAAAATTATGAGCATTAATAACACAAACTGACTCTTTTTAACGCCTTAATATATACAGTATACTTGTAAAGTCAGGTCACAAAAAGAAACATACCTTTGCAACTTGACTTCTTTATTTCCAACCAGTTTACAACACAAAGATCCCTGCATATCAGTAACTTTGCTGATTATACCCATTAGTGCTTTTACATATTCTCTAAATTTGTCCACATTGTTCCTTTCACCATGCACCGGTCAAATCCCAGTGTCCGTCCTGGATTAACCATTAGAGCAAGTGTTTGATCCCTCTCACTTTTCCTTTTAATCCCGTACCGATCCCCTTTTTTTTATGTTTTTCTCATCTTTGGTTGTGTAGGAGTGAGTTTGTTTAAGCGAAGTCAGAGCTAGTAAGAGAAGAGACTGAGCACACTAGTCGTGGCTGGCGAGAAGAGAAAACGGCTTACTATCTATCATAAAATACAACTACCCATTTGTTAGATGATGGTATTACTTACACCTTACTATATTTTCATTCCTCATCAGTTCGGCTCCAATCAGCATATCCATTAACAAAAACTTTGTCATCCACAGACCTAGCTTTGTCTTGAAAACTTGTAATATCTATTTCCTGTCATATGACATAAACATCAGCCCTGACAGCAAGTGTTCGAATGATACTCCATATGAACTTTCTAATCAGATTATTAGATTCAAAGAAAATGATAATAAACTGGCAAGTATCAGGGGCATAACTAAGTCTTGCTAGCTGTTTAAATCTAATGAGATACTCGCAATCAAAGAACAGACGATCATGTCAACCCATCTGTGTTTTATAAAGTGTACACCAATTTAGACCTTTGGCTTCATCTCTCAGAAAGCCACAATATTACAAACTTTTGCATCCGGATTCCAAATTAGCAGCATAATCAAATTTTGAGTTTAATCTATTCTAAATGGGTACCGAGCCCGAGGCCATACCCGCGAATATGTTTAGCTAAATGTGTCGTTTCGAGCTGACGCAAGTTGACTCGTTAATTATACAAAAAGTTTTTAAAATCATTGTTTTAATTGATATTACTTAAAATGATTGGGTATAGTTTAACTGCAATTGTTTTATACACATTTGTATTTCTTTTATTGTAAATTTGTAATTTTAATATGCGAAGAAAATGTTTTTTTAGAAAATCAGATTGATTAAACAGGCAGTAATCGGGTTTATGCATCTGGCACGATTTTAACTTCGTCTAAAAATGGGTTTGTGGCGAATTTTCGACATGTCAACCCGTATACATTAACACACCAAAAAGGATTGGCAAAGATGACACCTGGACAAAAATTACTAACAAGAAGTTTCTATTCATCAAGAAATCTAAAAGATTCACTAGATAGTAACTTTAAATATTTGGTACTCATATAAATGTCTATCATTGATGCTTATCTTCATCAAAGATGACATTTTAACAAGAAAGATTTTAACCGGGTGGGCGTAAACAACCACCCGGAAGAAGAAATCTAAACTTTTCTGCATTTTTTATCAAGTATGTTGGAAGATGAACTGCTGAAGCCGTATGAGGTATTGAACCCATCTTCCCGATCAAATTCTTGAAAGTATATTCTTCGGGTAACATATCGTAAAGATCATCTCCATTACAAATCTTTTCTTGGATTCTCGAATGATCCAAATGTTGTTTGCTTTTCACACGGTCTGCATGGCTGTATGCTGTCATTTTTGTTACAAACTCACTCAAATACTTAAAGCAGAAGCTGCAATGCCATCCTGTATCCGAAAGAACAAGATCCGTTTGGCGCGAATGCTTATATAGAGTATGCTGATTGTACACATGACTTGTAGCTTTCCATGTGGGGTCCGTTGGGAACTCGAACGAATACAGATACTTTTTCATATCAAGATGCAACACAGGCGGCAAACCATCACACCATTGAAGCAACTTAATAGTATTTCGACTTGGAATCTCGTCAGCATCCGCTACAATGAGTAGATCACCTTCAGAAATCCCGGAACTACGAATCAACGCGTTCATGGAAATGCGATGATGCGCCTCTACAGAAAACGGGCTTACACGTTGCCCTTCAGACGCCAACTTACCAGGAAGAAACCCATAAACAATCTTCTCCTCAAAGCGTGAAAACCGCCCACGATTAGACGCAAAGGTGAGAGCTTTCGGGAGGCCCGTAAATGTCGCATTCGATTCAAGAATAATGAATTTGGTGACATAAGGATCAAGTTCACCCCACCTAACTTCCAAAAGGTCAATCTCATTGCTGAATATGATAGCATCGAACACTCTACGCGCTTCCTTCCTTAACTTCCATCCATGGAGACGACATAACTTCCCCATCGAAGTGTTTTCAGCGTAATAATGCGGTAGATATGTTAACGGGGGCGGTGGTGTGTCCCAAATGGGCCTCAGGAAGTATGTGATCTTCTCATAGTGGTTAAAGATTGTGGTTAAACAAATTGGTATAAGCATTAAGATGATCAAACATCTGTATCCCGGTAGATGTCGTCTCGAGACGACTAATCTTGAACCCATAACCTAAAAAAAAATTAGGGCTTGACAGCAACCAGCATGATCATCTACACAAGTAACACAACACACTAACTAATCAAAATCTTTAACTCATTCACACAAGAAAGATAACAAAACCAATTCAAATGCATCACCAACAATCACTAGACTACAAGTTAGTTTCAGAACTAAAATCCAAGCAAACCCTAAACCATATGAAAATCTTTTAGCCTTTACAAACACAATCGAATTTCGACCGACTGATAGCTGAATTAACCAGTGATCAAGAACTGAACAGACCCATATCATGAAAATCAAACAAATGATCAAAATCTGAACAATGTGTCAACTATGGATGAAGAAAAAAAGAAAACATGTAAAATTGTATGTAATGCATGAAGAAGAAGAAGATCAAGAATCTAAACACAATACCTCAATCAGAACCGTTGTACTCAAAAACCCTAATCAGATTTTACGCCGATTTCATCAACTGTATGTTACAAATCGAAATTGAATAATAATAAGAATAATCGATCACTCAATATATAGAAAGATGGAAGCGGGACATTCAGATAGTGTGATCGTTGATCTTGTACAATCAACACTAAATATAAGTGAAAGTGGGTGACAAATAAGAAACTGCCACGTGGATAAAATTAGGGGTTTGATTGTTTGATGAACTTTTGACCGTTGATTAGGTTGGGTGCTTGATTGTTACCGTGGGGTGTGAAGTAGGATGTTGTTAAGAAACCCGTTGGAGTACGTGTGAATTTATGGTAGGAGATGTAACCGATGTGTGTATTTTAAAATAGGATTTGAATTTTTTTTTTTTTTTTTTTGGATTGTACAAGAAAATTTGTTGTGTATATGTGTGTAAGAGGTTCTAGAAGAGAATTCATTTATTAGTAATTATGATAATCAATCATTCCACCTAATATTCCGGAAGATTTTTATGGGGCATTTACTCCAGGGGTGGACTTTTGTTTCGATGAGGTGGCAGAGGTTCTAGAAGAGAATTCAGTTTCAAAGGTTTGCAAACGTAAGAAATTCAAAAAATATGAAGTGGGCTGGCCCAGTGGGGCTAACACTAGCAGTCAAGAAAGTCAAAAAATTACTAAGAAGTCTAAAAACAATGATCATTTTGGGCTAGATAGCATGTTGGGCCTGGCTGATGGGGCTGAGTATACAAATGAAGAAGAGGACCAAGTAACAGATTCGGTTAGTGATGAAGAATGGTCGCTGGATCTTAACAATATGCCTAGCCAATCGATTTTCTCGGGTAAGGAGAATCAATCACCCAGGTCTAACGACCAGAAGGAGAACGGAGCAACAGGTCAAGCTGATGAAGTCGCAACAACTATTATTTTGGGAGAGAAACTGGGAGTAAATTTGCAAGACTCTCACACGCTTATTCAAGAATAGATTACAATTGAAGGATTACAAGGAGGTAAGCCATGAATTGTTTGTCTCTTAACATTCGTGGTGTAGGGGTTTGTGGGAAAGCTGTTGGGTTAAAAAAATTAAGGATAAGTTCGGTATTTCTTTCATTGGTTTGCAAGAATCGATGTCGAGTAACGTCCATTCGAGCTGGTTGTCTTACTTTTGGGGTGGTTCTGGGTTTGATTTCGAGTATGTGGATGTCGTGGGTAATTCGGGTGGTCTCATTAGTTTATGGGATCCTACAGTTTTCGTTAAGGACACGGTGAATAAAGATGTTAACTTTCTTCATGTGGCGGGTGATGTTTCGGGAGGTAGTATAAGGCTGAATGTTTTAAACGTCTATGCTCCGCAACATAACAATGATAAAAGACTTCTTTGGGCTAAAATTATCCAGCTTATGCAGTCTTATCAGGGGTGGTGGTTGGTTTTCGGGGATTTTAACGCAGTTAGAGACCGGGATGAAAGGAAAAATTCTTTTTTTGACCCGGTGTGTGCTCGTGATTTTAACGATTTTATAGATGAGGCTGGAGTCCGGGAATATAATCTAAAGGGGATGAAATATACATATATGGTTAACAGAAGAGGCGTGTGTAAATTTAGCCGGATTGATAGAATCTTCGTTTTGTGACAATATTTTTAATAAATGGCCCAATGCTAAAGTTAGAGCGCTGAACAGAGAATTATCGGACCATTCGCCATTGGTTTTTCTGATTAATGATGTCAACTTTGGCCCGAAACCATTCCGCTTTTTTGACTCCTGGTTAGATCGGCCCGGCTGCATAGAGGTTATTCAATCGGTTTTTAGTGAATGGGTTGATTCGGGACCGGCTGATTCTAATCTCCTTAACAAAATGAAGTGCTTGAGAGGTCGCCTTAAAGAGTGGTTCAAGGATGTTTCTATCCAAGAATTAGATACAGAAGCTTTGCTTAGAAGTGAAAAACAAGACTTAGAGATACAAATGGAAAATTCTGATTTGGAGGAGTCGGATGTGTGGATTTGGTCGGAGTGTGTCAAAGCGATTGAAGAGATTGAGCAACATAAGGCGCGAGATATTCGCCAAAAATCTCGGGTCAGATGGGCGTCTCTTGGGGATGAAAACTCTAATTTTTTTCATAAGGTGGTTAATGGCCGCAAAGCTAGAAACTCTATTCCGGGTCTTATGGTTAATGGTGAGTGGATTGAGAAGCCGGCTATAGTGAAACGGGAGGTTCTAAAGTTTTTCAGGAATCATTTCAAGGAAAGGAATAGTCTTCGGCCAGATTTATGTTGTTCGGGTATTAACTGTATCAGTGAGCAGGAGGGTATTTCTTTGGTAGAGTCTTTTTCTAAAAAGGAGATTAAAGAGGCGGTTTTCGATTGCGGTTCTAACAAGGCTCCGGGGCCCGATGGCTTCAATTTTCGTTTTATTAAGAGATTTTGGAACACCCTTGAGGATGATTTCTTCCATATATTGGACGAGTTTCACAGAACGGGTATCATTAATTCTGGCTGCGGGTCGTCTTTCATAACTTTAATTCCCAAAGTTAAAACTCCTTTGGGTCTTAAAGATTATAGGCCTATTACTCTAATTGGGATGGTTAGCAAGGTGATTTCTAAAGTCCACGCTAATCGTCTCAAAAAGGTAATGGGTCAGGTGATTTCGGGTTCTCAATCGGCTTTTCTTTCTGATCGTTTTATTCTTGACGGCCCGCTTATGGTAAATGAAGTGATGAGTTGGCTGAAAAAAAGGAAAAGGAAGGCGTTTATGCTCAAAATAGACTTCGAAAAAGCATACGACAACGTTAATTGGAATTTTTTGCACTCTATTATGTCTCAAATGGGCTTCCCTTCGATTTGGTGTGGATGGATTAAGGGTATTTTTGTTTCTTCTAGAGCCGCGGTCCTTGTCAATGGCTCACCAACGTTTGATTTTAATTGTGAAAAAGGGCTCCGTCAAGGTGACCCTTTATCTCCTTTCCTTTTCTTAATTGTTATGGAGTCTCTGTCGTGGCTATTGGAGAAAGCAAAAGAGATTGGCGCCTTCAAGGGTATTAGTGTTGGGGAGAACGAAATGGCAATATCTCATCTTTTCTATGCCGACGACGCTCTTATTTTAGGAGAATGGTCGCGAGATAATATTCAGAGCATTGCCAGAATTCTTCGGATCTTCTATCTTTGTTCGGGTCTTCGAATTAATCTTCATAAGTCAAATCTTATTGGAGTCGGGATAGAAGACTCGGAAGTGGATTCCATGATGGAATTTTTGGGTTGCAAAAGAGGTAATGTCCCTTTCGTTTACTTAGGCATTCAAGTTGGGGCCAAGATGACGCGCGTTAGTAATTGGAGCCCGGTTATCGAAGTCACTAGGAATCGGTTAGCTTCTTGGAAAGCTAAAAATTTATCGATAGGTGGTCGATTGGTTCTAATTAAATCGGTGCTTGAAAGTTTACCAGTTTATTACCTTTCGCTTTATAAAGCGCCTAAAGAAGTGATTGATAACATAGAGAAACTTATGAGACGGTTCCTTTGGGCGGGTTCGAGTGAAGAGCGAAAGATCCCTTGGGTCGCTTGGGATATTGTTACTACGCCAAAAAATAAGGGTGGTCTTGGAGTGTCTAAGATTCAAGAGGTGAATGAGGCGCTTCTTTTGAAATGGACTTGGAGGTTTAAAAGAGAAAAGAACACCCTATGGAAGAAAATTATTTTGGGATGTCATGGGTCTAGTAGACCATGGGCTCTTCTTCCTTGCAATGCTTCGGCTTGTTGTAGTTGGAAACAAATTGTTAAAGTGGGCGAGAAAAAACTTATAAATGGTGCGACTCTTAATTCTTATTTCGAAGGTATTCTTGGTGATGGTTCCTCTATAAACTTCTGGACGGATACTTGGCTTCGTGAAGAACCGTTGAGAAAAGTGTATCCTCTTTTGTTTAGACTTGAAAAAAACAAATGGGTCAAAGTCTCGAATAGAATTCTTTGGGTCAATAATTCAAAATCTATGGCTTGGGAGTGGAGATCAGCGCCTACCACTAGTATGGAAGTTGCTGAATTATTTGGTCTTCTTGAAGACATTCACGAGCTGGAGTGGAAAGGAGGGCTAGATGTATGGAAATGGAAGGCTCAAAGTGATGGCATCTTCACAGTCTCCTCTGTCAAGAAGCTTTTTTGCAACAGTTCTCTGGTCATTACTACAGCGCCGATTAATTGGAAATGCTAGGTCCCATTGAAGTGTAAAATCATGGTATGGAGGGCTGCTCTTAATCGTCTTCCCACAACTTCGGAGCTCATAAAACGGGGTGTGCCGCTGCAACAAACCTCCTGTGTTCTATGTCACTCGGCTCTCGAAACAGCTGAGCATTTTTTCACCGGATGCGAGTTTGCTCATGAAGTTTGGAGCCGCGTTGAAGCTTGGTGCCGATTTAGTCCTCTTGTGTTGTTTGATGTGTCAGGCCTGATTAAGATAGCGGAGCAACAATCGGATGTGAAGGACACTAGACTCGTGATTAGAGGCATTGTGTACACTACCATGTGGGCTTTGTGGAAGGAGAGGAATGGGCGTATTTTTGAAAAAAAGAAGCGTCGTCCTATAGAAGTTATGGAATTCGTTAAATCGACTTCTTACTTTTGGATCCGAAATAGGACTAGATGGAAAGATGTCGATTGGAATAGTTGGTGTAAATACCCCCTCGATTTGATGTAATTCTTTGTTTGTGGCCCGGGGGTCCTTATTTTGATGGCCGCTTTGGGTGTTTTTTTTAATGAAATTCTCCTTTAAAAAAAAAAAAATACGTGTGTAAGTAACTATGTTTGTTGTTTGCCATATTGTTTGGTTTTGTTGTTTGGATTAGGTATTGTGTTTGGATTGATTGGGATCGGGTGTGAATTGAGAATAGTCGATGATTCGTGTATGATTATAGTATTCCGGATTTATGATATATGTTTATGTTAAATCGTAATTTCATCAGACCCTTTAGGTTTAATCTATGGAGTCCGTACTAGATCATCGAAGGAGAACATGTATATTGGTAGTAAGGTCACCGCTTTTTAAGGAACCCAACATTTCATTTATGAGTGATGTGTGGGGACACTCTATAGTACGGGTGCAATCATCATCTATGAGTTTTGACTTTAATGTTTAATTTGCTTTTATCGTGAAATGTAAGCATTACACATGCATCCTACTTGTATCTTCATGGTGGACCATTCCTTTCTTTGTGATGTGTGACAAGCTAAATGATTATCTCTGCATATGACATTGTTTGGATAGATTGAGAACCATAGTACAAGTGCAATCATCATCTATGAGTTTGGCCTTTAATGTTTAATTTGCTTTTGTCGTGAAATGTAAGCATTACACATCCATCCCTCGTTTTTACAATATAAATACTCTTATAACGCCAACATCTTCTTACATGTTAATAGTATCAATCAATACAAATATAGTCTTGTGAACAATGAGACTCAATGTAATGGAAATTCATGTAATGGATTGGTTATTACTCAATTAATGAATTGGTGATTGGTTATTACTCAATGATTAAATGAGTATCCATACTACCATTTTTATGGTTCTCAATCTATCCAAACAATGTCGTGTTATAAGATGTTATTAATACACATATGGTCACATGAAACAAGATGTACTCTCATTACTTTAAAGACAATCGAAACATGAAAAAATGATATATATGATCAATTTAAATAATGATATGTTCATATCATACATTCAAAAATAAAAAAAATTGGGAGTAACTTGCTTCGACATATGTAACTAGGAATATTGGATTTTAACAATCATAACTATTCGTCGTTAGGCGTCAACAGTCATAACTTTAAAATTAACCACTGACAGTCCTAACTTTTAACATATTGGCTTCCAATGGACCATGACTAACGGAACCCTAACGCCGTTAGTCTTTGGTCGCCGGAAAAAAACGTTTTTTGGCCGGAAAACTCAACATTTTCGTCCCGAACCTCTTTGTAACCATTTTAGGACCTTTGGGAACCTTTTTCTAATAAAAGCCCTAATTATTAAGGTCGCTGGAAAACTATTTTTCGCCGGAAAACTCAACATTTTCGTCCTAAACCTCTTTGCAACCTTAGATCGGACCTTTAGAAACCTTTTTCTGGACAAAAACGGTTTTTCAGCGACCGGAGACTAACGGCGTTAGGGTTCTGTTAGTTAGGGTCCATTGGTGGTCAATATGTCAATAGTTGGGACTGTCAGTGGTTATTTTTAAAGTTAGTACTGTTGGCGGCCAACGACGAATAGTTGAGATTATTAAAATCCAATATTCCATGTAACTATGTATGTTGTTTGGTATGTTGCTTACTTTTGTTGTTTGAATTGGGTATTGTTTTGTATTTGCTTAGAATCGTGTCTAATTTGTTTTTTTTAATTAATCAAAAGCTTGTTGCTTGATGTTATTATGATTTGATACAAGTTAAAGTTATTATACTTGAAATATAAGTTTTGTTAATTTAAATTGTAATCTCTCTAAAAATACAGCCGATTTTTCTCTCCACGTTTTTTTTATCGACATCCTAATTTTAATGGAATGATTTTTGGGATTGCTTATTGATCCAAAATTATCGGCCGTCAACAGTCAACACCTTTCATAGTCAACTAAAAAGCCAATGTTGTGACTTCCAGTCTTCCACTCAAGCAAAGCCCACTAATTTAAGTCCACTAACATGGCCGTCAACTCCAGTTAGTCCACTATAGCCCATAATAGTGACTTCCAGTCTTTCACTAAATCATAGCCCACTAATACAAGTCCAATAGTTCATAGCGATGAATCAACGATACGGTTAATTCAAGTACAACGGATTGTTCATGGACACTTACCGAACGAGATTTTATGTTAATGTTCGTTTGTTGTTTGTTAAGAAAATGAACTTGTTGTGTTTGTTTGTTAATTTTAGGCAATGAATGAAAACGAATATTGATGAAACACAAATAAGCACAAACTAATGTTCATGAACACAAATGAAGACAAAAGAACACAAACAAGCATTCATAAACAGGATATATAATACACTAAGGGGCCGTTTGGCAACATATGAATGATTAAGTGCTGAACCAGTAAGAGGTCTGAACCATTAAGTGTTGAATCAGTAAGAGGTCTGAACCATTAAGAGCTTGTATAATGCTTAACCGTTCAGAGGCAAATGTCTGACCAAATCAGACTAGAGGTCTTAACCATTCAGAAGCAAATGTCTGAATCATTCAGACATCTGCTCATGAAACAAACAATCTGAACCATTAAGTGCTGAACTAGTAAGAGGTCTGAATCATTAAGAGCCTCATTAAGAGGTAAACAAACAGCCCCTAACACTTGTTAAATATTTTATTTGTCGGAATTTTGAAGTATCTAAATAAAAAATAGAGTTAAATGCCATTTTAGTCCCTGTGGTTTGGGTCATTTTGCCAGTTTAGTCCAAAGGTTTCATTTTTAACCTGTGGGTCCAAAAAGGTTTCACAGTTGCCATTTTAGTCCACTGGGTTAACTTCATCCATTTTTTCTGTTAACTAGAAGGCCATTTCGGTCATTTTATATGGCTGAATTGCCCTTTTAGTTAACAGGATTACATACAAAATGACCAAATTGGCCTTATCGTTAACAGAAAAAATGGATGAAGTTAACCAAGTGGACTAAAATGGCAACTGTGAAACCTTTTTGGACCCACAGGTTAAAAATGAAACCTTTGGACTAAACTGGCAAAATGGCCCAAACCACAGGGACTAAAATGGCATTTAACTCTAAAAAATAATAACTAAAAACACTAATGAACTATCGAACACAAACGAACATGTTACTGAATGTTCACGAACATAAACAAACAAGCGCGACCTCTTTTCATGTTCAATCATTTAACTAAATGAATGAATATTCTTTTTCGTGTTCGTTTGTTTAATAAACGAACGAACACAAACAAACTTCCCGCCAAACGATTCACGAACTGTTCGCAAAACGTTTGGTCCGTTTGCAGCCCTACCCATTAGGTCAAAAAGGTTTGTCCTCCTTAGTGGAGACGTAGGTTCGATTCCCACTTTGACCATTTTCGAGGGACATTTGGGTGAAGGGACGAATCGTGGCTTTAACCCCGGGTTCAAACCTGACAGGGGGTGAGGGTTTACATATTCCATCTGGTTCCCGCGCATCAGGGGGCATGGTCTCATGGCGGTCGAGGAGTCAACCTTGGTCATAGCCCCGAGCAGGGTAGGTTTACACGTGAGATGCTTTTCGATGCTATATTTGCGTCACAGGAGATGTCGGACTCTCGTCTTGGTCGCCCTTCGGATCATGTTTTTTTCTCGTCTTTCATTCTTAGCATTTCGCATAAGCTTTTGAACAACATTATAATTATTGTAGTGTTTCAAAATCTACTAAACTAGTAAGAGTCCCCAAACGTTGCAGCGGGAATTCAGTCGATATCAGTTTTTTCCTTACGATACTGATACGGTACCCTGCACTCAGTATAGCAATAGAAAGAGTCATTATATACCCAAAAGGATAACGATACGTGTTTTACATTGATCAAAATTGTGAAAAACGAATATTACTAACAGTTCACATTGCATTGATACCGATGATGATGCTGTTCGGACGGAATCGTCGTGATACCAATATTGTTGAGATGGTATTAGTTTAGTTGGTCACGGTTTTTGTACCATACCCACACTCGCTATAACTTACAATCCCAAAAACACTTTTGATGTGAATAAAACTTCATTTTCAATGAGACATATATTTAAATAAATAAAAATAAGCACGTCCCAATCTGTGTATCAGCAACGGTTCTAATAGTACCGACACTAACATCGATATTGTTTAGTCGAAATCCACGTGGTATCGATATTCTTGGTAAGGAATCAGTTTCGTTCGTCACGGTACCGTATAATGCTAACATTCACAATAGCTTGCCATATAAAATATATACTCTGTTGCGTATACTACTTCGTTTTCAACAAAAGTTGTGAAAAAACCATAAAAACGAATAAATATATTGTCAAAAAATAACATTTATAATTACAAATTAAAATATAAGTATAAATAGGTTAAATGGAGTATAAGAAATAATAAAAGAAATTTAAGAAGGGTTAACATATGATATAATATAATTTTATAGGGCGAATTAATTGTTTAAGGTGAAACTTTAAATCAGACGAAAAAATAAAAAAAGGGGAAAAAATTGTCTAGCTAGCAGGAATCAAACACAAAAGTTTAGTTTTCTATAGGAGCAATCCTAATGAACCGAGCTAGCTAGTGTGAATTTCAAAATTCATTCGAAAAAAATAAAAGCCATTTTATTAAAATATTATTATAACTAATGTATAAATTTATGATTTTAAAAGCATTTTGAATATAATAATAATATAACTACTATACTTCTCCTTTTATTGTAATATAATATAATATAATATAGGGAAAAGATCAAATAGGAAGTTTAATTTGGCTAGGAAGTATAGAAAGCAATCTTAGCCGTTCATCATCTTTTTTTAAATTTTTGGACGCGTGGGCATTTTCGTCTTTTTACATTATCATATCTTCGTTCTAATTCGATTATAGAATCTGTTACCTCTTTTCTTAGTTCATCACTCTCATAACATAATTGAAGATTCTATAACCCTAAATCGTCGTCGATCGCAAATTCACCTCTTTTCAAACATTAATCTTGTATCGTTCGTCAATTCGATAACTTCAATGTCTTCTTCAGACTCTGCTGGTATGTTTAGCTTCAATTCTGAGTAAATTTTTGTTATTTTTTTCTGAATTTCATTGTTTTACGTTTTATAATTCGTTGTTCTGTAAGTAATATTTGATTTTTCATAAGTTTAATTGTTATTGTTGTATAATTTAACATAATTTGTTTGTTTTGTTTCTTCATCATTTATTGCGTTTTAGTGAAGAGTTGCGTTTTATGATATTAATTAAATTATATGCATACAAACTTTTAGTTTAAGATTTATGTAATATAAAGCTATAACTGTCTATAACTGTTATTTGTTGTACAATGTTTTGTTTTTTCATCATTTGATGCGTTTTACTGAATGTATTGCGTTTTATGATTTTATACATAATAGTTCATATACAAACCTTAAAGGTCTGCATTTCTAAATTATTATTAACATATTTTGAGATTTAACACTAAACACATTATTATATAGGATGTATTGCGTTTTATGATTATTGGTTAAGTGTTTCAGATCACATGATGCGTTTTACTGAATGTATTGCTTTTTATGCTTTTATCCATATTAGTTCATATATAAACTTTAAAGGTTTGTATTTTTAAATTTTTATTAACATATTTTTATGTTTATCACTAAAAACATTATTATGTAAGAGGTATTGCGTTTTGTAGTTTTTTTAATTGTTTCAGATAACATTTTCAAGTGGGAGGAACGTGTATGCATAAACAGTGGAAGAAAGTTTTTCAAACCTAAAGTCAGTGGATCCATTACACCTGCTGTTGGAATGTTTTTTAAGTCATTTGATGAGCCTTTTGCGTTTTATCAGAGATATGCACTTGCTGCAGGTTTTTCTGCAAGAAAAAATACCTCTTGAAAAAATGGTGGTCGTTTAGTGAAAATAAGATATATTGTCTGTTCAAAAGAAGGATTTCATGTTAGCAAAGAAATAGATCCTGGTTCAGTTGAGAATAGTAAAAAGATTGTTAGACGTAATAGAGGTTCAAAAAGAGTTGGATGCAATGCTCATGTGAAATTAATATTAGAGAACAATAATATGTTTAAAATCTACTACTTTGAAGAAGAACATAATCATATCTTTGTTGAAGATGAAGATATTCATTTCTTGCCGGCTGCCCGAAGTATCGATTATGTGAAAGAAAGTTTTATATCTGGATTGTCTGCAATCAATATTGGACCTGTTAAAGCATTCAATATTATGAAAACAATGTATGGTGGTTTTGGTGAAGTTGGTGCTAGAAAAGTTGTAACGCCCCAAAATCTGAATGTTATATTTTGTCGTATGTTCTTATGTGACACGTCATGAAATAAATAACTAGGCTATTTAACCTAGTTAAGGGTATGGTCAAAAGTATTAAATGATGAAGGTAGTGTTAGTTATGTTTTAAAGGCAAACCCGAGGGGCTAAAGTGGAACAAATGAAAGTGCATTTTACTAATTAAAAGATCAACACACACACACACAAACACACATACGTGTGTGTTCGTGAAGCTTCAGGAGCTCACAAGAGCTCCAAACCCTAACTCACTTAAATCACCAAATTGAAAGGTGAATCGAGGCTCAAATTCAAGAAGAAACACGGATTAATGATCACCTTCACGAGGGGATCATAAGGTATGTCTTAAATCTAAGATTTGTGATCATGTGTAAAGTGGGTTATGTTCTAATCCATGAGTTTAAGTGGAATTGAGCATGAGTATGTGTTATAATCAACATATAGAACATGAATTATGAATGGTTTGTGCTAATTTGATGTTTAGATGATAAACCCATTAGTTATGGTGATGAAGATGACTAGACTCATCACCTATGTCCAATTCTTGTTGAAAGAATGATGTATTATGTGGGTTAGATGAATTCTTGTTAGATGAATTAGGAGGAATATGATGATGTTATGTTTTATGTTCATTTGGAATGATATATGATGATTAGTAGTAGGTTTTGAGGGGTTATGTATGAGTTTAGAAGATTTATGCATGAATAAGTTGTACGTTATGCTTAAAAGGTAGTACGTACATCAAGTGTATGATAAAATGTATATAATGTCGTCCGTATAGTCGATTATGATGTTACGAGCATATGTTGATAAGTCGATGGTTACATATGGTTAATAGTTGACTTTTGAAAGTCAACAAGTATAAGAAACATGATTTGACTCGTTGTCGTAAAGGTAGGATTATAGGAAGTCGTTTGGTACATGTTATGTTAATATGCGTTATTTGTGATTACATGATGAATTACATGAGTTGGAAAGGATATGAAGTTGATTTTTATGTAGTATGCTTGTTAGAAATGACTAAGGGAAGTTAAGTGTGGATTATGCGATTGGTATGATTGTTAACATGTACAAATGGGTATGCTAACAAGAATGTGGTTTCGATGACATGGAAGTGTAGGGACCATGTCGAGACGGGCTCAAGCAAGAGGTGTTAACGGGTCAAGAAGGGGCAAGGATCGGATACGAGCGCGGGCGCATAAGGTAAGTGATTTCTGTAATCACTTCTTATGTTCGGTTAAGTAATATGGTGTTTTAATTAACTAATCATGATGGTTGAGGTCAAATATGTGTCGTAGTCTTTCGTCGTAAAGGATAGGATTAAAGTTGACCAAAATGCCCTTGATGGGTATTTTGGGCGAACGATCTTGCAAAGTAGTTTAGAAACAAGTTATATGATTAGTGTAATGTTTTGGACGAGTATGGAAGTGGGGAGAATGGTTTTGTTAGTCATAGACCCATTTAATGCGTGAATACCCTTAACGGGTCAAAATAAGCAAATGAACGATAATGTGTTAAGAGGATGCAAGGCATCCAAGATGTTAGTAGTTATGATAGACGTCACTGATATTATTAGGTTTATAAGGGGTTATGGTAAAGCAAACAAGTTATGTGATAGAATTATGAACGGGTCAATTCTTGGTAAAAGGGGTAGCAAGCCGACGACTTAAAAGTCTGGAATTTTGTTAATCCGGATGTCGGATCTTAACTCCATAAGATGGAGAATTAAATTACGGACGCGTAGGAAAAAGAATCGGGTAAAACGGACCTATAACGAAGAAGTTATGACCGTTTCCGTGAAATCGGATCGTGCTGGAAATATGCAGCAACCAGCTGCAATCTGTCTGTCTATTTGAGGGCGTCGCGCCACGCGACGGGGGGTCGCGCGACGCGACGGGTCATGCTTCTCCGAAAATTGTTTTCGGGCCTCGCTTTGTCTTGGGAACTCGTTTAAACGCGTTTCAAGTTGCGATTGACCAATTTAACTTACGTTTTTAGGAGCACACGTGTATGCACATATGTAGATAGGCAAGTATGTATGTTATATGTATCTATACACGCATGTAGAAGGGTATGTAAGCACTTATGAGCGAACGTATGTAAGATCTTAAGTGTGTGAGCAAGTACACGCGGATGTATGTAGACGTATATGAGTAGGCAAGTATGAGTGGGGTATGTTGCAATAGGTGATCGTAAATATACGGGTAAGTATGTATGTAGGTATATACATAGGTATGCTTTATAAGTCTAAGTGTATGTATGTAGGTGTGTATGTAGGTAGTACGTATATGTACGCAAGTGAGTATGCACGAATGTATGCACGTATGTCGTTTTGTGGGAAGACATGTAATAAGTATGAATGTATGTATGTATGCATGAATGGATGTATTTAAGTATGCACGTACGTAGGTACGTATGTACGTTTGTAGGTACGTATGTATGTAAGATGTTTTGTGTGATCGTAGCCATATGTATATGTTTGTATGTAAGTGTGTATGCATGCATTTCATGAAATTGAGTACTAACGATAATAATAGCGTGCTTGGTGAATGAAGTGTAACGCAGGAATACCAAAGAAATCTCACCACGGATCGTATGATCAGGCGGAAAGCCGGGATGTAAGGAGTTAATGGAAGGAAGTATAAATGCGAATAAATCTTATATGTTTATGATACGTACTAATGTTATAAATTTCATGTGGTGAGCGCAGGTAGTACAAGCCATGAGGATCACCAAGGAACAGAGATCGAGGATCGAGTCAATAGAGAGATTGTACGGGAACGATGATGTATATATTGTAGTAAACATAAACTATGTTTTTAAGTTATTAAATAAGTCGAATAATGGATTTATGAGAAAGACCTATGCTAAAGTTAAAGTTTAAATAAGTTAAGGTATTTTTAATGAAAGAAATTTTATGGTTCGTGTTTCCGCTGCGACTTTTGTCATGTACGATTTAGGGTCTAACAAGTTGATTGTACGAATTATAGAAGGGATTTGAATCTTTACATCGGAGAGTATGATGCTGAAATGGTAGTTAGGCGTCTTATTAGGAAGAAAGAATGTTGTCCTGGTTTCACATGTGATTATGTTATTGGTGAAGATAGAAGATTGAAAGGGCTATTCTGGGCTGATGAGCAATCAAAAACAAATTATACAGTGTTTGGTGACATATTTGGTTTTGATGCTACTTATAAATCAAACAAGTAAGTTTTTTTCATTTATTGCGTTATATATTCAATTGCGTTATATATCCTGTTCTAATTTTCTAATGCTTTTTTAATTTGTTTTTTATGCAGGTATGATTTGGTTTTTGTACCATTTACTGGTATTGATAATCATTTTAGGAATGTCACATTTGGTGGTGCATTACTTGGTTCGGAGACTGCAGATTCTTATAGATGGCTTTTAAGGTGTTTTGTTAATGCTTTTGGAAGTGAGCCTAAAGTTGTTGTTACTGATCAAGATGCTGCAATGAAGAGAGCTATTAAGGATGTACTTTCAAAAAGTAGGCATAGGTTATGTATGTGGCATATATGGGAGAAATTGAAGACAAAGGTAATAACTGCGTTTTATGATATAACCCACTGCAATTTTAAATTGTTTTATTATTGCGTTTTATGTATTATACAATAAGATCCCCAAATATTTTTATCAATAGAATTACAAAACAATTGCGTTTTACCTTCAATGCAATATGTTTATCATTTTCAATATATTGTTTTTAAATTATTGCGTTTTATGTTTAATAATATTATTACTTTTTTATTCAGGTTGGTCCTTTTTTGTCAGCAAACACTGATTTTAATACAAGAATGACTCATGTTGTTTGGAATGATACTATTATTCCAGAAGATTTTGAAACTGAGTGGCATTCAATAATGTCTACTTTTGGATTGGAAAATCATGAGTGGTTAAAAGATATGTACGATCTTCGATTTGACTGGATTCCTGCTTATTACCATGGAGAGGATTTGGCTGGTCTTATGCGTACTACGTCGAGATGTGAAAGCGAGAATTACTTCTTTGGTCAGATTTGCAATCCAAGATGTACACTTGTTGAATTTTTCACTCATTTTGAGACTGCAATGGATATTCAAAGGCATGAGCATAGGAGGAATGATCACGATACAAGGTATATTGAGTCTAAGCCCTGGAGTGACTTTGTATTGGAGAAACAAGCATCAGAAATATATACCAAAACAATTTTTAAGGATATTCAAATTGAAATTGATGCTGCCATTACAAAGTGTATGTCAAAGTCTCTTGATATTGTGGGTGATGTTCAATATTTTGAAATAAAGGATTTCAGACAGCCATGCACATCTTTTTTCATGGTATTTTTTAAATTTATAGAGTTTTAAATATCTATTGCGTTTTATTTTTCCATCTTTCATTGCGTTTTATCATTATATGATCATATAGTTTTATCTGTATTATATTTATTATTCATTGCATTTTATATTTCATTTCACTAATTTTATATAGCTTTTTAATCTTATTTACAGGTGCAATACAGCAAACAAGAAGATGGTTTAACTATAAGTTGTTCTTGCAAACGGTTTGAACAATTTGGTATATTGTGCCGGCATATATTTTACGTATTACGGTATGATGATATAACTGAGTTTCCTAGAAGATATGTTCATAGAAGATGGATGAGAGATGTTGTTTCTGTTGGATCAAATCATTCCAATATTCGGTTTGATGAAATTGGTAGGAATAGTGAAATTGATAAAGTTTATAGAGAAATCGTTGTTGCAAATGAGTATGTGGTTAATAGGCTGGTTGGCGATTTAGATGAGCTGTGTCGTTACAGGGATCATATTAAAAGTTATATTGATAAAGCGGATGAGGTTATGGTTGCTGCGCCGCCTCCTAGTCGCAAAGAAAGATTTGCTGATATTGGAGGGAACATAGAAAAATCAGATTCTATTATTCGTGTCCCGATCAAAATAAGGACCAAAGGATGCGGTGTACAAAAAAGGATCAAGTCAAATCGTGAGATTGCAATTCAGAAATCATCAAAGATCCAGAAATTGTGCCGTGTATGTGGTGAAAAAGGACATAACAGTCGCACATGTAAAGATAAGGTTTCTTCTAATGCTATAGGTTCTACCAATGCAATGTAATTATGTATACAAATTCTGTCAAAATCAGATATCAATAAGTAAAAAAAAAATTTGTCATTGCGTTTTATGATGTATATGTTTCATCTCATTTTGTTACTGCGTTTTATGATATCCTTCATGGTTATCAGTATGTTTTGGTTAATTGCGTTTTATGATATCCTTCATAGTTAACAACAATGTATTGTTATTGCGTTTTATACATAGAACAATATACTTTAATTTGTATTTTTTGATTATTGCGTTTTATTGTAACACAGATCATAGATTAAATTAAACAAGAAATGATGACAACCCTAAGCTTCCATCAGGGATTTCCAAATCACTTATCAGCTTTTTTTGGTTAATTGCGTTTTATGATAACAGTATATTGTTATTCCGTTATATACATAGAACAATATACTTTAAATGGTATTTTTTGATTATTGCGTTTTATTATCACACAGATCATACATAAAATTAAACAAGAAATGCAAGTGGATATAATAAACATTGCGTTATATAGATAATGATAGTTTTAAACAAAGATGATGTTTTCAAACCACAAATTTAAATAAAAATTACTAGCATGATCAGCTTCATGGATCAAAGTTTGTTTCTTCATCGGATGAGAACCCTAAGCTTCCATCAGGGATTTCCTCATCACTTTCAGATTCAACCCAAAGTTCAACCTGTGAGACTACTGCGTTTTGAAGCTTCTCTGCAAATTTGCTAGCAGAGTTGTTGATGATTGGTATTTCAGATAACTGCTTCAAAAAATTTAGATCCTCACTGGTAGATATCTCCTTTGGGTCATACATCTCCACATCACCATCGTCCCAAGTTACTGAAACTTTGAAAGTTTCCTCAATGAACTCCCAAGATGTAACCTGGGCATCTTCAGTTGCAGTTTGGTTCGGATTACCAAATCTTTTGTGTAGAATTCTGAACAGTGCGGCTGTTTGATCTGTGTAACAAGAAGGTGGTATACCTATTTCGTTCATCCTTTTCAAAACATTTTCATTGCAGTTTTGAAGAACAGAAGCAACGGAATGGTATTTTTTTTTTCCATCAAGGAATTGAAGAACTAAATTGCCTCTTTTAACCCACCAAACTGATAGTTGTTGATTAGCCATTTTAGGGTTTGTGTGTGTTGGGTATTTGGTGTATTTTGGTGTATGATGAGAGCAATGTGAAAATAGTTTAGGGTTTCTATTCTTATATAATCGATTGGTAGAGGAATTTGAATCAACTGTCTTAATAATAAAAATGATTATTTTTTATTTTTTTTCTTTGAATTGATTGTTCAATCATACAGTATTATATATCAGGAATCCAAAAGGCTTTTTAAGGCTTTTGGTCTAATCAATTTCTTGTCATTAAGCTATCAGTTTATTTTTTTTGTTTTTTTTTGTCTAATTTGTTTTTAGTGTTATAAAATTGTAAAAAAAAAAATTCATTGCGTTATATGTTTGGAAATGAATAATTAGAAAAAACATTGCGTTTTATAATAAGTAGCATTTCAAAAAACATTGTAATAATTTAAATAGATTATGTTGAGTTATAACATACTATTAAAATGTTGCGTTTTATAAATTTTATATATATTTTATAAACTTTTTACAAAATAATGTTTAAATAATTTAAAGCATATATATTGCGTTTTAAAATAACAAACAAATAAGTACATTTTAAATATATCATCAAAATATTGCTTTAAATGAAAATTATCCCAAAAGAAAAAACATTGCGTTTTATAATAAGTAGCATTTCTAAATCAAAGTAACTAGCATGATCAAGAAAATAATGAGTTATATAAAAACCATGATAAATGAAAAAACATTGCGTTTTATAATAAGTATCATTTCAAAATCAAAGTAAACCAGCAAGAGAAAGCCTGTGTTTAATCCTATCTAAACTATTGTCATAAGATTGTTTTTTAAGTTTCGCATTGAGGTCTCGAAACTTCTTTGAGTCCTCAATAACATAATCTTTTTGTTCGTTGATTTCGTGCAATAATATCTTCGCGATGAACTTTCTTCTTAAATCTTCTAGTTGTGCGGTCTGTTTGTTGACTGGTTTTTTGTTTTTACCCTTCTTGATAATTGCAGGTTCTTCATATTCCACGTTAAACCCACAATCCCATTTTTCGACCGGTTCTCCATGATAACATTCCATATGACGCATAGTGAATATACCACAGTCAATGCCATTATGTTGTGTCCTCCATTTCATCTGCATTCTAACAGGGGTTATTCCCTTTATATCATCTGCTTTTTCATGTCCAACAGATTTAAGGTAAGCTGCCAAAGCATCCCTCTACAGAAAAAAAAACAAAACAAAACAAACAGATTAGGTGGTTTATATTTGTGTTTTAAAAGCATAAGTAAGAATACTTACTGTATTTTCAGGCACATTCCCATATTAGGCTTCATTTGTTTCTTCTTTCGCACTGTTGTCAATGATGAATATTTGTTTCTCTTCAAGATTGAATGATATCACAAAGAAATGCTGTATATAGAGAATCGGGACAAGGATAATTTTAAAATCCTTTATGCTTTTTAGCTTTGCACCTTGAAGAATTTTTTCTATGTTAATTGTGAATGCTTCTATCATCTTTTCTTTATTTTCAGTTTCTTCCGTTGAACTATATGGTAAAGCCGGGATAAAATTAAACAAATTAACATATTATTGCGTTTTATGAAGGTAATTAAACATACAGCTGCGTTTTATGAAGGTAATAAAACAACAGCTGCGTTTTATAAAACTTCATTCAAAAAAGTAAGCATTGCGTTTTATTAAAGAAATAAAAATGCAATTGCGTTTTATAAAACTTCATTCAATCATACTTCAAAATACTTCATTATACGAATACAGAAAAATTGCGTTTTATATATCATACCAGCATTCGAATAGTACAGAAAAATCTTGGAGTTTTGTTGTCTTTTGATCTTCTTTTTTCTTCTTCATTCAAAATATATGACCAACAATTGATTACTTCTCCTGTGATTTCCAATTCTGGCCTCATTGTTTCAGCAGCATATCTATATAGAAATACATGATTTTTAATTTCAAAGAGAGTATCCCTGCAAAAAAAAAAAATAATAATTAAATTATAATATTTTGATTTTTGTTTTTTTTGTTTTAGTGTATTTAAATGAATTTTTACATCATTTCTCCTTTTGCATGGAAAGCATATCCCGATATGTTGTTTTCGTGTGCCGTTCTTGCTTCCTTCATTGCTACTTGTCTAAGATAGTATGGTGAACAAAATACTTCTGGTACATTTTTCTCTCGATCTGGTCGTACCATCCTTGTGATTATTTCTTCTGTTTTGCTTATATCAGTTGTTGGTTGTTCTTGATGAACTGATTTTGCAGGTGTTTTATACGGATCTTCTTGTGGGTTGAGGAATGATGTGTTTTGAAGTAGATCACTGATTTCCTTTTCAGTATCCTGTTCTTCAATTCTATCAAACATTGTTTGTATTCCAGTAATTTGAACATCTTGTTCGATTGTTTTATTTTCAGATTCCGCTTGAATTTCGGTTTGTGCAGCGTGGCGAGTAGCATCAACTTCAACTTCATTTTCATCAACATTTGAAGACAACTGAGAAATTTTCAAATCAAAGGATGGTACCTCATCATCATGAATTTTTTTTTTATTTGATTTTTTTCCTCTTCATCTGTCTTTTTGATAATCTCCAACATTAATGATGGAGTTTCTTCGCTAAATGACGATTGTACCATTGAAGATTTTTCAATGTGTGTTTGCAGAGCAGATGCAGGTTCATTCTCACTGATTTTTTCTGTATTGGAGGACTGAACTACAGGTGTGCTATCCTCATTGCGTTTTGTATCATCATCATTGCGTTTTACAATCAATGGTGTTGAAATGATTTGATTTTCGGTGTCTTCATTTTGGCTCAAATTTAGAAATCTTGATGGTGTTTCCATCATAGTTGAATCAATATTAACTTTCATGTGCTTTTTTGCTTGATGGTTGAATTTTTCAATCAATGACACCCATTCGTTTACTTTGTTATGAAGAGCTTCACTGTTTGGATATTCTTCGACAATCTCATCTATGCGTGATTGGATGTTTTCGAAAATTTCTTCAAATCCTTTAAAATGATCATCCAAAGCAGTCACAAGATATTCTTCATGTGATTTTTTTATCTTTAATGTTCTTCATATTTTCATCGCCACTTTTTGTTGAATGAATGTCAGAAAGACCTTCACTTTGATTTTGTGATGGCATGAAATTACGCAGTCGGCTTTGACTGTCTACCCACATTTTATCTTTATTTCCTATTGATGGTTTAATGAAGAATTGCCCCCATGACCCTCCACTTTCTGTATGTGTTTTCTCAGTTTCATTGGTTATAATTGGGCTGTTTTGAACATTCTCTTGATTCTCTTGATCAATCCAGTCTGTTGCAGCTTTAAGTAAGGTGATTGGTTGTTCTTCATCATCGTCTTCATCTTTTTCTTCAGATTCATCTTCAAAAATTTCTTCGTTTTCATTCTCGGATTCAGTTAGATAAACATAAAATTCATCCTTTTCATCTTTCTTTTTTTGTTTATTCTTTCTGACTTTTTTCTCTTTATGCATTACAAGACATCTCCCCTCATTTTGCGCAGCAATTTCCAATTCATCTTCAAATTCTTGTAATGTTGTAGAGTCAATTTTATCAAGAGGGAACTCTTCAGTGTTTTCAGCATCGTCAAATCCTTGTTTTTTGTAAGCATATAGTATCTGTATGAATCATTGCGTTTTAGAAAAATAATCAACTCAATTTTTGTTGCGTTTTAAAATATAAATCATTGTAAACAACTTACAAAACTAATGTTTTGTAACTTTAAATATATTGCGTTTTACAAAAACATTGCGTCTTACACAAGCAAAGAATAGTTTTAAACAAATAAAGAATATAAACAAACAAAAATGAAAGATCATTGCGTTTTAAAATATACATTGCATTTTATAAAGTATAGTTTTAAACAAACAAAGAATATAAACAAGCAGCCTAAACAAGCATTCAGCAAATATTTGCTAAATATTCAGCAAATATTTAGCAAAAACATTGCGTCTTACACAAGCAAAGAATAGTTTTAAACAAATAAAGATTATAAACAAACAAAAATGAAAGATCATTGCGTTTTAAAATATACATTGCGTTTTATAAAGTATAGTTTTAAACAAACAAAGAATATAAACAAGCAGCCTAAACAAGCATTCAGCAAATATTTAGCAATAATGAAAAATCAGATTTCATACCGCTAACAATGCAATAGGTCCATTGAAGAGCTTCTCATTTCCAGGCCATTGTCTTCTTGTACGCCTTAAAACGGTCAGAATATATTCACACCAATTAAAATCCTGGGTTTTTTTGTCACTTTTCATTGATGGCAAGAATCTTTGATTAACATTACTACTTTGCATTGCCTCCGCCATGATCGTAAAAAATATAACCAAGAAATTTAGTTTGAACAATCTTCCAAGCTCATTTCTTGATTTTAAATAACTAATCAAGTTGTGTGCATACATTCTCTTCAAAATATCCCTGTTGAATTGACCGCCCCAGAATTTAATTATAAGATCAGTGTCATTTGGTCTCAGTTTTTCCACAATCTCTGTTTTTCCATTTGGTATTTGAAATACCTTTTGGATAAATTCAGCTGTTATCTTAATCTTTTCATCTCCAATATTTATCTCATCATTTTCAGCATCAAAGTTTTTTACCAGCCAATATCCGAATTTGCGTGGAACTGAATGCAGCTTGAATTTTAGTATGCTCTCAAACCCTATTTCTCTAACAACATTCCTTTGCTCTTTTGACAAACCTTCAATATAATCTTTTAGATTATTGACTGCACATCTTATGTTGATTTTTTTTCCGTCGTAATCATAATATGGTTGTTGTTCTGGTTGTTCTTTTGTTTTATCTTTCCTCAGTGATCTCTTTGGTTTTGATTCTGCCTTTTCCTTCTTTTGATCTTTTGTCAGGTTAACTCTTGGTTGTGGATCCACAAAATCATCATCTGATACATTGAATTGTGTTAAAAACATATATTTTTTTCAAGAAATTTGTTAAATGCGTTTTATGTTACCGGAATTTACTTGTTGTTGTTTGGAAGTATGCAGAACAATAGCTCGACTAGATTTTTCATCCTTTGAATCAGAAACTGTATCTTCTGATGATTCTATCACCACTTTCTTTCTTTGCCTTTTTTGTTATTCCTCTTGTTTTTTAACTTTAAATAGAATAATGAAACAATGTCAATTAACAAATTTATGATAAAACACATTAGCTAACACTATTAAGATAAAAAGCAGTGTTTCATAGGTTTAAGATAAAACGCAATACTTTACATCATATTATTTAACACACCAAATTAACATTACATAATCTCATTTTGTCTTTTTTGATATATTAATGTAAAACACATTAGTCAACAATGTCAATTAACAAATTTATGATAAAACGCATTAGCTAACAATATAAAGATAAAAAGCAGTAATTAACAGGTTTAAGATAAAACGCAATACTTTACAGCATATTATTTAACACATCAAATTACCATTATATAATCTCTTTTTGTTTTTTTATGATATATTAATATAAAACGCAATAGTTAACAACACATGTATCCCAACAAATTCAAAGATAAAACGCAATGTTCTAAAATTCGATTACAATTATCATAATAATAATCTCTTTGTTTCTGCAAATTTATTAAGGTAAAACGCATTAATTCACAATATATAAATCCCATAAGAAGCATTAGCATCTTAGATCATAGTTTTAACATAAAACGCAATGTAGTCTCTAGTAACAAAAATGTTAAGATAGGGGAAGATATAACTCATTAACTATTTTTCGGAACGGATATGATATATTAGGTCTATTGTACTTCATAAAACGTAACTTGAATTCAGTTAAAGAGCAAAAATAGTTAAATATACCATTGTCTGAAATATCTTTGCGTTTTCTAGTTCTTTGTTGTTTCATTGTTGATTTCCGGCTAATATTTTCTTGTTCATCTATGTTTTCTTCAGCTGATGATGTTTTTCGCTTCTTTGATGATTTAGGGTTTTCAGAGACTGATTTCTTTTGAGTAACTCGAATGTAAACCTTCAAATTATCTCTCGACGACGACATGAACTTCAATGGAGTATGATTTTCTCAAATTTCTGTATGTGTTTGATCGTTCAATGGAAGTGTAAAACGTAATGCACTTTTTTTCGAAGCGTTTCTGTGTATATTCAATGGCGGTTATTTTGAAATTTGACGATAATACCCCTGAAACCCCGGAGAGCGTGTTTAAATGACAGTTTTTAATTTGATTTTGATCTAGACCGTAGATTGTGCAATTGGACGGTTATGATTGCTTCCTAACCTTCCTAGCGAAATAAACTTCCTATTATATCTCCACCCATATAATATAATATAATATGATTAGCTTTTTATTTGTGTGTAACTCATTGGACACCTAACTTCTCATTCAAATCATTGTTATTTTATTACTTTCTATTACAACACACTGATACCTAGTCAAATACCGAGGCTTGGTATCATGCACTTACCGATCCTCTAACACTGTGGTGTGACAACATTAGAGCTACAATCATCCAGAAGTCAATCATGTCATGTGTTTTATCATCGCACGAAACACCAATTCAGGAGGAAACCCAATAAATCTGTGAAAACCCTCTTGTGGGAATCGAACCCATGACCTCATGATCTTTAAATTTTATCCCACCTCAAAGATGTCAATAAGCTATAATGTAATTGAATATTAGTCCATAATATGATCATACAAAGTAAAATGTACTTTTATTACTTTGAAAACAATAAAACTATGAAAAGTGATAATTCATATTTGATAAAGTCAACGAACAACTAGCCACTATACGGAACTTAAAAGTCAAACATGTATATTTTATTTTTTGCAGCAAAGATAATTTTTTCTTTCAAATGGGAATGGCATCCAGTGGCGGATCCAGCCCTATTTTGTGGATTTATATGAACCCACTTGGTTTGCAAAAAAAAGAAAAAAATTAGTGAAAACCTTGTATGATTTGAAAAAAAATAGTAAGAATACATCAAAATGAACCCATCGAAAAAATTTCCTGAATCTGCCACTAATGGCATCCCCATTTCAATTCAAGTTCGAGTGGTTTAAACCCGGCTCGAACGAGTCTTGAAGGTTCATAAAAAGGTTGTCATCCACTAGAATGATGGCGCCCATAAGCCACAAACATTCTGTTTCCCACGCTTGTTATCGTACAAGTCCAAAGATGTTCTTTTTGAGGTTGCCAAATCTCAAACTTATGATTACTAATTTAACTTTTTTAGAATAAAATAATCAATGGTTTGTGCTAAGCATAGTACCTTTCATATTGTTTTACTAAATACATATCCCCTACTAAATCAGTTACATCATCATTATGTTCTTACTTATAGGGGTGCGTTCAACATAAGCATAAAGAAGGTACGTTTAACAACAACCGAATCAATCCATAAAAAAAACATGAAAGCCCATTGAACTTGTTCAACTACATACAATAAAGATCAAGTCAAATACTACATACAATAAAAACTAGGGTGCTAAAAACTAACACTAGTACCAAACTACCATTACATTTAAATCACCAAACACATGTGAAGATCAAGTCAAATACTACACTATATACATTCCCCTGCTTCAAATACCTAAATCTTAAGCCTTTGTTATCGCGATACAACGCGTGTTGCCATAAGCGCGAAAAAACCCAAAGATTTTTCCTCTTTTGCTAGCCATAACTCGAATCAAGAGACCGGAATAAGATTAACACCATTCTTCATCATCTTCTTAAATTCTTGAAAATTGATCATCCCATCACCATCGGTATCGACTTTGCTAATCATCTTCTTACAATCCTCCAACTTCTTACCTTCCTTAAACCCCAATGAATCCAAAACCAATCCCAACTCTTCAACACTTATAAGCCCATTTTTATCCCCATCAAACACATCAAAAGCATCTTTCAAATCACCATCTCCATGATCAAAACTTCCATCACCACTACCCCCCTTGTTTCCATCTTCATCTTCACCACTCATCATGGACTCAAAAAGCTCACAAAACTCGTCGAAATCGATCAATCCATCGCGGTTAACATCCACCCTTTGAACCATTTCCAACAAGTCTTTATTACTTGTTGACACCCCAATGTTCTTTAGTGAGTCAGATAACTCTTGTTTTGTGATGAACCCATCTTTGTTCTTGTCAAAAGTGGCGAAAACACTCTTTAGTTCGGCTTTTCTTTCGCTTGAATCCGAATAATGATTCCTCCTCTTGTTCCTCACCATCTTGTTGTCGTCGTTGTCGTTGTTGTTGTTGTTGTTGTTGTGTTTGTCTATGGTTTGGTTCTTGAGTGAATCTTGGTTGCTTGGAGATTGGAATCCAAATAAAGTGGCAATTTTTTTTGTGGGTATATGATAAAGGGTGGAAATAAGGCCAATTAAGAAAAGAAAAACAAGAAAAAGAGTGGTTAATATAGCCATGTGATGTGAATAGAGTGAACTAGTGAAGAAGAAGAGGAAGCTGCAATGAAACAGGCTTGAGTTTGTGTGTTTGTGGATGAATAGAAGATGATGAGAAGTGTGTAATGTGTTCACCTTTCACGCGGTTTTTGATAGGGTGGAGATATTTGGACACCCTCTGCGCCTATTTGGACACCCTTTGCCTCGTATAGGCCTCGTATAGGCCTATACGAGGCGTATAGGGTTACATCAAAATCAGTGCCTGACTCATGTCACTTCTGGTTTGACCCCTTCAAGACGCCTCGTATAGGCCTATACTGGGCGTATAGGACCCTTCGTATAGGCCTCGTATAGGACCCTTTGCCCCTTATATGCCTCGTATAGGCCTATACTGGGCGTCTTGAAGGGTTTTTTTTTTTTTTTTTTTTTTTTTTTTAACAAACATTTTATACAATATTAATCGTTTTAGCAAACTTTTATACAAAAACAAGTTTTTTTATTTTAAATCATTATTATTAGGACCCCCTCGTTGGTTTTTTTTAGTTGAAAAATGAATGTTTTGGTAGGGTAATTTGATTGTTTTTTGAGGGTGATGTTTTTTGAGTAAAAAAATGGGTGTTTTGGTGGGGTAATTTGAGTTGTTTTTTAAGAAAAGTTTTATTTTTTTATAAAAATATTTTACCGTTTTCAAGATCGGCCTTTAAAAAATATTCGATCGTAGAAATATTACATTGTTTTTAACATATAGTGTAGTATATGTCTCGTATAGGTCCCTTATAGGTCTTGTATAGGCCTATCGACGTATACGGGCGTTGTATCATATCCTATAGTATCGTATCGTATTGTATCGTATAGTGTAGTATAAGTCTCGTATAGCTCTCGTATAGACCTATACGATACCATACTATACGATACAATACAATACGATACTATCGTATCATATAGTGTAGTATAGGTCCCTTATAGGTCTTGTATAGGCCTATCGACGTATACGGGTGTTGTATCGTATCGTATAGTGTATAGTATAAGTCTAGTATAGGTCCCATATAGGTCTTGTATAAGCCTATAGGCCTAAACGGGACCTAAACCACACCTATAGTCATATACGAGTGTTGTATCTTATCCAATAGTCTAATATCGTATTGTATTGTATTGTATCGTATCATATCGTATCGTATCCTATAGTATCGTGTTGTATCGCATCGTATCGTATCGTATAATATAGTGTAGTATAAGTCTCGTATAGGTCTTGTATAAGCCTATCGTGTTGTATCGTATCGTATAGTATAGTATAGTATAAGTCTCGTATAGGTCTCGTATAGGCATCGTATAATTAATATTAGTGTTATTATAATTAATATGAGTTTTTTATAGTTAATATTAGTGTTATTATAATTAATATGAGTTTTTTATAATTAATATTAGTGTTATTATAATTAATATGAGTTTTTTATAATTAATATTAGTGTTATTATAATTAATATGAGTTTTTTATAATTAATATTAGTGTTATTATAATTAATATGAGTTTTTTATAATTAATATTAGTGTTATTATAATTAATATGAGTTTTTTTATAATTAATATTAGTGTTATTATAATTAATATGAGTTTTTTTATAATTAATATGAGTTTATTATAATTAATATGAGTTTTTATAGTTAATATTAGTGTTATTGGTATTTAAAAAGAGAAAAAAAAAAAAAAAAAAAAAAAAAACCCTTCAAGACGCCCAGTATAGGGCTATACTGGGCGTCTATGTGGACCAAAAGACCATTAAACCCTTGAATTAGGCCTATACTAGGGGCAAAACAGGGTTATTATGGTCTTTTGGACCCCTCGTATAGGCCCAGTATAGCCCTATACTGGGCGTCTATTATTATTTTTTTTTGTTTTCTTTTTTTAAATATTAAAAAGAGAAAACAAAAAAAAAATAAAAATAGACGCCCAGTATAGGGCTATACTGGGCGTATACGAGGGGTCCAAAAGACCATTATAGCCCTGTTTTGCCCCCAGTATAGGCCTAATTCAGGGGTTTAATGGTCTTTTGCCCCTTATACGTCTCGTATAGGCCTATACTGGGCGTCTTGAAGGGGTTTTTTTTTTTTTTTTTTTTTTTTTTTTTAACAAACATTTTAAACAATATTAATCGTTTTAGCAAACTTTTATACAAAAACAAGTTTTTTTATTTTAAATAATTAATATTAGGACCCCTCGTTGGTTTTTTTTTACACGTTTATTTTTTTATAAAAATATTTTACCGAATGTAATATTTCTACGATCGAATATTTTTAAAGGCCGATCTTGAAAACGGTAAAATATTTTTATAAAAAAATAAAACTTTTCTTAAAAAACAACTCAACTAAAAAAAAACCAACGAGGGGTCCTAATATTAATTATTTAAAATAAAAAAAACTTGTTTTTGTATAAAAGTTTGCTAAAACGATTAATATTGTATAAAATGTTTGTTAAAAAAAAAAAAAAAAAAAAAAAAAAAAAAAACCCCTTATATACGCCTAGTATAGGCCTATACTAGGCATATAAGAGAGGCAAAAAAGACCAATTTACCCCCAGTATAGGCCTAAATCAGGGGCTAAATGGTCTTTTTCGCCTAGACGCCCAGTATAAGCCTATACGAGGCGTATACGTGGCAAATAAGACAAAATATGACATAATCAGAGATTCTCTTGGAAATTGGAAAAGGCTATACGCCTCGTATAGGTCTATACGAGGCGTCTTGAAGGGTGTCCAAATAGGCAATAGGGTGTGTAAATATGTAGACCCTTTTGATATCTTTATTGTTTTTTTTTCTTTATTTCTTTATTTATTGCTTTTACTTTTCAGTTTTGGTATAATTTAATTCTTGCGTGATGAGTAAGATCCCACAAAACGCGTAAACTGAATTAACTGAAATTTTTATTTTTATTTTTTATACAAAAAAAAAAACAAAAAACATAGAATGATTTTAACTTTTTATGCAAAAACAAAAGAAAAAGGAAAGATATTTTTATCTTTGAGTAAACTGCTAAAATGGTCCCTAAGGTTTGATCACTTTTTCACTTTAGTTCAAAACTTAAATCTTTTGAATCTGGGTCTATGTGGTTTCAATTTTGTTGCTATTTTCATCCAAAATCAAAATCTGGTCAGATTTTTTAGTTAACATCCAGTTTTTTTTGTCTTTTTCCTCACTTTTAATAAAGGACAAAATGGTCTTTTAACGTTTTATTATGAAAAACTTAAAAAATCTGATCATTTTACCCTTCATTAAAATGGATGAAAAAGACAAAAAAGCAGGATGTTAACTGAAAAATCTGACCAGATTTTGCTTTTGGATGAAAATGACAACAAAATTGAAACTATAGGGTCCCAGATTCAAAAGGTTTAAGTTTTGAACTAAAAACCATAGACGTGTTGTGTTAATGATAATGACATTGTCGTGAGATCCAAAACTACATCTCTTTTTTTATATAGAGTGAATATAATAAGAGAAATGTTATATTTGTAAAATAAAGGTGTGTTATTAATTTATATATAACAATGACTATAATACTTTATGGCATATAATAATTAGATTAAAGTTAGGGATGAATAAAGAAGAGAAAGAAAAGCACATGCCATTGCACAAGTAGGGTTGGGTATCATATTCCAAAGGAAGACTTTGTGTAGACTTGAATTAGAAGGCAAATTATATAATATATTCATGAACAATTACATGACAATAAAATAATAACTTATATTTGACTAACAATAATGCATTTAATTGTGAGTGCACTACTGCCCCCAAACGATATTCTTTGTTGTTGACAAGCACACACACACACCAATTTAATGATTGTCAACTACCAACTTACATGATCTTGATGTCTTTTTATCATCTAAAAGACTATTTTTAGAATAAAACTTAATATATTCATAACCTGAAATTTCTGGCTAAATCAAACCAAAAAAAAAAAAAAAAACTAAGCACCCTTCGAAATTCGATAACTAATTTGATCAACATGATCGGTTATGGTATTATGATAGCCGAAGTGTTTAGTTTAAGACAATAACCGAACCAAACTGAACAAATGTGAACCATGCCCAGGGGTGGTTCCAGTATGTAAAGACTTGATTCTCAGGAACCCATCCAGTTTGAAATTATTAGTGAGAACATTTATGTTTGGTCATATGAAATTGGAACATCTACCAAAAGAAAACCACTAGAAAAAATTCTTTGGTCCGCCACTGATCATGCTCATATCCGATTTTACTTGGATGCCATATTTCATGGTTGTGTAAAATCACCTCCTTTGCACAAGCGGATTAATGAAACTTAAATACATGGGGCATCGGGCACAACTACTAACAATATACATCAGAGTTGCGTAACTGGACAAAACATATGGACATTACGGGTCGTGTTGTCCAAGTAGTATCCATAGAATCACATCTCATTATTTATCATAACCATAGAATTATTTTGTTGAATGATAAATACCCCTCAAAACTTGAATCATATCGTGTTTGTCCCACAAAATTTCACATATTAAATATACTCATTTTCACATTCTACAAGCATTATCTTATGTAAGGATTTAGGTTATGAGAGTTTGAAAGATTCTGAGATGGAGAAGTGTAATGGTTTTTTAGAAATTGTATATGATAAAAATGAGTAAGTATAAAATTTAGTATTTTAAGCTGGTATATTTAATATCAATCTTTTTGATTGGATACGTATGAATATGATATTGTGAAAGTTTTATATGTATATATGCAATTGCCCATAAAACAGGGCAACTAACAACACCTCATATTGATATTGGCATATTGCATCTTGAAGATATGCTACATTCCAAATGAAAATCCATACTTGAAATTTTAAATCTTGAGACGACAGGCGATGGTGAAATATAATAGCGCAAATAAAGATGCCATACCGTGAATATATGATATCCTGGTGGTTAAGTTGTGTGCTCAACAACCAACAGCCAAATGGTTGGAGGTTTAAATCCCGCAAGGTGCAAATATTGGTGTATTTAACTATTTATCATAGAAAATCTAGGAATTGTTGTTAAAAGCGTACGTGGGTATACCCATAGGTATCTAGTATATGAGTTTAAGGTTTGTATGTTGTTAAAATTTACCTATTGGGATGTCGTTACCTGTTTTTACATGGACTGGATCTTAAACTCACCTAAAAATTCGATTTGAAAATAACACAATCAACTACACTTTCAAGTTTCTAACAACTCTAACATCGTATTATATATATGAAAATAGGACCTCTTTATATATGAAAAGGACAAAGAAACATTGGAAAAGGAAAAGGTGAGGCGTTGTTGTCGTGGTTAACCACGATCCAGCTTCAAGGGGGCGGTGTAGCGTGTGATTGATGGTCCTAGGTGGCCCAACCCACACCCTTCCATGGCTTCTAACTAAAGAAGTCCACTAAAAATTTCAATCCAAATCAAAGCTAAATTACATATGACAGATTGCCATTACTTGCATAGTTTTCACAGCAAAGTGCAATGCCAATAGCTCTTGAAGGTTTCATTCAAAGTCGAAATGTGTCCATGTAATGGGCCACTACTTGTCTGAAACATACATCATATTTGCACAAACTTTAATAACCATACTACTAGTATTTAGTTACTTATCATAACCAGAGTCATACAGAACTAAAAGTCAAATAAAGATTGGTTTTGACCAAAACATTTTAGATGTTAACAAAGTCAAACAGTCTTGCACGTGGACTCCTATTGTTTCAGAATTGCAACCTTGAAAACCAACAAAACAGAAATTAAGATATGCTTGTTAGTTTAAGTCATTTCACAAAATAAAAGGTCAGGTGAGTTGTTACCGGAAGCAAGCTCTCAAAATTTTCCCTAACCCATTTAGCATATTCCTTATCAGGCCCTTTACCACTATCCTTAGACAGATGCCAATAGCTCTTTAAAAGTTCATAAGAGGGCTTTGCAAAGTGCAATGCCAATAGCTCTTGAAGGTTTCATTCAAAGTCAGAATGTGTCCATGTAACGGGCCACTACTACATACATCATATTTGCACAAACTTTAACAAGCATACTACTAGTATTTAGTTACTTATCATAACCATAGAGTCATACAGAATTAAAAGTCAAACCAAAGATTGGTTTTGACCAAAACATTTTAGATGTTAACAAAGTCAAACAGTCTTGCACGTGTCCTCCTATTGTTTCAGAATTTCAACCTAGAAAACCAACAAAACAGAAATTAAGATATGCTTGTTAGTTTAAGTCATTTCACAAAATAAAAGGTCAGGTCAGTTGTTACCGGAAGCAAGCTCTCAAAATTTTCCCTAACCCATTTAGCATATTCCTTATCAAGCCCTTTACCACTCTCCTTAGACAGATGTGGCCAAATACTAGAAAGTGGTTGATTAGGATATCTGACTACCGTAACTCTGCGACCATTCTCAACGTGGTTTTCGAACCAAATCTCTGAGATTCACATTAGGATTCGCCATCATTAGAATGTAATTGATAAATATACCCCGCCAAGCAGGGATACGAATATTATATATAAAATGAAATGAAATCTTGTTTGTAAAAAAAAAAATGTGTTTTTTTTTTCTAATTATTGTCATGCTATTTTATATATTTTTTATTTTAATGAAATAGTAACTTATATTTTTTATTTAAAAAAAATTATAATATTTCCTTTCAATGCAAGACAAAGTAATTTTTTATTTTTATTTGTTTGTCTAGCTCTAAAACTACCAACATTTATACAAATATCACATTAAATTCCTTTTAGGCTTAAGCAAAGAGGGCAATGTAACTCAAACGATGGAGTGGTACAGATTGTTACCTGAACGGTCATATGCATACGCTGCGGGATCCACACGGAAAGTGCGCTTGGAAACATATCTTCGATTACCTATTAGTTAGATACAAATAAATTGTTCAATAGGAACATGGTATAAATAAAAACACATGGTACATTGTTACTTATTATTATAACCATGTAGCATTTTGCAAACTATATAAAAGATCAAAACAATCAGACAAGTGGTTGTGGAGCATGGATTCTCAACAAAAGGGCGCTTGCTTCCCTATGTGTTAACAAGATGTTAAGATTGCAGATTAACAGTCAAACAAAAACACTTTATACAAGAGTGGGATTAATCATGAAGGAATAGTCGTTCCAAAATTAGCTGAACCAGTTTTTATAACAATGGAACAACTTATACAAGTTTGAGTGACTTTAATAAACAATATTGAAGCTTGTGATTACTTTCTTCTTCTTTAACAAAAGACAAAATATTTTTACTAACCTCTCATTTATTGTCAAAGAACACCACACAAATATAACCAAAAACAAAGAAAGAAGTCACCAATATATATAGGGTGGGGTCCATGAGTGAACCATAGTGTTTTTGTAAACAAGACGAACAAATCTGGGCCATTGATTATGTAGATCTTGAGATTTAAAAACAATGCCAAAATTGTAATTATATTATGTGTATAGAGAATATAATTAAATGAAATGAGGGTATGTGTAATTAATTCACATTGTGTATCATTCAATTATACATCTGTGTACTGATAGAAAATTCACATTGTTTCTGTTAAATGTAGAATTTGATCACTGGATATATGGTATAAAAGTGGTTAAGCAAATTATAAAATGCCTAGATGTGTAAAAATCTTGTAAAATGTACCAGATGTAGTAAATAATGCATAGTGTTGAAATGTATGCCTAGCTTCAATTTAATGTCCACATATTAATATTTACTAATGTTGCTTTCATTTTATGATTTTATGATACTGGATTGGATGGCTTTGGAATGTTGGACTGAGAGTGGGCTTGCTTATAAAGTGCGTGGGCTTAGAAGATTAATTGTGAAGAATGGGCTGGGCTGGGCTGGATGCAGGACAGATATGCGGGTCAAGAACTGTTGCAGATCAAGCTGAGTTGGAGCAATATATATAGAGAAGAGTCTTCTGGAATTAAGTAATTTTAACCCACAATCGTTTTTTGTCTCACTTTCGCTCTCTAACATCACGCAATTAGGGTTTTCATAGTTTTAAGATCAGATTCATCCTGAATGTGATCTCTAGGTTGAATCTCTTTGTGTTGTTTAGTGATTATCGTGTTGGTAATCACTTGGTGATTGTATAGAAAGTTTTAGGGTTCGTGAGATGTACAGATTGTTTGATTTCTTGGGTTTGAATAAGTAAAGATTTGAGAGTTATTGTAATGATCTTCAAATATGTATAAAAGACCATCGTTTTGACACATAGTGTAGAATTAAAAACGTACATCATTCGAGTCTTAAAATGAAAAAATAAATGACAATTAAAGTAAAAGGAAACTGGGATCTTTATTTTTGTTTGAATACTGGATTTGAATTATGGATTATTGGACTAGTAATTGAATCACAAAAAAATAGGGATCAGTTACCATGTTGTCTCAATGAAAATTAGTTTATAATTAAATAAAAAACACTAAGTTTATATGGTTAATGCCAATCCTATCCTTATAATCTTGAAAATAAATCAAGGGCTAGGATGAGTTCATTAGGTTCACAAATGAACCTAACCCTATATATATGTGTGTGTGTGTATAGAGAAGAACACACACGACTTGAACCTATAGAAAGTGGATTAAGGATTAAGTTCCTCTATCGAATCCAGATATAGCTTAACAACCCAACCCAACGAAACGAGAAGTTACCAGTAGCTGCCGATGCAGAGTTAACAAGATCATTCTCACGAGGGCACTTGAGAGCCTTTCTCTCTATTAATTAACAGAACAGACAGGATTATTATTAAGTTAATATAAAAATCTTGACTAATGGTCAATAAAAGTGTACTATACCAGCCAAAATCTTGAAAATGGATCCTCCAGTGACTTCTGCATTAGGTATAAAAAAACTGTTCAACATAAACATGATTAAAAAAAAGGTTATATATGGTTACTTATCATAACCATAAATAAAAGATCAAAACAGTTGAAATATCTTAGTAAAAACGAAGTCTTTCTATCTATTGATTGATTAACAAGAAAAGATTAAATGAATCCAAAAATGTTAGACAAAAGGGAACTTATTGTTTAGTGAAAGCGTGAATAAGAGAGAATTGATACGAAAGTCTTCGATCGGGCGAGGGCGCCTGGGACCGCTTCTTCGACCTATTGATTAAATAAAAATTGACGATGAGAGCAATTAAATTGATCCAAAGATGTTGACAACTTGGTAGGGTAGGGCATGAGTTCACCTTTGGTAGGTACCAGATCACCATGCAAAGCCGACAGCAGTGATGAATCCGTAGCAGCAGTTGCAGAGCTTGGATCGTCCACCTGCCCCTTCCCTTTAACGTTTTCGTGACCTACATGTATGTATATATTTTAACAACAAGATAGAAGAAGAAGATGTATGTTTTATAAACAAACAGATACTAACTACACTATAAAAAAATTTAAGAAAAAGAAAAAAACAATGGAGGCCAGGCCGGGGTTACCATCATCATCAGTTACCGATCAAATTACATACCGTCGTCGTCGTCGTCTTCCATCTCTGATCCATGAGGGCGATTGAGAGCCTTTTTACCTATAAATAAATAAATTAAAAGGAAGACGAGATCAAATTCCGCTATCAAAACACCTCTCCATTTATCAATTACGTGTACCTTCTTCGTCTTCCATGATGCAGAGAGAGATTTTTCAATTTAGGGTTTGTATGTATGTAGTAGGAATTTGGAGATTTCTTATTTATATATATATATACTTTCACTTTGGCCCCTCCAAATCACAAAACGTTCTCTCCAAACTTTTTTTTCTTTTTTCTTAAACAAACTTTTTAGTTACCCTAAATTTTATTTATTTATTCTCTAAATATGCTTCACGCCTATATTCGTCATCCCATATCACTTTTACTTCATATCTATTCACCATCTATATATTTATTTATTCATTCATTCTAAGTGTATAAAAATGTTTTAAATATTATATGTATAGATACGTGGTGTTTGTGGTGGTGTTTGTGAGTAGGATAATATACATATATATACGTATAATGGGAGAATTTCCACTATTAAACTAAATTTAGATACAAATTGTAACACCTCAACCCGCAACAGGCTAACTGCCACTCTTACATATATCAAAACCAATTTTATAGTTATCTCATAATTATAAAACATATTATAATAGTACTAAACATATGTGACCACACGTAACAAAAAATCAGTCACGTAATACATAAGCACTCACGAGCCTAAACAAAGGGGTACACAACTAGCTAGTCCATGTACCAAGGAGACGGTGCGTATAGGCGTACACACACTATTCCATCTTAAACATGAGTCATGAGTCATAACTAAGATCGATCTATTTGTCTCTAAGTGGCCAAGGTACTAATTAAAGTACAAGTTAGAGAAGTCAATCGCTCCAACAATCAAGTCCACCGTCCCCATCACCACAGAATGCCATCATCCCAATGTCTTGTCCGACTTCACAACCATCACCAATATAGAGCATCGCCCATCTTCACCAAGACTAGTGTAATACTAGTTAGGGATGAGCACGGTACTCGTTCGGTATCGAACCGGTACCGAAAAACGGGAAAAGTGGGTATCGTTACCAGTACCGAATACACCGGTTCGGTACCGGTACGGTACCAAATACTCATCCCTAATACTAGTCTTTGTTATTTTGATTAATGATACTATTATTTAGTGATAACATGGATACATATAATTATGGTTAGGATGTTGATTATCATTTGGATGTTTTAAACTTTTGCTATGTATAATTATGGTTAGCAGTGGCGGACCCAGGATTTTTTTTCATTGGGGTCCATTTTTTGTGTTTTGGTAATCAAGTGTTAAAACACTAGTTTAATTTTGATGGAAAAAAATAAACTATAAAAACAAGGCATGTAAGACTTGAAGTTGAGATGTATTTGTTGAAACACAAGGGGATTTACCACCACATCATCTTTTCTTTTAATATTATGGGGTCCAATTAATTTATTTTATGGGGTCCTTAAAAAATTTAACATAGCGGTTCTACTATTTTCTAAAAAAAGATTGGGGTCCGTGGACCCCGACCCGAACCATGTGGGTCCGCCCCTGATGGTTAGGATGATGACAGTTTTTTTTTATTTCTTTATTATTCGCATGTCGCGTTTCTGTGCCCCCCCTTAAAACCAATGACCCTTTTGCTGAGACACGCTAATACCAATCCGAATACCCTATTGTGCTGAATTATATCAACAAATATAACATAACTTTTTCTACAACTATCCCCTTCTTTATTTCAAATATTTTTATCTAAAGGAAAAGGACAAAGAAACATTGGAAAAAGGAAAAGGTGAGGCGTTGTTGCCGTGGTTAACAACGATCCAGCTCAAGGGGGCGGTGTGTAGCGTGTGATTGATGGTCCTAGGTGGCCCAAACCACGCCCCCACATCCTTCCATGGCTTCTAACTAAAAATTTCAATCCAAATCAAAGCTAAATTACATATGACAGATTGCCATTACTTCCATAGTTTTCACAGCAGAATGTTTAAATATGGAAGTAGCACTACAACTCATTATTGAAAACAAGTAGGATTAACTGACGTTTTCGACATGGCAAATGGAGAATGGAATTGGCAAGAAATAGGATCCATCCATACATCTCAACGATGGCAGAAGCAAAAGACAAGCAGATATTGAAAACAGGAATGTTTACCAATTTCCTCCCACTGATAAAAGCGGAGCGATGCCATCAAAACGTTGTCATACGTTGGGAAATGTTTTTCTAATATAATTAATATTACTCCTAGTACTTAGTTACTTAAGAGTCGGTCTGTCAGTCTACATAACTAAAAGTCAAACCAAAGATTGGATTTGACCAAAAGATTTTAGATGTTAACAATAATCCTTCTTGCAGGTGGTTTTTCCTACTGTTTCAGAGATTTGCAACCTAGAAAACCAACAAAACAGAAAAGAAATTAGGATAGGATACGCTAGTTAGTTAAAAGTTGATAAAAGGTCAAACGAGGAGTTGTTACCGAAAGCAAGTTCCCATTTTGTTAGGCATCATCATCAGCAGCAGCATCATGACGTGGCCTAGACCAAGTAGAACCTCCTCGACGACCATATCTGACTACTTTAACTACACGACCATTCTCAAAGTAATCTTGGAACCAAATCTCTGAGGAGGAGGAGGAGGAGGAGGAGGAGGAGGAGGAGGAGGATTCACATTATTTCATAAATAAATAAATAAATAAATAAAGCCCGCGAAGCAGGGATAGGAGGAATCTGTAGTGATTGTTTGTTTGTTACCTCTACGAGCTGAACGATCAAATGCACATGCATGTGCTAATGGATCCACATAGAGAGTTTTAGGCCTAACAACGACCCTTCTTCGAGTTTCTTCAGCTTTAGTACCTATTTATTAGGTATAAATAAATTGGGTTGTTCAATATGTAGGAGGAACATGAATAATAAAAACGACAAGTTACTTACTACCAGCAGCAGAGTTAGCCTCAAGAGGAGGGCACTTGAGAGTCTTTCTATCTATTGATTGAATAACAAGCAAGAAAAGATTAGATAAATCCCAAAAGCTTAGACGAAAGGTTGCTCACTATACATACATACATACCAGCCAAAATCTTGAAAAGGGGTGCTCCTTCTTCAGTCAGTGGAGCATTGGTAGCACCTATATATATATATAAGAAAGATAATGAATCTTAATGTTTAGTGAAAGCGCGAATAAGAGCGAATTCATACGAAAGTGTTCCATCGGGCGAGGGCGGCGCCTGGGACCGTTTCTTCTACCTTTTGTAGGTACCAGACCACCATGCAAAGCCGACAGCAGTGATGAATCCATAGCAGCAGTTGCAGAGCTTGGATCCTCCTCCTGCCCCTTCCCTTCAACGTTTTCGTGACCTACATGTATGTATATTTTAACAACATGTTTTATAAACTAACAGATACTAACTACACTATAAAAAAAATTACGAAAAAGAAAAAACAAAGGAGGTCAGGCCGGGGTTACCATCATCATCAGTTACCGATCAAATTACGTACCGTCGTCGTCGTCGTCTTCCATATCTGATCCATGAGGGCGCTTGAGAGCCTTTTTACCTATGCATAAATTAAAAGGAAGACGATATCAAATTCCGCTATCGCATCAATCAAAACACCTCTCCATTTATCAATTACCTACCTTCTTCGTCTTCCATCATCGAGAAAGTTAAACTCCGACTTTTCAATTTAGGGTTTGTATGTAGGTTAGGTAGTAGGAATTTGGAGATTTCTTATATATATACATACTTTCATTTTGACCCCTCCAAATCACAAAACGTTCTCTCCAAACTTTTTTTTTTTTCTTAAACAAACTTTTTACCCTAAATTTTATTTATTTATTTATACTCTAATATGCTTCACGCCTATACTCAAATTCACATTTTATTTATCTATACTATATAATAAAAGAAACCATGTTTAGGACACTTGTCATTATTTTAGACCATGTTTAATTATAGATAATTATTAGTTAATTTAAATTATTAAATATAAATTAAATTAATATATATTTTATCAACTCTACAATTTGGCATTTTTCATTCTAGATTAACAACCAAAGAATTTCAATGAATCATACCAGTGTTGCAAAAATCGGCCTAGGCGGCCGATTAATCGGCGCCTAGGCGCTAGGCGGCTAGTTACTGACTAATTTTGAGCTAGTCGGCCAATTAATCGGAGTCGGTCAAAGTCGGTCAAAATCGGTCCTAGGCGGTCAAAAATCGGATTAATCGGCCTATATTAATCGGTTAAAATCGGTCAAAATCGGTCCCAGGCGGTCCCAGGCGGTCCTAGGCGGTCAAAATTGGTCAGAATCAGTCAAAATCGGTCAAAATCGAACCATACTATCTGAAACTTGAAGTATTTATGTGAATTTTGAAGTATTATTTTTATATTATTGGGTATATATATATAATTTTGAAAAAATACATATAAAAATCCCAATCCGATTAATCCCGATTAATCCCGATTAATCCCTAGGCGGTACCTCACCGCCCGACTAGCGCCTAGCGCCTTCTACAACACTGAATCATACACATCATTATTAGATAAGGTGATACAAACTGTATATTAGAAAAGAAAAAAACAACTCAACCTATTTAATAGCATTTCATTTATGAATCAAAATACCTCAGAAAAAAAATAATTGAATATAATTGTTATCGTGAGATAAAAAGACAATTTGTAAAATAGAATTGGAAATTTTCATAAATTAACGAAGAATTTCAATGAATCATTATGTTATCTAAAAAAGTGATAATAGGATCATCTTTAACAATTGATATGTTATATAATGAGAAATATGACTATTTTAACCATTTAATCATTTTCTTTCCATCAAGTTTTTAAAACTAAAATAACTTTATATACTTTATTATTTAAAAAATATATATATACCATAAAATCAAGTATTTTGCTATATTTTTTTTTATAAAAGTAACGTTAAAAAAGTAACAAAAAGGTCTATTCCATAATGGTCTATTCCATTTCGTATTTCATTCTTGCATATCAAACACTACCTCGTGTAATACACATGGTTTTTAAAGATATAACTTTTTTTTAATTATTTGCTATATAAAATTAGATTTATTCAACCCGTACAATACATGGAGTTTTTTTAAAATATAACTTTTTGTTATTTAGTATATAAAATTACATTTCTTCCACCCGTGAATACATATGGTTTTTTTTTTAAATATAACTTTTTTATTGTTTGATATATAAAATTACATTTATTCAACCCGTACAATACATGAGGTTCTTAAAGATATAGTTTTTTTTATTATTTAATATATAAAATTATATTTACTCAACATGTGTAATAAATGAGGTTTTTAAAAATATATTGTTTTTTTTATTTAGTATATAAAATTAGATTTATTCAACCCGTGTAATACACGGGGTTCTAACCTAGTTTATTTATAAAACTAATCTATATAAAAAAACTGGATATTAATTTCTGTCTTAGTTTATAAAATTTAAAACATCATTCACCTTAACAGAAAAATAAACTGAGTTAGTGGTTTAAATGAAAATTAATAAAAATTATATGACAAAACTATTAATTTTTTTTTTTATAAAAACTGCATGAATATTCTGTTTTATATATATGTGACAAAATTAACTAAATAAAAGAAATTAAAAAGGGTTTGAGTAAATTGTCAAATTCGTCCCTGAAGTTTTATATTTGCCAATTTCATCCAAATATCCTTCAACTTAACATAAAAAATAAACAAAGTTAGTGGTTTAGATGAAAATGACAAAAAATGACAGAGGTGAAGGGCTGTTTGGCACAAAAAAATTATTTTAGATGAAACTGCCAAATAGGTCTAAACCCAGGGACAATTTTGGTAATTTACTTTATTTCTTTGTATACAACATTTGTTGTTGTCTTTTTGTCTCGCTATCATATCTATCTAATATTAGTAATTAACTTTGTCCCTGATTTTAACTTTTGACGGCGTCCCAAATTGTCCACTAGTGGGGAATCCGCGCGTTGCTGCGGGAGCGACAATTTGCAGCGCGGAACTCGTTTTTGTTAGTATTCTATAGAACATTTTTCACGCGCATTGCCGCGGTTTTTTTTTTTTTTTTTTTTTGTCGTACGTTGCGCTACGGGGTGTTATTTTTAAAATTTATTTGCTCAGACCCCTAATATATCATATCAATTCACGAAGAGCCAGTCTATCTAAAGAAATTCATTATGAAATGTGGAGAATCTACACATCTCTGATGTCGACAGCTTATGTAGGATCATATGTCAACAGTTTACATTTTCCATATATAGCCAATAGTTACACAAATAACATTTTGTTATAGTTATACTTGTATAATTTACCATTTTACTTTTACATCCTAAAGACTAAAATCCTAAAGACTAAAGTTCGACTTTTCTTGTTCTAAGAGCCTCAGGGCAGGCCCAAGTATTTTGAGGCTTAGGCCTTGGGCCACCAAATCTATAGAGCCTCAAGATTTTTTTAAAAAAAATTATATATTATATGGGTATGAGCCTTGTCATTAAAATGTTGTAGCTCAGTTGGCGTGCATGGTTGAGCCGGCCCTGAAGAGCCTAAGAGGCTAGCTTGTTGATTTGTTTTAACAGACAAGCAAGCCAATTTCATTAAAAAAAAAAAAAAAAAACCAAACCAACTTCCTAGCAAGGTGCTAGAAAGTAGAAAGAAGGAAAAACAACTCTCCACCAAATTAACAAAATAAACTTACATCAAATTTTAACCAACTTTGTTTTAGGCAAAGATAAGTGCTCTCCTTGATAAATTTACATTTGGACTATTAACAAGAAAGAGAATTTGTAATCTTTATTTAATTAGCAGCATGTATATAACCTACCTACCAGTTGTTATTCCTTGAGATGCAATGCAACCATAGGAGGAATATGAGGAAAGGGCTTCTTTAAAGTTGTTATGTACTGAAGGAACTACACCAGTTGCTGAAAGAACAGGATATAATACCTATCACAAAAACAAAAGATGCACATCCATTAGTTGGTTAGTGCCATGTAATATGCGTAAACCATTACAATAACATTCAACTTAGTAGGTAATAAAAATGAAAACAAAAGGTGTGTGTATGTTAGGAGGAGAAAACATCAATGTAAGTGATAACTTTATTCATAAACAATAGAAAGGAGTGCACCTGACCTGACCTTCACAATTAATTTATCAAAGCAGGAAGCATTAGCATGAACCAAATTCAAACTTAAGAATACACAGGAGGAAAGAAAGAAATAATACTTAAAAGACATGAAATAATATATGGTATTATTGAGATAAGCAGCATACATTGATTAAATATGTATGTATCAAGGTCGCCAGGCTAAGCTAGGAGGACTCTGAGTACATATGGATTCTTCTTGTAACCATGAATATATTGCAGTTAGGTGGATTTGCCCTTCGACTTGAATCAAACAATAAATATAACATTAAAAGTACATCACACCATGTATATATAGTCATCTTTGTTCTCATTCAGAATGCCCTGCAAATGATTTACATTTAAAAAAAACTAAAACTAAACAGAAGTATGCCTTTACTATTGTAAAACATTACCGCCGAGTCCCAACAAAAAAAAAACACACCTGACTTGGTCACAATGCACACCATCTATGTTTACATTCGCATTTGTGTTTCGATTTATATTGTTAAACAAAAGTTTATAAAAAGTGGCCTTTAAAAGAGATCATAAAATGAATAATAATAACTATTACAGGACTCATGATGAACTTTGCTCCAACATTTTTGGCATTTTCAGCAGCATCCTTGGTGTTCAAAACAGTGCCAACCTGTCAAACACACTATGAACAATTGTACAAATAATTTAAATTGAACTCTAACTCCAGAGTTTAATATATAAAATCATGCAATTCCTTCCAAAGTAATTATCAAGAAAAGTAAAATTGGATTACACTTGATAGAGATTTCCCCAAATATTTGATTTGATACAAATATTTGATTTGATATTTCAACAGTGCGAGTTAATCAGACATGAAATCGATATAACTTCGAGAGTAAGGTTGTACCTGAAACGTACTACGGTGGCGTGGGCGGCGGCGTAATACGGTGGCGACGGGACTGAAGGTGTACTCCGGTGGCGTGGGCGGCGACGTAAGGCGGTGGCGACGGGACTGAAGGTGAAATTGTGATGATGGTGTAAATTCATAAGAGACCGAATCTGATGGTGTAACTCACAAGAAACCAAATTTGAAGGTGTAAATCTGGATGGTAATGAATATGTGCTTAATGAAACCACTAATATTGTTCCACAACCTAGTAAAAACACATATCGTGAAGGCGAGATTGAATCTCAACCTCACTATCAAAATGATGAACCTAGGTGTGGAGAGGTATAAATGCTACCTTAATCCAGAGGAAAGATGAAAGGTCATGAATTAAACGTGCGACCTTAAACTAATTTCCATTCAATTGATGGTAACTGCTCATCAATTTCACAATGTGGACATGGTAGTTCAGGGGTCTTCAAAACATGAAAGTATAAATTAAAGTAAGGGTAAAGGTGGAATAGAAATATCCGTATGTTTATTGTAATCCATCAAAGAGACTTTGCCAATATGTATAAATGCTAATTTATGTGGAATAGTTTTAGTCATAATTAATAAATATTAAATATACTAACTAGTTTCAAGTTCCATCTTCCCTCTCAAAACTCATCCCAAATATTAGGGTTTGTATCCAGAGAGTTCAAGCCGGAGAAAACACTGGTAGACGGTGATCCATCCCGGCAAACCAGCGACGATGAACATGTAGGTGAAGGTTTTGTCGATGTTATTCCGATATCGATGGCGAAAGATATCAGCTTAGATGATTGGGACATTATAGATCAAATTTACGTTCAAAATCTTCTTACATGTAACACTCAGATGCTCGAGAGGGTTCAGATCGGACCGGAAGTGATGCAACCCTTAAACCATGGTTGTGGAAGTTCTTTAAGTCAGCAGACGCCAACTGGTGTAGCAGATTGTCAGACTCATCCAGAAGGTATTAAAATCTACTTGCCATTTTTGGGTAAATCATGGTTGTGGTTATGTTTTACACAGGGGGGAGGGTATGTTATTAGGTTAACGTACCAGAGGGGTAAATCAAGGGGTTGACACTGTGTGCTTTACCATCCAGAAGGTATTAACATCCACTTGCCAATTTTATGGGTAAATCATGGTTGTGGCTGTGTTTATACACAGGGGGGTTTGGTTTTTTGGTACAGACGACATGCTTTCTTAAAGCATTCATAGATGCCAAAAAAATTGCAGGGTTAAAAAACAAATTACATGGCAAGAGGATGACGTTTGTGTCAAGGATTTTTTACACATGAAAAATATGTCACTAAAAATGGGATTATGTTAATGCATGGATTTTACACTTTATATATTTTTGTCTGTGTGTTTGACAAAGCATGGAAAATTGTGTACTTCTGTTTGCAGATCGCCAACCTCCCTCCTACTGGTACACGCCAAACGATACCTGTTACTGGACCCCAACGTCCCTAACCACTGCGAACCGCAACTGATGGCCACCTTCAACAGCTGGGAGGAAGTGGTTCAAATGTTTGAAGCTTATGCTGAAGTCAGTGGGAATTCTATACGTTCGGTGCTATAAAGAGGTCGGTCAAGACGAATCGGTATGAACGGAAATTGAAATCGGAAATTGTAAAGCATTTGGCTAACACCCAAACGTTTATTATTATTCAAGAAACTGACTCAAAACTTGAATTACAATCCCTAATACCCAAAGCATGGTATTTATAATCTAAATACTCCTATTAGACTATAACTAGGATTGCTAATAAACTATTAAATTGGACATGATAATTATCACTAAATAATTAAACCTAAACACGTTTAAATATTCTATAATTATCCACTCCATGTTTCCTCGCCTTGCATGCAAAGAAAGCTCTTTTATTCGAAATTTCCAACAATCACCCCCGGAATTTCGAACTCGTATCTGACAAGTCTTCAACTCCAAGCTTTTCAGTCATCTCCTTGAACTTGATCTTCCCAAGAGCCTTCGTCAAAATATCCGCCTTCTGATCAATGCCACTAACATGCTCGACCACGATATCTTCACGATCAACACATTCCCGAATGTAGTGAAACCTGGATTTTATGTGTTTGCTTCTTCCATGGAAAACCGGGTTCCTCGCGAGAGCTATCGCCGATGTATTATCAACACGTAACACCGCCGCTTGAATTTTCTTGTCGAGTAATTCACCAATCAATTCTTTTAGCCAAACCGCCTGACACGCGGCTGCACTAGCCGCCATATACTCCGCCTCACACGATGATAAAGCAACTGTACTTTGCTTTTGAGAACACCAAGTAATTGGGGAAGACCCAAAATAAAACACGTGTCCCGTGGTACTTCTTCCATCGTCCGGATTTATGTTATGACTACTATCACTGTAACCGACTAACATATTTTCTCCTCGAGTATAGGTAATGCCATAACTAAAAGTACCTTTTAAATAGCGAAGAATTTTCTTGATGAGAGCTGCATGAGATTGCTTCGGGCATTGCATGTACCGACTGGCTACTCCGACCGAAAACGCCAAATCTGGTCGAGTCTGTAAAAGGTACCGGAGACACCCGACAATCTTTCGATATCTCGTTGCATCAAAATCTTCTTCGTCTTCAAATTTAGAAACTTCCACGTTTGGGTCTATGGGAACACTAGTAGGATTGCAGTTAATCATACCGGCTTCCGTCAGTATTTTCTTTGCATACGCCTCTTGCTTAATTTTTATCCCGTCCTTGCTCTGCGACACTTCAATTCCAAGATAATAAGTAAGCTTTCCCAAATCCGACATTTCAAAGTTTTTAGCCATCCCGCGCTTAAACTCCATAATAAGTTTCAAATTTGAACCCGTCACAATTAAATCGTCCACGTACACGCCGATTAATAAGACGTCCGTTCCAACGGTTCTTCGGTATACGGCTTGTTCTTGCGAGCACCGGTGAAATTTCATATCTAATAAAATATTATTTAATTTCGTATTCCACGCACGTGGAGCTTGCCTTAACCCGTATAACGCCTTCGATAATTTATAGACCTTATGCTCTTCGCCTTTTTTAACGAATCCTTCCGGTTGAACGACATAAACTTCTTCTTTTAATTCGCCATGTAGGAACGCGGATTTAACATCTAGATGATGTAATTCCCACCCTTCATTCGCTGCGAGAGATAAAAGTAACCGAACTGTTTCAAGTCGAGCAACTGGCGCGAACACTTCGTCAAAATCGACTCCGGGTTGTTGAACATAACCCTTCGCCACGAGTCTAGCCTTGTGTTTATTTAGTGAGCCATCCGCGTTTCTTTTAACCTTGTAAACCCACTTCAAACCAATCGCTTTTGCACCACGCGGTAACTCGGTTAACGACCACGTATTGTTTTTATTTATTGATTCGATTTCTGCGCGCATTGCTTTCATCCACTCCGGTTTATTTTTGGCATCATTAAAATAAGCCGGTTCATCATCCGCAAGCAATAAATATTCTTCATCGATAGAACTCGAATTTAAAACATAATCGTTAAAACGTACCGGGGTAACCGTAGTGCGATTCGATCTACGAACAACTGGCTCGGGCGTCACAAAAATATTTTCATCAGCGTTGCTACTATTCTCGCCATTTGATCTGCTACTGTTTGGAGCCGTATGGGCCTGTTCACGCTCCATTGGGCTTTGGTGAGATGGGCCATTAAACGGACTAGATGAGGTGCCATCGTAGGATGAAGTGTTTTGCCCATCACCATTGTCACCATTTGAGTCACTTGAGTTTGGCGTACTTGAACCACTACTAGATTCGCTTGTCTCGGTATTTACCGAGCCAACTCCGGTGTCAATTACGCCACCAAAGTCTACCCAAAACATACCCGGTTCGCGATACTCTTCGTTATTAAAAACAATATTTTTTCCCCAATTCCAACCACGCGTTTCATCAAACTCCGTATCCCCGTCTCGACCCACAACAATTCTTCGAGTCGTTGGATTGTATAAACGATACGCCCCCGAACCTTTTTCGCTTCCAAGATAAACTAGACGAGTCGAACGATCGTCTAATTTTGGAAGATGCCCGCCAACAATTTTCAAATAAGCGGCACATCCGAAAACCTTAAGAAATTGAAGATCCGGTTTCTTTTCTTTTAACATCTCGTATGGTGTTTTGTCTTCGTGTAACGCTCGTGTTGGAGTTTTATTTATTAAATTGGTTGAGTGCCTCACCGCCTCCCCCCACATAAAATTAGGAACTTGTCGCGCTTTTAGTATACTTCGAGTCATCTCCATTAAGGTACGGTTTCGCCTCTCCACCACCCCGTTTTGTTGAGGTGAATATGGAGCGGTTAAGTGTCGAATAATCCCTTCGTTTTCACAGAACCGATTGAACTCATGAGACGTAAATTCTCCCCCTCTATCGGTTCGAAACGTCTTGATTTTTCTCCTTACTTCAACTTCCACCATGACTTTAAACTTTTTGAAGGTTTCAAATGCTTCACTTTTTTCCTTCAAAAGAAAAGTCCACATGAAACGTGAAAAATCATCAACTAAGACAAATACATACCTATTTCCCGCTATTGTGCTCGGAGAAATTGGACCGCATAAGTCTCCATGAATAAGTTCCAAGGCACGCGTTGCCCGAAACGACGCCGTCTTCGGAAAAGATTGTCTCGTATGCTTCCCGACTAAGCACGAATCACATATTTGATTTTCATGATTGATTTTTGGCATCCCCATGACCATATCTTTATTCACCATTTGTTTCATGGACTCGAAATTTAGGTGACCAAGTCTCGCGTGCCACAACCAATTTTCATTATCAATCCGAGCTTTCAAACAAACGGGTTTTCCAACTTTTAATTTAATCGTATAAAGACGATTTTTAGATCGAGTAACATTCATTAACACCTTGCCTTGAGCGTCACGCATTAATAAATAATCGTCTTTCATACGAATATCACATCCACACTCCGTTGCTTGACCGAGACTAATTATATTACTACGTAAACTAGGGATATAATAAATATCGGTTAATAACCTTTGCTCCCCCGTTTTACCCAATAGTAATATAGACCCTTTCCCGCATATTTCGACTTGAGACCCATCCCCGAATTTAACTTTGCCACCAACACGCTTATTTAATTCAGAGAAAAAAGATATATTACCCGTCATATGGTTACTCGCGCCATTATCCAAATACCACAAGTCTTTTTCTTCTGAACCGCTCTCGTAATTTTTTGGAATGACCTTTTCTTCATTCAAGTAAATGATTTCTTGAACATCTTGCACCATAAACAAAGACGGGTCAATTTCTTCCGCATCGACCAAGTTTGCTTGTTTCTCTTTCTTTCGCACTGGACATCTCGAAACAAAGTGACCGAACTTGTCGCATCGAAAACATTGAACCTTCGAATAATCCTTCTTTCCTTGTTGTTTATCCCCTTCATTTGACCCGCCTTGTGACCCGCGGTTTTGACCAGATTGGTTTCGACCGCGTCCACCACCACCACGTCCACGGTTCGAGCCTTTCCCGCGTCCCCTACTCGAATCGCGTGAAGTCTGTCTAGAACTTGAAGAGGCATTAGAATTATTAAACATTAGTTTCGTTTGAGTACCTTGATTATCCGACTGCAATTCTTCATCTTTTATGCGTTCTTCATACGCCTTTATTCGACCAACAACATCGTCGAACGCAACTGTTTTTAGATCCACAAGTTGCTCAACTGAGGCTACCATATGGATGAACCGCCTTGGTAAACCACTGAGAAACTTTTTCACGATCCTTTGTTCCTCTATTATAGAACCGAGAGATGCCGCTTTTGAAGACATTCCTGTTAACTGGCTAGTAAACTCATCAACTGTACTAGAATCCTTCATCTTTAACGCCTCAAATTCCGACATGAGTGTTTGTAGTCTTGCTTCACGTACCCGATCGGCTCCCAGATGGCGCGCTTTCAGTGCATCCCACATCTCTTTTGCCGTCTTCAGATTACCAACTTGCAAGATTTGTTCTTCCGATATGGATTGAAACAACAAAGCAATCGCCATATTGTTTTTTTTCACATCGGTTTCAGTTCCGGGTTCAATGGCCTCCCACACGCCATGAACGTTAAAAATCGCGCGAATACGCAACGCCCAAACTGTATAATTAACCTTATTCAACATCGGGCATTGAAGCGCTGTTGAATTTGGAACCGATTTCTCGGTATTCGAGCCGCTACCGCCGTCGCTTCCAACCATATTTTTCTTTCGTCGACTATACGTAAGATTAAACGGACCCGGTGTAACTGGTTCAGTCTCCTCCAGTCTACACGATTACTTCCCGAATTCCACTTCGAACACGAACTCGAAAATTATAACAAATTTAAATTTGTTTTGGACTAACTAAAAATCCAGAACAAAATAATCTCCTGTTTACTGTACTCGAAAAGAACAATAATCTTTGCTTTGGATTATTTATTAAGTCCAAAACAAAGATTTTGTAGTGATCTACTGCCGAACAACAGCACCACAATTTGGAACAAAATTGGACTATTTATGTTTTGATTTGGGCCTTTTAACAACTGACCCAAAAAAAATAATCCAATGAAAAACCCTTTTGATCCAATAAAACCCTACTGCGTCTTTTGTTCTTCTCGACACAAAAGAAACGAAGGTAGATGCAGTAGCTTGTCTCGTCTCTGCACCTTTCTTTGATATCCGATAAAAATTCTGGTCACACACAATACAACAGCAACCAATTTCACGCTACTGTACCTCTGTTTGACCAAATTACAAACCTTGCTGACTTCTCCTTTGGCTCTGGCCGATATCAAAGACAACAGCACCTTCCACGCACCGTCTCCTTCTTTTTCTTCGATCCAAGCACTCCAACACGAGTTTCAGCTCCGATCAAATTTCCGATTCCAGCCGGCGTCTAGCTTGGTTCTAGATCGGTTTTGTGCAGGACAATCAGCAGTTCAGAGAACTGCTTCCAACCTGCTTTCGATCGGACGACAGGACAATCAACAGTTTCTAGAACCGTTTCCAACCTGCCGATCCTTGAACTCAAACTTCCGGCGAAATCACCTTCAACCCTATGCTCGATCGTAGGTGAGTTAGTTCCCAGGTATGCTCTGATACCAATTCAAGACGAATCGGTATGAACGGAAATTGAAATCGGAAATTGTAAAGTATTTGGCTAACACCCAAACGTTTATTATTATTCAAGAAACTGACTCAAAACTTGAATTACAATCCCTAATACCCAAAGCATGGTATTTATAATCTAAATACTCCTATTAGACTATAACTAGGATTGCTAATAAACTATTAAATTGGACATGATAATTATCACTAAATAATTAAACCTAAACACGTTTAAATATTCTATAATTATCCACTCCATGTTTCCTCGCCTTGCATGCAAAGAAAGCTCTTTTATTCGAAATTTCCAACAGTCGGAAGGTGACATTACCCACAGGTATCTATTGTGTTCAAAGTTTCGGAAACCCTATTCCAAGCGCAAGTTTGATGCTCTGGATGACAATGCGTTGAAGGCCCGGAAATCCACTTTTTCCGTCTGTGACTACAAAGCGTGCATACGGCTAGAGTTTTGCTAATCGACTGGAGTTTGGGTTGTGTACCACTTCGAAGAAAACCACAATCATATGCTAGTGCCAGCACATAACAAATACTTAACAAAGAAGGGGCGGCGGTTGGATTTCTCGTCGAAGTAGTTCATTCACCGGGTTAGCCTTAACCGAGTAGGCCCAACCGTTGCACACGAGCTGCAAGTTAGCCTGAAGGGGGGTCACCACAGGGTCAGAGGGACTCCTGCTAATTTCAAAAACTTTGCCCATAATATGCGTTTATTCATCGGTGATCGCGACTCGCAGCTTGTCATCAACAAGTTAAACGACCGTGTGAAGCATTTACCGGATTACTCGTTTAAGTTTAGTTTGGACGGAGGTGAGCTGAGGCACCTGTTCTGGGCCGACAATATCTCAAAGTTGAACTGCCAAGCATTCGGTGAAGTGATTGCCTTTGATGTCACATATCAGACGAACAAGTGGGTGACACGTGGTGGCTATATGTTTACCCCCATCCTTCACCCTTTTCTAAATAAATTCACCGTATACACAGTTAATTTGGCAAGTGCGGTTAAACTTGACTTACGTTTTTTTTTTTTTTTTTTTTTTTGCGCAGGTACAATATAATATTCGTGCCCTTTACCGGAGTGGATAACAACAAGCGATGTGTTACTTTCGGGGCGGGATTACTGTTTAGCGAAATGATTGAGTTGTACATTTGGTTACTTAAAGCCTTTCTGTAAATAGGGGTAAGAGTGTGAGAAGTGTAAAAAATAATCTAGTGTTTACATGTGTCCTTCAATTATATTAAAGAAAAAGAGCAATAATGTAATTTACTCTAAAGTTCAATTAAATGATAAAATAATCTTGTAACCAGTGATATAATTTTATTTTTTACAAAAATTGTTTACGAATTAACTGTTATATACGAATGGACAAATTTTATAAATCGGATTCATCTGATTCTTATGATAGCAAAGATTATTATATTCATTTTTTTAATCGGTGTTTTTTTTTTTTTTGCATAGTGAATAGTATTACATTAGCTACAGGGTGTTTTATACTATAGTTCAACATGATGTTTTTAAGTAACATATAACTTTTCTGTTAAAGGGTGTTTTATACTATAGTTCAACATGATGTTTTTAAGTAACATATAACTTTTCTGTTAAAGGGTGTGTTTTATAATATTTTGTGACATACAATCTGGTGAGAAGGGTGTTTTAAATCATAGTGAGTATACTACATTAGTTGCAGGAATGATTTTGATTATTTTGAAAATATAAAACACCATTCAGATTCCAAAAACACCACGAGTTGAATCGTAATACTGTTATGGTGTTTTAACATATGGAATGATTGCATTGCACATTATGTGGTGTTTTACACCTGCAATTCCAGTAAATTTTCTTCGGTGTTTTAAACCTGCATTCATGGTGTTTTACACTTGCAGTCTAGTATGTGTTCTTCGTATGTTCTTCATGTGGTGTTTTACACCTGCATTCCAGTATATGTTTTTCGTTTGGTGTTTTAAACCTGCATTCCATTAGGCTTCATATCATTCTATAAGTAAATTTTTTTATCTATATAAATATAACAATATGGTACTCATATTAAAGATATAAAAAACTCATTATTATGGTGTAATTAAAAAAAAGGTTACAAATAAAAAGAGATTGACGTTCAAAAAAGATGGGTGGAACTTGCATGTGCATTAAAGTTGATGACAATTTCTTTATTTAAACAATACAATTAAACGACACTATTACCCCTAATCTAGTCAAATTAATCAAAAAAATAAAACATAATTTAAATTTTAAGCCCTTTTTGATCTCAACCATTAACTAAAAGATCTAAGATCTTAAAACACTACTTACACTTCTCACAAAACCACCCATTTTTACACTAACCCCACCCTATATATATACATATTCATAAGATTGCACAACATATTAATATACTCGGTTTTGATACATGTAGATGGGTTCGGGTGATCGGATGTGTTTCACTTAATACTATATTCGTCCTAAACCTGTGAAACATTTTGAAACTGATTGTATGTGAAGTCTCATATCCGAATACCATCTTTCATGTTCCGTGTTTCAAGTTTATTTTTTTGGGGGTGTCAGTGTGGGTTCTTTCATGCTTTCACCTTCCTTAGGTGTAAGTATACATGTAAAAAACCGATTTTAGAATCGAAACAAAGAAAAACAACTGAAACCGGTTTTTCAAAAAAAAAAAAAGGTTCAGGCTCAACCCGGCCATGCGGTTATAGACCGGTTCTTCTTCGAGACATTTGTACCGGTTTAAAAACCGAACCGATTTAAAAAAAAAATTGTTTAAACCAGTTAAACACCGAGTTTTTTTTTTTTTTTTTTTTTTTTTTTTGCACAAACCCGTTTTAAAACCAAACCGATTAGTACCAGTTCGGGTTCTTCTCATATCAAACCGGTTTAAAACCAAACCGATTTTATTTGCCGAAAAAAAAAAGAAATCGGTTAAAAAAACCGGACCGGGTTTTTTAAAAAGCCAATTTGTACACCTCTATGTGTAAGTCTGCCGAATGGCCTTTCTAAAATCAATGTGTAAGTCCGCCAGATGGCCTTTCTAAAATCAATGTGGACTTGTTAAAGCAGATATATAAGTGTGGGTTTTAGGTAAGTGGTCTAATAGATATTGGGCTACATGGACTATTCCAAAAAACTAAAGATATTATAATGTGGGCTTACATGGACTAAGGAGTATGCCCCCCCTCCCTTCCTTTTAAGTTAAGAACTTATAAATTATAATGTTAATCTACTAATGCTTATGCGATAGTGCAATACCTACATCAAAATAACGAAGTTTTGGTTCTTTGCTTTGATAGGTTTTGCATAGCAAAAATGAGGCCCATGGGTTTAAACACATTCTACAACAATCATGTGGTTTAGATGTATCCAGATGTGTAAAATATAAAAATGATGTCCCTTCTCAAGAGGTACTCTCGAGCCCCACGGTAGACAATGATGTAAAATTAGGAGCATATTAGATTGTCTTTTAAAAAAATACAACAATCTTAATCGTCCCAGTTATCAATGTATTTTGTTTACTATTGTAGTATAAGGGTGGGGTGGGCACCCTTTAAAAAATGATGTATTTTGTAGACAAAAATCTCGATCATCCTCTTAAAAATTCGATTAAAACCCCAATCATCCTTCTATAAAATAAATCATAGGTACACTACTAGTTTCCTGAACTGCTTTTCCCAGTGGCGGATCTAGGATTCCGACCAAGCGGTAACGTTTTATAAATAAGCGGTAACGAAATCGAAAAAACGTCAAATTTTTCCAAAATTTACACTAAAAACGTCAAAAAATTTCCGACCAAGCGGTAGCGGAGGCTACCCCTTGTTACTACATACATCCGCCCCTGGCTTTTCCAATATATGAATCCTAATTGATAAGAAGTAAATATAAATTGTTCTAAGATATATGCCATTTGTAAAGCAAATTAGATTTGTAGTTGTTTATGAAAAGTTAAATCTCATGCATGGGGGTGTATCATTAAAAAGTGAATATGTGGGAATGAGTGTTCTTGGTTCTATGCGATTTGTTTTTTTCTTCATTTAGCTTCTAATAAAAAATATAAAATAAAATATATAGCCCTTCTAGTGGGGTGCATTTGCAGACAACATTCCCGATCTCTGTCCATGATCACTATTATTTTATTTTTAAGTTTAAATAGTTTTTTTTAAACGACAAATTTGGTTCACTGACGGATCACTATCGTGCTACCAGCGGAATCACCCGATCATATCCATCTCCACTAGGCATCTAGGAAAACCCCTTTGTAAGAATCGAACTCAGGATCTATTGGTCCCAAATCCCACCCAAAATTTAAGTAGTATCATATAAATGTCTCGCATACCTAATTTATTAATATAATTTTTAATTTATTTTTCTTAAATTTGACACATAACATGATAATTATCTATTTTTAGTTAGAATTGTTTCTCAGAGACCATTCGTAATGGTTAATGCTTATTAAAAGGCATTTTCTGTAATATCAACATCATATCGTCTCTGTAAAAAATATATAATGGTTAACGCTTTTTAATGTCTTTTTAATTGTTATTTTCTAGTTATTTTATCCTCATTAGGCGTTATACCAGAAACAACGTCCCTTCCTCTTCATACCCCTACAATATTCATTACGCATAGTTTGATGATCGTATAGTATAATATGCGATTTTTAAAGATGTAACTTTCAATTCTATACAATCTTAATTTTACAAAACAGAAAAAAGAACAGTGAGACATCTTTGTTTTTTTATAATCTTTTAGTTACACTTAAATATTATTTAAGAAGTTAGGTATGTGGCCATATATAGGATGGACATACAGACCCCTGATAAGGCATATGTCTGCATTACACAACAATAAAGACAGAATGCAAAAAGTTATGTATATAATTATATAGTACAAACACATGCATCGCACCAAGCTTAAAATTGGTTGACATGCATGTTACTGGTCAGAAAAAATTATTTATCCACCAGTAGGGAAACCTCTATTTTTCATGGCTACAACACTACACTTGCCAAATATATAAAGCCAGATCATGACTCCTTACCAGAATTTTCAAGCATTAATTGAAGGGTAAATCACATGTAAAAATATGAGTTGTGATATTCATATTTAAAACCTCAACAAACATGTAATATGAAAACTCTACTTACTCATAACATACATAATAAAATTTGGCTTTATATTTTTAATGAGGCTTTATTTCAAATTTCGTTAAAAGACAATCTAACAAAACTTGTACAAAGAATAAAAAAGAATGAAAGAAACCTTTGAAATATAGAAAACAAAATTAAGTAAATATATGAAAAAACCGAAACAATCGAAAAAATTCCTCATTAAATTAGAAATTAAATTTACACGTTTAAATTTATATGTGTTCGTAAATAAAGAAAATTTACACATGTGTAAGTTTGTTTTATTTACACGTGTAAATTTGTTGTATTTACACGTGTAAAAAAAAAAAATTTTTTGAACGGCTAATTTTTTTCCCTTAAAAATTTTCACCTTTTTAGGATTGAACCTTGGTCTCCTTACAAGAGATAATTTTTCTTGACCACTAGGCCATAGCTTAAGTGGCTGTAAAAAAAATTAAAAGTGATTTTGAGAGAAACGATGAATAATTTAAAGAGTAAATTCCTTTTTAGTGTTGTATTTTAATTATAATAATGTTTGTATTAAAAAAATTGATCTTGATTTGTTTTTCATTCGTTCTCACAATAAGTTTTAGCGTTCTCAAAATAACCACCCCCTATGTATATACATAGGAGAGGGTACAAATGAAAACTCTTTTTATTTTGAGAACTCGAAAACTCCAAAAAAAGAACCTAAAAATCAGACCAATTTTTTTAATATTTTTTGCCTGTTAATCTAGCATTTTTAAGATACAAAAAACTTTCAAGCACTAAACAACCTTTTCGTAACTTGCCATCGTTGGTGATACAAAAAACTTGAGTGGTTTGTATTTTAGAGAGTGTTTGAGAGTTAAAGAAGTGACGTGGTTAAAAATAAACATTCAAAACCTATTTATACTAATTTAGGGGGTTAAAAAGGTAAATAACCGGTTCCAAACCACTACATTACCGTTAGGAACCGGTTTTTAACAGTAATATTTCAACTTTCAACGTATACCCGATTCCTCCCTAATTCCTTGTATACTCATACCCGACCATACTCATACATGATCATACCTGAACCAGTTCCTATGGGGTTTCTCCTAATATTCTATACCCGGGTACGGTTGTACCCGATTGGGCGCTACACGGTTTCAGGTACGGCCCTAAACCCGTTTTGTGCACCTCTAGTGGTGTGGGGGTTGGGTTATATTTTTTATATTTAAATCATTAAAGTGGTGCCTACTTGAATATGAAATGATTAATTATGTTTTTTAATGTTAAAACTATTTTTTATTAGTAAGGGTAATTTAGTCATTTCCCATCAACTTAACTGGAAAAGTTAACGTCCATCCGAACCAGGGACTAATTGATTAACAATCGTGGAAACCACAAGAAACATAGGTGTAATTTGAAAAGTGAGGACTAAAATTAAAATATTAACAAACCATAGGGACTATTCAAGCATTTTACTCTTTTAAGAAACAAACTCCACGTTCACAAGCTCATTCACACCCGTTATTGGGCTTATGCCCCTACTGGCGCCTTTGTCACGGTGTGTCACGCCCCAAAGGTGACATTGCATGTGGGTCACATCCCGCGTACTATGCATAGTCTTATAAATAAGAATTAGTCGAATATCTTATCTTCCTATTTCAACATTGATGAAACAAGTTGGAGTCAAAAGATGTTAAAACTCACATTTTTGCCATTAAATTTGATGTGATTTAACTCATTTTCTTAAGAAATATATAGAATTGAAACATAAATATGATCATAATTTATGAATGAGGCCAGTACACTAATACATTTTCATGAACAAATTCTTGAGTTGCGTTATTCCAAGTCGCTCAAACTTCCCGTCTATCACCCGTTTCAAGTATTGTTATCTTTGCCTGTGTTATTGTGTTTATAAATGTGCATGCATTAAATTGGTTGGTCTATTTTAGTAAACTAATTAATAATTAACAAAGGTACATCGATGAAATATCTATACGTAACAGATAAAAAAAATTAGCCCAGTGACGTCACAGACAAAATATCTATTTATAATAAATAATATACTAAAATTGTGTAAGATAATTAAAATATAGAGTAAATTACAAGTTTTGTCCTTTATGTTTGTCCCAAATTTCAGGCGCTGTCATTTACCTTTAAAATTGATGAGTTTTGTACTTAATGTTTCAAAATCTTGCATGTTATGTCCTTTAGCCCTAACCTAGTTAAATTTTTTTGTTAAATTATATCACACAGGGCTAGTTTAGTCTTTTTATCAAAAAATTAACAAATATACAAAATTAATAGAACATATTATATGTATAAAGAAAAATCTTGTGTGCCTCTTTCTCTATAGCTCTCTTTCTCTCTAGATCTCTCTCACTATCTCTCCCACCGCCACTATTAACCACCAACAGCCACCCTTAGCCACTACCCTCCATCACTTTCCAATATCACCATCACACCACGATTCTCCTCGCTGAAACCCTAGTTGCGCCGCCGCCTTCATCTCACCATTACAGATCGACGGTACCCTAACCCCAAATTGATGTCGTCTTCATCTCACCATTACAGATCGTCGATCTCAAATATGAGTATCCGGTACACCTGAGCCCGTTCCTTAGTCAGATCTGTGACCCAATAGTCCGGTGGTTTGCATAATCGACAACATTACATAATCGACAACATTACATGTTAAGGAATTTTGAGCACCATCCGTTGTAGTGCTTTAAATTTTGATTTTTGATCTCATCTGGTTGTAGTTGCTTGTTTCTCAACTTGTTGCTTTTGTTGTTGATTTTTTTTTAATTTTAATCGGTAGATGATTAACTGTTACTTTCGAAGATGTGTTTGTCTGGGCTTTTGTTGTTGAATTTGTTTAAAATTTATGTGTGTATTCATTGATAATAATAATATTAATACTAAGGTTGGAGGGTGTGGGATGGAGCCCCTAGGGGCTTTATCAAGACACGTAAGCGCCACGTAGGATCCACGTCAGCCATAACGCCCCCTTTAAATTGCACGGTGTGGGATGGAGCCCCCTATTAATCAAAATTAAAAAAAAAATTGATTGGTGCAAAACAAATGGGCCCCACCTGAACACCTCCTTCCTCCCGTTAACATGGTGGCGAGCTCACCTATAGCGCCCCTCCTTGAAGTGCTCGATGTGGCGGTATAGCGCCGGCGGCGCCATAGTTGGTGAGCTGGCGGTGGTGGCGCCTCCCACACCCTCCGGCCTAACAATCAGTGTTGTTTTAAAGATGTGTTTGTCTGGGCTTGAATATTGAGTTCTTGTTTTGTTTTTTGAAGCCCAAATATTGATTTTGGAATAAAAATATTGTAGATCTGGTTTTTGGAGCTAGGTGTAGAGAGCAGGACTTTTGGTTGGATCTGGTAGAGGCTCAGCAACAACAATTGGTTAAGGAGCAAGATATGTTAATGAATCTGAATAGTTTGGAGATTTGGGTATTTTTTGTTTGTTCAGATGATTTCGTAGGGGTGGATAGTTTGGAGATTTGGGGATAGTTTGTAGCTCTGTTTTGGAGAATCTGATGGTGGATCGAAGGGGTGGATGTTGATGGTGATGTTGGAGACAGTGGAGTAAGTGGTGATGGTGGGTCAGGCGATAGTGGAGATAGTGGGTGGTAGGCGGCAGGTGAGGGTGGGAGGTGGTGGCGGCAGGTGATGGCAAATGGTGGGTCTGCAACTTTTGAAGATGGTGGGGTATTTATTTTAAGTTAATTACATAAATTTCCCTAAAAAAACGAAATTACAAAACTGCCCTCATGTGCCTTGCACATGATCAGTTTTAACAAAAAAAAAAATAACTGGGTTTGCTCTAAAGGAAATAACATGCAAGATTTTGAAACATTAAGTACAAAACTCATCAATTTTAAAGGAAAAGGACATCGTCTGAAATTTGGGACAAACATAAAGGACAAAACTTGTAATTTACTCTAAAATATATAATAAGTAACCTTGTGTTTGAGAAGCCGGTTATGCTTGTTATCTATATTATCTTTATGAAGTTTTTCTTCTGACTCTTCTTCAACTACCCAAAAATTTGTATGATTAATACTTTCATAATCAATCGGGTCATTAAAAAGACGTTTTGGAGTTCAATACACTAGGTTATAATGGGGAGTTTAAAACTCAAAATTGAACATGGGTATAAACTAGTTCATCGATATGCACCGGTAATATCGAATTTTTGGTGGTTCAAAAACTAAACTAGTGCCCAAATTATACTGGACTCTATCGTACCTGTGATGCATCTAGTAGTCGGTTCAATTGGTAATAGCGGCAGGTTTGAACCAGGTTTAAAACATTGCTAATAGAGATACATGTCCTACCGCGACAAAATTTGTAACTTGTTATCCTCTTACCTAACAGGCGAACATTTGCCTCTGTGGAAATGATGATTCGTTCGGATCGACATGAGAGTCTAACTACATTGCATTGCCATAATACATGTTGTATATTTGAAAGAGGTTGACATCCTTGCATCTCTCACGGTACAATCCTCTTCCCTCCGAGCCCCCTTTCTCCTTGGTCCACAGAGACAAAATGTAGGACTGCCGCCAACAGTTCATCACTGAAGAAATGACTTGTTAATTAAGCCGGGATCGCTAACTAAGACTAATCTAATATAAATTAATAGACTAACCCAATATGAATTAATACTAATATAACAAAAAAAGAATTGTATTATTTGTATACTTTCCCCGATCCGTTGTTACAGCGAGCTTTACACAATCCACCGGATTATATATATATCCCTTCAATAGGGAAAATAAGTATATGACATGAGACCTCGCACATCTCTCAACTCTTGAACTTTAACATCCCTCACTCAAAATTAGGGTTGTAAACGAACCGAATGAACATGAACAAGATCTTGTTCGTGTTCGTTTGCTAAGAAAATATGTGTTCACGAGCTGTTTATAAATGCATACCGAACATAATTTCATATTTGTGGTCGTTTGTTAAGGAAATGAACGTATTCGTGTTTGTTTGTTAATAATAGGTAACGAACGTTCATGAACACTAATGAAAACAAACGAATACAAATAAGCGGGGATGAACATAATATATAATACACTGGATTTTATTAAATATGTTATTTGTCATAATTTTGGAGCATTTAAATAAAATATAAAATATAAAATATAAGTTAAAAGATATAACAAATTATAAGTTAAAAACCATACTCAAGATTCATTGTTTAGAGTTTTAAAACCTAGCTAGTTCTTTAACATTCCTTATTGCAGAAAGTATAACACAAATAAAAAATTTATACGAAAAGAATACATGTCTTGATGTCGTCTTGCATGGGAAACTCATAAGATTCAAAGAAGAAAAAATAATATATATAAATGTTTATAATCTTTTTGACATATGGGTGATTGACCCAAAAAGTGGCTTCAAAAACTTTGAAATTATCACTTATGTTTAACTTTAATCCAACATAATAACTAAAGATATGGAATTTGCACCCCCTCTGAGTTAAAGCATACATAATTTAAACAATACACTACCCCGTAAAGATATTCTTGATCCCAACAAGAAATATATAAAAAAAAAAAGCATACAAGGACACAAGTAAATTGAAACATTAACCTTCTTGATTTAGAGAATGATATATTTGTTTGATTTTATTTTATTTTTACACATGAATGATTTTAGGTGCAACAAAACATTAGCCATTGGGTGTGGAGATGGTCCATCACTTGGTGATGGGTCTCCACGTGAGCTGCCATCACCTCACTTAAGTGATAGGCCTTGGGTGTGGGTGATTGGTCTCCCCCTTATTTGTTATATATACAAGATGTGTGTATGTATGTATATGTGTGTGTTGGATAACAACAAAGAAAAAAAGAAAGGTGGTCTCGTCACAATCATCGGGCAAGCGACGAAACGTGCCTGAGGAGCGGTGTTGACAACCCGCGACGGCCCAGCGCCGTCCCCCACAACTAGCAACCTTATTTCATTTACTACCAAATTTAATAATTTCGAAATATTAAAAACAAACTTTTATCAACAAAAAGATGTATGAACTTTAACAAACATATATGGTAAATTGTGTAAATTAAATATTGGAACAAAAATCGAGTAATTGATGTTCTAGATTTTAGAACTCAAAGTTTTATAAACCAAATGCACCATGGTCGTCCTTTTTTAATTGGTACCCATGGCCAAGGGATGGTCCAAGAAACACTACAAATAGAAAATGATTTGATTTTTTAAGGTAAAACAAAATTTACCAAGGCAAAATAACGTACATTTCTTTTTTGATTTTTTGGTTGGCACTCCTTTTTACATGGTGAAAACCCTAATCAAACCACATGTGATTTCACTCTTCTCAACTTTAACATAACTTGAATATCAAAATTCAATTACCCATTTAAAAAAGTAGCTTGTTTTATGTCAGAAAATTAAATAAAAACAGGTTAGGATAATAATTTGGGAAGTACGTACGTACGGATGTATGTATGGCAACGAAGATGGAGATGTTATACTTAAGCTTTGTAACCCACTACATTAGTTTTATTAATATCTACATAATGAATACAACTTATACAAGTATGCATGTGATTGTCTTTGTGTAAATCGTGGTTGTTAATTATCGAACTGGCAGTTCAAACCGGGACCAGCTTGAGTATGTACTAATTGGCCCGATCCAGTCTAGAACCGGCCAAAACCGAGACCAACCGGCAACCGGTACATAATTGTTTTCTTCCTTTATCGATCACTCAAAGCTTTGGAATGGTTTGTATGTTTTGTGAAGTGATTAACACGATCATTCAATAATATTGTATCACTTTTTTTAAGGCATGCAACCCAAATTTATCTAAAAGCTAAAAGAGAGTGAACACTCTCCTGACTCAACCCACTACACTAATATTTTATTTCATTAAAAAATGAATAAACTAATTAAATAAAATTAAACATATTTTCATTAATAAAAAAAACAAAATACATAAATATATTTGGAACTAAAAGAAACTAATGACCAAAAAAAAAACAACTAAATATTAAAATAAACTAATCGTTGTTCAAATCAGGGATGTTCATGTTTGGTAGGTTAGCAAAGTGTTCCACAAGATTATATCGAAATTCAAAGTGTGTGTCTTGATTCTACCACTCCAAATTGGTATCATCGGCAACGATTCCATCGGTCGTAGTGTCCATCATGTATGATATTGCATTCTCGTCATCTTTTAAAATCATATTGCGCAATACGAAACACAGATACATCACATTCCTTATCTTTTCACGCTTCATTGCCCGTGTCGGTCAATCAAATACACCCTATATAGATTTTAATACAACAAACCATTCAAAACAGCGTGGAACTCTTTTTATCCCCTCCCATTACAACCTTCTTAAAACCATTAAAAATTGGTATCTATATCCCCAACAATTTTTAAAAATAGTTTCTTTGATAAATGAATACTGTTCAGTTTGAGTTTTTGACAATGTGACACATTTTTTATTTGATTGTGTCGTATCTTCAAGTTCGATTCGTGTAGCGGCCTCTTTGGACATAATTTTTTGGACCACTAAAATTGGGTGAGTCAAAGAGAAACTCAATTAACCCATTACAATCGGATAACTCCGAGGCAACCCAAGAGTACTAAAATAAAAAGACTTATAATCCATTGTGTAAAACTGAATGGAAAATGGATTTGATATGAAGTAGAGGATGAGTAACATTTTTAATTTGGTTCTGTATGAAATGAATGAGTTGTGGATTAATTATAAGGTGAAAATGGAATATTATATATATATATATATATATATATATATATATATATATATATATATATATATAGGGTGGAGATACAATAGAAAGTTTATTTGGCTAGGAAGATTAGGAAGTGATCTTGACCATCCATTTAGTTAATCAAGGGCTAAGATTAAATCAGGGAAATTGAAGGAAAGAAAAGAGGCGCGTGACTTTGTTTAGGGGCATTCTAGTCAATCCAAGCCAATAGTTTCCCTCTCCTCCAATTCCCCCTATTTTTTAAACGTTAATAACTCTTTCATACGACATTATTTTTTTATAAAAATTGCACCAAAAAAACGAGCGTTTTTTTATCTTTAAAACGAGTATACTATTGCTATATTTTCAAAAAAAAAAATTAAAAACCCAGTTGCGTAAAACGCAATAGAAAAACCCCCAGTTACTTAAAACGCAATGAAAAAAAAAACCTAAAAAATGACATTTTTTCTAAAACGCAATGCACCAAAAACACAAAGAAATGACTTATTTGTAAAACGCAATTGCCAGAAAACACAAAGAAATGTCTTATTTCTAAAACGTAATAGCCTAAAAACTCAAAAGAAAATGTACTTTCTAAAACGCAATAGACTAAAAACACATAAAAATGTGTTTTACCTAAAACGCAATGCACAAAAAACACAAAGAAATGTCTTATTTGTAAAACGCAATGGCCAGAAAACACTTAAAAATGACTCATTCTAAAACGCAATGGACTGAAAACACCTAAAAATGTGTTTTACCTAAAACGCAATGACTAAAAACACTTCAAAAATGTGTTTTACCTAAAACGCAATGACTAAAAACACTTCAAAATGTGTTTTTTTTTTCTAAAACGCAATAGCCAGAAAACACATAAAACTCTCTTATTTCTAAAACGCAATGGACATATAAAACTGTCTGGGAACTGTCTGTGACTGTGAACTGTCTGAATTGTCTACGAATTACTGTATTCGAAATGAGCCAATTTCTGGAAAATTAATTTTTCTGATGATTTTTATTACAGCAATTCAACCCCAGCCAGGGGCTCTGCCCCTTGGACCCCGCTACCAGGGGCGCTGCCCCCGGACCCCCGCCATGATCGTAAAACGCAATGAGTAAATAAAAAACCCAGATCGTAAAAATGAAATTAAAGAATTTCTTACATGGATCGAAGTGAGTTCTTCAACAATTGACGAATTTTGAATGATTGAAACACTTATCATCGCTCGAATCGAATGAATCGAGTGATTATCTCCAAAATCACCGGAAAAAACGAGATTTTTTATGAAATTAAACTGGGTTTTCTTCAAAAAAGCTGAAGAACACATTGATCGGGTGTTTGAATCATTGATTGGTGATGAAAATCGCACTATAATGTAGTGCTTATTGAGATAGAAAGTGAAGAAATGGTTGAAGATTGTGGGTTTTGAAAATGGTGGGTTTTGAAGTTACTGGGTTTTGAAAGGGTTGGATTGACTAAAATACCCTTTTTTTTATTTTAAATGTTACCACATGTCCTAATCTTATTGCTTCCTACACTTCCTAGCCAAAATAAACTTTTTATTTGATCTTTTCCCTATATATATATCAAACGGTCAAAAAACCGTTTCACAATGGTCAATTTTGCATCTCTTTCATCCGGGTTGTGCAACTCGCAAACCTTATCCACTCCACATACTCGGGTTAATTGGTTGCGGCGATGTACCCATCCAACCCGCTTCAACTCGCAGCTACCTGCACCCATTCGAGTTAGACACCCCACCACCCTAATCTATTTAAGATTTGAAAATCACATCCTTTTATCATTGTCACATCCACACACCTCCAATAAATGAACATACTATACACAAATAAAGAATTCATTCATTCTATACATTGTTATACATCAATTTGCAAAACAACACTGAATTGTTCAATTTTTTTAACACGCATTAATTAGTACCTACTTATTATGATAACATAATCCTTAATAATTTTATTATTAATTAAAAATGCATGCTAGAGTGTGAGGAGATATATATATATATATATATATATATATATATATATATATATATATATATATATGTATAGATCTTAAAAGAAAACGATATAAAAAGTCTTTACTTTTTCTTTTCAAAAGAAGAAATCAAGAACTTAATGACACAAAATTGATCATAAAGAAATTTAATTAATACCCTAAAAACACATGAACTAAAAAGATAAAGATGGGAGATACATTCAATGCAAAATTAATAAGATCAGATCTGGATATAATTTGTTGTCAGTTGTCACCTTCATGTGGATTGATTCTGTCTCTATCTTCCCACAGCTTTATTGAACTGCAAAGAATTGATCAAACCAAAAACACAAACACAGATCCAATAGATAAAGATTGAACCATGCAGTTCAAGAAAGCTGTGGAAGAACAGAAAGAGCACCATTTTTAAAGATTCTTGTAACCCTAATCAGGGTCTTGAAAGTTGAAATCACAATCACTATGTGTGTTTGTGTGTGAAGAAGAGAAGGGGTTAAGAGGTAGTATATATAGGAAAATAGGTGTTTTCTACCACCAATCCCAAGAAGAATATCTGGTATATAACACAACTCTGATCATACCCCACCTTCTTTACAAGTTTCCTCTCAATTATTTTCATGTACTAATCTGTTTAACTTTTCGTTTATTAATAATAATAATAATAATAATAATAACAATAATAATCTATACTATATAATAAAAGAAACCATGTTTAGGACACTTGTCACAATATTAGGCCATGTACTCTATGGATAATTATCATTTAGTTTAATATCTTCTAATTAATTATAGATAATCTCCTATGAAATATTATTAAGTTTAATCTCTTCAACCATATCAATATTCTTTAACTATTCGATATTACTGATAATTAATATTAGTTATCTCTAATTTTTATAAATTACAAAAATTAAAATCCCATCAATATATGATATAACCTATAAAATATACTATTTGATATTTCCTAAATAAATAATTAAATATTCTGTTATCATTATCATTAATAGCATGTCCGTAATATCATTGTTTTATTATCATTAACGTATTTAATATATTATTTTGTAGTATTTAAATGATATATTAATAATAATAACTTTTGTATTTCTATCATATTTTTCTTTACATGTTACTTTGTTATAATTATTAAATAAAAGATCTAATCTTACTTATATATAACATTTTTTTTGTTTTTTTTATGCGAATCAAAATTTTAAGTTATTACAAACTTTGAGATATGTCACTACCATATTTTTACCTCACAATTTTTTTTCCGCTCAAACCCTTATCATTATTCAATTAGACCACCCGTAGTGGTGAACAAAAATAATGCCCCCACCATGGGGCATTATCCGACACGTGGCATCCTAGTCAGCGTTGGGCATTATAGCAAAAGTGGTGTAGTGGGGCTTTATTCCAATAACGCCCAAGCAATCGTGTGTGTGTGTAAATTTTAGAATTAAAAAAAAAACAAAAAAACAAAACTACTAGTCATTATGTGATTGGCCAGTCCCCACTTTACCTTATTTTTTAATCCATTTTCATAAAGTTGTCAGGGACACATGCGGCCTGCTCAAAAATGATTGGTGGGTCAAACCAATTCTCAAACCAAATCAGCGTTTTAATTACAACGCCTACAACCAATTTTTCCAAAAAAAACGTCCGGAAACGCCGGGTGTAATGGGGTGGGGGGCGTTTTGGGGCTTTTTTTTCAATTTTTTTTAAAAAAACGCCCCACTATGGGTGGTCTTAAAGAAATGCATTTATAAGGTTTCCTAAAAATGCCATTGTCTAAAGAGAAGAAAAAAAAATGGAAAATAATGAATGAAATAGGCATTAACCGTTACACAATTTTTTAAGAGGCACTATAATGTTGATGTGGCGAAAAATGCTCCTTAAGGAGTATTAACCATTACGCATGGTCTTAGAAGATTCTGAGAATGTATAAAAATGCGACACATGTCCTCTAAGAGTTTACTTTATTATATAGTAAAGATATGAGTTATTTAATTATTTAAATACATTGTTATCTAAGTTTTCAAATTAAATAACACCAAACACATAATGTTAATCAATATCACATCTAACCAACAATATTGGTCATAATCAATATCCATGGTATTAATCAACTAGAAAAGATTTAGGACTTATTTAATACGATAATTATAAATAATCTTGGTTAATTGTGATAATCATAATAAATATTTGTGCTATACGATAATCCATCACTGAAAAACATTAAAAAAAATATATGACTATTTTTAATTGTGATAAAATTATGATCAATATTAATTTATAACCATCTAATCGGGTTATAAATTATAAAAGTAATTTTACATATATTTAATTCATGTATTAGAATACGTAGGATTTATTATATAGTTTAAATTGTTCAACCCGTGTAACACACGGGGAACTAACCTAATAATAATAATAATAATAATAATAATAATAATAATAATAATAATATATTTTCATGGCGTACAGTTAAAAATGTTTATAATAAATGATATATAATCTAATATTTAGTTTAGTATAGAATCATGTGTAAAGGCAGCTAAGTGGACCATATCCTTGTATTCAATTCATTAGAGTTTGTGAGCCCTTAAAATTAACTTTGTCTGACTTTGTTCTATGTCACATCCGGTTCTTTTAACTCATGGCTTCAATTTCACCATGATTGTGAACTCGAATTGTAGCACACATTTGCACAGCCAGAATTTTTTTTTTTTTCTATAGTGTTTGATGATCATAGTCGAATTTATAACAATCCATCGTCAAAATTTTCAGGTCGGGTAGGATCTCATGTTTAAATCGAATCTCGCTCACCTATTTTTATTTATCCATGTCTTCTACTTACTACTTACTGGATCTTCAGGTTACCTATCGTTGATCGTGACTCATGAACGACTGAGTTTGCATTAGGCGTGTTTGTTTTTATATTTAGGCTAAGCAATTGGAGCTAGTTAATTGGGCCCATAATTGATTATTAGGTTAAAGGCTTAAAAATAAGACATGGTCGGGCCTTTAATAGTTTCAAGTGGACTATCTATTAGATTTTTTAATGAATGGGGAATTTATTGCTACTTGTGAGACTTGAATCTAGTATCTCACACTTAAGTGTTTTAAAAGGTTTTGTCTTGTCACTGGACTATCAACCCCAGTGGTTGACTATATATTAGATAGAATTAAGTAATTGAGTTTAATTAATAAACTATAAACTTTTTATTAGGTAACACATTTATATAATTCTTTAGTATATATATATACACACTTCATGCCAATTGTTATTTTTTTTTATAAAATCAATGTTGACAATCGTAAAAAACTATGGTGTTTATAAAAAAAAATTACATGTTCTATATAACACGCAAAATAAATTGGTGTCGGATGACCCTAACCTCTTTATGTGTAGCCCCGCCACTAGGAGCACACCTTATATGTATATCGGATGTGACACCTCCTAGTTGTATATTGGATGCGACTGTTAAATCAAAGCTAACAAAATTGTGTGTGTAGTGGGGGAGACGGGATTGAGTTAATGCATAAAGGAAGGTTGTCAAGTTCTCATTTTTTCAAAATAACTTAATGGTAGTCAAGTTGCATTGTTGTAGATAAATACCTTTTGGTGTTAGGGAGTAGGGGTGGTCATCACTCACCACTCACTCATCACTCACAACATCCAATCAATTTCCGCTATGTCATCGAGCTTTATTTCATCACTACTGATTGTTTTTAGTGGAAATGTCCATCACTCACCACACGCTATCAAAATCATTAAAAAACAAAACAAAATTGAATTCAAAACAAATTGTTCACGCATGATATGGTTGACGCGTTATAAATTGCACGCATGATGGAGTATGGTGGCGGCGGTGTGCGTTATACTTTCACGAGTGATGGCACCTCCATCACTGACCACCCCGGATGGCCTTAGAAGATGAAAGACTCACATGCATACAAGGTTTTTCTTTATCTAGTTTGAGCAAAATTTAAAGAGATTTAAAACAAGAGATTAATTGGTTATGAAGCAAAATAAAAGATAATAATGTTTGTGAATACATTACTTTTTTACATGGAAAGTCTAAATATACTACTTCTAATAAAGCAAAACAATCTTAAGCCACATGGCATTTGCTTAAGCTATTACTTGCCACGTGGCATTTGATGAATCCCTTTTTTTCCATTTGACCGCCAAAACTCTATCGCTCACGCCTTTCTTCTTTTCATCCGTCTTTCTTTAACCTAATTAATAATACCACCGTTTCACACAATCAACTCTTCAACTTCACTCCAATCTTCTTCCAAGAATACCATCGGTTTCCATATAACAATGAATTTTTTCACTGGATCTACATATATAGATGGTTTTACATTCTTCAGCGTCTTCATCTACTTCTACTTTTTCTTGATTCGATTTCAGAATATCTCATATCGCTCTACAAATCTGTAAGTTGTTTTTGTTAAATTCCTTCTTTAATCATTATTCATGTGTTCCTCCGTTTATTTACTGTGTTAAAACTATGTTTATGTTGATGTAACCCTAAATCCGATTGTCATTGAAAAATCTGTTGATTTTGGGGTTTTAAGATTATGGTTTTTTAATAGAATATGATGTTTTTGCAAAACCCTAAAACCGATTTTGATGCATAATATTTTTTATTTCACATGTTTGTTTATTCTATCAAGTTTATACGAAACCCTAGATCCTATTTTTATGGAATATATGTCTTAAGTTTTATTTGAATTGATTTAAAATAAGTTTTATTTGATTGTGATGCTTAATAAGTTTGTGATTGTCATTGAAAAACCTAAATACGATTGTCATTGAAAAAACTGTTGATTTTGGGGTTTTAAGATTATGGTTTTGTTATACAATATGATGTTTATGCAAAACCCTAAAACCGATTTTGATGCAAAATATTTTTTATTTCTCATGTTTATTTATTCTATCAAGTTTATATGAAACCCTAGATCCGATTGTTATGGAATATATGTGTTATGTTTTATTTGAATTGATTTAAAATAACTTTTATTTGATTGTGTTGCTTAATAAGATTTTGATTGTGATTCAAAAGCCAAAATCTGATTATGAGGGATTGTGATGCAAAAGCCTAAATCTGATTTTTTTTGTGAGGGATTTTGATGCAAAAGCCTAATTATGATTGTGATTCAAAATAAGTTTTATTTGATTTGAGTCTGTATTCTATTAACCTCATTCATGTTTATTTGATGTGATTCTGTTTATATGATTTTTTCAGTCTGATTTATTGGTTATGTTTATGTTATACAAACCCTGATTCTGATTGTCATGGAAAATCTGATGATTTTGTTTTTATTTCACATGTTTATGTAATCTATCAACTATTTAGGTCACTTTTTTGTATTTTGATGATAGGATAATAGTATTTTATAATTTAAGGAGTTTTAATTTTTGTTAATTGTCAGTGGAAATCATTTGGTGACACGATTTTGTTATTTGTTGCCCTAAAATGTGCATACACACATTTATTATGATGTATCATAAGTATATACATCATTATCAGTTGATATAACTTGCTTAGCACATTATGTTTATGATAGATAGCTGCTTTCATATTATTTTTTTCATGACATTTGTTGAAGATTGCATAATTCGATTCCTTTGTTTGTTCTTTGTTTTTGAATTTAAATGTACCCATTTGTTCTTTGTACTTTTGATGAGGTTTGTTATCTTTTACGTAAATATTAAATGTATTCATATATATTGATTATTATGTTGATATATATGGATTGTTATTATAACATGTCCTTCACATTTTTTTTTTTGTTATTTATAATTTTTTTAATAATTCATCTGATGTGATTTGTTTATGTAACCTGTTTTTGTAGGTATTTAATATGGCTGAAAGTTCATCAAGGTATTTTTTGTTCATTTTCTTTGTTTATGTAACCTGTGATTTTTAGAATGTGTGTTTTTTTTTTCATGTTATCAATTTTTCTAAAAATAACCTTAACATGTTAAAGTTTATTAACATATTTTTTTAATCAGTTTCAGAGGACCATGGTTCTTTAGGCTAATGAATCGAGCAGACGAAGTTATTCTGGTAAATGATAAATTATTACATGAGTTATTTGTGTTCTTTTTTTTTCTTTTCATTAACTACAGTTTATTATTATTGTATTGTTTAGATCTTTTGACTATAATTATAATTCACTGACAATTTGTTTGTTTTATTAGTCCATACCAGATGACGCTGCGTGCAAACTATGGGGTGTTGATAAAGGCCCTACAAATGTTATGATACACACTGAAGATGGCCGAGTATTTAATGTTTCTTTAAGCGAATCTAAGGGAAAGTTATTCTTTTTCCATGGTTGGTCCAATGTTGTAGAACTTTTGCGACTAACCAAAGGCTATTTGGTAGTATTTAATCCCGTAGATTCTACTACGTTTAAATTTACATATTTCCTTGATGGTGTTAGCCGTGGCTCCTTCTGGACATATCTGCTCCCTCCATCATCTCATTTTTATGTAAGATAATTTCTACTTTTTTTCCTAATGTATTGATGTATTACTTTAGTTATATTAAAACTAACCTTTGTTTTGTTTTTTTATCATTCCCACAGGTCATTCCTAAATGTATCCTGCCAAAAATTTATGATTATTCCTCAAATGATGTAATATCTACTGTAATTATAGACAACAAAACGTTTAACGTTGCCATTGAAACGTCTGACGGTAAAGTCGGTTTTACCGTTGGTATTGACGTTATTGTTAGTCAGATACAGTTGCAGCCTGGTTGTTTTTTGTTATTTACAAAAGCTTTTGGTAATTTTTTCCATTTAAATTTTTTTGGAAAAAACGGTGTTGAAATGAATTTTCCTGATGTAGATGTTGATGAGGTAAGTTACATTTTGCTACTTATTTATATATTTTATATATGTTAATGTAATACATGTTTTATATTTAATTTGCAGGCTGTAGTTGCACCTATCGATGCTGTAAATGAGGTTGATGAACAAATACATGGTGGTGTTCGTCGGTTTGTTCGTATGGCTGGTGAAGATTATTTTGTAAGTTTTAATATCATTTTACAAACTGCTAAAAAACAAGTGTTACAATTTTCTTTTACTTAATAAACATTGTTCTTTTTACTTTCATATTTATTATTAATTTTATTTTTACAACAATACAGAGGCTTCCTGATCCTGTTTCACGGATGGCTAACCTTGATGAAGGTTTAAAAGATATCACCGTCAGACTTATGCATCTGCATCCGCCACAGCAGTTTACCAACGGTACCAGACGTGAAAGAAAAAGCAAAGGAGGTTTTCGATACGCGTTAACCCGTTGGAAGAAGTTCATGAAAGCCGCTCGAATTAAGGTCGGTGACACCGTTCACTATTCTTTTGATGAAAATGACCAGGTGTTGAGTGTTGAAATGGTTGTACCTTACGTTAGGCGTAGTCATTAGTTATATGACATTTAGGGCATGTTTTTCCCTTTCATATGGTAGATTTTAACTTTTTATATGGTTATTGGTTTTTAACATTGGTTATGGTTTTGAATTTCAAGTTATTACATTTTTTCATATCTTAACTGTGCTTTTAACCACTATATGTCATGTCTTGAAAGTTTAATCTATGTTTTTAGTAGTTTTTATTCCCATTACACATATGATATATCAAAAACGATATAGAAACAAGTTTTAAAGATAAAAAGAAATTGATATATTCGCATATTAAGAATTAAGATATTAAGATTGCTGATTATTTTTTACAAATAAAATAGTGTTTATATAATTCAGTGTTGAATGTGTTATATATATCTAAGAAAATTACACATATCATAGATCAAAAACGATATAGAAACAACTTTTACATATATAAAGAAATTAATATTAATGTATTCAGATAATAATATTGATGTTTATTTTTTAAAAATATATTATCATGGCTTTTTAAAAATATATACAAAATTTAAATTTTAATCAGGGAAGTGAGTCATATTTATATCTGATTGATATTATACCTTTAAGTAAATAAATTAACTGGTGCTAACGATGTTAATAATTTCTTCAAAAAGTATATTCTTATTTTATTATATGTTAATCAATTAACCATTTAACATGATTCAAAATAATCAGGATCCCATTCGTTCTTTTATCTTTCTCTTTTCTGCACAGAGATTATAGTCTTTTTATTATTAGAAGATAGTAGTATGAACTTAGTACTACATATAGAATATAACACTATGATTGTCATTTTTAAACCTTGCATTATAGTTTGACCTGTTACATTATAAGCTTTTTATATAAGATTTTAATTATAGAAAGTCAACTGTCACTTAATAGATTGCAATTTCAAAATTTCGTCCTTATTTTGCAAGTGATTAATCATAAAAATTTCTTCCTTACTTTGCAATTTCAAACTGATAATTATGGAAACTGATTATTCATAATAATTTAGACTAATCTATTTTTTATATTTTAGTAAAGGTTGACAATTATAATTAAAATAAAAAATATCGTTACCAAAATTATGTGCTCACTTTCTTTTATAAATAAGTCTCATTTGTTATGTTTCATACACATCACATCTACTGACTTTGTATATTTCCATATACATATTTTCTGGTATGAGTTTTGTGAGTTTCATTCTAATTCATATAGTTATTTTATTCCTGAGTTAACATATGATGTTTTTCATGTACTTTTCTTCAAAGATTGTTGTATTTCATCCTCAAGTAACTTATCTTAATTCTTTTCATTAATTGCAGAGATGGAACATGCTACTATCACACTTCTTAATAATGTTGATCTTAATGTTGATGATTACACTATCAGAATCCGCATAGTCCGGCTATGGACAAGACCTACCTTCAACAATCCTAGGAAGATTTATTGCTACGACATAATATTCATGGACCAGGAGGTTTTTTTAGGCCAATGCATATGTTTTTTGAATTTAAAATTAATGTGTTACTGTTTATAATTAATTATAAAACGTTGTTTTTCAGGGCACCAAAATGCAGGCATTTGTTTTACAAAAAAACACTACTGGTTATGAGCATTTGCTGAAAGAAAATCAATGTTTAACTATTCGTAACCCTTCGATGGGTGAAAATCGTCAAAAAGTTAAATATGTTCATAGTTTGTTGAAGATCAATCTAAATGACAACACTACTGTACAAGAATGCAACAAGCCTGTTGGTGCTGAATGGGGATTTGATTTTTCTCCATTTGATTCTGTTGTGGATGACCCTCATGATGATGGCAAGTCTTTCAAAAGCCCGATTGGTACTTTATTTTTAAATTTTTCCTTCAATTTTATTAATTTAATATTATTTATGTTATGTAATATTAATTTCATTATTTTGTATTCTTTAGATGTTATTGGTTTTGTGGTTAAGTGTCTTCCGTCAGAGGATAAAAGTGAACATAATAACGGCAAAGACGAGAAGAAGACTACCTTTATTTTGGAAGATTTGCAGTACATTCTTATATATATATATACACCTACTTTTACTTATATATTTTTCCCATTTTATATATTTTTTACAACTACCAACTTACGTATTTAAATTTTATTTTGTAGACACCATCAGATTTACGTGACTTTATGGGGTTGTTATGCTGATCAGATTTTAGAATTTGAGAAGAACAATAAGGATGAAAAGAATGTTGTGGTTGTTGTTCAGTTTGGGAAGTACAGATTTTGGGGAGGTATATTCTATACCGACACTCTCACTTTTCATTCAACTACATATTTAATTTAATCCAGTTGTCGTTTTATTTACATGTTGCTATACTTAAACAGGTAATTTGTTTGTCTCCAATTTGTATAATGTAACTCGAGTCTTCATAAACTTTGAAGTCAAAGAGATTTTGGATTTCAAGAAAAGGTTTGTAATCTTGTTACCTTTTTTTATAATATCTTTTGAATATGTATTACTTTTGTAACATTCATTATTTTTCGTGTACAGTTTCCTTGCTCAGCTTACTGTTTCAACGTCTTCCGGTTATTCGGGATTGAGTTCTTCTGCTATCAAGTCAACGACTCAGGAATTTCTATCTGATGTTTCCTTTAGTACAATTGGATCATTAAGCGAAATCTCCGAAGTATTGTAACAATAATTTATTGTTTAATTTTTATACGTATTTTTTTTCTTTAATAATGTTCTAAATTATCATATATGTATACAGCAAAAGTTTGTTATTATCCTGGGAACAATTAAGAGTTTTGCTTCAGAAGAGTCATGGTTTTACAATGCATGTAAGAGTTGCAACAAAAAGGTTATTTACAACACTATTTGCAAAGACAAGCAAGATGGAAGTGAAGGATATAATGAAGTAACTGTCTTGGAATGTGAGACTGATCGTTGCAATAAAAGGACCGTTGTGTCTGTTCCCAGGTTAATTTACTTGATTCATTTATTGTCCTAAACATATTACATGATTGTTAACAAAATCTTATTTAAAATTTTTATAGGATAAAAGTTCTAATTCGTGTTCAGGATTGTACCGGGATTGTCACTTTGACGTTGTTTGAACGTGAAGTTGTTAAATTGTTAACGGTTAACGCAAACCAGCTTTTGGATAAAAACATTGAGGTAAGTTATATTGTCGTAATAAGATTTCGTTACTTCCTTTATACATTTTAATGTTTATATTATAAACTGGTATCTTTATAAATTATGTCTCCAACTTATGCAATATGACACTCTTAATTTTTATCCAACAGTTAGGCAGCGATGGTAACTTTCCCAAGGAGATGAATGCATTGTTAAATCGGCGGTTTGCGTTTAAGATAACCATAGGTTCGTTTAACATAAAAAACAAATCAGATGGCTACTCGGTCTCGAAGTTGACTGAAAATCCTGCAATCATCGCTGATCTTGATAGGCATTTTGATGACTTCCAGGTTCGACATACCTTCTATACGTTAGTTGTACTTTTTTGTTATAAAAACTTATACCACGTTACAATGTTTATTGAAATATATGTGATAAATACAGCTTGCTGATGATGAACCTTTAAATGTTGTTCCGTCTGATTCAAATGCACCTGTTAACTTTGATGTTAAGGTATGTCTTAGAAATTATGGAATTCACTATTGGTTCAATATTTTGTCATTCAGTTTATTTTATCAATTTTTTTAAAACTAATTAGTTTTTATTTATAGGATTCTGTATCCCGTACTGGTGATGAAGACACTCCGGTGTCTAATGTGAACAAAAGCATGTTTAGCACACCCTCTGGAGCTGAGATGAACTGTTCTGTTGAGATGGTTGAGAATCAACTTAAGCGTAATTTTGATGTCGTCTATGATGTCGATTTATGTTCTTCGCAGTCGTCAACTGAACCGCGTAAGAGTGATGGTGATAAAGATGAAGATTCGAATGTGAATGCTGGGCTTTTGAAGCCAAAGATTGAAAAGTAGTGTGCCGAATCTAATAGTCATCTCAGTATTTTACAAAACTTTTCTATGTTTTTTTGTGTTTAATCATATTCCGAACATTTTATGGTTTTACTTTATGTTGGTTTTTTACCCACTATGTTTTGCGGTTGATCTTTCTTAACGTTATATTAATAACAGAAGACATTATTAATCAGATGTTTTGTATGTACGTCGATTTCTATTTAATTTATGTTGGGTTTTTTTTCTATTCTATGACATGATATTAGTTTTTTACCAGTTATATATTATGTTTTATGTTTATTGTTGTTTTCCATTGTTATATCAATTGAAGATGATATTATTAATCACTATATTGGGGTCTGTCCTAATAACATTCTTAGAATATTAAAGTTTGATTTCAAATATTAATCCGTTTTCATTATTCAAAAAAATTAAAAAAAAATAAGCATAAAATTTATATTAAAGTTGGAATGTTGGAATGTTGCCATATAAACCAAAATTATATTTGGTAAATACTAAAATATAAGATCTTTACTATGTTGAAATTAAGCATAATGTTTATATTAAACTTGGAATGTTGGAAAGTCATTTATATATAGTAACTTTTTTCGGTTTTTTAAATTTAAATTTAAAAATATTATTTAAAGTGTTGACTTTCCAATATTAAGAAATTAATCATTAATCTCATAATGAATATACTTAAATGTTTACATTACTAATGTTTCCTTAAAAACAAAATTTACAACATATAAATCTCTTCATCTCATTTCATCTCATTTGTAGTTTTAGGTTCAACCAGTACATCCCTTTCACTACAAGGGTATTGTACGCCAGTTTGAACAATCGATTACTTTCTTATTCCAAAAACGTATTACGCAATGTATAAACGGTCAAAGCATGATTCCAATACTTTGGGAAATCAATCAAACCAGGAAAACACTTCAGGTTGTGATTTTTTATTTATCTTTCACATTGTTTATTTGTTTATATATGATAATAATTTTAATTATAATGTATTTCATTTTTCTTTATTACAATGATAGCCACTTCAAGAAAATCCAAGCGTAGATCTTCATGTACGTCCAATAATGCAGTTAATATAAACAACTCAACAGGTACTACTTTTTGGATTATTGTGATGTTCGTCTAATTTGTATATCTACAATAACCATCTACATAATCGATATTTATGTTATGTCTCTTTTATTTAGATGTTGCGGCTGGCATCTCAAGAAGTCCTTTTTCAGACATTACCAATGGTATTGAACTACTCTCATTCACTAACTTATGTTCCGAATATTTAAATTTCAGTTAAAAATGTATATCTATTTTATAGTTGTCAATTGATTTGAAGGCCTAAACTATGTATTAAATATTAAATATAACATATAAAGTAAAACTAGAACCGTTAGATATTTATAAACACGGTTACATAGTAGCCGTCCAAAGTACATAAAGATCCTACCTATCAAACATGTTAACCACATACAAAACAACTTTTAACACTACATAAGTTACGCTACCTTTCTTCATTAGCCAAAACAACCATATGTTATGGTTCTACCCTGTTTCAAATTTTAAAACATTACCACTAGCGGAAAATATTGGTAAGGAACAAAACACCAATATCCGGAAAGTACTGGAACTTGCAATGATCCCCTTCTTTTATGTTGTTATCTTTAAGCCATTTCGCCCAGCCTTTGACAACGTACTTGATACTGTTTTTATTTGGCTCCGCCCTAACATCATGTTTTGTCTCCACATTCTGCCTGTTGGCGATCTTAACTTTCAAGGTTTCGTCAATTCCTGTCATCCGTGCTACTGCAACTAGTATGCGCTATAAGTTACAAAACATAGTAATAATTTCCATTAATGATGTCAAATATTTAAAAAAAATACAAAACTTAACCAAATTATATAAACATATTAGACGCCTATTAAGATATAATTTTCTCGGAACTTACAAAGCGTTTGGTGTATGGCACAATAAATATCAGCGGACCAGTTTCATCATCATCAAACTCCTCTGATTCAGCCGAAGAGTCTTCAGAATCCGATATGACGACAACATCGTTTTCAGCTCCAGCCATTCTAAGAAACATTTAAAAGGTTGACCCATTTTAAATAAAACATCAACTCATAACATATAATGCCAATCTTTTTGTTGTAGTTTAAAGGAATGACAAACTTTCATTTACTACACACAGTTTAAAAACAAAAAAGTAAGCCTAACAAACTTTGTTGTTGCATTTCATCTTACCCAATAAATGGATACACGAAAACAACTAAACTTTACAACCTAATCGTATAAAACACCTCATTATTATTTGTTGTTCTTCTTTAACATAATGATTCTTTCGTTAGGTACAACATTTTTCATACAGTCATTTGTTCGAACACCTGGTGTGCATCGTATACTTAACGTCTTCAAGCATGTCAGTGTATTCAAATCACTACCTTAATATGTTTTTTTCATACCCGAAAACATGTATGCAGTAAATACACTAAGAACATTATGTATGTTACCTAACTGAATGAAGGTAAATATGAGAACGAAACAAGTTACATTTAGCTTACTGTAAACAGATTTTCATTTTCATTAAATAAATCCAAGCAATACATGGCAGATGAACATGAACATTGAAAAGAAGGAATTATTTTACTTGATTTTCGAAGATTTATGAACCGTATGATGCACAAATTAGGAATGCAGATGAGAGCAATGTTGAAACCCCTATTGAAATCAACTAAATGAGATTATCATCTGATTGAAGGCGAGATATAAAGGTGATAAAGTATGATGGACAAGCAATTAGTGAATCTTGACTATTTGATACACCTTTCACTATCACAAAAGTAGATTTCATCACAAGATGGTGTGCAATCTGATTTAGTCTTAGCCACATATTTATCCCTCTTGGTTTATTTTTTTATTTTATATATTGTTATTTATATTGATCTTTTAGTATCAATATTTACAATCAAGTTATTATTTTTTACCTAAATTACATAGATCAAATATAATAACATATTTATATAATCTTACAATATTAACTAACTTTTATTTGTACTAATGGATTTAAGTTTTACTAATTTTTTTAGATAACTAATGCTATTATATCGTTTCTTTGGTTTTACATGTTAATACAGTTTTAACTCCAGCAGTTACACAAGACGAGTGCAGAGAGAGGCGTAAGCTACGGAAATTGTATTTGGATAGCAAAAGATCTAATGTATCACACGTGTTACCGGTTTCTAATACAAAAGAATCGTCGACTTCTAATTCGTCTTCCATTTTGTTGCACACTCCGACTACTTCACAAGATGCGTCTACTATTTCGCCAGGTTTATTTATTTAATTTTTTTAAACTTTTCATACTTTTTAAACTTGCATTCTTAACTATGTTGATACATATGTCTATATATATATATATATATATATATATATATATACCGTCTTTCTTTTATCAGTTGTTTTTACGCAAAGTTATGAAAGTTACACTAAAGAGAGACGGAGATTAAGGAAACTTTATTTAGATAGTAAAAAATCTGCTATCTTACGAGGCAAATCCATAGCTATGAACACTTTACAATCCTCTTCTAATACAAGATCCTTTCACTCCAACACACAAAATGGTAATTCTATACTTTTGTTAATACTTACAAGTAATACTATACCCCACTTTCTAAACTCATATTTTTCATCAATAGCGACAACTAAAAAACATATGAATTATGTTATTTGTTTTGTGTTATTTAGTTGATGTCACTTCTGCTTGAAACAACCAAACACCTTCAACAAGTATCCGTCGCTTTTCTATTTCTCCAAACATAACATCAGCGACTACAACTCCTATTTTACGCAAAACGTCTCCTAAGCTATCTCCAGGAAAATCTAAGTTATTAGGCAGACCACGAATTACATCTCCTATTCCAATGGTTGATTTGACTACAGATGCAGCGTTAGATCAAGATCCTTACAAAGGTGTTTCATCAGGTAGTCGCTTAAGTAATATATTTTTGACATTATTTTGTATACCATTGTTTTATATTGAAATACATCGATTAATTTCATTTATTTTATTTCCATTTTAATCTACAGATTACTTAGATCATGGTGACCAGTGTATTACGTGTCAAGTATGCATGGCAAAGTTATGGGATGTAGAAACGGGGAGAGGCAAAACCGAGAATGGGAAAACAAGTTATTTTTTATGTTGTGGTTATGCCAAAGTAGAGCTACCCGATTATAAAGATGCACAACCAAATTACCCGAAAATCTTTACATCTTTGGATAACGAAAGCAAGCATTTTTTGAAAAACATTCACCGTTATAATTCTATGTTCGCATTCACTTCAATGGGTGGTAAGGTGGATCCGACTGTTAATAGAGGTAATGCCCCATTTTGCTACAGGATTAGCGGTGAAAACAATCATAGTATTGGAAGTTTGTTGCCGGAGAATGCCAATAAACCAAAGTTTTGCCAGCTGTACATATACGATACAGAAAACGAGGTTTCAAACAGAGAATCGATATTTAGGTAAGTATCGTACAGTATAATTTGTTTAAATTGATTCTAAATTATTTATTAATAATTCGTTGATAAAAAATGTGTCCAAACAGTCGATCTAAGGAGTCACCTGCATCCTCTTCTGCTTCTCTTGATTGTCAGTTGATCCAACATGTCAAGTCTGTGTTAGACTCCGATAATGTATTGGTTAAAGTTTACAGGATGGTTAGAGATTGTTTTCATGAAGATCCTCAGCTTAGTCTTAAGGTACGTCTTATTGGAAAAAAGGGACAAGGATGGTCGAATGTATAACTTACCAACATGTGGCGAGGTTGCTGCTCTAATTGTTGGAGATGTTGAAAACGCAATTGAGAACAGAGATATTGTTGTTGAAACTAAATCAGGGACTCTTAAACGAATAAGTGAATTACATCCTTCTTACCTTGCTCTACAATACCCAATTCTGTTCCCATTTGGAGATGATGGTTACAGAGTTGACATCCCTCATAGAGGTGTGATAGATGTAACCAACAAGAAGCGTCCAAATTGTACGATGAGAGAGTTATTTTCGTATCGTATTCAAGATAGAGTAAACCAATTCTCGCTGATTCTAAATTCAAGGAGACTTTTACAACAATTTTTGGTTGATGCTTATACGATGATTGAGAGCGAGAGACTTAACTATATACGTTTTCAACAAAAAAATCTAAGATCTGATACCTATGAAAGTCTCCGGAAATTGAGAAATAATGGTCAGCAAGATATATCTAATGTTGGTACACCTCTTATATTGCCTTCTTCGTTTACCGGTGGAGCTAGATATATGATGCAAAACTATTTAGATGCTATGGCTTTATGTAAATGGTTCGGTTATCCTGATTTTTTTATAACCATTACATGCAATCCCAAGTGGCCAGAGGTAAAACGTTTTCTTAAAGACACCACTCTTAATCCCGAAGATAGGCCTGATATCCTATCAAGGTTATTTAAAGTGAAGCTGGATGCGATTTGTAAAGATTTAAAGGAACGTAATATGTTGGGAAAAGCAGTAGCAAGTATGTAACCTGGTTTGTTTTTTTTTTTTTAATATATTTGTTACATTTTCATTTATTGTTTTTAAATTAGTTTTATGCAGTTATTTATACAATCGAGTTTCAAAAACGTGGCTTGCCTCATGCGCATTTGTGCTTATTCATGGAACCTGAAGCTAAACTTCCCACAGTTGACCAAGTTGATCCGTTCATATGTGCCGAAATTCCAAACAGAGATGATAACCAAGAGTTGTATATGCTTGTGAAGGATTTTATGATTCACGGACCCTGTGGTAATGCTAATATGAACTGCCCATGTATGGTTGATAAAGAGTGTTCAAAAGGTTTTCCAAAAATATTTCAAGATACTACCACAATTGACGCCAATGGTTTCCCATTATACAGAAGGAGAGATGATGGAGCAACAGTTGTCAAGAACCGGATCGAGTAAGATAATAGAAGTGTTGTTCCATACAACAAAAACTTATTGAAAAAGTATCAGGTACATATAAACGTTGAGTGGTGCAACCAAGCTGGGTCAATTGAGTATTTGTTTAAGTATATCAACAAAGGGCCTGATAGAGCAACAGTTGTTGTTTTGCATAGCGATAATCAGAATGAACAACCTGAAAAAGATGAGATTAAAGAGTATTATGACTGTAGGTATATCTCAGCATGTGAGGCATCATGGAGGATATTTAGTTACGATGTAAATTACAGATATCCTTCTGTTATCAGGCTTCCATTCCATCTTCCAGGTCTACAACCGGTTGTCTTTGGACCAGACGAAGACATCAATTCTGTTCTTAACAGACCATCTGTCAAGTGTTCTATGTTTTTGTCTTGGATGGAACGTAACAAAGACCCTGATGACCATTTGGCGCGTACACTAACTTATGTTCAGTTTCCAACTTGGTATGTATGGAAGGTTGAAAATCGTTGTTGGCAACCTCGGAAGAAAGGTAACTCAATTGGCAGAATTCATATTGTTGCTCCATCACTTGGAGAAGCTTATTTTTTAAGAATCCTACTCAATAAAGTCAAAGGACCTAAGTCATATGACGATATCAAAACTGTTAATGGTCATGTACATGATACATTTAGAGATGCGTGTTTTGCACTCGGTCTTTTAGATGATGACAAAGAGTACATCGAAGCAATTAAAGAAGCAAACGAAACAGCAACAGCTTCTTATGTCCGAAATTTATTTGGCATGATGTTATTGTCCAACACGATGTCAAGACCGGAGATCGTATGGGAAAGCACGTGGAAATACATGACAGATGATTTCATCTACAGATACAGTAAATTACATCGTGTTGAAGGTACATATTTATATTGCTCACCTATCCATGATGAGTATGTAAATAAAATATTATATTATAAAACTTTAGAATAGCCATTTTGCTTTTCCCATTTTTTTCATACATCGTTTAAATAAAATTTCATACTCATTGTATCTGTATTTCAACATGTAACAGGTTTATCAATTCCAGACGACGAACTTAAAAATTACGCTTTGTTGGAAATTGAAAAGTTTTTAGGTATGAATAGCTCATCGCTACGGAACTTCTCAACAATGCCTTTTCCAGATTCTTCTTCGTTATCTGATCTCGACAATCGTCTGATTAACGAGGAGCGTACTTACGACGTATTAAGTCTCGCAGAGGAATATCTTAATCTGTTGAATATGTTAACTGATGAACAAAGTTCGGTGTTTGATGAGATAATGAAATCTGTTGATGGTAACACTGGAGGGATGTTTTTTGTTTACCGATATGGTGGCACCGGGAAAACCTTTTTATGGAAGACGTTGTCTGCGGCACTTCGATCAAAAAGAGAAATTGTATTAAATGTTGCTTCGAGTGGAATTGCATCGCTGTTATTGACAGGCGGCAGGACTGCACACTCCAGATTTCGTATTCCTTTGAATCTTAATGAGGATTCGATATGTCATATAAAACCAGATAGTGATGTCGCTAAATTGTTGCATCAGACCAAACTTATTATATGGGATGAAGCACCTATGGTCCATAAACATGCGTTTGAAGCATTGGACCGGACAATGAATGACATTTTCAATTTCGACACCTCAAGAAATTCTGAAATCTCATTTGGTGGTAAGGTTATTGTTTTTGGTGGAGATTTTAGACAAGTCCTTCCCGTTGTTCGAAATGGTGGAAGACAAGCGACAGTGAACACATCATTAAGTTCGTCATATTTGTGGAGTAAATGTAAGTTGCTAACGTTGTCAAGGAATATGAGGTTAACCGTTGGAAGATCTCCATCCGAGATTGAGGAAATAAATAGTTTTGCTAAGTGGCTTTTGGATATAGGAGAGGGAAATGTTGGTGGTCCTAATGACGGAGAAGCTACAATTGAAGTGCCATCTAATCTTATAATTAATGATACTTCCGATCCCATTTCGAGCCTGATCGAATTTGTTTATCCTTCGATTCTCGAGAAATTCGGCAGTCCTAATTATTTTAGTGATAGGGCTATACTTGCCCCTAAGAATGAGGTTGTTAACGAGATTAATGATAGATTGTTAGCGTTGTTTCCCGGCGAAGAAAGAGAGTATCTAAGCTCCGACCGTCTTTGAGCAAGTGAAAATGTTAGTTCAATACAAGAAAGATTATACACACCGGATGTTCTCAATTGTCTTAAAGTTTCAGGCTTACCAAATCACAGGTTAGTGCTAAAAGTTGGTGTGCCAGTCATGTTGTTACGTAACATTGACCAAAAAAATGGTTTGTGCAATGGGACAAGGTTGAAGGTTACAAAGTTGTATAACCGTGTAATAGAGGCTGAAATAATATCTGGAGCTAATATTGGTACTCGAACCTATATTCCCAGAATTAGTTTAGTACCTTCAGACAAGAAGATTCCGTTTTCGTTTCAAAGAAGACAATTTCCGGTGATTGTTTGTTTTGCCATGACTATCAACAAAAGCCAAGGCCAATCACTTTCTAGAGTTGGTCTGTACCTGAGACAACCGGTTTTCACGCATGGTCAGTTGTATGTCGCGTTATCTAGAGTTAAAACAAGAGACGGTGTTAAACTGCTAATACTGGACAAAGATGGGAAGCCTACAAATAAAACAACTAACGTTGTGTATAAAGAAGTCTTTAATGACTTATGATTTTTCATTAATACTTATCATCTATATTTTAAATAGGATTATTTACTGAGTGTTAACTTTTATAATAAAAAATTTGAAAATAATAACATGTTTTGCCATTTGTTGTCTTATTACCCCTATTATTTTCAATAGTTGTAAAAGTTTTTTTTTATATCGGGAAAACCTTACTTCCCGTTTCCTCTTTCATAACTTCATCTCCATCCTCACATTCCTTTATTGTTTTGAAATCAAGTTAAAAAAAACCACGCTTGCAATTCCCCTATTTCGTCTTTTTTCCTCCAAATTATCATTGCATCTCTCCAATCTATAGCTAATCACATCAGTCATTCCAAATTTACGAAGATCGGTGTTTCCAAAATATATAATATGAAGAAATTTTTCTATTTTCTTACCTTCCTTCATCATCCCTCTTGCAATCGGAGATCTTTATACCATCATCTTCATCATCGTCGCACTTTTCTTCACCGATTTTGGTTCAGGTAAGTTTATTAATGCTTCGATTTCTATTTTTCCAACCTATGATTGTTCATTTAGTAAATGATTTTAAGTTATTTGTGGTTAACTGTATGAACCCTAACCTCATGGATACTTGATTTTATAGGTGATAATGTGTATTCTAAGTTTGTATACATTTATTGCTGTTGTTTTACTCACATTTTTAAACCGATTGCTATGATTATGTTTTTGCCTGTCGATTATTAAAACCGAAATCTTCACCATTACTTTCTGTTGATATGCTCATCTTTAATGTTATGTTTGTTTAAATTGTTGTTTGATTATGATAATGTTACTTTCCGGCGGATTTTTGAAACTGTTTTTTATACTGAAAGACTTAATTTTTGTGTTCTTGAACAATAAATGAACCATAAGATGTATCTTTCTGTTGTTCTATCCCTGGTGTTATAAGACTTTAGTTGATGATGTTTTTTTTTTCCAATTAGGATAATATCTTTGTATACTCTGCATTTGGTTGTATTGAATGTATTTTATTACCTGTTTTTGCAACCACGTAAGTGTTTTAACATTTGTCACTGGATCTGTTAAACGTATACTTTACGATTATTTGACCTTTTAAACATTGTATGAGATCAGTTAAGGTTATGTGTATTAGATTAAAAGAACTTTTAATATACATTTCTGTTTATTAGTGAATGTTATTATTTTTATTTAAAAAAAAGGGTCTGTAATGTTTTAATAAATGTGCATTTTTTGGAATAGTGTTCAAGATCCTACGTTTATATGATTTTTTAGCCTTTTTTATTTTCGTTCGTCGTGGATTTATAACCTTATTCTATTTATATTAATGTTGTTTATAAATTTCTTGACAGATATGGATCGTAGTTTTTTTGTTTACATCGAGGACAGGAAATTAGAAGAACAGGTAATACGTTTATTTATAACGTCTTATATATTATTATATTGTTAAGTGACAACCTAACCGTTAAGAGATGTGTATTTATCATTTTTTTGTGTTTTTATTATTTAATGACTTAAATGATGTTTGCAGCCTTTACCAGCTTGGTATAACAAGCTGAATGAGTTAGATGGATATCCCATTGGAACTGTTTTGTTAATCACTGATGATAAAGCAATATTTGATGTTACAATCAAGGAGTCTATGGACGGTTATTGTCTTTCAAACGGTTGGTCAACTCTTATAAATGTGCTTCAAGTAGACAATGGAGACTATGTTGTATTTGAACTTATGGATGCATTGACGTTTAGAATAACTCATTTTAAGAGTTATCCACACACGATTCAAGGTTCAAAGTTCCACATTGTTATATTACACCCCGAGAACCGGAATCTGGTATGCTTTAAACAGTTTTTGTTATGTTCAATAAAGATTTAGATTTTGTACTTATTCAATGGTTTTTTAATCAACTGCAGTGGTTACCCAGAGAGTTCATGCAAGAGCATATCAACAGTGATAATCTGTTTGACAATTTTCTTATTGTTTTTGACAAAACCCACACGTGGACAGTTACTATGAGAAGACTCTGGGATATCAACCATTTCTTTGTTGATTTTACTCAAGTTTCCAATGATCTATGTTTAATAACTGGCGATGTTATTGTTTTCGAGTTGGTTGATGATTATGTTTTTAGGATTAAACTGTTCCGTCCTAATGGTCTTCAGTCACTTATTCCGGACCTTGCCGTACCAGTGGTGGAATCCATTAAGAATGAGGTTCAAGGTTTTGTTTTGGACCGAGGATTTTATATTGTTATTGCGGACTCCTCAAAAACCGAACAGGTATTGGTTTTTTAATGAAGTGCTATTTGTAATCTATCGAGCGTCTGAGCATCAACTAATGTAATCCCTGTTTGTAATTTACAGTCTCTCCCTTTATGGTATAATAAGTTTGACAACTTGAAGGGCTATCCGATTGGTCGTGTAGTTATTATAAATGAAGAGGGAAATGAGTGGACTGTTTTGGTGAAATCTACTGCCACTGGGTATTGTTTCTCGAATGGTTGGTCTGCTATGGTTCGTGATGTTGGTCTGGAGGATAAAGATGTTATGGTTTTCCATGTTGTTGATGCTCAGATGCTAAAGTTCACTCATTTTAAGGCTGATTGTCTTTCCGGTGTTAAAAACAAGTTTTTTGTAGAGATGTTATTTCTCGAGAACGCTAACTTGGTAATTTATACTTTATTACTTATGATGAAGAACCAACTGACCTTTTTATTGACGATTTCATTTATTCTTTATTTAGTGGTTGCCGAAAGAGTTTATGAACAGGTATTTCAAAACTGACACTTTGGACGATAACTTTTCAATTCGTTTTGGAGGTACATACATGTGGAATGTGAAAGTGAATAGGCTCTGGGGATCGAACTACTTCATTCAAGATTTCTCACAAATCACCAAAGAACTTCATCTCATAACAGGTGATGTAATCGTTTTTGAGTTGCTTGCAAGACGTATTTTCAACATTCTGTTTTTCCGTCCTAATGGTATACAGTCTGTTGTTCCCGAGGTTACCAATATTGTTGGTGTTGAAGAAGAGGAAGTCACAGAAGAATTGGATGTTAGTGAAGATTTGTTATTAGACGGGGAAAATCAAGACATGGAAGATGACATTGTAGACGTTGAACATGATGTGCCAGACATTGAACCGGATCCTGTGTTGGAACCAGACTTTGTTGACGTTCCACAGATTCCGGCCGTTGTTCATCAAGCCAACCAATACGAACTAACATGGTGTCTATCTTTTCGTTTTGTAAGTTTTTCATATTTTTAATGCTTTATTTTAATATTATGTAACGCTTTGAAGTTTGTATTTTTGTATTATTTGTTTAATTTGTTTATTTTATCGGACTGTAATGCAGCGGTTCCCAAAGCCATTTGCAGCAAATGTAGATTTGTCTGTCCTTGATGAGATGGTAGTTCAAACTGATGACGGGTTTTCAATGACATTAGAGATCTGACAAGAAACGGCACGTGGGAAACCTCGGTATGCTTTCAGAGGATGGCGGAACTTCATGCTGCAGGCTGGGTTGGAAAATGGAGGTGAGTTCTTGCTGCGATATTATAGGGATCAAAACACGTTGCGATTTCTTAATTCGAACCCCTAGGGATGTATCTATTGATAGATGGCGTCAGAAGTAAACAATTAATATCGTTACCAAGCATGTCGTATGTGCGGTAACGGTTTTGGAACAATTATTACTATATATGTTTTGTTTAAAAAAACTTAATGTGTAACGAACATTATGTCGATGTACTTTTGGGACCTGCTCAAGTGTCTCAAAATATTTTGGTTTAACAATCAAATTTTAACGGTTCTACGTTTAAATTATTTTATGTGTTTAGTTTGTGTTTAGCCACCCGCGAAAGTCGCGGGGTCTTAGGCTAGTTTAGCATATATTGTTAAATTCCATATGTTCAATAAAACAGTGTAGGCATGAAATTGCATGTCTAAACAAATGAGTAAATTAATAGAATCCCTAATTCACACTCTTTACAATATATAGGGACGAAATAAACCTACATACCTAAAATCAAGAACAAACAGTAAAAGAGAAAATCAGGACGTAAGATGAAGAAATAAGGGGTTAGACGTTGGGAATACCACCTATGGAGGTTGTCACACCTTTAACACATTGTGATGAACTTTTCCATATTTTATATGTCCTATAATTTTGGACGGGTTAAAAACTATGTCTATTTTAAATTAAGTCATTTTATATTAGCTAAATGTCTTTATTCGTCATAAAAAACAAATACATCAACTCTTGAATTAGGTCTTTGTCATAATTTGGAATGGGCTTTACAAGTGATTGAAAATTCAAGATAATTACATGTCATTTATAAAACATCAAAGAGGATTTAACCCACTAGATTCCCTCATGTGATCAACATCACAAAGATAGATTACTTAAATCACATACATTTGACCATGGGGCCAGGGGCGGACCTAGGTTATAGCCTGGGTGGGCGGGCGCACCCCTTGAAAAGAAAATTTTAGTGTATTTTATAGGCAAAAATCTCGACCGCACCCCTTAAAATGTTGGTTAAAACCCACGTTCGCACCTCCAGTAAATAATTTCTGAGTCCGCTACTGCATGGAGCCAAGATTGAATTAGATCATCCGGTCCATCTGTGTTTCTCATGCGTGATGCAGGGCTACCTCCTTTCTCACGCATGTTACACCATGTCGTTACCAACCCTTTTCTTACGTTACGAGAGATTTTTCAAGGGGTGGGTTGCTCCTTTTTTCACCTCTCTCTCTTGTGGATTAGGGCAAAAATGGAGTGTGAAACCATTTCCTCCATCATGTAATAGATTATAGATTGTTGAAACTGACATGATAGTGAGATGGCAATTCTCACATGTGAAAAGTGATGGCTTGTCTTATATCCCTTAGTGAACCCGTTTATGAAAGTTATTGCAATTGTATTTGGATTAATAACCCTAGTTCGACTAAGGAGTGTATATTTGATTTCTTTTCTTCAAAATTCTTTGAAAACATGTCTTGTAGACCATTTATTTTGAGATGTACAAGATAATTGTCACGTTCTTTTAGACATTTTCATGTATTTATACTTTTATTTCATTTATTTATATATTCACTTCATGTATTTATACCTCAATCTTATGTATTATAAGCAAAAGTTTTAGCACATGTTTGGTTTTGGCTATTAATCGAAATTAAATGAACCGAACCAAACTGCCATAACCAATTGGTTATGGTCATTTGCAGGGGCGGACCCATATGGTGCGTGTCGGGGTCCACGGACCCTAATATTTTTAGAAAAAAAAATAGTAGAACTGGTATGTTAAATTTTTCAAGGACTCCATAAAATAAATTAGTTGGACCCTATAGTATTAAAAGCAAAGATGGTATGATGGTAAATCCCCTTGTGTTCCAACAAATAAGTCTCAAATTCAAGTGTTATTACGCCTCTTGTTTTTTTGTTTATTTTTCCATCAAAATTAAACTAGTATTTTAAAACAGCACAGCCACCTATTTGACCCTCTTATATCCCTTAGTGAACCCGTTTATGAAAGTTATTGCAATTGTATTTGGATTAATAACCATAGTTCGACTAAGGAGTGTATATTTGATTTCTTTTCTTCAAAATTCTTTGAAAACATGTCTTGTAGACCATTTATTTTGAGATGTACAAGATAATTGTCACGTTCTTTTAGACATTTTCATGTATTTATACTTCTATTTCATTTATTTATACATTCACTTCATGTATTTATACCTCAATCTTATGTATTCTAAGCAAAAGTTTTAGCACATGTTTGGTTTTGGCTATTAATCGAAATTAAATGAACCGAACCAAACTGCCATAACCAATTGGTTATGGTCATTTGTAGGGGTGGACCCATATGGTGCGTGTCGGGGTCCACGAACCCTAATATTTTTAGAAAAAAAAAATAGTAGAACTGGTATGTTAAATTTTTCAAGGACTCCATAAAATAAATTAGTTGGACCCTATAGTATTAAAAGCAAAGATGGTATGATGGTAAATCCCCTTGTGTTCCAACAAATAGGTCTCAAGTTCAAGTGTTATTACACCTCTTGTTTTTTTGTTTATTTTTCCATCAAAATTAAACTAGTATTTTAAAACAGCACAACCACCTATTGACCCTCTAATTTGCTTCTTTAAAAAGATAAATTTAATGTCTCCGAATAATTTTATTCACATTTGATTACCAAATAAGACTTCCAATATATAATGGCGTTAAAAAAATAAGCTTAAACAAAATTTTGAAGTTATGTGAAGTAGTTGAGTTGTTTAGGTAGCTATTGTTTTCAAACAACTTATTAATCACCACAATTTGATAACTTGATTCTTAAAAATGGTTCTTAATAATGTAATGGTTTCATGTCCACTAAATGCTTCTACATTATTTCCTAGCCTCGACCCGACTACAATGACCGACTCAAAAAATTTAATGTTTGGTTCTGAAAAATTCTAACACAAAAAAATGGACCCCAATAGAAAAAAATCTTAGGTCCGCCACTGGTCATTTGTAAATTAGATTAACTGAAAACCGATTGGTTAATACAATAGACTAGCCGATGACTTCGGTTTCGACTTCGTTTGAGGATAGGAACCGAAGCATCCACAACACAATGAAATGAACTAGCCGATGGCTTCACTTATGACGTATATCCACAAGTGAATGGTACAATAAATATTATATGAATAAGAAAATTAACAGAAATGACTGCCACAATGTAAAGTGTCGCCTTCGCTACATCACGCATGCATCCTGCTGGTATACGTAAATGCAAATTATTTTATTATATATATACACACACCAGTATCGTTATTATTGGAATCGGTATCGATATTCTTTTTTTATGGTTTTCAATATAAAGCACCTTCTTCTAGACATATCATGATTTTAAACCGGGTACTGATATGTTACCGATATCATAACAAATTGAACCGATACTGACCTAATTCCCCTACGTAACAAACCGAACGAATCCCGATGCATCACACTAGCAAACCTCCAAGTTTAGTTAAGAGTCTAAAGTAATTATTTTAAAATATTTAAGATACAAGCAATTAATGAAAGGCTCATTCTAAATACACCCCCTAATTACTAATTATACCCCTCCCTATAAAAACATCACATCAATTAATAATTTTATTTTGTTTTTAGTTTATTTTGTCTTTTAGTTAACAACTTTTGTTAAGTTTTTAGCTTTTAGTTGTGTTTTAGTTGTCTTTCTTTTAATCTTTTTTTAGTTATTAGTTATATATTACTTATTATTATTATTATTATTATTATAACTAATTATTTATCCAATTACATTTATAGTAGTAACAGAAACTATAAAAAAATAAGTTCATTCTTACAACCAACATAATCATTATGGTCCATTAATGAACTTTGTGTAGCAGCCCCCTGGATACTCAAATGAACTATGCCTCCAAAGATCTTGAGTGTCATCATACTCTTGGAAGTTCACAAATGAACTATGACTTAAAGGCTCTTGAGTGTAATCTTGCTCTTGATAATTCATAAATGAACTATGCCTTGCATGCTCTTTAGTGTAATCATGCTCTTGGGAGTTCCCAAACGGATTGTGTCTTGGAGGCTTTTGGGAGTAGCTTCGTTGAAGGAGAGGTTTAGCAGTTGCATGGTTATGTTTTTTTTTTTTTTTTTTTTTTTTTTGCATTTTTTAGTTGGTCGTCCACGATTATTTTCTTTAACAGCAGGTTCTTCAACAAAAGGTTCTTCAACCGGTTCAGTACTAGTACCCACTACTAAATGCTCATCCTTAAATAAGTTAGTCTAAATATATTTTCTTACTTTTGTTAATAGTATTTATAATTTATAAACTATAAGTAAAAAAGTAATAATAATAATAATAAATTCATCGCAGCTTCTAATAGTAAATGCAATAATAGGAGGGTGTAATAATAAAAAAAAATACTAAATTATATATAAAATTTGTTTTTCATTTCTATTTTATAACAATTAATTTCACCTAAAATATGATTTTCTTTAATAACTTATTAACATTTTACTTTTAAAAAATATGAAAAGACAGCCTTGTTTTACTTTTTTTTGAACATTCAGATAAGTTTTATTAAAAACCGAGTTCGTTCAAAAAAAATTAATAAATATTTTTTATTCAAATAAATATTTTTAAAATAATAATAATTACTATAATAATAATAATAACAATAATAAAGACAACAAAAAGACAAAAAAGCAATAAAATATTGATTAGTGATGTAATGATGTGATGTTTTATAGGAGGGGGTGTAGTTAGTAATTAGAGGGGGTGTATTTAGTAGCACCCTTAATGAAAATGAAAGAAAAAATATTTTCATTAATTGTTTCAGTAAAAACCATATCTTCATTTTTGAAATATTATATTATTATACGTATTTATTTTGATGGCCTATTAACAATCAAATATTTTTTTTTATTTCAAATTTCAATTACGTATGTATCTTCACGTATAAAATTTGTTAAAAACGTAGTTGCATTTGCAATATTTTTCTAATATCATAACCTATAGCAAATGCCTATTGTACCAATGTCGTAACCAACAAAAGCCATACCGATTAAAACTGGATTGCCGCCACATCGGTAAACCCACTAGTTATAATTAGGGGTGTTCAAGATCATATTATCCGGTTTTTGGATATCCGAAAATTAGGACAGTGAATATTAATATCATGAATATCCGAAATTTCGGATACGGATTCAGATATTTAAACAAATATCCGAATTTATATAAAAAAATCAAAAAATCCGCTTCGTGCATAGATTAAACCTAAACCTATATTCGATTTTTCAAATTTCCAACATTTAAAAGAAAAAAAAACATTCATAAATACTTACTAATTTTTACTATATTTCAAACTAAAACATATTGCTCATACAGGGGTGGACCTACCCTTTGGCCAGGGTGGGCGGCCGCACCCCTTGAAAAAAAAAATTAGTGTATATTTTAGGAAAAAACCCGACCGCACCCCTTGAAAATATGGTTGAACACCTCATCCTCACCCCCAGCAAATAATTTTTGGGTCCGTCACTGTGCTCATATAATATATATATACTATTTTCTTTTTCGTTTTCGGATATTTGATAATCCAAATATCCAAAATACTTATAAATCCATATCCGGATTCAAAAATTCGGATTATCCAATTTTCAAATATCCAAAATCTATACATATAATAAAAGAAACCACTTTGAGGACACTTGTCATCATATTAGGCCATGTCTTATGGATAAGTATAATTTTAATTTAATCTCTTCTAATTAATTACTAGCAAGTTGCCCGCGCGATGCGGCGGGGATGACACTTTGCATTGCAATACTCATTTCTGGTAGTTTTCTTATTCGTATAATATTTACAGTAGCATCATTAGTGAATATACGTCATAAGCAAACTCATCAATTAGTCATTCGCCTCAAATGGGTCCTCATTCCATGTTGTTGACAGGATGTGTGGCCCACGTCTGACAAATCTGATGTATCTATGGCATCATCTATTACGAAATGAAATATTAATCGAGGTAATCAGTTTGATTTCAGGTTAGGAACTTCAAATAGGACTTCATCTTTTTTAAAATAATCCCAAGTTCCCAAATACCAATGATTAAGAATGAATAATTTTTTAAAGCTCAATTATTTAGTTTAATCATATGACAGGTGTTCGGATATTTTAATGTCATAATGACACAAGAATTTGATGGAGGTCAGGTGGTTTATAATGTCAATGTATTCATGATCTCTTGTAGGGGTGTTCCTTAGGTTAGTTAGAACGCGTTTTAAGTTAATCGCGTATTACAAGTTCCTAAGATATAGAATATTAAACAAAAGATAAAAGGGGCCATGACATCCATAAGTAGATTTTGCAAGCAAAGCTTAACTGAATTACGTTATGCAAGTGTCATCCCATGTGGATTGTAAAAAAGCAAAATGGGCTGCTACAAAATAAAAATCTGAACAAAGTATTGGGGCTGCTAAAAATAATCTATGTAGATTAAATTAGGCTGCTGCTACGTAGATGGTGACCATTTGTAACCAACTATACTGTTTGTGAACCAACTATGACAGTTGCTCCGTAGACAAATACAAGATTTTCGTCTCTCACCATATTTTGTTTTCGGTTCAACAAGTTTTAAACCAATTGTTGCTATCATAAACAACTTCATCCAGAAAAAAAACAAAGAAAAAAAAACATCTTCATCCAAATCCAGTCAAGTTTACTATCATAAACTGCTAAACACAGACGAAAAATAAAACAAAAAGAAAAAACTACATGAACAAACATATACAATTAATCATCATAAGAGCATTCACATTTGAACCTTCATCTCCATCTATATAAGAGCATTCACATTGGAGATTCTTTACTTATATATTCTATATAATTAAAAACCCAACCCATACCCATTCGACTAATCTTCTTCATCTTTTTAATTCTCTTCACAAATAGAATAACCAGCATAATGCATCACAACATCATGCGCTTCTTATCTTCTCTTCCAATCTCTTCCACCGTAACCGCTCAATAAACTTGAATGGTCAAACGGGTCGACTGTAAAATTTACGCGGGCGCTAGGTATTTTAAATTAAGGTGGACGACTGCCCCGGTTAGCTAGACCATAGGTCCGCCTGTTCACTTGAGAACAGTCAATCGTAACCATACTAAGGCTGCTAGAATTCTTGCACGGCTCATTGTGGGGGCTGTCGGCGTTCACGCCAAGACACCGGTACCAGACCCGTAAAAATGGAGAGAGTTGTGACATGCTTTTGTTCGCTGTGGAGGAATAAGAGAGGAGAAGAGGAAGGAAAATGGATCGAAGTTTTATGAGCTTTGTGTGTTACATATATAGGCTACAAATAATTTTGAATTCAATCTCAAATAATTATGAATTTATGATGATTAGTTACCAGCTATAAATAAAAATAAATGAAAACAAACAATTAGATAAACGAATAGGTGTCTGTTACTCCGTTACTTCAATTCAATAGTTATTGTGAAGGCAGTTTCAAAGTTGGCATTCAATTTCACAAAATGTTTAAACTAATTTTATTTTCCTTGTATTGTTAATTTAAGAGGAGTCATGACATTCAATTAATTATAGTCCCTAGAGATCCATTTTAATTAATTATAATCGGTTAGAATTAAGATATTAATTTAATATTCATGTTGGTTGACAAATTATAATCGGTTAGAATTAAGATATTAATTTAATATTCATGTAATTTAATATTCATGTTGGTTGACAAATTTACCCCTATAACATAATTAATATAAGCATTGTGTGTTGTACACTAAGCATTTCTACTTATACCTCTTAACTTTTAAGAAGCCCTTGAAGAAATGCTTTATAATATAGTATAGATAGATAATCCTCCTACTAAATATTATTTAGTTTAATTATTACCTTTGTATTTATCTATTTACTTAAAATTCAAACTTAGTTATCTAATTTGATATTAGAGTAAATTATGATTTTGGCCCATGTGGTTATATCACTTTTACCCTTTTAGCCCAAAAAGGAATTTTTTAACATCTGAGCTCTCAAGGTCTTTTTTTCTAACCCTTTTGGACCCCAACGTCTTTTTTTCTAACCCTTTTGATAGGGGCCAAAAGGGTTAGAAAAAAAGACGTTGTGTGCTCAGATGTTAAAAGATTCGTTTTTTGGCTAAAAGGGTAAAAGTGATATCACCACATGGGCCAAAATCGTAATTTACTCTTGATATTAACTATATATTTGAACGTTTTGTTTAGTTTGGTATCAAATAGATTTTACGAAACTTAAAATAAAATTAACTAATATGATTTATCGTTTCTACATTTACAAGTTTTAAATAAATGGTTAAATTTATTGAGACTTCGTTACATTTACAAGTTTTAAATAAAGGGTTAAATTTATTGAGACTTTGTTAAAAAAATTTACTACAATATAATAATCTATTTATATCAATATAAATATATATATATATATATATATACATTTATACTATACCATATAATAAAACATTAATGTGTAACACCTATCATTCATTGTAAGCATTTATTTTATGATTTTCTCTCCTTATTTCCAAACTTATCTTATATTAATTAAATAAATAAATGAATAATGAACTAATATTAAATTTCATCATACTTTAAATTTTGAATACCATTCTTCTATTTTTCTAATAAAATATGATTCTAAAATTTAAATTGTTAATTTAAGATATATTTAAATAAAACAAATTATTTATCACGAAAACCAAACTTTATATTAATATATGAAATATTTTTATTTTCATTACTAAAAAAATTATTATATCAATTTTATTACATAATTTATAAATCAATTTGTCGGAATTGGTACCAACATTTTATCACTCAAATAGATGTTGATTTGCTTCTTGAATAACATATTTTCTTTTCAAGAACCATCTTCACAATCACCAAATCCATCGCGTATCGAGTATTATCCATTAGTATATTGAAGGATGTGACTTTTTTATTATTGGTATATAAAATTAGATTTATTAAACCCGTGTAATACACATGGTTTTTTATAGATATAACTTTTTATTATTATTATTTACTATACAAAATTATATTTATTCGACCCGTGTAATAGAGGAGGTTTTTAAGATATAACTTTTTATTATTTGATATATAAAATTAAATTTATTCAATTCGTACAAAACACGGGGTTTTTTTAAGGATATATATTTTTTATTATTTAGTAACGGAAATTACATTTATTCAACCCGTGTAATACACATATTTTTAAATATGTAAGTTTTTTTATTATTTGGTATATAAAATTACATTTATTCAACCCGTGTAATAATTGAGGTTTCTTAAAGATGTATTATTTTATTATTTGGTAAACAATATTATATTTATTCAACTCGTGTAAAACAAGCGGTTTTAAAGATATAACTTTTTATTTGGTATATAAAATTCTATTTATTCAACCCGTACAATATGGTTTTTATAGATATAACTTTCTATTATTTAATATATAAAATTATATTTATTCAACCCGTGCAATAAAAGAGGTTTTTAAAGATATATTATTTTATTATTTAGTATATAAAATTTATTTATTCGACCCGTGTAATACACAGGGTCATAACCTAGTATCATATATTTCGAATACGAAATTTTTTAACACCCCTAGGACTTATAATAATAATAATAATAATAATAATAATAATAATAATTTATGCAATAATATAGCTTAAGAAAAGTCATTATCATCTACACATATGAACTTTACCATTACTAATTTTAGCTATTTTTTAATTTCTTTAATTTTTATTATATTAATTTTTTTTTCCCAAACGACTTTCTCTCTCTATATTATACTATACTACATTTACAAGTGTCGGCAGAGTGCCTTGATTGGCCAACATGGGCGGCTGGAAATTTTGTTTCGTTGTTTTTTTTTTTTTTTTTTTTTTTTTTCTGTTTTGCCCCTACCTCAACCTAAAATTACGGTTTTGTCTCCAGCTCAAAATTACGATTTTGCTCTCAAGTGAAAATTACGATTTCGTCTGCCACTCTCCCATTGGACCAACCAGTTTATTATTTTATATCCATTTTAAAATGACGGTTTTGCCCCCCAGCTCAAAATAATATAACGCTTTTGTCCCAAATAAATATATGTTTTTTCCCCCAGCTAAAAATTACGATTTTGCCCTCAGTTAAAAAATGGTATTTTTCCCCGTTAAAAAAATTACGATTTCGCACTCAGTTGAAAATTACGTTTCCCCCCCTTCAAAATAAAATGACGCGTTTGCCCCAAACTAAAAAATACGATTTTGCCCTCGGTTCAAAATAAAAATGTGCTTTTGCCTCCAGCATAAAATTACGATTGTGTCCGTAGTTCAAATTTATATTACGCTGTTAACCTATGTGCAAAATTATGAATTTCTCCCTATTAAAATTCCAAATTTTCCCCCCTTCAAATTTACAGTACTGCCATCACTTTAGCTTTTGGCAATTTACGATTTTACCCCAGTAAAAAAATACAACTTTCCCTCAGTTAAAAATTACAATGTTGCCATTGTTTTAGTTTTTTTTATCAAAAATATAAAAGTGCTTTTTTTATTTGGTTGACTCGATTTAGTTGTTTTTCGTGTCAATGAGCTGCTGCCTAACACTCGCTCATTATTCGTGCACCGCCCCGCAACGCGGGCGGGGCATCTAACTAGTTTACAAACAAAGTAGGGAGGGACCAAGCAAGCAAGAAGAACCCAACCCTAATAAGAAAACAAGTGGTGGGCTGCGCCTACAACACACGCTACTAATTTATTGGATCTTCATAGTCCATTCCATATCCCCCCTCCCTTACGTATTATTCTCTTCCTCTTCTCTTTATCACTATTATTCCCCTTTTTCTTCAATCCAATAGTCCAATTTCATTCAAGCCCAATCCGATCCCCTTTCTGCTTCTAACCTTTCTGGATCACCCTTTTGCAGGCTTGGATTTCATCGCTGTTATTTCATCGGTTTCAGTTCTCACGGTATAAATATACGTACATATATATATCTATATCTATTTCTTTATTTATTTAAGATGCTTTTTATAAACCCTAAATTGAATTCGTCTTGATTGATTAATAGTTGAATTCTGTGGTGGAATCGTGGGGTTGTTTATATCTGTTACGTGATTCGTTGATTTTGTTGAAGCCCTAATTTGGGTTGTGAAAGAAATTGAAAACCCTAGATCTGATTTGGGTTTTGGATACGTCAAAATTGAATATTTTTAGTTAATTGGGTTTTGATAATTTTGTGAATTTGGGAAATTTTGGTTGTTAGGGTTTGTTATAATATGGGCAAGGTTTCGGTTTTTCTTTATCCACGGGCAAGGTTTCGGTTCAGTTTGTGACGGTATGGGTACGGTACCGACACTCAGTTTACATTGAAAACCGTATAAACGAAAACGAATACCAGAACTTAGGGCTGTAATCGAACCGAACTAACACGAACAAGTCCATGTTCGTGTTCGTTCGTTAAGGAAATTAACGTGTTCGCGAACTGTTCATGAACACATACCGAACATAAGTTTATGTTCGTGTTCGTTCGTTAAGGAAATTCAGTTGTTCGCGAACAGTTCGTGAACACTGATCTCGAATAAAAACAAACGTTGACGAATAAAACAAAAGCAAACGAACATTTAACTTGAAAATAAAAAATAATTGTTAACCTTAAACATTAGGCATGAGTAATTAAATACAACCATTAAATGATAAATTAAACACACAAGAAGTTTACTACAATCACCAAACGATGGATCAAGTTTAACTAACTTAGACATAATTTTAGCTGACTTAAAAAAACAAGGTTTCAATATGTTTAGATAATAGGTTTATTATCTATTATTTTTTTAATATAATCAAACGAACACGAATGAATGTAAACGAACGAACGTAACCGAACATTTTACCGAACGTTCACGAACGCAGTCGAACGAACGAGACCTTTGTTTGTGTTCGTTCGCTAAGCTAATCGAACGAAACTTTTTGTTCGTGCTCGTTCGTTAAGCTAATCGAACGAACATAAACGAACTTCCCGCCGAACGGTTCACGAACAGTTCGCTGAACATTCGGTTCGTTTACAGCCCTACCAGAACTGGTTCTGATAATAGCAATTCTGGTACCGATGTTGATAAGAAACAATAACAACTAATACTGGTACCGGTTTTGATAATAACATTACCGATACCTGTATAGGTTTGGTTCATCACGGTACTATTTTGAATAAAAATCTTTTTTCGCCAACTTTCATACAGGAAAGTCATTGAACGTTATCAAATGAGTTAAAAGTGTATATTGTTTAAAGTATAAACGGTAAAATTGGAACATAAAACGTTTAAATAGTCTTTTAAAATAAATATCGAACGCTTGTTATCAGATGAGTTAAAATGTATTTTATTTAAAGATAAACAGTAAAATTGGAACATAAAACGTTTAAATACAGTAACATAAAAGTTTTATGTTACTATTCATCATCCTTTGTAAATGTAGATATAATTGAATGAATATGTTATAAATTACAAAACTTCTTGTTTGATCTATGTAATCTGTAATGATAAACCAGGTTAATCTTGTTTGTTACACATGGAGACTCCTCCACCAATGGAAAGTAATGCATTGGTTAGCATAGAGATGCAGCCGGAGTATCTCGACACACAAATAACTGACGTCGACGTGCAGCCCACGAAGCGTAGGAAGAAGAAATCTATCGTTTGGGAGTATTTCACTATCGAGAATGTTGGGCAAGGGGTTAGAAGAGCGTGTTGTAAACAATGCAAGCAGTCGTTTGCGTACAGTACAGGTTCCAAGGTTGCCGGAACCAGCCATTTAAAACGCCATATCGCTAAAGGCGGTTGCGCGGTTATGCTTCGCAACAGTGACCCGGTTACCCCGAAGACCGCCCCAGTTAACGGAGCAGTTAAACGCCGTTACAAAAGTTTTAACCCCGCTGCTTCGTACTCTATGTTTGACCCTGACGCGTGTCGTCGGGAAATGGCACGAATGATTATTCTGCATGATTACCCGTTACACATGGTTGAACACGCGGGGTTCAATGCGTTTGTGCATAACTTACAACCGAGTTTCAACATGGTTAACTTTAACACGGTTCAAGGTGATTGCGTAGCGACGTATCTTCGAGAAAAACAGACCGTTCACAAGCTGATTGAACAAATGCCGGGCCGGGTTTGTCTTGCTCTCGACCTCTGGAACTCGCACCATACAACGGGTTACGTTTTCGTAACGGGTCAGTTCATCGATAGTGACTGGAAAATACACAAGAAGTTACTTAACGTCGTGATGGAACCGTACCCCGAGTCGGATTCGGCTTTCAGCCACGCGGTATCTGCGTGTTTATCTGACTGGAATTTGGAGGGAAGGTTATTCTCGATTACGATAAATCAGCCCATTAGTGAGATCGGGCTTAATAGTCTTAGAAACTTGCTTTCGGAGAAGAACCCGAGCATCCTCAATGGTCAGTTATTGCTTACGAATTGCTTTGCTAGATCGTTAACCGGTATCGCACAAGTCGCACTAAAATCGGCTCAAGGAACGGTAAACAAGATCCGAGACTGTGTGAAGTATGTGAAAACATCGGAATTGATAGAGGAGAAATTTCTTGCCTTAAAGCAACAGCTTCAAGTATTAAGCGCTAAAACATTGGTAATCGACGATCAAACTCGATGGAACACAACTTACGAAATGTTGTTAGCTGCTTCAGAGTTGAAAGAAGTGTTTTCGTGTTTGGATACGTTAGATCCGGATTATACCGAAGCTCCGAGTGTTGAAGAATGGAAGGTTGTAGAGAACGTTTGCACGCATTTGAAGCTGCTTTTTAACACCGCAAGTCTGCTGACATCATCAACTGTTCCGACGGCTAATACGTTTTTTCACGAAGCGTGGAAGCTTCAGTTGGAGTTGACGCGCGCATCCGCAAGCGAAGATAAAGAGATTAGCACTTTAACGAAACTGATGCTCGAAAGTTTCGATAAATACTGGAAAAACAGCTGTTTGACTTTAGCTATTGCAGTCGTTATGGACCCGCGGTTTAAAATGAAGTTGGTTGATTTTAGCTTTACGAAGATTTACGGGGATGAAGCGGCAACGTATATCAAAATCGTCGATGAAGGAGTTCACGAGCTTTTTCTCGAGTACGTCGCACTTCCATTGCCGCTCACCCCTGTGGTTGTCCAACAAGTAAACGGTGGCCCGGGTGATCCGAAACAAGAAGGCGGTGGTCACGGTTCGGGCGGGCTAGGTAACGGGCTTGGGCTTACGGACTTTGACGTTTATATAATGGAGAGTACAAGTCAACAGTCAAAGTCGGAGCTCGATCAGTATCTGGAAGAGTCGCTTTTGCCGAGGATTCACGAGTTTGATGTGATGGGATGGTGGAAGCTGAACAAGGTTAAGTACCCGACACTATCGAAGATGGCGCATGATATCTTGACCGTTCCTGTTTCAACTGTTTCTCCCGGGTCGGTTTTTGACACGGGTATTAATGAGATGGATCATTATCGCGCTTCTTTGAGGCCGGAGACCGTAGAGGCTCTTTTCTGTGCGAAGGATTGGATGCAATACGATCCGACTGAGAGTATGGATTGGATTGTGAAGATGGAGTTTCCGATCTAGCAAGGGTGTGGTCTTTTTACTGTTTGGTTTCTTTTTATTTAGATTGTGTTCATTTGTGCATGATGGTATGGTAATAACTAACTAGTAAGTGTGGTTAATATGAGTTTTTTAGTTGTAATTCTGGATCTGGGAGAAGAGTTTAGATTTGTGAAGTTTAATACTTTTTGTTTCTTACGGAGCATTCTTTGTTTTGGCATGATGGTTCGCTTGGTTTTAAATAGCGCGCCTTAGGTGTGACTTGCGAGGCGATCTGGAAAACGTCATAAGGCCTTGTGGCGGCGTCAACGTTTGTGTATATTTCGTGGTAACTATGTTAAGTATTGTCTAACAAATTGTTTATCAATGACTATGACCGAAGAATATGAACTTTCTACTTTCGTCATGAATCGAATTATCATTAAATTGCTTTGGGTCGATTACAAATGTAAAGATGATTACACAATTCGAACAATTTTAAATTTACCTGTAATAAAAACTTAAGAATTCATTTTGATTGAAAAGAAAGAAGGTTTTTGTTTGGTGAATAACTACAATACCATTAAAAATAACTATAACACTTCAATAACACAATCAATCTTCTATATCATTCTAAATAGTGTTCATAAATGAATCTTGATATGATGACACTTGTGTTCCTCAGGCATATGACTCAAGCCCACAACCACCAGCCCAGAATCCGAATCATATGCGAACTCAACCTCGCTCGGTCCAACCACACACCGTTTGGGTTTAGTCTTCGAGTACGCCCCAAACCGTCCACATCCCTTAACCATCATAGACGCAACCACCAAACCACCTTCGACCGTGTACTCTAGCCCATCAACGGCTCCACCAGAGTTAAACATGTCAATAAGCCCTAATGGGCCAAAACTTAACCCTGACCCTGACCCCAAAACCTTAATAGGCGTGACGGTAAAAACTTCATGTTCAAGAACATGCAACGAAAGTGGAAGACTTGCATCGCGAGGTAAAACGATAACATCTTGTGTATGGTGACGGTACATCACACAATCCCCGGACCAATCGGGGCCCACTGCAGCATCAGCAATGAGGTGCACATCATGGGCCCTGATGGCTCCGGTTATAGCACCGGGATGGGTTTCATGGAAAGTGTTTTTTCGTTCATTCGTGTTCCAAGCGGCTCCTTGACAGTTGTAAACACCGATAACTCCAGTATACTTGTTCATGTTCCATATTTTCAACAAGCTAACACCATCACGGGTCGGGTCGGAAAATAGGCAATCTTTAGTAGGTCGACCTGGTAAACGGGCTCGAAGCACAGAACCATCAGGCAGTACAAGTTTCTTCAAAAGATCAAAGTTGTGTTTCCCTGGAGCATCACTGTCAAAAAAGTTTCAAAAGTAAGCAAATTTTTACGGGTCAACGGTCAACCTAACCCAACCCAACTCGATCTGTTTTGACCCATACCAACTAACCGACACATATTATTACCTTACGTATATAGGACCACCGCTGATCGCCCTGGCGGATGCATGGTATTCGGCTGCAGGATGAAGCGAATGGAACATATCCCAATCGGGCTGCATAAATTCTCCGAGAAACACACTGTTGAAAGCTACGGATGCGATATGGATCGTGTGTGATACGGGATCACGCGGGTAGAAATCATCAGAAGCGCGAACCACTGCCGTTTGTTGAGAGCTGGTTACACGATAAAAGCCCATCAGTATACTATATATAATGTTTGTGTATGTACAAGTAAAGAGTTAAAAGATATTTACCAAAAAAGGGCATCTGTATTGTGGCTCATACATGCGATGCACCCGTTATCAGGAAAATTTCGAGCAATCGATGCATCAAGAGCCTGATGGTATTGTTGGGTTAGGGCTACCCGACCGCCTAAGCCAGACCCGAGTGTCTCCAATATGCATTGAACATCGACCTTGACCCCGTCAACACCGGCTGCAGCCAGGTACCGATGTAAATTGTCGTAAAACTTGAACACCTTTTTCGGGTCCATTAGTCCCAAACCTTGTACTGCCAACATATCGGTTTTCCACACGGGATCATTCGCTATAACCCCTTTCGACGCCATTGGATATTTCATCGACGTCCCGTATTCCTCCATACCCTCCGCCTCAGGGCGGACCCCACCCCAATACCCTACAATCGCATGCCATACGTAGACGTATTTCAACCCGTATGTGTTTTTCGCGATATTTACTATGTTCTTGATCCCCAGTGCAGGGTCATCCTCACTTTGGAACTTCTCGTTTTCTTTAATCCCCGTTAGCCTCATCAACGGTTGTGATTCTATCGATTCTTCCGATTCCTCGATCTTCTTATCGTCCGATCCAACGGACTGCCACCCGTCATCGATGATCACAAACTTTGCAGGGGTCCCACCGTCGGCTAAACTTTTTAACCCGGACTCAACCCCTTCTTGAGTCACGTCTTGGTAAAACGCGTCCCAAGTGCACCACCCGAAACAATCAACAATCCCGGGAAGCTTTTTATCCTGGCGTTGCTTAAACGATTTCAGATGCAATTTAACTTTATTAATTGCATCTGTAACCGTGCTAAAAGGGTCTGTCCCCACACCCACGTAAACCGTGTGTGAAAAAATAGACCCTTTAACATCCACATCCCCACTCTCGACACAAACTTCGAGCTCGTCTCCAGAACTACCCTGGAGACAAGCTCGAAACGACCCTTCAACTAACGGCAAAAAAACAACGTACATTTTCTCTCTCTCCTCAACTGTTTCCATCAACAAAAACTGAGTCTCATTAGGAACTTCACTTCCTCTATCTCCCATTTTCTGGGCCATCCACCATAACTTAAACCGAAAACACGCCATAAACCGGACACCGTTAAGCCGCCCAAGTGACACCACATGCCGACTACCTTCCTCTTCAAAAACCGCCCCGATAAACCCCCCTTCGGTTTGACCCGACTCACAACTGGATGAAGTTACAACATTTTCGGACACACCCGACAAGATTATCCGGTCCTTAACTACCAAACTCCTCCCTAAAACCTGAACCACTGGCCCAATTGTCATTGACACTTGATCTTTATCTTTATCTTCTTTATGGGTTTTATTCGTTTTTTCGATATGATCCAACACTGATCCTGTGTCCTGTAAACAATTCAAACAAGAATTCAATGAATGGGGTTGTGTTTAATTGGGTTTAAATGAGTAAATTGTGTTGAATTTGATTGGGAAAAAGGGAATTGAGTGGAAGAAATGGTACCTGTTTGGAAGATTGAATGAATGTTGGTTGAATTCGAGATGGATTGAGTGTGAATTTGGTGAATGATGAGATGGGAATTGGGGTGAATTGGGTATTTATAAAGGGGGATTGATTGAAGAACAAGTTGGGTGTTTGGATCGCCATTGTTGAAGGTGTTGTTTAGCAGGATATTATCATCTATCTGTCTTGTAGGATCTGAGTTGTTAATTTGTTATGTTGCTAATTAATGAATGTTTGAAGTGTTAGTCCTTGTACTTTTAGGATTTGTTAGTTCAAGCCCTTGTGTTTGTGAGGAGGATACATGTATATTTGATGTTCATGCATATATTGGCATTATTTCTCGGAGCATAGTTTATGAAGGTTCATGTTTTTAGTTTTGATTTGTTTCTCGATGTATAGTTTTGTTATCCTGGTCTTTGTTACTTGACTTGTCTTCTGCGACTTCATAGCACCTTGCTATTTGTCGTTTTGTCCTTGATTTGATGAATAAAGGTTCCATTGTTGTTGTTCAAAAATATATATATATTGGCATTATTTTGTTTGTTTTCTATAAATACAGTTGTTGAAAACATTAATGTCATGTTGTACCTAGGACAAATATGGTAAAGTTATTTGACCACGTTTTTGTGTTGCTTTAATGTTGCTATGTTTGGCTCATTGCTTATTTTTATAGGTGTCTGGTTTGATATAGATCTTAAATGTAGGGTTACATGCTATTTGTGTTCGTTTGTTAAGAAATATATGTCTTTACGGACTGTTCATGAACACTTACCGAACGAGATTTTATGTTTGTGTTCGTTTGTTAAGGATATGTACTTGTTTGTGTTCGTTTGTTAACTTGAGGCTACGGACAAAAACTAACGTTGATGAACACAAACTAATGTTCATGAACACAAACAAGCATTAAAAAACAAAAGATTTAATACAATGACATTTATTAAATACTTTATTTGTTGGAGTTTTGAAGGATTTAAATAAAATATAATAACTAAAAACATTAACGAACTATCGAACACAAACGAAAACGTTACCGAACGTTCATGAACATAAATGAACGAACACGACCTCTATTAACTAAAAGGGCAATTCGGCCATATAAAACTTCATCAAAGATATAACATGTGTTTATCGAATGAATTATTATCGGTAAACGTCACAGCTTAAAAATTAACATAAGGGAAATCAACTTACAAACTTGAGAAAACGTGCGATTTAATAACATCTACATTCATACGTTTAGAAAAAAAAAAGGAGAGAAATCAAATTAAAACAGTAAAGATTACGAATTTCTTTTTGAGTCAATATTAACGCTTCATACCTTACAAACCAAATAACCCGAATGACTTAAACCTTATTTACGTTTTACCTTATATTTTCATCTAGCATTTTTGCCTTTTTTTAACCTTTAATTGTCCGTTTAATTGTTTATATAAGAAAGGTTGCAAACGAACCAAACGTTCGGCGAATATAAATGAACAAACGTTACCGATAATAATTCATTCGATAAAAACATGTTATATCTTTGTGTATGTGGCTATTTGTGTGTGCCTCCGTTTCTAGTCATCTCACTTTTACTAATTTAGTATTAAACGTGTCTTGATTTGGTATTCTATCTTGAAACAATAAAGAGTAAAGACATATATAATCAAATCAAAGCCAATCATAAACAACCTACCATGAAATTAATTATACCAAAAATAGAAAAAAAACATAGATAAACTTGAAAACATAGCCTTTATAGTAAAACTAAACAACTTAAAAATAAATTTGCTTGAAAACTGAGTTAGTGTTACTAAAAAAGTAACATGAAATATAACATTACAATATGAAATATCAAATAAATCTTGTTATTAATAATCTTTGTTCTTAGTTTTTATTATTTAACATGTCGAACACAAAACATTTTTAAAAAATATGTATAGTAATCATCTTGGGGTGTAATGTTGATGGACTAAATAAACTTGATCTAATGACTAATGCAAAGATTTCTGCAAACAAAAACTCAAGGGACCTTGTGGGACTTAACTAAACAACAAGGGGGCAGTATGCAATATTTAACGAGATTATGGTACAAAGTGTCTAGATATTTATGACACGTTGGATCCACGTTTCAGCCAATCCACATACTCATTTAGATAATAAAAAAAAATCTCCCAAAATAGACAAGACTTAGTCAACATATTACAACATTTTCTATATTGTTTTCATTTATAGTAATCTACTTTTTACGGAAAAAAATAAGATTATACATTTATGATTTTAACTAGTATTAAGCACCCGCGCGTTGCGGTGGGGGCGAGCACTAATGCCACACTACCGCCAACGATCACCGACACTGAAGTTGCGGCGTGTTAATGCGAAGAAATTAAACGAAAACGTAAAACATAGAATAAAATAACTAAGTTGATCTAGGACTCGTGCGTTACGATGAACTCGCGTCTATTTTTTCCCGTTTGACAGGTTCATCGGAATCTATATATATATAGATATATATATATATAGGGAGAAGATCATGCGAGAACCACCTCTTATTGCGATAACCAATGTGAACACAACCAAAAATGCCTAAAAATAGCTAAAAATCACACAAATTTTTTTTTTAATATTTTTTATATAAAAAGCGCTACTTTTCGAAGCAAAAAAAAAATTAAATTTTTTTTTTGTTTTGCCACTAAAAGTAGCAATTTGAGCATAAAAATATTAAAAAAAAAAATTAGATTTTTTTTTTATTTTTTTAGGATTTTTGGGGGTTTAGTTTTTAGCATTTTAGCTTGGGGGGTGGGGGAGGGGGGTTTAGGTTTTTTTTTTTTTTTTTGGGGGGGGGGGGGGTTAGGTTTTTTTTTTAGGTTTTTTGGGGGTTTTAGTTTTTAGCATTTAGCTTGGGGGGGTGGGGGGTTTAGGTTTTTTTTTTTTTTTTTGGGGGGGGGGGGGGTTAGGTTTTTTTAGCTATTTTAGGTTGTGTTCACATTGGTTCTCGCGGTTCTCACAATAAGGGTGGTTCTCGCATGAGCCCCTCCCTATATATATATATATAGAGAGAGAGAAAGTATAATGTACTTCACGGCTTAACCTACATTAACGTACGCGACCAAAAAGATAACGTGCGTGATTATTTTTTTGATCAACTTAACGTGCGTGATTATTGATCCCATGCGTGATTATCACAAAACAACTGATCCCATGCGTGATTATCTGTTCCCATGTGTTATTATCTGTTCCATGCGTGATTATAGTCCTGATCTGACGGTTACCATTGTCGCGTACGTGAAGTATGATAAGGGCTTTTGTATGTTAACCGCTCCCTATATATATATATATATATATATATATATATAGGGGGCCACTAGAATGAGAACCACCTCCAGTTGTAAGAACCGCGAGAACCACTCTCAACCAATCATAGAAAAGGGTAGTTTGGTCATTTCCTTTAAATGTCTAATTTATCCTCTCTCCTCTTTTAAAGTTGCAGACTTTCTTTAAATATGTCATCTCTCCTCTCTCATTTACTCTTCATCTTCAAAACTCCAAGTAACATCTTCAAAGACCCAGCCATGAACAACATCAGTGACACCCACAACCCCTCCCCCCCGCTTGATGAAGACCGGCGACCCAGGTCCGGCTTCTGTTTCCGGCAAGATACCCCCCCCCCCTGCTTGATGAAGACCGGTGACCCAGGTCCGGCTTCTCTCGATCTCCTGTCCGACCGACACAGGTCCGGCGACGGGGGTATCTTTGGCCCCCCTATCCTCTCCGCCGCCACCCTTGCGACTGGTGTTTGGTTGTGTTGGGGTTGGTGGCGGAACCCTAGGCGGTGGTGGTGGTGGTAGAGATGGGGGTAGAAGTGGTAAGAATTTCAAGCCTTGAATTTGTGGTTTTTGAATTTGGTTCTTAGTGATTCTGGAATTTGGGGTCTTTTGTGATTCTTGATTCTGTGGTTCTTGAATTTGGGTCTTTTGTCATTCTGTTTTGAATCTGGGTTTGAATATGGGTTTTGAATCTTGTGGGTTTGGATCTGGGTTTTGAATCTTTGTGGGTTTGTCTTGTGGGTTTGAATCTGGGTTTTTAATTTTGTTGAATCTGGGTTTTTATTGCTGTTGAATCTGGGTTTTTGTTGTTGTTGAATCTGTTGCTGTTGAATCTGTTTAATCTCGGGGTTGATTATGTTGAGTTTTTTTTGAAACTGTTTGAAACTGTTTGATTGATGTTCTTTTTTCCTTTTGAATGTTTAAATCGGTTGAATATGGTACCTTATTGAATCGGCTGTGATGATGCAAAAAAAAAAAAAAAACTGACGATGGCACGGAAAAGATGGTGGAGGGTAGGTTATTGAACCCGCAACCCCACTTTGCAGCCTCTGATTATCGGGAAATCTGAGCCAAAACTTTATTTTTTTAACCCGTTTTTTTTTCGAGATACACTTTGTTTTGATGTTGTTGTTTTTTTATTTTCCCCCCTAGTCAATGATGATAACGATATATCTGAGACACCTCCCGAGTTTGCGATTTCTGAGTGCGTTCATTTTTGTGTAAAAAAGTTTTTGTAAAAAAAAAAAGTTAAACCGTAAACTTTTTTTTACGTAAACCGTAAACTTTTTTAACGTAAACCGTAAACTTTTTATTGTAAAAACGTAAAGCGTAAAAAGTTTTACGTAAAACGTAAGACGTTAAACGTTAAAAGTTTTACGTAAAACGTAAAATGTAAAAATTTTAACGTAAAAAACGTAAAACGTAAAAAACGTAAAACGTAAAATTTTTAACGTAAAATGTAAACTTTTTTAACGTAAACCGTAAAACGTAAAAAGTTAAACATAAAACTTAAAAAGTAAAAAGTATTAAAAGTATAACGTAAATAAAGTTTAAAAAACGTCAAAAAACGGCGCGTTAAAACGACGTGTAAAAAACGTGCAAAAAAAGGGCGTGTAAAAAAACTTGTAAAAAACGACGCGTTAAAAAAACGTGTAAAAAACGACGCTTTGAAAAAACGGCGCGTAAAAAACGTCGCGTTCAAAAACGACCCCGTTAAAAAACGATGCGTGCAAAAACGACCCGTTAAAAAACGATGCGTGAAAAAGCCGGGCGAAAAAACGGAAAACGTAATTTTTTAACGCAAAACGTAAAGTTTTTTAACGTAAATGACGGCGCGTAACGCAAAACGTAAAGCTTTTAACGTAAATGACGGCGCGTTTAAAAAAACGACGCCTGAAAAAGCCGGGCTTAAAAAAAAGGCTCTTCAGATCGTTTTTTTTTAAACAAGTTGCAAATTATATTTATACATGATTTTGGCTAAATTAATTAGATTATTATAAATAATAATGATATACAAATAAAAGAACACAACTTTGAATGGATCAAACCGATTGAATATGGTATGGTAATGAAACCATTATTTGATTAGGTTACAACCACTTAAGCACAATTTACAACCATAAATGCATACAAAACAGATTGAATTTGGTAAGGTAATTAGACTATTATTTGATTAAGGTACAACTACATAAGCATAAATTACAACCAAACATGCATACATGGTAATGTATTGAAACTATTATTTGATTAAGGTACGACTATTGAAGCACAAATTACAACCAAAGATGCATACAAATGTTCCAAAATAATAGTATATTTATTTGATTAAGGTACAACTACTTAAGCATAAATTACAACCAAACATGCATACATGGTAAGATAATGAAACTATATTTGATTAAGGTACAACTACCAAAGCACAAATTACAACCAAAGATGCATACAAATGTTCCAAAATAATAGTATATAAATATATAACGCGTTGCCACGCTAATTTTTTACGTATTTTGCATTATTGATTCGGTTTATTATAGTATTGGTACAGTAGATTCAAAATTTATTAAAGCCTGAACAATGTAAAAAAAAAAAAAACAAAGGGAAAACGAAAACAAATAGCTTTATAAAATTTTGAGGACTATATGGTAAATTCAAAGGTTTACATACTTGAACATAAATGAACGAACACGGCCTCTGTTGACTAGAAAGGCAATTCGGCCATATAAAACTTCATCAAAGATATAACATGTTTTTTTATCGAATGAATTATTATCGGTAAACGTCATAGCTTAAAAATTAACATAAGGGAAATCAACTTACATATTTGAGAAAACGTGCGAATTAATAATATCTACATTCATACGTTTAGAAAAAAAGGAGAGAAATCAAATTAAAACAGTAAAAGATTACGAATTTCTTTTTGAGTCAATATTAACACTTCATACCTTACAGACCCAATAACCCGAATGACTTAAAACTTATTTACGTTTTACCTTAGATTTTCATCTAGCATTTTTTCCTTTTTTTTAACTTTTTATTGTCCGTTTAATTGTTTATATAAGTAGGGTTGCAAACGAACCAAACGTTCGACGAACATAAATGAACGAGCACGTTACCGATAATAATTCATTTGATAAAAACATGTTATATCTTTGTGTATGTGGCTATTTGTGTGTGCCTCCGTTTCTAGTCATGTCACTTTTACTAATTTAGTATTAAACGTGTCTGATTTGGTATTCTATCTTGAAACAATAAAGAGTAAAGACATATATAATCAAATCAAAGCCAATCATAAACAACTTACCATCAAATTAATTATACCAAAAATAGAAAAAAAAATATAGATAAACATGAAAACATAGCCTTTATAGTAAAACTAAACAACTTAAAAATAAATTTGCTTGAAAACTGAGTTAGCGTTTGTTAAAGGATCAAACTCAACACTAAAAAAGTAACATGAAATATAACATTACAATATGAAATATCAAATAAATCTTGTTATTAATAATCTTTGTTCTTAGTTTTTATAATTTAACATGTCGAGCACAAAACATTTAAAAAAAATATGTATAGTAATCATCTTGGGGTGTAATGTTGATGGACTAAATAAACTTGATCTAATGACTAATGCAAAGATTTCTACAAACAAAACCTCAAGGGACCTTGTGGGACTTAACTAAACAACAAGGGGGCAGTATGCAATATTTAACGAGATTAAGTAACAAAGTGTCTAGATATTTATGACACGTTGGATCCACGTTTCAGCCAATCCACATACTCGTTTAGATAATAAAAAAATGGCTCATTCTATACACACCCCCCCTCATTCCTGATTACACCCCCCCTTGTGAGAGGAAAACTGTCGATCCCACGCAGGCCCTACCTGTAAGTATCTCCGATCTAGATACTCGTCTTTTTGGACTTCCCATTTTAACTCCCAAAATAGACAAGACTTAGGTAACATATTACAACATTTTTTATATTGTTTTCATTTATAGTAATCAACTTTTTACGAAAAAATATGATTATACATTTATGATTTTAATATATAATAGACTTTTTTAGTATAATAATAACAAGCGGGATACCCCGCGCTACGCGGTGGAATTCGGTCAGTATCAACCCAGTTGAGCGTGTTATGATACCCGCACTCTCTATGACAACCAAAAGAGAACAAAAAAATTGTTAAATTCGTAAAAGGATATAAAGTAGATAAAAAGTGTAACATCTTTATAAAATAAATAACAATTTCAAAAGATTAAGCACATTAGAGCATTCACATCCATTCCACCAAATGTTGTGAGTGGAGTTTTTATAGTATAAAGTGTATAAAAATTGGTTGTGAGTGGAGTAAAGAGAAAATGTTACTGTTCATCTGTATATTTGAGGGGACACTGTTTACCCCCTATAATTTTTTAATATATTCTGAAAGTGGTTGTGAGTAGAGGAGAGAAAAGGTAATGATAAAGGTATACAAAATATTATTTAATTGATAAAGAGAGAGAAAATATAATGTTTTTAGTGTAATTTATGGTGAAAATATGATGGAATGGATGTGAATACTCTTAGAGGGAAGACGAATGACTCAAAGTATTCATGTTAATAGTAATAATAACAACAACAACGAAGAAACCGAGAATTAAAAGTAAGCAAAGAAAAACAACAACGAAGAAACAGAGAATTAAAAGTAAACAAAGAAAAAGGACGCAAAGAATGAAGATATAGGAAAAAAAAATACTAATAACAATACTTTCTGGTCAAAAATTAAATAACGCTAATTAAAAAAATATAAAAACTAAAAAAAGTGTGCGAAAAATCAGTAAATCACCATCTACGTGAGGTTGAAAGCAAGCAACATAGGCTGCAAACGAACCAAACGTTCGGCGAACAGTTCGTGAACCGTTCGGCGGGAAGTTCGTTTGTGTCCGTTCGTTTATCAAACAAACGAAAACGAACACGAACAAGAAATTTCGTTCGTTTAATTTAATGAACAAACATGAACAAAGGTCGTGTTCGTTCGTTTATGTTCGTGAACGTTCGGTAACGTGTTTGTTTGTGTTCGATAGTTCATTAGTATTTTTAGTTTTTATATCTATTTAAATACTTCAAAATTCCGACAAATTAAATATCTAATAAGTGTCAGTGTATTATATATTCTAATCATGAACGATTGTTTGTGTTCGTTTGTTTCCATTTGTGTTCATGAACATTAGTTTATGCTCATTTTGTGTTCGTCAACTTTCGTTTTTTGTCCGTTGCCTAAAATTAACAAACAAACACAAACGAACACGAACAAGTTTATTTCCTTAACAAACGAACATGAACACAAAATCTCGTTCGATAAGTGTTCGTGAACGGTTCACGAACACATATATTTCTTAACAAACGAACATGAACAAGGCCTTGTTCGTGTTCGTTCGGTTCGTTTGCAGCCCTACATACAACTCTGAATGCATTGGTTTTCTATTTTTGTTTGCAATAAAAATATAGAGGATCACTCTACATCCAAATTGACAAATGTTATTGATATAATAACATAAGTTTGTTATTAAAAAAACCACGTTATATTAGCAAAAATAGAAGAATCTTAAATCATGTTGTTTGTGTACAAATAGAACAATCATACCACAGAACAATCTCAAAAACACAGGGTAAATATACTAAGCTATCATTTTATAATAGTTCTTTTTTTTTTTTTTTTTTTTGCTAAAGGGGAGTGTCGTAATAGTGTTATTGTTAGCATATTTAACATTAGATATTTAGGTGTTACAATAAGTATAAAATCAACATTCTAACCAGCAATTTTCATGTTACCTTTTTATTTGTAATAATTTCAACCTACTTAGGGTGAGGGTATAAGGAGTGGTGAGTGGTGCGGTGAGTTGGATTCACCGATCGGTGACCACCCCCACATGTTTGAGTCACCGAAATTTTGACAATTTTCGGTGTATATTATGATATTCACCGATTTGGGAAGAGGAGGGAAGGAGGAGGGAGGGAGGTTTAATGGTGGGTCCCAACCCCTTTCAACTAATCACATTTTATTTTTTATTTTTTAACCTACTCAAACACCCATAGGGTGATTGACCATACCCCCTGATTGAGTGCAAAATGGGGAGTGGAATGGGAAGTTAACATGACATAATATTATTGGGTAGGATTTCACTCAAACACCTTAGGGTGATTGACCATACCCTCCACCCTTATCAATGACATAACTAGGGGTGGGTCAAATTTTTATGTTACCTTTTTATTTGTAACTAGTTTAAGTACCCGTGTGTTACACGGGTTAACTAAAGTAAATTATGAATCCATGTCAATTGTATAATTTATAAATCTCTAAATAAAATCTTGGAATGAACGAATTGTTGTACATTAGACATTCAACTAACCATAAGCTCATATACAAAGCAATATAGAGCATTGTCCACCCTCTGGTGACGATGTGGGCAAATTAATGTATAGATCCCAATCAATGGGACCACTACCTTGTCTTTCAACATATGATTGAATTAATTGGTCCAAACTCTCGCGAAATCCACTTCTAAGAAGATTAGAAACACTTCTCCCATGATAAACAGCAAAATCAGTTGCAAAGAAAAACAAATGATAGCACGGAGTACCTTAAAAATCAAAAGTTACCTGCTTAAAAGTTCTCTTAATTTCATATTGTACACATTATCATCTTCTAGTGCGTGAATCTGTTGGCTCTCCTGATGGGAACATTTTGTCAGGTTTTTATTGGTTCAGAAGGTCCATCAGACCAGGTTTCAGCTGGTTCACGTGAACCAGGTTCATGCCAAACATCATTGGCGCTTGCAAAACGAATACCACCTACTTCAGTAACCTGAGGTTTCTCGTACCCAATCATTACCTAAACTTTCTTGCCAAGTATGATGAACATCTTATGAAGCCTGGTAGTGCCAATCTTCTCCTTCATCAATGCATGCTTGCTGATTTGTAATTTGAGCAGTTGCACCAATTTCCAAACTCCCCATATGGTTTGAAACATGATAAGTGTTGTTTTCTTGAACCAAAGATTGACCTTGCTCCATATTTCCATGCTCAATTTCTTGTGGAGTGTTTGCATGAGTCCCATCACCTCTAAGATCAGTGGTGTTGTGAGATGAATTTTCAGGTTGGCTGCTTGCTTGACCACGAACAATGGTTGCGAGCCTAGACCGAAACCCTTCCGTATTTAAATATAAGATGCATGCCCCAATCAAAAGATGAAAATCACAAGAAAAAGCATATATCCTGATACGTGTTGACCTGTAAACAAAGTTACCCACTTCGACCCGTTACCCAACCCGCTTGACCCGCCAATTTTGCCAAACGTGCCTGAGATCAGAGACTGTGGCGTTGTCTTAGCTGGACTAACTTAGTTGTTGCCACTGATGTAAGCCTCTCTTCATCCACGGGCCTTTCATTTCTTAAGAGTCGGCCTCTCAGTTAACGACTGACATGATGAAAGCAAATGTTAACACCTGATCATCTTAGAACAAAAACTTCCTAATTGCTAATTTAACAACATGGCAATATAATTAATGTAATCAAAAGAGAAAATGAACCGACTTACCTTGTGATAGTATGTAATTGCATCTGTATAATTATCCTGTCAAAAAAATACAAAACCAACCATAAAAAACTTTCAAATATCACAATATTTTCTCTTTTACCTGGTCATTTTTAGTGCTACCACTCTGGCCAGGCAAAGCGGGTCGGACTGACCCACAACAGTCTTATATGATTTTTTATACGTCTTGTATGATTTTTTTATACCAGTAACACTATATGTTACACTAATGATCTAAACCATTTTTAGATATACATTAGAAGGTTTTATTTATTTGAATACATAATAGCGGACTTACAACCATTTGACCTCACAACCCATTTGAGATAAATTTTTAGTTAAACCCAACCAACCCATTAGATATACAAAACATCCCCGATTGACCCGTTCGTCTATAAATGAGTCAACATTTCCACCTTTAGCCACAATGAAAAAGTCAATGTTACCTGCAGGTGATACGTGTAAAGCCAACATGTGTGCTTAAGTTTCTTGTTGATAGCTCAAGGGCCTTTTCATAATATGTGATTGCTTCATCGTACCCCCTAATGCAGAGTAATACAAAAGGTAGCACGAAAGAGTTAAAATAGTCAATAACCATTAAACACTATGTTTAGAGGAAGAAAGTAGACATACTTCAACTTTCTTAACGCATGAGCAAGATTAACCATAGTTGATTCCCACATCTCACTTAACAGTGGTGGTATGTGAGCTAAAGTCTTCTCAAACCACCATACTGCTTTATTATACCTAAAAAGTTTCACATTGTCTCAAACCACCATACTGCTTTAACATGAACACATATATATTTAGGCTTGTTGCAATTCTCTATGAGATTAAATGCAAAAGAAAGCAATCAAATATAAGAAAAGAAAGAAGAAACAATTATAATTATAATTACAATAATAGTCTAAGTCTTCGAATAAAATCTACCAAAAATTATTAAAATAGGTTAGGTAGTTTTCAACCTTTTAGACCCATTTGACTCACTCCCTTTTTGTTTTTTGTTTTTTTTTTTTTTTTGATTTTGACTCATTTGCATATTAAAATCATCAAACAAAACCAAAATTGACCTATACGTATATGTGTCAAAAATGCCACATCATATGCGTGTTCTTCCTCCCTCAATGGCCCTGCTCAACTAAGCAACCCGTAAAACCAACTTGAGTTCATCTTCTATTTCACTGATCCAAAGTTTAGTTAGAAACCAAATAAAGGGAAATTTAAAGCTAAAATACACTAATTGGTTATATAGCCAAGGAAGACTGGTTCATTTAGATTCCAAAAAAAGAGTCAATGTTTCATTCAAATTATCTAATATTCATACTATTTTTATATACACTATGAAAGGAGAAGGTGATTTAGATTACCATTGTTGAATACCCGATTGGTGCTGCACTTAATCTTTACCCAACTGCAACACTTCGAATATTTTTTTATGAGAAAAAAATGGTGTCTAAAATAACCAGGTATGGAGTGTAGAGAAAAATCGTGTCTAAAATTACCAGGTATGGAGTACAAGATGTTTTATACCTGAAAGAACTTGTAGTGGGCAAGGCCATTATCAGTATAGTAACCTTGTCTCACTTCCCATGCTCCAAAAGTTTCCTTCCACCTAAATGCATTTGCTTATATATTCTCCTTTTACAAAGCATCCACCTAATTTAATCAAATCATTAATATTCAAACAAAACACGTTGCATTAAACAAATCCTTATTTGAAATCAACATGACGTGAATAGCAAGAATAGTTAAGTGGACACAAGTAACAACAAAATTCGATTTGAAACTCCCTCAAGACTCAATTTAGAAAAAAAATTCAAATCCTAGAAAAAAACTTTGAATGAATTGAATGAACCTATAAACTTGTAATGAGTATACGAAGAACATTAAATTGTGAATGTCTAGAGTGTGATATTAATTTATAAATTAAAGTCATGCCAACATAGTGCTGCAAATGATAATTACCAAACTTAATTCCAAAATAAAATAAAAAGAAACTTCACCAGATCACTATATTATATGATGGTCTAAATCAAATATTGTTATCTAAATTTTTCACTTTTCAGTTAACAGAAATAGCTAACTTTTCCGTTTAATATATTACCTACTAAAAAATAGATCCTTAAAAACGTACCTGGTGTAGCAGAGTATGTGTTTGAATCAATCGTAACAAAAACAACAACCTCGGTAGAACATACCTGATGTAGCAGGAACCCTAGAATCCCATTAAGGAAAACCTGACTACATCCATTCTATTTAACTTCGTTATATAAACATATTTGTATTAGACATAAACATGATGGAATTCTAAATAAAAATTATAGCAGAGTTATATGATGCTTTTGATTAATTTAGTACCAAATACATGAGGTTCTTATTCTCTTCCTCTAGAACTTATTCCCGAATCGTTAAAAACGCTCACAAATCCATCATACTCCCAATCTAGTAGCAATTTTACAAATCCATCATACTCCCAATCACCCCTTCATTTCTTATTGCTATAAGAAAAAAAATTCATCATCGAAAACTATCACTAAAAGTATACACAACCTAAAACACCTTGTTCATTCTCTTACCAACAAAATTTCTACAATAAGCATTCATAAAATAACTTCTAAACCAAGTATCCACCACTCTTTAGCAACAAACAAAATAAACACTATAAAGAATTCACAAACCAAGAAAAAGTATCACACAATCCAGTAACACAAACGTGATAAAACTAAATAAGAAGCAATTTACCTAAGAATCCAGATCATAAACCTTCAACCTTATTGCATAACATAACACTGACACAATCAAACACGAATTCAATTGCAGAAACGAAACCCTAGAAACAGAGATTGACGACAAAGACGAAGATTAAGAGTAAAAAGGGAGGTGAATTAGTGGATTGTAAGAGGTGAGATTAGGAATCAGTGGTTTGAATTATCAGGGTGTAAGTAGGATTGAAGGATGGGGGATATTATCTGGTTCGTGTATGGGGGGAGGCAGAGGAGCGACACACGTATGACTGATTGAAGGAAACGGAGAATTAGGGTTTTTGAATGAAGAGAAAATGAGAGAGCGCGTGTAATGGAAGAAAAGAAAATCCCGCCCAAGAGGGAATTCTCTGGCTTAAGAGGATGTCCACATCATTAAAATGGTTGGCTAAAAATATGCCATGTGGCGAAGATGTATTGTTTTAGTATAGTAGATAGATAATTTCAACCTACTTATCAACCACATAACTATGGGTGGGTCAATAGGGTCGACCCACCCTCCAGCCACATGATTCATTGGAATGTGTTACATAAAAAAGGTGGGATTATGTAAAAGATAATCCATATCGATCCTCTAAATGTGCCATTTTTGCTCTCCAATGTTACTTAGGATAAAGGGCAGTGGCGGATCTAGCTAAAAAATTTAGGGGTATCCTAATTTTTTTTTTTTTTTTGGATAAGCGGTATCATTTGTATAAAACCAGAAAAAAATAACACTACGAAAACGCCAAAACAGTACAGAGACGGAGTTGAGTAGCACAAGCTACCCTTACCGCTACCCCCCTGGTCATGGGTAGCATTGTAAGTACATATATTGACTGGTCAAATTTTTTTTAAATGATAATAAAAAAACTAAGTGGTCCTATAAACTATATTAAAAATGATAATAAAAAAATTGAGTGGTCCTATAAACTATAAAGTGTGCACTAGCTAGAGGTGTACAAATTGTTTTTTTTTTTTAAACTCGTTCGGTTTTTAACCGAACTGGTTATTTTTGTGGGAAAAAACCGGTTTTTCAAGATTGGAACCCAAACTGGTATAACCGGTTAGGTTCGGTTTATAACCGGTTTTTGCCACCAAAAAAAAAAAAACGGTTTTGGTTTTAAACCGGTTTTGAAAATCAAGATCCCTAACCGTATACTAACCGGCGATTCGGTTCGGTCCTAAAACCGGTTTAAAAAAAAACCGATTTCGATTTTTTTTGTTCCCGGTTTCGATACTAAAGTCGGTTTTTTTGTACACCTCTAGCACTAGCATGCTAAAACACATTGAACACTATCGTACCTTGTTAAAATATGTTTTATTCACGTGTCGTACGTTAGAATGGAAGGATCTTTAGACCAAATCTTTAGGTTTCAGACAAGGCTCATGATGGTTGTGGTTTCATTCATGGTTCACATTGGGGTTTTAATTTTTAGCTCATGGAGTGATGGGCATTTCTAGCAGTGGCCAGATTGTAGTGTTTAATGGTGGGTTGTGCTTGTTGAAGATGAGGAACATGAGACATTGACACTCTTAGAATATGTATCACGGAGAAGTGACGGGGGCACGGTGGCTTTGCCAGGTGTAGGGACTACGGACCACCGCCTCCTTCTTCTTGATCAGGCCGCTTTGGCTTGAGTTATGGTGGGCTTCAAGTGGCGGGGGCGAGGAGCATGATGTTATTGTTGGTGACTTGGTGTAGCTCGGATTTGCAAGGATAGAGAGTCGTCTCATTTAGATAAATAAATAATATTTTTTAGAAACCCTATAAGTTAACCCATTTTCCATACAATTTTTTATTTGATTTTTTTTTAATAAAAATGAATAAAGTCATTTGAGAATTTTGTATATGACAATCCAAAGTTTGTATAATATAAAAAGTTTAAAAAGTGGTTGTGAGTGGAGGAGAGATAAAATGTTACTGTTCATCTGTATATTTGGGGAGACACTGTTCACCCCCTATAATTTTTTAATATATTTTGAAAGTGGTTGTGAGTGGAGGAGTGAGAAAAGGTAATGATAAAGGTATAAAAAATATTATTTAATTGAAAATGAGAGAGAAAATGTAGTGTTTTTAGTGTAATTTAGGGTGAAAATATAGTGGAGTGGATGTGAATGCTCTTATAAATACTTGAAAGTATCAGTTGGAAGAATATTTCATAATGAAAAAAATTCTAACATGTTTTATAGGCCTGAAAACTGAGTGAATTGCAAGTTTTGTCCTTTATCTTTAGGCCATTTTGCAGGCGCTGTCCTTTATGTTTAAAGTTGACGAGTTTTGTCCTTTATGTATAAAAATCAAGCACGTTTTACCCTTTGGGCCTAACCCAGTCAGTTTTCCCAGTTAATGTTGATCACGTGCATGTCATGTGAGGGGTAGTTGTGTCATTTAATGTGCACATTCATAAATACACAAGATTCCCCCAAATATAAACCCTATTTCTTCAGTAAACCACCACTTTGATCCTCCACTCTTCTCTGGTTCATCTCCTTCCCCCTTTAGCTTTCGAAATTTAGGGTTTAGCCACAAAGATGTCCAATGAAGATGGCTGGTACATCAGAGAAACAACGATGCCAGATTCCGAAGTTGTTCGATTATATGGTAAGGTTTATGTGATTATAAACCCTAATTTCTTGTTCATCTATGTCGATTAACTCCGATAATGTTGAAATCATGTTGCAGATGGTTTTCCTCATCTATTCACTCTACGTATTCATCATGGTGGTCGATTAACACAACCTCCAGGTCGTATGTATGTTGGAGGTAAGATCGATCATGTAGACTTGATTGACATCGACAAGTTCTCTGTACATGGGGTTGATCTTATGCTTGATAATTTAGGGTATAATGCTTTGGAACCAATGTGTTACATGTTTTTACATCCTAACAAAATTTTAGACCATGGTCTTGAACACTTAAGCTGTGACAAAGATTGCCTTAACCTGGGTACACATGTGGAAGAGCACAAGATAATCAATGTCTACATATGACATGGGTTGAAAAACATTAAAGAGGTTTTTTCACCAGTTAAAGCTAAGCCACCTGTTACCATAGAGGAGATTGATGAACCTGGACCATTTTCAGTTGTTCCTTTTAAGTTAAACTTTGATGATTTGCATGAGGTTGGTAATGACACTGCAGGTTTAGATGATTTAGAAGTTGGTCAAGGTAGTGGGTCTAGGCAAGAGGTTAATGATGACACTGCAGGTTTAGATGATTTAGAATTACATGATCAAGATGTTAATGAGGTCAGTGTAGAAAATGATGATAATGAGGTGGATCAGGATAATGAGGTAGATGGTTCAAGTGAAAATGATCAGGCTAGTGAGGATGACAGTGACTATATTGCTGATGAGGCTAACAATATAACAGACCATGAAGTTGACATGTCTGATTATAGGATGCATGTGGATTTAGATGTAGAGGAGGACAATATTAATGAGCACACTACTGTTCATCCAGATTTGCAAGGGGAAGTGTTAGATAATGAGTTGTTTCTTAGTGGGTCAGAGTCTGATGAATTTGATACCAGCAAAAGGACACAGAAATTACACAGAGTTAGGAGGGAAAATGAAAACATGGGTAACATCTACCTAGGGCAGGTATTTGGAAGTAAACAGGAAGCCAAGAAGTTGATAAAGAAGCATGCTGTTGAAACTAGGAGGTTGATAAAAATAGTCAAGGATGATCATTCAAGGGTACGTGCAGTTTGCCAAGGTAGCAGGCCTGATTTTGAAGTTGATGATAATGGGGTACATGTTGATAGCCAACCCAAAGCTAAAAGAGCTAAACGTAAGGGTAAAGGGCCAGTTTTAGAAATAGGTAAGGGTAAAGGGGCTGTTTTAGAAAAAGGTAAATCTATAGGGGCTGAAAAGTCAAAGGGCAAAGAAAAGGAATCTTGTGAAAAAGCAGGGGACATAAATGTGGGTGGGAGGGGCAGAAGGACAAACCCCCATCAATATCAATGTCCTTGGGTATGTTTAATTTCTAAAGTTCAAGAGGCTGAAACCTGGTTGGTAAAGACTTTAAATACCAACCATACTTGCATTCAAAGTAGGAAACATTATGCTTGTACATCTGCTTTTCTATCTAGAGAGATGTTAGAACAGATAGATGAGAACCCAGATGTCCCTGTGAGAGCAGTTCAGGAGCAGTTTCAAAGGAAGTATTCAATTGGGATCTCAAGATATAAGGCATACAGGGCAAAAGTTAGAGCTAAGAAACAGGCAGAAGGGGACTACACAGAACAGTATTCCTTGCTCAGGGATTATGCCAATGAATTGCTGGATAAGAATCCGGGAAGCACTGTTAAGATTGAGTTGGAAACTGGTAATCCAAGGTGTCCAACAAGACAGTTTAAAAGAATTTATGTGTGTTTGGCAGGATTAAGACAGGGTTTCAAGGCATTGGGCAGAGATTTCTTAGGATTGAGTTACAGTCTACCCCAACTGCAGTTAGGATTTCTTAGGGCTGGATGGGGATTTTATGAAAGGCCCATTCCCAGGGCAAATCCTAACTGCAGTTGGGGTAGACTGTAACAATGGACTTTATCCTGTTTGTTATGCAGTTGTTGAGTCAGAAAGCCTTAGTTCATGGACTTGGTTTTTGGAACTCATGGCTGATGACCTTGATCTTCATTGTAACTCAAACTTTACCTTCATCAGTGATAGACAAAAGGTACATTCATAAAAATATGTTACTTTAATTACATCATTACATATTAAATATGCTAATATGTTGTCATATGACCAGGGACTTCTACCAGCTATCACAAAGTTGTTTCCTTGTGCTGAGCACAGATACTGTCTCAGGCACATTCATGAAAATATGAAGCTGCAGTTTAAAGGAAAGCTATACAAGGATAAATTATGGAAGTGTGCAACAGCCACAACTATTCCAGAATTTACAACTGCAATGGACGAACTAAAGGCATTCAACAAGAAAGCCCACTTGTGGTTGGCAAAGATCCCCCCTTTACACTGGTGCAGAGCATATTTCTCTGGTATGTGCACTTAACAGTTTATAACTTATCATATTTCTCTGGCATGTGCACTTAACACTTTATAACTTATTACAGGTAGAGCAGTTTCTGATATGCTGCTGAATAATATGTGTGAGGTGTACAATGCAAAGATAATGGAAGGAAGAGACAGACCCCTCATATCTGCCTTGGAATATATAAGAGAATACCTAATGAGAAGGATTGTCACTGTGCTAAATGTAATTGACAAAAGTGAAGGATTGTTGACACCTTGGGCAACTGAGCAGTTTGAGAATATCAAGAAGGAAGCAACATTTTACCATGTTCAGTGGAATGGAGGGGAACTTTATGAGGTTAGTGGTAAACCTAATCATGCACGTGTGGTGAACTTGGAGAGGAGGACTTGTAGTTGCAGAAGGTGGGAAATAACAGGTATACAATCTACAGTTTGTTTTAGTTATTGGAAATATGTTTTTGGTGGTTGTTAGGGTTAACAATTCTGTATGATGGTTTACAGGTATGCCCTGCAGACATGCAGTGGCTGCATTGTGGGAAATGGGAGCTACTGGTGGAAGGGTGGGGGCCCTGGAGAGTTGGGTGCATCCTGTGTACACAATGGAAAGGTGGAAGTTGGTTTATTCACACAAGATTAACCCAATCAATGGAAGATGTATGTGGGTTAAAGTACAGTGTCCTATAACCATCACACCACCCAAGCATCACACCCCAGTTGGCAGACCCAAGAAAGCAAGGAAGAGGTCAGCCGTTGAAATGGAGGACTTGGCACTTACTGGAAAGCTCACAAGGAAAAACACAAAAGGAAAATGTACCAAGTGTGGGGCCAAGGGCCATAATATCAGGACATGCAAGGGTGCACAAGCTTAGTAGGATGATTGTTAGGTTTAAGGTTTATGTATGTAAGCTACTTTAAAAACTATGTTGTCTTTTGCTACTTAGGTTAAGGTATTTTGTAAGTTGCACTTTGAATCAGCAGCATATGTACTGCTTTTTGGCCAAATGTTGGCAATGGGAAGTTTAGTTTGTCTAAATGGTCAGTTTTTTGCTTGTTGAAATGGGTCAAATAGCCAGGTTTGTGCAGGTGTTAATGTGGTCAAATGGCCAATTTTATGGTCAGTTTTTTGCTTGTTGAAATGGTCAGTTTTTATGGTCAGTTTTTTGCTTGTTGAAATGGGTCAAATTTGCACTACAATAGCCTTGCATAAACACATCCAACATTTGTAACACCCGTTCTTATAAATCAAGATTTAACGCATATTTTGCGTTAAATGATCATGTAATTAATGATTACATATACATCGGAAATACGGGTTTGTCAAAACTTTTACAATTTAAGTGATATACATAATGTGATTTAATTCGCCGTTTAGAATAACGACAAAACAACGTTGCGGAAGCTTTGTTTAACGTGTGTTCGGTTCTTGCTCGATGCTTGATCTTCATCCGGGACTCTCGATATTCACCTGTGATCAAAACTAACTTAAATGTCAGTTTTGATAGTTAAATAACCAATATAACAAGGAAATTAAGAAAATCCAACATTTAAATCTTGATTCACAAACAAACAATTGATTTCTGGCCTCCACCGTAACTTACGGTGGCACCGTAAGTTACGGTGGCCTCTGAATGTTCATTTCCCCTACCGTAAATCAGGGGTATTCTACCGTAGCATTTTTGGCTCCACCGTAACTTACGGTGGCACCGTAAGTTACGGTGGCCCCTGCATCCAACCTTTCCATTTTGCCGTTTTTTGACACGAAAACTTTCGTATCTTTCAAACCGCTTGTCCGTTTGACCTACCGTTTCTTCCTACGTGATTGTAATTTGATTCCTCACCTTAAGAGGTTAAAATCCAACATTCGGTTTAACAAAAATCCAGACTTTTAAGTCTTCGGCTTATCGCCCTTTTACCCAATTTTGACCCATTCTTGTATTTGTCAAACAATCATATTTATTTGACTCCGATTTCTTATAAATTCCATAAATTCATTGTTGTTTATCATAAGAGGTTCAAAATCCCGGTTTACATACATTCTTGAACCCGTTTTTACTCAAATGTTTATTTTGACCCGTTAAGGGTATTTAGGCACTCTCGAGCCTAAAAACGCTTTCGATTGCTTCTAGCATTCCATCACCACATTTCTTACCCTATAATATCCCACCTCGACTGTATTAAGGTGGGTTTATTGTGGTGATCTTATATAACCCAAATTTTACCTCTAAAATCCATATTTTACGGCAAAACTCAAATAGTGCCATTTGACTAAAAATAATACCTCTTTCAGCTTCTATACTTATTCTAAGTATTTACCTAATCATAGAACTCGTTTCCAAACAACTTTTAAAGGTTGTTTGTTCGAATTATCCAACAAGGGCGTTTTGGTCGATTTTGTTCTTTTTACTACGAAAGACTCTCTTTCCCATTTATTCGACCAAAATAGCATTTTAAACTACAACATGAATATGTGTACCTGGCCCGGATCAACAAGTAGACCCGATTTATACCTTGTTTTCATTATCACACAATCAATAGTGACGAAATTATCCGATTTGCTAATCGGTCCTGTTAGCATAAGACTTGAGAACCATATTAGTCGATATTGTCAAATGGTGTTATCACACCATTTGACCCGTTTGGCCTATAAGACTAGGCATTTTCATAAGTAGCAAAACATGGTTATTAATTGCCAATTTGTTCATCCGACCCATTTCGGATTTTTGCTACTAGACCCCTTTTTCTCTTAAACTCCTTTCTTATGTTTTCACCCATTCGGCTTACGCCACGGGTGCCCCTTTTGAACTCTAATTTACTTTAGCCAATACTTGACTAAATTTCCATTTTTACTCATTTTCTCGTTATTAGTTGCATTTAAAATAATCTTAACGAAAACTTCTTAGTTATTAGTCATTACATGACTAAATTACCGTTTCGCCTCTTTTCACCGTAATACATGGTTTTTATCATTTTTGTTTGTTCCGACTCATGTTAATAGCGTCGGAACCCTTAATTCGGATATTACACTAATCGCATTAGTAATTTACAAAATAATGCATATTCTACAAAAAGGATGTAAGCGTCGCTTACCTTGCATCTGGTTATGCTCTTTTTCCTTCATTCTTGATTCGTTTGACCCGCTTTCACTCCAAGCTTCACCTAGCTTGTTTAAGCGCCTACTATCATCCATCATTCACAAGGTTGTTAGATTAGTCATTCTAAATCATGACTTTCACACCTTATGAATCTTTGACTACTTTCTTATTGAACTAAATCATAAATCATGAGTTTAATTCTTATGTCAAGACCCACTTCAAATCAAGTATGAACTCTTAACAATTTCCCCTTTTTGTTCAAGTAATTCATTTATACAAGTTAGTATGGTGTTTATAAACACCAATACAACATCAATTTCATTTAATCATCTAAAACCCATTTTTCATAAGTTTTAACGCATAATTATTTATAATAATCAAATCTGCGTTTTTACTCAAATTTTAGCATTTTAATCCTCACTTAGGCGTTTCATCAAACACCTAGCGGGTCAGATTTTTATATCATCAAAACCAAGTTTATGACTTGTAATTATCATCTAAATTAACTTCGATTAGACAATTCTACACAAGTCTTAACATCCATAATTCTGAAATTTACTCTTAAATTCAGATTATGCTAGAGCAAGATCATAATTTCTAGGGTTTATTAACACATATGTTCATAAACACCAGTTTACAAAAACTGTGCATATTTGCACTACATTAGCCTTGCATAATCCTAGAACCAAAACCATCAGTGCATACAGTCAGTACATCCAAAAAAAAAACATACAACATAAACCCTATCCAACTATAAACCAACATCTTCTTCAATTTCCTAGAATTGCTTTCACTGTCATACAATTTTTCTTCAAGAACTCTGTTGGCATCTTCAGTGACTTTAATTCTGTCTACAAGAACTCTGTTAGCAGCTTCAAGGTTTTTCCTTGCCCTAAGCATACCTGGGATAATGTCCACGCATCGTTGACACCTTGTAAGATCATACCAGCCTAAGAATCCACATGTTGAACCTTGATCTGGACAACCATAGAATCTGCGACCAGGGTTATTGTCGGTCCAAGAAGTCAAGATTATTGCTTCTTTACCACATCGGCACTTCACCATCTTCAATTTGGGGAAAGATCGATGGCAGTTCTTGATGATGATGATGAACGATTTGGGGGAATGGGAAGAATTAGGGTTTGGGGTTATTTAAATTGGGGGAAAATGATCAGGGTGCACATTAAATGACACAACTACCCCTCACATGACATGCATGTGATCAACATTAACTGGGAAAACTGACTGGGTTAGGCCCAAAGGGTAAAACGTGCTTGATTTTTATACATAAAGGACAAAACTCGTCAACTTTAAACATAAAGGACAGCGCCTGCAAAATGGCCTAAAGATAAAGGACAAAACTTGCAATTCACTCCCTGAAAACTAGTAATATACTTTGGAATCAGTTTTCTATTATATTACATGTGTAGAAGGTTTGAAAATACCATCTAAGATGTTACTTGGTTTAGAAAAATGCATGAAAAAACGTCCTAATTCAACAACATATAAAGGATTCTTACAAGTTTATGTTCACAGTTCACTTTCTTTAAAATAAGCATTATTTGTACATTTATGCTAACCTTTTTTTTTATAAAGAATGCAAATGTTTTCTACTGAAAAAAAATGATAATATGATATTGCTTCGTAAAATACTAAAGATTATGCTAGGTAGTGGCGGACTTAGAGGGTTAATAGGGGTAGCACGGGCTACCCCTCAACCCCGTTTCCGTAGTGTAAAAATACCCCTTAACTCCATTTCCGTAATGTAAAAATACCCCTCAACTCCGTTTCTGTTATATAAAGGATACCCATGATCCTAAAAAAAATTCGGATACCCCTAACTTTTTGGGCTAGTTCCGCCACTGAATTGCTAGGTTGGGTAGAAGTATGAATTTCTTATACTAACAATCTAACACCATCGAGACATTGGGTAAAAAGGATTCTTAAAAGTTATTGGTATAAATGCAAATTTAATCAAGAACAAGGAAGTAAAGTTGATGCTTTGTTAGAGTTCTAAGTGTTGCACATCATGCTTATTGAGTGGTTAAGACAAGTTTGCGAGCAATGATTATTCAAAGGTATCAAGAACAAAGAACTAAAGTTGATGCTTTGTAAGAGTTCTAAGTGTTGCACACCATGCTTGTTGAGACAAGTTTGTGTCAAGTGGTATGCGAGCAAGGATTGTTTAGGCAAAGGTATCAAGAACAAAAAAGTAAAGTTGATGCTCTATAAGAGTTCTAGGTGTTGTACAATGTACATTATGCTTGTTGAGTTGTTCAGAAAAGTTTGCGTCAGGTGGTATGCGAGCAAGGATTGTTTAGGCAAAGGTCACTTGTTACACTTATAAGGTTGTAACATGTTAGGTTTAAGCCTTGCCTCTATTAAGCTAACGGAAACATTGTCGATTCAGGCGAGGATCGCTCAACAGTATGTTATTATATTAGATATTGAAAATTGTATTTAGAGAGAGACTTGTAGTTTCTTATATCAAATTATGTTAATTCTACGATGAAAAAAAATACAATTAAGATGATCTCAATCGATGGTTATTTAGATTAAACTATATTAAAACACGTACGATAAGTAAGCTACTAAAAATAAAAACATATCGATGTACAAGCTACACCAAATATAATATTATCATAATAATCAAAATATATTTTTTTTGAACGGCAAAAACACTTTATATATATATATAAAGAGTCAGCAAGGAGCTGGAAGAACACAAACAACCAGAAAACAAAACAAACCGAACAAAAACGTACAAAGAAAAGCCGTTACAACATGCCAGCAATATCGAACTTCTCCCAGTTCTCCCAAGAAGGCTTGCCAAGCTCGGATCGATTGCAAATCCACAGAAACGCGTCTTCCTTCACGAGATCCACAGTCTTTTGGATGGGGATAAAAGTGTCTTCGAAAATCTTGGCGTTTCTGGCGCTCCATATTCTCCAAACCGTGGCTGTGACAATTGTGTGAACCAATTTTTTCCACACCCTCCCTCCGGGTGAGTCTTTAACATATGCTACCAGAGCCGACAGGGAAGCACACTCGAGAGGGAACCTTAGCCGAACCCAAGACATCACATTCCACCATATACTTCTAGCCCAAAGAAAATTGAAAAAAATATGGTCCGGGTTCTCAGTTCCGATGCCGCACCGGGGGCACAACACGTCCGGCAACTGAACACCCCTATGCGTTAAACCCTCCTTAGAAGCAACTTTACCGAGCAAAGCTCTCCACAGCAACAAATCATCTTTTGGGGGGGGGGACCAAATATTCCATTCGAACCTCAAAGTGCTGTTCGAATCAGACCCCAAAGACCCTTCGATGTCACTACGAACTTGCTTCACCGAGAAAGAGTTGTCCCTATCATTCCGCCATACCCAACGACCGTCCTTCATAATCAGATTATCACTGATGTTAATGCCCAGTTTCTCTAAAACCTGTTTCATGCTCCCAATATCCTTCCAAACCCCGGTGACCGATTTTTTAATCGGAATTAGATGATCAACTGTATTGTTCTTATGCACCCCCGCGATGACTTCTGCCCACAGCTGATTCGGGTTTGACTTAAACCTCCACCACCATTTAGTTAACATAGCGATGTTAAAATCTCTTATTCTCCCGATCCCCAAACCACCCGCCAACTTAGATCTCGTCATAAGTTCCCAACGGACCCATCTAAGTTTCTTTTTCATATCAGTTATCCCCCAAAGAAAGGCTCTCCTTATTCTGTCAATTTTGTTAACAATACACTTCGGGGCTAAGAAAAGAGACAGGTAATAAGACGGGACACTACCCAGAACCGACTTCACTAGAGTCAATCTACCCGTAAAAGAGAGGTGTCTCGCTTTCCATTTAGAGAGCCTCGCCTTTACTCTATCGACCACTGGAAGCCAAAATCTAGGTCTCTTCATGTTCGCCCCGATAGGAGTAAAATGGAGTAGTTACCATGAAGTTTGGTTTACACAAACAAAATCTGCAAGTCTGCAACTCAAGAAAGTAAACGCTTGGATCAGTGTAATTTTTTGAGAAATGGAAAGTGTGCACTTGGAATTGAGACGATTACGAGCACAAAGCAGTTTCTCTCACTAAAAACTGCTTCTTTGTGTACGATGCTATTTTCTCTCTCTAAAAAAATACACACAAAACTGTGTGTTTTTAATGGATGGGTTTTAGATAGTGATTTATGTGTGTTACGTGTGGTGTTTTTATGAGATTTGAGTGTTTGAATGTGTGGAACAAAGTAACTCTTTTGGTCAAAAATCTTATTAAGGATAATGTAACTAAATCTGACAAGTAAGGTAGAGTGCTTAGATGATTAACAATGATGAGATTGAATGTAAGGGTGAAAATGCAATTGAACACAGAGATTTATACGAGGAAAAACCCTTAATCACTAGTAGATCGTCGGCATAAAAACTCGGGTGGTAAAAACATCACCACCAACTATATTTGCACAATGAAAAATGATTACAACTTCGGATGTTGATCAAGTGTGTTACAACTGATTGATAAGAGTGTTTGTGAGCTTATGGTTCGTAGTGTGTGTGCGAAAGTGATTATTTCCTAATAACACTTGATCAACCCTTTTTGAATAACTATAACAACTAAGTCCGAAAATCTTGCTTGATCACGTTCACTCCACATGACCGTTGTGGAATTAGCACGTGCAACGTCCATAACGAATTATCCTCGAGATTCCAGCTAAGACTCAGTCCACTTCGTTGACATCCTGCGCATGAACATAAGAAAACATCTAGAACAATTGTTAGAAACTATAAGTAATGATAAGGATCCTTGATCCTTTGAGTCCCTACACTATCCGCTAAGGATAATTGATCCAGGAAACCCCTCAGAATATTGGATCCATAATAATAAAAATCTAGCCCTTAATAATTGCCCCAAATATGGCAGTTGTGATAAGGATGCACAGCTGTCATATTTCCGTTCAATTCGAACTAGCCGTTACACAGCCCAAGTAGCTGTTACAGCTTCTGACGGATGGGACATGACCAGCCACAACCATCATTGCGCTATTTATGGTAGAGATAACCCTTCATTTCCTTTAAAGATTAGGAGATCTATTTGTATATCTTCATTCCGGAGACACAATCAGGTATTATCCTCTCCCTCTTCTCTTTATTCTCTTTTCTCAATTCTTCATCTCCTCTTTCTCGAAATGGCGAAAATAGGCACCCGGTACCAGCCCAGAGAAGGATAATACACTCAAGAGCCAAAATCTCTTGATGAATCCTTCATCAAAGATATGCAAGTTCACTGACCCTGAAATACAGAACCTTGTTCCCTGCTTTCCACCGAAACTGTTTTCCAGCCATTTGACCCATCAGCCTGCAGTGATGCGATTTCCCCGGTGTGGTTTTGTTTTCCAGCTTTACCTTTAATCTTTGATTATTCTTACCCTTTTTCCAGACCTCACCCAAAGATTCTTCACCTTGGCCTGAATTAGCTACAGTCAGGCTATGCCCATGCTCTGGAGAGCCCTCTATACCATTGGGAGATTCTCAAAACTAAAGATCTTGAGTTTGGTTTGTCTAAGCTTTCGTTCCTTTACTCCCTAGTTACTCATGGTTCCAGTCGATTCTTGTTCAAAGCTAAACCTCATCAACCTCTTCTGATCCTCAAAACCACCCAGAATGACTCCACATGGAAGTGCAGGTATACTAATAATGGAAGTTGAATGGTTTGGCAATGAATTCCAACGATAGTGTTCGAATGGATGGACGAATGGATTAACATAAGTGAAAGCATGAGATGTTGACGCCTAATTATGCATGTTTAAAACTTACGTAAGATGTCACCGGTTGCTAACAATGTGATTGTATGTAGTGTCTGCAGGTTGTACAAAATTATAGGTTCTCATCATGGAGTGTAAGCGGTTGAAGATCGAGTCAAGACATAGATTGTACGAGTGTGTGTGGTCACGTAATTTAATATAAGTGTGTCTGGTTTTATTCAACTTATAGAAAGGTCTGATGTATTTAATGTACATAATGATTTAATGTATTTCCAAGTATGTTAGAATGAATATAATGAAAGAAATTTTTAAGTTCGTATTTCCGCTGCATCATTTGGTTAAAACGTGTTAGGGTCTTACATGATAGCTGGCCATTCTTATTCTTGCTAAATCTCTAAGCTCATCCATAGTATCTAGGTCTTGAGTCAGATTTTCATTATTTGTTTGAGGATCACATATGCTTGTTCTGGCTGTAGGAACCACCATCTTTGTAGGGATTACTGCTTCAGTTCCAAATACTAAAGAGAATGGGGTTTGGCCTGTGGCGTTCTTTGGAGTTGTTCTATTAGTCCAAAGGACATATGGCAATTCTTCAGCCCATTTCCCTTTCTTTGATCCTAGCTTCTTCTTCAAGTTGTTGATAATAATCTTGTTACTTGACTCTGCTTGGCCATTAGCTTGTGGATGAACTAGTGTAGATGCAATCATTTTGATCCCCAACTGTCACAAAAATTTGTTGTTCTTTTCCCAATAAACTGGGAGCCATTATCGCATATAATTTCAGAGGGAATGCAAAATCTAGTAGTATTGTTTCTTTTAATAAATGATATAACTTCCTTTTCCCAAATTTGAACAAAATCTTCTGCCTCAATCCATTTGGAGAGGAAGCAGTCGGTCATAGCGAGCATAAAGACTTTTCCACCTGGTGCCTTTGGTAATTTGCCCACCATATCCATTCCCCATTTCATAAATGTGACACCTCGTGAAAATCACAATCAATATAATAAAGACACGTGTTATGGGCTTTAAACATGTTGTAAACCCAGATTATGTTAAAAGATATGTTGTAAAATTAAAAGTGTCAACATGTTAATTATCACCTCTGAGTGACCTTTTAACGCTCTCAAACTATTATAAAATATAAATACATTCTCATGAAAATCTAATAAAGATTTCATAATAATCCAGTTAAACTTTAGTGATGACAAATTCCACAATCAAATAAATGGGATCCTATGTACACTTACAAAAATTCTACTTCACATGATCCTTGCACAAGACTCCAAGACTATGTTGTGCATGGCATTGCTCCCAAGTACTTTTCAGAACTGATCAAATGGTCCCCTCTTACTGATAATGATCAGAGATTCGAAATATGATAGGTTGCATGGACAAATGTTATAAGTTCTCAATTTTTTATCTTCTGACCAAGTCTTATGGACCGCAAAGAGACCACCTTACGGACCGTAAGGTGGCTGATCTGGGCAATAAAGATTAAAAATCGGATACGGACCGTAAGGCCCTAAGCTTAGGGTCCGTAAGATCTGTAACTGGGCAGAAAATAGTGGACAACTGCAGGTTCAGCCGGTTCCACCGCCTTGGATGCATGGTTTTCGAATTCAGGGGCTGCACCAGTGGTATTTCATGCATAGGGGACACCTGGGATGATCAGGAAACATGTGTAGACCTTGTTGGATTGATCTTGTTGCATCTAAATCACTATATAAAGACCTTATGTTGCAACCATGAACTTGCTCATTCACAAAATCATTCTAAGCTTATTCTCTTAAGCTCTCTGGACTTCAAGCAAGTTTCCCTCATTTCCTAATTCATGCTAAGAGCCTTTGTAAGCATTCTTAGCTTCTCTAATTCATGTTTTGTTAGTCTAATGACCAAAAGTCAAAGCCGTCGTAATTAAGCTTTGACTTAGTGATGAATCACTAATGGTCCAGTCATTTCTCGAATTGAGAGTGGCTATAAGTTGGTAATTATGTGGGTAATAAACCCTTAGTAGGGCACCCTCTGATTCCCACTCTAACTAGGTCAATTGTCGGGTCAAACTTAATTATAAAAAGTCAACAGAAAGCTATTTTGCAAATAAATTCATAATTAGCAATGTAGAAGCTATGAAACTTGTTTTAACACTTATATAACTTGGTAATTAATGTAAGAACATGTCTAAGCATGTTCAACCCGACAATTTTGGAGTTTAGGCGTGGTTCGGAACCGAAAGTCGCAAAATTCGACTTTTGCTTTGACTTTCAGTTCTGACCCGATTTAGCTTAGTTAAATATGCCTTAGAGTTCCATTAGGACCAGTTTATAGGTTAGTATAACCCTCTGAGGTTATACCACTTGGTTCCTAATTAGTCCAATTCATTTGCATGTTTCCGTTAATTGCTTAAATGTTGACCATTATGCCCTTTTGACCTTAAAACGAGATTTTTGAAAATGTGAGAGGACAAAAACCTTTGTTACTGATTTATAAACATGTCCTAAAAAAATTTGACATCAGTTTGAGGTCTAAATTATGAGTTATGCTCAATATCGTAATTTGAAAGCTTTTTATTAATTAAACGGCATAATTAGCATAAAGCCTATCTAAACCCAAATTTTTACACCAAACCGTTTATCCACTGATGTAATATAATATTTTGGGATTTTTGAAGATTTTTATTTATTTTTAAACTGATCATGGCATAGGGTTCTTGCTTTGATTCGGTAATTGTCGGTTATTCCTTTTTTGCTAATAAAATGAGCTTTACATAACCTTTTGATACCAAACTTTTTGCTACTGATTTTATATGATAAATAAAATATTTTGAACTTTATAAACTGATCAAACACTCAGATTTCCTATTATAACCTGAAAATCGCTTAAAACCGACTTTTTACGCGTTTTAAACGCATAGTATGGGTTAAAACTATTTTTGGCATATAAGACTTAATACCTACTGATGTTTTAAGTACATTTTTATACTTTAACAGTAAGAAAAAGTTTTGAACTCAGATTTCCAATTTTGACCTTTAAAGCCTATGTGAAATTACCAAAATGCCCATACGGTGCATAGTTTGGTTATAAAAGATAAATTTCACATATTTGCAATACCCTACTGATATGACCTGCAAAAATAAATATCTTTACTGATCATTTAAGACCAGAAACACAGGTTAATATTTAATCTCTTTTATAATCCTTAAAATGATCAAAATACCCCTTCGGGGCTTAAATTGATTTTAAATTCGTTTTGGGCATAATGGAAGGTATCCTACTGATATCACAACATATTTAAGGCATATTAACTTAGGAAACCTGTTCATGACTCATTTGGTTACCCGTTAGGCATTTATCGCGTACGGTACGGTTTATGTAACTAGTTTGCATAAATTAACCGAAACGGGTCAAACCTTATCATTTTCACTTCAAAATCCAGAATGTGTTTAGTTTACCCATCTTATACAAGTCTTCATACTTGTCGGGTATAAACCACATTCTAATCCGGTCTTCGCTTAATCATGCGTTTTGAACCGTATACCTTTCTTTAAAACTAACCGGTCTAAGTTTAAACTTAAGTAAGACCCGTTAGGAATCTAATAGGTTATTAAAACCTTCATTCCAAATTTAGGACCCCAGTAAAAGATAGTTGCACTTGCTGATTTGTACGGATGGGATAAATTTGTTTAATTTGCTCAGGTAAATACTTTTAACTTATTTTCCCATATACGAGCTTGGGGTACGGTATATAAAATACCGCTTGGTCGGGTATTGAATTTTTATTCGTATGAAGGTTAAATCATTGAGATAACCCGTTTAATCTGTTTTGTTTATTCTAAGCCTTTGGGGGGTTAATGACCATGTCCTGGATATCATCGGCTCATTCATTGAAATGGCCACGACTTAAGCACGGGGTGTAGGCATACACCTGCAGGTGCGTATGTAAAATAATGTACCCACCTGTTCGAGAATAACTCGCCGTGGAATATATTATGTGGTGTGTCTATTAATCTTTAACCCGATTTTCAGCCCGGGGTACTGAACGTATAATAAACATGTGATTCTTTAACAAGTTTATTTTTAAATAAATATCCCAAGTTATAAAAGATATTTTGTGCCTTGTGCATTCAAATCAATTTTCTTAAACATTTTCAAAATGAGTCGGTTAATTGTATTTACCGGTGAAAACTGACGTATTTTCCAAAAAGGTTAAATGCAGGTACTAATCGAAATGGGCTGGCTACTCCTAGCATCAATAAAGAGTCTTGCAAGCTTAGATGTTAAAAATTTGTTGGACAATGTTTCTTATATCTTTGATCCGCCTGTGGATCCTTTACAACCGTTTTTGTAATAATTGATATTACTTTCATTCGGTTTGTAATGTTTTTATCTTTTGACTTCCGCTGTGTATTAAACTGTGATAAATTGTCTATGATGATATCAATTACGTCACGATACTCCCCACCGGGTCCACCGGTAATACGTGGAAATATCGGGGTGTGACAGGTTGGTATCAGAGCCAACATTGAGTGAATTAAACACTAGCCTTTTGTGTTTAATCTCAATGACCCAGTTTGCACATTTCTCACCTTCCGAGTCTAGACAAAGAACTTAGGACTAATCCTAATTTATTTTATTTTGTCCTTTATTGTTTTCCTTTGTTCTTTTGTTTGTTTTGAAAGGTTCAACATAATGCCACCAAGGTTCCAAAGAGGAGGACGGGGAAATGGGCCATTCAACGCCCCCAACGATCACGAGGTCGAACCTTCCCACCGGCGAACTCCGTCTGCGACAATGAGCACTAGTCCTCAAGAGGATTGGAGGCATATTTGGAGCCCGCGAGGCGATCTGTCTCGCTAAGTTCATCACCCTCGTACCATCATTCTTTTGGGCCGCAATCGGAAAACGAGCCCGAAGATTCACACCACTCTTTCTTGCCGTTGCGGCGGTCAACCTCACATCGGGTCTTCCAAGACCCGACCCCGTATTACCAGAGCCGGTTTAACCCGGCAAATCAGATTGAAGAACCAATGGGTCATAACCCATTGGGCCCCAAAGACCAGTTCCCTGAAGCTCAGGACATGGAGATGGATGATGACCCGGATCCCGCCGAACCACCATCTGGGACACCTACTCACCCCATCGAGATTTCAGATGGGTCGTCTTTTCATGGATCACCTTATCGTGGTCTAGACAGTTATGAGGCAAGGTTTGCCCAATACGATTGGGTGTTTACCCCCTCTTACAACCCATCACAGCAGCAGCAGCAGCAGGATCCCTCTGAGGATTCACGTTTTGTAGCGGTCACTCCACCGCCACCACCACCAGTGCAGCAACCGCCTCCGGAGCCACCGAGGCGTAGGAGATCAGGGGGACGGATGTCCGTGCGAGGAAGGGATTTCCATTTCAGCACCCCTCAGCATTCAAGTGGCAGTCATTACCCACCACTATATGAAGACCCACAGATGGGTGGGCATTCGAACCCTGTTTCCGAGGTGGACTCTGCGCCATTCGCACTGCCACCAGTGGGTTATGATAACCCAATTCCTTCATATGCCGGTGCAGCGGCGTATAACTGTCACGACCCCTGACCCGGTTTGACCCGTTTCAGGAGCCGCGGGACAGAAATCCCGTGGTATTTATTTAATTGAGTTTAACAGCGGAAGTTTATTATCAGGATCGTTGTTTTCCCGATTATTTTATTTCACAATTCGGGATAAAACCCCGTTAATTTACAATATTATGATTTCACGGAGAAATCTTTATTTAACAAAACATATTTCTTTCTTTTACAATGAGCCACTTTCTTAAGCTTGCAGTGCTCCCTGGCACTTTTCCTGGATTACAACAGATCACCTGAAACATATTGGAAAAAGGTTTTGTCAGCGGGAAATACTGAGTGAATCATTCTATTTAATAAAATGACACATTTGTTATAATTTACAGTATTAAGAGAGATTACAATGTTTCAGATATCAAACCAACTACCCACAGTATTTGTCACTCAAACACACATTGGCTATCTCGTTGTCCAATGGTGTCTGTGACTATGGTCATATCACCCCTTGGCTAACTCATTGTCCAATGGTGACGATTATCAAGTAATGTATACAAAACCCCACATACCGGCTGTAACTTGGTGATTACATAAACTTAATCACTGTAATTATAACCTTTGATAATAAACATGATTTTGAAAGTAATTAGATAAAAAGAGAATGGCTCACTTTGCAGATTTAACACGGATAGAGTTTACTCTACGGATTAGCCTTGTTAACCTAATTTAAATAACAATGCACACAAAACTGGGTTAGTAATCAATACGGCATTTACGATAACTCACGAGATCAACCCTCACAACGAATGACAAAGTGCTATGCTTAAACATCCATCGAATTAACGACTAATGACAAAGCATCACCCTACTTGTGGGCAGCACTTAAACATCCATTGAGTACATTGATCGATCGGAAAATGAATCGTAATAGCGATCGAGTTATTACCCTGTTTTGTGGCAGCACTTCGTGAATCGTGTGTGTTTTTGTAGTAAACGGTGTCTAACTTTGTGTACGTAAAGAATTTTAACGTCGAACTGAAGCCAGGAATCAAGTCCCAAGCCCCTGTATTTATACCCTAAATTGACATCTCCCGCGTGTCGCGAAGGAATCCATGGTCCCTGTCGCGTATCGCCTGGGATGTCAAAGTAGACTAGGCATGCTTCGTTACCTAGCTAGCCCTTATGAGTCAACAACTTCGTAAAATTCGAATTTGACAGCATTTTATGTAGATAAATATAACTAGGGTTTACCCCCCCCCCCCCCCTTAGTTTTAGGGGCCCTAATCCTGATTCCAAATGTTCTGAAAATTTTAGGGTTTATGCAGAATCACTTGGGTTTCTCAATTAGGGTTTCCTATTGGACAATTTAATTAAATAAATATGACTTTTAATGAGAGTTGTTACATTCTCCCCACCTTAATAAAAATCTCGTCCTCGAGATTTACTGGAATAAGTGTGGATACTTTCGCTTCATTTCTGATTCCAGCTCCCAAGTGTATTCAGCTCCTCTCTTTGAATCCCACTTTACTTTAACTAGCACTAGTCGTTTGCGCTTGAGAAACTTCACCTTTCGATCTTCTATCTGAAGAGGTTTCTCAACAAATTTTAACTTTTCGTTTACCTCTATATCTTGAAGAGGTACTACCAGTGATTTGTCTGATAGACATTTCTTGAGATTGGATACATGAAATACATCATGTACTCCAGCTAATTTTTCTGGTAGTTGTAAACGATAAGCAACTGGTCCTATACGTTGGATTACTGGAAATGGTCCTACGTATCTTGGACTTAGCTTTCCTTTCTTTCCAAATCTAACAACTCCTTTCCAAGGAGAAACTTTCAACAATACTCTATCTCCAATTTGGAATTCTAACGGCTTGCATCTATTATCTGCATAACTCTTCTGGCGATCTCGAGCCGTCTTCAGCCTTTCCTTGATTTGAGTAATCTTGTCGGTCGTCTCTTGCACTATTTCAGGACCTGATAATTGACTTTCTCCTATTTCTGCCCAACAAACTGGAGTTCTGCATTTTCTTCCATACAGTGCTTCAAAAGGGGTAGTTTCAATACTTGAATGATAACTATTATTGTAAGAGAATTCAATTAATGATAAGTGATCATCCCACTTCCCACCAAAATCTATTACACATGCTCGGAGCATGTCTTCTAGAGTTTGGATCGTCCTTTCACTTTGCCCGTCTGTTTGTGGATGATATGCCGTGCTTAGGTTTAGTTGAGTTCCCATTGCTTGCTGGAAACTTTTCCAGAAATGAGAAGTGAAACGACTATCCCTATCCGAAACAATGGAGAGTGGAACTCCATGTAAAGATACTACTTCATCTACATACAACTTTGCCAATCTTTCCATGCTAAAGGTTTCTTTCATTGGTATGAAGTGAGCTGATTTGGTTAATCGATCCACAATTACCCAAATCGCATCATTACCTTTCCTGGTTTTGGGTAACTTAGTAACAAAATCCATTGTTATGAGTTCCCATTTCCATACAGGCATCTCTAATTGTTGTAGTAGACCTGAAGGTTTCTGATGTTCTGCCTTAACTTGTGAACAAGTAAGACACTTAGAAACATATCTAGCTATATCCTTCTTCATGCCTATCCACCAGAAATTCTTTCTTAAATCTTGGTACATTTTATTGTTTCCAGGGTGTATGGTATACCTAGATTTATGAGCTTCTTCTAAAATCTTATTTCTTAATTCTCCCTGCTTCGGTACCCATATTCTGCTTTTGTGGAACCTCCAAATTCCATCAGCTCCTTGTTCTAATTCTTTTATTCTTCCTTTCATTCCTTCAACATCTTCCATGATTGCTGTTTCCTGAACCTTCTTTATTTGTTCCATTAAATCTAATTGTAGATTTAATCTGAGAGCACGAACTCGTCGTTGTTTTTCATGATACTTACGACTTAAGGCATCTGCAACTACATTTGCCTTTCCTTCGTGATACTGAATATCACAGTCGTAATCACCTAGGATTTCCATCCATCTTCTTTATCTCATGTTTAACTCTTTTTGCCCAAAAATATATTTTAAACTTTTGTGGTCTGTATAGACAGTAAATTTACTTCTGTAAAGATAATGTCTCCAAATCTTAAGAGCAAAAATTACGGCTCCTAACTCTAAGTCATGAGTCGTATAATTTTCTTCGTGCTTTTTTAATTGCCTTGAAGCATACGCAATTACTTTCTTGCGTTGCATTAGCACACATCCTAATCCTAGTTTTGAAGCATCACAGTAAACTTCAAAATCTTCAGTCCCTTCCGGTAAAGCTAGGATTAGAGCATTGGTTAATTTATGTTTCAAAATTCTAAAGGCTTCTTCTTGTTTAGGTCCCCATTCAAACTTAACGGCTTTACAGGTTAGCTTAGTTAATGGTACAGCTATCTTGGAAAAATCCTTAATAAACCGTCTATAGTACCCAGCTAAACCTATAAAACTTCTAATTTCCATTGCTGTTTGTGGAACCTTCCAATTGGTAATTGCCTCGATCTTAGCAGGATCTACATGAATACCTTTGTGATTTACCATGTGTCCTAAGAATTGCACTTCTTGCAACCAAAATTCACACTTCGAGAATTCGGCATACAATTTTTCTTTTCTTAACAAAGTTAAGAGTGCATGCAGGTGCTGACAATGTTCGTCCTGACTTTTTGAATAAATAAGTATATCGTCTATGAAGACAATTACAAATTTATCCAAATATGGTTTACAGATCCTATTCATCATATCCATGAATGCTGCAGGTGCATTCGTTAACCCGAAGGGCATGACTGTAAACTCGTAATGACCATACCTAGTCCTGAAAGCAGTTTTAAGTATGTCTTCCTCTTGCACCTTCAATTGATGATATCCGGAGCGTAAATCTATTTTAGAAAAATATCTAGCTCCTTGAAGTTGATCGAATAGATCATCAATCCTAGGTAATGGGTATCGATTCTTAATTGTAACCTTATTTAATTCTCTATAATCGATACACATTCTCATTGAACCATCTTTTTTCTTTACAAACAACACTGGTGCTCCCCAAGGGGATGAACTAGGTTGTATGAATCCTTTACTTAGTAATTCATCTAATTGCTTTTTCATTTCTAACATTTCAGTAGGAGCTAACCGATAAGGTGCCTTAGCTATCGGTGTAGTTCCAGGAATTAGATGAATCCTAAATTCTACCTCCCTATCTGGTGGTAATCCTGGTAATTCTTCTGGAAATACATCTGAGTATTCTGAGACTACAGGGATCTCCTTAAGTTCTTTGTTCTTAGTATTAATGATTACCGAAATCATATATACTATTCCTTGCTTTCGTTCATAACTAGCAACTTTCATTACTGATATGAACTTCATGGGTTTACGTGGCTTATCTCCTGTAATCATAATTACTTCTCCGGTTGGTGCTTGAATTTCTATGGAATTCTTATCACAAAGAATTCGAGCATGGTTGGCTATTAACCAATCCATTCCTAACACAACATCGAATTCAGCTAATTTCATAGGTAACAGATTTGCAGAAAATTTATGACCTGAAAGTTCTATTTCTACTTTTTGCAAAACCTGATCTATTTTAACTGAATTCCCATCTGCGGTTTCGACTGTAAAAATCTGCCTAATGTTGGTTAAAGGTAATTTAAGAGCTTGACAGAATAAAGTATTGATAAAACTTTGGTTTGCACCTGAGTCAAATAATACTTTTGCGTATACGTTGTGAACTAAGAACGTACCAGCTATCACATCTGGAATGAGTTCTGCTTCTTGAGTAGTTAGCTGGAATGCTCTGACATTCTTCTTAGTAGCTCCTTCTGCAGCTTTGGCTTTGTTGTTATCAGCTGGTTTGACTAGTTTCGGACAATCTGGTCTGAAATGTCCAGTTTCTCCACAATTGTAACAAATTGTGGATTTCTTCCTGCAGTTTTCTTCACGATGTCCTACAACTTTACAAAAGTTGCAGGTTACATTGCATCTTCCAAAATGTTTCCTTCTGCAATTTCTGCAGAAAGGCGGAATCGAGGATTGTCCCGTTCCTCTTCTCCTGAAATTGTTATTATTACCTGTACGAAATCCTTGGGTAATTTTCTGAGCCAGTTCCTTTTTCCTAGTTTCATCTCTTGTGCGTACCAGTTCGTCAGTGAGGGTATTAGCTAGTTCTACCGCATCGTCAATCGTACGAGGTCTCGCAGCCCTAACAATGTTGCGGATTTCGCTAATTAATCCCCAAATATAGCGAGAAATGAGTACCGGCTCTGGCGAAGCCAGCGTTGGTACCACTCTAGCATATTCGAAGAATGTCGAAGTATAACCGCGACAATCTACACCTATCATTCTATGGTTTAAAAACTTATTTGCCATTTGATCTTTTTCATATTCGGGACAGAATTTTCTTTCTACAAGACTCTTAAATTCTTTCCATTTCATGGCATATGCCTCAATCCTTCTTTTAGCTTGTAACACAGTGTTCCACCATTCTAGCGCCCTTTCTTTAAAAAGATTCGATGCATACATAACTTGATCTTCCTCAGCACACTTACTTATGGCAATTACTGCCTCAGTTTTCTCTAACCAACGTAATGCTGCAATAGCCCCTTCGTTACCTGAAAACTCAGTTGGTTTACAGGCAAGGAATTCTTTGTAAGTGCAACCAGGTGTTGCAGCTTTCATTTTCTTGAAAATTGGGGCTTGCAGATCATTATTGTTATTAACATGATTTCCGCCTCCGTTTATACTATTACTAAAGTTGTCGCCTTGAGTACGTTTACTAGGAATGATTGATTGCGGTTTAACAGGTTTTTGAACAGCAGCAACGATTGCTGGAATAGCATTGGCTATTCCTTGTGCAACGATATCCTCTATATCTTGTCTATTTAACAATTGTTCTTCCTGAATTTGCTCGGATTGATTTACTTCATTTACTGGTTCATTACCAATGTTTGCCATCTGATAATTAATTTATAGATAAATAATTAGTATAAAAGAAATAATCCAATGTTACAATTAATTGCACATAATCACGTAAACGAATATACAAACAAAATCTAAAATTTCATTTAGTTTATAGATTATATCATGCCTCTATATACAACCGTTTTATTATTTATTTTACAAATACTGATTTTACTATTACTATTACACAACCACAGTTTTACCAACCCATTATCTCTTGTCATTTGTCTTCCTAAAAACGAAGCTCCCTTTCATCATACTTCCAAGCAATTTGTCCCCCTATCTCCCGAATTCTACTTCCCGCATCCATTAACTCTTCGCCAAAATGGCGAAGTTCTGCTAAATTTTCGTTACTCATGGGTGGATTTGGTAATGGTTCTGGATCGAAATGCGGAAGAAAGGAATAAGGACTGTTGACAATGTTTTGAAATTGCCAATCATTTGTCCACCATTCATCCATTCCTATAGGTTGGGTATGGATTATTGGTTCTGAGATTACTGGTTCAAGATTTATAGGGATTTGGGTTTCAATAGAACGAGTAAAAACATTTGTATTGACAGACTGAATAGTTTCACAGCTTGCCAATATGTAATCTATTTCCTCCTGAAAAGTCATTCCCTGGTTTTGTTTGGAGCTTTCTCCAATTTCCATCTGAGTTGGTCTAGAACCTTTTCCAACCCCCATTTCTATTTCCTTGGAATATTCCTCAAACTGCATTCCCATTTGCCTAGAATCTTCCTGGACTTCAGTCTCCATCTCCTGCTGTCTAGAACTTTCCCTGGTTACAATTTCTTTTCCTTTTTCTAAAGGATTGTTTATTTTAGGAAGTTTCGTAGCTGGCTTTTTCCTACGTATACGACTCCCCCATACGTATTTCCTTCTTTTCTTTGGTTTTGGCTTTTTCAAAGGTGGAGCGTTGAATTCTATAGGTTGTTCCACATTAGGAAAATACCCAGTAAACTCTTTAGAAACTTCTAGATTTACAGGGTATAAGTTGAGATTCTCTAGGGCTTTTGATAACTCATTCATGCTGTTTAACATACAAAGAAAATACCAAAAATGCTAAGTTAAAATTTAGAAATAACCTTTAAATTTATTGCATACCCTGTGACTAATTTATACAAAGGAAAATGGATATTTTAAACATGCTAGGTTTTATTTATTTACTAGATGATATTTCGGCTTGTAAATAAGGTTGCTATTACGGAATCATGGTATTTTAAATATTAGCATTTACTGCTACAGTGGCTAGCATATAAAGATCCGCCCATTTTTCCTCTAATTTGTCCTCCCAAGGTGTTTTACTGGTTAATTCTTGGGTTTCCAGTTTAACTTTCTTCTCTCGGGCTTTCTTTATTTTCTCCTGACTTTTCTTTAAAATTAAACTTCTTTTATCCGGAGAAAGTGGGTTCTCGTATTGGGTTTTTTCGAACAAATATTCCTTCTTCAGGAATTGCAGGGAGTTTTGAGGATTTAGTTTGGGATGAACTTCCCTTCTCATTGGATGACCTATCTAATTTAATATAGATGCTGGAAATAGTCATACTGTAACTAACAAATAGTTAGTTAATAAAACACATAATCACATAATAGTAATCAGGAAAAATTAAGTATTTCTAAATACTTAATTAGCTTAACTCAGTGGCTCTGATACCACCTTTTTCTGTCACGACCCCTGACCCGGTTTGACCCGTTTCAGGAGCCGCGGGACAGAAATCCCGTTGTATTTATTTAATTGAGTTTAAGAGCGGAAGTTTATTATCAGGATCGTTGTAAAGCTAAAATTTTCCCGATTATTTTATTTCACAATTCGGGATAAAACCCCGTTAATTTACAATATTATGATTTCACGGAGAAATCTTTATTTAACAAAACATATTTCTTTCTTTTACAATGAGCCACTTTCTTAAGCTTGCAGTGCTCCCTGGCACTTTTCCTGGATTACAACAGATCACCTGAAACATGTTTGAAAAAGGTTTTGTCAGCGGGAAATACTGAGTGAATCATTCTATTGAATAAAATGACACATTTGTTATAATTGACAGTATTAAGAGAGATTACAATGTTTCAGATATCAAACCAACTACCCACAGTATTTGTCACTCAAACACACATTGGCTATCTCGTTGTCCAATGGTGTCTGTGACTATGGTCATATCACCCCTTGGCTAACTCATTATCCAATGGTGACGATTATCAAGTAATGTATACAAAACCCCACATACCGGCTGTAACTTGGTGATTACATAAACTTAATCACTGTAATTATAACCTTTGATAATAAACATGATTTTGAAAGTAATTAGATAAAAAGAGAATGACTCACTTTGTAGATTTAACATGGATAGAGTTTACTCTACGGATTAGCCTTGTTAACCTAATTTAAATAACAATGCACACAAAACTGGGTTAGTAATCAATACGGCATTTACGATAACTCACGAGATCAACCCTCACAACGAATGACAAAGTGCTATGCTTAAACATCCATCGAATTAACGACTAATGACAAAGCATCACCCTACTTGTGGGCAGCACTTAAACATCCATTGAGTACATTGATCGATCGGAAAATGAATCGTAATAGCGATCGAGTTATTACCCTGTTTTGTGGCAGCACTTCGTGAATCGTGTGTGTTTTTTGTAGTAAACGGTGTCTAACTTTGTGTACGTAAAGAATTTTAACGTCGAACTGAAGCCAGGAATCAAGTCCCAAGCCCCTGTATTTATACCCTAAATTGACATCTCCCGCGTGTCGCGAAGGAATCCATGGTCCCTGTCGCGTATCGCCTGGGATGTCAAAGTAGACTAGGTATGCTTCGTCACCTATCTAGCCCTTATGAGTCAACAACTTCGTAAAATTCGAATTTGACAGCATTTTATGTAGATAAATATAACTAGGGTTTACCCCCTAGTTTTAGGGGCCCTAATCCTGATTCCAAATGTTCTGAAAATTTTAGGGTTTATGCAGAATCACTTGGGTTTCTCAATTAGGGTTTCCTATTGGACAATTTAATTAAATAAATATGACTTTTAATGAGAGTTGTTACAATAACCCTTTTGAGCAGCCAGCCCATACTAACTACAACTACGCCGAAGTTGACCCATACCTTGTAGCGGCGAACTACAGTGCTCTTCATCACGAAGGGCCCTATGGAGTCCCATACCAATCTGGGTACCAAGCTTTTGGGTATCCATACCCGCCACCTCCTCAACCTCCGCATCCGCAGCCGCCATTGATACCACCACCGCAGCAACAGGAGATTCTTCAAAGGTTGAGCCAGGTGGAACGGGAGGTTCAAGAAGAGCGTAGGAACCACCGGGGATTTCTCAAGGGTCTAGCGAATCTAATCAAGGGAAAGAAGAAAAGGGATTTTTGAAGATTCCTTATTTATTTATTTGTATTGTAATTTCCTTGTTTCAATCAAGTCCCTGCATGGACATCTAGTTATGTATTCAGTCCCTGTGAGGACTTGTATTTTCAGTTTAGCCCCTGCGTGGGCAAGTTGTATCTGTTAAAGTCCCATTTAGGGCATTTATGTACTCTTTTTATTTATGGAATGTGTTGAATTTAAAAGTTCAATTATCACTATATGAATGGATATAATATATGAAATAAAATAAAATATCATTCCTTTTAAAGATTAATCTGCCATTATATATTAAAGAAAATTTTGAAGGCAAAACCTATCCATGTGTCGTATTAAGACAGGGCCATGATGGTAGTTCCTTGTAAGATTCAAAATCCTTGTTAACATCTAAAACATGTTAACACTCCTGGCAAATGTGATTCGATAAAATCACATAAGTCATCCTTATATTGGATCCTTCCAATTCCTTTCTTATTATTTTTAACATCCATTTGTGATGTAGGGCCTACGGGCCATAATCATTGTCATATAAGACAAAAGATGGTTGTAGTCTATAACTCCCTGTCAAGAAAGGTAATGAACTATGATTCAATGCCTTAATGCCTTGATCATATAAGATCATGGCTTATAGTTTAAATTGTCCCTGAGACTTGGCCTTTTGTGCCATTATAATATAATAATAACTCATGACTGAGGATAATCATAATGAAAAATCCTAAATGAAAATATTTAATAAATTAACCAATATGGTTTAATGATACCATGGTTAATAAAATTATCAAGAAGACAATTCTGTTATGGACTTCTGAATAAATCATTATCATTATTTTATGTAGCAATCAAGCTACATGGCTGGGTCAGACGAAGTCAACAGTCACCCGAGGGAGAATCATGACACTTCCAGAGTTAATGTAGCGGGCGCGGAATTGCAGGCGTTAATAGATAATGCCGTTACTCGAGCTCTTGACAGACAATTTAATGAATCAAGTGGAACTCGCGTTAGAACTCAGTCTGTACCTCATTCTAAACCACCCTCCAAGACTCATACAGCTCGCAAGAGTGATTCCCATCACTCATCGAATCAGAGGAGTGTTCCATCTAGGAAAGTTGTGCTCAATCAAGAGCCACGTGTTAAGGGCTGTTCTTATAAGTATTTTGTCTCCTGCAACCCCAGGGATTTCACAGGGGAGAAAGGAGCCATCGATTGTATGACGTGGCTCGACGAGATGGACACTGTGGTAGATATTAATGGTTGTGTAGAGCCAGACGTCGTGAAGTTTGTGTCACAATCGTTTAAAGGAGAAGCTCTAGCATGGTGGAGGTCATTGATCCAAGCTACTGGGAAGATCCCGTTGTATAACCTGACATGGGATCAGTTTGTTGCTTTAATCAAGGAAAATTTATGTCCTCAACATGAAGTTGAGAAGATCGAGACTGACTTTTTGACATTGGTTATGAAAAACTTAGACTGTTAGGCGTATCTCACGAGTTTTAACACTATGTCACGATTGGTTCCTTACTTGGTGACACCGGAACCAAAACGTATAGCCCGTTTCATTGGGGGTTTAGCCCCGGAGATCAAAGCTAGTGTGAAAGCGTCTCGACCTACTACTTTTAGGTCCGTAGCTGATTTGTCATTATCTCTTACCCTTGATGCGGTCAGGCAGAGATCGCTTAGGAATTCTGATGCTGGGAAGAGAAAACGTGAGGATGATAACTTACACCGTTCAGATAAGAAGCACAATGGGAACTCTGATCACAAGAAGAGTTTAGGGTTCAAGAAAGATGACCAACAGTCGGGTGAGAAGCCCAAATGCAAGACCTACAAGAAACGCCATCTGGGAAAATGCAGATATGAGTCAAAGTCCCAATCACAGCCGAGGGCTTGTGGGATCTGTAAATCCAGTGAGCATAAGGCGTTGGATTGTAAGAAGATTAAGGATGCAACTTGTTACAACTGTAACCAGTGTTGTAAAAGTCGCTAGGCGGTCTCTAGTCGGCCGACTGGGGAGTTGGGAGTAATCGGAGTACTCGGAGAGTACTCGGGGAGTACGCGGACATGGTAACTATAAAGAAAATTAATTGTTATATATTATACATATGTTAAAATAAGCATAATTCATGTCAACTGAGTATAATTTAAAATGAAACATGTTTAAAGTTCAAATATTCTGAATACAAGTCTTAGTAGTCCGAGTACAAGGCCTAGTAGTCCGAGTACAAGGCCGAGTAGGCCGATTTTGACCGATTTTGACTAATTAAAAGTCAACATACCACGTTGACCGCCTAGACCGACTAGGCCGACTCTTTCCGACTACGTCCGACTAGGCGCCGACTAGGCCGACTAGGCGCCGAGTTTGACCGAGGCCGACTAATTAAGTCCGCCTAGGAGGAAGTCGCCTCGGAGGGGTTCCGAGGACCGAGTACTCGCCGAGTACTCGGCCTTGGAATCCGACTTTTACAACATTGACTGTAACGAGAAGGGGCATATCAAGTCCAACTGCCCAAAGTATGCGAAGAAACCTGAAGAAGGCAAGAAGACCAACGCTCGGGTCTTCCAAATGAATGCTCAAGAAGCAATCCAGAATGACAACGTGATAACAGGTACCTTCCTTATCAATGATGTTTATGCAAGGCTATTAGTTGATTCGGGTGCAGATAAGTCATTTGTAGATAATAAGTTTTGTAAGTTATTAAATCTGCCTGTTAAAACCCTAAGCATAAAGTATGAAGTAGAATTGGCCGATGGTACCATAGAAACTGCTTCAACCGTGTTAGATGGATGTTTTATATACATTAGGAACCACTCTTTTCCATTGTCTTTGCTTCCTTTGAAACTAGCTGGATTCGACATAGTAATAGGCATGGATTGGTTATCTCATAACCAAGCTCAGATCGTGTGTGATAAGAAGCATGTGGTTATTAAAACACCTTATGGTGAGCCGTTGACAATTTAAGGAGACACTCAGCATGGGTTGCCTAAGCAAGTGTCTATGCTTAAGGCATCAAGGTGCATGAAGAAAAGTTGTGTCATCTATATGGCACAAGTGACAATTGATGAACCAAAGCCCAAGATTGAAGACATCCCTATCATTTCTGAATACCCTGATGTATTCCCTGAAGAACTACCTGGTTTACCCCCAGATAGGCAAGTGGAGTTTAGAATTGACATTATTCTAGGAGCAGCACCTGTTGCAAGAGCACCTTACCGGTTGGCCCCAACTAAGATGAAAGAGTTAAGAACTCAGTTGGATAATTTGTTGGCAAAAGGATTTATTAGGCCTAGCTTATCTCCTTGGGGAGCACCAATACTGTTTGTGAAGAAAAAGGATGGATCAATGCGTTTATGCATTGATTATCGAGAGCTGAACAAGGTTACAATTAAGAACAGATATCCATTGCCCAGGATCGACGATCTGTTCGATCCGCTTCAAGGAGCAAGCTATTTCTCCAAGATTGATCTAAGATCAGGTTACCATCAACTGAAGGTTAGAGATGAATATGTGCACAAAACTGCATTCAGAACTCGCTATGGTCACTACGAGTTCTTAGTGAGCCGTTCGGACTCACTAATGCACCAGCAGCATTCATGGATCTCATGAATCGCGTTTGCAAACCCTACTTGGACAAGTTTGTCATTGTCTTCATTGATGACATTCTTATTTATTCAAAAAATCAGGCTGATCATGAGAAGCATCTTCATTGTATTCTTAAACTTCTTCAACAAGAAAAGCTCTACGCCAAGTTTTCAAAGTGTGAATTTTGGCTTCGTGAAGTCCAATTCCTTGGACATGTGGTTAGTGAGCGTGGTATCCAGGTGGATCCCGCTAAGATTGAAGCTATCATGAATTGGCAAGAGCCGAAGACACCCATAGAGATCCGCAGCTTCTTGGGTCTGGCAGGATATTACAGGCGTTTTATTGAAAATTTCTCAAGAATTGCTGCACCCCTAACTTCGTTAACTAGGAATAATATCAAGTTTGATTTGGGGTCCTAAGCAATAAGAATCCTTTGAGATTCTTAAGCAGAAGTTGAGCAATGCTCCTGTGTTGACATTGCCTGAAGGGATCAAAGAATTTGTGGTTTACTACGACGCCTCACTCACAGGTATGGGATGTGTGCTCATGCAGAAGGGCAAAGTTATTGCCTATGCTTCCCGACAATTAAAAGTGCACGAGAAGAATTACACCACCCGCGATTTGGAGTTGGGTGCCGTTGTATTTGCACTAAAACTTTGGAGGCATTATTTATATGGTACCAAGTGTGTGATTTATTATGATCATAAAAGCCTTCAACACTTGTTCAATCAGAAGGATCTGAACATGAGACAGCGTCGATGGATGGAGACTTTAAATGATTATGATTGTGAAATTCGCTATCATCCAGGCAAGGTAAATGTGGTCGCCGACGCATTGAGCAGAAAGGAAAGGGTTAAGCCCATTAGAATCAATGCCAAGAGTATTGAGTTGAAGAACATCTTAAATGAAATATTGCTAGCCGCTCAGAAGGAAGCTGTACTAGAAGCCAACTATCCGAATGAAAAGTTGGGAGTAACTGCTGAACAGTTATCGTATGGCAAGGATGGAATCCTAAGATTGAATGGATGAATATGGGTTCCAATCTATGGAGGACTTAGGGATGTGATTCTTCAAGAAGCCCATAGCTCCAAGTATTCTGTTCATCCTGGCTGTGATAAGATGTACCAGGATTTGAAGGCAAATTATTGGTGGATAGGCTTGAAGAAGTCTATAGCCACTTATGTGGCTAAATGTTTGACATGTGCTCAGGTTAAAGCCGAACACTAGAAACCGTCAGGTTTGGTGCAACAGCCCGAACTTCCCACCTGGAAGTGGGAAATGGTAACTATGGATTTCATCACAAAGTTACCAAATACAAAGCGAGGAAATGATACTATTTGGGTTATAGTCGACAGGTTGACCAAGTCAGCCCACTTCCTACCTATTAAGGAAACACATAGCTCAGATAAGTTAGCTCAGCTGTACGTGGATGAGATTGTATCTCTCCACGGAGTGCCAGTGTCTATTATCTCTGATAGGGATACAAGATATACATCGCACTTTTGGAAAAGCTTTCAACAATCCTTGGGCACTCGATTAAACTTCAACACTGCATATTATCCTCAGACGGATGGTCAGAGTGAGCGTACAATTCAAACACTGGAAGATATGCTAAGGGCTTGTGTTATTGATTTAGGTGGAAGTTGGGATGATCACCTTCCATTGATTGAATTTTCATACAATAATAGTTATCATTCGAGTATTCAAGCTGCACCTTTTGAAGCTTTGTGTGGAAGGAAGTGCAGGACGCCCCTTTGTTGGGCAGAAGTTGGAGATGTCCAACTAACAGGACCTGATATAGTCCTGGAGACGACAGACAAGATTGTGCAGATACGTGATCGTCTCAAAGCTGCCAGGGATAGGCAGAAAAGCTACGCAGACAAAAGGCGTAAACCTCTAAAATTTGAGGTAGGTGACAAAGTTCTACTTAAGGTATCACCCTGGAAAGGGGTAATGCGATTTGGAAAGAAAGGCAAGTTAAGCCCAAGATACATAGGTCCATTCGAGATCATCGAATGTGTCGGAACAGTGGCTTACAAGTTAAATCTGCCTGAAGAGCTCAATGGAATTCATAATGTGTTTCACATCTGCAATCTGAAGAAATGTCTAGCTGATGAATCACTAGTCATGCAACATACGGATGTGCATATAGATGAGAGCTTGAAATTTGTTGAAAAACCCTTGTCGATTGAGGATCGACAGGTTAAGAAACTTCGAAAGAAGCACGTATCGATTGTGAAGGTTAAATGGGATGCCCGAAGAGGCCCAGAGTACACGTGGGAGGTAGAATCCACAATGAAACAGAAGTACCCTCAATTATTTCAGTAAATCTCGAGGTCGAGATTTCTTTTAAGGGGGTGAGGATGTGACACCTCGTGAAAACCACAACCAATATAATAAAGACACGTGTTATGGGCTTTAAACATGTTGTAAACCCGGATTATGTTAAAAGATATGTTGTGGAATTAAAAGTGTCAACATGTTAATTATCACCACTGAGTGACCTTTTAACGCTCTCAAACTATTATAAAATATAAATACATTCTCATGAAAATCTAATAAAGATTTCATAATAATCCGGTTAAACTTTTGTGATGACAAATTCCACAATCAAATAAAGGGGATCCTATGTACACTTACGAAAATTCTACTTCACATGATCCTTGCACAAGACTCCAAGACTATGTTGTGCATGGCATTGCTCCCAAGTACTTTTCAGAACTGATCAAATAGTCCCCTCTTGCTGATAATGATCAGAGATTCGAAATATGATAGGTTGCATGGATAAATGTTATAAGTTCTCAAATTTTTGTCTTCTGACCAAGTCTTACGGACCACAAAGAGACCACTTTACGGACCACAAAGAGACCACCTTACGAACTGTAAGGTGGCTGATCTAGGCAATAAAGATTAAAAATCGGATACGGATCTTAAGGCCCTAAGCTTACGGTCCGTAAGACCTGTAACTGGGCAGAAAATAGTGGACAGCTGCAGGTTCAGCCGGTTCCACCGCCTTAGATGCATGGTTTTCGAATTCAGGGGCTGCACCAGTGATATTTCATGCATAGGGGACACCTGGGATGATCAGGAAACATGTGTAGACCTTGTTGAATTGATCTTGTTGCATCTAAATCACTATATAAAGACCTTATGTTGCAACCATAAACTTGCTCATTCACAAAATCATTCTAAGCTTATTCTCTGAAGCTCTCTGGACTTCAAGAAAGTTTCCCTCATCTCCTAATTCGTGCTAAGAGCCTTTGTAAGCATTCTTAGCTTCTCTAATTCATGTTTTGTTAGTCTAATGACCAAAAGTCAAAGCCGTCGTAATTAAGCTTTGACTTAGTGATTAATCACTAATGGTCCAGTAATTTCTCGAATTGAGAGTGGCTATAAGTTGGTAATTATGTGGGTAATAAACCCTTAGTAGGGCACCCTCTGATTCCCACTCTAACTAGGTCAATTGTCGGGTCAAACTTAATTATAAAAAGTCAACAGAAAGCTATTTTGCAAATAAATTCATAATTAGCAATGTAGAAGCTATGAAACCTGTTTTAACACTTATAAAACTTGGTAATTAATGTAAGAACATGTCTAAGCATGTTCAACCCGACAATTTTGGAGTTTAGGCGCGGTTCGGAACCGAAAGTCGCAAAATTAGACTTTTGCTTTGACTTTCAGTTCTGACCTGATTTAGCTTAGTTAAATATGCCTTAGAGTTCCATTAGGACCAAGTTATAGGTTAGTATAACCTTCTGAGGTCATAACACTTGGTTCCTAATTAGTCCGATTCATTTGCATGTTTCCGTTAATTGCTTAAATGTTGACCATTATGCCCCTTTGACCTGAAAATGAGATTTTTGAAAATGTGAGAGGACAAAAACCTTTGTTACTGATTTAAAAACATGTCTTAAAAATTTTGACATCAGTTTGAGGTCTAAATTAGGAGTTATGCTCAATATTGTAATTTGAAAGCTTTTTATTAATTAAACGGCATAATTAGCATAAAACCTATCTAAACCCAAATTTTTCCACCAAAACTTTTACCCACTGATGTAATATAATATTTTGGGATTTTTGAAGATTTTTATTTATTTTTAAACTGATCATGGCATAGGGTTCTTGCTTTGATTCGGTAATTGTCGGTTATACCCTTTTTGCTAATAAAATGAGTACTACATAACATTTTGATACCAAAATTTTTGCTACTGAGTTTATATGATAAATAAAATATTTTGAACTTTATAAACTGATCAAAAACTCAGATTTCCTATTATAACCTGAAAATCGCTTAAAACCGACTTTTTACGCGTTTTAAACGCATAGTATGGGTTAAAACTATTTTTGGAATATAAGACTTAATACCTACTGATGTTTTAAGTAAATTTTTATACTTTAACAGTAAGAAAAAGTTTTGAACTCAGATTTCCAATTTTGACCTTTAAAGCCTATGTGAAATTACCGAAATGCACATACGGTGCATAGTTTGGTTATAAAAGATAAATTTCACATATATGCAATACCCTACTGATATGACCTGCAAAAATAAATATCTTTACAGATCATTTAAGACCAGAACCTCAGGTTAATATTTAATCTCTTTTATAATCCTTAAAATGATCAAAATACCCCATCGGGGCTTAAATTGATTTTAAATTCGTTTTGGGCATAATGGAAGGTATCCTACTGATATCACAACATATTTAAGGCATATTAACTTAGGAAACCTGTTCATGACTCATTTGGTTACCCGTTATGCATTTATCGTGTACGGTACGGTTTATGTAACTAGTTTGCATAAATTAACCGAAACGGGTCAAACCTTATCATTTTCACTTCAAAATCCAGAATGTGTTTAGTTTACCCATATTATACAAGTCTTCATACTTGTCGGGTATAATCCACATTCTAATCCGGTCTTCGCTTAATCATGCGTTTTGAACCGTATACCTTTCTTTAAAACTAACCGGTCTAAGTTTAAACTTAAGTAAGACCCGTTAGGAATCTAATAGGTTATTAAAACCTTCATTCCAGATTTAGGAGCCCAGTAAAAGATAGTTGCACTTGCTGATTTGTACGGCTGGGATAAATTTGTTTAATTTTGTTAGACCCTAATTCGTACATGACAAAAGTTGCAGCGGAAAACACGAACCATAAAATTTCTTTCATTACCAACGTTTTGACTTACTTGAAAGTTCGTTTTGAAATGTATCTTCTACAAAGATAAAGCATAAGTCTTGTTTCCTAATAGTACATACTCAATTATTCCCGTACAATCTATCTTGTGACTCGATCTTCGATCTCTAATCCTTGTTATAATCGCCCGTTATCCATACAACCTGCACTCACCACATACATTCATAAACATTAGCACACATTAAATAAACAAGATACATTCACATTTCGTCATCTTTCAAACTTTAAGCATTTCATCTGCGTATCCATTTCCTGGTGAGGCTTCAGTAATGTACCTGCATCACTTTTTCATTCTCAAGGTACACCATCAATAACGTTAACACTCAACATATCTAAGTCATACATACATACATACGTACTTGCATACCTACTTACATACACATCTACATACGTACATACCCTTCCTACAACTTTACATACGTGCATACACTTATACATGTCTTTATACATACACACATACACAACTACCTACGTACATACCTTTACTACATCTTTACGTACATGCCTACACTCATACATATCTTTATACATACATACATACACATCTGCATACGTACATACCCTTCCTACAGCATTTCATACATGCATACACTCATACATATCTCTATACATACATACATACTCATCTGCATACGTACATACCTTTCTTACAGTATTACATATATACATAATTACGCATCTACATACGTGTACAACACCTTGCATACCTCTCACATACTTATACGTTATTTACATGAGACTTAAACTTTGATTTATAGCCCATAAACATCTAAGGATCGATCAAAATCATGTTTAGAAAGTCCGCCGTAGTCCACGGATAACAAACCGAAGCCTACGATACATAAATCGACTTAAATAACAATTTTCAGACTTTTGGACTTAGGGAGGTCGTCGGCGACGGCCCTAGGGCCCGTCGGCGACGGCCCTTTAGTTTTTCCCGTAGCCAAAACCCAGTAGACAGGAAGATAACCCGTCGGAGAAAAACTGATTTTCCCTTGCCCGTCGGCGACGGCCTCCTTGCCCGTCGGCGACGGTCTCTCTAAAGTGCATTTTTTCTGCAGTTTCGTTTCATCGTCCGAACGCACTAAAACGCGCATAACTTTCGAACCGTTTACCCATTTAACCTCCCGTTTCTTCCTACATGCTTGTAAATTCACATTCTATCATATAAACTTAAAATCCCACATCCGGATTACGGAAATTCTTAACTTACACGCTATCGTCTTATTATTCGTTTATGATTTATTCGACCCGTTCATGCATTCATCAACATAACTTGGTCATTTTACCTTAACCTCTTATAAATCTAACAATATCAGTGACGTCTATCATAAATTACTAAATTCTTGGATGTCTTGCATCCTCTTAACACATTATCGTTCATATGCTTATTTTGACCCGTTAAGGGTATTCGCGCATTAATTGGTCTATGACTAACCAAACCATCATCCCCACTTCCATACTTGTCCAAAACATTACTCTAATCGAATAACTTGTTTCTAAACTACTTTTAAGATCGTTTACCCCAAAATACCCATCAAGGGCATTTTGGTCAACTTTAATCACATCATTTACGACGAAAGACTTTAACACATATTTGACCTTAAACATCATGTTTAATCAATTACAACACTTTATTACTTACTTGAACTAAGAAGTGATTTCGGAAATCACTTACCTTATGCGTCCGTGCTCGTATCCGATTCCTTGCCTCTTCTTGACCCGTTAACACCTCATGCTTGAGTCCGTCTCGACGTGATTCCTATACTTTCATTTCATCGAAATCACGCTCTTATTAGCATACACCTTTGTACATGTAACAATCATATCACTCGCATAATTCACACTTAACTTTCCTTAGTCATTTCTAACAAGCATTAAAATACATAATCAACTTCATATAATCATATCCGTATACGTTAAACTCATGTAACTCATCATGTCATTACATTTAACACGGATTGCTATAACATGTACCATACGACTTCCCATCCACCTACATTTACGACAACGAGTCAAATTATGTTTCTTATACTTAGTTGACTTTCAAAAGTCAACTATTAACCATACTTAACTATCGACTTATCATCATATACCCGTAACATCATAATCGACTATACGGACGACACTATATACATTTCATCATACACTTGATGTGAGTACTACCTTTTAAGCATAACGTACAACTATTTCATGCACAATTCTTCTAAACTCATACATAACCCATCAAAACCAACTACTAATCATCATGTATCATTCCAAATGAACATTAAACATAACATCATCATATTCCTATACTTTCATCTAACAATAATTCATCATACCCACATAATACATCAATCATTCAACAAGACTTGAACATAGGAGGTGATTCTAGTCATCATCTTCGCCCTAACTAACGGGTGTCACCTCTAAACATCAAATTAACGCAAACCATTCATAACCCATGTTCTACACGAGGATTCTAACCCTTGTACATGATCAATTTCATATTAACTCACGGATTAGAACATAACCCACTTCACCCATGATCACCAATCTTAGATTTAAGACATACCTTATGATCCCCTCGTGTTGGTGATCATTAATCCATGCTCGGTTATGGATTTCAGCTTCATCTTGCCTTCCAATTTGAGCTTAAAGGCGATTTAGGGTTTGAGGCTCCATGGGAGCCTCCTGATCTTTCTCGAACACACACGTATGTGTGTGTTTGTGTGTGTTTAGTTATTTTATAACTTAACTTTCATTTGTTCCATTTTAGCCCCTCGGGTTTACTTTTAAAACATAACTGACACTACCTTAATCATTTAAGACTTTTGACCATACCCTTAACTAGGTTCAATAGCCTAGTTATTTATTTCCTGACGTGTCACATAATAACATACAACAAATATTAACATTCAGATTTTGGGGCGTTACAAGTCTACCACCCTTAAACAAGGTTTCGTCCCCGAAACCTTTCTCACTTTCATCGAACACACATTATCTTTTCTTCCAGCCCATCCATACGACCACTAGCCCATACTTTCCTGATCATTCTTTCCTATTTCATTTGCATTTTCATTTACTTGACCTGTCAATAACTGGTCAATACACATACTCTTCCGTCCTTTAATATGATCCATTCTTAATGGATCTAATATCTCCATCTCACCTCTAAAAATTTACATTCTCTACATACTCTGTATAACATTTAACTTTTGTTTTGTTACCACCATAAAACTTACTATTTCATAGTCACACCTACGTGCTTAACTCTAACGTTAACCTTACTCTACGTTTTCTACAGTTACGTATACCTTGCATACCTTTATATTATCTTTAAATCATTTCGTTCATTTCACATTACTATTGCTTTCACTTCATGCATTACTTAATTCACGTGTATAAATAGTTCATATCTCTCCAATCATGAGTTAAACATTTTACTAACCTCTTTTTCATTTCCCAAACCACGATCCGCAACCCAGATCGATCATCTTCTTCTCGAGTACTAACCGTATAGGCCAGCTTTCATTCCTTCGTGAAATGAGCTTCCGCTCGTGCACGTCCTTTCATCAACACGATTGGTTTCATCACATCAATAGTTCTAACATTATCATCAACAACATCGGCGGTTAACATATGTCATTCAAACATTCATTACACTAGGTGATTACCCACCTATAACTCTTCTACAATTTCCTACGTGCCTGCTATAACGTGCCACACATTCTATTTCTTACATACACTCCTTTCATTCAATTTATCATTTCGCCAACTGAAGTACACGCTCGTACTTCCTTCCATTCATGCTTACTTGCGAAGACCTTATTACATCGTTTCAATATTTCTTACTAAGCTTACCATTCCCGCCCATACTCAAGTTATTGTCCGGGTCACAGCCCGTCATCATTCTGACTTCTAAGAGTCAATTACTAACACATCTAACACGTAACTTATACAAAACTTCGTCTATTATACTATCACTTTTTTTTTACTTTATACTTATTTCTATGACCCATTCGACCCAATCATGGTCAAATTGTCAACATCTTCTTAGGCGGATTAATTTCATTCTTTTTTTTTTATATTTTTGAATCCGTCTCACGGATTCAGACGCATCATTCATGCTTTTTCATTCATTGAATCCGCCTTACGGATTCAAACATTATATTCATGCCTTTCTTCCTTGAATCCGTCTCACGGATTAAAACATATCATTCATACCTTCTCTTCCTTCTATGATTTGAACCCATCTAATGAATTCAATCATATCATTCACATCTTTCATTCCTTACCTGTGTTGAATCCGTTTCGCAGATTCAGACATATCATTGCTACCTTTCCTTTCCTTGAATACGTTTTACGGGTTCAAACATTCCATTCATGCCTTTCATCACTTGAATCCGTCTCACGGATTCAAACATTGCATTCATGCCTTTCATCACTTGAATCCGTCTCACGGATTCAAACATTGCATTCATATCTTATTGATCCGTACTAAATTACGGATTCCACATTCTTCATTCTTATCAGGCATGTTTTTCATACTTTCATAGTACTCTCAATTCCCCGAGAGTCTTACTTCCCATTTCACCCACCCACACGCCCGCCTGCTACCTAACTCTGCCGGACATACCTGTTGCAATTATCATGATCTCACGAACGTCATACGTTTCTCGTGTACTGGCCAGGTACACAATCCACATAGTAGTTTCGTGCCTTCATGTAATTGTCACCTTATGTCCGTAGACTTAGGTTTCGGCGCGTGTATCACTTCCAGTACTTCATTACTATACAGTCATTGTCTTTCATTTAAAAAAAATATTTTTCCTTCCCTTAGTGAACTTTACCATTACTTACACCCACATATTAGATTTACGTACCTGGGCTCATTTGCCTATTTGTTTATTACCTCTTTGCCTGCCTTAGTATTCATCCTAAACTGCATTCACGGATCATCCTCTTCCAACACTTATGCTTACCTTGCACATACAAAACCGTCAGTTTCTTTATACGTACACATAGGTACCTACTTACATTAGCCTTTACCTTTGGATCTTGATCGAGTCTTAGATTGTACGGATTTCTTATCTCAAGAGCACACAAGTTTGAGTTCAAGTACTTACCTTCTCGTACTTGATTCCCTCAAACCAGGGCTCTGATACCAACTTGTTAGACCCTAATTCGTACATGACAAAAGTCGCAGCGGAAAACACGAACCATAAAATTTCTTTCATTACCAACGTTTTGACTTACTTGAAAGTTCGTTTTGAAATGTATCTTCTACAAAGATAAAGCATAAGTCTTGTTTCCTAATAGTACATACTCAATTATTCCCGTACAATCTATCTTGTGACTCGATCTTCGATCTCTAATCCTTGTTATAATCGCCCGTTATCCATACAACCTGCACTCACCACATACATTCATAAACATTAGCACACATTATATAAACAAGATACATTCACATTTCGTCATCTTTCAAACTTTAAGCATTTCATCTGCGTATCCATTTCCTGGTGAGGCTTCAGTAATGTACCTGCATCACTTTTTCATTCTCAAGGTACACCATCAATAACGTTAATACTCAACATATCTAAGTCATACATACATACGTACTTGCATACCTACTTACATACACATCTACATACGTACATACCCTTCCTACAACTTTACATACGTGCATACACTTATACATGTCTTTATACATACACACATACACAACTACCTACGTACATACCTTTACTACATCTTTACGTACATGCCTACACTCATACATATCTTTATACATACATACATACACATCTGCATACGTACATACCCTTCCTACAGCATTTCATACATGCATACACTCATACATATCTCTATACATACATACATACTCATCTGCATACGTACATACCTTTCTTACAGTATTACATATATACATAATTACGCATCTACATACGTGTACAACACCTTGCATACCTCTCACATACTTATACGTTGTTTACATGAGACTTAAACTTTGATTTATAGCCCATAAACATCTAAGGATCGATCAAAATCATGTTTAGAAAGTCCGCCGTAGTCCACGGATAACAAACCGAAGCCTACGATACATAAATCGACTTAAATAACAATTTTCAGACTTTTGGACTTAGGGAGGTCGTCGGCGACGGCCCGTAGTTTTTCCCGTAGCCAAAACCCCGTAGACAGGAAGATAACCCGTCGGAGAAAAACTGATTTTCCCTTGCCCGTCGGCGACGGCCTCTCTAAAGTGCATTTTTTCTGCAGTTTCGTTTCATCGTCCGAACGCACTAAAACGCGCATAACTTTCGAACCGTTTACCCATTTAACCTCCCGTTTCTTCCTACATGCTTGTAAATTCACATTCTATCATATAAACTTAAAATCCCACATCCGGATTACGGAAATTCTTTACTTACACGCTATCGTCTTATTATTCGTTTATGATTTATTCGACCCGTTCATGCATTCATCAACATAACTTGGTCATTTTACCATAACCTCTTATAAATCTAACAATATCAGTGACGTCTATCATAAATTACTAAATTCTTGGATGTCTTGCATCCTCTTAACACATTATCGTTCATATGCTTATTTTGACCCGTTAAGGGTATTCGCGCATTAATTGGTCTATGACTAACCAAACCATCATCCCCACTTCCATACTTGTCCAAAACATTACTCTAATCGAATAACTTGTTTCTAAACTACTTTTAAGATCGTTTACCCCAAAATACCCATCAAGGGCATTTTGGTCAACTTTAATCACATCATTTACGACGAAAGACTTTAACACATATTTGACCTCAAACATCATGTTTAATCAATTACAACACTTTATTACTTACTTGAACTAAGAAGTGATTTCGGAAATCACTTACCTTATGCGTCCGTGCTCGTATCCGATTCCTTGCCTCTTCTTGACCCGTTAACACCTCATGCTTGAGTCCGTCTCGACGTGATTCCTATACTTTCATTTCATCGAAATCACGCTCTTATTAGCATACACCTTTGTACATGTAACAATCATATCACTCGCATAATTCACACTTAACTTTCCTTAGTCATTTCTAACAAGCATTAAAATACATAATCAACTTCATATAATCATATCCGTATACGTTAAACTCATGTAACTCATCATGTCATTACATTTAACACGGATTGCTATAACATGTACCATACGACTTCCCATCCACCTACATTTACGACAACGAGTCAAATTATGTTTCTTATACTTAGTTGACTTTCAAAAGTCAACTATTAACCATACTTAACTATCGACTTATCATCATATACCCGTAACATCATAATCGACTATACGGACGACACTATATACATTTCATCATACACTTGATGTGAGTACTACCTTTTAAGCATAACGTACAACTATTTCATGCACAATTCTTCTAAACTCATACATAACCCATCAAAACCAACTACTAATCATCATGTATCATTCCAAATGAACATTAAACATAACATCATCATATTCCTATACTTTCATCTAACAATAATTCATCATACCCACATAATACATCAATCATTCAACAAGACTTGAACATAGGAGGTGATTCTAGTCATCATCTTCGCCCTAACTAACGGGTGTCACCTCTAAACATCAAATTAACGCAAACCATTCATAACCCATGTTCTACACGAGGATTCTAACCCTTGTACATGATCAATTTCATATTAACTCACGGATTAGAACATAACCCACTTCACCCATGATCACCAATCTTAGATTTAAGACATACCTTATGATCCCCTCGTGTTGGTGATCATTAATCCATGCTCGGTTATGGATTTCAGCTTCATCTTGCCTTCCAATTTGAGCTTAAAGGCGATTTAGGGTTTGAGGCTCCATGGGAGCCTCCTGATCTTTCTCGAACACACACGTATGTGTGTGTTTGTGTGTGTTTAGTTATTTTATAACTTAACTTTCATTTGTTCCATTTTAGCCCCTCGGGTTTACTTTTAAAACATAACTGACACTACCTTAATCATTTAAGACTTTTGACCATACCCTTAACTAGGTTAAATAGCCTAGTTATTTATTTCCTGACGTGTCACATAATAACATACAACAAATATTAACATTCAGATTTTGGGGCGTTACAAATTTGCTCAGGTAAATACTTTTAACTTATTTTCCCTTATACGGGCTTGGGGTACGGTATATAAAATACCGCTTGGTCGGGTATTGAATTTTTAATCGTATGAAGGTTAAATCATTGAGATAACCCGTTTAATATGTTTTGTTTATTCTAAGCCTTTGGGGGGTTAATGACCATGTTCTGGATATCCTCGGCTCATTTATTGAAATGGCCACGACTTAAGCACGGGGTGTAGGCATACACCTGCCGATGCGTATGTAAAATAATGTACCCACCTGTTCGAGAATAACTCATCGTGGGATATATTATGTGGTGTGTCTATTAATCTTTAACCTTGTTTTCAGCCCTAGGTACTGAACGTATAATAAACATGTGATTCTTTAACAAGTTTATTTTTAAATAATTATCCCAAGTTATAAAAGATATTTTGTGCCTTGTGCATTCAAATCAATTTTCTTAAACATTTTCAAAATGAGTCGGTTAATTGTATTTACCAGTGAAAACTGACGTATTTTCCAAAAAGGTTAAGTGCAGGTACTAATCGAAATGGGCTGGCTACTCCTAGCATCAATAAAGAGTCTTGCAAGCTTAGATGTTAAAAACCTGTTGGACAATGTTTCTTATATCTTTGATCCGCCTGTGGATCCCTTACAACCGTTTTTGTAATAATTGATATTACTTTCATTCGGTTTGTAATGTTTTTATCTTTCGACTTCCGCTGTGTATTAAACTGTGATAAATTGTCTATGATGATATCAACTACGTCACGATACTCCCCACCGGGCCCACCGGTAATACGTGGAAATATCGGGGTGTGACAATAAACGGCAAAGGGAAATTATGGGATATAAAGGCTCCGCTGGCTGATCTAGGATATTGTTGTGCTTTGATAAGCATCACATTTCTTTGAATAGTCAACTGCGTCTTTCTTCATTGTGGGCCAGAAATAACTTGTCCTACGTATTCTAGAAAATAGGGCTCTGCCCCCTGTATGGTTGCCGCAGTCTTCTTCATGGAAATCCTTTAACACTTCTTGGATTTCAGGATCCTCAATGCATCGTAAATAAGGACCTACAAGAGACCTTTTATATAAAGTGTTATGTAATATAATAAACTGAGATACCTTGGCCCTGAAGGCTCTAGGATTCTCTCCTGTGGGGTCTCTCCATTCTGAATGAACTTCATGATGACAAGAATCCATGATCCTGAATCCAAATGTGGATCATTGGATGTTGTTAGGGCTGCAAACGAACTGGAAGAACATGGACAAGACCTTGTTCGTGTTCGTTTGTTAAGAAATATATGTGTTCACGAACCGTTCACGAACACTTATCGAACGAGATTTTATGTTCATGCTCGTTTGTTAAGGAAATGAACTTGTTCGTGTTCGTTTGTGTTTGTTTGTTAATTTTAGGCAACGAACAAAAACGAACGTTGACGAACACAAATGAGCACAAACTAATGTTCATGAACACAAATGAAAACAAATGAACACAAATAACCGTTCATGAACAAAATATACAATACACTGACACTTATTAGATCTTTAATTTGTCGGAATTTTGAAGTATTTAAATAAATATAAAAACAAAAAACACTAATAAACTATCGAACATAAACGAACACGTTACCGAACGTTCACGAACATAAACGAAAGAACACGACCTCTGTTCATGTTTGTTCATTTAACTAAACGAACGGAATTTATTGTTTGTGTTCGTTTGTTTAATAAACGAACTAACAAAAACGAACTTCCCACCGAACGGTTCACGAACTGTTCGCCGAACGTTTGGTTCGTTTGCAGCCCTAGAAGTTGTTGTAGTATCCTTTACCACCTCCATTACACCATGTTCCCTAATTGCGGGGAAAAGGGTGTTAATGATAGGTATCTTTACATCTTTTGGAATCTTCAGGGCTGATCCTAAGTTTGCCAAAGCATCTGCCTCTGCATTCTCCTCTCTAGGTACCTGTGTTATGCTAAAAGAATCGAAAGATTTTGCCAGTTCTTTTACTATTTCTAAATATTTGATGAGTTTTTCACCTTTTACCGCATATGAACCATTAAAGTGGTTAGTAATTAGCAATGAATCTATATAAACTTGAAGATACCTGATCCTCATTTGTCTGGCTAATAGCAAACCTGCTATTAATGCTTCATATTCTGCCTCATTGTTGGTGGTTTGAAATTCACAGGCTATGGACTGGGGTATTATGTCCCCCTATGGCGATTTTAGTAGTATTCCTAACCCAGTTCCCTTGACATTTGAAGCTCCATTAGTGAAGAGTATCCAAGGATCCTTGGTTTCGCCAAGTTGTCGGACCTCCAATTCGGCTTCTTTATGTAAATCACTACTAAAATCAGCCACAAAGTCAGCCAGTGCTTATGACTTGATAGCAGCCACAAACGACAATTTGACAGAGGGACACATAGTGTTAGAAAAATGTAAACCACAAGGTCTCAACATGCGAGATTTTGAAAGTAGAGACTTATATTAATCCCCCCCCCCCTAATACCAAACGGTGTGGGAGGACATGAAGAATGGGCGTGAAACGCCATGTGGCAACTAAGTCAGCACTGTGGCGTGGAGAAAAAACACGGGGTGGGACATGGCGTGGAAGAGGAAAAAAATATAAAAAAAAAATAAATAAACGTCAAACAGTCAAAACAAACTTAAACTACACCCACCAATCAATAGCATCCACCTTACCTACACAATTGCCTCCACGCCGGTGGAAATTCCTCCTGCCCCTTCCCTCACGCCAGCCACAACACCGTCTACGGAGTGATGTTCCGGCGTGGTTTGGCTTCCACGCCACTTTCTACGCCCACATCGTATTATCTAAATCATATAGTATTATCTAAATCATATAGACGCAAATTACAATTTACTTTCGATAAAAAATCTTAACATCCATAAGCCTATAAAAAAGAATAAAAACAAATAAAGAAGTCCCTCAACACCTCATCCACCGTCAGATCCCATTATATACTACTACATTTTACAATGTCGGCAGTCTGCTTCCATTGGCCAAAATGGGCGGCTGCCTTAATAGTTTTTTTTTTTTTCTTTCCGTTTTGCCCCTAGCTCAAACTAAAATTACGCTTTTGCCTCCATCTCAAAATTACGATTTTGCCCTCAAGTCAAAATTACGATTTCGTCTGCCACTCTCCCATTGGACCAACCAGTTTATTATTTTATATCCATTTTAAAATGACGGTTTTGCCCCCCATCTCAAAATAATATTACGCTTTTGTCCCAAATAAAATTATGTTTTTCCCCCAGCTAAAAAATACGATTTTGCCCTCTGTTAAAAAATGTTTTTTTTCCCCGTTAAAAAAATTACGATTTCGCCCTCAGTTGAAAATTACGTTTGTCCCCCCTTCAAAATAAAATGATGTTTTTGCCCCAAACTCAAAATTACGATTTTGCCCTCGGTTCAAAATAAAATTGTGCTTTTGCCTCCAGCTTAAAATTACGATTGTGCCCGTAGTTCAAATTTATATTACGCTGTTACCCTAGGTGCAAAATAACGAATTTGTCCCTATTAAAATTTCAAATTCCCCCCCCCTTCAAATTTACAGTACTGCCATGACTTTGGCTTTTGGCAATTTACGATTTTACTCCAGTAAAAAAATACAACTTTCCCTCAGTTAAAAATTACAATGTTGCCATTGTTTTAGTTTTTTTTTTTCAAAAATATAAAAGTGTTTTTTTTATTGGTTGACTCGATTTAGTTGTTTTTCGTGTCAATGAGCTGCTACCTAACACTCGCTCATTATTCGTCCACCGCCCCGCAACGCGGGCGGGGCATCTAACTAGTTATCCCAACACACATCAACGGTCTGTCACACAAACCCAGTTACATTCACCGTCACTTTACCCTAACTCAAACTCGAATCGCTCAACTCAGACCCAACCCCGGAGTCGATAGCAGCAAAACTCACCCTCTCTCTCTCTCTCTCTCTAGATTCTCTCTCTCTCTACACTCCCGAAAATCAGCCTCACTATTTACAGATTCACATCATCAATTAGGGCTTTAATCGATCAATTGTTGATGTGATTGTTTAACCGGTGAAGGAATAATAAGAAGGTTAGGGTTTTATCGTTTCGAATTGTTATTATTATCATTATCATTTGTATACGTTGATTGCTCCTCGATCTGTTGGTTGTGCGGAATGGAATCGTTATCAGTGGCATCTTCAGCGTCCGATTCCGACTTGATTACGGTTACGCAATCGCTAGCGAAAGAGGCGTATGTGCTGTTTCAGTTAGGGAAGTATGTTGATTGTTTGAAAGTGTTGAATCAGATCTTGGATAAGAAAGCCGATGATCCGAAGGTGAATTCACTTGTTTTTATGCTTCTGTTTTGTATTGATAATTGTGGAACACTGAAATGCATGTTGTTTGGTTGAATTAATCCAGTTTTGAGAATGTATTATGTAATGTTAGTGAGTGATTTGTTACTACATGTGATACATTTGTTATTGTTTTGTTATTTAATTGAGGGAAGTGGACTCATGCTGCTCTACAATTGAGTTTACTTGATATAAGTTTATGTTTTGTAGCTGAAGAACACTCATGAAGTTCTTTATTTATTTGTTTTTATTTTTTTTAATTCAAGTAGAACACTGAAATGCTGATTGTTTGGTTGAGTTAATTTAGTTTTGAGAATGTATATAATGTGAGTGATTGATTCAAGTAGTTTGTGCTTGTTTTGTAGTTTGCACTGAATAGAACATTTATTTTATGACATGTAAATATATAATATTATCAAACATTTTTTTTATTAATTTAACTAAAGAAAGTGGGCTCATAGCTATGTTGTCAAAGGTGCAAGGCGCCCTGAAGGCACATAGGCCTTGTCTGGAGCCTAGTCGCAAGGTGCAAAAAAACAAGGGTTTGTTTTGCACTTTGCTTATAGTATAAAAGGACTATTTTTAGGGGTTTTAGACATGTTTTAGGCTTTTTAAGGGCCAGTTTAGGCTATTTTAGGTCGACTCCAGGCTTGTTTAGGAGTTTTAGACTTATGAAAACAGGTTAAGACGACTTTTGGGAAGAACTTGGCTGGAAACTGCGTCTGATTGCCTGAAACCGTGTCTATACAGGCAAGGTGCTTTCCCAGCGCTGCGCTTCTGCGCCTATCCAGCTATGCAGTTAATTCGGTGACATATCGGTTATCGGTCCCTATGTAATATATTGGTGTCAAATATCGGTACCGCTATTATCGGCGATATTGACCGATAATATCACTGATTTTCCCGATACCGGTACCTTTCTTCTTAGTTCTACCATTCGTATTTCATCTTCTTATTGCTGCTATTAGTGTTTTAAGTCTTAATTGTTAACTGTTAGCGTTAAATGTTATTGTTTTAAGTCTTAATCAGTTCCTACTTGCTACAATCGTTAGTGTTTTGCAAGTTGCAAAAGGTTAATTTGTTAATGGTAGGAGAATATACGGATTTTTTAGTGTTAAATTGCTATATATATAAATTCTGCATGATATTAAAATTACTGATATCCTAATTCGCCCCGATAACCTATATCTCAAATTTCGGTCCTTGACCGATATCTGATTTTTACAGCATTAACTGGATAGCTGTCCAGGCAAGGTGCTTTCCCAGCGCTGCGCTTCTGCGTCTAGGGGCGCGCTTAACAACATAGACTAATCCTGCCCCACAATTTTGGTGTACTTTGTAAAAATCTCTTGTGGTTGTAGCTGAAGAACACTCATGTAGAGGTTCCCTAGGCATGATTACATTTTTATTTTTGATCATATAGTTCAATCAGGTTGCTTTGACACTATGTTGGCTAGCTGTTTTTCACCTTGGATGTTTGAACTTTTGATGTTCATTAGTATTAGAAAACTGTCACAAAATGGGCATGCTTGATCGGTGCAAAATCCTTGGTGAATAGTTGTTAGTGTGGAATTTTGTTGTGGCGTTAATGAAGCCACTTTGGTGGAAGTGACGAGAATGAAAATACGTTATTGATTTAGTGTATTTTACTTAAACAGTATCTTTTTACTACTTACCACATGTCTTGTATCTCAGTCAAGTGGCACTCCATTCTTCTGTATATAATCATCATAATTAAGTTATACACCACATCGCTTGATGACACATTGATTTTAGTTACATTCTTTAAATCTTAATTATTAGAAGATCATTAACCTAATATATATCGAGATTAACACACTTTTGTTTATATTGAAACTAGCATATGTATATTAAGTTATATTTATATCCCATGTAAATGAGAGGATCTTATTACTTTTCTGTTTATATCCTTACTCTTTATTGGATGAACTTTTATGGATGCTCCCATTGTACATATTTCTCTTTTTATATGTAGGTTCTTCATAACATTGCTATTGTGGAGAACTTTCAAGATGGATTTTCAAATCCAAAGAGATTTTTGGAAGCACTAGATAATCTTAAGGTATGTCTAATATCGTCATTTTGGAGATCAGTATTCAGAATACCTTTCACTTCTATCTCCATGGTATTTTCATTGGAAACGCGCGTAAAGCAAAACATTACAAATCTTATTAGTGAAACTAGTCAGGGGTAAACAGATGAACAATTTAGTTGTTGAAGTTGTGGTTTGTTGTTATGAAGTTATTAGGGCTGCAAATAAACCAAACAAAGTGTTCGTTTGTTAAGGAATTATATGTGTTCACGAGCTGTTCATGAACACTTATCGAATGAGATTTTGTGTTCCTGTTCGTTTGTTAAGGAAATGAACGTGTTCGTTTGTTAATTTTAGGCAACGAACGCAAACGAACGTTCATGAACACAAATGGAAACAAACGTACACAAACAAGCATTCATGAACAGAATACATTATATAATACATTGACACTTATTAAATATTTTATTTGTCGGAATTTTGAGGTTATAAAATAAAATATAAAAACTAGAAACACTAGTGAACTATCGAACACAAATGAACATAAACGAACACATTACTGAATGTTCACGAACATAATTGAACGGACGCGACCTGTGTTCATGTTCGTTCATTTAACTATACACAAGAAGTTTATTGTTCTTGTTCCTTCATTAATTAAATGAACGAACACAAACGAACTTCCAGCCGAATGGTTCACGAACTGTTAACGTTCGGTTCGTTTGCAGCCCTAGAAGTTATGTCTTATTATTGTTAATTTTTTCTCTTCTATAAGATATATATTTGTAATAAATTCTTGCTTGTACATGTTTGACTTTTATTCATTTGATTAAGAAACGAAGTGAGAGGCCTGCTCATTCAACTGGAGAAAATGCAGAGGTGTTGAACAACCGAATCAAATCAGTGGGAAATAAGGGAAATAAGGGCATTGCAACTGATGAGTTTGATGTTTCCGTGACAATGTTCAACACAGTATGTTATTTTCATCATGTTCGTTTTTGTTTCTTATATCCTTGCATTTCCTATTATCTTTCGTAATTTCCATTGCTCTTCTATATTGCTTATCTGTAGGCAGTCATTCTCTACCATCTACATGAATACGAGAAGTGTTTCTCCATTTTGGAAAGATTATATCAAACTATCGAACCGATTGATGAGGTAAGCGATGAATTTATATTATTTTTATTTAAGTTGTGTAATCATAGTTTGTTTTTATTCAACAGAGGGTGGCACGTCATGTATGCCTCCTGTTACTTGATGTTTCTTTAGTATGTCATCATGCTTCAAGAGCTGCTGTAAGTTTCTTGCTTTCACTAGAATAAAATAATTAAATATTTGCATTATGTTTATATACTACAAAATCGTTTATCTGACCCAGAATAAATAAATAAATATTTGCATTATGTTTATATACTACAAAATCGTTTATCTGACCCATATATGTAATTGTGGTGTTTTACAATGGCATCAAGCTCTAGTAGAATCACAAAAGAATATTATTGTCGGACTGTGCTGTCATCAAGACTTAATTTAAGAAATTAAGGGAAGACATTAGAGTCTGATCTTAATGAACCAAATGAATAAGTTAAGGGCTTCCCAGACAGTAGTATTTAGGGTTGTAAACGAACCGGACAAACACGAACAATGTGTTTGTTCATTAAAGAAATGAACATGTTCATGAACACTTATTGAACGTAAACGAATGCAAAAGAACACAAACACATGCTCATGAACATAAATGAACACAAAGAACGTTATATATTAATTTTAATATAAAATCTATATTTCCCATCAGAAAGAATCCACCAAAAATAAATAAGTACTTAACTATCCGAACATAGGTGACATAATTATCATAAACATAATTAACACAAAATTAAGAAGTTTGTTAAGCTTTAACACAAACTGAAAATGAAATGGTCAAATGAGGGATGTTAGCGGAGGCGTATAGTATAAATGTGGTTTCAAATTTAAAAAAAAACTAAAACCAATGAATTAAAATATAACATAAAAAAACCTTTAAATGGACGAACACTAATGAACATAAACGAACACATATAAATGAACTCGTTACCAAACGCTCACAAACATAAACGAACGAGCGCAACCTCTGTTCATGTTTGTTTGTTTAAAACTGAACGAAATTTCTTGTTCGTGTTTTTGTTCATTTATTAAATGAACGAACATAAACGAACTTCCCGCTGAACGGTTCACGAATTGTTCGCTGAACCTTCGTTTCGTTTACAGCCCTAGTAGTAGTATTTGATTGTAGTTTTGCTTAAAGAGTTCAAGGACCTCTATGTGATTATAGTATTCTAAGTATATGGAGTAGTGTTGTGGTTTTTTGTTTGTCTCAACTCTCAACATCGTATTGGGTTATTTTTATTTTTACTCGTCTGTATGTACCTACATATAATTCTTTTAAAATATATTCTTCTTATCGCAGGACGTGATCGGTTACATGGAAAGAGTTGGGGGCAATAACTTAGTCAATCAAGGTGATTCCGGAAACATCTCTCAGCAACAATTAACAAACCTAGTGACAAAATCCACGTCAGCACCGAACAACGTTATGTTATCTTCCGATCCAATCAACTCTGATCAAACTGTCAGCACAAACGGGCCTGAAAGCCCATTATCCCGAACTCCATCAGAAGAAACACTAGAAAACCTAATGATGGAAATCAACACAAGACCATCAAACGATCTCTCGAAAATCCAAACCGACGAATCGTTTATTTCAACGCCTGATTTACGGATGAAGGTGCATTTATACAAAGTTTGGATTCTTATTCTCACAAGAAATCTCAAAGCGGCCAAACGTGAAGTGAAAATGGCCATGAATGTCGCACGCGGAAAAGATTATTCACTCGCGTTGTTTCTAAAATCCCAACTCGAATACGCTAGAAATAACCACCGAAAAGCTATAAAGCTGTTAATGGCGTCTGTAAGTCAAACCGAAACCGGAACCTCAGCGTTGTATTACAACAATCTCGGCTGCATTTATTATCAACTCGGTAAATACGAAACGTCAGCCGTCTTTTTCTCCAAGGCGATCGGAACCAGCTCTCCGCAACGAAAGGAGAAAACGATGAAACTGTTCAGTTTTTCGCAGGATAAATCGGTTCTTTTTGCTTATAACTGCGGGTTGCTTTATTTGACCAGTGGGAAACCTGTACTTGCGGTTCGATGTTTCCAACAGGCGGGTTCGGTTTTCTTTAAACGGCCTCTTTTGTGGCTTCGAATTGCCGAGTGTTGTATAATGTTTTCGGAAAAGAAAGCGGATATCGACGTGAAAATTGTCGGTAGGGGGAAATGGAGACAACTTGTTATAGAGCGTTGGAATTTAACAAATGCAGTGCAGGTGGACCCCGATCTTTCACTCGCGTTTGCTAAACGTTGTCTTCTGAATGCGTTACACTTGTTGGACTGCCCTTATGAGAACTTGAACCCGCAACTGAACTCGAACATGGTGAATTCAAATGGCGAGGCTAAAGAGACAAAGGTGGGGAACAGTAGCGGGAATCCGAATCCGTTGTTACAGAGTTCGGTTAACGAATACAAAGCTCTTTGCGGGAAAGAAAACCTGATGATCTTGCAAGCCGTGCTTGCTGACCTGGCGTTTGTTTATCTAGAACTCGGGAATGCAGTGAAGGCGTTGGCGGCTGCCAAGTGTCTTTTAAAACTTCCGGAATGTTCTAGGGTTTACGCGTTTCTCGGAAACGTTTACGCAGCGGAGGCTTACTGTCTCTTGAACCAGCCTAAGCTAGCTTCTGAGCATTTATCGAGTTATATTTCAGGGCAAAATAGTAATAATATCGAATTACCATACACCCAAGAGGACTATAACATCTGGCAAAGTAAGAAAACCGTGGATCTCGATGAACCAAATTCCAATAACGCCCCTGCGGTGGATCAATCGTTACCTCAAGGAGGTTCGGACTCTTGGTTCTTGAAGCCGGAGGAGGCTCGTGGGGTCTTGTTGGCTGACATGGCGGCCATAGCAGCAGCCGAAGGTGACATGGAGCGGGCACACGAGGCTGTGACACTGGCATTGTCTTTATTACCCAACAATCCGGAAGTCGTGTTAACGGCAACATACGTAGACTTGATTCGCGGGAACACTCAAGGTGCGGTTTTGAAGTTGAAACAATGCAGTCGTGTTAGATTTCTCGATTTATCCCCGGGACATTAGCGGAGAAACGGTGAGATATCGGTTGGTGACTGATGAGAAATCATCATAGGTAGGTGAAAATGATCCTTTGAAACCGGGGATTTGATTTGTAACATATATATATAGCTCAAAGTTAAGGGTAAAAAGGTCTTTTTCTTTGTTGACTATTTTTGAGCATTTTTTTTTAATTTTTAAAAAATCCGTGTCGTTTTAGAGTTTTTTCAGTGAGATCATCGGATCGATATGAGACTTGTGGCTGACTGAGTTTGTCTTCCCATAGATCTGAGATGTAGTGGTATTTTTCTTTTATAGCATGTTGGTTCTTCTGATGTACTGATTGAAGAGATGTTTAATGAGGTTTAAAAGTTCAAATATTCTCTTGTTTATAAATATATATATATATATATATATATTTAGTGGTGTGGATGATATGTGCTAGTTTCTAGCGACGAGAAAGCGTTTTTTTAACTGTGAGAATATGCTATCGGAAAACTTATGGGGCCTTATCAATACTCTCTTAACGCGTAAAAAGACTGTTTACCTCTTGATGGTTCAGACCTTTACTGGTTCAACACTTAATGGTTCAGACTGTTTGTTTTGCGAGCAGATGTCTGAATGGTTCAGACATTTGCCTCTAAATGATTAAGCATTATACTGAGTCTGAATGGTTAAGACCTCTAATATGAATTTGGTCAGACATTTGCCTTTGAACGATTAAACATTATACTGGCTCTTAATGGTACGGACCTCTTACTGGTTCAGCAGTTAATGGTTTAGACCTCTTACTCGTTCAACACTTAATCATTCAAAAGTTACCAAACAGCCTCTAAGCAAATCAAGTAGAAGGTTATTATTTTATTTTTATTATTATTTTTTTTTTGTGTGTAGAAACGATACAATCACATGTTTTGAATCGAGTGATGACAAACAAATGTCATGTGCATCAACATCCAAATGGTCCCTCTTTTCATTCTCTTCAACACAGAGACATACCAACCATTAACTTTTCCTTTAATAATTGTCGGACATGGATATAATAAAACCAAACAGATATTCATAGCATATATCAAACACGTTAGAAGGTTATGATATGTTAGATCATGGATATAAAAGTGGGACCAAGCGAAGCTTATAATTTAGTTCGAATGCGATAAGACTTTTCGATATATACAATTACAATATCTTTTCAGAACGACTAACTCAACTCTTTTGATCTACTCCTAAATCTTCATCAATGTCTAGGGCTGCAAACGAACCGAACGGAACGAACACAAACAAGACTTTGTTAGTGTTTGCTTGTTAAGAAATATATGTGTTCACGAACTGTTCATGAACACATACCGAACGAGATTTTATGTTTGTGTTCGTTTGTTAAGGAACTGAACTTGTTCGCGTTCGTTTGTTAATTTTGGGCAACGAACAAAAAACAAACGTTGATGAGCACATACGCACACAAACTAATGTTCATGAACACAAATGAAACAAACAAACACAAACAAACTGTCACTTATCAAATATATTATTTGTCGGAATTTTAAAGTAATTAAATATAATATAAAAACGAAAACACTATCGAACACAAAAAACATGTTACCGAACGTTCACGAACATAAATGAACAAACACGACATCTGTTCATGTTTGTTCATTTAAATAACCGAACGGAATTTTTTGTTTGTGTTCATTTGTTGGGTAAAGTTCTTGTACAAATAATCTTAACATACTAAACATACAAATTGAAGGAAAACTCAAAAAGACAAGGTGGCATTTTTTTAATTATCAATAACTTTCAAAGTTACTCTACAAATATACCTAAAAAAACCTAACCACTCCCCCACCCAAAAAAAAAACCTAAACCCCCCCCCCCCCAAAACCTAAAAAAAACCTAACCCCCCCACCCCCACCCAAGCTAAAATGCTACAAACTAAACCCCCAAAAAACCTAAAAAAATCTAAAAAAAAAACACACAAATTATTTTATTTTATTTTTTTAACATTTTTTATTAAAAAATCGCTACTTTTAGTAGTAGCAAAAAAAAAAAAAAAAAAAATTTTTTTTTTTTTTTTGCTAACGAAATGTAGCGATTTTTTAATAAAAAATGTTAAAAAAAAATTTTGTGTTTTTTTAGGTATTTTTGGTTGTAACTTTGATAGTTGGTGGTAATTACAAAAATGCCACCTTGTCTTTTTGGGTTTTCCTTCAATTTGTATGTTTAGTATGTTAAGATTATTTGTATTTGATCTTTTGCCCATTTGTTTAATAAACAAACGAACACAAACAAACTTGCCGTCAAACGGTTCACGAACTGTTCGCCAAACGTTAGGTTCGTTTACAACCCTACCAATTTCTACCCCATTTTACATAATTTTAATCATTCACCTTTTGGATGGAAGAGAGTCACGCTATTATCGTACCTTATCGTTTGGTCCGTCAGGGCCGGGCCTGAGCTAAAATTGTATATCAAAACCCTGAAACTATGGGGAGTGGCGCCCACAATTCAGGTACTTGTTGGACACGTGAATTGAAGATGACAATATGTACATACAAATGTACAAAGTCCAAGGGATAGTTCATTTGGCTCGTACCTTAATAAAAATTTAATATTATCTCGATATCTAAAATCTCTTTTTTTTTTGTTTTTTTGTTTTTTGAATGAATAAACTTACATATCATTATCATGGGGATTAAACCCATGATCTCTATCTATTCTATAGCTTATTAAGCGTGGTGGGTTTACTTGAATACATTGAAGCACATAGTTCATCACAAGACAAAAAGAAAGTGGTTTATCTAATCATCGCGGCGACATGTTGGACACTATGGCGAATCAGAAATAATGTGATTTTCAACTGCAAAACGATACACGTTTCAAGGGCGGTTGGTGACATTAAGGCACTTTCGTTCCTTTGGGTTAAAGCACGGGCTGGAAAAACGGATCTAGATTGGAAAGAATGGGGCGGATTTAGATGTTTCAAATGATGTTTATGCATTAAGTTTTCTGTTAGTTTCCTTTGTTTTTGTTTGATGTACTGGTAACTATGCCTTAGCACCTTGCTATGGTTTGGTTGCTTTGTTTCTTATTTATAAAATCGCATCTTTTAAAAAAAATCTAATTCACCAACAACATTGGGCTATTCCCAATAGATTCTAAAATCTCTTCTTCGTAGTAAAATAAAAAACTAGTCTCGTCTAGTTGGATTGTAAATACTTTTAGTAAATACTTTTTTTAAACATCTAATATATTTATATGCCTTTCAAAAAAAAAAAAAAAATCTAATATATTTATAAAAAGCTATATTGTCACTAAATGATCTAATTTTAAATATGACTTTCTTTGTAAACTTAAAAAAAATAATAATTAAATCCGCTCTAACTAGATAGTAAATACAAATGTTAAATTTTAACATGCGTCAATAAGGCTATGTGTTATGGTCAGGTGATAAAGAATGGGATGCCTACATGGCATCAACATGGGAGTGAGGAACACCGCGCACCTCGAATTTGCGGTGTGAGCGTGGCCTAGACCCTGGTCTCATCGCACCTCTCTCTCTCTAAGAAATGGAGTATGATGTATCTGGAGGGTTTTTTTTTTTTTTTTAAATACAATGGATGTGGATCTGGATTTGAATAAAACCCTAGAGAAGAAAGGGAAAAGTGAAGAAGAGGGTTTGGTTACATAAATTGAGGGAAGGGGTAGTAAAAATAGCTAGAATCTTAGTTTTTGATTTAAATATGTGACATTTAAATTAATATACTTTTATAACTAACATTACTTGCACCACAATAACCATAATTATTAATATTTTATAAATATTATATATGTTATATTTGCAATTAATAAAATTAAATTTGTATTTAAAAATATAAAGAAAAGAGTGATCGAGGGAAGAGATATGAGTATAACATAAGTTAAGGAACGAAGGTGAGTGATGAAAGAAGATGATGGCGATATGACACCGGGGTAATAATAAGAGATGAAAGATGTGATATGTATAACACATAGCGCAACTTTAACAAGTCTGCTACGATCTAGTGAAAAGTCATTAATAAAAGTAAATCATTAAATTTCTTCAATAATTGATGGTCATATATATGTCCTTACATCAACTCAACAAACCATGCATCAAACACTGATCATTAGTCATATTTGACACAAATTAAACAATAGAAAATAAATTTAAACACTCAAAACATAGAGAGTACTTCTTGATTTTGATGGCGACTTTAGTTCATCCATGGATATATATTCATCATCTGTCCCTGCATCAATACATTTCATATTATACAAATGCTAGACAAAACTCATATTTAATAAGAACTAATGAATTATATAGCAAGAGGCTTTCAAAATTAAAATTTTATTCCGGACAATATGTGGATTAAGTTTTTTACACTACCGTTTTGAAAATATTCAACCTTTTGATGTAACTAATTTTAAACTTATGTTTTGATGGAAAGTTTATATAGCTTATAGACACATTTCCATGCTAAAATTTTAAACAACTAATTACATCATAAACTAAATTTCAAATATCAGTTACAAACTTACAATAACGTATAAAAGTCAACTCATGATAACACCATGTGTTAAAGTCTTTCGCTTCAAAATTGTAACATGTGTATAATTTAAATATTCTCATTTAGTATGCCTTTTTTTTTGTTTTCACTATGAATATGGATATCATGATTTTGATCCTACATGATCAAGCTATTATTTAAAAAAAAAAAAAACTTTTCATTAAAATATCCGTCGGTGTTGCATCAGATATAGCAACACCAACAGCTAATTAATATACCGACAGAGCTTCATCGACGATACTCGTCGGTGATGACTTTCACTGACAATGTTCCAACGGATTTTTTTTTTTTTTTTTGAACGGCAAATTTGGATCACTGACGGACCACTGGAGTATCATCGTGCCACCAGCAGAACCACCCGATCATATCCATCTCCACTAGGCAATAATGCCTATACACCAATTCAGGAGGAAACCCAATAAATCTGGGAAAAACCCCCTTTGTGGGAATCGAACCCATGACCTAATGGTCATAAGTCTTATCCCACCACCAAGATACCACTAGACTATAATGTCATGGGTGTTCCAACGGATCTTTTAGTCGGTGAAAACCCTATTATATTTCTAAAAAACTTTTCATTATGTGAGTAGAATATCTTTACCTAAATTTCATAACCTAGTTAAATAATTAAAGTACAAAACACGAAAATAAATGCATAAGCATTCTTAGAGAGAGAGAGAAAGAGAGAGAGAGAGATTAGGGTTAGGGTTTGCATGAGAAAAAAAAGTTACCTAAATGGGAAATCTTGAAAACTTAAACAGCACAAGTGTAACCAGGAGGTGGGGTTTTGCCACAAGTAACAAGCAACTGAAGAGCAAGTGGCAAATAGATGTTGAGATTCAAAAGCTTAACCTTTAGGGTTGTACACAAGCAAACTGCAGCCTCAAGCTCCACCAACCCAGCAAGAACTGGACAACATTGGTTCACCACAGGGTCACCCAACCCAATATGAACCAACCCACCTAAAAGATCCACACAAGCTCCAAGCTTTAGTGCATCAATGGGGCATGTGGCCGCCGGAGTTGGCACAAATGGCCCCGGTGGGCACGGTGTTCCCGGGGTTCCGCCACTTGGTGGGTTGAGAACCGGTGGGAGGATGACTGGTGGGTTGACCACCGGTGGGAGAGTGATTGGTGGTTTGACTACCGGTGGGAGGGTCACTGGTGGGTTGACCACCGGTGGGAGAGTGATTGGTGGTTTGACTACCGGTGGGAGGGTGACTGGTGGGTTGACCACCGGTGGGAGAGTGATTGGTGGTTTGACAACTGGTGGGAGGGTGATTGGTGGTTTGACAACTGGTGGGAGGGTGATTGGTGGTTTGACAATAGGGGGGTGGGTGGATGGTGGTTTGACAATGGGAGGGTGGGTGGATGGTGGTTTGCCGGTGGGTGGTTTGGAGGGGTTGTGGCCACAGGGAACACAATCAAGAGCAATTGGAGTGGCAGTGGAAATGAGGAACATGGAGATGAGAAGAAGAGCAGTGAGTTGCTGCTTAGAGGACTCCATATTGATCACTTGATGTGTATTGGTGGAAGAAGTAATGTGATGAAGTAGGTGTTATATTGAGATGGAGTGTAGTACTGTTCTCCTTAGCTGGAATGATAATCACATGATATCTTTAACTTTGATTTTGATTAAAGTTTTTATCTTTAGTTCTTGTTATATAAAATTATATGGTCTTGCTATATGTATAACTTGTATACAAAGGTCGTATACATTCACATCACAGATCACACGGCAAATTAAGCAAGCATTCCTTGACATGCATACGACGCGTATAGATGTATACAGGTCATATAATGTACATTCCCTTGAAAAATATATAAGTGTATGCGCGTCGTATAAAGCATTCTCTGACATCTTATATGGCTAGTAAACACCTACACGGGTCGTATACATATCACAGGCAAAATAAGTTTCAAATTAAGCGTATGAATAGCTTGAGCCATATAATATCATGCTAAGTAAATATCAGACATGGTTATGTCATGAGATAAATGAAAATGTAGGAAATAGAGAACATTTCATGGTTTTTGAAATAATGTACGATTTGGACAAAAAGAAAAGATATAAAAATTACAAGGGTTTGTAAAGTGTAGTAGAGAACGTTTTTTTTAATAAATGACCGAGTTCTAAACCCTTATTGACCGGTCCATTTTTTTGCAGCAAAACAGAATCCGATGGTTTATATACAATGGATTCTATTCGCTTAGGTATTTTTAGAGGACATATGAAGTCATGTTTGTAACAGAAAACCGGGTGATATGATTTGTATGAATTGAATATGTAATTTCATGAAAAACATGATTTATAAGGGGGAAAATTACGAAATTGTTGGTTGACCAAGAGGTTTTCAATTTTGTCACTCTCCTGCGTCCTTGGAAGGACCACTGAGCTTCGGAAGAGTCCGCATGTTATGTTGATGCGTCCATGTCCATAGAAGCTGACACGTGTCCGTCACGTGTCCCACATGTTTATGGGAAGAGTCGGTGACTCTTCCGAAGCGTCGGTGGACTCTTCCGAAGGAGCGTGATACATGGACTCTTCAACATGGTACGCTGACTCATCCCATGCTCAGTGGTCCTTCCAAGGACGCAGGAGAGTGACAAAATTGAAAACCCTCTTGGTCAATCAACATTTTCGTAATTTTCCCATTTATAAGGGGTTCGATGGCTATTTCTTTGGTCATACGTGACGAACATGAGAAGATCTTTGTAGCTTAATGTTTATATAATAAAATCTTAGACTATGTATTGTGGCTGAAGTCACAGCCCAGATTCATCCTCTAATATTGCGACACATGACGCTGACTATAATACTAGTCATCACTTTACCCACTCTCGCCCTTCCCACCTCACTTGAGCCTGTTGTGGTAATTTCACCAATAGCCCCTCAAAACACCCCTATTTTTTGCCCAATAGCGCCAACCACCACCCTCACCGCCTCACGCCTCTGCTGAAGCCTCCACTCGCGCCCCCACTGAAGCTTGGCCGTTGTGGTGTTCGCGAGCCACCGTGGCAGCCGCGTGGCTAGCGCCTCATAGCTCCACAACACATAGTCTTAATGGTTATTTTTATCAGTTTATATCATTTTCTAAAGGTAAGGGGCATCAATATTGATGAAACACTGGTTAACACCTGTGGTGAAACTAGCCTGTTCGTCTCTTTTGTGGGGTTCAATCTCCTTTGTTACTCGCCAAATGACGGGTCCTGCAAAACAGCAACACCGTTAGCTCGTTAAGAGGGGAATATGGGGGTTTCCCTCTTAACCGGGCTCCGGCGTGAGAATAAGTTCTGTTATGAGGAAATAAAACAGTGTGTGTTAAGAGTGAGAGTGTGGAGAATAGGTTTCTTTAACCTGAATGATGAAGGGCTCTATTTATAGCCGGAGGGTGAAAGAGGGAGGAGCAACCTTGCCAGCTGTTATAGGGCGCCAGCTGTCCGACCAAGGGGAATATCCTCTTGGTCTCCTCTGCTGTGGTCAGGATGGTGGCACACGTGGCGCGCCCATATTTGTCCATGCTGGAGACGTCGTACTGGTACTGTCGGTCTGCTCCTTGATTTGCTGCAGGCCTACATGGCGCTTGATGAATGGTGACACGTGCTGTCCTTTCTGTCGGAAGGAGCATCTTTGGTGCCACCTTGACGTCTTCCAAAAGCTTCCAGAAGCTTCTGGATTCGCTTGCTGATGTAGGCGCCATGTAGGATGAAAAGTGGTGTGGTCCTTGCCATGTGGGCGGGGAATTGGGACCATACCTCTTCAAGTCTCCCCAGTCCAGTGTGCCTTCTAGTTGCGTTGATCGTCTAGGAGGGATTCTGGACTTATAAGGGTAGTGGTTGTTGGTGTTGTCGGAATACATGTTATTTTGCACGGTTTATCGTAATAGTAGCATGGCGCGTGGTGTGTTGGTAACTTTGCAAAGTTGAGTGAACTGTACGCGTGGCGCATGGCGTGCTGGTAGCTTTGCAAAGTTGAGCCGACTGGACGCATGGCGTATTGGTAACTTTGTAAAGTTGAGCCAAGTGGACGCATGGCGCATAGCGTATTGGTAACTTTGTAAAGTTGAGCCAAGTGGACGCATGGCGCATGGCGTATTGGTAACTTTGTAAAGTTGAGCCAAGTGGACGCATGACGCATGGCGTATTGGTAACTTTGTAAAGTTGAGCCAAGTGGACGCATGGCGCATGGCGTATTAGTAACCTTGTAAAGTTGAGCCAAGTGGACGCATGGCGCATGGCGTATTGGTAACTTTGTAAAGTTGAGCCAGGTGGACGCATGGCGCATGTCGTGTTGGTATTTCCTTCTGAAGGAAGTTTCCTTACTTGGGATAAAGAGAACTGATGTGACTGTCTGATGTCCCTGTCTTGTCTGAGGTGAACAGGCGCCTTTTCAGTGGTGTCAGTTACTTTCCATCCCTTTGTCAGACGTGTGCCGCCCACGCTCCCGGAAAAAGAGGTGACGGTTTCTCTCTCCTCTGACGTGTCTTTTCCCCATTGGATGACCTTCTGAATTCCTGATGGCCCACTACCCATCGCATTAAATGCGATGGGTATAAATATACGGCGGTTCTCTTCATTCTTTTCACTTTTCAAAATTTTGAACTCCGGTGTTCTCTCATATTTCTTTCTCTCTCCCTCTTTTAAGTTTATCCATATCGCCTTTTCTCATTTTCTCTTAATATGTCTGGAGCGAATCCTTCATCGAGGAGGAGGAGGAGGAGGAATAAGGGTAAGAATCCTCCTGGCCCTGACCAGGCGACTATAGGTTGGAAAGAGGAAGAGTTTCAGAATTTGGTGAGAGAGATGGGTTTCCTTCCTGAGTGGGGGTGCCCAGTTTCCAACTCCAGGTTCTATCGCCATGGATGCACCTCCTGGTTACATTACATTATATGCTGGTTTTTTTCCGGGAGGGTAACTTCAGACTCCCGATGACCAAGTTTACTGCTGAGGTGTTGAGGAAATATGGGCTCCATATCTCTCAAATCAACGCGATTGGGCTTCCCCGTGTCACCCATTTTGAATTTATCTGCAGAGCCAACTGTGTTGAGCCAACTTTTGAAATGTTTAATGTGTCTTACGCCGTGACTTACACCAGCGGTTTCTATTCTTTTAACTCCCGGACCGGTGGTGTTATCCCCTGTTGTTCCACTGCTCTGAAAAGCTTTCATGATTGGAAACAAAAGTTTTTCTTCATTCGCCGCGGTGTTATCCCGGTAGATATGCACTATCGGTCAGCGAGTGAAGGGATCCCGAAGGTGGATGTGACGGTGGATTATGCCCAACAGGAGTGGTATAAGAAAGTGACGCACAAGGCGACTACTATTTCTCAAATTGAGGAGAGAGCGTTGGTTGGTGCCGGTATGAGCATGTTGTGGGTCCCAAACAACCCTCTGGGTGTTCCTGTTTATGGTTATCAAGGCAAACGTATGTAATGTTTCATAGTTTTTTTTTGTATGTTCTTCCTCATCTCCTTGTTTTTCGCAGTTGGGTACAGCTTGTTGAATGTTCTAGATCCGAAGGCTGGTGGTGCCATGGTTGAGGCGATTCAGGAGGTTGGGAAACCAACATGGTTGGATCAAATTCGCCACCGTTTCTTGCATCCTTCGAATGAGAGTTTTGTTGCTTATGCCAACGTTGTTTTAGGTGAAGATGTTGAAGATGATGTTGATGATGCTATTGATCCTACTCGAGAGGAAGTTATCGTTCTCTCGAGTGAGGGATCTGATAGATCTCTTGGAGGCCTAACTTCTCATTCCCCGCGTGCAGGGGTTATACATGAGCCTGTTAATGAACCCGTTGATGATGATGTGGAGGTTCCGGTTGAGACTGCTGATCAGTTGGAAACGAGGAAAAAAACAAAGGCTGGCAAGCCAGAGGGGAAGGAGAAGACGGCTGAGGAAAAGGCCACTGAGACTCCTCGTAAGCGACCCTCTACTCTTCCTGTCCTAGATTACGTTGTCGTTTCTGATACATTGTCTGGTTTAGGGGCCGGAGAGGGACATCGTGGGTCTGATCCTGATGACAGCGCGACTTTAACAGAGATGATGAGGAAGAAGGCTCTTGATGATAAGAAGCGGAAACTTGATGAGCAGGCAGCTGCTATGCTTGCCTCGAAAAGAGCCAAACTTCAGAAGGAGGCTCCTCCTGCACCCTCGGAGTCTGAAATTGACATGGGTGTTTTTAGTGGAAATCGTGACAATCTTTTGGAGGAAATATATGCTGCTTCTGCTCCTACGGGTAAAGGCTTTGTAGGTGTAAATCTTGTTATTTAGCTTCCGGGTTGTTTTTGAGCGTTATTGTTGTCTCCTGGCAGGTGTCAAGTCGGGCAAGGCGCCGCACAAGATTGATATTTCAAAGATCCCTCCTCCAGCCTCTCCACCATCGAGGACGTTTGAGCTGTCACCTCCCCGTGATAATCTGGGTGAGAAGAGAAAACAAGATGAAGTAAATGCTGAGTATGTTGGAGAAGGTGGTGGTGATGGTGCTAGTGGTCATGTTGCCGGTGGTGCTGGTGGGGATGTTTAAGGCAAAGGCATTGACACAGAAGCGGAATCCAGCGAGGCTACACAGCGCCAGACCATTTATACCAAGCGTCCATCAGGCGGTGGCGGTGGTGCTACTTCAGGTGTGGTTCGGAGTCCGGAGTTTGAAAACGTTCGTGCTGGTTCCTGGGGTACCTATAACCCAGCGTGTGACGATTTGCCACATGCTCCTCACTGGAATCTGACCCAGGGTTCTCGGATGAATGAGCTTGATAATTGCCACGAGTTCTTCTCTTTGTCTCTCCCCCCTGCTGAGAGGCTATTTCAGAAAAAGCGCAACCGGTTTGATCTGCTGGATGATCATGTTCGTGCCGGGGTTAACTTTTTTGCTACCTCGCAAGAGATTGTTCGTGAGTGGAAACTGATGGGGGAGGAGACACTTGAGTTTGAAAATGAGAAGAAGGCATTTGCGGAAGAGAGGGAGAAGTTTAATTCTGAGCAGAAAGGTTTGTTGTGGAGGGTTTCAGATGCGGAGAACAAGCTTGCTGAAGAAAAACAGGCTAATTCCCAGAAGCAGAAGGATTGGGAGGTTTCCTGTGAACGCACCAACAAGGAGTTGCAGTCGCAACGTGATGCGATTGTGCGGATGTCTGCTGAGAAACGCAAAATCAGTGAAGAGGCTGAGGCAGACCGCAGTGCGCATCAGAAGAGAGAGCAGGAGTATGTTGAGCGTATAGCTGCATTGGAAGAGTTTGTTGAGAAAAAGATCACTGAATGCAAAGCTTTTGAACTCCTTGCTGAGGAGATATCTGCCGATTGCAAGTGGTTGCTGTCGCGCGCGGTGCCTCTGGTAACTGCCTTTGTCTATGTTTGCTTTTGGCTTGTGTTAGTTACTCTTCTTATGTTGTTGTGTGCTTCTCGCAGATTGCTGATCGTATAGTAAAATCCCATGAGCTTGCCAATTACATGTTTGAGTTGGGTCGAGCGGGGTACAATAGCGGTCGGAAGGATGGTTATAGTGAGGGTAGGGCTGCAGCTGCAAGCAATGAGAAAGACTATCATTTCGAGCTTTACAAGGAGGATTGTGGTGCCGCTTATGCCGCAAAACGAAAAGAATTTGCGTCTTTAGAATTTGGTGTTGTTAAAGCAGCCCAGAAATTGTCTCGGAAACCTGATGGTGTTGCCTTATTGAAGAAGGCTCTTGGAGATGAAGATCGCGCGCCTGGGGGAGCTGGTCCTAGTCATCCGGAGTGAAGAAATCCGGCTTGCATGCCGTGTATGGGCTTTGGTGGCCCTGTAACCGACTTGACAGTTTCGTGAACAATTTAACTTTATGTTTCGTGAACAATTTACTTGTAGTTGTCGTATCTGCGACTCGTTTTGCTATTGTTAACATGTTTAATGCTTCATATGCGCTTTAGTTTCTTGTGAATTTTGTTTATTGTTACAATATGTGCATGTGTAATTACTTTGATTAGGTATCACGAATGAATGATGGTGCTGACAGGTTGTGTTGTGTTAGTTACAACGTTTATTCTGTCGTTTATGTGCGCAGGTTGGTTCGTGAATACGAAGTGATCGAGTTACAGGTTATTGTGTGGACCCAGCTGTGTTCAGCTTTGGGGGTCTTTACAATGTTTGTTTACCATGTGTTCAATGCTTTTGTGTTTATGTGGGCACGAAGTATTTATTTGGCGTTTTTTAGGCTTTGGTTGTGTTTTTGACCCGGCTGTGCACTCGTTTGTGACAGGCCTTGGAGGTCTACAACGTTTCCTAAGGTTGAGCCATTGATGTTTTCGTGTATGCCCGAAGTAATATATGCAGTTGTGACAAGAAATTTGCATGAAAAAAGATAGCCAAACACTTCTTGTATTAGTGCCAAATGTGTTGGCGTGCAGCTGTTACAAGTACATAGAAAAAACTTTGGCTGTTTACATGTAGCATCTTCTTAACTGTTGAGCATTCCAGGTTCTTGGGACTTCTTTGTCGTCCAGGGTGCGTAACTTATATGCCCCTTTGCCGAGTACTGCATCTACAACATAAGGCCATTCCCACTTGGGAGCTAATTTTCCGGGCTTTTCGGTGTTGGACGCCTCCTTGTCCCTCAGGACGTAATCTCCCGGATTAAAGGTGCAGATTCTGACTTTGGAGTTGTAATACTTCTCCAGCTTTGTTTTGTATTTCGCTTCATTTATTGCTGCCATCTCTCTCCTTTCTTTTAGGAGGTCAAGGTCTAACCTCCTTTCTTCTTCGTTGTTGATCATGTTCATGGAGAGCATTCTTGGTGATGGCAGTCCGATCTCCGCTGGTATCACAGCCTCAGACCCATAGACTAAGTTGAACGGTGTCTCCCCGTTGCTTGTTTTGGGCATCGTCCTATGGGCCCATAATATGCTTGGCAATTCGTCAACCCAGCCCCTTCTTTGCTCTCCCAGTCATGCTTTGATGCCGTCTACAATGCTCTTGTTGACGGCTTCTACTTGACCGTTCCCCTGCGGATGTGCAACCGAGGAGAACGTATGCTCTATGTGTAACTCTTTGAACCATCGTTGGAGATCTTCTGCAGCAAAATTCGTCCCGTTATCGGTGATGATTCTCAGAGGCAGCCCGAATCTGCAGATTATCTGTTCCCAGATGAATCGCTGAACTACGGTAGATGTGGTTGACGCCAGTGCCTTCGCCTCCACCCATTTTGTGAAATAGTCCACCGCGACTATGATGAATTTCATTGCACCCGGGGCTTCAGGGAAGGGGCCAACCATATCTATTCCCCATTGTTGAAACGGCCATGCCGTTGTTACGGGGACTAATTTGTTCTTGGGGCGCATCGTCTTGGGAGCGTGTCTCTGGCACCCGCTGCATTTTCTCAGAACCTTCACTGCGTCTAGATGCATCCCGGGCCAGTAGTACCCGACATTCATCACCTTTGCTACCACCATTCGCGGTCCGGCATGAATGCCACAGATCCCCTCATGCACTTCTCTGATCAAGTAGTTCGCGTGCTCTGGATTGACGCATCTCAACAATGGCCCGAGGTATGATTTTCGGTACATGATTCCATCAACCATCTGGTAGTGCTCGGCTTTGTATTGAATCTTCCTTGCCTCAGCTTTGTTTTCTGGTAGTATCCCAGACTGGAGATACATGATTATGGGGGTCATCCAGGACGTCGTCCCCAACTGAATAACATTCACTTGCCTCAATGGTACCGATGGGTTGCTCAGGACTTCGATGCGCACATCCTTGGCCAAATGCTGGAAACTTGTCGATGCTAACTTCCTTAGTGCGTCAGCTGGTTTATTCTCACTTCGATTGATATGGTGCACTTTGTAAGAATTGAAGTTCTGTAGCAATGCTTTCGCTTGCTTTAGGTATAATGCCATTACGTCTCCTTTGGCATCATATTGGCCATTAATCTGCCCAACTACTAACATGGAGTCCACATGCGCCTCTATGTGTTTGACTCCCATCTTGATTGCTAATCTCAGACCGGCGAGAAAGGCTTAATATTCGGCTTCATTATTCGTGCTTTTGAAGTCCAACCGGATGGCATACGTGAATTCATGTTTTTCTGGGCTTACCAGCCTGAGTCCTGCGCCTACGCCGTCCTCGTTGGACGCGCCATCTGTATACAGTAGCCATGGTTCTTCCAAATGCTGCCTTTCAGCTCTTTCTATTGCCTTACACTCTCAGTCCCTGTCATCAGGTACTTCTGTCATGAAATCGGCTAACACCTGGCCCTTGATTGCTGGTCTTGGCCTGAAAACAACATTATGGCCTCCCAGTTCTACGCCCACTTTGCTAATCTTCCAGAAATCTCGGGCCTTGCAAGGATGTTGCCAATGTTGTAATTTGTTAAGACATGAATGCCGTGATTGGCGAAGTATCTGCGCAGCCGCCTTGATGCATGAATTAGAGCCAACACTAGTTTTTCCATTATAGCATACCTCGTCTCTGGATCATTGAGAGTGCGGGACACATAATAAACCGGTGTCTGTATACCTTGTCGATCTACAAGCAGAACTACGCCGACTGCTTTGTCAGAAGCTGATAGGTACATTACTAAAGGTTCTCCTTTTACTGGTGCCGTCAGTGTTGGTAACCTTATGAGGCAATCCTTCATATCACGGAATGCCTTTTCGGCCTCCGGAGTCCACTGGAACTGACTTTTCTTCATGCAATTTTGTCACACCCCGATTTTTCCACATTTGACCGGTGGGCCCGGTGGGGAGTATCGTGACGTAGTAGACACCATCATAGTCAAACAACACAATATATAAATGCACAGCGGAAGCAAAAGATAAATATATTACAATCCGAATAAAACGTAATATCCCAGTATTACAACGGAAAGTAAAGGATCCACAGGCGGATCTTAAAACATAAACATTGTTCAACAGACTTTAGGCACCTAGAACTTGCAAGATTCCTTTTTTTAAAGATGGCCTGTGTGACTTTAACGATTCATAGTTTACCAAAAATGTTAACATACTTACAGATGTTAACAGGGTTTGGAATCTTTTAGATAAGCTTTACCGTCTTGGCCATGTCTACAATGACATTTAGGCTAGGTTTTACCTTTAAGATTCTTTAAATATTTAACGGAGAACAATCCTAAATTGAGATGTTAACAAGGATCTGAATCTAATTGTGGAACTACCATCTTGGCCCTGTCTTAAAGTGACATATGGCTAGGACTTGTCCTTTTTAAAATTTTGCCATTTTATTATAATGGTAGATCTTATAATATAGGAATGATATTTTTAAATATAATCGTTCCATTAAAATTTAAACAATTATATGGTTGCCCTAAACGGGACTTCTAATAGAAAATGACTTGCCCATGCAAGAGCTAATCAGAAAATAACAAAGGAACCAAATAAGGACAAAATAAAACGAATTAGGTTTAGTCCTATGTTCTTGTCTAGACTCAAGAATGTGCAACTGTGTAACTGAGATTAAACACAAAAGACTATCGTTTAATTCACTCAGTGTTGGCTCTGATACCAACCTGTCACACCCCGATTTTTCCACATTTGACCGGTGGGCCCGGTGGGGAGTATCGTGACGTAGTTGATACCATCATAGTCAAACAACACAATATATAAATGCACAGCGGAAGCAAAAGATAAATATATTACAATCCGAATAAAACGTAATATCCCAGTATTACAACGGAAAGTAAAGGATCCACAGGCGGATCTTAAAACATAAACATTTTTCAACAGACTTTAGGCGCCTAGAACTTGCAAGATTCCTTATTAACGCCCTGAGCTTCCAGCCAATTACGTTCAGTACCTGTCACTTAACCTTTTTAGAAAAATACGTTAGTTTTCACTGGTAAATACACTCAACCGACTCATTTGAAAAGAGTTTAAGAAAATTGATTTAGATGCACCAGGCACAAGATATTTTGACACTTTGATTAAAATGCACAAGGCAAAATTAATCTTTTATAACTTGGGACAATTATATTTATAATCTTGTATACAGATTTACATGTTCGTTGTACGTTCAGGGCCCGATGTAGAAACCGAGTCAAGATTAACAGACACGCCACAAGTATAAGCCCACAAGAGAGTGAGATACCGTTTCCCTTTAAGTAACTTTCAGTGTATGCCTACACCCCGTGCTTAAGACGTGGCCATTTTATAATACAATGATGTCAAGGATATCCGGGAAATGGTCATTAACCCCTAAAGGCTTTTATTTCAAATAATACAGATTAAAACGGGTTACCTCAATAATTTAATCACAATACGATTAAACATTCAATACCCGACCAAGCGGTAATATTATAATACCGTATCCCAAGCCCGTATAGGGAAAATAAGTTAAGAGTATTTACCTGAGCTAAATATAAATTCAATCCCCGCCGTATATCAATTCAGCAAGCACAAGTACTTCTACTGGGGCTCTTAATCTGGAACGAAGGTTTTTAATAACCTATTAGATTTCTAACGGGTCTTTAATTAAGCCTATGCTTAGACCGGTTAGTTTTTAAAGAGGAAGATACGGTTCAAACGCATGATAAGGCGAAGACCGGTTCAGAATGTGGTTTTTGACCAGACAAGCTTGTATGCTTGTTTAATACGGGTAACTTAAACACATTCTGGATTTTGAGACCAAAAAGATATGGATTGACCCGTTTCGGCTAACTTATGCAAACTAGTCACATAAGCCGATCCGAACGCGACAAGCGCGTAACGAGTAACCATAAGAGTCATATACAGGTTTCCTAAGTTAATATGCCTTAATTATGTTGTGATATCAGTAGGATACCTTCCAATATGCCCAAAACGAGTTTAATCTCAATATAAGCCCCGAAGGGGTATTTTGGTCATTTATCTAAGGCATATATACTACCTGTCATACAACTAACTAAACGTCATAACCATAAGGTATAACCTCTGAAGGTTATTCCCTATATACTATGGTCACCTAATGTGTTTGGTCGGATCCTAATGATCGACCAAACGGGTCGGGTTCGAAGGTATAAGCGATTGTTTAGTTCGCTTACCTTACGACCCTACATAAGCACTAAACTAAAAGTGACGAGCTAAGCATGTTAAAACATGCTTAACTAAGTTTAGAAAACTGGTTTGGTATCAAAACCGTAGTTTGGTTACAAAATACGCAAGAATACGCATTTTGGCCGAAACTACGACTCGTCACTGAGCCTAGATAACGTGGTAATCAGTAGGTATAGTCACTAGGGACTATAACTATCGTGATTACGCTCACGTTATGAAGTTCAAATGAACTTTGCATTGACCATAAACTGGTCAATGCAGAAAGTCAAACAAAGTTTGACTTTAACGCTAAAACGAATAAAAGAACGAAGGAACACTTACAAAGGGTCCCCGCAAGCAATCCTGATCCAAATAGCTCAGGTATGAAGCAAAGGCTTCAACTTAGAGCACTTTAGATCTGATTTTGTGAGGAAGAAGTGAAACATAAGGTGGGTATTTATAGGAAATGGACCACCGTTAGGATCGTTCTTCGAATACCGTGCTTTGATCTTGCCCCTACACTTGTTGCACACCTTGGTACCCAAGTTTGGCCCCCCAACATCAGGGATTAACATGTGGCATTGGCCTTTGGAGTGTTTAGAAGCTATCAACAATTGATTAAACAACTTTTGCTGGTCTGAAGGGGCCTCGCGTGATGCCAAGGGGGCTAGGTGTCACGCTAAGTTCCTTCTGATCAGCAAACATTTTCCAAAGCTTCCATTTCAGTCCCCGTTGTGTATTAAGGCCATTTCCGATATGTTTAAGGCTCGTTAAATCAACTTTAAGGCCCTAAAATGATTCCTAAACATTGTGGACATGAAACATGCTCAAAAATATCCTGGATGTCGGTTCGTTTGGTCGTACGATCGCGATGTTCGCTTTATTACGACGGAATGCGCATAAGCGTGAAAAACGATCCAAATTGCGTGACGAATGGGTTTTTCTCATGCCAAACACTAAAATAAAATATTTTAGTGCTTACATAAATTTTTTTGGGTGTCCGGGGATATTCAGAAAGTGAGATATGCGCGTAAACGCAAACTTGTGGGCTTTTTGACACTTTTAGTCCCTGCATGACTTAAAAGCTTATTTTTGTGCACCAAACACCTCTAAGCCTATATCTAAGCTATATTAGGGATAATTATGGTATGTTTATCTCATGGTCATATTCCGGAAGGTCCGATAACATACGAATCGGTATACTTTAGCAGTTTGACGCTTTAGGTCCCTCAAATGCGTAAACTTGCGTAAATCATCATTTAATAGCATTGAAGCCTCATCTAATCCATATTAGGCATTCTTGAAAGTATTATTAAACATCATAGTGCTTCGGGCTCGATAAAAGGTCATTCAGAGGTATAATTAAGCATATTGACACTTTTAGTCCCTTATACTTGCAAAGTTGCGCGTAACTTCACTTTTGGGCATAAAAGCCTTGGGTGGCCAATGATTGGCAATCCCGAGAGTATAATCAAATATCATGAGGCTCTCGGTTTGTTAAAAGGTCACTCAGAGGTAAGAATTTACATGTTGACGCTTTTAACCCTTTTCTGCGCAAACTTTCAATTAATTACATAAACGGCTACACTTGATTAACAAGTGGCTCATTTGTGAATATAAAACCATAGAAGGTTATTTAGAAACTTATTTTAGGTATGATAATACTTCCAGTTCTTTCATAATTAAAGTTTTCGATTTTTCGAAAAAATTAGTCCCTTAAATTCAACGTTTGACTTCATTAGGGTTTATTACACGTGTCAATACTTCATTGGACGTGATTTTTTTTCGAGGTGTTACATCCTCACCCCCTTAAAAGAAATATTGACCTCGATATTTGTTAAAATGCTGGAAGTACTTTTTGTCGCATAATGGACTTAACTTCAATAACATATCTGGAGTCCTTCTAAGCTCCCAAAGTGACCCCTATATTAGGTGCATGTATCCTTTTGGAGCTTATTAACCTGTCGATCCTTAATCGATACAGGATGCTCATCATATCATAAATCTGCATATCATTATGTGATAGTGCTCCTTGACTTATTGGTGAAACACATCCTTCTGTCATTAGTGTGCAATGTATTGCGAGCTCCGCCAAGCTCCTTAAATAGGTTTTAGCTTATGAGATACTTGATCTTGATACATTCGATTTCCTCTGAATGATTCTATATATTCAGAGCTTAACTAGCCTGATAATTTAACAATTTGGCACACCCTTCCTGGGTGATATCTTTTGTTGAACCTTATTCCTTACCAAGAATTTAGGAGGGTTGCTACTTTCATTAATTCTTGATTTTCTGCCGAATACTGGCAACTTATAGATGATTAGGGATTTGTATGATCTTATTTGTTGTTTCCAATTCAACTTTCAGATCCTGATAATTGGACTTACTAGTCTATTGTCCTAACAATAGATGTTTAACATTCCACCAATACAAGGTCTCCAAAGGAGCAGCCTTGATGCTTATATATCAACTATTATAGAAAACTTATCTTAAGGTGAGATGGTTATTCCAACCACTGCTTAATTAATTTTTAAGGAATAGCTAATCCTTTTCGTTAGTCGAACAAATCGACGATCCTGGGCAGCTGATGGTGAATTCTCAATTGTTGCCTAAATAGGGTTGCGGTAATCAATGCATAAGCAAAATGAACCGTCTTTCTTAGCTAACAATACTGAATTCTCAGAATATTGAGTTAGGCTATACGAATCTATATCTTAAAACTTACTTAACCAGGGTTTTCGATTCTTCCAATAATGGTACTAGCTGTCTTGGAGATTTCATAATAATGCAGCCCTAAATGGGATATAAGTCTTAACGCTACTTGCCTCTCGGGAGGTAAACAGGGTAATCTTAGGAGAAGATAATCAAGATACAAGGAGGTTACAGAGATTTTCCAAATCTCAGGCACCAGTTCATCCATCCTTGCTGGTGTCAAATGAGTGACACATTTCTGTTACGAGTCCACGGATTTCTTAATCAGAGACACTTACTTAGACAATTCCATTCTGGATATGATCTTTGAATACCATTAGTTGACTTTAATACCGTATGACCATTGGAATATCTTTGTGGTTCCATGCATTAAACCTCCATACTGATCAGGCATGGAAGCAATCTATGGAACATATTAAGATACACCAATCCTCATATGGCGCTTTTGTCATACCATTTGGTATTCGCAATCGATAGAGATCAAAGAGATATCAACTATGTATGCGGATGCACTTCCTCCAGAGAGAGGATACCTCTTAAATTCTATGCCTGAAGGCTTCTGACAGGAGCAGAATAATTGGTTCTTATGGAAGATTTTAAAAGTTTGCTATACTTATAGTTTATGAAGGATTGATTGGTATCCGAATCAAAGCAGAATCCTTAGCGTTTATTCTACTCCTTATTTTATGCTTAAGGTTCAAAAAGGCAGATTTAATATCTTACAAAATTTATTCCACAAACGACTTATATGCACCTGAATCAAATAATACCCTTTCATATACATCAGGGATAAGGGCGTACCGGTTATAACATTGTCATCTTGTATGGCCTCTTTTGCATCCATCGGGGAGGCCTTAGCGTCAGTCTTCTTGTCTCCTCCAAGCTTTTTAGCATACTTTGGGCAATTGGATTTGATATGCCCTTTCTCGTTACAGTTGTAACAAGTCGCATCTCCTATGTTCTGGCATTCCAATTTTTTATGCCCACTGGATTTGCAGATCCCACAAGCCCTGGGATGCGATTGGGATTTTGGTTCATACCTGCACTTCCCATAATGGCGCTTCTTGCAGGTCTTGCATACAGGTTTCAGGTTGGACTTTTGTTTGTTCTTCTTTTTAGAGCTCTGGGAGTTATCTTCCTCCCTTTTCCTTTTTAGCTCATCTTTTGCATCTGAGGAAAGAACAAGATCCTCCTTATGAGTAAGGAAATGTGGTCCTTGATAAAATTTGGAGCGAGTAGCATAGGGCTCCTTGAACTTTTTCACAGCCTTCTTCACAGCTTTTCCAACAGCTGCGTCTATCATAGTTTGAAGGACATCTTTGGAAATTCTATGGTTCACCATTGCAGCATCATTGGCATGTGTCGCATTATCCATAACACGATCAACGGCTGTCTTATCTGAGTTTGCCATATTCAATATTGGTTCCTAACACCAATAAAACAATTTCTTAGTTGCAATTCAACAACCGCTATTCATCATCCTGATGACCTAATACCCTAACCATGGTATCGTTATACCATACGGGCTAATATAGTATGAACATTCTCTATGAATGTCCTGTAGATATGTATATATATATCAATTATACTTAGCCTAGGCCATAGAAGACCATTAATGGCATTTAAGGTTTGGACCAAGTCCATCACCTTGTTGACAGGGGATTAATTGTCACATCTGTCTTAATCATATTGATGATTTTGGATAGCTTGAAAGCTTGACATTGGGATATCAGAAAAGAGTGATTCCTAATAGATATAAAATATCAATCTAGGATTTGTTGGAGCATTTTCTATAGTATCATCGGCCAATTTCTACCTCGCATTAAATGACCGGTGTCCTAATCAGGTGGAGATAACAGTTCTCAACATTTATCGCTCATTATAGAATCATATGTGCCAGCATCAAATAATTTCTGCATAAACTGCTTGACAAGGAAAGGTACTTGCTATACAGTTATCATTCTGCACCATCTCCTGGGCGTTCATCTGGAAGACTCATGCGTTTGTTTTCTTGGCCTATTCGGGCTTTTTCTGATTCCTAGGGCAGTTGGTCCTGATATGCCCCTTCTCGTTGCAACCATAACAGGTTACGTCTTTCAACTTCTTGCAATCCAAGGTTTTATGTTCCTTAGACTTGCAAATCCCACAAGGTAGAGGCTGAGATTCAAATCTGCACTTCCCCAGGTGGTATTTCCGACAGGTTTTGCACCTGGTCTTCTCACCCGACTGCTGGCTGTCTTTCTTAAACCCGGAACTCTCATTATCCTCAGAGTTCCTCTTTGTCTTCCTATCGGAGCGATTAGGATTCTCATCCTCCCTTTTACGCTTTCCATCTTCAGAGGCTTTGGCAGCCTTGTTTCTGACCACATCGAGTGTGAGAGATAGCGACAGATCTGCCGCTGACCTGAATGTAGTAGGTCTCGATGCCTTCACACTGGCCTTTATTTCTGGGGCTAGACCCCCAATAAAGCGAGCTATTCGCTTTGGTTCCGGTGTGATCAGGTAAGGAACCAATCGAGACATGGTATTGAAACTTGTAAGGTATGCTTGACAATCTAAGTTCTCCATGACTAATGTCAAGAATTCAGTCTCAATTTTCTCAACTTCATGTTGAGGACAGTAATTTTCTTTGATAAGAGTAACAAACTGCTCCCATGTTAGATTATACAACGGGATTTTCCCAGTAGCCTGGATTAGCGACTTCCACCAAGCTAGAGCTTCTCCTTTAAAAGATTGTGAAACAAACTTCACAATGTCTTTTTCTGCACATCCGCTAATATCCACAACAGTATCCATCTCATCGAGCCACGTCATGCAGTCGATGGCTCCCTTTTCTCCTTTGAAGTCTCTGGGCTTGCAGGAGACGAAATATTTATACGAACAGGTTTTAACATGTGGCTCTTGATTAAGCACAACCTGTCCAGACGGAACACTCCTCTGATTTGACGAGTTATGAACATCGTCTTCCCTTGACTCATGTGATTTAGAAGGGGGCTTACTACGAGCCACAGATAGAGTCTTAGAGTGTGTACCACTAGATTCATCATACTGTCTGTCAAGAGCTCGTGTAACGGCATCATCTATTAATGCCTGCAGTTCCGCACCAGTTATATTAACTCTGGTAGTATCATTATTCTCTCTCTGGTGGCTGTTGACCTCATCCGATCCAGCCATGTAGTTTGATGGCTACATAAATATCGACGATGATTCATTCAGAGGTTATTATGGAATCATCATTTTTGATGATTCATCAACCATGGTAATATAAACCATATTGGTTAATTTGTTAGTTATATTTAATCAGCATTTTCATTATAATTTATCCTAGTTACAAAAAATTAAGGATATTAAGGTGGCGCAAAGGCCTAGTCACAAGGACAGTTTTAAATTTTCAAGCCATGATTTCAGAGAATCGAGGAGGCATTATAATTTATCCTAGTTATAAAACATTAAGGATATTAAGGTGGCGCAAAGGCCTAGTCACAAGGACAGTTTTTTTTTTTTAAATTTACAAGCCATGATTTCAGAGAATCGAGGCATTAAGGTTTGAACATATTTCATTACCTTTTCTAGACAGAGAGTCAAAGACTATTACTGTCTTTAGTCCCTTAGGACAATAATTATGGCCCGTAGGCATTTCATCACTTATGGATGTTTATAATATGATCATCTTCATTTGATGATATTAGTCAGGATCGCATTGATCATACAAACTATTATGCTTGGACGTAGTCCAACATCTTTAGACGGGGGTCAGAGACCACCACGGTCGTTGTCTTATCTGACAACAAGTTTGGCCCGTAGGCACTTCATTACTAATGGATGATTATTTCAAATAAGGGAATTTAGATTAACCCCCCCCCTTTTTTTTAAGATGGCCTGTGTGACTTTAACGATTCACAGTTTACCAAAAATGTTAACATACTTACAGATGTTAACAGGGTTTGGAATCTTTTAGATAAGCTTTACCGTCTTGGCCATGTCCACAATGACATTTAGGCTAGGTTTTACCTTTAAGATTCTTTAAATATTTAACGCAGAACAATCCTAAATTTAGATGTTAACAAGGATCTGAATCTAATTGTGGAACTACCATCTTGGCCCTGTCTTAAAGTGACATATGGCTAGGACTTGTCCTTTTTAAATTTTTGCCATTTTATTATAATGGTAGATCTTATAATATAGGAATGATATTTTTAAATATAATCGTTCCATTAAAATTTAAACAAGTATATGGTTGCCCTAAACGGGACTTCTAATAGAAAATGACTTGCCCATGCAAGAGCTAATCAGAAAATAACAAAGGAACCAAATAAGGACAAAATAAAACGAATTAGGTTTAGTCCTATGTTCTTGTCTAGACTCAAGAATGTGCAACTGTGTAACTGAGATTAAACACAAAAGACTATCGTTTAATTCACTCAGTGTTGGCTCTGATACCAACCTGTCACACCCCGATTTTTCCACATTTGACCGGTGGGCCCGGTGGGGAGTATCGTGACGTAGTTGATACCATCATAGTCAAACAACACAATATATAAATGCACAGCGGAAGCAAAATATAAATATATTACAATCCGAATAAAACGTAATATCCCAGTATTACAACGGAAAGTAAAGGATCCACAGGCGGATCTTAAAACATAAACATTGTTCAACAGACTTTAGGCGCCTAGAACTTGCAAGATTCCTTATTAACGCCCTGAGCTTCCAGCCAATTACGTTCAGTACCTGTCACTTAACCTTTTTGGAAAAATACGCCAGTTTTCACTGGTAAATACACTCAACCGACTCATTTGAAAAGAGTTTAAGAAAATTGATTTAGATGCACCAGGCACAAGATATTTTGACACTTTGATTAAAATGCACAAGGCAAAATTAATCTTTTATAACTTGAGACAATTATATTTATAATCTTGTATACAGATTTACATGTTCGTTGTACGTTCAGGGCCCGATGTAGAAACCGAGTCAAGATTAACAGACACGCCACAAGTATAAGCCCACAAGAGAGTGAGATACCGTTTCCCTTTAAGCAACTTTCAGTGTATGCCTACACCTCGTGCTTAAGACCTGGCCATTTTATAATACAATGATGTCAAGGATATCCGGGACATGGTCATTAACCCCTAAAGGCTTTTATTTCAAACAATACAGATTAAAACGGGTTACCTCAATAATTTAATCACAATACGATTAAACATTCAATACCCGACCAAGCGGTAATATTATAATACCGTATCCCAAGCCCGTATAGGGAAAATAAGTTAAGAGTATTTACCTAAGCTAAATATAAATTCAATCCTAGACGTATATCAATTCAGCAAGCACAAGTACTTCTACTGGGGCTCTTAATCTGGAATGAAGGTTTTTAATAACCTATTAGATTTCTAACGGGTCTTTAATTAAGCCTATGCTTAGACCGGTTAGTTTTTAAAGAGGAAGATACGGTTCAAACGCATGATAAGGAGAAGACTGGTTCAGAATGTGGTTTTTGAACCGACAAGCTTATATGCTTGTTTAATACGGGTAACTTAAACACATTCTGGATTTTGAGACTAAAAAGATATGGATTGACCCGTTTCCCCTAACTTATGCAAACTAGTCACATAAGCCGATCCGAACGCGACAAGCGCGTAACGAGTAACCATAAGAGTCATATACAGGTTTCCTAAGTTAATATGCCTTAATTATGTTGTGATATCAGTAGGATACCTTCCAATATGCCCAAAACGAGTTTAATCTCAATATAAGCCCCGAAGGGGTATTTTGGTCATTTATCTAAGGCATATATACTACCTGTCATACAACTAACTAAACGTCGTGACCATAAGGTATAACCTCTGAAGGTTATTCCCTAAATACTATGGTCACCTAATGTGTTTGATCGGATCCTAATGATCGACCAAACGGGTCGGGTTCGAAGGTATAAGCGATTGTTTAGATCGCTTACCTTACGACCCTACATAAGCACTAAACTAAAAGTGACGAGCTAAGCATGTTAAAACATGCTTAACTAAGTTTAGAAAACAGGTTTGGTATCAAAACAACGGTTTTGATACCTAAGAGTAGTTTGGTTACAAAATACGCAAGAATACGCATTTTGGCCGAAACGACGACTCGTCACTGAGCCTAGATAACGTGGTAATCAGTAGGTATAGTCACTAGGGACTATAACTATCGTGATTACGCTCACGTTATGAAGTTCAAACGAACTTCGCATTGACCATAAACTGGTCAATGCAGAAAGTCAAACAAAGTTTGACTTTAACGCTAAAACGAATAAAAGAACGAAGGAACACTTACAAAGGGTCCCCGCAAGCAATCCCGATCCAAATAGCTCAGGTATGAAGCAACGGCTTCAACTTAGAGCACTTTAGATCTGATTTTGTGAGGAAGAAGTGAAACATAAGGTGGGTATTTATAGGAAATGGACCACCGTTAGGATCGTTCTTCGAATACCGTGCTTTGATCTTGCCCCTACACTTGTTGCACACCTTGGTACCCAAGTTTGGCCCCCCAACATCAGGGATTAACATGTGGCATTGGCCTTTGGAGTGTTTAGAAGCTATCAACAATTGATTAAACAACTTTGGCTGGTCTGAAGGGGCCTCGCGTGACGCCAAGGGGGCTAGGTGTCATGCTAAGGTCCTTCTGATCAGCAAACATTTTCCAAAGCTTCCATTTCAGTCCCCGTTGTGTATTAAGGCCATTTCCGATATGTTTAAGGCTCGTTAAATCAACTTTAAGGCCCTAAAATGATGCCTAAACATTGTGGACATGAAACATGCTCAAAAATATCCCGGATGTCGGTTCGTTTGGTCGTACGATCGCGATGTTCGCTTTATTACGACGGAATGCGCATAAGCGCGAAAAACGATCCAAATTGCGTGATGAATGGGTTTTTCTCATGCCAAACACTAAAATAAAATATTTTAGTGCTTACATAAATTTTTTTGGGTGTCCGGGGATATTCTGAAAGTGAGATATGCGCGTAAACGCAAACTTGTGCGCTTTTTGACACTTTTAGTCCCTGCATGACTTAAAAGCTTATTTTTGCGCACCAAACACCCCTAAGCCTATATCTAAGCTATATTAGGGATAATTATGGTATGTTTATCTCATGGTCATATTCCGGAAGGTCCGATAACATACGAATCGGTATACTTTAGCAGTTTGACGCTTTAGGTCCCTCAAATGCGTAAACTTGCGTAAATCATCATTTAATAGCATTGAAGCCTCATCTAATCCATATTAGGCATTCTTGAAAGTATTATTAAACATCATAGTGCTTCGGGCTCGATAAAAGGTCATTCAGAGGTATAATTAAACATATTGACACTTTTAGTCCCTTATACTTGCAAAGTTGCGCGTAACTTCACTTTTGGGCATAAAAGCCTTGGGTGGCCAATGATTGGAAATCCCGAGAGTATAATCAAATATCATGAGGCTCTCAGTTTGTTAAAAGGTCACTCAGAGGTAAGAATTTACATGTTGACGCTTTTAACCCTTTTCTGCGCAAACTTTCAATTAATTACATAAACGGCTACACTTGATTAACAAGTGGCTCATTTGTGAATATAAAACCGTAGAAGGTTATTTAGAAACTTATTTTAGGTATGATAATACTTCCAGTTCTTTCATAATTAAAGTTTTCGATTTTTCGAAAAAATTAGTCCCTTAAATTCAACGTTTGACTTCATTAGGGTTTATTACACGTGTCAATACTTCATTGGACGTGATTTTTTTTTCGAGGTGTTACAAATTTCGGAGTGTCTTGATAAATGGGAGAGATTTGGCTGCATGATTGGCTAGGAAACGGTTGAGTGCTGCCAACCGTCCTGCCATTTTCTGCATCTCTTTGATAGTCGATGGTGAAGGCATTCTTTCGATTGCTTGTACCTTGTCAGGGTTTACTTTAAAACCATCCTTCGCGACGATGAAACCCAGGAACTTTCCCTCTTCCATGCCGAAAGAACATTTCGCTGGGTTTAGCTTGATGCTTACTCCGCGCAGTGTGTCGAACGTTTTCTGAACATTTGCCAACATCGTACTTTCCTCTTTGCTCATGATGACCAAGCCATCCATATATACCTCGATGTATTTGCCGATGGCGTCGTTGAACGTTTCATTCATCAGTCTCTGATAGGTCACCCCTGCGTTCTTTAGACCGAAAGGCATTTTGGTGTAGCAGTATAGCCCTGTCGGTATGCGGAACGCGGTTTTGTCCTCGTCTTGGACGGAAATCTGTACCTGGTGGTACCCTTTATAATAGTCAAGGAAACATTTCCATCTGAATATTGCCAACGAATCAATCTTCTCATCGATATCTGGTAAGGCGTAACAGTCTCGCAGGCATGCCTTGTTTAGATCCTTGTAATCTACACACATCCTCCAACTTCCATTCCCTTTTTGAACCATGACAGGGCTTGCTACCCAATTTTGGTATCGGACTTCTCTGATGATGCTTGCATTCAACAGCTCTGTGATTTGTTCTTTCATGGCATCATGCTTTATGTCTCCTAAATGACGTTTTCCGTGTACCACAGGTTTGGTGGCCTCTGAGACGTTAAGTCTGTGCTCTGCTATATGCCGTGGAACACCCACTATATCAGCTGGTGTCCAGGCAAACACGTCCATGTTTTCGAATAACAACTTTTTTAGCGCTGCGCGCGTGAGATCAGACATTTCGGGGCCTAAGGTGACCGGTTGTTCTGGGTACTTGCTGTTTAGCACCCATTTTTCAGCCTCCGCGTGTGGTACAGATTTGATTGCTTTTGATGGCCTGATTTCGTCTGTTACTAAGACTTCCTTGCTTGCATAAATCAGTGCTACCCCTGTCTCTGTTGGGAATCCCACGGCTGAATGTGGGCCAGAACAAATCATGCTAAAGTCTCCTTGAGATTATCTTCCCAACAGAATGTCATGCCTTGAGTGCGCTGGTAGTACCATGAATGTGACCTCTTCCGTTCTTGAATTTCTTCCGTCTGATAGCAGCACTGGAAACGATATCTGGCCTAGAGGAAAAACAGTTTCATTGCAGAAACCGGTCAGCGGGTAGTCTACCGGTTCCAAGCGGGCTTTGTCCTCTTGGTTGAATTGATTAAAACATTGTTCGTAGATGATATCTGCAGTGCTCCCTGGGTCAATGAATATGTAGTCGGTTTGGTAGTGACCAACTACGCCTGATATAACTATGGGCCTTCGCTCTCTCGGACCTCCTCTTACTACAGGGAAAACAACTTGCCTCTCGCGCCAAGAGTCGTCTTGTGTGCGCTTGTTGTAATTTTTCCTTGGCCTTCTTGGACCTCCTTGAACCATGTGAGTTTCTAATTTTCGGAGCTTCTTGTTGTCCGGCCCTTCTTCCCTTCGCTGAATTTGACGGTGGTCACGCTTTCCGCCTTTCACCAGATGAGTGAGTCTTCCATCTCTTAGGGCCCTTTCTATCTCTTGTTTTAGGCTAAAACAATCGTCAGTCAAGTGACCCGTGTCTTTATGAAACTCACAGAAAAGGTTTGGGTCTTGACCCCTTTTGTTTCTCATCTGTAGGGGAGGTTTGAACTGGTGATTTTCGGTTGACAGAACTTCAGAAGGAGTCTTTGTTAAGGGTGTCCACTGCTTTTCTCTGTTTTCCCTTTTAACCTCCTTACGATGAGCGATTTGGTTGATTGTGTTTCGCACGTCTTCCCTTGCCGGGCTCCTTTCCCTGTAACCGGATGTTTTCCATGACTGGCCTTTGTTTTTCTTGTTGCGCCGATCATTGTGGTTGTAATTGTATTGACGATTGTCATCACCGGTCAATTGTTTGTCTGTTTGCGCGATTGGTTTTACTGCCTCAATGAAGGTTTCCCAATCTTTGGGGCCTCCGTCTCTACCTTTCAACCGTTTGATCAGGTCATCGCATTTTACTGCCCTCATAAAATGTGCGCGCATCATCTTTTCGCCCACATCGCCGATTTCCAGACATTCTTTATTGTATCTGGTGATGAAATCTTCCACACTTTCATGGTCCTTTCTCCATATATTCAAACAATCAGCCGGATCTCTAGCGTGCCTGCGCTGTTGAGAGAAGTGCGCGAGGAACTTGTCTCGAAAGTCGATCCATGACTTAATTCTTCCTACTGGTAGGCTGTCAAACCAGACACGCGCTGCGCCGACAAAGGTTTGTGCAAAAAAGATGACACCAAGTTGGTAGGTTCCAACTACCTGTTACCCCTGCGCCATTGAAGACTTGGAGGTGGTCATCGAAATCTGTTAAGCCGTTGTACTTGCCTACATTGTGTGGCAGTTTCGTCTTGTCGATATCGGCTGTCGCAATCTCTCTGATAAATTTTGAGTTTTCGGCCATGTCATCTGGGCGATAACTCAATGAGTAATCATGCTCTGCCTTTGGATTGTACCCTGCGCGCTTGCGAGGTTTGTACGCCACGTGGTCAGGTGGTAATCTACTGAATACCGTGTCTTCTTTCTTGTATGTTTCGTCGTTTTCTTCATCATAGCTATCCCACTCGTCGTTTATGTTGTGCGGGCCTAAATGACTTTGAACTGGTCTTCTCTGCTGATGGGAGTGTTGCACATGATTGCTTTCTGTTTCGCCATAAGTATCGCGCGTGTCGTGCGCGCTTGGCCTTCTGATGTTTGGTACAGGTGCTTTTTCAGGGCGTAAATTCCATGCATTGGTCTGCTGAGGTATGTGAGTACTCAGAGACCTTTGCGGTGGAGTAACAAAAGCGGATTGGTTAGCTTGTGCTTGGAGCAAAGCTTGTTGCGCGCTGAGTTGTGTGTACACGAGGTTTATAGACGCCATTTGTTCGGTATACCAGGAAGCCAGAGTTTTTCCTTCGGGTAGCCCTAGAAGTGCAGAGAAGTTCAGTTGTGTTTGTTCCGATGGAACTGAGGGTCCAACTCCATGGCTTGGTGTTTGCACCGGTGGGGGTGTTTGTACTACCCCAGACGGAGGTTGGAAGGTGGCTCCATTTGTAGTTTGGGTGATGACCCTTGGGGTTTGGAAAGTGGCTCCAGTTGTGGTTTGGCTAACAACCCTAGATGCACTTCCGAAGATACTAGGGAAATCGTTGTTTATTTGCCCTTCTTGGATGATTTCGTTCCTTTGGCCCCTTTGGACGTGCGCAGTGTCCGAAATGAGCTCAAAAGAAGAAACTTCTCCGTCCACCTGGTGGGAAGGGTTTGTTTCAGCCATGTTGAAGAGTGTTTTAAACAAAAAGGAGATGAAAAAGGTTTGTAAAAACTGCGGTGGGCGCCAATGATGAAACACTGGTTAACACCTGTGGTGAAACTAGCCTGTTCGTCTCTTTTGTGGGGTTCAATCTCCTTTGTTACTCGCCAAATGACGGGTCCTGCAAAACAGCAACACCGTTAGCTCGTTAAGAGGGGAAAATGGGGGTTTCCCTCTTAACCGGGCTCCGGCGTGAGAATAAGTTCTGTTCTGAGGAAATAAAACAGTGTGTGTTAAGAGTGAGAGTGTGGAGAATAGGATTCTTTAACCTGAATGATGAAGGGCTCTATTTATAGCCGGAGGGTGAAAGAGGGAGGAGCAACCTTGCCAGCTGTTATAGGGCGTCAGCTGTCCGACCAAGGGGAATATCCTCTTGGTCTCCTCTACTGTGGTCAGGATGGTGGCACACGTGGCGCGCCCATATTTGTCCATGCTGGAGACGTCGTACTGGTACTGTCGGTCTGCTCCTTGATTTGCTGCAGGCCTACATGGCGCTTGATGAATGGTGACACGTGCTGTCCTTTCTGTCGGAAGGAGCATCTTTGGTGCCACCTTGACGTCTTCCAGAAGTTTCTGGATTCGCTTGCTGATGTAGGCGTCATGTAGGATGAAAAGTGGTGTGGTCCTTGCCATGTGGGCAAGGAATTGGGACCATACCTTTTCAAATACCTGTGTGACTTTAACGATTCACAGTTTACCAAAAATGTTAACATACTTACAGATGTTAACAGGGTTTGGAATCTTTTAGATAAGCTTTACCGTCTTGGCCATGTCTACAATGACATTTAGGCTAGGTTTTACCTTTAAGATTCTTTAAATATTTAACGCAGAACAATCCTAAATTTAGATGTTAACAAGGATCTGAATCTAATTGTGGAACTACCATCTTGGCCCTGTCTTAAAGTGACATATGGCTAGGACTTGTCCTTTTTAAATTTTTGCCATTTTATTATAATGGTAGATCTTATAATATAGGAATGATATTTTTAAATATAATCGTTCCATTAAAATTTAAACAAGTATATGGTTGCCCTAAACGGGACTTCTAATAGAAAATGACTTGCCCATGCAAGAGCTAATCAGAAAATAACAAAGGAACCAAATAAGGACAAAATAAAACGAATTAGGTTTAGTCCTATGTTCTTGTCTAGACTCAAGAATGTGCAACTGTGTAACTGAGATTAAACACAAAAGACTATCGTTTAATTCACTCAGTGTTGGCTCTGATACCAACCTGTCACACTCCGATTTTTCCACATTTGACCGGTGGGCCCGGTGGGGAGTATCGTGACGTAGTTGATACCATCATAGTCAAACAACACAATATATAAATGCACAGCGGAAGCAAAATATAAATATATTACAATCCGAATAAAACGTAATATCCCAGTATTACAACGGAAAGTAAAGGATCCACAGGCGGATCTTAAAACATAAACATTGTTCAACAGACTTTAGGCGCCTAGAACTTGCAAGATTCCTTATTAACGCCTTGAGCTTCCAGCCAATTACGTTCAGTACCTGTCACTTAACCTTTTTGGAAAAATACGTCAGTTTTCACTGGTAAATACACTCAACCGACTCATTTGAAAAGAGTTTAAGAAAATTGATTTAGATGCACCAGGCACAAGATATTTTGACACTTTGATTAAAATGCACAAGGCAAAATTAATCTTTTATAACTTGGGACAATTATATTTATAATCTTGTATACAGATTTACATGTTCGTTGTACGTTCAGGGCCCGATGTAGAAACCGAGTCAAGATTAACAGACACGCCACAAGTATAAGCCCACAAGAGAGTGAGATACCGTTTCCCTTTAAGCAACTTTCAGTGTATGCCTACACCTCGTGCTTAAGACCTGGCCATTTTATAATACAATGATGTCAAGGATATCCGGGACATGGTCATTAACCCCTAAAGGCTTTTATTTCAAACAATACAGATTAAAACGGGTTACCTCAATAATTTAATCACAATACGATTAAACATTCAATACCCGACCAAGCGGTAATATTATAATACCGTATCCCAAGCCCGTATAGGGAAAATAAGTTAAGAGTATTTACCTAAGCTAAATATAAATTCAATCCTAGCCGTATATCAATTCAGCAAGCACAAGTACTTCTACTGGGGCTCTTAATCTGGAACGAAGGTTTTTAATAACCTATTAGATTTCTAACGGGTCTTTAATTAAGCCTATGCTTAGACCGGTTAGTTTTTAAAGAGGAAGATACGGTTCAAATGCATGATAAGGCGAAGACCGGTTCAGAATGTGGTTTTTGAACCGACAAGCTTGTATGCTTGTTTAATACGGGTAACTTAAACACATTCTGGATTTTGAGACCAAAAAGTTATGGATTGACCCGTTTCGGCTAACTTATGCAAACTAGTCACATAAGCCGATCCGAACGCGACAAGCGCGTAACGAGTAACCATAAGAGTCATATACAGGTTTCCTAAGTTAATATGCCTTAATTATGTTGTGATATCAGTAGGATACCTTCCAATATGCCCAAAACGAGTTTAATCTCAATATAAGCCCCGAAGGGGTATTTTGGTCATTTATCTAAGGCATATATACTACCTGTCATACAACTAACTAAACGTCGTGACCATAAGGTATAACCTCTGAAGGTTATTCCCTATATACTATGGTCACCTAATGTGTTTGATCGGATCCTAATGATCGACCAAACGGGTCGGGTTCGAAGGTATAAGCGATTGTTTAGATCGCTTACCTTACGACCCTACATAAGCACTAAACTAAAAGTGACGAGCTAAGAATGTTAAAACATGCTTAACTAAGTTTAGAAAACAGGTTTGGTATCAAAACAACGGTTTTGATACCTAAGAGTAGTTTGGTTACAAAATACGCAAGAATACGCATTTTGGCCGAAACGACGACTCGTCACTGAGCCTAGATAACGTGGTAATCAGTAGGTATAGTCACTAGGGACTATAACTATCGTGATTACGCTCACGTTATGAAGTTCAAACGAACTTCGCATTGACCATAAACTGGTCAATGCAGAAAGTCAAACAAAGTTTGACTTTAACTCTAAAACGAATAAAAGAACGAAGGAACACTTACAAAGGGTCCCCGCAAGCAATCCCGATCCAAATAGCTCAGGTATGAAGCAACGGCTTCAACTTAGAGCACTTTAGATCTGATTTTGTGAGGAAGAAGTGAAACATAAGGTGGGTATTTATAGGAAATGGACCACCGTTAGGATCGTTCTTCGAATACCGTGCTTTGATCTTGCCCCTACACTTGTTGCACACCTTGGTACCCAAGTTTGGCCCCCCAACATCAGGGATTAACATGTGGCATTGGCCTTTGGAGTGTTTAGAAGCTATCAACAATTGATTAAACAACTTTTGCTGGTCTGAAGGGGCCTCTCGTGACGCCAAGGGGGCTAGGTGTCATGCTAAGGTCCTTCTGATCAGCAAACATTTTCCAAAGCTTCCATTTCAGTCCCCGTTGTGTATTAAGGCCATTTCCGATATGTTTAAGGCTCGTTAAATCAACTTTAAGGCCCTAAAATGATGCCTAAACATTGTGGACATGAAACATGCTCAAAAATATCCCGGATGTCGGTTCGTTTGGTCGTACGATCGCGATGTTCGCTTTATTACGACGGAATGCGCATAAGCGCGAAAAACGATCCAAATTGCGTGATGAATGGGTTTTTCTCATGCCAAACACTAAAATAAAATATTTTAGTGCTTACATAAATTTTTTTGGGTGTCCGGGGATATTCAGAAAGTGAGATATGCGCGTAAACGCAAACTTGTGCGCTTTTTGACACTTTTAGTCCCTGCATGACTTAAAAGCTTATTTTTGCGCACCAAACACCCCTAAGCCTATATCTAAGCTATATTAGGGATAATTATGGTATGTTTATCTCATGGTCATATTCCGGAAGGTCCGATAACATACGAATCGGTATACTTTAGCAGTTTGACGCTTTAGGTCCCTCAACTGCGTAAACTTGCGTAAATCATCATTTAATAGCATTGAAGCCTCATCTAATCCATATTAGGCATTCTTGAAAGTATTATTAAACATCATAGTGCTTCGGGCTCGATAAAAGGTCATTCAGAGGTATAATTAAACATATTGACACTTTTAGTCCCTTATACTTGCAAAGTTGCGCGTAACTTCACTTTTGGGCATAAAAGCCTTGGGTGGCCAATGATTGGAAATCCCGAGAGTATAATCAAATATCATGAGGCTCTCAATTTGTTAAAAGGTCACTCAGAGGTAAGAATTTACATGTTGACGCTTTTAACCCTTTTCTGCGCAAACTTTCAATTAATTACATAAACGGCTACACTTGATTAACAAGTGGCTCATTTGTGAATATAAAACCGTAGAAGGTTATTTAGAAACTTATTTTAGGTATGATAATACTTCCAGTTCTTTCATAATTAAAGTTTTCGATTTTTCGAAAAAATTAGTCCCTTAAATTCAACGTTTGACTTCATTAGGGTTTATTACACGTGTCAATACTTCATTGGACGTGATTTTTTTTTCGAGGTGTTACAAATTTCGGAGTGTCTTGATAAATGGGAGAGATTTGGCTGCATGATTGGCTAGGAAACGGTTGAGTGCTGCCAACCGTCCTGCCATTTTCTGCATCTCTTTGATAGTCGATGGTGAAGGCATTCTTTCGATTGCTTGTACCTTGTCAGGGTTTACTTTAAAACCATCCTTCGTGATGATGAAACCCAGGAACTTTCCCTCTTCCATGCCGAAAGAACATTTCGCTGGGTTTAGCTTGATGCTTACTCCGCGCAGTGTGTCGAACGTTTTCTGAACATTTGCCAACATCGTACTTTCCTCTTTGCTCATGATGACCAAGTCATCCATATATACCTCGATGTATTTGCCGATGGCGTCGCTGAACGTTTCATTCATCAGTCTCTGATAGGTCACCCCTGCGTTCTTTAGACCGAAAGGCATTTTGGTGTAGCAGTATAGCCCTGTCGGTATGCGGAACGCGGTTTTGTCCTCGTCTTGGACGGCCATCTGTACCTGGTGGTACCCTTTATAACAGTCAAGGAAACATTTCCATCTGAATGTTGCCAACGAATCAATCTTCTCATCGATATCTGGTAAGGCGTAACAGTCGCGCAGGCATGCCTTGTTTAGATCCTTGTAATCTACACACATCCTCCAACTTCCATTCCCTTTTTGAACCATGACAGGGCTTGCTACCCAATTTTGGTATCGGACTTCTCTGATGATGCCTGCATTCAACAGCTCTGTGATTTGTTCTTTCATGGCATCATGCTTTATGTCTCCTAAATGACGTTTTCCGTGTACCACAGGTTTGGCGGCCTCTGAGACGTTAAGTCTGTGCTCTGCTATATGCCGTGGAACACCCACTATATCAGCTGGTGTCCAGGCGAACACGTCCATGTTTTCGAATAACAACTTTTTTAGCGCTGCGCGCGTGAGATCAGACATTTCGGGGCCTAAGGTGACCGGTTGTTCTGGGTACTTGCTGTTTAGCACCCATTTTTCAGCCTCCGCGCGTGGTACAGATTTGCTTGCTTTTGATGGCCTGATTTTGTCTGTTGCCAAGACTTCCTTGCTTGCATAAATCAGTGCTACCCCTGTCTCTGTTGGGAATCCCACGGCTGAATGTGGGCCAGAACAAATCATGCTAAAGTCTCCTTGAGATTCTCTTCCCAACAGAATGTCATGCCTTGAGTGCGCTGGTAGTACCATGAACGTGACCTCTTCCGTTCTTGAATTTCTTCCGTCTGATAGCAGCACTGGAAACGATATCTGGCCTAGAGGAAAAACAGTTTCATTGCAGAAACCGGTCAGCGGGTAGTCTACCGGTTCCAAGCGGGCTTTGTCCTCTTGGTTGAATTGATTAAAACATTGTTCGTAGATGATATCTGCAGTGCTCCCTGGGTCAATGAATATGTAGTCGGTTTGGTAGTGACCAACTACGCCTGATATAACTATGGGCCTTCGCTCTCTCGGACCTCCTCTTACTACAGGGAAAACAACTTGCCTCTCGCGCCAAGAGTCGTCTTGTGTGCGCTTGTTGTAATTTTTCCTTGGCCTTCTTGGACCTCCTTGAACCATGTGAGTTTCTAATTTTCGGAGCTTCTTGTTATCCGGCCCTTCTTCCCTCCGCTGAATTTGACGGTGGTCACGCTTTCCGCCTTTCACCAGATGAGTGAGTCTTCCATCTCTTAGGGCCCTTTCTATCTCTTGTTTTAGGCTAAAACAATCGTCAGTCAAGTGACCCGTGTCTTTATGAAACTCACAGAAAAGGTTTGGGTCTTGACCCCTTTTGTTTCTCATCTGTAGGGGAGGTTTGAACTGGTGATTTTCGGTTGACAGAACTTCAGAAGGAGTCTTTGTTAAGGGTGTCCACTGCTTTTCTCTGTTTTCCCTTTTAACCTCCTTACGATGAGCGATTTGGTTGATTGTGTTTCGCACGTCTTCCCTTGCCGGGCTCCTTTCCCTGTAACCGGATGTTTTCCATGACTGGCCTTTGTTTTTCTTGTTGCGCCAATCATTGTGGTTGTAATTGTATTGACGATTGTCATCACCGGTCAATTGTTTGTCTGTTTGCGCGATTGGTTTTACTGCCTCAATGAAGGTTTCCCAATCTTTGGGGCCTCCGTCTCTACCTTTCAACCGTTTGATCAGGTCATCGCATTTTACTGCCCTCATAAAATGTGCGCGCATCATCTTTTCGCCCACATCGCCGATTTCCAGACATTCTTTGTTGTATCTGGTGATGAAATCTTCCACACTTTCATGGTCCTTTCTCCATATATTCAAACAATCAGCCGGATCTCTAGCGTGCCTGCGCTGTTGAGAGAAGTGCGCGAGGAACTTGTCTCGAAAGTCGATCCATGACTTAATTCTTCCTACTGGTAGGCTGTCAAACCAGACACGCGCTGCGCCGAAAAAGGTTTGTGCAAAAAAGATGACACCAAGTTGGTAGGTTCCAACTACCTGTTACCCCTGCACCATTGAAGACTTGGAGGTGGTCATCGAAATCTGTTAAGCCGTTGTACTTGCCTACATTGTGTGGCAGTTTCGTCTTGTCGATATCGGCTGTCGCAATCTCTCTGATAAATTTTGAGTTTTCGGCCATGTCATCTGGGCGATAACTCAATGAGTAATCATGCTCTGCCTTTGGATTGTACCCTGCGCGCTTGCGAGGTTTGTACGCCTCGTGGTCAGGTGGTAATCTACTGAATACCGTGTCTTCTTTCTTGTATGTTTCGTCGTTTTCTTCATCATAGCTATCCCACTCGTCGTTTATGTTGTGCGGGCCTAAACGACTTTGAACTGGTCTTCTCTGCTGATGGGAGTGTTGCACATGATTGCTTTCTGTTTCGCCATAAGTATCGCGCGTGTCGTGCGCGCTTGGCCTTCTGATGTTTGGTACAGGTGCTTTTTCAGGGCGTAAATTCCATGCATTGGTCTGCTGAGGTATGTGAGTACTCAGAGACCTTTGCGGTGGAGTAACAAAAGCGGATTGGTTAGCTTGTGCTTGGAGCAAAGCTTGTTGCGCGCTGAGTTGTGTGTACACGAGGTTTATAGACGCCATTTGTTCGGCATACCAGGAAGCCAGAGTTTTTCCTTCGGGTAGCCCTAGAAGTGCAGAGAAGTTCAGTTGTGTTTGTTCCGATGGAACTGAGGGTCCAGCTCCATGGCTTGGTGTTTGCACCGGTGGGGGTGTTTGTACTACCCCAGACGGAGGTTGGAAGGTGGCTCCATTTGTAGTTTGGGTGATGACCCTTGGGGTTTGGAAAGTGGCTCCAGTTGTGGTTTGGCTAACAACCCTAGATGCACTTCCGAAGATACTAGGGAAATCGTTGTTTATTTGCCCTTCTTGGATGATTTCGTTCCTTTGGCCCCTTTGGACGTGCGCAGTGTCCGAAATGAGCTCAAAAGAAGAAACTTCTCCGTCCACCTGGTGGGAAGGGTTTGTTTCAGCCATGTTGAAGAGTGTTTTAAACAAAAAGGAGATGAAAAAGGTTTGTAAAAACTGCGGTGGGCGCCAATGATGAAACACTGGTTAACACCTGTGGTGAAACTAGCCTGTTCGTCTCTTTTGTGGGGTTCAATCTCCTTTGTTACTCGCCAAATGACAGGTCCTGCAAAACAGCAACACCGTTAGCTCGTTAAGAGGGGAATATGGGGGTTTCCCTCTTAACCGGGCTCCGGCGTGAGAATAAGTTCTGTTCTGAGGAAATAAAACAGTGTGTGTTAAGAGTGAGAGTGTGGAGAATAGGATTCTTTAACCTGAATGATGAATGGCTCTATTTATAGCCGGAGGGTGAAAGAGGGAGGAGCAACCTTGCCAGCTGTTATAGGGCGTCAGCTGTCCGACCAAGGGGAATATCCTCTTGGTCTCCTCTGCTGTGGTCAGGATGGTGGCACACGTGGCGCGCCCATATTTGTCCATGCTGGAGACGTCGTACTGGTACTGTCGGTCTGCTCCTTGATTTGCTGCAGGCCTACATGGCGCTTGATGAATGGTGACACGTGCTGTCCTTTCTGTCGGAAGGAGCATCTTTGGTGCCACCTTGACGTCTTCCAGAAGTTTCTGGATTCGCTTGCTGATGTAGGCGCCATGTAGGATGAAAAGTGGTGTGGTCCTTGCCATGTGGGCAAGGAATTGGAACCATGCCTTTTCAAATATCTTTTTTAAAAGTACTAACGAAACCATCTTGGACTACATATATATAGTGATACATCCTGAGAGATGATTCGTGAACAACGCTCATGAAAAAATCTTTGGACAAAATAAAAGCATTCTAATCAAAACTCTAAAAAGTCTAGGTTTGCTTTCTTAGATCTTTAATGGCAGTTAAGGTAATTAACAACAAACTCCTATTACTGTTGAAAAAGTTCTGGTCAGTTTTAATGGAGTCCAATCCAATAATTGAAAACAGGTCAAATCTTACGATGCATGAATTTGTTATGCCAACTTGCATAATTTGGCAGGACTCAATCTGCCCATTTCACATTCACGTGATTAGTCTCCTCTTCATTTTGTACACATCGTATCTTATATATTTGATTCACTTATTTGGTCGCAAATTATAAACGAGTAAGAAAAGGATTGTTGTGATTTATAAATAAGAATTTATAATAGTTTCTATAATCAATTATTAAAAACTCTTGTTTCATGTCACTAAACCAACCATTGGAATATATAAATAAGAATTTTTAGAGTTTAAAGACAGTCATAGAAACGATCAAGGCGGTGGGAGTGACAAGGGTAATGGTTCACCTTGGAATCATTTGGGTGATGAATCACAATGTTACATAACAAATGAGATAACTCAACCCAAAAGACTAGTCTGATGGGCGAGAGAACCCATTTGGTATATAAACCCCAGATCAGTTGCCCATATAACCGACGTGGGACAAGTTCAATACATTGCAATGGTATTAGTCCATAACAATCGACCCTCCTTAAGGGCCAACGTCCTCGTTGGTCATGACGGGCTCTTTCCAGGCCACCACTCCATGGGCCACCACTCCGAGCCTCGTTGATCACGGCTGACTCTCTCCAGGACACCACTCTGAGTTCTGGCTCTGATATCAATGTTACATACCAAATGAGACAACTCAACCCAAAAGACTAGTCTGGTGGTGAGAGAACCCATTTGGTATATAAACCACACATCAGTTGCCCATACAACCGATGTGTGACGAGTCTCATACCTTACAATGGTATTAGTCCATAACAGAATCACATTGAGAAGACAACACTAGGGGTTGCCCATAGGTGTATGGGCTTTTGACGAGGTTGGCGTTCAGGGCGAAAGGTTTATAAGAAAGAGAAGAGGACGGTCTCTCGCCGGGTTCCTCTCTCTCTCTCTCTCTCTCTCTCTCTATATATATATATATATATATATATATATATATAGGGTGGAGTTGACTACAAAGTCCATTTTCTACAAAGTGTAAAAAGTGATAAAACACCATAATGTCAACCATAAAACACACTCAAAAACCACAAATAACAAAGTGAAGATTACTAAAACGACATATTTGTGGGTTTTGTGTTGTGTTTTGAATGATAAGGCTTTGATTATCGAATAACTAACATTAGTGTCTTTTATGTTGATTATCATGCTGTGTTTTATATTCATAGTTCTACGATAATGTGTTTGAAGTTTTTATGGACTCTTAGGGATTGGATATTGTGTTTTAGTGATCTTCACTCTATTATTTGTCGGTTTTGAGTGTGTTTTATGGCTGAAATTGTGATGTTTTATGACTTTGTAGGAAAAATAGACTTTGTAGCCGAACCAAACCCTAATAAACAATCTTTTTATTTATATATTTTTATGTTTAGGATAATTTTATCATTTATTATGTGTATTTTTATGAATACACACATGTTAAGAGTAATTTTATTAATTTTTATTTGTAAATTTATAATTACACATATGTGAACTAGTTTTTTTACATATAAGTAATTAGTTATTACACATTTATATAATTTGGCTATTAAACATATGTAAACTATTTTTAACATGTATGTAATCATAAAAATACATATAATAGATGATAAAAAGATCTCAAATACAAAAAAATATATATAAAATGATTGTTTATTAAGAGTTCTAAAAGTTCTGCAATTATTTAGAGTTCTGAAATGAACCCAACCCTATATATATATATACACACACATACATATACATATACACATATATATGTATATGTATACATATATATATATGACCTTATGGGAAAATAATAATTTTCCCATAAGGTCCTGCCCCCATATGGTATCACAACTAGGCATGAGCAAATGGTATAAAATACCGATCTGATCCCGATCCCGATAATCCCGATCCCGACATGTTTCGGTATCGGAAACGGTATCCACATTTTGGTTTTTTCGGTATCGGTAAAATATCGACTTTTACCCTCAAAATACCGATACCGTACCGACATGTTTCGGTATCGGTATCGGTATCAAGTATTCATGAAATTTCGGGATCGGGATTATCGGTATCGGGACGGGATCGGTATTTGCTCATCCCTAATCAGAGCCACGGAAGATAATTAAGTTATGATCAAATTCAACACCGAAATAAAATATCAATGAATATATTAGAAGATAAAGATACTGTTAAAAACAATATTGAGGAAGAATATTATTTCAGAGCTTCTACTTCTCAATTAAGAGAGGAATTACCTGAAAATAGGGTGGAAGAATTAAGAATTAATTCTGATAATATTGTAAGAGGTGTATATAATCCTAATGAACCGGAATTAACCGAGTTAGAAATGAATTTTTCAATTTAATGAATCAAAAAGAAAAAAATGATTTTAGTCCAGGTTCTCTAGCAAGAAAAATTATTAGTGAAGAATTTAAACAAGAAAAATGGAAATTGTTTAGAGATTGGTTTTTCAAAAATTTTGATTGCCAAGATACTAAAATGTTTCAAAAAGTTTTTTATAAAGAACTTTCAGAAGAAAATAAAGTTATACATTTTGTCCCATGGTTTATAAACAAATATACTAACAGCATGATTTCTGTTATACAGAGAGAATATAATATTAATGGAAAAATTTTAAAAACAACTTTTCCGCCACATCAACCTTTTAAAATAGAAAAGGATAATGAAACCAGGTATTACCAGGCTTTCCAAAAATTGTTGGAACAAGATACCTTACCAATAACTATTTCACATATAAACAATATTTTTAAACAACAAAATTACACAAATATTTATTTGATTTGTTTAGGCGAACAATTGAGTTCAATAAATGATAGAATAAATGAATTAACTAATCATATAAAAAATTTAAAAAGTTCTCCTATAAGACAAGAGGAGAAAAAGGAAGTTGTTGCTGCTCCAGCCATACAACCTCCTCCTGATATAAAAGATTTTAAGTTAAAATCTAACACTGAAATATCAGATTTATTAGATAAAAAATTACAAGTTTTAAATGAAAAATTTTCAAATTTAAGAGTAAATACTTTAACAAAAGAATTTGTAAATTCACTAGATAAAGATAATTATCAAGAAAGACCTAATGAAGAAATAAGAAAACTGGATAAGTTTGCTAATAAACCAACTTAACGGATGTATTACTATCCTAGACCAACTCCACAAGATGTTCTAATAGAAGAACAAGAGTATGTTATTAATAATTCTTATCATGGTAAACACATCTATGAATGGAACATAGATGGTTTGTCTGAAGGACAAATCTACAATACTATACATAGAATGATACAATACTATACATAGAATGATGATGTATAGTACGATTTGCAAGAGTAGTGATAATTCGGATGAAAACATTGCTAAAATGATTATAGCAGGTTTTACTGGTCAATTGAAAGGCTGGTGGGATAATTATTTATCAGAAACTGATAGGAACAAAATTCTAACTGCTGTCAAAGAAGAAGATGGTAGACAAACTCCTAATGCAGCGTATACACTGGTAGTTAATATTGTTTATCATTTTACAGATAGATGGTCTCATAATTCTGAAAATACCAGAACTTTATTACAAAATCTAAGATGTAAAACTCTTACATCTTTTAGATTATATATATATATATATATATATATATATATATACACACACACGTGTTCCCTTCTTTTAAACCATCATAAGGTCAGTACATGGACCTTGGGGTTGTTGGGTTACACCCTTTTGGGTTGTTTTTCCATAGCCAAGAATTACTTAAATAACAAAGCAACGACGATAATGTCGTGGCAAGGTCTAGGGTGCTGGTCTATTTTCTATTACTAGGGATGGCAATAGGCTGGGTATGGCGAATCTCATATCCATACCCAGTTGTAAAATCTTGTCTCATAGGTCCATCACCCGGTAAGTATCGGGCATAAGCGCGCGTATTAAGAATACCTGTTAGTGTTATAAAAAATACTCGTTGAGATTTTTATGTATATACATTGTTTTTACCTTCCTTTATAATTTTATGTTTTAAATCTATACAATATATTAAATTTTGATTAATAACATACAAATTTGAAATATTTAAAAATGTAAATATACTATAATATTAATCTCAAATTTTTTTTTTTTGTATTTTATAGCATATAAATATAAATAATGTCACCAAAAGATATATTCCAAATAAAATTTTATTTTTCAAATAATGAAGCTACTAGAATAAAACATTACTAAGAGCATCTCCTTCAATCCACCCGCTGCTTAAGTCCGCTGAGCGGACCACATTCAACCAGACCACCTTTGTTATGGGAGTTTAACCCATGCGGTTCAGTTTCTTCCACCAGACGAGCTTGGTCTGAAATGGTGGGGACCACCCACTCACAAACCTTTTTTTAGTGGAGATTTGAAATGGTTTGTTGTTACGGGGAAAAGTGGGGTTTGGAATGATGTGGCATACTGACTAGGCAGTCTGGATTTTGGACTTTGACCACCATTATGGATGCTCTAAACAATATTAAACGGAGAGAGAGAGAGAGAGAGAGAGAGAGAGAGAGAGAATAAAGCTAAAAAGTTATTTTTGTGATGAGAAGAAGTTTAACTCAAATTAAAAGAAATGAGATCACTCCCAGAGGACCCACCTCTTCCCAGAGGACCCGGGTTCGAATCCTGGCAGGCACACCCTCCAGGCTTTCGTTTCCGGTTGGGTAGTAACCGCCAGGCAGCTATGGGGCTAAGCTAGCTTGTGGAGTGAGATCACTACAGCGGTTGGGAGGACTGTGTAATATCCCCCCCCCCCCCCCCATCAAATTAAAAGAAATGATAAACAAAAGGTGCATTTAACATTAGACCACTGTAGGTTTAATAGACTATATTTTCTTATAGGGGTAACTTCGTAGAAATGTAACCAAGTTTGAGAATTGTTCTAATTAAGTCACTGAAACTTTTTTTGTATCTTTAAAGTCACTGAAGTTACGTTTGTTCTAATATCATGTAATTATCAGGTTACTAATGATAATGTATCAACCCAATTGAAGCTAAAACAAAGTAGTTTCATAACCATATCTAGATCCCCTATTTTTTCAACCCAATTGAAGATAAAACAAAGTAGTTTCATAACCAATTGTCCTTCACCTACCACTGAGCATAAAAGACGAAACCCTAATTGAACTCCGTATGCTATTTTCCATTACTCGATTTAAAGTTCTAAAAGTTAAATCTTGTGATTTTGTTTTGATAACTTTGTTGAATAATGTTGCCATTGGTTTCTTGATTTTCCAACAATGATTGATATTAACAGGTTCGTGAAATATAGCCGCATCAATTTGTGATTATTTTTTATTTGGGTGAATTTTGGATGTATACATAGCATTAAAATAAAATATAAAATAAATAACGTCCCACGTAATCATTAAAAGAAAATATAAAATAAGAAAAAAAAATATAACCTGGTGACCTGGTAATTACACACTATTAGAACATTAAATTAAAGTTTAGTTATTTTAAAAAGACAAAAAAAGTTTGAATGACTTAATTGGAACAGTGAGCAAACTTGATTACATTTCTATGACATTTTCCCTTTCTTATAAACTAGAGGTTAAATGCCTGGTTGGTCCCTGTGGTCTACAATAATTTCAGACTTGGTCCCGGTGCTTTCATAAGTAAATATGTGATCCCAGTGGTTACCATTTTTCACTCGTGTGGTCCTTATCGCTAACCTATGTTAGTTTTCTCAGTTAAGTATGTGTGAAATGTCATTATTGCCCCTGAACAATTAAAAAATAAAAAATATAAAGATGGCCCACAACTCATCATCTTCATTCTCTCTCTCTAAAATCCCTAACAGACCTACCACCACTTCCACCATCAACGCACCACCTCTACCTCCACCTCCACCAACAACCCGCCACAACCACCTCCACCGTCACCTTCTACCCACCACCACAAACCTATTATTCTAAATTCATATTAGATCCAAAATCACAAACCTAGGGTTTCAAAACTTCAAACAATAATCATTAAAAAAAACAGATTCGGAATCACATGCCCTAACAGACCATTAAGGAAGAATCCATAACACCGATGGTGCTTATTTTAGGACGATTCACAGAAAAGAGAAGATATAAAGCGTAAAAGAAAACAAGATTATAAATATTTTAAATATAAATTTTTTTATCTCCTCAAGACCACTAAGAAAAAGAAGAGAGTTTTATCTCCTCATAAATATAAAAAAATTCAGAAAAGAAAACAGAAAAGAGAAGATAGAAAGCGTAAAAGAAAACAAGATTATAAATATTTTAAACCTTACATTATATGTAAGAAATGTGACCGTCAAGGTCATAAAGCAAAAACTTGTTGGGTAAAAATGAAACTCAATAATATTGAGGATGAACAATTAAGAGATACATTATCTAAAATACTTATAAATTCTGAGTCTGATTCCGAATCAGAAAATTCTTATAATGAGGATATAAATATATTAGAAAATGAAGAAATAATATCTTCTGATGAAGAATGTTTTTCTTGTAAAGGAGAAAGATGTTGTCAAGATGATTTTGATACAGAAAATGAAGATGATATTTATCAAATAATTGCTCAATTCGAGAATATGGAAATAAATGTTATTTCTAATGACCTTTTAGAATTACTAAAAGCTGTGGAAGATGATAAAATTAGAAAAGAAATTATCTCTAAAATAATTAAAGAAGAAAAAGCTTCAACCTCAATGGGTCATCAAGAATTTAAACCATACACCATAAGTGAAGTTAAAAAACAATTAAATCAACGAAATTTAAAGGAAAAACCTGTTAATATTGAAGAATTAAAAATAGAGGTTGATAACCTAAAGATAGAAATAAAAAATTTAAAAGGAAATAATAAAAATTTAGAAGAAAGAATAAGAAATTTAGAAAAAGGGAAAATCAATACAGGAAGCCCTGAAATATCTGGAAATGATAGTCCAGATACTGACAATTTTTTATCAATATTGAAAGATGAAATTTTTTTATCAATATATGAGATTGTAACTTCTCATAAATGGTATATTAAAATTAAGTTGTTAATAGACAAAAAAATTTCAATGGAATTAATTGCTTTGCTTGATAGTGGAGCAGACCTAAATTGAATCCAAGAAGGAATTATTCTCACAAAATATTTTTATAAAACAACTCATAGAGTTAGTTCTGCTAATGGAGAACCACTAGGTATAAGTTATAAATTACCACAGGCATATATTCTAACCAGCCAGATTATACTTGGCTCACCCTTTTGGAAAAAGATTTTTCCAATAAGACATATTGATGAAAATTTCATCATAGGAACTTATAAAGGAAAAGATATAACCTTTCCTTTTGTTCATAAACCAATTACCAGCTATATTCATGATATTAAAGATTCTTTAATACAAGCTAAAGAATCTAAAATTAATTTTCTTAAAGAAGAAATTAATCTTTTTACAATAGAAGAAATGCTTAAAAATCCTAAATTACAGGAGAAAATAAAATTAATACAAAGTCAATTTTCTTTGCAAATTTGTAATGATCATCCTAATGCTTTTTGGGATAGAAAAAAACATATTGTTTCTTTTCCTTATGAAGATGACTTTAATGAACGCCAAATACCTACAAAAGCAAGACCATGTCAAATGAATTCAGAATATCTAGAATTACGTAAAAAAGAAATAAAAAACTTAATAGATAAAGGTTTAATAAGACCCTCAAAGTCTCCATGGTCATGTACAGCCTTTTATGTTAATAAACATTCAGAGCAAGAAAGAGGAGCTCCAAGATTAGTAATAAATTATAAACCATTAAATAAAGTTTTAAAATGGATTAGGTATCCTATACCTAATAAAAAAAGATTTGTTAGATAGATTAAATAATGCTATCATATTTTCAAAATTTGATTTAAAATCTGGATATTGGCAAATTCAGATAAATGAAAAAGACAGATATAAGACTGTCTTTACAGTACCTTTTGGTCATTATGAATGGAATGTAATGCCTTTTGGGCTCAAGAATGCCCCGAGTGAATTTCAAAATAGAGTAAAATGCATGGATAGTCCTTGTGGTTTGGTGAAATTTCACCTTTAGTCCCCAACTTTTTAAAATTACACTCTTAGTCCCTGTGGTTTGACAAGTTGTTACTCGGATAGTCCCCAAACCGGATGGAGGTTGGTTTTTCTGGTTAAGTGGGTGTGAAAAGACAAGGACTATCCGAGTAACAACTTGTCAAACCACAGGGACTATCCGAGTAACAACTTGTCAAACAACAGGGACTATCCGCGTAACCTTCATCCGCTTTAGGGACTATCCGAGTAACAACTTGTCAAACCACAGGGACTAAGAGTGTAATTCTGAAAAGTTGGGGACTAAAGGTGAAATTTCACCAAACTACAGGGACTATCCGTGCATTTTACTCTTCAAAATATTATGAATGATATTTTCATTCCTTTTAGTGATTTTATAATAGTTTATATTGATGATATCTTGGTATTTTCGAAAGATATTGAAACCCATTTTAAACATTTAGATATCTTTAAAACCATAATTATAAAACATGGTTTAGTAATATCTAGACCAAAAATGATGATTTTCCAAACTAGTGTAAGATTTTTGGGTCATAACATTGAAAAAGGAAATATTATTCCAATAAATAGAAGTATTGAATTTGCTTCTAAATTCCCTGATGAAATAACTGATAAAACCCAGTTACAAAGATTTTTGGGAAGTTTAAATTATATCTCACCTTATTATAAAAATTTAGGAGAAGATACAACTATTTTATATGATAGATTAAAAAAGAGTCCTCCGCTATGGTCTGATAGTCATACCAGGGCAATTAAAAAAATTAAGCAAAATATCAAAAATCTTCCTTGCTTATTGTTACCAAAACCAGATTGGCAAAAAATTGTTGAAACAGATGCCAGTAATATTGGATATGGTGGGATTTTGACACAAATATCTCCCATTGATAAACAAGAATTTTTTATAAGATTTCATTCAGGTAAATGGAATAATAGACAAAAGAATTATGCCACTGTTACAAAAGAAATTTTAGCGATAGTTAAATGTGTTTTAAAATTTCAAGATGATTTATATAATCAATTTTTTTTTAATAAAAACTGATTGTCAAGCAGCAAAATACATGTTTAATAAAGACTTTAAACATGATGTCTCAAAGCAAATGTTTGCTAGATGGCAATCTCATCTTGCTCCATTTGATTTTGAAATAATTTATAAAAAGGGAACTGATAATAGTTTATCTGATTTTCTAACAAGAGAATATTTAAATGAATAATCACACTAATTTTTCAATAAAAATTAATAAATGGAAATTAGATTCCTCGTGGATGTTTGCAGGTCTGATGAAGAAAATTAAAGGACATTTGAAGATAGTTTATAAAAATATGGGGATTGAAATTGATGACTATAATACCCTAATAAGGGTTACTCTCTATAGAATTAATGAATTAATGAATAATTATAATATTCATTCAGCCGATAAAGCTAATATGCTTTCAGAAGAATTTACTAAATTACATTATTTTAAGAATCAAATAAAGATTCTTAAAGAAAAAGAAAAAATAATCTCTTCTGCCTGATTTTATACTTTTAGGAATGAATCCTCAAGACAGAGGAAAACAACCCCTTCCTAATAAAGGAAGAGGAAGAGGCAGAGGTCAATCAAGACCTTATGGTGAGGAAAGAGTTCTTGGGCAAATTGCTCATAAAAAGCTAATAGCCGCAAATATTGCAAATACTGCATCATACTCCAATAATACTAGAGGAAATAATGATGATGACAAATTGTTACAAGAATTTTTAGCTTATAAAGCTAAAACTGAAGGGAAGAATAATTCATCTTATGTTAATATTGTAACAGAAGATTCTGATGATGATGAACAAAATCCAAACAAGGAGATATTGTTACTCCTGGAATTTAAAGATCTTAAATGGAAAGATCAACCATGGACCTTAATTACAAGGTACCTTGATAGAGGGTCATACCCAAATGCTTCATATAAACAAAGACATTATTATGAAAATATTCTCAAAGTCACAGAATCTTGTGATATTCATTATTATATGGCTGGAAATACCCAGGAATACAGTTTCAGTAAAATAATCATAAAACAGATAATATCTGTGGAAGAATGGGGAACATCTCCCTTGAAAGAAAAAGAGATGTATCATCCTGATACAAGGGTCCCTATTAAATTTAATTACTGGGATTATATTGAGGCATTTAATAAAGCCTTATTATATGAAAACTCTAAGAAGAAACACTCGTGGTTCTACAAGATTTGTCCAGAAGTTTATAAACGGGACATCCCAAATTGGGTATACAAGTAGTGGCTATCATATGGCCCATCGGTAAAAATTTTACCGGAAAAATTAAGAGAAAATTATAATACATGGGCAGAAATATCTCCCACTTTAATTGAATTACAACATCAAAGAATCCTAATAGAAGGACTATCTTTATGCCACTTTTTTATTCAATTTGGAATACCATGGATCTGGAAATGGTCTCCAGAAGTGGGTTATACTCACCAACAAATTCCTTGTCTTAAAAGAGTTTTTTTATACAAAATTCTGGAAAAAGATGTTAAAGCTTGATAAAGATGGTGTTCCAGAAGGGTAAGAGACTCTACAAAAAATCCAGGACACCATAGAATTATATTTTAAACAAATTCAACTGCAAGCCCAGAGAGAATCTCCAAGTCTATTCCAGGAAATAACAAGAAAGCTCAGAATGCAAGGAGAAAGCCATATCTCTAAAAACGAAATATTGGCTGTATATTTTAAAGAATTAGAGAAAGATTTAATGAAAAATCTTAAAAACAATATTGCCCAGACAGATCACACATCAGATATGTCTTTGTCAAATTACTCAGAAGAAGAAGAAAATGTTCTAGCAGGGGACTCGGAAGATCCATATGAATTAGAGGATGAAGAAATTCTTCCAGAAGAGATTGAGACAAGAATAGAAGATCTCAAAAGAATAGCATCAAAGCCAGAAGAAGAAGACAAAAAATAAAAAACTGTCTACCGTGTGGGACAGAGCAATTATTAAAGTAATGCACGCCAGACATAATAATGTCTACTTTTGAAAATTTCAAAAGAATTATTGATGAAAAATAATTGTATTTTACTGTTTATATTTTGTTTGTACCTTGAGACTCTTCCTATATAAGGAGCTCAAGTTTTAATAGGGGACGCACCGAAGGAAAAAAATCCTTCTATCTCCTACTCCCTCTACTCTTGTAAAATATTTTCTTATAATAAAAATCTGTGCCGACTGAGGACTTTCATAATTCTGGTATTCCTTTAAAAAGGTTAGTATTTATTTTCTTTATTTTATCTTATCTAAAAATTTTCTTTTATATTCATTAGCATAATGACAGGCTAAAAAACACCCCGGTGTTGAATCCTATCATGATTAAATTATAATCCATGACTTAAAAAAAGTCTGGAAATTAAAAAATTTCAACCTAAGTCGGGATAGTTCCGGATTGGTTATATACTAAACATGCAGATTATCAGTATAGTGGTCGAATTATGGCAACCCGTTTGTTAGCCAAGGAAAAGGCATTTTTAGGGTATATGCCTGTACTGATCTTGTGCTGATTAAGCCTGCCAGTTGATGTACATGTAAAAATCATCCAATGTCTGGAGATCTAGATTTAGGATAAAATGTTTTTAACTTGTATATTCAATAATTCCAGGCTCTTTTCTTTCTCTTTATTTTCGGATTTTTAATAATTTTCCCATAAGGTCCTGCCCCCTTATGGTATCATTGCCATGGAAGATAATTAAGTTATGAGCAGATTCAACACCGAAATAAAATTACAATGAATATATAAGAAGATAAAGATACTGTTAAAAACAGTTTTGAGGAAGAATATGATATTCCTCATAACTTAGATTTACTAAACAAATGGACAATTCCAAAAATTGATTATAAACAAGTTTATAAACTTGGAACCTTTGAAAAAATTGGTTTAAAACAAGTAGTAAAAACTACTGAAGAAACAATTGCTCTTAATAAAAAAGGAATGGTTTTGAAACTCTTAAATAATAATGAGTTGATAAGGTATAAAAGAGATAAATATAAATTTATTCATATTGGTGTTATGCAAATTGCATTCAAACCTTTAACTTTAGAAGGTCTACCAGAAAGCTTTATAGCAATTTTAAGAGATGGTAGAAATCGTGATTATAAACAATCTCTAATAGGGATAGTTCAGTCTAGTCTGGCTCATGGTCCAGTCTATTTTAATATCTATCCAAATCTACAATTATCTTTAACTGATGTTAATATAACAGATGCTCTAACATTAAATATTAAAACTCATGGATATAATTATGCTCCAGGATCAGAGGTCATATGTATCTGTTATAGAATATATTATAAACCTTTATTTACACTAAATCCCCAGTGTAAAATGGTAGATAAACCATTAAATGAAACGATAGTTATAGAAACTAATTTTGGTAAATCAAATATTACCACTAGAAGAAAAATAAAGTGGGAAGAAATAGAATTTCCAGAAAATTGGGTATTAAATAACTGTACTCCTAAACAACAATATATAAATAATAATCCTATAAATATTATACAAACATCTGAAGGATCTGTTCAAATACAGTTTGATCAATATAAACCTAGAATATCTAGGACTATGTCTTCCAGATCCTCAAATTATCACATATCCCCTATAGGAAATACTGTTAGAAGTCCTTCCAGAGCTTCTACTTCTCAATTAAGAGAGGAATTACCTGAAAATAGGGTGGAAGAATGAAGAATTAATTCTGATAATATTGTAAGAGGTGTATATAAGCCTAATGAACCGGAATTAACCGAGTCAGAAATGATTTTTTCAATTTAATGAATCAAAAAGAAAAAAATTGATTTTAGTCTAGGTTCTCTGGCAAGAAAAATTATTAGTGAAGAATTTAAACAAGAAAAATGGAAATTGTTTAGAGATTGGTTTTTCAAAAATTTTGATGGCCAAGATACTAAAATGTTTCAAGAAGTTTTTTATAAAGAACTTTCAGAAGAAAATAAAGTTATACTTTTTGTCCCATGGTTTATAAACAAATATACTAACAGCATGATTTCTGTTATACAGAGAGAATATAATATTAATGGAAGAATTTTAAAAACAACTTTTCCGCCACATCAACCTTTTAAAATAGAAAAGGATAATGAAACCAGGTATTTGGCTTTCCAAAAATTGTTGGAACAAGATACCTTACCAATAACTATTTCACATATAAACAATATTTTTAAACAACAAAATTACACAAATATTTATTTGATTTGTTTAGGCGAACAATTGAGTTCAATAAATGATAGAATAAATGAATTAACTAATCATATAAAAAATTTAAAAAGTTCTCCTATAAGACAAGAGGAGAAAAAGGAAGTTGTTGCTGCTCCAGCCATACAACCTCCTCCTGATATAAAAGATTTTAAGTTAAAATCTAACATTGAAATATCAGATTTATTAGATAAAAAATTACAAGTTTTAAATGAAAAATTTTCAAATCTAAGAGTAAATACTTTAACAAAAGAATTTGTAAATTCACTAGATAAAGATAATTATCAAGAAAGAATTAATGAAGAAATAAGAAAACTGGATAAGTTTGCTAATAAACCAACTCAACGGATGTAATATTATCCTAGACCAACTCCACAAGATGTTCTAATAGAAGAACAAGAGTATGTTATTAATAATTCTTATCATGGTAAACACATCTATGAATGGAACATAGATGGTTTGTCTGAAGGACAAATCTATAATACTATACATAGAATGATGATGTATAGTACGATTTGCAAGAGTAATGATAATTCGGATGAAAACATTGCTAAAATGATTATAGCAGGTTTTACTGGTCAATTGAAAGGCTGGTGGGATAATTATTTATCAGAAACTGATAGGAATAAAATTCTAACTACTGTAAAAGAAGAAGATGGTAGACAAACTCCTAATGCAGTGTATACACTGGTAGTTAATATTGTTTATCATTTTACAGGTAGATGGTCTGATAATTCTGAAAATACCAGAACTTTATTACAAAATCTAAGATGTAAAACTCTTACATCTTTTAGATGATATATATATATACGTGTTCCCTTCTTTTTAAACCATCATAAGGTCAGTACATGGACCTTGGGGTTGTTGGGTTACACCCTTTTGGGTTGTTTTTCCATAGCCAAGAATTACTTAAATAACAAAGCAACGACGATAATGTCGTGGCAAGGTCTAGGGTGCTGGTCTATTTTCTATTACTAGGGATGGCAATAGGCTGGGTATGGCTAATCTCATATCCATACCCAGTTGTAAAATCTTGTCTCATAGGTCCATCACCCGTTAAGTATCGGGCATAAGCGCGCGTATTAAGAATACCTGTTAGTGTTATAAAAAATACTCGTTGAGATTTTTATGTATATACATTTTTTTTTACCTTCCTTTATAATTTTATATTTTAAATCTATACAATATATTAAATTTTGATTAATAACATATAAATTTGAAATATTTAAAAATGTAAATATACTATAATATTAATCTCAAAAAATAATTTTGTATTTTATAGCATATAAATATAAATAATGTCACCAAAAGATATATTCCAAAGAAAATTTTATATTTCAAATAATGAAGCTACTAGAATAAAACATTACTAAGAGCATCTCCTTCAATCCACCCGCTGCTTAAGTCCGCTGAGCGGACCACCTTCCACCAGACCACCTTTGTTATGGGAGTTTAACCCATGCGGTTCAGTTTCTTCCACCAGACGAGCTTGGTCTGAAATGGTGGGGACCACCCACTCACAAACCTTTTTTTAGTGGAGATTTGAAATGGTTTGTTGTTATGGGGAAAAGTGGGGTTTGGAATGATGTGGCATACTGACTAGGCAGTCTGGATTTTGGACTTTGACCACCATTATGGATGCTATAATCAATATTAAACGGAGAGAGAGAGAGGGAGAGAGAGAGAGAGTGAGAGAGAGAGAGTGTGAGAGAGAGAATAAAGCTAAAAAGTTATTTTTGTGATGAGAAGAAGCTTAACTCAAATTATAAGAAATGAGATCACTCCCAGAGGACCCGGGTTCGAATCCTGTCAGGCACACCCTCCAGGATTTCGCTTTCGGTTGGGTAGTAACCGCCAGGAAGCTATGGGGCTAAGCTAGCTTGTGGAGTGAGATCACTACAGCGGTTGGGAGGATCGTGTAATATCCCCCCCCCCCCCAATTAAAAGAAATAATAAACAAAAGGTGCATTTAACATTAGGCCACTGTAGGTTTAATAGACTATATTTTCTTATAAACTAGAGGTTAAATGCCTGGTTGGTCCCTGTGGGTCTACAATAATTTTAGACTTTGTCCCGGTGCTTTCATAACTAAATACGTGATCCCAGTGGTTGCCATTTTTCACTCGTGTGGTCCTTATCACTAACCTATGTTAGTTTTCTCAGTTAAGTATGTGTGAAATGACATTATTGCCCCTGAACAATTAAAAAAATAAAAAATATAAAGATGGCCCATAACTCATCATCTTCATTCTCTCTCTATAAAATCCCTAACAGACCTACCACCACTTCCACCATCAACACACCACCTCTACCTCCACCTCCACCATCAACCCGCCACAACCACCTCCACCGTCACCTTCTACCCACCACCACAAACCTATTATTCTAAATTCATATTAGATCCAAAATCACAAACCTAGGGTTTCAAAACTTCAAACAATAATCATTAAAAAACAATAGATTCAGAATCACATGCCCTAACAGACCATTAAGGAAGAATCCATAAACACCGATGGTGCTAATTTTAGGACGATTCACAGATCTGCAACGGAAACATCGTAACTACATATCACTGCTCTGTAAACCACACCTGAACCCACTCCAATCTTGGATTATCCTGGATCTGGGTCCGTATCCCCGTCTGTGTATGCTTAATTGAAAGGGATGGGGTGGTGTCAAGTCGACGAATCCATGGGATTGAGGTTCAGGGTCAGGGTCGGGGTCGGGGTCGGGGTCGGGGTCGGGGTCGTGGAAATGGACGTGTGGAAGTGAGAAATGGAGAAGATGTATCGGTGGAAAGTGGTTTGTTTGGAGGAGGGGGTGAAAATGAAAATTGTTGGGTTGTTGACAGTGGTGGTGGTGGGTTGAGGGTGATGGTGGTGGTGGTGGTGGGTTGAAGGTGACGGTGGAGGTGGAGGTGGTGGTAGGTCTGTTAGGGATTTTAGAGAGGGAGAGAGAGAGAGAGAGAGAGAATGAAGAAGATGAGTGGTGGGCCATCTTTATATATTTTTATTTTTTAATTGTTTAGGAGCAATAATGTGATCTCACACATACTTAACTGAGAAATCTAACATAGGTTAGCGATAAGGACCATACGAGTGCAAAAATTGCAACCACTGGGATCACGTATCTAATTATTGAAGCACCAGGACCAAGTCTGAAATTTTTGCAAACAACAGAAACCAACCAAACATTTAACTCTATATACTAACCACTTGCCACAATAAACACTACTATAAAAATGACTATCATTTATGAAACATCATCAGTCATAGATCAACAACAGATCTCACAAAATCCTAATGATATAGTATCTCCAACTATTCAATGTTGATCTCTGGGTGAGTACCATATGTTGTCCACTATTAAATAAGAGAACATCTAAAAAATAATAAAAACATATCAATCTCCGGCTATGGCTACCCGACTGGGATTTTTCCTAACAATTATTGGTGAAGCTTTTGTCGGTTTTCCCTTGGTAAAGGTTGTCGGTGATATTTTGGCAAAATCTTTACCCACTCTTCATTTGACGGACCATCATCTACAAACAACCGATGACTCCTATTATCGTTGATGGATTTCTAATGTCCATTGCTAAAAGTCCTTTGTTTTGTAGTAAGAAAATGATATTACTTATTTTGGCCTCTTAGCCTCCTTAGTTTGGGTTCACTAGAAGAGCCATGTGTATACATATGATATTCATATGGTTTTTCTTAATCATGGTAGGGATCATAATTTACATCTTCTCTCCAACTTAATTAGAGATCACATTTTACAAATGAGTGTGTGGATAGTACAATAATTCACACACTAACTCAATTTTTCTTTTGTTGTATTTGATCTCCAATTAACGTGTGAGATGTGTTGAGAATGTAGGATTGATGAATCGTCCAAACGAGTCAATCAGAGTCAAATCTAGTTTCTAGAAAGGCGGAATCAGACTAGAAACCTTGTAATCAGTGTTAGAACAGGAGTAGAAGAGTAGAAAGTCACTTTAAACATGTTCTTCATTGATTTTAGACGTTTTGGTACAGAGAGAATCCGACAGCACTTCGTTACAAAATTCTCCCGAAAGTTTTTAAATGAAGAACACTACTAGTCTATTTATAGACTTGCTAGACCTCATGAACCATTTCATGCTTTCTGGCCATTTCATGCTTTCTGGCCAGACCCCATGAACTGAGGTTTCCACCTCATATGACCTGACCTATCAGGTCGTGCGATCTGGTCAATACTCATAAACTTAACATTTTAATCCACCAAGCTAGCCTATCTCATACATTCGACACGACATAGACTGATGACGCAGGCGATAGACATTATACATCAACAAACTCCCCCTTGGATATTGCCGCAGTCTTCAGTCAGCCGGTCTTCAAAATCTTCAAACAGACTTGAACTTCTCCTCATGACGCTTTGGCTTCTTCAATAACATCTTTCTGAGCTTTTCCTTTTCCTTAGCAGCTCTCTGCTCATCTTCAGCTAGCTTTTGCCTCCATGTAGCTCGAGCGATTCTGTCTTTTTCTTCACGCTCTTCTTTCCTCTTCTTTGCTTTTAGAAACTCTTCTCTTTCAATCTCTCTCCATCTTGATAACCACATATTTTCAGAGTTTATACCCTTCTGGAAACATACTGTAGCTACCTTCTGAAATTGCATAGCTTAATCCTTATCTTCTGCCTTGAATCCAATCTTGTTTAGAAACAAACATTCAATATCCTTTGCAGAACAATTCACTATCCACATCGGATCATACAGATGAATGTATCTGCTTTCGTTCGCAACTTTGTACACAATTACTGCTTCGGTTGTCATGCAACTGTAAACCCAACATACGAACCCTTCATGAAAATTCTGTTCGATTTTCGGCAATGGAATATTCTTAATAACTCTGGGCTTCTTGATCTGCAGAATTGTTTCTTCAATACCTGTAACAGGATCCGTCTTCTTGACTTTCTTAGGATGATGTGGCTTCCAGTGTTTAAAATCTCTGAAAGCTTCAAATTTCATCAAGCCCCACGTAGGCATATCATGAACTCTGACTGGATATGATAACATTCTCACTTTGGGTAACTCTTCAACATCCCACCAAGGTAGAGACTTTATATCTTGAATATATTAGAAATATTGAACACCAAATTCTCTTCTAATAGCATAAGCGTTGACTTGTGGCAAGTAACCCCAACTTATGATATCACCCAGAGAAACCTCTCTATCCCTTCTGTAATACTTTAGTGGTCTTTTGAATTTTCTTTCTGTATCCTTCCTGAACCACTTCTTTCGTTCTTCACGTTGTTCTTCTTTCGACATTTCTTGAAAACTCTTACTCTTAACACTCTCAGCAACTTTTCTTCTCAATTCATCTTCATTCGCTTGACTGAAAAACTCAGCAAGAGTTGGAAAGCTAGAAGTATCAACATTAACATTCTCAGACTGATCATCGTCGCTCCAGTCTTCTACTTCCACTTTATCATAATTATCAGCATCTTCAACATACTTTTACTGATATGCAGGTTGATGATTGATATCAAACTTGTTCAACTCCTCTTCAAAATCGAAGTTAAACTCACTTTCTTCAATAACCATCATCTTAACGATCTCAGCTCTAGTGTAAGTATGCAAGATTTCACCTTCCTCTACATCATGTTCAAGACGTAGAATCAAACCTGCACCCTGATCAACATTCTCATCAACATTTTCAGCATCACCATTCTCCCCCTTTCCTCCTGCATTTTCTGGTTCTTCGTTTGCATCATCATGAAGATACTCGTCGATATTCTCTTCTTGTGACGCTTCAGTTACTTTTATACCAGAATTAACTTGATCAGCATCATCATTTCCATCATCATCATCATCATCATCATCACTATGAACATAATAAACTTCATCTGCATCATCTTTCAGATTATCATCTTCGTCTTCTTCATCATCTTCGATCATACCAGACACTGAAGTTAATGGACAAGGTTTTGGCTCAATCAGAACAATTGCCCTTTCAGTCACTTGAACATCATCTTCAACTCGAACACTTTTACCCTTATCTTTCATTTCAGCTTCCATTTCAGCTTTACGTTTTGCTCTAACTTCTTCAAGTTCTATCTCTTCAAACCTTTGTTCAATCGGCTTACCAATCAAGTCTTCCAACACTTTCTTTAACATATACTCTTCATGTTCTTTTCTAGCATTTTTGGCTTCTAACTCTTTATTTTTCAACTTGAAGTACTAATTCTGCTCATCCCTTCGAGACTTTTCTTCTTCCAAGATAGCTATTCGAACTTTCAGAATGTCTATGTCGACTTGATCAGCTTCAATCTTCTTTAGCAAAGATGAATTCTCAGATTCAACAGACTCAACACGTTCCTCTAACTTCTTTTTCTCACTTGACAACTCATTCACCTTCTTTTGCAACTTCTTCATAAGTTCATCATTCACAAAGCTAAAATCCTGAAGCGATTCAAGAACTGTACTCTCTGGAATATGTGGAAAATTTCCAAAACCAGACGATCCAGGAGTAGAATGAACTGGTGGTTGTGTGGTTGGTGGTGTTTGTAGGATGTGTGGTGAAGTTATTTGTGGTTGTTCATGAATAGGTGATAAAATATGATGTTGTGATGGTGATTGTAAATGTTCTGGTGATGGTTGTTGTGGTGGTGGTGATTTTGGTTTATTTTGTGGTGGTGAAGGTGGTTTATTTTGTGGTTATGGTGGTGGTTGAGATTGTGGATCTTGGATAGATTTTAATTTCAGCTTGAATTTTAACTTTCGCGCTGCTTGAGTTTCGACACGTTTTCTTGATGTTGATTTCTTTCTACCTCCTGAAGATGGTGGTGTTACAACCTGAACATCTTCTGGTGGAACATACGTTTCATCATCATCCGAACTCCTCTTTCTCTTCTTTTGTTTCTCTCTATCTTTTGGATCATAGTTTTCTTTAATCCAACGATCAAGTTCAGCATCAATATCACTTTCAGTACCAGATGAACTCCCCTTTTCATCATCAACTGCTTTTTTTTCTAGCTTCTGCAGTATCATCAATATCTTTCAACAACTGCTCAGTTTCAGGAGTTAATGGATCTTGATCTTTTTCAACATCAGCTTCTGTCTCATCTACTTCTGGTTCATCAACCAACATTGTTTCAACCGTTTTCTTTTTACGCTTCTTTTGTGGTTGAGAAGATAATCCTTCTTCAGCTTGAGCTTTCGGTGTAGGAGTTCTCTTTCCACCTTTTTTCTTCTTTTCTTTTTCTTCTTTTGTATACCAATCATTTCGAGTTCAAACGAGTCAATCAGAGTCAGATCTAGTTTCTAGAAAGGCGGAATCAGACTAGAAACCTTGTAATCAGTGTTAGAACAGGAGTAGAAGAGTAGAAAGTCACTTTAAACATGTTCTTCATTGATTTTAGACGTTTTGGTACAGAGAGAATCCGACATCACTTCGTTACAAAATTCTCCTAAAAGTTTTTAAATGAAGAACACTACTAGCCTATTTATAGACTTGCCAGACCTCATGAACCATTTCATGCTTTCTGGCCATTTCATGCTTTCTGGCCAGACCCCATGATCTGAGGTTTCCACCTCATACGACCTGACCTATCAGGTCGTGCGATCTGGTCAATACTCATAAACTTAACATTTTAATCCACCAAGCTAGCCTATCTCATACATTCGACACGACATAGACTGATGACGCAGGCGATAGACATTATGCATCAACAGAGAACATAAGATAACTCAAGAATATTTGGAATATGAAAGTCTTGATTTATAATTAGTATGTTAAAGAGATGGTGGAAATGTTACTTAAATAGCGCTATGTGAGAAAACTTTTCAAAAAGTTGACAGACAACTCATGATGGATAAATAGTCGAGCCATGTGCCGTATGTACTTGTGGTTGGAGCACTTTTGTCTTACAAAACTTAGTCGTTTTGTTTAATTTAAAACTAATTTGTAGCTTTTGTAAAGATCTAAAATAGTTAACCAGAAGCTTTTTGAAAAATAACAATCGACAAAATTATCTTCATAAAGACCTTAGCTAAGTTTGCAAAGGTTGTTTGTTCATGCTTGGATGATGAGGTGAAACATTCCCAACATTTTGTCATTTTCTTAAACAAACTATGACATCTTTTTCATGCTTGGTTTCTTTTTTCAAAACATCTCCATATGGAATAATTTCTCCAGAGATTTCATCATAAAGAATTACGTTTATAAATTCTGAATATATTTATAAAATTAATTGAAGAGATTTATAAAAGCTATTATGCTTTATAAATTTATTTTGAATTATCTTGGGCAGGTATTCTTAACGTCGACTTGACCATGCATTGAATGTTGGTCTTTTGTTCCTAAAGCATTGTTTGAGTTAATAATCTTTAAGCAACTAACCCATGATTGAACTGGGACTTAACCAAGTTCATCACATCTATTTTGTGTTTACATTACTTGTTTATTTATTGGATATTATTGTTGATGATTAAGAATGTAGGATATGGACATTTGAATCCTTATATATAACATTGTAGATATATGGCTATAAATTTATTGCCTACAAAATAATGAGTATATTTGATAAAACATAATAACACATTTAACTTAACAGGGGTTGCGAAGAACATAATCCGAAGAAAATGCAATTTACCTTTTTCTGCAATTGAATATGGGAAAGACGAATGATGTGAGTAGTATAGCTAGAAGGGAATGGTGGTTGTGCTTTTTGCAAAAGGAAAGACCTAGGTGATAGCAAAAGTGTTACCTAAGGAACAGAAAGGTGATCAAAGATGTTTTGTCAAAGGATGGGATCAATGAGGACAATGGTATATCTTGTCAATGTATTTGGTTCTCATGCTGAGTTTGTGAAGTGATTTTAAGATGGGCATATATGAGTTTTTGGAAATATTTATAGGAGCATAAAGAAATAGATAGAGAGTGAATTTTATAGGAGCGTAAAGAAAGAGATAGAGAGTTGTAGGTCCCTCTCGGAGGATCAAGATAAACCTACTTCCTTGTTGTTTAACACACACACGAGTGCGGAAGTGTATATGCAAACCAAAGCAAGAGCACAACCAATATAACAAAAACTATAACTTCAAAGATTCACTATATTGATTATACTGAAGAGAACCAGTACAAACAAACACATACACACAATGTTCATACAATACTCACAGTGCTTACTTGCTGAACTTGAAACCACAAGTGTCTATTTATAGGCCAACACCTAGTAACATCACGAAGGATGTTACTGGGCCACAAAAGACTGCCAGGCCCACGAAGCAAGGGGTCCTTCGTGGACCTTTCCAACAATCAACTATGGTCACAAAGAAAGGTTCTTCATGACTACCATATTGCGAAACACCTATCTTTCGTGTAAAGGTGACTCCCATGAAGAAGTGGGTTCTTCGTGGGAAGGCTACAAAGACAGTAACTTACAGAAACTTACAAACAGCAAGAAACAAAACACTAACTACTAACAGTCTGCACACTTGCGGGTGTTTAACATCAATTACAAAGTAAATATCGTACTGAGTCAAGATAGGAGGATATATTGACTTCGGTCTTCACTTCGTAAATGTCGGTTCGCACGACGAAGGAACATCGTCGACTTCGGTCTCGAACCGAGTCGAGTCGAACTGAACCGAGCCAAGAAGACCCTTGGGTCATAAATAGAAGACCCTTGGGATTAAACATAGTGTTAAGGTCTACGGGACCAAGAAGACCCTTGGGTCATAAATAGAAAGAAACAAACTGTTGGGTCTCACCTTAAAAAGATGGAAATCTAAAGAAATAGTCTACGAGACTAAGCGAAAGAACCTTCGGGTTATTTGGGTTAAGCGAGGGAACTAGTTGAAATTCCCCGCATTAAAAGATGTTGGAAAGGAACAAATCCTCGGAAGCAACATTCCTAGATATGAGAGAAAGACATAAGACATAAGACAAAGAGAAAACGTAAACTAAAAATTTAGTTTTTAGTCAAAAGAAACGTTTTAATAAACATAAGTGGTATGAAGCGATTTAGAAAACCGTAAACGCACATAAGGCCGGAGATGGCGATATGGATATATGCCCGAGCATGTTAAATAAAATGAGTTAAATCGGTAATTCGATCATGTTATGACGAATGAAACATGTACTTTTAAAGGGTACCATATAAGGTAAATTGTGATAACCAATAAGGGTAAAAAAATTGTAATTTGGTCACTCGTTGACAATAATTGTTGGTTTTGAAAGATACTTATTTCGTAAGCCTTAATAGGTCAAAAAGCGTCAAGAGGTGATTTATAATTAAAACGACCGTGCGGTGTAAACCGGAGCGAGTCATGTAGACGGGATGACAATAAGCTTCATCTAACCAAAATAATCGGTCATTTAAATTTTTGGATGTCCGGATGTATTCAGAACGTAAGTTATGCGCGAAAGTGCAAACTTGTGCACTTTTTGACGCTTTTAGTCCCTGAATGACCCAAAAGTTTATTTTAGCACACCGAACCCCTCAAAGCCTATTTCTAAGCTATATAAAGGATATTTAAGGTGTGTTTAACTTATGGTCATGTTCTGGAATGTTCGTTACTGTTCAAATTGGCATACTTTCGCAGTTTGTCAAGTTTAGTCCCTATAAGCGAATTAACTTGTTTTTGCCATACCAAAGCCTTCAAAACTTATTTCTAAGTTATGTAAAGGTTATTTAAGGTATGTTAAGTATATGTTGATGTTCCGGAGTATTTGTCGCATTAAACTGATTACGTTTACGCACCAGTTTGCGTATAACTCTCCAGAAAGCGATATAGAGTTTGAAATTGATTAAAAGTCAAAACATGAAAAATGTAAAACACAACCAAACAAACATTGGGATCAAATAACATTTTTTTATTGATAACCGAATTGTTCATAATGATTACAAGCACAGATGTTACAGTCTCCCCTACTTGTGGAAATTTCGTCCCGAAATTTATTTAGAGGAAACTCGTGGGAAAAGATGCGGATATTTCGCCTTCATTTGATCTTCGCGTTCCCAAGTAAACTCGGGTCCACGTTTAGCTTCCCAGCGAACTTTGACCAAAGGAATGCGCTTGCATTTAAGCCACTTGACTTCACGTTCCATGATTTCCACTGGCTTCTCAACAAATTTCAGTGTTTTATCAACACGAATTTCGTCAAGCGGTATGTGGAGGTTCTCATTAGCTAAACACCTCTTGAGATTGGACACGTGAAAGGTTGGATGAACATTTCCAAGTTCAGGAGGTAACTCAAGTCTGTAGGCTACCTTACCGATTCTTTCGACGATCTTGAATGGTCCAACGTATCTAGGTGCAAGTTTTCCTTTCTTTCCAAATCTGATCACACCTTTCCAAGGTGAGACCTTAAGTAATACTCGATCACCGACTTGAAATTCCAAGGGCTTGCGTTTTGGGTCCGCGTAACTCTTTTGACGGCTTCTAGCTGTCTGAAGGTTATCATGAACTTTCTTTATCTTGTCAGTTGTCTCTAAAATGAAGGCAGGTCCAGTAAGTTGAGCCTCGCCGGTCTCATTCCAGCAGACTGGTGAACGACATTTTCGACCATAGAGAGCTTCGAAAGGAGCCATTTTGATGCTGGTGTGATAACTGTTGTTGTAGGAGAATTCAATCAACGGAAGATGTGAATCCCAACTACCACCAAAATCGATCACACAAGCTCTAAGCATATCCTCCAGAGTCTGGATTGTTCTCTCAGATTGACCATCCGTTTGCGGATGATAAGCTGTGCTCAGATTAAGTTGGGTCCCCATAGCAGATTGCATGGTTCTCCAAAAATGAGAAGTGAAACGAGCATCTCTGTCAGAAATGATGTTCAAAGGAACACCATGTCGAGCTACAATTTCATCCACATATATTTTAGCAAGTTTGTCAGCAGAAAAATCCTCACGGATTGGCAAGAAATGCGCTGACTTAGTAAGACGATCAACAACTACCCAGATGGCATCATGACCTTTCTTTGTGCGCGGAAGTTTAGTAATGAGATCCATAGTAATGTTTTCCCATTTCCAAACTGGGATCTCTGGTTGCACCAATAAACCAGAAGGACGTTGATGTTCAGCCTTAACCTTAAGACAAGTAAGGCATTTTGATACGTATAAGGCAATGTCTTTCTTCATACCAGGCCACCAATAGTGAATACGAAGATCCTTATACATCTTATCTGAGCCAGGATGAACAGAATAACGCGACTTATGGGCTTCATCCATAAGCAAGGTGCGAAGGTTATCTTGGCTTGGGACCCACAAATGGTCCATGAAGTAATACGATCCATTGTCCTTCAGTTCCAGAGCAGGTGTTATGTGATAGGGAAATTCCTTATCCATTAAACCTTGTGAAACACAAGATTGTTGAGCCTGAGAAATGCGTGTTTGGATATCGGATCGAGCTTGAATAACAGATTGAACACGAATACAATGAAGCTTAGTACGTTCCTTACGACTCAATGCATCGGCTACGACATTCGCCTTACCAGGATGGTAGCGAATTTCGCAGTCATAGTCGTTTAGAAGCTCGACCCAACGTCGTTGCCTCATGTTGAGTTCTTTCTGATTGAAGATATGCTGAAGACTTTTGTGGTCCGTGAAAACCACACATTTTGTACCGTACAAATAGTGTCTCCAGATCTTTAGAGCGAAAACAACTGCACCCAACTCAAGATCATGAGTGGTGTAGTTCTTCTCATGTATCTTCAACTGCCTCGATGCGTATGCTATGACTTTGTTCCTTTGCATCAGAACACAGCCAAGACCCAATTTAGATGCATCGCAATAAACGACGAAATCATCATTGCCCTCAGACACAGTTAGAACATGCGCGTCACAAAGTTTCTGCTTCAAGTGTTGAAAAGCTTCCTCTTGCTTGAATCCCCAATCAAAGGGTTTGTTCTTCTGAGTTAGAGCAGTTAGAGGAACTGCAATCTTGGAGAAGTTTTCAATGAAGCGGCGGTAATAACCCACTAGACCAAGAAAAGAACGAACTTCAGTAGGAGTAGTAGGTGTATCCCAATCCTTAATCGCACTGATCTTGGAGGGATCTACATGAATACCTTGTTCGTTGATAATATGTCCTAAAAATTGAACTTCTTTAAGCCAAAATTCGCACTTGGAGAATTTGGCGAAAAGTTGTTCTTTCTTTAGGAGTTCCAGATTAAGACGAAGATGTCGCTCGTGATCAGCTCGCGTCTTAGAGTATATCAAGATGTCATCAATAAAAACAATGACGAACTGATCCAAATAAGGCTTGCAGACCCTATTCATTAAGTCCATGAAAACAGCCGGAGCATTAGTCAAACCGAATGGCATGACTGTGAATTCATAATGCCCATAACGAGTACGGAACGCTGTCTTGGGAATATCTTCTTCATGCACCCGAAGTTGATGATACCCAGAACGTAGATCAATCTTCGAAAAATAAGAAGCGCCCTGTAACTGATCAAAGAGATCGTCTATGCGCGGTAGGGGATATTGATTCTTGATGGTAAGCTTGTTAAGCTCACGATAATCGATACACATCCTAAAGGATCCATCCTTCTTCTTGACAAAAAGAACGGGAGCACCCCAGGGTGAAAAGCTAGGACGTATAAAACCTTTGTCGGAGAGCTCCTGAAGCTGCTTAGATAACTCTTGCATCTCAGATGGTGCAAGACGATATGGAGCTCTGGCAATGGGATTTGCACCAGGTACGAGATCAATGCGGAACTCGACTTGGCGTGCTGGGGGTAGACCAGGTAACTCTTCAGGGAAAACTTCAGAATAATCCCGAACGACAGGGATATCTGAAATAGACTTACCCTTGCCTTTATGTGCTGTAACATGTGCTAAGAAAGCCACATAGTTCTTCCGCAGATATTTCCGAGCTTTAAAACAAGACATGAGCTTGAGACCACCAGACGGTTTCTCACCTTGAACCTGTAGGATCTCGCCTGTCGAAAGCGGCACACGAACGATCTTCTCGAAACAAACTACTTCTGCGTGATGCTTGGATATCCAGTCCATACCCACAATGATGTCGAAGCTTCCAAGTTGCATAGGCGTGAGGTTGATAGGAAAAAGATGGTCGTTAAGGTTCAACTGGCAGTTGCGTAGAACATAATTAAGAACAATGGGTTCACCACTAGCAACTTCTACTGTCAAAGGTTTTCCTAGTTTCGTTCTAGACATGCGAAGCATTGGCTCAAAAGACAATGACACAAAACTCTTGTCGGCACCAGAATCGAAAAGAACAGATGCAGGCTGATTATTAATAAAGAACGTACCGTTCACCACTTCATTGTCTGCTTGTGCCTCTTGTGCATTCATATTGAAGACTCGCCCTCGAGCCTGAGCCTGATTCTGATTCGCATTCACCAATCTTGGGCACTGATTACGGTAGTGGGTCAGATCCCCACAGTTATAACAAGCACCTGGTGGGTAGTGTGGTCGTGCAGCTTGGCCCTGTTGCTGAGCAGGAGGCTGAGCAACTTGTTGAGCCGGGTTCTGAACTGCCTGATTCTGAGCAAACCGACAAACATTGGCAAGATGACCCGACTTCCCGTAGTTATTACAGAAGTGGCACTGATGATGCGGCTGATGGTGACTGTTGCATCTATTGCACAAAGGTGCATTCCCTGAATAGGGCTTCTTTGCTGGAGGCTGTGCGGGTTGGTTGGGAGCTGCCTGGTTAGCTTGGGCAGTGACAGCAAAATTTTGGGAGGCCTTACGCTTCCTTGACCTTTTCGAAGAACCAGAATCCTTACCCTTCTTGTTTTGACCTTTCTTGCTATCTTCCTTGTCAGACGACTGTTTCTTGCCCTTGTCACCCTTCCTGTGTAACTTATTCTTCCGAATCTGCGACTCAGTCAATGTCGCTGCTAACTCGATAGCCTGACGGAGTGTGGCAGGGTTACTACCAGTAATGATGTCTTGCACTGAGTCAGGTAGGCCGTCGATGTACCTTTCGATAGCCTTGTCAAGTGGGGTAACCATTGTTGGGCAAAGCAGACTCAACTCCTCAAATCTATCGGTATATGCCCTGTGCTCGCCACTGTCTTGTTTCAAGTCATCGAACTCTCTTTCCAAAGCTCGCTGTTCATGACGAGGACAGAACTCCCTCATTATAAGGGCCCTGAGTTCAGCCCATGTCTGTGCTAGAGCAACTTCTGCACCACGGTCTCTCATAACCCCGTTCCACCATGTGAGAGCCCTCTTCTGAAACACACTCGAAGAAAACTCGACCTTGCGATTGTCAGGACACTGCACGTGGCGAAAAGTATTCTCAATGCTCTCGAACCATTGAAGAAGCCCAGTCGCTCCTTCAGAACCACTAAACTTGAGTGGTTTAGCCGAGTTAAAATCCTTGTATTTGCATGGAGCATTGTTGTTGTTGTTGGCTTGGTTCCATTGAGCAAAGAGGTTTGGGAATTGAGCAGCCATCTGCTGCGCAATGATTTTCTGCCAGTTCGGCAGTCGCTATCTGGTTTTCGCGTCGAGGAGGCATTCTAAAAGAGGAAAACATGAAAGGAAACGAGTGAGATGATTGGATGAAAAGAATGAGATGAAACAAAAATTGACAACAGCAAAGATGGTGGTCATTTGTTTGCGTCACAAAGCAAACAAGCGACACACAGTGACTAATCAAAGTAAATGGGTCAAAATGATGTATCGCGAAGACATGCTCGCCTATAAGTGAACGCTCACCCCAAGAGTTCCCAGGTAAGAGTGACTGGTCCGATTATGTGGATTTATACGAACACTCTAGCCTTAGACAGAAAACCCAGGGTACAGGCATTCACCCTTCCAGTTTGCACGTGTTCATCAGGATCGTAGTTAGGAAATAATTTCAGAGTTTGTAAAACACCAAATTTTTTAATATTAAATAAATGGGCTAAAACCCGTATTTCATTTAAATGTTTTTATAGGGATAAACCCAAATAAATAAAATATATATTTCTTCTTTTATTCATGTATTTATAATGTCACACCCCGACCACGTAGAACATACAAAACGTGGCGGAAACGTCGGGGAGTGTTGTAACAGAATTATTGTTTCACAACCATGGCATACAAAGTTATATTTTATTTATCAAACAAGAGTGTTATATTGTCTTAAACAGGAAACAAAGAGTTCATAACATAATTAAACTAGTCTATCTTCATTTTTAGTCTCTAAGGCACAGGTCCGCCCTAGTGTCATGATCATCATCCTACGCAATAGCTCCTGAAAACACATGTGAAAATAGGTACGTCAGCATAAAAATGCCTATGAGATACATAGGATTTGTGAAAAGAGGATTCATGACTTATAAGTTTAGAAAAAGTTGTTTAACAAAAGTCAGTCATGAACCTTGTAAATTGTTTTGTTTTGTAAATCATTCAAAAAGCGATGATATGTATAAATAAGAGAATAATGTAAGGTTAAATGAATAACCAAGTAAAATGAGTTTGTATAAGATAAGTTGTTTTGTAAATCAATGTCTTGTGAAAATAAGTTGTTTATGTAAAACGTAATATGTCAAATATTGAAATGATTTAAGTAACGCTACGACATGTAATGTCATACAAACACTTATATATAGGAAGTACCAGCGGCGTATCCACCATGCTTATATCATATTACACACGCCTCGTTACTCAAATCACTTACTCAAACCAATCACCAATGTAAATTGTTTGTGTATAAATGAATTGTCATGTGTTAATGTGTAAACCATATCGAAATGTCTATGTTCAATGTAAACCACTAAATGTGTATATCAATGTCAAAATGTTTATGTTTAATGTAGATCATGTAATGTGTACCCAAGAATATCATGTATGGTAAGTGAAATATATCAACTAAACCATATGTAAAATGCACTAAAACAAGGTATTGAAGTAAAACATGGTTTAAATCAAAGTTATGTTTTGTGGAACAAATGCATGCTATACTGATACAAACATTTATGCGGTATTGTGAAAATGCATACATCCAAGCCTTGAGACTGTGGCGATAAACCCTTAAACAAATTAAAGGTTTATCTAAGTTATGTATATCGAATTCGGTCATTCCTTCCAATCCAAACAAACCCAGGATTTCAGGAACGGGAGTTGTCAATTCCTATGGTACCACTACCTACTAACGAACGGCGTAGCTAATGTTAATGAATGTATTGTTCTATTTTAAACAACCCAAATGTCATACCAAAATGTAAACATGTGATGAAAACAATTGTACTAAGTATGCACACAATGGGCATACGTAGTATGAAATGTAATGTGAAACAATGTACTAAGTATGCACACAATGGACATACATAGCATGAAATGTAATGTAAACAATGTACTAAGTACGCACACAATGGGCATACATAGCATGAAATGTAATGTAAAGCAATGTACTAAGTACGCACACAATGGGCATACATAGCATGAAATGTAATGTAAAACATGTACTATAATGTACTAACGAACATAGCAGGTATATGATGTGAAAACATGGAAAGCATGAAAGTAACAAGTAGGCACATGTGTTTCACCCCAAAACAGTTTGGAAAACAGTAAAAGAGGGGTCTATGTACTCACTTGAGATTGCTCAGAAGTCCTAAGATAACCACCAAGCAATGCTAGAGATCACGGAATCAAACGACACCTAATATAGGTAACTATGTTAATAAACCGGACCTAAATCAGAGGATCGGATAGAATGAGGGTTCGTAAACCAAACGAGTATGGAGACTCGTGTAATATGGTTTAACAAAGCCTACATACTAAATGAAACCTAACATAAGTGCTTACGACCCATTACGACCCGTTTAGGTAGCTTATGCTACTTTAACGCGTCGTTCGCGTGAAACGCGTTCGGAACGCCTAACTAGTCCTATGACAAGTAAAATATGCCTTAACATATCTAACATTGTTACCAAATCAGTTTAGATGTCCAAAGTTATGTTACATATGTTTAAAATGAATTTTGGCATCAAAGGGGTATTTTGGTAATTTACCTAAGGCATATAAACTACCTATCATACAACTACTTAAACGAAGTGACCATAAGGTGTAACCTCGGAAGGTTATCCCCTATATACTATGGTCACCTAATGTGTTTGGTCGGATCCTAATGATCGACCAAATGGGTCGGGTTCGAAGGTATAAGCGATTTATTAGATCGCTTACCCTTACGACCCTAGACAACGTGGAAATCAGTAGGCATAGTCCCAAGGGACTATAACCATCGTGATTACAATCACGTTGCGAAGTTCAAACGAACTTCGCATTGACCATAAATTGGTCAATGCAGAAAGTCAAACAAAGTTTGACTTTCGGACTCGAAAAGCAATAAAAGAACGAAGGAATACTTACTAAGGGTCCCCGAATGCTAATCTTGATTCAAGTAGCTCAGGTATGAAACAAAGGTTTCAACTTAGAGCTTCTCAAATCAGATTCTAGTGGGTTTTGAAGTTGGGGGATGTGGGTATTTATAGGATTTCCCGAACCGTTAGGATCGTTTCTTGGAAATCGTGATCGAATCTAGTCCGTACACTTGTTGGAATGTTGTGGTGACTAAAAATGGCCCCTCATGAACTGAAAGGGCAAGTGTGGGTGTGTGGTTGGGAGTTTAACAGCTGTAATCTGCTGATTAATTAATCTTATCTGATCTGGGAGTCTGACGCGGGCCGTGTAAGGTGACACACTAATCTTACGCGGGCCGCCTGGCCTGACTGGTCAGAAACCAACTTTCATAAATGACAGTTTTGGTCCCTGTTACGTATTTAAGCCATTTCCGACACGTTTAAGGCCCGTTAAGCCAACGTTAAGGCCCTAAAATGATGCCTAAACATTGTGGACATGAAACATGCTCAAAAATATGTCGGATGTTGCTTCGTTTGGTCGTACGAACGCGATGTTCGCTTAATTACGACGGAATGCGCACAAGCGCGAAAAACGATCCAAAATGCGTGACGAATGGATTTTTCTTATGCCAAACACTAAAATAATATATTTTAGTGCTTACATAAATTTTTGGATGTCCGGATGTATTCAGAACGTAAGTTATGCGCGAAAGTGCAAACTTGTGCACTTTTTGACGCTTTTAGTCCCTGAATGACCCAAAAGTTTATTTTAGCACACCGAACCCCTCAAAGCCTATTTATAAGCTATATAAAGGATATTTAAGGTGTGTTTAACTTATGGTCATGTTATGGAATGTTCGTTACTGTTCAAATTGGCATACTTTCGCAGTTTGTCAAGTTTAGTCCCTGTAAGCGAATTAACTTGTTTTTGCCATACCAAAGCCTTCAAAACTTATTTCTAAGTTATGTAAAGGTTATTTAAGGTATGTTAAGTATATGTTGATGTTATGGAGTATTTGTCGCATTAAACTGATTACGTTTTCGCACCAGTTTGCGTATAACTCTCCAGAAAGCGATATAGAGTTTGAAATTGATTAAAAGTCAAAACATGAAAAATGTAAAACACAACCAAACAAACATTGGGATCAAATAACATTGTTTTATTGATAACCGAATTGTTCATAATGATTACAAGCACAGATGTTACATATAACCCCTTTATTTAAGCCTTTAGTGCTCCGTAGTTGGCTTCTATTACTTTACAGCAATTTACCTGAAACACGTCTTAAAAATATTTTATCAGCAAGAAATATTGGCGAGTTCATTCCATTTTATAAAAAGACACATTGTTATAACTTTAAATTATTAACAGCGATTACAATATGTCAATATTTATATATACCTAATTACTCATTCAATATTTGTCACGTTGGCAGTTACAATGACCGTGGTCATATTACTATTGGCTAACTCATTGTCCAATAGTAACTCTTGATTAGTAGTATATACAAAACGCCACATACCGACAGTAATTGTAGAATACAAATACTTAATCACTGTAATTATAACTGATAAACATTTAGGGTTTTGTAAAGCATTTTAAATAACTGGCTCACAAACTGTGAGAAAAAGAGAATGACTCACATTGTAAACTTATGTTTTTCTATAGGTTTCCTGGAAATATTTTCTGCTAATTTTCTTGAGTTCCTACTAAAAATATTCAATCCACGCGCGTTAGTATAATATCCCAATTCAACTTTATCAATACGTCACGAGACGAAACCCCAACTTAGTTTACAAAGCATAGCCCTAGCACGACAACGCTTTGGCATCAGTTGCCGGGTTCCAGATCAATCGTACAGGGTATCGAACCAGTGATCAGGGGTTAAAATACTTATAACGGGGCCGAACTTCGTGGTTTAGGGGGTATTTTTACTATTAATTTCGTGTGAAAGTATAGAGAGGAAAGAAATATTTTGAGCGAATTATGAATGCTGCTGAACTGCTCAATTTATAGCTTTTCCGAGGGTCACTCGCACCCCGCGACTGGCCCAAGGAGTTCCTCTTGCGCCCCGCGAGGGTACCCTGGCTACGGCTAGGGTTGCCGAGTCACCACTATAGGTGGGCCACGTGGCGCTAAACGTCTCCGGCAAAAAATGGGCCGCCGTGCCCCACAACCGACCACCATAGATCCTGTCGCGGCCCGCGACAGGGTATAAACTTTGATTTTTCATTTTTAATTAAAAATTAACGGTACACGGGTTTGGTTATTCGACTACGAAACGTTTTAGGGCGTTTTCGAGGGTTGTTATAAGGGGGACCCGAGCCTTCATTGACTTGGGTCGTCCGGCATCATCGAGAATTGTGACTTTGATTTCCTGATGATTCGGAATTAATTGAACTCCTCCTGAAATAGTTACCGGTTTTGGTTTCCAAATTTGTTTCTGTTTTTCATTTTTAAGTTCTGGTTTAACAGAACATGTTTAGATAACCTCAGATTTCATAGTATTTTCAATTTCTTTTCTTTGTTTCTTTTTCTGTTTCATTTCTTGCTATTTAACAAGATGAGGATCCTGTTTTGGTGAAACAGATCTTGTATGGTAACCATTACCATGGGGGGAATCAACTTTTGCTTTTCACTTAGTGGGATATGGACAATTATTGACAATGTGTCCATACTCACCGTATTCAAAACATGATCTCCGCGTAAAAAACCTCAGAGTATCATAATTGTAAGAGCTTGATAATGAACTTCGTGATCTTGATGTACTTGGTCCTACATCACAATAGTTTGTGTGTTGTGTGTAGTTGTTTTGACTGTTTCTTTTCAAAATTTTACTTTGTATAACAAAATCTGTGTTGGATTTGTTTTCAAAAGATTCAATTTTATCAGTCCCTCGGTGAAGGGGTATGGTCCCAGATCTCGCGTCAGCATGACCGCGAATGACCATTACCCTCATCAAAAACCTCCAACAGCAATAAACTCACCTGTGTCCGCGTGGGCACACGCGAACACAGCGGTCCAATCTATCCAGTGATGAGAAGACTTACCTTAAGGACGGAAACTAATGTAACGCATAGCGATGCGGCCCCGCACCGCATCCTATGAACATTTTCGTCACGACAAGGGATCTGGACAACAGTAACAGTCACTCAGCAGGCAATGCGGCATAACACCGCATCCCGCGTAAATCATGGATGGAACAACCAACGCGGGAACAACATCAATGACCGCAAGCAGCGATGCGGCTTGGCACCGCATCCTGCCTACAAGGCAAGTGGGTCTGACACCACAGTGCAAGTGGCACTGGGAACAGTCGCCTACCGACCCACGTGTATACAACAGTCTGACACCACAACAGGACGTGGCATCACCACAGTATCCGACAGGTCTGACACACCTGCAAATAGCTGTGCGATGTCAGGCTAGCTACTCAACTACCCTCCTCCACTCCTCGGCTATAAATACTGACCCCAAACCAGGTTTGAGGTATCACTTCTCAACTCTCTCAATACTACTACTATCACACTTTGATTCCCAAGCAAACTACCGATTCGCACGCCGGAGAGTGGTAACAAGGAGCACCCCACACCTCATCCTCCTTGTTGCGAGTCACGGTTTGTTTCCTTGTGCAGGAAACCCACCACCAGACGATCCAGCCGGCGATCCTCGGAAAGAAGGGATTAACCCTCTTGACGAGACCAGTGAGTTAACCTGCCTGGTTAACCATTGTTTCATCATTGGCGCCCACCGCTACTCTTAGCACTTTTTTCCGACCATCCCTTTCTCTCCAAAGATCATGTCTGATCGTCAAAACAACACTACCGGGGATAACCTAATCCCCGCAAACCAAGGACCTGCGGGAACCATTCCCCTAGCCCCAAATGCTGAACACATAGGCACATCAACGCAAGGGGGCGCATCCCTTACGTTTAGACACGATTTATCACAGTACGCTCCTGTGATACCTACAGGAATGAACCTTCATGCCTGGTACGACCAACAAGCAGCCATGCTGGCTGCAACATACAACAGAGCTTGCGCAGAAGCGCAAGTATCTGCGGGGCCTACCCCAGCACCGCACACCCCTGCGGGCCGTACTTTACAGTACGACGGCAGAGCCCCAACACATCCGGCCTCCAGAAGCAGGCACGAAGATCGCGGTTCCTCTTATTGCGACGTCCGCACACTTGATGAGGACGACTCCTCATATGGATCCCGCCACAGGAGCCATATACAGAGCCGCCTAGGCCCACATGGCGAAACTAGGCGACAGTCTACAGCCCACCACGGCCTAGGCATTCACAGCCGACTGGGACCCCAGTCCCACCGTGAAGGGCAAGGCTATACCGATCCGGACGATGGTACATACCGTGCGGAATCCCATGCCACTAGCAGCAGACCGGGAGGACGCAACTACGTTCCTCCCACTCACCCCCGCACTACGTACCTCCGCGCTGCAAAGCATCACCGCGGCCAACCCTACAGGCCGAAATCTGCAGCTGAAAACTCCAAGTTCGTCCCAGAAATCGCCCACGCCGATGTCACCACCACAAAATTCCCATTAAACATTGGGAAATAGAATGGTTCAACCGACCCAGATGATCACAACAACATCTTCGTCGGCGCCTGGTGCAACGGTAGATGGGATGAACCCACCTGGTGCCATTTTTCCCCACAGACCCTAACAGGTCTGGCCAGGGCCTGGTTCGATTCTCTACCACCAGGGTCACTGACCTCATTCGAGGACTTACAAGAAAAGTTCCTCGCGCACTTCAGCCAACAACGACGCCATGAACGTGATTCCATGGATGTCATGAACATCTGGCACAGGGATAACGAATCGCTTGAAGCATTTGTTATCCGTTACAATAAAGAATGCCTAGAGATAGGCGATGTTGCCGACCAAATGGCGCGTAACCATTTCATTGTTGCCGTTAAAGACGAGCAAATGGTTATGAATATCTCTGGCAAAGATGGTTTGCCTAAGAAGTGGGAAGATGTCATGGCTGCGGTCAAGACATACGCCCAGACTCAGCGGTCCCTAAGACCGCACATGTCAAAGGCACAACCCCAGGCGGAAGGCCAGTCTCCCCGCCAAGAGCCCAAGCGCAGCAATAAGCGCAACCGGGACACATGGAATCGTGGCAGCGATTCCAGACCATATGTCCCACGAAGCAACCAGCCCGACGCAAGGGCTACAATCAACGCCCAGCGTGAAAACCGGGCGTCAAAAAAGGAATCTCGGGACCGCAGCTGGACCGAGATTAACCAGTCGCCAAGCGACGTCCTTCTCACGGACGCACAATTCCTGCGACCGGCCCAACCGATGAAGTCCAAAAAGAACCAGGATCTCGCACTCTACTGCGAGTATCACAAGGACAATGGCCACACAACAAACAGCTGCATCAGTCTCTGACTGGAGATTGAGCGAGCCTTAAAAGAGGGGAAACTACAACATCTGTTGACAGGCGCACAAAAAGCTACCAAGCGCATCACTCCCCACAACGAGGGTACCTCCACGGGTAAGAGGACCATGTACGTGGCCTCTACCCACATGATCAATGGAGGAAGAGGAAGGCCACGCAAGGCGGCAAGAAGACCGGACAATGACTGGAAAGACGGGCAAGTCGTCTTTCCAAAAGTCCGAGGCGGCCCGTGCGATAGACGCGCCGTGGTTATCACAGGCCACCTGGCTCACTACTGCACCGAGCGATTGTTCATCGACCCGGGCAGTACATCCGATATTATATACGAGCAATGCTTCAACCAGTTCGATCAAGAAGACAAAGATCGACTGCAGCCAGCGGACTACCCGTTGGCCGGGTTTGCAGGGGAAACCGTATTCCCCCTGGGCCAGATTACCTTTCCTGTGCGCCTCACCAACGGGAGGCACACAAGAACGGAGGAGGTAAACTTCATGGTTTTACCGCACACCTCCAAGTACGACGTACTTCTCGGGAGAGAGTCCCAGGGCGACTTCAACATGATCACATCCGTCCCTCACTCTGCCATTGGCTTCCCAACCGAGACGGGGGTCGCGGTAATATACGCCCGAAGAGAAGTTATGTCTACGGACGACCTGCGTCCAGCCAAGGTAGCAAGGCCCACCCCCAACACGCAACCAGAAAAATGGGTGCTTAACGTAAGACACCCAGAGCAAACGGTCATGTTGGGCCATGCCTTGACACCTACCATCAGAGCGCGCCTGAAGCAACTTCTCTTCAGGAACCAAGATATTTTTGCTTGGACACCCGCAGACATGACAGGGGTGCCACGCGAAATCACGCAACATTTCTTGAATACCATGCCAGGTATCAAGCCGGTGATCCAAGGCCAACGCCACCTTGGATCAGCAAAAAACGCGGCGATGGAAGAGCAGGTACAGGAACTGCTCTCCGCTGGCATCCTGCGAGAAGTCAAATACCAGACTTGGCTGTCCAACCCGGTCATGGTAGAAAAACCAAGCGGGTGCTGGCGCATGTGTGTCGATTACAAAGACCTCAATAAGGCCTGCCCCAAGGATTGTTATGCACTTCCGGAGATCGACGAGAAGGTCGATAACCTCGCACCATTTCGATGGAAGTGCTTCCTCGATTGTTACAAAGGCTACCACCAGGTACAGATGGCAATCGAAGATGAAGACAAAACGGCATTCCGCACTCCTACCGGGAACTACTGCTACACCAAAATGCCGTTCGGGTTGCGCAACGCCGGCGCAACCTATCAAAAGTTGATGAACGACACTTTTCGCGGTCAAATCAGCAAAAGTGTCGAAATCTATATGGACGACCTGGTCGTCATGAGCATGGAGGAAGACACCATGCTCAACGATATCGAAAGAACATTCCAAACTCTGCAAAGCGTCAACATGAAGCTTAATCCAGGGAAATGCTCGTTTGGAATGGAAGAAGGCAAATTCCTCAGATTCATCGTAACCAAAGATGGATTCAAGGTAAACCCGGAAAAAGTTCAGGCGATCGAACGCATCCCATCGCCCTCAACGATGAAAGAAATGCAACGACTAGCCGGCAGGCTAGCCGCACTAAACAGATTCTTAGCCAACCACGTAGCTAAGTCATACCCTTTCATCAAGACCCTGCGGAGCTGCCTAAAAAAGGAACAATTCCAATGGACCGCAGAGGCCGAAAAAGCTTTCCGGGAGATGAAAGAGTGTTTGATCCAGCTCCCAACTTTAACCGCACCACGAAAATATGAGCCACTTATTCTATACCTGTCTGCCGCAGACAACGCGGTAGGCGCGGTACTCATAGTGGAGCGGGAAGGAGTCCAAACACCCATCTACTACATCAGCAAAATGCTCAACGACCCAGAGACAAGGTACTCCATCATGGAGAAATTGGTACTGGCACTAGTACACGCGTCGAGACGTTTACGACGTTACTTCGCAAACTACGTCATCACAGTGTTAACTAACTACAGGATCGGCCCGATCCTATCCAAACCCGACATCTCTGGGAGGTTAGCAAAATGGGCAATGGAGCTGGGCGCACTTTCACTGAACTATAAGCCGCGCCCCGCAATCAAAGGCCAGGTCTTGGCTGATTTCGTTGCTGAAGTACCAGCAAACCGCATTCAAGAATGCGAAGAAGAACAAAACCCTACATCACCACCATCCTTCGCAGAAACCTGGGCACTATATACAGATGGTGCATCCAACGAAGATGGTGCTGGCGCAGGTCTACGACTTGTCAGCCCCGATGGCCAAGAGCTAACCTACGCAATCCGCCTCGATTTCAAAAGCACGAATAACGAAGCGGAGTATGAGGCTCTACTGGCAAGGCTGCGTTTGGCAGTCAAACTCGACGTCAAACATTTGTAAGCACATGTCGACTCACTACTGGTTGCAGGGCAGATACGCGGTGACTATGCCGCAAAAGGGGATATCATGATCCTTTACCTCGAACAAGCCTTGCAACTGAAATCAAGGTTCACCTCCTTCAATATTCGCCATATCAACAGGAGTGATAACAAACCTGCGGATGCACTATCAAAACTTGCATCCACCAGCTTCCAACACCTGGCAAAAGAGGTACGCATCGAGATTCTGCAAAATCCTTCAGTACCCCTGCGCCAAGTCAATGTCATCCAGTACGGTACAACATCCTGGATGACACCGATAATTGCATACTTACAATCAGGTGTTACTCCCGAAAGCAAGGCAGAAACACGCAAGCTACAATACAAAGCGTGTCATTACCAAATGGGAGACGGTATCTTATACCGTAAATCATACCTGGGGCCACTCCTACGATGCGTCAACCCCGAAGATGCCATATACCTTATCAAAGAAATTCACGAGGGAATATGTGGCATACACGCTGGCCCACGCATGGTCGTGGCCAAAATCATGAACGCCGGGTACTATTGGCCCGGCATGCACCTGGACGCAGTCAAAGTCTTACGCAAGTGTTTCAATTGTCAGCGACATGCTCCCAAGACCTTGCGTCCCAAGAACAACCTGATCCCCGTCACCACCGCATGGCCATTCCAAAAATGGGCAATCGATGTGGTGGGACCATTTCCAGACGCACCCGGTGCAGTGAAATTTATCATAGTGGCTGTCGATTACTTTACAAAATGGGTAGAGGCAAAGCCACTTGCATCAACCACCGCTATGATAACAAGGAAATTCGTGTGGGAACATATCATCTGCCGTTTCGGTCTACCAATGTGCATCGTCACCGATAACGGTACCAACTTCGCCGCCGATGACTTTCAAAAATGGCTAAAAGAGCTAAACATTGAACACATATTCTCCTCAGTGGCGCATCCGCAAGGGAACGGCCAAGTCGAGAGTATCAATAAAAGCTTAGTGGAAGGCATCAAAGCACGATTGGGAACAGCCAGACGCGGCTGGGATGATGAACTCCCAAGTATTTTATGGGCTCACAGGACAAGCCCAAAAACAAGCAACGGTGAGACACCCTTCAGCCTGGTCTATGGCACTGAAGCGATGATCCCCGCGGAAGTAGGCCTCCCCTCACCTAGAATGTTGGCTATCAACAAGATAGACAACAATGAGGAACGCAGGGTTGACTTGGACCTCTTGGAAGAAAGGCGCGAAAACGCTGCCATCAACGAAATACAAAACCAAACTTGAAAAGTACTACAATGCACGCGTTCGCATTTGTACTTTCAACCCGGGAGACTACGTCCTTCGCGACAATGAAGCATCTAACGCGGAACGCCCAGGGAAACTTGCCCCCAAGTGGGAAGCACCCTACCTCTTCCAAGAGGTCCTGGGCAAAGGCGCGTATAAACTTCAAACATTAGAAGGCGAAACTATTGCACGCACATGGAATGCACAACAGCTTCGACGCTGTTATATGTAAGCCATGTTTTTTACATTCACCATGTAACCTATCAGGCCATGGGCCATTTGCAAATAAATAAATAGACGATTCAATGCAATATTGTTTATTTATTTCTATTACAAATGCGTGTTCCACTCTGAGGTATACACAAAAACAGATTAGCAAAATCTTCATTCGTGATACCCACACAGAATGGTAACCACACGCAACTATTATAATAGGCCAGCAATGGCAACACTGTTTGTCCGACCAGAGACAATTCTTCATACTTGCATATCACCTAGATATGCAAAAGGCAATTACAGATTTAGTGTCACTCACAGTAACATTAAACTCTTACAAATTCAAACATGCAAGTAGTAAAAACACTTGTACAAATTGAACAGAACAATTCTTTATATTCAAAAAATTCCTACACCTGCGCGGTGCACAGGGAATTTACATAAAGTTTTTTAAACAATGACATGAGGAAACAAAAAAGGCACGCATGCCAGCCTAGTCTTTCTTTGTGCCACTGGAACCCTCACCATCCTTGCTCACCACAGTAGGTTTTTCCTCATCTTCTTCATCAGCGTATAACACTCGCAAGCGGTCCACATAGTCCTCCGCTTCTAGACACTTTTCAAGATCCTCAAGACCGGAAAGGGTTGTGTCATTATACGTCGCAACCGCAACATCAAGAAGCGCTTCAGTATCCACACCGTGGAACCCGGATCGCTCATCAGTATATCCGCCCTGGGCTACAACATTCATATGGCTAATACAGCGATTATAGCCAGCTTTAAAACCAGCATCCCGGGCACGCTCCTTAATCTCATTAACACCTGATACATTCTCAGGTGCATCAAGGATGGCAGTAACAATCTGCGAAACAAGAATACAAAGGTTATCAATGGCAAACCTATAACAAAAATAACAAAGGCAACGGATGCTTACATGCCCGATCCCGCGCATACGCATCCATTCACGGTCAGCCTTGAGCAGCTCAAGTGACGAAGCAAGGCTATCTCTAGCTTCCTCAGCCTCTCTTGCCCGCACTTCAACCTCATCAACACGGGCAGAGACCTCCTCAATAGTGGCCCCCCGGGTCCGCACTTCAGCCTGTTAACAAAACAAAAACAAGTATACAAAAATAATCAACATACTTGTGAGATGTACAAATTCAAAAGCAAGAAACTTATACCTGGAGGCCCAAGATAGTTTTGGTTAAATTGGTGCGGTCAACATTCGCCCCTTCAAGAGCCTTTGCAGTGCGGGCCTCCCCTCCTTGGCCTCTTCAAGAGCCTTGGCGAGGCGAGCTTCCGCCTCTTTGGCCTCTTGGGCAGCCGCAACAGCTGCTGCTTTCTCTTTAACCAGCGCAGCATTTCCTGCCTTAGCATTGACAAGCTCCTGGCGAACACGAAAGAGAGTTTCATTCTGTTTGGCCCAAGAGTCTTTCCAAGCCTTGCGCTCATTAGAAAGTGTCTCGCGCTCATTAGAAAGAGATTCTTTCCACCTCTGGCGCTCAGTGGAAAGCAGTTTTGCAGGGTACGAACCTGTTTAAGCTCAGCAGTTGCAGCCCACTCTTCAGTCTGCTTACGCTTTTCAAACGCAGCCCTATCCCTTTCAAGCTGCTCTGCACCCTCACGTGCAGCCTTCACCAACTCCTCAGCCTCAGCACGCAAGCGTACATTCTCCTCCTCCCTGCGACCCAACACCTTATACTTTTCCATAATGGCATTGGCCATTACGGAACTCCCAACAAGCATGGAGGAGAGTTGGTTAATCTGGGCCTCACTTGACAGAGAACGGGCCTGGTTGACTTCAAAAGGGGTGCCCAAACCACCCAAAATCTCCCTACTCGCGGAGGGGTCAGCAGTAATATCATCCCCTTGCAGTACGGTCCAGGGGGGGCGGTGGTAAGCCATGGCCCGATCTTCCGTATAGGTGCGGTAATAATACTCCAATTCAGACTCTTCAGGCTGAATGGGAGTCTCTACGAAACCCGCACCCCTAGAAACGGAACCAGAAGCCTTCCTAGCAGCAGGAGACTTTGGCCTTTCAGTATAAGCAAATTTCAGGTTCAGGTCATCAGCATCCTCTGGGGTAATGACATTGTCATGAGAATCCACCGTGTCATGGATCTGGGCCGCAGGCCCCTTCCCAGTGTCCTCCTCCCGCATAGAGGGCTCAGGGGAAACAACCTTATGAACCCCCACATCCGCAGCAGTGTCATGCGGGGGAGGAGGAGGAGCATCAAAGATGGAGAACCCTTCATCTTGGGGTTCTGCAATCAAAGCAGAAATACGTTAAACTACAAGTACAAACACAAAATACTTGTCCAAGTTACGTATTACGTACCAGGAACAACCACAGGTTTCTTTTGTCCCACAAAAGCCCCGCGTCTGGTCTGAATCTTCGGCTTCTTTTTCTCACCAGCATCAACAGCTTTCCCTGCTTTCCTCTTCTTCTCATTAGCAGCCTTAGAACCCGCAGTGGTTCCACCTATGGCCGCACCAGCACCTGGAACACCCAAGCCCTCAAGGGTGTCAGATACTACCACGTAATCGGTATATCTGCGGAAATGAGATCGAGAGATACCTGCTGCATGCGGAACCAAAGGCGGAACAACAGGAGCTTCAGTTTTCTTCTTGCCACGACCCCGCACAGGTTTATCTACTTGTTTCTTCTCTGCATGCTTTTTGGGAGCACCCTTTGACTCAAACTTACCAAGGGCCCCAAGAGTACCTGCATGTAGAATATCAGCAACATGAAAATTATAAGGCAAGAAAAGCAGGCTATAAATTATACCTTTGCCCTGCTGTAGGGGTGCATTCATTGCCTCGCGTGTAGGAACGCGGAAGTTATGAAGAATGGTCAAATTAAAACCTGCACCTTCAGCAGTCTTGACAATATCAACCTTGCCAGTAAAGGTTGGATCAAATATCTTCCACAGCTCAACAACAACTTCTGATAATACACGTTCAAATTAATAAGAAACAAGGGAATAATAAAACCGCATAAGAGTAAGAACACTTACCACCAGTTTTCTCCCGCACAACGGGCTTTGCATGCTTATCAGCCCTAGTCAATAACATCCGCAGCATCCACAATTCAGTGTTCTTCAACAGCCTATGCTCAATAGTCCTCAACCTTGGGAACCACTCCGCATTCTCCGCATTAGGAATGGCAATATCCTCCGCAGGGATAGGATCATTAACATTCCGCAAAGTCATGTTGAGAACAACCGCGGCAGCTTTAACATAGAAGAACTTGCTCTTCCACTTTGTAATACCCTTGGGAGGGGTCATCAACTTGATACTTCCATACCGTTCTCGGAAAGAGAAGAAACCTGTGTTCACGGTCAGCTGATAAAACCCCCGGAAATTATCAACGGTAACCGGCAAACCAAGGGCACGAAAAGTTGATTCAAAGTGTCTAATACGAATGAACCCAAAAGGACTCATCTGGGAGATATGGACCTTGTAATACTCCAACAACTCAGCAACAAAAACGGTCAATGGTAAACGAAGGTTACCATCGACGAAAGAATCGGCCCACATGGTCACGTGACCGGCTGGAGCACAAGCACCGGTGTCACCGTCTTGGGGATAAACAGCCCCAAACTCGGAGGGCATCTGTGTACTGATCATCAGTTGGTCGAACGACGCTTTCGACCACTTCAAGGGTGGCAAGCCACCACCAGGGACACTACCACCATCATCTTCTTCTTCCCCGGCCACCGGAGAAGAGGTTTCAGGGTTTTCACCCTCCACATTGTGTGGGTTAGATGGTTCAGCCATTAGAAATATGAAGAAGAGAAGGATTGAGTTGCACAAAGACTCCGAAAATCGCCGGAAATACAGACAGTTTGATCAGAGAAGACAAAGATAACACTCTTTTTCACCGAAGAAATTTTTGAAATTTGAACAAAGTAAGGAGAAACCAAAACGGTTTCCCCTTATATACTCATCGCAATTAATGCGATGCAGTAAACCGACTTACCACGTTCAAAAAGGGCCACTGACGTATCGCCACGTGTTCAGCGGTTTTTCAGCTGACGGTTATCACGCGCGCGTGGCCGCCCACGCGCCTGACAGAAGAGACCTTTACACTACTTGCTACAGTGCAGTTATGACCTCGATCAGTGCAAACGTCCTTTCAGATCATCACATGTCAGAGCCCTACCAACTTTCAACAACCCACACGTGCCATCAGCCACGTAGACAAACAAAAGCGACAAACATTATCCAAACTTAAGCGGCATGCGGTTTTTCTGGTTTACCGCACCATAACCCATACCGCATGTCGTTTTTTACATACCCCTCAAAAAAGGCAAAAATATATATCTTTAAATTATATAAGGGGGTATAAGCAATAACCGCACATACCCACGCGCACACGTGGAATATGCGGAGAGGACACACACCAACCCGCACAGGTGCGTCAGATACTCAGAACCAGCATGGTTCTTTGGACTGCGAAAAACCGCTTCTCAGGATGCGGTAAACCGCACTCCATGTAAGCTTCTTCAAGCTTCAAAACCCTTATTTCCGGTTCACAACCACGGAGGGAACGCAAACAGCTTCTCCTTAAGGAAAAGGACAAGTGTGCTGAGCAACCGTACATCAGCAACCCTGTCTCCTGAACCTTCAAGAGCTACGTCCAGGCTACAAGACTTCTAGAAGCGAGTTCTTTGCTGCAAACCGCAATAACTCGTGAGTAGTTACTACAAACCGCAACTATGCGAACGGTAGCTACGGAAGAGCCACAACTAAAGCACCATGCGGAGGAGCAAAGCTACTTCAAGGAAAAATGCTTTTCAACTAAGCATTAAAGAAAGTGGCTACAAAACGAATGCGGAAGAGTTTCAACCAACTTCCCAAGTATCCAAGGTGATCTCCTCCGGCAACACCACTTAAAGAAAAACTACTTTCCACCAAAGCGTGAAGGAAAGTAGCTCCAGAACAGTGGTAACAAGTCTGCTTATGACTAGTTACCCACCTATGGACCGCATAGAATAAACAATGGTGGGCACAACCCTGCCTATGACCATGTTTATCTGCCCATAGTTCAGATTCACATTGTTCGACCAAACACGACCAACAATGGCGCAACTACCCCACGTTCCTCAAACAAACATGGCCAACAAGGTACGGCAACGAGGTAACCGCAAAGGACGTGCGGTTACTAGAGAGCTAAGCCTCAGAGGACGTGCGGTTACTTGAGAGATAAACTGCAGAGGACGTGCGGTTACTAGAAAGCTTAACTGGAGAACACGAATACCCCACAAAACAGGGATAATCATTGCATGTCCAGTTGCTAAACATAGAGCTTGAGCAAAGTACTTACAACTTTGCACTAGCTGACGCAGAGGTTACAACTAGACTGACGAAGACGTACATCTTCAGTCACGATCTCAGAGGTTGGTTCGAACCCTGCTAACACCTTCAGTCACCGTCTCAAAGGTTGGTTCGAAACACCAACAGGTGGCTGATGACATCAAGAAAAGGTAGACTAAGAGTCAAGTCCTTGGCTGAGAATTCCGCATCAGACGGAACTTGCTCACCAGACACCCTTCTCGAAGGAAGGAACAATCCACTCGAAAGGCCTACTACTTATTGAAAGAAGGAGCCATCTGCATGGCCCATACTTAACCTTCTAGACAACATAGTCCAGTATCCCTCCCACATGCAACTTGCATACGGAAGGAACACTAGACTGGGGGGACTTGAAGGGGTATGGTCCCAGATCTCGCGTCAGCATGACCGCGAATGACCATTACCCTCATCAAAAACCTCCAACAGCAATAAACTCACCTGTGTCTGCGTGGGCACACGCGAACACAGCGGTCCAATCTGTCCAGTGATGAGAAGACTTACCTTAAGGACGGAAACTAATGTAACGCATAGCGATGCGGCCCCGCACCGCATCCTATGAACATTTTCGTCACGACAAGGGATCTGGACAACAGTAACAGTCACTCAGCAGGCAATGCGGCATAACACCGCATCCCGCGTAAATCATGGATGGAACAACCAACGCGGGAACAACATCATAGACCGCAAGCAGCGATGCGGCTTGGCACCGCATCCTGCCTACAAGGCAAGTGGGTCTGACACCACAGTGCAAGTGGCACTGGGAACAGTCGCCTACCGACCCACGTGTATACAATAGTCTGACACCACAGCAGGACGTGGCATCACCACAGTATCCGACAGGTCTGACACACCTGCAAATAGCTGTGCGATGTCAGGCTAGCTACTCAACTACCCTCCTCCACTCCTCGGCTATAAATACTGACCCCAAACCAGGTTTGAGGTATCACTTCTCAACTCTCTCAATACTACTACTATCACACTTTGCTTCCCAAGCAAACTACTGATTCTCACGCCGGAGAGTGGTAACAAGGAGCACCCCCCACCTCATCCTCCTTGTTGCGAGTCACGGTTTGTTTCCTTGTGCAGGAAACCCACCACCAGACGATCCAGCCGGCGATCCTCGGAAAGAAGGGATTAACCCTCTTGACGAGACCAGTGAGTTAACCTGCCTGGTTAACCATTGTTTCATCACTCGGGATTTCACGAAGTTCACCTTCTAAACCTTCTTCTTGTTTTGGCTTTGTTTGTCTTTTCCCTTTCCTTGGGTAGCGTGATTTTGCTTATGTTGATTGTTTTGTGGTTGCAATTTTTTATTCCCGTATTTCTTTCTAACTTCGGATTTTGGGATAAGAGCACACTGAGTTACTACAACTCTTGGGCTCGACTTTCCCGAAAACTTACTAGTAGGATCCTCGAAAAAATTATCAATCAAGGATTGATTGGCATTTTTTATTGGGAAATCTTTATCTGAATATAATTTATCAGAGCCAATCAACATGTATAGCAGGTTCACGCTTTCATAACTCGCATATGAAGATTCAACAGACTTGACTGTAACAGTCATAAACGGTTTTATGGGTGGATCACAAAGAATGTGATTTTTGGGAGGTATATTTTCCTCTTTTGTTACCGTATCTGACTCCTTAGGTTTGTCCTCATCCGATTCGTCATTCGAACTATCACAATCCTCAACAATGGGAGGACTTTGATCATTCACAGAATTTGAGTCATTGATGTCATCCGATTGACTTTGACTTGAGGATGTGCCCTTAGTGAACCCTAGACCAGGTGTAAATTCAGCTAGATCCAATGGATCAGTGGGTTCAAATTGTGGTATATCTTCATCATCTGGCATTTTGGTGTAATTGTGTCTAAACGGAAGGGGACAAGCCTGATAACCAATGCATTTCACATCACCTTTCTTCTTTTGAACATCGATGATGTGATCCAAGACATATATTGAGTTGGAGTAATTGTCCAACTTGAGTTTGATCGCATCATGTTCACACTTTGCACAAGCTAACTCCTTTTTCGTTTCTTCAAGCATGTTAATATAATTATGAATGGTTATTTGTTTTCTCAAAACATTCTTTGTTAACTCAGATACATCTTTCTTTAAGGTTTCAATTGTCGTTTTAAATTCCTTTTCGTTTTTCCTAAGAGTTGTGTTTGCCTCAGTGCACTTTGTTAGATCTACAATCAAACTCTGATGATGTTTCTTTGTGTGACCAAATTTACCTTCAAGTTCTAAGTATTTGCCTTTTAAAACTATACATTTAAAACACTTAGACAAGATAGGTTTATTGAAACTTACCTGATTGGATTCGCAATCCAAACGAGCCATGAATGCTGCACGAAGAGTGGAAGATCCGATTGATGAGAGATGCTTGGAAAACTCATCAGATGACCCTCCGGTTTCATGCTCCAAAGCTGCTTTGTCGCTATCCATCGATTCAGTTCCAGTAATCACATCATCTACCTCAGCACCAACATCTTCAGATCGATCTTCCCTTGAAGTCGGTCCTGTTTCAACTGAACTACTTCTATCCCATAAACTGTCATCATTTCTGGAAGATTCTCCATCACTATCATTCTTTGCAATTTCTACATAGTACGCAGTGCCTCCCCCACCACCGTTTCCCAATTGAACAGACCAATCACAACCTTCACCTGTCTGAACAATCAAAGCTCGGTTGGAATTGTTTGTGGGAACCATTTTTCTTTCATTGTTAGAAACTTGATTTCTGTTGAAAGGATATTGATTCCCTTGCTGTGGAGGCTCCGTGCATTTTCTTTTAAAATGCCCCTTTTCTCTGCAGTTGAAATAGCTAACCTTCCTTTTGTCAATACCGTATGGAGTATCCTTGTTGCTCTCCAGATTAGTTCTTCCCGTTTTCTCCATAAAATATTTTGCTCTTCTCACTGCACTTGCAAACGCCCATTTGATATCAATCAACTCCATCTCCTCTTTATCTATTTGTGCGTAGTCTTCACTGGTTAGATTGATGTTGCCAATTTGCCCAGTGTAACGCTCCACATTTTCGTACTTTCTTATTTTAGCAAGTCAAGTTGTACTTCCCGTTTTTAGACACTTGTACTCTCGTTGTAGTCTATTTTGTTTCAATTTGTAATCCGAGACTATTGATCATAATGAAAACGAGGTTATTTTTAATCATGTTCGTGTATTCATGTTAGTCTGATGTGCAACTGATAATCAAATTCACGTTGAACGAAATATTATTCAAGATTCTTGATCCTTTATTATACTTTGACATTCAATACTCGTTAAACTAATTAATGCTTGTAAAGTAATGAAATTCGAGAGCTTCGCAAAATAGATCGTTTATTTTTAATCTAATTCGTTATAAAAATGGTTATTTATTTATTTTATTTATTTAATTAATTAAATTAATTAATTTTACAATTTAAAAGTTTTATTCTAGTTATTTTTTTTTTTATAAAAATAACCTAGTTAGTCATTTAAAGTAACATAAACTAACCAAGTTAGTGTTAGTTAAGCTAAGATAGTTAAATCGTTACTTAAGGTTAAGGGACTATTTGTGTAATTACTTAATAGTGTAAATGAAACTTTGATTCCAAACAACATATGAACAACATGAACGTGTTGTTTTGACAATTAGTTAGTATGTGAAACAAACTTTGAGAACCATCCTTCAAACTCAATTTGCCGCCAAAATCACGTAAACGAACAACCTGCTTCTTTCCTTTTCGTTCAACGCGTCCAGCCCCCAACATTTCCTTTTTTTGTAATCGCTGATTTTCCGGTAATTCAATCAATCCCGCGGTTTCCTTTTCATGTCCATTGTGAACCTGGACTCTTATTCATACGCATATGAACCAATCATCTATGCATTTCCATAAGTCACGAGATGTGAGAATGCTATATAAACCGACACCTTCATCACCAATCCTACCCGCACTCGACCTGTTCGATACCCTTCACACACTCACAACATATCTCGTTGAACCTACACCCTCGTCGGAACTCGCCGGAGATCGGACCCACACCGGAGCACCACTGGAGTAATCGAGACGCAGCCGGAAACCCGCAAGCGGTATTCGGTATAATTCTATTGTTTTCTTTTTCTGATACTGTTGAAACATTATATATTCTCAATGTCTAGGAGCTTTCAAATCAACTGAGTATATGAAACCATTTATCACAGTTACGTTCATGCCTTATAAATGAAGAAGATGATAACAATAAGCTATGTTTAAGTATAATCCAAACCAAAACATATCAGATCTAATGTTTAGTTCAGTGGTTAAACAATGCGTATGGGTCGCAGGTTCGAGACCCGGCACCCCGATTTTATCGCTGCATTTCGTTTTTTTTTTTTTTGGTTGTTTTTTTTTAAATTCAGCGTTCTTTTTATTAAAATCCATATAATTTTGTTTTTTAAATTCAGTATTTAATTTTGTTAAATTCAATTTACCTTTTCTTTTAAATTAAATCCTTCTGTTAACAGTTTCTAATTTTTTTTTTTAAAGTTTACTTTCTTTTATAATTTAACCTTAAAAAGAAACTAATAATCATGATAATTCTTTTTACTTCTTTCTATAATTTTAAGGGGTAATAATCTAATAAACTAGAATACCTAATTAATTAAGTTATAAACAATAAATATTAGGATTATACATTTTAACCTAATATTTTAATTATCTAGGATAAACCGTTCGTTTGTTTTATTGGATTCTCCATCTTTACTCGTGCGTTATTACAAGAAATCGCAACGCAACCAATGTGAGTATACTTGACCCCATTTTTATTTTATCACTTTTGGGTGCAACATGTATTCTACACAACAACACGTAACGCTTGAAACTTGTTATATGCACACTCTATCCATTTTAAACATGACACAATTTGATGCTTGTTAATCTCGTATGTTATGTAAACTTTTCGTGTCTATATGCTCATTAACCTGGCTAAACTTGTGAAACTTGTGAGACTTGTTAGACTTCTTATACTCATTAAACTCCTATGCTATAGGAGTACGCACCGCCCTTGAGTGAGTCTTGGGGTGTTTGCGTTGGAAACTTCGGTTTGACATATAGTGACACCGTTTCAGCATATTAGTAACTTGTATTATGTTGTTCAGGTTGGATATGAGTATTTAAACTTTTTATTCTACTTTATGCTATGTATCAAACCTGTATACTTGCCAACTTTTTGTTGATGTTATTTTAATACATGTTGCAGGTTGATAGTACAAGACTCAAGAAACAAGCTAGGATGGCTTTAGATACCCATTTTAGCAATTAAACAATGTTTGAATTTATGTTTACTATTTGAAACAATGTATTATTCTTTAGCTTTAATAAAATGATTTAATTCATATTGTCACATTTAGTGTTATGTTGTTTTGAGCAATTTGTTCGTCTCATCCCGATGTTTCCGCCATCGGTTGGGGTGTGACACCCAGCTACCAATACGCAGTAAGAACTTACCAAAGTGTTTAGAAGCTCCAGGTGTTCTTTCGCAACTTCCACACTTACCTTAGATAGATTTGATGTATCGAGTCTGACAGTGTTAGGGTTTGAAGGTTGAAAGTTGTTACCATAGAAAGCTTGTTGTGGAACTTGTGATGTAACAACTTCTGGTTGAGGAAGAAAGGCTTTTGGATCAAATGCTTGTTGTGGAACTTGTGGTGTAGCAACTTGTGGTTGAAGAAGAAAGGCTTTTGGATCAAATGCTTGTCCATAGACTTGAGCACTTAAACCAAAAGAATGATCTGGTTGAACTTGCGGCAGAAAAGGGGTTGCATTCGATACAAATGCTGTCTGAAGCTCGGTTGCTTACTTGTACTTACACCTATGTTAATACCTCCAAAATACATCTCTGGGTTTTGTGGAAATGGAATTCATTTTGCTTTACGAATTTCTTCTTCATTTTTGTTTTCAAGTTTCTGAACAAATTCGTAAATGCTGATTACATCCAAAACACCGGTATGCTTCAGCAACTCAATGAATTGACTCCACTTAGGTGGTAAAGCATCAGCAAAACACATGACAATCTCCTGTGGTGATGCGTTAACTTTGTATGAGTACATCTCATTAAGCAAATGATAGAACCGAGTAGTCATGGCGCTTAGTTTTTCATTCTCCATGAACAAAAACCCTTCAAACTCTTTCTTTAAAAGATCATGTCGGATCTTTCTCGTTGCTGCATTTCCTTCCACTCTTGATTCCAAAGTGTCCCACAAAGTCTTCGTAGTGGTACATTACATAAATTGATGATATATATCCTTGTGAAGTGCTTATGTAAGAATAGCAAAAGCCTTCTTCTCTAGATCATAAGCCTTCTTATCATTCTCGTCCAATCCTACTAAAGAGGTTGAATTTGATACTACTTCTTCGAGAGATTCTTTGTATGGAGTAGTAAAACTGTTAGTGCATACATCTGTCGTCTTCGTCTTATGTCGAGTCTCAGTTTCATTGCGGATTTGATCAAGACATGATGTCATCTTACTCATTGATGACATCATGAATATGACATCATCATTACAACAAATGCACATGAAACAAGAATGTATAGTCTGTTAGTTTGAAAGTCAAATATGTCGGTTCGCTTGAATTGGTTTTTAGAAGGTTCCGCTTGAAGACAAAAGGTGGTTTCGTTTGAAAGTCATTTGGAGGTTTCGCTTGTGCTGACATGTTTACTTCAAGCGAAACCCAGAATAGTATAAATAGGGGAGTGTTCTTGTCATTTGTAACAGTTCGTGAATTCCATACCGAGGTGCTGCCGGTGTGAAGACTGATTGTAATTGCTATAATATCAATCAAATCAGTGTTTAAAGTGATAAACAAGCTGTTTCAAAGTCAGTTTCTTATTTTCCGCATCTGAATCTGATAAAATCTCTTCTGAACGACTCGTTTGGGTCACAAAACGATCCTACAAGTGGTATCAGAGCTCAGGAGGAAGAGATATTGCGTAAACAGCCTGTTTTCGTCACTTTTTCTGATTTCTACACCATTCTTTTTCAAAATTAAAAATTTTTCACGGATAAAATCGGCTCAAATTCACACATCTTGTGCGTAATCATGTATTAACAAACCCTTGAGAATATCAGCTTAAAATTCGAAGTAAAACTTGAAAAAATGGCCTGAAAACTTGGTTTCGCTTGAACTAACAATTAGGTTTCACTTGAAAAAGTGGTACTGTTTGAAACGAAACACAGGCTTTCGATTGAAAAGGTCAGGTTTCGCTTGAATCTGGGCTTTCGCTTGAACATTACATCATGAGTCTCGCTTGAAATAACCGGTTGAATCACTGTTTCGCTTGAGTGTGTACATCGAGTTGTGTGAAACATTATACGAGGCTGTCAATTGTTGAGAAAAGAGATCATGTGAATATGTGAATTGTATCGGTTGTTCAGACTTTGCATGTGACTATTGATCCTTCAGATTTTCAGCCCAATCAGATATAAGTAAAAATTGAAGTTGTTGGATAAGTGGATTTGTGTCAGCCCATGTGAACAATATTCTTCGGTCAAATTGTTTTAAAGGGTGTTAGTTTTTTTTAAAAAGATATCAAGATTGCATGTGAAATAGTGTTGGTTCTATCAAAAATCAGAATTCATGTGATTCTCGTAAATCCTCATGTTTTGTCGGCTTATGTCAGTTTGCATGTATATTGTGTCGGCTTAGTGGATTTATTGGTCCAATCAACATTTAAAAAAAAACAAACAACATGGCACAATTGTATATGAGATATCATTCAGGTTACATGTATTAAATTGGTCAAGCTCAAATAGTCATCAGCCCAAGTAAACATATCGGTTTTCAATTAAAGGTTTGCATGTGATTTGCATCGTGACAGCCCAATACTTTTGAGGTTAAATTACATTGTGTGGTCAAAGTTTAATATTTCTAAAAGGTTTGTCAGCCCACTATATTCGGTTACGGCCCAAGTACATAGTTTGAATTTGATATTTCATTTTAAGTGACTGTCTTGATAAACGTGTTTCCGTATCATGGATATCAATTTCTTTAATATGAATAGTGAAACAATTAATAGAATAAATGTATTAAAGAAAGAGTTTGACTCGTTTTTAGGTTGTCCATGAGAAAGTACAAAGAGTATCATTGAGAGGTATAGCCATCTTGTTCGCTCAATGTTAAAGAATGGTATTCAGAAAAGTTCAAATGAATGGGTTGAAAAATTAGCCAATGCCATACCTCAACAAGAGTGGGGTACATATCTTTTGGATTTAAAAAGAAATGGAGAATACTCTAGATTGACAATTTGTCAATTCATTAAGAAACTTGAAGAACAGATGGAGAGGAATGCTGAGAAGAAGAAAAGTCAAAATGGAAAATCAATACTAAAAAGAAGCAGGAGTAAAGGTGTCCAAGTGGGAGAGGAACAGACTGAAGAAATTTCAGTTTTGAAAGACGAGAAGAAAGCTGATAAGAAACATATTTTTGATTTGCAGGAAAATTGTGAGAGGTTGAAATCCGAAAATGACAAACTGTTAAATGATTTGAACAGTTTGACATTAGAAAACAAGATTTTGAAAGAGAAAGAAAAGGATTTTGAAAGCAAAAAGAAATCTTCAGAAGATGAAGATTTCTGGATAAAGCTGGAGAACAAAAATTTGAAAGCAAATGAAACAGAATTTCATGAACAATTAAAAGTTTTAGAAAATGAAAAATCTGTTCTTGAAACTATTAAAATTGAAAATGAAAAGACAATCAAGTCTCATCTTGAACGAATATCTCAGCTTGAAAATGAAGGTGAGAATTCAAGGAACAAAATTGATGAGCTTGAAAAGAAATTGAAAGGTTTTGTAACTTTATCTGTGTTCCCCTGTCCAAAATCGATCAATTCTGTTCCAATAAGTGACAATGTCACAAACTTTGACAAAGTCAAAGTTGAAGATTGTGATGAGAAAACTGATGATGAAAATGAGGAGTTTTATTCAGCAGACGAGTCCGAGTCAGAGTCTGATGCTGAAAATGAGAAAAAGAAAATATTTTTGAAATTAAAAGAAAATTTTCAAGAAACTGTTCTGCAATTGATTGAAAAGGGTGAATGCTCTACGCAAAAACCTTTGAAGAAGAAAGTGGAACAGAAACAAAAAGTTAAAAATTCAGAAAATGGTCAAAACAAGAATAAAAGTTCATCAGTTCAATCATCCAATTGTTATAAAAAAATCACAAAAATATGAAAAACAAAACTCAAAAATAGTTGGTGAAAAGTGGTGCAGGTTTGACCACAGTGCTTCAAAGCCAAATCCAGCTTTCAGGAGGAGTGATAATTACCACAAAGCCAGACAATGCTATGATCTGAGTGTTTGGTGTGAAAGTGGTGAATGGTACGATAACAGAGTGTGTTACTCTTGTGGTGTTCGAGGACACATTGCTGTTAACTGCCAAAGTTGGAGTTATGAGACGAGAAGATGCTTTGAATGCCATATCAAAGGTCACATTGCCAGAGATTGCCCAATGAGATCAAAGGGAAGATCGAGGGCTGAATATCAGAAAATGGCAAAGAAACCAGTCAATGTCAAAGCAAAGCCCAAGGAACAGAAAGTTCAAGAACCTAAAGTTCAAGAACAGAAAGTTCTAAAACCGAAAGTGAAGCTTTCGCAAGGGCAGAAAGACAGACTGAGAAAGAAGAGGAAGAAAGCGAGAGAATATCTCGAAAGGATTTTGTCCTCGGATACAACTGGTAAAACAGATAAAAGTTCTGATAAATCATCTTGCTCACCAAAGAACAACAAATCAAGCAAAACGCATTCATCAGATACAAATCTGAGGACGAAAGAGAGAAAGAAGAAGAAGAAAGTTTGTGGCAATGAATCTGTTTCTTTGGAAACAAAGGAGCCACATGTCGGCGATGAATCTGGCTCATCAAAGTCAGACAAGCCACATTCAGGCAATGAATCTGGTATGGTAAAACCAGAAGAGCCATGTGTTGAGGTAAAAGTTGAGAATTCTGGTATAACAATGGATGATGCAAATTTTCCACCATTGTTGAACAAGAATTCAAAATCACCCAAGGACCGTCAGGCTTGGGTGAATCTGTTTAAATGAAAAACCTGACTTGCCGGAGTTCCCAGGTTGGTAAGCGTGGAAAATGAATCGGCACATTTCTTGAGAAATTCACGAAAGTGATTTTTCGACTTAAAAAGTGGTAAATCAGGGACATTAAGTTGTACTTGATTTTCTACAAGTGATATTTGTGGATTGATCTTAAAAATGTTAATTTTTACAAGTGGTTGAAGAAAACAAGGTGATGAATGATCCCCATGTTTGAGAAATGACTCACAAAACTTATTTTCCGGAAAAACCATTTTGATTAATACAAACTTAAGTGTTTTGAAATCACCATGGGAAAATGTTTTGTTGTCAGGGGGAGTTCTGTCACACCCCGACCACGTAGAACATACAAAACGTGGCGGAAATGTCGGGGAGTGTTGTAACAGAATTAATTGTTTCAAATCCATGGCAATTGAAGTTTCGTTTTATTGATTAAAAGTGTTACAATGTCTTAACAAACAAAGAAATACAACATAATTAACTAGTCTTGCATCTTTTATTGTCACTAAAGCCCAAGTTTGCCTATGTGTATCTTGATCATCTTATGCAACAGCTCCTGAAAAACACATGTGAAAATAGGTACGTCAGCATAAAAATGCCTGTGAGATACATAGGTTTTGTGAAAATAGGTTTCATGACTTATGTTTGAGAAAATGTTTAGTCATGAACCTTGTAATTTGCTTTGTTTTGTAAATCATTTGAAAAATGATAAGATCAGATGATATGTATAAATAAGAGAATAATGTATGGTTAAATGAATAACCATTGTAAACTGAGTTTGTATAAGATAAGTTGTTTGTAAAACAATGTATTGTGAAAAGTATGTTATTTGTATAAAATGTTATATGTATCAAACTGAAATGATTCAAATAACGCTACAATATGTGATACCATACAAACACTTATATATAGGAAGTACCAGCGGCGTATCCACCATGCTTGTATCATATTACACACGCATCGTTACTTAAATCACTTAATCAAACCAAACCATCAAGATGTAAAATGTTCATGTCTAATGTAAATCATGTAATATGTATCCAAAATGTAAGCCTGTGATGAATAACAAATGTATTAAGTACGCGACAATAGACATACGTAGCATGTGACCTGTACTAAGTATGCAACAATAGACATACGTAGCATGTGACCTGTACTACGTATACAACAATAGACATACGTAGCATGTGACCTGTACTACGTATACAACAATAGACATACGTAGCATGTGACCTGTACTACGTATACAACAATAGACATACGTAGCATGTAATGTAATGTAAAACGATGTACTAAGTAATGCACACAATGGGCATACCTAGCATAAGATGTAATAAAATCATGTACTATAATGTACTAACGAACATAGCAGGTATATGATGTGAAAACAGGAAAGCATGAAAGTAACAAGTAGGCACATGTGTTCCACCCCAAAACGTTTGGAAAACAGTAAAAGAGGGGTCTATGTACTCACTTGAGATTGCTTAGTAGTCCTTGAGTAACAACCAAACAATGCTAGAGATCGCGGATATCAAACGGCACCTAATATAGGTAACTATGTTAATAACCGGACCTAAATCGGATGATTGGATAGAATGAGGGTTCGTAAACCAAACGAGTATAGAGACTCGTGTCATATGGTTTAACAAAGCCTTCATGCTAAATGAAACCTAACCTAAGTGTTTCCGACCCATTACGACTCGTTTAGGTAGCTTATGCTACTTTAACGCGTCGTTCGCGTGAAACGCGTTCGGACCACCTAACTAGTCCTATGACAAGTATTATATGCCTAAACATGTTACATAATCAGTTATGTGACAAAGGTTTAGGTTACATATGCTTAATTACCAATTATACATGAAAAGGGTATTCTGGTAATTTACCTAAGGCATATAAACTACCTATCATACAACTACTCAAACGATGTGACCATAGGGTATAACCTCGGAAGGTTATTCCCTATATACTATGGTCACCTAATGTATTTGGTCGGATCCTAATGATCGACCAAACTGGGTCGGGTTCGAAGGTATAAGCGATTTATCAGATCGCTTACCCTTACGACCCTAGACAACGTGGTAATCAGTAGGCATAGTCCCAAGGGACTATGACCATCGTGATTACAATCACGTTGCGAAGTTCAAACGAACTTCGCATTGACCATAAACTGGTCAACGCAGAAAGTCAAACAAAGTTTGACTTTCAGACTCGAAAGACTCGAAAAGCAATAAAAGAACGAAAGAATACTTACGAAGGGTCCCCGAATGCTAATCTCGATCCAAGAATCTCAGGTATGAAACAATGGTTTCAACTTAGAGTTTCTAAGATCAAAATTCTAGTGGGTTTTGAAGTTGTGGGGTGGGGTATTTATAGTTTTCGGGTAACCGTTAAGATCGTTTCATGGAATCCGTGCTCGAATCCTACCCGTACATGTGTTGCAAAGTTGTGGTGACTAAAAATGGGTTCTTATCAGCTGACTAGACAAGTGTGAGTGTGTGGTTGAGGATTAAACAGCTGTAATCTGATGTTAAATACACTTAATCTGGTCTGGTTAGGCAGTCGCGTAGCGCTACTGCAAAGGCATGAGGCAGTCGCGCTACGCTAGCACCCCCTGTTTCAGAAATGTTTCAAAAGTGGCAGAAATGGTCCCTGCACGTGTTTAAGGCCTTTTTCGATGCGTTTGAACCCCGTTAACCTCATTTCAAGGCTCTAAAATGAAGTTAAAGTATAGGGAACTCAAAACATGCTCAAAAATATGCCGGATGTTGGTTCGTTTGGTCGTACGAACGCGATGTTCGCTTAATTACGACGGAATGCGTATAAGCACGAAAAACGATCCAAATGACGCGACGAATGGATTTTTGGCAAGCCAAACACTAAATCATAATATATTCATGCTTACATAAATTTTTGGATGTCCGGATGTATTCAGAACGTAAGTTATGCGCGAAAGTGCAAACTTGCGCACTTTTTGACACTTTTAGTCCCTGAATGACCCAAAAGTTTATTTTAGCACACCGAACCCCTCAAAGCCTATTTCTAAGCTATGTGAAGGATATTTAGGGTATGTTTAACTTATGGTCATGTTCCGGAATGTCTGTTACAGTTGAGATTGGCATACTTTCGCAGTTTGTCAACTTTAGTCCCTGTAAGCGATTTAACTTGATTTTGCCATGCCAAAGCCTTCAAAACTTATTTCTAAGTTATGTAAAGGTTATTTAAGGTATGTTAAGCCTATTTCACTATTCCGGAGTGTTTGTTGCATTAAACTGGTTATATTTACGCATCAGTGCGCGTATAACCTTCCAGAAAGCGATTTAGAGCTTGGAATCGAACAAGAGTTGATATGTGCAAATGATACACATATTTTTACAAATCCCAAGTATGAAATACAATATTTCATTGGTTTGGCATTTGTTTGATGGTTGAAGTGACACAGGTGTCACAAGTTCTGATTGTTCAAGCCAAGTGAATGGAGAATTGAAGTGATTCTCATCATGTTGTCACATTTCTTGTACAACTTGTTTTCAAATTTTCCCAGAAAATCAAAATTGAGACATATTTTGATTTTAGGGGGAGTAAAAATTTTTTTAAAAATTAGAAAATTTGAAAAGTCAAAAACATTGAAAAATGCAAAAAATGAGTTTTGTTGTATAAAAGAGGAAATGATAGTAGATCAGTTGGACTGTCACAGCATGCTAAAGAAATGGAGAGATAAAATGTGATAAACGGTCTCACTAAAGATGTGACGGTAGGCTCAGCTAGACTAGTAGATTTGCGAGAACGATACAAACCTAAAATGAAAAAGCCTAGTTCTAGTGGGAAACATGATCAAAAGCATAGTACTTAGTTTTGTCCTTCTTGATTGTGTGCCTACTCAGTAATCGCTGATTGTCGAAAGACATAAAACTGGTTAAGTTTGTGAACTTTCATAACTTTGCTAAAAAGTCGCTGTGATTGTGCATTTCATTTTGCAAAGATTTAAACTTGTTTTATTTCTTTATTTTGTTTAAGCATTGGACATCCTCTGCGTATACGTGAGTATCGACCTGGATGTTATTGCCTAAACGTTCTGCTTTATTTTCTTTGGTGTTTCGTTTAAGCTTTGGATCACCTCTGCGTATACGGAAGTATCGACCTGGTGGTTAAAGCCTAAACAACTTCAACTTGTTTTATTTTTTCTTATTTTGTTTAAACATTGGACTTTCTCTGCGTATACGGAAATATTGACCTGATTGTTAATGTTTAAACATTCTGCTTTGTTTTTGCACAAATCACAGTCGATAAAAGTTTAAAGGCATTACTTGAGTCAGTGTATTGCATGATGAGGGGATATGCTGAGATCGTGGGGTCCATAAGAACTTAGTGCAATATTAATATACCTTAACGTATCGGTAAGCATTTCGAAAGTTTTTAGATTGAGTTTAAGTGGACAACAATATCGTCAATCTATGTGAATCGTTTAGAACTGAAAATGTTTAAAGCTTAACGGTGCTAGTGATTGGTCACATACACTGATATGATCCTCTTACACAAACTCTCAAAAATATTGTATGTAAATATTTCTTTTCTGCATTCCTTTGTTATAAAAAAATCCAAAAAGATTTTCGAAGTGTTTTAGCATAAATTTTGAAAAATACAAAAAGATTCTCGACAACTGATGTTGGAGAGCTGATTTTCAAAATTCCGAGTGCTGAACATGATGAACTGGTTTGGGAGTGTGTGTATTGAATTGAAAATATTTGATTTGAGGAAGAAAGTTTGATTAGTTAATCGGGATCATTAATTTGAACTTGATGTAACTATTTCCAGTAAGTTTTTCTTATTGTTTTAAGTAAAAAAAAACTTATGTGGTGGTGAGAAAATTTGTGCAGGAGTTGAGCTGAACAGAATTAAAGTCAGGATGTGATCTCTAGCTGATAGCTAATTCTAGACAGCGATCCCATCATGATGAGAGGGGGAGTCTGACGAGGTTAGAGCCAAAGAGAAGATCCTGGTATATGCTAAGAAAGAAAAGAGACTGATAAAGACTGATCTCTAGTGCATACATCTGTCGTCTTCGTCTTATGTCGAGTCTCAGTTTCATTGCGGATTTGATCAAGACATGATGTCATCTTACTCATTGATGACATCATGAATATGACATCATCATTACAACAAATGCACATGAAACAAGAATGTATAGTCTGTTAGTTTGAAAGTCAAATATGTCGGTTCGCTTGAATTGGTTTTTAGAAGGTTCCGCTTGAAGACAAAAGGTGGTTTCGTTTGAAAGTCATTTGGAGGTTTCGCTTGTGCTGACATGTTTACTTCAAGCGAAACCCAGAATAGTATAAATAGGGGAGTGTTCTTGTCATTTGTAACAGTTCGTGAATTCCATACCGAGGTGCTGCCGGTGTGAAGACTGATTGTAATTGCTATAATATCAATCAAATCAGTGTTTAAAGTGATAAACAAGCTGTTTCAAAGTCAGTTTCTTATTTTCCGCATCTGAATCTGATAAAATCTCTTCTGAACGACTCGTTTGGGTCACAAAACGATCCTACAAGTGGTATCAGAGCTCAGGAGGAAGAGATATTGCGTAAACAGCCTGTTTTCGTCACTTTTTCTGATTTCTACACCATTCTTTTTCAAAATTAAAAATTTTTCACGGATAAAATCGGCTCAAATTCACACATCTTGTGCGTAATCATGTATTAACAAACCCTTGAGAATATCAGCTTAAAATTCGAAGTAAAACTTGAAAAAATGGCCTGAAAACTTGGTTTCGCTTGAACTAACAATTAGGTTTCACTTGAAAAAGTGGTACTGTTTGAAACGAAACACAGGCTTTCGATTGAAAAGGTCAGGTTTCGCTTGAATCTGGGCTTTCGCTTGAACATTACATCATGAGTCTCGCTTGAAATAACCGGTTGAATCACTGTTTCGCTTGAGTGTGTACATCGAGTTGTGTGAAACATTATACGAGGCTGTCAATTGTTGAGAAAAGAGATCATGTGAATATGTGAATTGTATCGGTTGTTCAGACTTTGCATGTGACTATTGATCCTTCAGATTTTCAGCCCAATCAGATATAAGTAAAAATTGAAGTTGTTGGATAAGTGGATTTGTGTCAGCCCATGTGAACAATATTCTTCGGTCAAATTGTTTTAAAGGGTGTCAGTTTTTTTTAAAAAGATATCAAGATTGCATGTGAAATAGTGTTGGTTCTATCAAAAATCAGAATTCATGTGATTCTCGTAAATCCTCATGTTTTGTCGGCTTATGTCAGTTTGCATGTATATTGTGTCGGCTTAGTGGATTTATTGGTCCAATCAACATTTAAAAAAAAACAAACAACATGGCACAATTGTATATGAGATATCATTCAGGTTACATGTATTAAATTGGTCAAGCTCAAATAGTCATCAGCCCAAGTAAACATATCGGTTTTCAATTAAAGGTTTGCATGTGATTTGCATCGTGACAGCCCAATACTTTTGAGGTTAAATTACATTGTGTGGTCAAAGTTTAATATTTCTAAAAGGTTTGTCAGCCCACTATATTCGGTTACGGCCCAAGTACATAGTTTGAATTTGATATTTCATTTTAAGTGACTGTCTTGATAAACGTGTTTCCGTATCATGGATATCAATTTCTTTAATATGAATAGTGAAACAATTAATAGAATAAATGTATTAAAGAAAGAGTTTGACTCGTTTTTAGGTTGTCCATGAGAAAGTACAAAGAGTATCATTGAGAGGTATAGCCATCTTGTTCGCTCAATGTTAAAGAATGGTATTCAGAAAAGTTCAAATGAATGGGTTGAAAAATTAGCCAATGCCATACCTCAACAAGAGTGGGGTACATATCTTTTGGATTTAAAAAGAAATGGAGAATACTCTAGATTGACAATTTGTCAATTCATTAAGAAACTTGAAGAACAGATGGAGAGGAATGCTGAGAAGAAGAAAAGTCAAAATGGAAAATCAATACTAAAAAGAAGCAGGAGTAAAGGTGTCCAAGTGGGAGAGGAACAGACTGAAGAAATTTCAGTTTTGAAAGACGAGAAGAAAGCTGATAAGAAACATATTTTTGATTTGCAGGAAAATTGTGAGAGGTTGAAATCCGAAAATGACAAACTGTTAAATGATTTGAACAGTTTGACATTAGAAAACAAGATTTTGAAAGAGAAAGAAAAGGATTTTGAAAGCAAAAAGAAATCTTCAGAAGATGAAGATTTCTGGATAAAGCTGGAGAACAAAAATTTGAAAGCAAATGAAACAGAATTTCATGAACAATTAAAAGTTTTAGAAAATGAAAAATCTGTTCTTGAAACTATTAAAATTGAAAATGAAAAGACAATCAAGTCTCATCTTGAACGAATATCTCAGCTTGAAAATGAAGGTGAGAATTCAAGGAACAAAATTGATGAGCTTGAAAAGAAATTGAAAGGTTTTGTAACTTTATCTGTGTTCCCCTGTCCAAAATCGATCAATTCTGTTCCAATAAGTGACAATGTCACAAACTTTGACAAAGTCAAAGTTGAAGATTGTGATGAGAAAACTGATGATGAAAATGAGGAGTTTTATTCAGCAGACGAGTCCGAGTCAGAGTCTGATGCTGAAAATGAGAAAAAGAAAATATTTTTGAAATTAAAAGAAAATTTTCAAGAAACTGTTCTGCAATCGATTGAAAAGGGTGAATGCTCTACGCAAAAACCTTTGAAGAAGAAAGTGGAACAGAAACAAAAAGTTAAAAATTCAGAAAATGGTCAAAACAAGAATAAAAGTTCATCAGTTCAATCATCCAATTGTTATAAAAAAATCACAAAAATATGAAAAACAAAACTCAAAAATAGTTGGTGAAAAGTGGTGCAGGTTTGACCACAGTGCTTCAAAGCCAAATCCAGCTTTCAGGAGGAGTGATAATTACCACAAAGCCAGACAATGCTATGATCTGAGTGTTTGGTGTGAAAGTGGTGAATGGTACGATAACAGAGTGTGTTACTCTTGTGGTGTTCGAGGACACATTGCTGTTAACTGCCAAAGTTGGAGTTATGAGATGAGAAGATGCTTTGAATGCCATATCAAAGGTCACATTGCCAGAGATTGCCCAATGAGATCAAAGGGAAGATCGAGGGCTGAATATCAGAAAATGGCAAAGAAACCAGTCAATGTCAAAGCAAAGCCCAAGGAACAGAAAGTTCAAGAACCTAAAGTTCAAGAACAGAAAGTTCTAAAACCGAAAGTGAAGCTTTCGCAAGGGCAGAAAGACAGACTGAGAAAGAAGAGGAAGAAAGCGAGAGAATATCTCGAAAGGATTTTGTCCTCGGATACAACTGGTAAAACAGATAAAAGTTCTGATAAATCATCTTGCTCACCAAAGAACAACAAATCAAGCAAAACGCATTCATCAGATACAAATCTGAGGACGAAAGAGAGAAAGAAGAAGAAGAAAGTTTGTGGCAATGAATCTGTTTCTTTGGAAACAAAGGAGCCACATGTCGGCGATGAATCTGGCTCATCAAAGTCAGACAAGCCACATTCAGGCAATGAATCTGGTATGGTAAAACCAGAAGAGCCATGTGTTGAGGTAAAAGTTGAGAATTCTGGTATAACAATGGATGATGCAAATTTTCCACCATTGTTGAACAAGAATTCAAAATCACCCAAGGACCGTCAGGCTTGGGTGAATCTGTTTAAATGAAAAACCTGACTTGCCGGAGTTCCCAGGTTGGTAAGCGTGGAAAATGAATCGGCACATTTCTTGAGAAATTCACGAAAGTGATTTTTCGACTTAAAAAGTGGTAAATCAGGGACATTAAGTTGTACTTGATTTTCTACAAGTGATATTTGTGGATTGATCTTAAAAATGTTAATTTTTACAAGTGGTTGAAGAAAACAAGGTGATGAATGATCCCCATGTTTGAGAAATGACTCACAAAACTTATTTTCCGGAAAAACCATTTTGATTAATACAAACTTAAGTGTTTTGAAATCACCATGGGAAAATGTTTTGTTGTCAGGGGGAGTTCTGTCACACCCCGACCACGTAGAACATACAAAACGTGGCGGAAATGTCGGGGAGTGTTGTAACAGAATTAATTGTTTCAAATCCATGGCAATTGAAGTTTCGTTTTATTGATTAAAAGTGTTACAATGTCTTAACAAACAAAGAAATACAACATAATTAACTAGTCTTGCATCTTTTATTGTCACTAAAGCCCAAGTTTGCCTATGTGTATCTTGATCATCTTATGCAACAGCTCCTGAAAAACACATGTGAAAATAGGTACGTCAGCATAAAAATGCCTGTGAGATACATAGGTTTTGTGAAAATAGGTTTCATGACTTATGTTTGAGAAAATGTTTAGTCATGAACCTTGTAATTTGCTTTGTTTTGTAAATCATTTGAAAAATGATAAGATCAGATGATATGTATAAATAAGAGAATAATGTATGGTTAAATGAATAACCATTGTAAACTGAGTTTGTATAAGATAAGTTGTTTGTAAAACAATGTATTGTGAAAAGTATGTTATTTGTATAAAATGTTATATGTATCAAACTGAAATGATTCAAATAACGCTACAATATGTGATACCATACAAACACTTATATATAGGAAGTACCAGCGGCGTATCCACCATGCTTGTATCATATTACACACGCATCGTTACTTAAATCACTTAATCAAACCAAACCATCAAGATGTAAAATGTTCATGTCTAATGTAAATCATGTAATATGTATCCAAAATGTAAGCCTGTGATGAATAACAAATGTATTAAGTACGCGACAATAGACATACGTAGCATGTGACCTGTACTAAGTATGCAACAATAGACATACGTAGCATGTGACCTGTACTACGTATACAACAATAGACATACGTAGCATGTGACCTGTACTACGTATACAACAATAGACATACGTAGCATGTGACCTGTACTACGTATACAACAATAGACATACGTAGCATGTAATGTAATGTAAAACGATGTACTAAGTAATGCACACAATGGGCATACCTAGCATAAGATGTAATAAAATCATGTACTATAATGTACTAACGAACATAGCAGGTATATGATGTGAAAACAGGAAAGCATGAAAGTAACAAGTAGGCACATGTGTTCCACCCCAAAACGTTTGGAAAACAGTAAAAGAGGGGTCTATGTACTCACTTGAGATTGCTTAGTAGTCCTTGAGTAACAACCAAACAATGCTAGAGATCGCGGATATCAAACGGCACCTAATATAGGTAACTATGTTAATAACCGGACCTAAATCGGATGATTGGATAGAATGAGGGTTCGTAAACCAAACGAGTATAGAGACTCGTGTCATATGGTTTAACAAAGCCTTCATGCTAAATGAAACCTAACCTAAGTGTTTCCGACCCATTACGACTCGTTTAGGTAGCTTATGCTACTTTAACGCGTCGTTCGCGTGAAACGCGTTCGGACCACCTAACTAGTCCTATGACAAGTATTATATGCCTAAACATGTTACATAATCAGTTATGTGACAAAGGTTTAGGTTACATATGCTTAATTACCAATTATACATGAAAAGGGTATTCTGGTAATTTACCTAAGGCATATAAACTACCTATCATACAACTACTCAAACGATGTGACCATAGGGTATAACCTCGGAAGGTTATTCCCTATATACTATGGTCACCTAATGTATTTGGTCGGATCCTAATGATCGACCAAACTGGGTCGGGTTCGAAGGTATAAGCGATTTATCAGATCGCTTACCCTTACGACCCTAGACAACGTGGTAATCAGTAGGCATAGTCCCAAGGGACTATGACCATCGTGATTACAATCACGTTGCGAAGTTCAAACGAACTTCGCATTGACCATAAACTGGTCAACGCAGAAAGTCAAACAAAGTTTGACTTTCAGACTCGAAAGACTCGAAAAGCAATAAAAGAACGAAAGAATACTTACGAAGGGTCCCCGAATGCTAATCTCGATCCAAGAATCTCAGGTATGAAACAATGGTTTCAACTTAGAGTTTCTAAGATCAAAATTCTAGTGGGTTTTGAAGTTGTGGGGTGGGGTATTTATAGTTTTCGGGTAACCGTTAAGATCGTTTCATGGAATCCGTGCTCGAATCCTACCCGTACATGTGTTGCAAAGTTGTGGTGACTAAAAATGGGTTCTTATCAGCTGACTAGACAAGTGTGAGTGTGTGGTTGAGGATTAAACAGCTGTAATCTGATGTTAAATACACTTAATCTGGTCTGGTTAGGCAGTCGCGTAGCGCTACTGCAAAGGCATGAGGCAGTCGCGCTACGCTAGCACCCCCTGTTTCAGAAATGTTTCAAAAGTGGCAGAAATGGTCCCTGCACGTGTTTAAGGCCTTTTTCGATGCGTTTGAACCCCGTTAACCTCATTTCAAGGCTCTAAAATGAAGTTAAAGTATAGGGAACTCAAAACATGCTCAAAAATATGCCGGATGTTGGTTCGTTTGGTCGTACGAACGCGATGTTCGCTTAATTACGACGGAATGCGTATAAGCACGAAAAACGATCCAAATGACGCGACGAATGGATTTTTGGCAAGCCAAACACTAAATCATAATATATTCATGCTTACATAAATTTTTGGATGTCCGGATGTATTCAGAACGTAAGTTATGCGCGAAAGTGCAAACTTGCGCACTTTTTGACACTTTTAGTCCCTGAATGACCCAAAAGTTTATTTTAGCACACCGAACCCCTCAAAGCCTATTTCTAAGCTATGTGAAGGATATTTAGGGTATGTTTAACTTATGGTCATGTTCCGGAATGTCTGTTACAGTTGAGATTGGCATACTTTCGCAGTTTGTCAACTTTAGTCCCTGTAAGCGATTTAACTTGATTTTGCCATGCCAAAGCCTTCAAAACTTATTTCTAAGTTATGTAAAGGTTATTTAAGGTATGTTAAGCCTATTTCACTATTCCGGAGTGTTTGTTGCATTAAACTGGTTATATTTACGCATCAGTGCGCGTATAACCTTCCAGAAAGCGATTTAGAGCTTGGAATCGAACAAGAGTTGATATGTGCAAATGATACACATATTTTTACAAATCCCAAGTATGAAATACAATATTTCATTGGTTTGGCATTTGTTTGATGGTTGAAGTGACACAGGTGTCACAAGTTCTGATTGTTCAAGCCAAGTGAATGGAGAATTGAAGTGATTCTCATCATGTTGTCACATTTCTTGTACAACTTGTTTTCAAATTTTCCCAGAAAATCAAAATTGAGACATATTTTGATTTTAGGGGGAGTAAAAATTTTTTTAAAAATTAGAAAATTTGAAAAGTCAAAAACATTGAAAAATGCAAAAAATGAGTTTTGTTGTATAAAAGAGGAAATGATAGTAGATCAGTTGGACTGTCACAGCATGCTAAAGAAATGGAGAGATAAAATGTGATAAACGGTCTCACTAAAGATGTGACGGTAGGCTCAGCTAGACTAGTAGATTTGCGAGAACGATACAAACCTAAAATGAAAAAGCCTAGTTCTAGTGGGAAACATGATCAAAAGCATAGTACTTAGTTTTGTCCTTCTTGATTGTGTGCCTACTCAGTAATCGCTGATTGTCGAAAGACATAAAACTGGTTAAGTTTGTGAACTTTCATAACTTTGCTAAAAAGTCGCTGTGATTGTGCATTTCATTTTGCAAAGATTTAAACTTGTTTTATTTCTTTATTTTGTTTAAGCATTGGACATCCTCTGCGTATACGTGAGTATCGACCTGGATGTTATTGCCTAAACGTTCTGCTTTATTTTCTTTGGTGTTTCGTTTAAGCTTTGGATCACCTCTGCGTATACGGAAGTATCGACCTGGTGGTTAAAGCCTAAACAACTTCAACTTGTTTTATTTTTTCTTATTTTGTTTAAACATTGGACTTTCTCTGCGTATACGGAAATATTGACCTGATTGTTAATGTTTAAACATTCTGCTTTGTTTTTGCACAAATCACAGTCGATAAAAGTTTAAAGGCATTACTTGAGTCAGTGTATTGCATGATGAGGGGATATGCTGAGATCGTGGGGTCCATAAGAACTTAGTGCAATATTAATATACCTTAACGTATCGGTAAGCATTTCGAAAGTTTTTAGATTGAGTTTAAGTGGACAACAATATCGTCAATCTATGTGAATCGTTTAGAACTGAAAATGTTTAAAGCTTAACGGTGCTAGTGATTGGTCACATACACTGATATGATCCTCTTACACAAACTCTCAAAAATATTGTATGTAAATATTTCTTTTCTGCATTCCTTTGTTATAAAAAAATCCAAAAAGATTTTCGAAGTGTTTTAGCATAAATTTTGAAAAATACAAAAAGATTCTCGACAACTGATGTTGGAGAGCTGATTTTCAAAATTCCGAGTGCTGAACATGATGAACTGGTTTGGGAGTGTGTGTATTGAATTGAAAATATTTGATTTGAGGAAGAAAGTTTGATTAGTTAATCGGGATCATTAATTTGAACTTGATGTAACTATTTCCAGTAAGTTTTTCTTATTGTTTTAAGTAAAAAAAAACTTATGTGGTGGTGAGAAAATTTGTGCAGGAGTTGAGCTGAACAGAATTAAAGTCAGGATGTGATCTCTAGCTGATAGCTAATTCTAGACAGCGATCCCATCATGATGAGAGGGGGAGTCTGACGAGGTTAGAGCCAAAGAGAAGATCCTGGTATATGCTAAGAAAGAAAAGAGACTGATAAAGACTGATCTCTAGTGCATACATCTGTCGTCTTCGTCTTATGTCGAGTCTCAGTTTCATTGCGGATTTGATCAAGACATGATGTCATCTTACTCATTGATGACATCATGAATATGACATCATCATTACAACAAATGCACATGAAACAAGAATGTATAGTCTGTTAGTTTGAAAGTCAAATATGTCGGTTCGCTTGAATTGGTTTTTAGAAGGTTCCGCTTGAAGACAAAAGGTGGTTTCGTTTGAAAGTCATTTAGAGGTTTCGCTTGTGCTGACATGTTTACTTCAAGCGAAACCCAGAATAGTATAAATAGAGGAGTGTTCTTGTCATTTGTAACAGTTCGTGAATTCCATACCGAGGTGCTGCCGGTGTGAAGACTGATTGTAATTGCTATAATATCAATCAAATCAGTGTTTAAAGTGATAAACAAGCTGTTTCAAAGTCAGTTTCTTATTTTCCGCATCTGAAACTGATAAAATCTGAACGAATCGTTTGGGTCACAAAACGATCCTACAAAAACACGTCCACAACTCGGTATTCTGACCAAGAACAAACGTATGAAAATGACTATTCCATGACCAACTTCCTTAGACACTTTACAATAAATCATCATCGCCTACAAAGTGCAATGAAGAACAACCATCAACATCAACAAAAAAAAAACAAATAACTAAACCAAAAAACTCAGATCTAAAAGATCGTCATTGTCTTCATGGCTCAGTGCCGCCTCGGCGGCAACAGGAGTTGCCATGCCAAGAAGCAGAACACTAGCCTGAAAATGCACAGCCAAGTTGTGGCAAATTTCAACCATGACCAATTCCTTAGACATTTTACAATTAATCATCATCGCCTACAAAGTGCAATGAAAGAACAACCACCAACATCAGCAAAAAAAAAAAAAAAAAACAAATTACTAAACCAACAAACTCAGATCTAAAAGATCGTCATCGTCTTCATGGCTCAGTTCTGCCTCGGCTGCAACAGGAGTTGCCACGCCAAGAAGCAGGACACTAGCCCGAAAATGCCCAGCCAAGATGCGACAAATTTCAACCATGACCAACTTCCTTAGACATTTTACAATAAATCATCATCGCCTACAAAGTGCAACGAAGAACAGCCACCAACATCAATAAAAAAACAAATAACTAAACCAACAAACTCGGGTCTAAAAGATCGTCATCGTCTTCATGGCTTAGTGCCTCCTCGGCTGCAACAGGAGTTGCCACGCCAAGAAACAGGACACCAGCCTGAAAATGCCCAGCCAAGATGTGGCAAATTTCACCCATGACCAACTTCCTTAGACATTTTACAATAAATCATCATCGGCTACAAAGTGCAATGAAGAACAACCACCAACATCAACAAAAAAAAAACAAATAATTAAACCAACAAACTCGGATCTAAAAGATCGTCATCGTATTCACGGCTCAGTGCCGTCTCGGCTGCAACCGGAGTTGCCACGCCAAGAAGCAGGACACCATCATCACCGAAAATAAGAAACCTTCAAAAAAGAAAGAACAAACTGGCAACAACGTCGGTAACAAAATAATATCCGCAATGGTAATGTCAAAATCACCGACTAACCCACAACTCATCAAACAAAAGGCTCAATAGTTTCTTGCAACAAAAACTAACAAAGCACAACTTACAACATCCATAAGCCTACATATCTTCCTACTCAGTAGTATATAAATTTCTGGCCACAAAGCCACCAACCACCCAGTTCAGCTTTGTCAGATCTAACGATCCATCCATAAAATCAAACAGTCAACCTCATGAAGTTGTCATGAAGCATCTCCGAAAGCAGAACCGGGTAGTAGATGGTAGATATAGAGAACAACCATCAACCACCTCGTTCAACTCCGTCAGATCTAACGATCCAACCATAAAATCAACCTCATGACATCCTCATAAAGCATTGCCCGAAACAGAACCGGATTTCAACCATCAGGCGATAGAGAGAGAAAAGAAAAGGTGTGGTGCAAGTTTCTAGAGAGAGAAAGATTATATGGCAAATGGTTTTGGTTGGGGTTTTATACCCAGAAAATGTACAAGCCATTAAACATAAGGTACAACCCATGGCTGCGTGAAATACCAACGAAGCACAACTTACAACACCCATAAGCCTAGACATGTTATAAGTTATACTTATATATAATTGTGGCTTGTAACTTATTTCAAATCAATGACATAAATGAACATCGCATTTATTTTATTCATATAGATTGTTTACTTATGTTGTATGCAATGAGAACTAATCATGATCACACATCGCGCTTCCGCCTACGAGCGGGTGTGACAGATTGGTATCAAAGCTTCGACTATAGTGAACCAGGATTCCTTCTTGAGTCTAGTCTACAATCACTAGGATCCTCTCATAAAAACGGTATTACAAAAAAACAAAGAGTTTTCATTGCATTACACTAACACGAGGTCCACTACACAAACTCATTTCAAAAACTATAATGCAAGGACATTTCATGACTTCGTCTATATGGGATAGACGTGATATACTAAGTTGATCCGCACAAACAAGTAGGATAACTTACAACGAACTAATGTGATTTTACATTATATATATATATATATATATATATATATATATAGGATAACTTACAACGAACTAATGTGATTTTACATTATATATATATATATATATATATATAATATGTAAGATTATTTACTGATATATATACATGTTGTACGGAATATTTTGCCAAGTCACCATGCCATCAATTCGAGTACGTCAATTATATTATTTAGACTGCCAAAAAGTAAACATTAATAAACAAGTTTCAATAATAACAATAATAATAATAATAATAATATCAGAGATATATATGAGTTTTATATAAAAATTAAAATCCATTGAAAATTACTAGAGATTTGATAATGAGATAAAAATTTCAATTGTAGCTTAGGATAAGCAATTATGATCTATTTACGGAATAGTTTTATATTTAAAATCAAATTTGAATGTGTTTCAACGACCTGGAATCCCTTTTTCTTTGTTACGCTAATGTGATGTTGAGTGTATTTAAATTTTTAACAATTTTTTAATTAAATACACACAGTTTCAGGTCTTAAATTTATACACACAATATGATATGATCACTCAAAATGAAACGTTAGAGCAAGTGCACTCATCATTGGCATAATATAACAAAAGTAGACCGTCCAAGGATACAAGAGCTCTTAGTGCCCAATGTTGTTAACATCTAGCCAAATCTATAAAAGAGAAATCTGTTTTGTTGTTTTTAAATTTAAAAAGCATAAATTTAACGTAAGTAAAAAAAAGGAATTACTTGGGTTAACTACCCCCTAGATGACACCAATGACTACTTTATTATGGACTTCAAAAGAAATACTATACAAGCATAGAAATGGCTTCGGTTAAGATTACAGACTCATGCACCTCTTTTGAAAGTTGTCACGAAAGACATTTACAAACTTGAGTGAATAAGATAAAACATAACAAGACAGGAAATGTAATTGAGTGTTCTTACAATTTTGGATTATTAACCAAACTGTATTATTAACCAAATGAGAATATTGTTGGATTAGAATATAATCAGAGAGAAGGAAAGAATTGAGCAAGCATGTCACACCCTCAAATTCCACATGCGGAGTATTACCGCGAGGTGTGTGACTGACCAGGATCATGTCACCAATCATATTGAAAAATTTATTTAAAACAAATAAAAACCCATCACCATCAATACGATTAATGACCAAGTGTTCAAAGGTCCAAAACAAAGTCTAAGTTAATCAGCGGAAGCATAAAGTTTAAAACCCAAATAATAGTTTAAAGTTTTTGATAAACGTTTTAATAAAATCCAACAGAGCTTCTCTGCCTCAACGACACTCCCCATGTGCAAGCTCCTACAATGTACCTAACGACCTGCAAAGCATGCAGTAGTGTGTCAACATAAAATTGGCGAGTTCACATTTTATCAGTGTTGTTTCAAAAACAACCTAGGTTGTTAAATTACTCTTTTTATAAAACATGTCATGGGGAGCTACCCTATCTTTAAGCTACTAAACTCGTGCCGTACCGAAACTAACTGTAAATGTTGTTGGTGCCCCAAGTCAATGTCTATCATCATTGACCAGTTTCCTAGGCATAATAGTTCACTCCCGTCCTCTGCGGTACGGTGTGAGGTTTGTCAAACCTAATAACGCTACTAACTAGTATCCCGTTCGCCAGGCCCCGATGATTAATCGGTATAAATGTGTGGGGACTTTCAGATAGAGTTCCGTTTAGTCTACTAAAGACATGCAGTATAAATAGTAAATTAACAATATTCCATCCCCAGGAATACTAGGTAATCCCAAACTAGGGAAAGTGTTGTCTGTTCCCAACCATAGGGAATACATGCTTTTAGTAAAATGTGTGAACTCACCTTAGATTTGCTCGGTAGGTTATATTACTTGTCCTAATGTTGGTCAACCACGTCCTATTATGGTTACCATCATTTATTAGGATTTAACCCAAATAATTCACGTATTTAACAGATTTCATGCAATAAAAATCATCACGTAACACATATTAGGCATTTGGGCCACATACGAGTTCATAACACAAGTCCACGATTCAAGTAATAACTTAACAACCCATTACATCATTCTTAACAGCGTGTGGCCCAATTAGTTCAAGGCCCAATGTGAGTGTGCGACCTGGTTTCGGTTGTGCGGTCCAGTAGGCCCCTCAACCCAATTTACAAGTGTGTGTGTGTGGCCCAATATCAATGTGTGACCCAAATGAGAATGTGCGGCAAAGTGAGGGTGTACGGTCTCACCTTAGTGTGCGGCCATGCTTTATAAAGTTGTCCCAGATGCACCAGATGTATACCAATATAACAGTGTGCGGACGGGGTGTGCGGTTTGCATTAATTAAGCGTACAAGGTGCAACAGACGGTGTACGGTACAAGAGTGTGTGGCAATTTATGATTGTGCGACTAGTGTGCATCAAAGGTTGTACAGTATGCATCCTATGGGTTTCAAAAGGTTGTACAGAAACACGAATGTGCATGTCAAAGTGTGCGGTAACCGGTGTGCAGTCACCTAAAGTGTACGGCTTCCCTGAGGTGTGCGGGTTCAGTTACACCTCGCCGTGATTTACGGATCAAAATCATAGCTACCCATAACCTACGCGATCTAACCGTTGTATCCAGAAGTTACCACCTTCCATAGATTCACATGAACACTAATCATATGCATAACCCGATTTATCAATTTATCTGATATGTGTAGAATAGTAAATAGAGGGGGTATTGTGTAAAAGTGTCATAGTATAGGGTTATGTTTGTACTTGATTGTAAGAAAGTTAGTTAGTGGTTATAATAACAGTTAGAGCTAACCGAAACAGTTAGCTTGGTTTGGAAATTCTTCTCTCTTTCAGTTTCTTTCGCAAATTGAGCTCTATCATTGGTATCAGAGCTGTTCGATCTTCGGACAACTCGTGATTCAAGCCCTAATTCAATCAAGGTGATTGTTCAAACAACGTTCGTTTGATTCTTCGGAATTGGTCAATTGTTCGATCAATTCCATTTCCGTTCAATTCAAAGCAGGAATTGATCATTTGTTCGTTCAATTCCATTCACGTTCGATTCAAAAACAGGAATTGATCATTTGTTCGGATCAATTCCACTCGGATTCATTTCAAATTTTGAATTAATCTTCGTTCGATTGATTCAAATTAAGAAGACAGCAGTTACTCGGCAACAAGAGATGGAGAAATCCACTAAAGATAATGCGTTGTCTATCGGTAAAATGGAGATTTGTGTGCAAGATCTTCAAGCCAATTCACAGTTAATCTCTGAGAATGTTTAGATGATGGCAAATGGTGTCGCAACCCCCGTCCCCTAACTACCCGGGAACGGGCGGCCGCGGCCAGTTTTGGTGGTATCCAGGTTCTTATCATTTTGGCAGCGGAAATTACATCAGGATCGTAGTTAGAAAATATTTTATCAGAGTAAAATACCACACTTTCATAATATTAAATACGTGGGAAAAATCCCAAGTTTTAATTACATACATTTTCATACGGATACACCCTATTTTATTTAATAAAAACATCTCTTTATTTTAGGTAACTTTATAGCCACTTTTCTAAGCCTTCAGTGCTGTCCAGCTGGCTTCTATTTGGCTTTCACATTTTGTTACCTGAAACGCGTTTAAAAACATTTTGTCAGTGGGAAATAATGGTGAGTGAATCACAGTTTAATCGAGTTAAGTAAAACCATTGTACAGTATTGAGGGCGGTCGCGTAATTACATTTGTTTCCATCTACTTTAATTACCACCCACGGTACTGTCAACCCGACTTGTGGTCATGTTACTACTCACAATGTAGTAACAAATTTTGTATATAAAACCCCAACATACCGACGATAATTGTAGAATACAAATACTCAATCACTGTTTAATATATTATTAATCATATGAGGTTTTGTAAAAACAGTTTGCAAAAAGGAGATTACTCACATTGCTGTCTTAGGGTTTCCTTTAAGGATTTCTTGATGATTATCTATAAATACACAAATGCACACGCGTTAGTATAATAACCCAATATTTACATTAGTAATACCCTCCCCGAGACGGCATTCCAACGACTACGTTGGGCAGAACCTCGACAGCCGTTACGGAACCCTGGATCAATCGAGCAGCATATCTAATACGTAACCGGGGTTATGATACTTACAACGAGGCAGAACTTCGTTATTTAGGGGGGTATTATACCCGAGAATAGCTTATACTCTATAGAAATTCGAGAGAGAAAAGTTTTGGTGCGAGTTGGGACTGAAAGCCTGAGCTCCCATTATATAGGGCTGATCTCGTAGTCCCTCGTGGCCCGCGAAGACTCGAGGGAGGTCTTACGCGGCCCGTGACCTAGGGGGTAGGGCCTAGCTATGACCTGTCAGCACTCATAGCATCGACACACCACCCGACACGTGGCAGCACCGGGTGCAGCCTAATCCTCTATCTGTCGCGCCCCGCGTAGCCCTTAAGGCAGTCTGTCGCGGCCCGCGACAGACTCATTTTTCTTGTTTTTATTTAATTTTTTAAAAATAAAGGTATTTAGGGCCCGTTTTCACATACGGGGTGTAATTTAGGACGTATAGGGATAATTTAAATATTTATAGTGCGTCGAAAATATTTTGGAGGGTTGTTATAAATGGTGTAGAGGAAAACAAAGCTGCTGTAGTGCAATTGCAATTACAAATTCGGGCAGTTTTAGATAAACTGTCAACAATTGAGAATAGTGACAAAGGATCACTGGTTCAAAATGGAAATCATGATCAAAGACTGCCACGATTAGGAAGAATTGATTTTCCCAAATTTGGGGGTGAGGATATAGAAGGATGGGTGTATAAATCTAATCATTTCTTTGAAATGGATAAGACTCCAGAAGAAACAAAGGTTAGATTGGCAGTGATCAATTTAGAAGGAAAAGCTTTGCAATGGCATCAAGGGTTTTTGAGGAGTAGTGGAAGGAGTATTGATGATGTGTGCTGGGATGATTACAGTAGATCAGTTATTTCAAGATTTTCAATGACCCTAATGGAGGATGCTATAGAAGAACTTAAGAATCTTCATCAAACAGGTTCACTTCAAGAATACTATGATTCTTTTGATTCGTATTTGAATAGGGTAGTAGTTTGTCAAGAGTATGTTGTGAGTCTATTTGTGGGGGGGTTAAAACCAGAAATAAGATGTCTAGTAAAGTATTTTATGCCAAAGACATTGAGGGAAGCTTATGCAGTAACCAAACAACAAGAGATTGTGTATAATACACTGTTTGGGACTGGTATTCAAAAGAAACATGCTTACAACTCCTATAATGCTCATAAGTTCAATAATACTTGGTTGAAGCCACCTCCTACTATGAATGCTAATACACCACCCCTATTACCAACACCTCTTAATGCTCAACCTGTGAAGTCTACAAGAAGACTTACCACTAAGGAAATGGCTGAAAAGAGAGAAAAGGGAGAGTGTTTCTGGTGTAAGGAGAAATTTACTCCTGCTCATAACTGTAGGAATAAACAGTTATTCAATTTGGAGTTGGTTGATGAAGAAGAGGGAACAGATCAGGAATAAGTGGTATTAGATGAGGGGCAATTGATGGAAGCTGAGCCTCATATTTCTATACATGTAATCACAGGCATACCATCTTATTCAACTATGAAGATTAATGGGTCAATGGGTACTAGAAGGCTCAATATTTTGGTGGATTCTGGTTCCACTCATAATTTCATTGATACAAAGGTAATAAGTAAACTGCAATGTCCTTTACAACCTGTGAAGCCTATGAAAGTTACTGTTGCTAATGGTAACCAATTGGAGTGTGGACAAAAGTGTAGTCACTTTAAGTGGATGATGCAGGGAGTGTGGTTTAATGCAGAAGTGTTGGTATTACCACTAGAAAATTATGATATGGTCATAGGGGTGCAGTGGTTGGCTACATTAGGTAACATTAATTGGAACTTTGCTGACATGACCATGCAGTTCAAAGTGCAAGGGAAAACTTACACATTGAAGGGTATTGAAATGGTATGAGTTTATGTTTTGCTGAGAAGATGCATATTTTGGTGAATCAAGGGGCAGGGGTAGTTCAGTCTCAGATGTTTGGTTTACAGTTGTTGCAGTCTGAAGTACAGGATGTGTTTGGGTCTACAGTTTTGGATCCAGTGTTCAGCAAAGAATTGCAAACATTATTGGAAGAGTATAGTGATGTGTTTCAACTTCCAAATGCATTACCTCCTAAAGGCAGTATGATCATAAGATAATTTTGAACAATGAACACAAACTAATTGTAACACCCGACTTATTAATACATGAATTTAATAAAACTTCATACGATTTATATAAAAGGTGTCTAAATCAAAACATAGTTACCAAAAAAAAGTTCCAAGTAATCAAAACTAGTCAACAAACTACTAGTTAAAACATTCATGACCTGATTAGCAAATTGTTTACATTCAAAAGAAGTAGAAACATTGTTTAACAAAGTTATGAAATCGTGGAAGCTTCAAAAGTTGTGTTCGCTTCTTCAAAAACTTGCTTGACCGCCATCCGTATTCTTGCAATATCTGAAACTGGAAATGTTTAACAGAAATTAGTAATAGAGTTCTTGGAATTATTGCTTAATCGAAACTGCGCTTAGAAACGGATTCGATCAGCTATAATACGCAAAATTTAACAAAGATTTCCAGGCTCTACCGTAACTTACGGTATCTACCGTAAGTTACGGTAGTCACTTGATAATTCTGGTCCACCGTAAATCAGTAGTGGACCACCGTAAAGCCCTTGATCTCTATCGTAAGTTACGGTGGATACCGTAACTTACGGTAGCCACTGCAAGTTTATGTTTTGTCTAATTTGTTTATTTCACCCAAAACTCAAATCTCGGATTTCCCATTCTGACAAACCAACATGTCAAATTATCGTATTCTAATATGTCGTTTATCAACAATAACAAAAGACCAATCTACTATCTTACGAAGCATTTGCCACGCATTAATCGATTATTCGACCCGTTTGGCTCATCTACGGAATCCTCCATTATGATGACTACCAACAAGTTCTAACCAATCCTGGTCTTATTATTCAATATAACGAACACTATCGCTTTAAATTAAGACAACCTTTATTCTACAATTCACTACACATATGCAAATTATCAAAATTTACCCAATGTAACGAACCAAGTTACATACCTTCAAAGTACGCCCTTCAAACGCAAGTCACCACCGGCTTGTCCACTCGATGTTCCGGTGTCCTTTCCTATAGAGTTCAATCACATCACGTTTAGAACTCTTTTTAATTCACATATCGCACAATTTGCCAAAACATCATAATTATGCGTTTTAACTTTAAGATTTCAGGTTTAAGTCTTCTTTGAGGCATTTATACAAACACCTTAAGGGCAGAATTTTAATTAATTCATTAACAAGCTCATAACTTGTCATATAACCCGAATTTTCATCAATCAAACTATCTAACATACATATTTGTCTTTATAATTCTGAAATAACTTTACATATGTCAAATTACACTAGAACAACTCCAAATTTCCTAGTGTTTATCAATTTCCACATAACCCACTAGTCACCTACAATGGTGACCATGGATTTCACTAGAATTTAGTATAATTTCAACATGTACTTGTCTAGGGTTTACTCCTAGACATTTTGATGTCCCTAATTCATCTACAAATCACACATGCATCATCAGATTTCAAGTTCTCTAAATTCATGAGAATTTCAAGTAGAGAATTTTTGTCAAATTTTACATACCTTATGATCTCCTTGCAATGGGGATCATTAATCTATGCTCGATTTTCATTTTGGACTGAGTTTGATCCTTCAATTTAGGAATTTTGTGAAACTTAGCGTTTTGATGAACTTGGTCGCCCCCTGCTTCTTGTCTGGTCGATCTCACACATGTATGTGTGTTTGAGATTTTTATTTTTCTTGTTTTATTAAACTTAATTTCAGTTTAAGCACTTTTGGCCCCTCAACTTTCGTTTATATTTTGTTTTAACTCATTAACTACTCATAAGTCCCTATCTAACTAGGTCAGTGTCATTCCTGGTTTAAATCGGAATTTAAGAATTTGTATTTTCGGGATGTTACACTAATCAACTTGAGGTCCTACAGATATCAATCTGTGCCAAAGGATGTGATTGAGAAGATGACTCAAGAATTGCTAGAAACAGGAGTCATAAGGAGTAGCCAAAGTTCTTTTGCAGCTCCTGTTGTGTTGGTTAAGAAAAAATGGATCTTGGAGGATGTGTGTGGATTACAGGTAACTTAATGATGAATTGATGAATTGTTGGAAGAATTGGGTGGAGCCACTATGTTTTCTAAGTTGGACCTCATATCAGGTTACCATCAGATAAGAATGCATGAGCCTGACATACATAAAACAACTTTTAGAACACATCAAGGGCTATTTGAATTTCTGGTCATGCCCTTTGGGCTTACAAATGCCCCAGCTACTTTCCAAGCATTGATGAACTGCACTTTCAAAGATTTTTTAAGGAAATTTATTTTAGTCTTCTTTGATGACATTCTAGTCTACAAAAGTGGGTTGAAACAGCACTTAAGCCATTTGCAGGAGGTCTTAGAAACTTTGAGACAAGGTCAATTGTATGCTAAGAAGTCTAAGTGCATGTTTGGTGGGCAGAAGGTAGAATATTTGGGGCATGTAATTACAAAGGAAGGTGTATCCACTGATCCTTCAAAGATTGAGGCAGTAGTACAGTGGCCTAAGCCTGCAAATGTGAAACATTTGAGGGGTTTTTGGGCCTATCTGGGTACTACATGAAGTTTATTAAAGGGTATGGGGTTATAGCTAAACCTTTAACTGAATTTCTTTAAAAGGATGGGTTCAAGTGGAATGAAAGTGCTCAGGATTCTTTTGTCCAATTGAAACAAGCATTGAGTTCAGCACCTGTATTGGCATTGCCTGATTTGTCTCAGCAGTTTGTAGTAGAGACATATGCATCTTCATTGGGCATTGGGGCAGTTCTTATGCAGAATAATCATCCCTTAGCATTTATCAGCAAGGCTTTGTCTCCAAAGCAACAAACTTAGTCAGTTTATGACAAAGAGTTGTTAGCTATTTTGCTAGCAGTCAAACAGTGGCATTATTACTTGATTAGTGGTCACTTTGTCATAAAAACTGATCATAAGAGCTTAAAACATCTGTTGGATCAAAAGATTACTACACCTTTACAGCATTCTTGGATGGTAAAACTAATGAACTATGATTTTGAGATACAGTACAAGAAAGGGGTTGAAAATGTAGTGGTTGATGCTCTCTCAAGGTTACAAAGCTCTCCTCTTTTCACCTTGGCAGTATCCTCTTTTGATCCCTTATTACTGACAAAGATCAAGGCTTCATGGGAAACAGATGTTAATGTGCAGTCAATTATTCAGTAGTTGAAAAAGGCAGTGGTTGTGGGTCAGGTCTCTTGGGAAACAGATTTATTAAAAAGAAAAGGGAAGTTAGTGGTTGGAAATGATACACAACTGAGGAAGGAACTGTTACAATGGTGCCATGGATCAACTGTAGGAGGTCATTCAGGGGTTCAGGCTACTTGTCAGAAGTTAAAAGGGTTATTTTACTGGAGGGGTCGGTCTAAAGATGTGAGAGGGTTCATAAGGCAATGTCATGTATGTCAACATGCTAAATATGAAACTGTGGCTTCTCCTGGATTAATTCAGCCATTGACTATTCCTACCTGTGTGTTTTCAGACATAAGTATGGACTTTATTACTGGCCTCCCTTTGTCAAAGGGTAAAAATGTAATTTTTGTGGTGGTTGACAGGCTTACTAAGTATGCTCATTTTATGGGACTAACACACCCTATTTCTGCAAGTTCCGTGGCTCAGTGCTTCATTGATCATGTGTATAAACTGCATGGATGGCCTACAACAATAGTATCAGACAGAGATGCAGTTTTCTTGAGTACTTTTTGGCAAGAATTTACAAGGCTGCAGGGAATTGAGCTGGCTATGTCAACAGCATACCATCCACAAACTGATGGCCAGACAGAAGTGGTAAATAGGTGTTTGGAAACTTATCTTAGGTGTATGATTTTACACTATGGGAAGTCTTGGGCTCATTGGTTGTCTTTGGCTGAATGGTAGTACAACACTAATTACCATACTTCTATAAAAACCACTCCATTTCAGGCTTTATATGGTTTTGCTCCTCCTTTGCATGTACCTTATATACATAGAGATACTAAAGTTGCAAGTTTAGATGAGGAGATGTGTTCTAGAGAAGAAGCTATATCAGTATTGAGGTCTACACTTTTAATGGCTCAAAATCGATTAAAACAACAGGCCAACAAGCATAGAAGTGATAGAGTGTTTAAAGAAGGTGATTGGGTTTATTTGAAACTTAGGCCTTATGTTCAGACATCTTTGAGGGTGGCAACATTCAATAAGTTTTCTCCAAATTTTTATGGACCATATTTGATCATCAAAAGGGTTGGGGAAGTTGCTTATCAGCTAGATTTACCTCAAGAGTCTCAGTTGCACCCGGTTTTTCATGTTTCACTTCTTAAACAAGCCACTGGTCCACCAACCACTGTTGTTCCTGTTCCAACAGCGGCTAGGTTCGTGTATCAGCCAGCTAAGGTGTTGGATCATAGACTGGTCAGGAAAGGAAGGAAAGGGATATCTCAAGTGCTGGTACAGTGGGAAGGATTAACTATGTTAGAGGCTACTTGGGAAAATAGACATGATTTGCAGTTGAGATTTCCAGATTTCAATTTTAAGGACTGTTAGTATGTGTTTTGACAAGTTTCAACCTTGAGGACAAGGTTTGTTTGAAGGGAGGGGTATTGATATGTGTAAAATAGTAAATAGAGGGGGGTTTTGTGTAAAAGTGTCATAGTATAGGGTTATGTTTGTACTTGATTGTAAGAAAGTTAGTTAGTGGTTATAATAACAGTTAGAGCTAACCGAAACAGTTAGCTTGGTTTGGAAATTCTTCTCTCATTCAGTTTCTTTCGCAAATTGAGCTCTATCATTATCATTATAGAAATCATCAGTTAATCACCATCAATAATCATCCAAACCAAACTGTGAGTATCATACTACACAAAATCATCGAAATACTAGCATCATGCTACCATAGTTCATTGATCAACATTATATATGTTTTCAGATCATAATAGCTTTTTATCATTATAACCATCTCATCGAACCCCTTGTTATCATACCACATTAGTTATAACACATCATCCATATCGTCAATCCATGTTTAACAGAACTTTCTAGCAATCCTAGATCATACTCAACACCTTAAATCATCAATATTAATTGTCTATTGACAAACAAATGAAATAACATCAATTTTAAACAGTGGGATTATACTAACCCAAAGATGAAGAGTGCCATGAAGAGTGTTAGACTAGAGAGATGGGGCTTCGAGAGAAGGGGAATTGCCGTCGGTTACAAGAGGGGAGGAGGAAAAGAGTAGGGTTTGTTATTGTTTCTAAAACCACAACCACATACCACACACCCTTCATGTAGGCGTATTTTCACAAGGGTTGGGCTTGAAACAGTTTTGGGCCGATAACGGACCCACAAAACATGTAGAGGTGTGCGGTCCGCCAATGAGGTGTACGACCCGACAAGAGTGTGAGACTGGTCTAAATAACATAACACTTAATATTTAACAAACTCATAGATATTCAATTATAAGTTTATAACAATCAAGTACAACCAATTACGTTTAACAAGTTTAACATAACATGCACCCAATTATAACGTATAGTGGAATGTGAAGAGGAATGATATGAAATTAAAGGTCACGAGGTTAGACGACGCTAACCTTGAAAGTACGGTTTTTCACAAAGCAAATTGGTAAGATGGAGGCTGAATTTATAGGTTGATCTCGGAGACTGGGCACGCCACGTGGTCCTGATAACTAAAGGTAAACAGATTTAGAACTAATTAACAAAGATTTAGAAGAAACAATTTAAAATGGGTTATAAATGATATGTAAAAACATGTGTATTTGTGTGCACATCAGTCAATAACTTTGGTATAATCAAATTTGAATCACGCAGTTGAATTATATAAATCGGCCCATCATTGCTTATAATTCTTTTTTAAATAACACTCTATTTTAGCCGTCTGGAGTCATGCCCTTACCGACTTTTAGACGCCTCACGAAACGCAATCACTCTATTAAGATATATCATATTACTAGAGTCAATACGAGTCGGGGGTCTCACTGGAAACGACATCTCTATTCCTATGTGACAGAGGTAATGTCGTCTACATCTTACCCTCCTCAGACCCTACCTTAGCTTTGATATTTGTGAGATTTACTATGATGATATATTACTAGAGCCGATTGTGTGGAACAACCCTTGATCCAAACAAGACTCTTGTCATTATATTACCATATATTGAAACCTTTTGTAGCTATAAAGCATCTAGATATCTTTAAAATTACATCAAACATTAAAGTTTAGACAATTGAGAGAAGAATTTATAATTGAAAATGCTTCTATGGCTCTAATCATTTTCCATTCACTTTAATTAATCTAAGACCTTCTTGTTAAATAGAGAAGTACATGATTATCTTGCTTTATCAAAAGTTACACAAGAGATTCACCTACAGAACAACTCACTAAGTAGTAGTTACCACACGCTAAAAGAAGTCATTCGACAATAAGCACGCAGCCTTGGGTGTGTCAATCAACATCGCAACAACCAAATCACAAACGTATATATTATATAGAACATTCGTACAAGCTTTAGACATAAACATAATGATTTATAATAAAAACAAACAAACGAAAAGTAAGAAACACAAAATTGAATGAGGTTGCATCATTGCTCTTATGGAGAAATTGGTACATTTGCATTGGTGGTTTATTGTTAGCTAGTGATAAAGAGTTTTAATATTTCATGTTAGGAGGATATGGTATGGCATGTATTACTTATAAACCCACCTAATAAAAACAATTTTAATTACTAAATTATAAAGTGTATCAAACATACCAATTAATGTAAAAGATTTATTTATTATAAAATAATATCTATAATAATTATATCAAAGCATTATTACTAACAGATTCACGGGTTGGACATAAGTCCAAGGAAGATAACTTTTCTGCTTTCTTCACGGGTTGGACAAACACAAACACCCACAGAATTTTAAAGTCTGGTTTTGGATCTAGAATTCAGACACAAACACATAGAGAGAGAGACACACTACATCAATTTAAAAAATAACTAGTATTAAGGCCTCCCGCGTTGTGGCAGAGGCATAAAATCATACAAAGTAGCACCAATGTCACATCATTACCAGTGATCATTGCCGAAAAACTGACAAAAACAAAATAAATAGAGAAGTAGAAAATGAAACCGAATGAAAACCAGATGTAAAATTGTTGAACCACGCACACCCATTGCGACGTGTTAATGCGAAAAATTTAGGCTGAAACGTAAAACATTACTAAAATACCTAAGCCGATCTAGGACCCGTGCGTTGCGACGGACGTCTCACATGCGAAAAAATAGACGAAAAAACTTTGAACCCCACACGCACGTTGCGGCGTGTTAACTCGCAAAATTTTGAACGAAACGTAAAACAAAAAACTTGCGAAAGATGAAAACTATGGGGGCCAAAGTTGAAAGTAAAAAAGTATTGGGGTTAAATTGCAAAAGGTGAAAAGCTTTGTGTTCAAAGTAAAAAAACCAAAAGGGTTAAATTGCAAAGATAAGATATTTTGAGTTAGAAGTGAAAAATATTAAAAACTTTTTTGAAATACCCTAAACATAGTGTACAAAAACATAAATCACATACATGTTAATTTATAATATGGAAATAATGCATTTATTAAATATATAACATACCATACTTAAACAATACAGAATTAAATACTTGATTTTATAGTTACATTAAAAAATATTTAGGTTTAAAAAATGTTAGAACTATATAATAAGTCAATGGTTAGTTCTTTTTTCTTTTCAGTCATAACACAAGTCCAATTAGTTACAAAATTATTAGTGCCTCATCTTAGCTATTATATTATCTTGATCAAGAATCCAACTACTTAGTATACCCTGCATGAGAATTCCACTTATATATGTTATCTATTTATACACTTACTTCCGGTGACGAATCTAGCTCAAAGATTCGGGGTATCCAATTTTTTTTTTTTAAAGATTAGAGGTATCCTTTATATAAAATCGAAAAAAAAATTAAAAAAAAAATACACAAGATAGACGGGCTTTAGGGGTATTTTTATACTATAGAGATGAAGTTAGCACGAGCTACCTCTGCTTATACACTACCTCCGCCCATGCTTACTTCATACATATCACATGGGAAAAAAGAACCTTTTCCATGTCCATGCAATAGTGCCTCATCTAGTCATCTTAGCCATTATATCAACTTGATCAAGAGTCCAACTACTTAGTATACCCTGCATGAAAATTCCACTTATATATGTTGTGTATTTATACACTTAGTTCGTGTGTGTATATATACACGATTTGATAATGTAAATCAATTGTCAGAATTTGTTTACTCAGCTCATAAATACAATAGTGTGCAATCTAGAATTTCACCATATATATATATATATATATATAGGGGAAGGTTCATTGGGGAACACTAAAAAAGTGGGGAACAGCGGGAAACCGACTCAAACGAACTCCGATTGGACTCATTCCAGCGGCGTTGGAACCGGCTGGTCGAACCCTAACTAAGATCTCTTAACCCTAAACCCTAACTCCTAAACTCTAAACCCTAAAGCTAAAAAATAAGGGTAAAACATAAGCTAAACCGTAAAATCTAAACTATAAACCCTAAAAGCTAAAACCTAAGGCTAAACCCTAAAGCTAAACCTAAAGCAAAACCCTAAAGCTAAACCCTAAATCCTAAAGCTAAACCCTAAACCCTAAAGCTAAACCCTAAAGCTAAACCCTAAAAGCCAAACCCTAAAGCTAAACCCTAAAATCCAAACCATAATATATTTAGGGTTTAGGGGTTATGATTTAGGGTTTAGGGTTAAGAGATCCTAGTTAGGGTTCGACGAGCCAGTTCCAACGCCGCTGGAATGAGTCCAATCGGAGTTCGTTTGAGTCAGTTCCCCGTTGTTCCCCACTTTTTTAGTGTTCTCCAATGAACCTCACACTATATATATATATATATATATATATATATATATATATATATATATATATATATATATATATATATATATATATATGTTCGTTTATAATCATGCCGCATTTTGCATACATACGGGAGCTTAAAGCACTAACAAAATAGATGCATTTTTCGTTCAAATGTCAAAGATTCTACAAATTGTAAGCAAGAAAAGAACCCGGTGCTACGCAACTAAAAAGAGAGAATATGTGTATGTACTATCACATAAGTTGGGCCTTATAGGGCCTGTATGATTTTGAAAACCAAACAATATGATGGACCAAGCATAATTAAGTTGTGATTCAGTCATACTGTCATAGCAAATTATGTTGTTTCTTATCTTTAATTGAACGTACCATTTCTACAATACACCTTACATAAGCTTGTTATACCCCTGCGAGGGCCCACCTCTCTTTGGCAAGAACATGTAACAAGACCTAGTACAAATACTTTTAACTTCATGGAAGGAAGTTTGATTATTTAATATCTCTCAATTCTCACTTTTACATACTTATTTGAGTAAACTGCCAAAATGGTTCCTAAGGTTTAGTCACTTTTGTCAATTTAATCTAAAACTCAAACCTTTTGAATCTGGGTTTATATGGTTTCAATTTTGTTGTCATTTTCATCCAAAATCAAAATCTGGTCAGATTTTTCAGTTAATATCCAACTTTTTGTTCTTTTTTCTCCCTTTTAATGAAGGGCAAAATGGTCTTTTAACGTTTTATCATAACAATTAAAAAAAATCTGACCATTTTGCCCTTTATTAAAATAGAGGAAAAAGACAAAAAAAAAAAAAAAAAAACTGAATGTTAACTGAAAAATCTGACTAGAATTTGCTTTTGAATAAAAATGGTACAAAATTGAAACCACAGGGACCCAGATTCAAAATGTTTGATTTTTTGACTAAAGTGGTAAAAATGACCAAACCTCATGAACCATCTTGGCAGTTTACTCTACTTATTTTCTAGTGATAAATAGTTATTCCCACACGAAGATTGGTCATATGAAGAATTCTCTTCATGTGGCAAGGCTAATGTCGTCCTGTTTTAAAGATTGCAAAGTTAACCATTTAGTTTAATTTGACTATCTTGCAATATTATAAAAATACAAAATTTGTTATTAGTTTTTGACGACGGGCCTATGGGTTACCCCATTTACCCGTCTTGGACTACCGTCGCATGGGCCCGACAAGAGAAAGGCCCAACAGCCACTTACCTTGCCCATTAAGGTTCCCCTTACACACAATGGGCGGGAAACGAGGATCAGAACACACAGGCTACATTTAATGCCTGATTGGAAAAGGATCTTTGGCTGAGAATTGTACTTCCCCGCCGGAAATCATTAAATGAGGCTGCCATCTTACCGATAGGGGTCAGACACGTGTCTGAGCCCCCCGAAGCCCCTTAGAGTCCGTCGGATCATCCCACTAAAATATCTCATATGGAAGATAAGGCTTGAGGGTTATATAAGAACAAAGATCGGTGATCACAAGGGGACGAAGGTATTACATTTAAAGCTCTCTCATTTACTCATCCCTCATTTATTCCGACCAATATTCTTGTACATTAAACGCACACACATTCATTAGATTCACACCTTAGAGGAAACATTCCGGTGATCACACTCATCGGAATAAGCTCCTCCAACTCTCCGGCAAGTTTACTTATTCTCACGCCGGAGCTTGGTCACGGATCCCCCTCCCGGGGCCCTCCGTGACGAGGCTAACGGTTTACTTTTTTGTAGCAACGAAGGCCGGGATATCTTGACGTCAGCGAAGATCCATTGAACGTCAGCCGGGATTTGGGTATTCGACAGTTTTATTTAAATAACATGATATTAGAGCTATATATTAGAATTCTCAGTCTCATTAAGAGTACCCACAATGTGCACAATTGTGGGTGTCCGGGTTCGGTCATCACAAAATTGGATGAAGAAGTGGAAGTTTTGAACAATGTGGGTGTCACTGTCGACCGAAGCCAAAGTTCGAGGGGGGGTTCAAAATTTCGGACTACCAAGCTAGACATGGGCAAATAAACCGGTTTTTTAACCGAAACTGGTTAATAACCGTAACCGAAACCGGTTTTTAACCGGTACCAAAATAACCGGTTTAGGTTTCTTAATAACCGCCGGTTCGTAACCGGTTTTAGTTATTCATATCAATAACCGGTTAATTAAAAACCGGTTTTTTAGAGTGTTAATAACCGGTTAACCGGTCTCAGCTTCTTGATCTTCAACAGCAGAAGCACAGCAGCAGCACAGAACAATTGCAGACCTGAATTGTTACGGTTTGAAGTGAAAAAAACGGTAATATTACCGTTTTGGACCTGTTTGGATGTGTATAAATAAGATTTCAATGCATATGTATAATCCCACTTCAATTCTAGCTCAAAAGCACACTTACAAAATACGTTTCAACTTTCAAATGGCGAGTTCGAGTGGCGATGCTTCGACCGTTGTTGGTTCATCTAGCGAGTTGTTTGTGAAGAAGATCTTGACCACGAATAGGGACCCGACACTATGGGTGAATTTTGATTTATGCGAGATGTCGATTGGAAAAGAAAAGGTGAGGTGCAAAAATTGCGGGGCGTTTCTTGCGGCGTCATCGAACTCTACTTTGAGAGCACATTTGACGTCGCATTGCAAGCCATTAAAAAAAAATCCCGCCAATGATCAAGCGCAAATATCACAGGGTATGGGTGTTTGGAATTTCGACCCGGAGGCGGTTCGTTTAAGGATGGCTCAATTTGTTATTCAACAATCGTTTCCGTTCGATCACTTTGACAATCCGCGCTTGACTAAGTTGATTCAAGAGACGCTTCAACCACGTTATGTTCACGTAAGTCGTTCAACTCTTAGACGCGATTGTTTAATGATGTGGTCAAAAGCTAAAAAAGAAATGATTTTAGGTTTTGAAAAATTAAACACCGGTGTTAATTTAACAACCGACGTATGGTCGGCTCCATTTGGTTTACCGGATTCTTACATTTGTGTTACCGCGCATTGGATCGATCCCAATTCGTGGAACATGATGAAACGTACAATCGCGTTCGATATATTTGGTTATCCACACACGGGGGAAATATATTTCATGTCTTAGACGATGTTATCAAAACTTATAAATTAGAAAATAAAATAGTTTCTATTGCTTTTGATAATGCGTCGAACAACACAACCGCGGTGCAAATGTTAAAAATAAAATACAATCCGATTTGCGATGGAGAATTTTATCATAGCCGATGTGTTGCGCACATCATTAACTTGGTTGTGCAAGACGGGCTAAATGTTGAGTCCGTTAAAGAAGTTAAAGAAACTTTTAAAGATATGTTACGTGACGTTTTTCAAGGTAGTCGAAAAAGATATGCGGATTATAGAAAATGGTGTAAAGCTTTAAATAAGAAATGCTATAGCGCACATTTTGACATGGTCGTCCGTTGGAACTCTACGTGGAAAATGTTTGATAGCGCGATAATGCAAAAAGAAACCTTAAAATCCTTCCACGATAGTCTTGCAACGTCCGGGTTGGTGGAACCATTTGATGACGATGGTTGGAAGTGTATTGAAACGTTAACACAATTACTTGAAGTTTTTAGAACCGCGACAAAGATTTTATCGGGAGTTTATTATCCCACTAGTTCTTTGGTGCTTAAACAACTATTTTTGATGTGTCAAAAAGTAAACGACTTTGAATTCCAAGGTGACATTTACGAACATATGATTGTTCCAATGAGAGAAAAGTTTAAAAAATATTTTCGAGAAATGCCACCGGTTTTTACATGTGCCGCTGCCTTGAACCCGACTATAAATATTGCGGGTGTTGAGATGATGATTTCGGATATTTGTTCGGATTTGGAGTTAAATGATGACGACCCACATTTTACAAGAAATGCACTAAAACGTTTTGACGTTTCTTTAAACAATCTTTTTTATCATTACTTTCAAAGATATGGTAACGTGTCATCGTTACACCAACAAATGGCGGCGAGCTCGAAGGCGTCGAGAAAAGATGCGGAGTTAAATTTCTATATTTCGTTAAGAAATGAAAATAGTAAACGTTCTCGAGGTGATGCATCAAATAGTGAACTCGGGAGGTATAAATATACCGATTTTTTAGCAACCTTGTCACCCGACGAGTTTCACAACTTTGATATTTTGGCTTGGTGGAAAATACAAGAACCGCATTATCCCGTTTTAGCCGCCATGGCACGTGATCTACTAAGCTCCCAAGCTTCTACGGTAGCTTCGGAGTCGGTTTTTTCTCTTAGTGGAAGGGTACTATCTATTCGACGAACAAGACTTACACCGGAGGCGATGGAAATGTGCATTTGTTTGAAGGATTACTTGGATGGCGTGGAACGTATACAACATATTTCAAGTCTTGAGGGCAAGCTTGCGGTGGAAGAACAATTACATGATGTTGAAGTTTTTCAAGGACGGGCGCAACCACTTTCCGATGACGAACTCATGTACGATGAATCCGTACGCTTTACTAGCCCCCGAAGCGACTAAACGAAGAAACGAAGAAATGACGAAACAAAACTACAAGATGACAACTTCATTCTAGACTAGTTAAGAAAATTGTATTGGATATTTTCATGTTTATTAATGTAATGTTACTTGATCTACTAATATAATTATAAAAAAAACGTATTTTATTTGGTTTATTTGTGTGTTTAATATAATTCTGCATGTTTTTATATAATTCTGCAGGTTTTTATATGATTCTGCATGTTTTTAAATGATTCTGCATGTTTTTATATAATTATGCAGGTTTTGTATATGATTCTGCAGCTTTTTTGTATGTTTTTATATAATTCTGCAGGTTAAAATATGTTTCTGCAGGATTTGTATAAGTTTCTGCAGGTTTTTATAAAATTCTGCATGTTTTTATATAATTCTGTAGCATTTTTTTTAACTTTCTGCAGTTTTAATATAATTCTGCATGTTTTTACATAATTCTGCATGTTTTTAAATGATTCTGCATGTTTTTATAAAATTCTGCATGTTTTTATATAATTCTGCTGCATTTTTTTAACTTTCTGCAGTTTTTATAACTTTCTGCATGTTTTTATAAAATTCTGCATGTTTTGTATATGATTCTGCAGCTTTTTTTTAACTTTCTGCAGTTTTAATATAATTCTGCATGTTTTTATAACTTTCTGCATGTTTTTAAATGATTCTGCATGTTTTTATAAAATTCTGCATGTTTTGTATATGATTCTGCAGCTTTTTTTTTTAATTTCTGCATGTTTTTATAAAATTCTGCATGTTTTATAAAATAACTGAAATAACCGGTTTTTATTAACCGGTTCACTAGTTAACCGGTTTTTCATAACCGGTCGGTTATTAACCGTAACCGGTTTTGTTTTTTTGGCCCAATAACAGTCCCAACCGGTTAACCGGTTTAGGTTATTAAAAAAACCGATTTGAGCATGTCTATACCAAACGGACGAATATGGTGGGCCTTCTAAACAGTTTATAAGCAAAAAAAAATGACACCAATAAACTCAAAAAACATACATAAATAACAATTTTAAAAAGCTACATAAAAACCTACATAACATGAATTTAAAAATTTACGTAAAAACTTACATAACATGAATTTAAAAAACTACGTAAACTTACAAAACCTACATAATTAAACCTAAAACTACACAAAAAGTAAAAGAAAACACATAAAACATAACTAAAGATGTTCGACTGAATCGAACAAGCACTCTGAATCCATTGAGCGTTCTTCTTCCCATGGGTCATGGTTCCTCAAACGCTCATCGTCGAATTTATTTACGTTCATTTCCTCGGGATGTGGTACGTCTTCCTCTCCAGGTCCAGTTAAACGTGTTGTTCCCCAATTCTTAGTTGGCCAAACACTTAGTCAAATGCGTAGTCCCATTCTTCATTTTACTATTTGTCATCTCTAATTCTTAGTTGGACGAAGAGGGTTTGTAGCTGGAATGAGAGGGTAAACAGCTGGACAAGGAGGGTTTGCAATTGGAACGTGCGGGTAAACAGCTAGATGAGGAGGGTTAACATATGGATATCATCCCCCCCACCCCATATTTGAGAGAAAGTTGAATCCGGAGTGACAAAAAAGGTTGTAATATGTTATGAATTTACAGCCGTTGGAATATAACCATTAGATTATAGACGTTGTAATATAGGCGTTACAATATAACTATTAGATTGTAGACGTTGTAATATAGTCGTTGGAATATAACCGTTAAAATATTTAAAATTAAATAATATTAAACGCTTAATAGTTATCGCTTTTCTTTATTTTACTTTTAATTTGAATGTATTTTACAATTTAATTAAAATCGAGATATAAAATATAAATAAAATAAAAGTAATATGATAGTATACAAAAAATAAAGAGTTAACTGTCATTTTCGTCCATGTGGTTTGTCTAATTATGTCAGTCCATGCCAAATTTCAAATTTGTACTATTTCCGTCCCTGACATTTTAGAAATATGTCACTTCCATCCAAAACACTAACGCATGTTAAAACCTATTGCCATAATTGGACAAACCACGGGGATGAAATTGGCATAATAGACGTTAGTTTTTGGACGAAACTGATATGTTTCAAGAATGTTAGGGACAGAAATGTTACAAATATGAAATTTGGCCTGAACTAAATAATTGGACAAACCAAAGGGACGAAAATGACGGTTAACTCCAAAAATAAATGTACAAGTAGGTGATGACGTGGAGTGTAAGGTGAAGTTGGAAGTTTGTACATTGTGGGTAAGGTTTGGCATTTTAAGGAAAGTCTAAGGGGGTGTTTGTTTTTTCTTTAAACATCTTCAAGGGAGCTGATGTTTGCAGGCGCGCAGACGTTGTCCTTGAAGACTGTTTGTTTTTTTCTTTTAAACTGATCTGAAAATGACTTTTTTCAGCTTAAAAAAAAGCTATGACACCATTTCTTCAAACATCTTCGCAAAAAACCCTCCTCCCTCGTATGCCTTCAGAACTCAAATTTGAAACAAAACTGGACCACCACCACAAAAAACTCTTTCTTCGAATTATGAAGCTTACCGTGTAAGAATTTTTCAAGACTACCATTGGCCACATAATCATAGATGAGAAGCTTTGAATTAGGAAACCGACAATATCCTCGAAGATTAACAAGATTACTATGTCTAACACTACCCAATATTTCCAACTCTATCTTGACTTTCTCGACTTCGGTCAATTCTTTTGACTGCAAACATCACACAGTCATTCATGACAGTTCTATACACGGTCCCAAACCCACCGGACCCAATCACGTGTTCATCGGCAAGGGACTTGAGCTTCTCGATAATCTAACTTGAAGTGCACTCCAGGTGTTTGATGTTTTGTCTTAGTGAGGTTTTTTTAAAGCACTCCAGGTGTTTGGTGTTCAACTATTTATGAATCAGTAGCATTTGGGTTTCATTAAATTTGTGTTATAGGGAAGAAGGTGGATGTGTTTACCGGAAAAAGGCGCCGGAGTGCCGGCCGGAACCGGCTCCGGTGACGGGATCAAGAGAGAAGGCAGAGATGAGACTTATTTAGGATGTTCTGAACTTAAAACAGTTTGGAGGTAATTGGTTTAGGATGTTTTGATTTGGAAAATAAAACAAAGTTCATGTAGTTTGTACATACGGTATTAGTTTATAAAAACAAACAATCTTATATTTTCAGCTTGAATAGCTTCAGACCAAATCTTCAATTGCAGACATGAAAACAGATAAAATCAGCTTGCAGACAATTTATGTCTGCAAAAACAAACAGCACCTAAGAATATGATGTGGTGCTGACGTGACAATTTGTAAAAGTCCGAAATACAACACATTCTTCGTATATTATATATTATATATATTATTACAAACCGGTGATGAATAGTAGATTAAATCTTTCCTTTTTAATATTGTTTTTCATTAGCTCTCAATATTTTATAGTTTTATTACATTAGTTGATTTTAAACATATTTTTTCCTCATATAATTTATAACATGCGATCAAAGAATCCGTTATCAAACAGGAAACCATGAAAATGGCTACAAATCGGTGCCGAGATTGTTTGGTTTAGTTCCGTATGGTATGGTAGCGATACGGTGTCAGTTTATTTAAAGCGAAAACAATAAAATAAATACCGCTACCAATATAAATGTCCAATCAGTTTCGATTCAGTTTGGTATGATAGCGGTGCAATGCTCATTTTTGAAAAAATATGGCAATGTTGAGAACTAAAATAAACATAGAATGCAAACGAATCAAACCACTATCAACTAAACAACATCGATATTGGTATCGTTATTTATTTTTTATGGTTTTCAATCCATGTTAGGTTACTATAGCGAGTGCTGATACCATAACGAACCAAATTGATACCTACTGAATTCTAGCTGCAAAGCGCGGGAAATCTCACTATTATCTATATTATTATCTATATTAATTTAAAGGGGGGATGAACAGTGATTATGATATTTTAAATATTTCTTATATTTTGTTTATTAGTTGAAAGACAGACTACTTGAATTGTATAGAGGGATGCAAGTATCACAAAATTAAATAAGATGCAAAATCAATTTGTGTTTTAGTTCCAAATTAAACCAATTTACTTATCCTTTTCGATTATTTTGGTAAAAAAAATAAATAAAATTAGGTAACTAAAACTGTTATAAGAAATTAATATGTTTATGTATGAAAAGTTATTCGACCACAATTTTTTTCATGGTTTAACGCCTTTGTTGCAACGTATGATATGAATTTACGCCAAGGTTTTTAGCGGGCAACTTTTTTATAATTTTTTTACAATGTTTGTACTAACCATTCTTTGTTTAGCGTACAAATTTTGTTATTCATTTTATTGTGTTTGTAATAACGATTCGATGTTTAACACGCCACAAAACGCTTCTGGATTTCGAAACGTTACTTTTTCACAATATAACGTTATTTTTAACATTGCGTTTACATTTTGTTTAAATCAACTCGCCCCGCCGCGAAGCGCGGGATAATCAAACTAGTTATATATTAATTCTAACATGTGGATGAATAGTGTCTAAATTGTTTTTTATGTATTTTGTTTTGGTTTTATTTATTTTTTCCATAAGCATAGTAAACTTCAGGGTTTTTGAATTTTGTAAGCAACTTTTGGCTTTTTATAATTTCAATCACAAGAGTTAAAATGAGTTTAGTTTTGTACGATTTAAAGTTTAAATATTGATATTATTAGAAACGGTAATATTATATTATTGGAAACGGTATCATTACTTGCTTTCATTGTTTCCGATTAGCCGCACCAAACCCCTGGGGGCATGTTTACGGTTTTACGCCTTGCTCCGCAACGTGAAGGCTTAACACTAGTTATGGATTATGGATGCTCGTTACTCCTATTTTTTTGTTATCTTATTTACAATTTACAATGTGGATGTGAAGCACCCGAAAAGGGAAGTACACAATTAGCTAAGTTTTTACATAGAAACTTTTAACTGTACACTGTTCTAAAGATCAACATCCTCAACAGGATGCCAATCACTTGACGATTCTTCACTTTCCGAACGTCTCTCACACTTCACTTTCGAAGTTCCACCAAGTCGAACCCAATCACTATTTTCACTCGCAGAAGAAAACCTGCAACTTTGTGTTCGTTTAACTCCAGATGACGTTTCATCATCTAGATCACTGAACGAAACATCATCCTCACTTTTCCTGTTTGTTGCAGCATCTTGAAACGGGTTCTCACTTTGTTCAGTACTATTTACCATACTACCCTTTTCATCGCGTGTATCATCCGAACACGAACACCCTGTGGGCATGTTCTTATTGTTTCTCAGTTTTTGCAGAACCGTCTCACGCACTCGAACAATCTATAGAGCCAAAATAAATATTAAATTATGCTGGCTTATGTTTGTTCATTGGCGATGGAAATAGTTTTACGGTTTTACCTCTGGGGTTGATAAAAGGCGATTGTCATCTGCATTTAACCGTGGGACCAACAGAACAAAATAGATGATCCAAAACTGTTGTTCGGTCATGTGATTGTGAATTGTATGCCTCAAAGTAGTGAGGTTTGGTACCAGCTCTTGTATGGCCAAGGTGTGATCTTTCTGAACATGGGACATGTTAAAATCTGCATCAAAAGGAAAATACGTTATTTGAGTTGAAATAAGATAATGTAGAAGAATATGTTAAAATCTGCAGCCTGAACCTTCGATACCGAAAAATTCCTAAAGTCACCTTGTAAGTTCTTATAATGTAATATATGTGTGGGCGCTCGGGGGGGCAAAAGCAAAAGTGCACTAATTTTTAACGTTATTTTACTAATTTCGTGAAAATAACGTTAAAAAGAGGGGATCGTTAATCAGGCATCATGTGGTGGCGTTGATAGCCGAAGACAAGGGGGTACATGCACCAATTGGCGTTTGTCTCAATTGCTGAGTGTTATGTGCCTTATGTCCAAGGCTTGATGCAAAACCACAATCGAGCCGGGGGTCTCATTGGAAGCAGCCTCTCTATTCCTACGGGGTAGAGGTAAGGCTGTCTACATCCCACCCTCCTCAGACCCTACCTTAGCTTTGCTATAGGTGGGATATACTGAGTACGATGATGATGATGATGACCTTGTAAGTTCTTATGTTTTGTTTGTACTTTGTAATACTTTTTTTAATATATAAATCGATGTAGATCGTAATCCATCTAATTATAAAGGTTAATCATAATATCATATAGATCAGTTCAAGATCCATGGTGTGTAGGGGTGTAAACGAGTTGGGCCGACCCTGACTAGACTCGAGCTCAGCTAGTCATGTTTTTATGAAGCTCGAGCTAGGCTTGGTTTGAGCCTAATTATTTGAGCTCGAGCTCAGCTCGTGAATAAAACCCAAAGCTCGGTCTTGGCTCGAGCTATTTTGAGAACAACCTCAAACGAGCTAAAAGCTCGGCTCGAGCTCGCTTCAATATCGCTCCAACGACCTATGTATTTCAGGCTCGAGCTCGGCTCGTTAAGGCTTGACTCATTCAAGCTTTTAGCCGAGCCGATCACGAGTAGCTCTCGAGCCTCTACGCTTGTTTACACCCCTAATGGTGTAACATCGGCCCCTCATGTCAACCGATTTGCAGTATTGTCCCCTTCGTCCATGAGGAGCTCACAACTTTGTTTTTGGTAGCCCGTTTGTTGTGAAGACTTACTCCAACTCTCCAACCAAACACGCTTATCTATTAATTTCTACTCTCATCCATGGCCAGTAAGCCCAAGGCGTGCTAGTTGGTAATTGAGGTGAGGCTTTAGTTGTAAAAAACGTGAGGCGCTCCAAGGTGTTTAGGTCTCAAAACCCGAGGTGCAACGCGTGAGATGAGAGCTTCACGCTCGTTACACGTTGCTATAAGTACAATCAAATAAACCTTAAGTACAACCAAAAGTGGCATCAGTCTCATCTCTCTTACGTATCGGACTTTTTATCAAGTAAACCATTCATAATCCCTTCAGCCCTTTGATCCCTATGTAGACCCCAATCACAACCCAGACATGCACCAGGCGTCTCTCAAGGCCTCAATCGCATTGTGCGCCTCGCCTCACCCCTGAGGCGCGTTTCAAAACAAAAGGAAGGCATTGCTAAAAAAAAACATAACAATTGCAAAAAAAGACTGAAAAAAACATAACCTTGGTTTTGAAGAGATAAAGGGAAATCAAGCCAGCATTCAGGGCGAGTAGAAATCTCTCGAACAAAATCAACAACATCATCAGTAACTCCCACAACATCCCCTTTATCAAACTTGATCAAATTAGAAGCAAATTTAGAAATTCCAGTGACGGCTTTCTTGGGGGATAAGAGGGTCTTTAAGCTATCTCCAATTTCAGCAAGATCATTCTTTAAGCCTTGGTAAGAAGAAGAGGGTGAAGCATCCTGAGAGTAAGAAGGTTGGTGTGGTGGTGGGGCGAGAAACGAAGCAACGGTGTGGAGTTGACGGCCGATGGTTTGAGTGATCATCGAGAAGTCGGATTTGACAGTCGGGGAGTGAGGATCGTCGGAATTCGACATGTTTTAAGGTTAGGGTTTTTGGGTTCTTGAGATTTAGGAGGGGGAAGACGTCATCAACAAAGGTTGGGGTTGATGACAAAGACTGTTGTTGTGGGATGAGCTCGGTATCAATCGGTATCGGTATCAAAAATCCTTAAAAAGGGTATTGGTATCGAATATTTACCCAGTACGGTTCGACACCGGTATTTAAGGGTAAATACGCTATCAAACTGGTATAAAAAATGTCAAAAGTCGGTACCGAAAATGTTTCGGTTCAGTAAATACGGTACTGGTACCATTTGCTCATCCTTAGTGTGTTGTGATCTCAAAGAGTTAAACTCTAAAATGACACCAATTGTGTGTACCGTTTTATGTATGTAGTGTTTTTTAGTTGTAATATGTAAATAAGTTTGATCAATTTATAAATGTAAACTTGACAAATGTAGTGTAAAATGTCATTTATGAGGCTTGTTCACTTTCGTAACTTTCATTTAGAAAAGTTGAATACTTGTGGTTTCAATATCTTGTCATTTTCAAGAAACTTGTTATCGTCATCTAATATTTCTGTTAACTTTTTGTTAAAAGCCCAAAATGCTATTATTTTAAAATCTTTATTTAAAAAATAAGAAAAACCTATAACAATATTAAGGGCATGTTTGGCTAAGCTTTTTGAAATAACTTATTGACTTATTGGCTTTTTGAAAAGTCATAAGCTCTAAAATGATGTTTGGCAACGAGATTGTATGTGAGGAGAAAAGTGACTTTTCCAAAAAGTCACTCCATACTAACTTTTTCAAAAAGCCAATAAGTTGTTTTGAAAAAGCTTAGCCAAACATGCCCTAAATAAAACCCACCCCACTCTCTCTCTCCCTCTCTATTGCACAGATCCTAGAAGGGTGGAGGGGGGTAGGGTTTTGACATTCCCCGTCGATGGAGAACCGCATCAAAGCCAGTGGTGGGGTTGTAAAGGTTTTTGGTACCAATTCAGTGATGATGGATGTTGCGGGCCACCACCACTTCGGTGATTCAGGGGTATATCAGTGGTGATGAAGGTGGATGGAAACCTAGCCACCGCCTTCGATGATGGCGGCTAAGGTTCCGATGAAGGTTTCGACATCTTTGTAAGTCTCAACACTTCATCTTATGGTTACGACAACTAGGGTTTAGGTGTGGCGGTGGTGATGTTTGATTGGTGGTGGTCGTGGTGTTTTATTTGATCTCGATGGTTTGAGTTGCAGGTGTTGTGCTGGTGGTGTTTAGTTGATGATGAGAGAGAGAGAGAGAGAATTCTTATTTTTTTTATTTAGTGTGTAATATATATAACAAAAAAATAGGTAAAAAGACGAAAATACATTTGACTTAACGTTAAAAAAGTTGATGGAGTTAAGAAGTTGGATGAAAATGACAAGATTTTGAAACCATAAGAACCACCCAGATGTGGAAAAAACCTTTTGGATGAAAGTTCAATAGTGACCAAACCTCATGAACAAACATGACATGACTATTTACTCTAAATCGTATTAAAATATTTTCTAAATATGGGGATTTTAAGAAAAAGAAAGAAAGGTGGAATTTACGTACATGGTTAAAATCAGGTATAAGTGTAAGTATAACCCTATGCTTTGAAAACCGGCTTGAACACTATCAAACTGGCTCGAACCGATTAAAACCACAAGGTTTAAAACCAGTCAAGCCCAATCATTTCAACTCGATATGGTTTAGCCAGAATTCCAGAAACCCATTTCTGACTTTTGTTAACCAGCCAGACCCGGTTTGGGGCCACAACCTGATTTGTGAACCTATAAATCTAAAGAGAATTGGGTTACCGAGTTACATGTATGTGGGCCGCCAAGGCCACAGCGGGCCTGCTATGTAGGTAGGCTACTGATTCCTTTTTACTTGACCCATTTTTGTTGACAATTTACATCATCTATACTATATTATAATACATGAGGGAAGGATTCCCAAAAGTTAAGAACTTCTTCCCCCATTATTTATAAATAAACCCCTAGAATGAGGGTAAAGTGGTCTTTTAAACCATAATTATTTTTTAGTCCCTCAATCTATTACATTTAAATCCTTGACATTTAACATAATTATGGGTAATTAGTTACACTTCCCCCCTCTTTAATTCTTTAATGTATTCCTGCGATATCTTACAACCCGTAATGTTTTAAAAAAATCCGAAGGTACCATGATGATCGGCACATTTTTTTAAACGTTTCGATAGTTGTCTTTTTTAGTTTCGCCGTGCGTTCATAAAGTACAAATAGCCGATGCGTAAATGTACAATTGATTAAAGCCAACATTTGTTTTTTACCCAAGCCAGCTTTGACCATTACCTAGCTACCGTGCATTAACATTTGTTTTTTACCCAAGTTTTTTGTTTTGAACGACATTAATAAACTAAAATATTCCCTAATTTTACTTGTACAGAGTCAGTTTGTTGTGACATGTTTAATATAGTATAGATAAAACTTACAACAAACTTCCTATTAAACATGCCACAACAAACTAAACAGGATATGTGCATCTTATTTTAAAAACTTAAAACTCACAACAAACTTCCTAAATAAGTGGATGACCAATCTAAAACTAAACCCTAATGGACTACTATAAATACATAGCAAACACTCACAATTCTACATTTCTATTGCTAAACAAATTTAAAATATGGAGCCAGTTCTGAATTCACTTGATGCGAAAAAACAAGCATGCGATATTGAAAAATCTAAGGTCGGTTCTATGATAAGTTTTGTTATATCGCAATAATGAATAATTGTTTTCTTTTATTTACTTTTATGTGAATACTAACTTATTTGATTTTTCAGATTCAACACACCAATTTAAACACCCCAGTTGTCGAACAAGCTTTTGTTAGTTTTTAAGTAATATTTTCGCTTATAATCTTTCATATTAACAAGTTCGTTATGTTATTATTTGGTGTTTTATTGTAGGATGATGGTGATAATAGTGTTGAAATTATTTCTTATGGTGCAATGTTCAGTCCATAAAAGTCTAATCTTCAACGTCAATTTAGTAAAGAGGTAATTTTAAAATTTATTTAATCTTTTTAAAAATTTTGTATTCAATTTGTTTTTTTATAAAATTTATTTAATCATTTTTTAACTTTTTTATTAAATTTTTGTTTTTTAAGGATCGGAAGTATGAGAATCAAAAGAAAAGCTCTAAGAGACTCTCTGAATGGAAATGGGTCGAGGTTATAAATTTAGATGATTCTGAGGACGATGAAAAAGAAGATGAATTAGATGATACTGCTGATTCGAGCACAAACAAGAAAAACGGATCAAAAAAGAAGAGAAATTAGATGAAATATATCAAGTGTTTTTATGTTTTTTTTCATTTTCAGTTGTTTTTATTTGATCTAGACTATCCCATGAATAATAAAGTTTATTTTATATTTGAAGTTTATGTTTTGTGTTATTTTATTGCACTTATAATTTACATCTCGATTGAACTAATGTACTTTTGTCATTTGTTTAATATTTTTTATTAACAAACGAATCTTTACATGTTTAAAACAGTTTTTCTATACTTTATTTATTATTAATTTTTATAACAAAACAAAACTTTGATATTTAGTAGATAGAAGATAAACTATGTTCCAAAATTTTAGGAATTATTTAATACTAATTTACGATATTAGTAGATAGATAGTAAACTATATCCCAAAATTTTAGGAATTATTTAATACTAATTTACGATATTTATTTAATACTAATTTACGATATTTAGTAGATAAATAGTAAACTATGTCCCAAAATTTTAGGAATTATAAGTCAACTAATTAGGTCCTCCAAGTTAATTATATGGGATGAGGCATCGATGGCGAAACGTTAGGCGATAGAGGCAGTTGATCGAACATTGCAAGACATAATAGGTGTTAGGCTCTCATGTGTAACACTTATGACATATATCCACCACAATAATGTTATCATATACAAATAAGAAAACTATCAGCAACGAGTGCCGCAATCCAAAGTGTCGCCCCCGCCGCATCGCGCGGGCACCCTACTAGTATAAATAAATAACATATGCTTAGGGGGCTTTTCAAAAAAAAAATGTTGATATTACATTTTTAATCTTCAACTATTTGAATTTTTACTTTTAGCCCAAAAGTTTTCATCTTTTCAATTTAACCTCACAACATTTTACTTTTAACTTTGGTCCCCTACACTTTTCATATGTGGCAAATTTTTCGTTTTACGTTTTGTTCTAGATTTTGCGAGTTAACATGGTGCAACATGCGTGTGTGGTTCAACGTTTTTACATTTCGTTCTAGATTTTGCGAGTTAACATGACGCGACATGCGTGCGTGGTTCAACGTTTTTACGTTTCATTTTACACTTCGTTCTAAATTTTGCGAGTTAACATGGCGCAACGTGCGTGTGTGGTTCAACATTTTTACGTCGTCTATTTTTCCCACTTGATAGGTTCGCCACAACACGCAGGTCTTAAATGGACGTAGTTATTATTTTCTATATTTTTTGTTTCGGTCGAATTTCTTCACAATAACACACCCCAACTTTAATGTTGGTGGTTGCTGGCGATGGTATGACATTAGTGTTATTTGTCACGGTTTTACACCCCCACCGCAACGCGGGGGCCTTAATACTAGTTTAAAGTTTAAAATAAAATAAAATGGATTTTTCCGTTTAAATCTTTACCAATATAAGTCTAAAGTTTAAAACTTTGGCAATTTAACCATTTGATTAATTTGATTTTTCATTTCTAATTCAAAAGTTTTCATCTTTTGCAATTTAACACTTTAATTTTTTTTTTTTACTTTTAACCGAAAGCTTTTCTTCTTTTGCAATTTAACTCCAACACTTTTTTACTTTCAAGTTTGGCTCCTTATATTTTTCATCTTTCGTTAGTTTTTCATTTTACGTTTCATCCTAATTTTTCCGAGTTAACACACCGCAACGTGCGTGTGGGGTTCAACGTTTTTTAATCTATTTTTCTCATTTGATAGGCCCGTCGCAACGCGTCTATTTTTTCCCAGTTTGATGGGTTCGTCGCAACGCGCGGGTCAGAGGTCGGCTTAATTATTCTTTTATATGTTTTACACACAGGCTTGCGGTCATGTAAGAAACATTTGCGTTTCATCTAATGTGATATATCACTAACGAATCTCCCGCCGCGTTACAGCATATGGTAATTCTAGTTCATACTTGTAGAGGAATGACCCGGCTTAGTCATTCCGGGTCGGTCAAATCCGCAATAAATGCGAGTTAAATATAATGTATATTTGGGAAATATTCTTATGCAGAAAATAGGTCTGTCAAATCTCCTAAAAAGGGGGCAGATCCCATGTAACCGATTCTCTGAGAATAGGGGAAACTCTAAGCCAACAAAAGGTATAAAAAGAGGGCAGACCTCAAGGTAAAGATTCATTCTGAAAACTCTCTATTTCATATATCTTTCCACTCAACCCATACTTATTCTCATGTCGGATGGTGGTTAGAGGAATAACCCATTCATGTGACGAGTCATAACGATGTTCTCTTCTGCAGATCGGAGTTTAAGCCACTTCTCATCAGAGTATTCATTGTAAGGATGTATCTCAGGTCACGTTTCTACAATACTAATCATCCCACCATTATTTTACAAAATTCTTTTGTGTCTACTTTTCACTGTTCATTTTTTACTACCCCACATAGCTTAAGTACAAGTTGGTGAAGCATTAAAAATCAGAATTCTATTAATCCATTATCATTTCACTTTCTCTGTTTGTGGTCCATTAAAAATCATTTGTTAACCATTAGTCTATATTTTAGGTCCTCATTCTCTCCTTCATTCTAATATTGGCATAATAGAATGTGACAATATAAGTTAACTAATTATAATACTCATCATCATATAACTCTTATTTGATTTTAAATTTAATGTTTTTACATTTTAGTATAAATTTTTCGAGTTAATACTTTGCAACGTGTGCGTGTGGTTCGACGTTTTTTACATCTGTTTTTTTATAATTTAACGGCGCCGTCGCAACACGCGGGTCCTAAGTCAAGTTAGTTATCATTCTTTATGCTTTTCATTTTGATATAATTTTTGCGAATTAACACACTGTAACACATGTGCATGGTTAAACATTTTTACGTCTACTGTTTGTTTGGTTTAACGGTTCCGCCGCAACACGCGGGTTATAAGGACTAGTATATATAGTTTACGAAAGGGCCATGAATAGTGATTTTAGATTTATAATAATATATAGTTTTTTCATATTATATTATATTATATTATTTTAATTAATATTATAATAGTTTATTATTATATTTACTTTTAAGTTTTGATATATTTTATGATTTTTTCCTTTTATAAAACTATATTTCTTTTATTATTTAATTTTCTTTTTCATTAAATTATTTTTTAAATCATATTTCCTTTATCAATTAATTTGATATTTCTTTAGTAATTTATGTTCGTTAATCTTTTTTCTAAAATTTAAGTACGTAGTTGTGCTTATTTTTTTTCTCTCGACATTCCGGTATTCAGGGGCGCAACTTCCTTGGGGCGGGAGGGGCGTCCGCCCCCCCCCCCCCCGAACTTTTCGACGCGTAGTGTTATAACAGTACCTTTGTATAGAAATTTTTAGGTATATACGTTTTCGCTCCCCCGGAATTGGGAAAAATCGACCCCCCAATCTTCGCCAATGCCGGTATTAGTTTTGTTAAAAAGAAAAGTTATATTCAAAATAGAGTATTCATTTGGTATCTTAAAACGGTACGATGATAAACTAAACAATTCTAACGATTTGGCTTTCTAAACAAAATGCTTTATTTATAAATAACGTTTTTGTTTCGTTTCGCCACAATGCGCGACCGTTAACAAACCTAGATATTAAAAAAATCATACAAAGCAAAACCTAGGGCTAGCATATCGTGTATACTTGTACACGATAATACACGAACACGATAATACACGATACACAAAATCTCATATACGAACACGACACGATAAGGTTTCGTGTCCAGTTTTCCATACACGAACACAAAATATTTTTTAACAGGTATACACGACAATTACCTGTTAATACCTGTTTACAAATGTTTCAATAATTACATATCTAGGAACCTGTGTAGTGAAACAAAAGTTGCCAAAAGTTCACAATAGACTTAAATAATGCATAAACGCATAATCCGTAACAAGTTTGAAACAAAATCCATAAATAACAAATCACAAAAGGTTTAAATAATTCATAACATCCATTCAATACAATGTAAAGTTCATTGGAATGGGAACAGAAAGGAAACTAGAAATATAAGTTATAAAATCAGGTTTTCAAATCACATGGTGACACTAAATTGTATTTTTTATCATATTAAAATTGTTAACATGTATTAACAGGTACTAAACAGGTAAACATATATTTTACATGTTTAGACCCGAAAATTAACAGGTATTTTCGTGTCTATCTGTTTAGTACATGTTACATGTTAAGGCCATACACGATACCTGTTAACTTCGTGTAGGTTCGTGTCGTGTATTCGTATACGTGTCTAAAATTGCCGGCCAAACCCTATTATTACACACATTTTTATAATCCACGCGACACGTTATCATGAAAGAAAATAAAACAAAACATTTTCGAAAATATTTGTTGAACATTCGAACGTAGAATCGTCAACATGTAAAGATTGTAAAGTATCGTGATGCTATTATTCTCTGGCTGCCACCCAATTTATACGGCATTTTTTGTTTTTATTTACATGAAGTCAATTAAATTTTGTTATATATGATAAGAAGACCCCGAACAAATCAAACAATTCCATGCACAAAAATATATCGTTATGAATAAGCTACAAGGAAAAGTGGCTATAATCACCGGTGGAGCTAGCGGCATAGGCGTTTATTCGCCAACCAAGGTGCTCGTGTGGTGATCGCGGACATCCAAGACGACCTGGGAGAAAACGTCTCCTTATCCATCGGCCTAGACCGTTGTACGTACGTGCATTGCGACATCACCAACGAAGCCCAAGTGAAGTCCCTAGTGGACTCCACGGTGGACATCCACGCCCACCTCGACATCATGTTTAGTAATGCGGGAATCATTACTAAATCTGACCAAACTATCATTGACTTTGACATGGACGAATTTGACCGCCTTTTTGCGGTCAACGTTCGTGGGATGGTCACGTGCGTGAAACATGCCGCACGTGCAATGGTGGAGGGGCGTGTGAAAGGAAGCATTATTTGCTCCTCAAGTGTATTGGGTAAGATAGGAGTGAATGAAAAGACGGATTATAGTATGTCGAAACATGCGGTGGTGGGGTTGATGAAATCGGCTAGCAAGCAGCTCGGGCAGTATGGGATCCGGGTGAACTGTGTGTCGCCTTATGTGGTGGCAACGCCGTTGATGTGCGACGCGCTTGAGAAGGATGGTGAAGAAGTTGAGAAGATGTATGAACCGTTGACTAGCTTGAAAGATTTGGTTTTGAAAAAAGAGGATGTCGCGGATGCTGTGTTGTTTCTTGCTTGTCGGGAGTCCGGTTTTATCACCGGTCATGATTTGGTTATCGATGGTGGTTTTACTGTTTGATTATGTTAGTATTGGTTTGGATGAGGGTTTAGAGTTGGTTCATTAATGTTGAACACTTTATACTTAGGAAATCGTTGGAATAATAGGAGGTATAATACTTGGATGTGTTTTTAATATATGTTTGAACTAGTAAGACACCAAAATTATGCATGTTTTATAAATTCTGTTAAATGCAATTGTAAGGAACATACAATACATCTTAACTTGATTTCCAAGATTTTTTCTTGAGTTTCTGTTTAATAAGTCTATTCCAAGATTTACGCCCAGCTTGCGGTATGCGCTTGTAATGTATATATGTATGGGCGCTCGAGAGGCAAAAGTAAAAGTGCACTAATTTTAACGTTATTTTACTAATTTCGTGAAAATAATATTAAAAGAGGGGGATGGTTAATCATGCATCATGTGGTGGCATTGATAACCGAAAGACAAGGGAGTACATGCACTAATTGGCCTTTGTTAATTGCCGAGTGTTATGTGCCTTATGTCCAAGGCTTAATGGAAAACTACCAGCGAGCCGGGGGTCTCACTGGAAGCAGCCTCTCTATTCCGACGGGGTAGAGGTAAGGTTGTCTACATCTTACACTCCTCAGACCCTACCTTAGTTTTACTATTGGTGAGATTTACTGAGTATGATGATGATGTTATGGAGTCAACGCCCCTTCCACATGGCATGTGAAGGGGCGTTAAACATCATACCAAGAGGCTTGAAAACTTGTGAAAAGAGGGAAGGCGTTAGCCTGCTAACGCTCATTGGTGGGGGAGAGTTGGTGAGCCCCATGCCAGCAATCAATCACATGCATTTTTTTTTTTACTTTTCCAAATCTTAATAAGGTGTAAAAATTTACGAAACAAAAACAAAAACATGATGGAGTGAGAAAAGTGAGTGAAAGTAGTTTGATGATGTAACGATGAAAAATAAAATAGAATAATAACACATAGGCTAAGTAAATCACAAGTTATCATAGTTGTATGTGAGTACTATGTTGTAAGATTTGACTTTTAAATTGTCCCATTTAGTTTTTTAGTTGCCTGTTGATAATATAAGTAATTAAAATCCCATAAAATCAATTTATTGTAATCATCAAAAACTCACTTATAGGATCCACATTGTCAAGTCCGGTTTGTTAGTTTGGAATCCGAACGAGGCAAAGCAGGCGACTTTAGCGTTGGAGGTGGGTGATGGAGGCGGTCCGGAGGAGAGGAGGTCTGGTGCAGTGGATGAGTGAAGAGGGTGTGATTGTGGGTCCCTTGTGGATCCCCCTTTATTTTAAATAACAAAAAACCTTTTAAAATAATAAAACTTAAATTGGTTTAAATTAAAAAAACAAATATATAAAATAAAAATAATATAAACTAAAAAGAACAAATTTATTAAAATTAAAAACATTACACAACCTACATAACTAAACTTAAACAAACTAGATAATTAAACATAAACACACAAGCTAACTATACTTGATCAAAACAAATAATTAAACCTAAACAAACAAGACAATTAAACCTAGTCATCAACCCTGAGCCATCGGAGTCGGCATCTGGATGCACAACATGCTGCATACGGGGATATTAATTAAATAAATTATAAATAGATTGTATAAATTAGATATAGTTCAAATAAAAGGAAAAGTAGGTGATGATGTGGATAATGAGATGGATCGGAGGTTTGAAGTGGTTTAGTTAGGAGTGCAAACAAACTGAACGAACAAGGCCTTGTTCGTGTTCGTTTGTTAAGAAATGTATGTGTTTACGAACTGTTCATGAACGCTTACCGAACAAGACTTTATGTTTGTGTTCGTTTGTTAAGGAAATGAACTTGTTCGTGTCCGTTTGTGTTTGTTTGTTAAGAAAATGAACTTGTTTGTGTTCGTTTGTTAATTTTAGGCAATGAACGAAAGCGAACGTTGATTAACACAAATGAGCACAAACTGATGTTCGTGAACACAAATGGAAACAAACGAACACCAACAAGCGTTCATGAACATAATATATATGGGGAATTGGCCTGTAATAATCCCACCTAAACCTTATTAGCCATTAATAATCCCACCTCAGAATATCCCCCCCACCAGTCCACCTTTCACCTATTTTTCCTACAATGGTCCCCCGTTAAAAAAACTTAACGGAGTTAAGCTTTTTTCCAAATTACCAACAATTTTTTTAGTGCTTTTGATCTGAACGATGATACGAGTCCACTGATGTAAAACTTGCTTCGAAATGGTGCTCCAAGTGATTTGATTTTGGTTAATTGGAAATTTAAACACACGAAATGAAGCGTCGTTTTCATCGTTTGGAGCACCGTTTCAAGGCAAGTTTTACATCAATGGACTCGTATCGTCGTTCTAATCAAAAGCCCTAAATATCTGTTTGTAATTTGGAAAAAAGCTTAACTCCGTTAAGTTTTTTTAACGGGGGACCATTGTAGGAAAAATAGGGGAAATGTGGGACTGGTGGGAGGAATATTATGAGGTGGGATTATTAATAGCCAATAAGGTCTAGGTGGGATTATTATAGGCCAATTTCCCAATATATAATACGCTAACACTTATTAAATCTTTCATTTATCGGAATTTTTAAGCATTTAAATAAAATATAAAACTAAAAACACTAATGAACTATCGAACACGTTACCGAACGTTCACGGACATAAATGAACGAACATGGCCTCTGTTCATGTTCGTTCATTTAACTAAACGAATGAATTTTTTTGTTCGTGTTCGCTTGTTTAATAAGCGAATGAATACAAATAAACTTCCCGCCGAACGGTTCACGAACTGTTCGCCGAACGCTTGGTTCATTTGCAGCCCTAGGTTTTGTGTTGGAGGAAAAAGTTGGGTTTGGAATGATATGACATACTAAAATAACAACTCTAAATTTTATATTAGCTCAACGTAGTGGATACTCTTAGACCAAATGGTGTGCGGGATAAAGCCCTTAGGACTTTATTTCAGCATGTCGGTTCCAATTGGACATGGAGCTCCGTTGTTAACTGGTCGTTTGTGGGATAAAGCCCGTATCATCATTACTCATTTTTTAATTTATATTTTTATAAAAATTAAACTACGAATAAACTAAACACATAAATGTTCAACAAAGATAATACTATATTTTTTCAAATAAAAAATAAATTCTAGACGTCTTCAGCTCGTTGTCGTAGGCGATGTGGTCACTGTCAAGGTTATTCCACAGATGTTCAACCATATTCGCTCGAAGATTCAAGTGTGTTTCCCTGTGACGTATCTTCATTCGAATAGCTTCTTTCTGGGTGTAGCTTTATAGTTGGTCTGCCGATTGGTAAGTGTCGTCGAAGTGAACATAAAAGGCTCTGCCCGAGTCCTACAAGATCATGTTATGCAAGATAATATACGTATACATCACGCTTCTCATTTTTTTTGCTTTTCACGAATATATAAGGGTTGGGCAATGATACTCCATCGTTTCTTTAACAATCCTAACGCATGTTCTCTATCTTTTCTTGCTGACTTGTGTTTCTTCTTGTAATACATCTGTTTCACGTCATCTGGACACGAGAGAGTCTTTCACCGGCAGCACACTTCGGATAAATACCATTGACTAGATGTAAGGACCTACAAAAATGTCCCAAAACGACCCATAAGTGAAAACCCTGACCCCTGAAACCCTACTGTGCATGAAAAACCAAGAAAACCATATTTTTGGGTTTCACGCGGGCCGCTTAAGAGTAGGCCTAGGCTTACGCGGGCCGCGACAATTCATAAAATCTCCGGTTCAGCGAACAGGCCACGTGTCGCACACGTGGCAGGCCTACCGATGACACGCTAGCCCTAGTCTAAGCCTAAGTGGCCCTCGCGGGCCGCGTAAGATCAAGAGGAGGTTTACGCGGGCCGCGTAAACCTCATTTTTCAGCTATAAATTGATCCGATCATGGCCTGTTCATCTGTGTCGAAAACTTTTCTCAAAAACGAAGTTCTACTGCTCAAAATCATAATTTCCATTAGGGAGACGCTGCTACGATACATGGTATTAACTCGATCGCTGCTACGATTCAATGTCCGATCGATTGAAACCAATCCAATGAATGTTTAAGTGTTGCCCACATTAGGGCCATACTTTGTCATTCGTCGTAAATTCGATGGATGTTTAAGTATTGCACTTTGTCATTCGTTGTGAGGGTTTTAATCTCGTGAGTTATCGTAAATGCTGTATTAGTTACTAACCTAGTTCGTGTGCATTGTTATTTAAATTAGGTTACAAGGCTAATCAGTAGGCTAAACTCTGCCCGTTTAAATCTGCAATGTGAGTCATTCTCTTTTTACCAAATTGTTTTACAAAACCCTAAATGTTTTCAAGGTTATAATTACAGGGATTAAGTCTTTGCAATCTTCAATTACTGCTGGTATGTAGGTTTTGTATACATTACTTGTTTCCCGTCACCATTGGACAACGTGTTAGCCAATGGGTGATCTGACCATAGTCACAGATACAGTCGAGTGACAAATACCGATTTGGGGTAATTGGTTGATAAAAACAATGTAATCACCCTTAATACTGTATATTATAACAAGGTGTCGTTTTGTGCAACTTGAATGACTCGCCAGTATTTCCTTGCTGATAAAACCTTTTTAAAACATGTTTCAGGTGATCTGCTGTGATTCAGGAAAAATGTCGTGTAGCACTACACGCTTTAAGAAGTGGCTTGATTAAATAAAGAAACATGTTTTTTGTAAAATAGGGGTTTCCCAGTGAAATTCCCTTATTGTAAATTACGGGGTTTGTCCCTAATCATGAAATAAAATAGTCGGGTATTTTCGAGTTTTAAACGATCCTGTTAATATTTCCGCTGCCAAATTAAATAAATACCACGAGGTTTCTGTCCCGTGGCTCCTGGACCGGGTCAAACCGGGCCGGGGGCCGTGACACTAGATAATACCCATATTTGTATTCAACATCATTTGCAAAAAAAAAAATGATGTATTTGGTGCAACCCAGACTATTACATCATCGAATAGATTTGATGATTGTAAGACTTAGATATCATTGTTTGCATCGGCCATGCTGAAGAACACATGCCAAATCAATAGATCTTGAGACGCGACTGCTTGTAGTATTAGGGTTTGATCATCGTGCACCTTGATGGTGTTGCCCTTCCAAGCAGTTGGACAACAGGCCCACAACCAATGCGTATAGTCTAGGCCACATATCATCCCGCGAAACCCGTGTGTACGTTGGTGGGCTTCATAAAAGATAGGAATGTTGAACGCCGTTGGATTCCGCAAATATCACCTTCTGTATAGGTTGATAACACCTAATAATGTACATGCTTTATAATAATAACAATAATAACAAATAGAATTAACAATTATAACAATAAAAAACCATCATATAAAACTTTCAAGACTTTTTCAGCATACTCTTTCTGACATGCGTAGATACTTGTCCCAAGCATCCGTTGACATGCCGTACGTCAGTTAATGAACTGCGGTACATTTTTGCAATGCATACAATCCAAGATTACGTCTTGCATCTTCTCGTTGTTTAAAAAGGTAGATTTGCGTTCTAAGTCACCTGAAATCCTCTAAAAAGTTGGCGACTTATGCGAAAGCGACGATAGAAGTTTGTGTCGTCGTACAAAGGGTTTTGAGAAAAATAACCATCTACCAAACGTTGATGAGCACCCACCAGATCTCGTTTAAGGGGTCCTTGTCTTGTACGAGGCTCGACGATTCCGCTTCATCTCTTAGAAGTTGAACCGCCTCTTTCAAGTCGTTGAGCACTCCGAGATGAGTCGTACGACGAGCTTGAAGACATTTTTAGAAACTATATGAAAAGAGTTTGAGTGTTTCGAATGTTTTGTGAGTTGTGAATGGGTTGAATTTGTTAAGGTTGAAAGATTGGTTAATATATATAAAGAAAATGATTTTTTTAATTATATGATCGTTGCCAACAGTCAACATTTCAAAACTCCACGCGTATAAGGCTTTTGGCACCCTAATTGGTTGGCGAGACCCACGATGACGCCTCCTCTTAATTCCACCGGGGTGGTGTGAGGGGCGCCATCCTTCCTATGTGGCAAGAGGCGCGTCCCTATACCGGATAGTCTTAGTAATACATCAGTTTGTCCTATCTTAAATATACTCGTTTTCTTTTCTATCTTTTGGGCTTCCGTGTTTTACCTTATACATGATAGATAGCAAAGAATTGCCTATCAAAAAGACAAATCTATACAAGGTATAAACAGAATCATTCTGTTTATGTACAGTTATATATTGAATTGGTCTAATGGATAACCTTGGATCAAAAGACATCGAATATTTATGTGGCTTGTTAGCGGAAGCCATCATCATAATCGTCGTTGTACTCGTATTCGTGTGTGTGTTTGTGTACGTACAGAGAATAGATAAACATACATATATGGAAATTATAATGAAAATATCTTGGTAATCATCATAGTTGCAGATGATCAATTATTTATACACTAATATAACCGACAGTTGACAACGGTTATTTGCGGGCGGGAATAACTGTTAATAACAGTCAACCGGTGCCATTCTCAACCGCTATCACTATCATAACGTTTCAAATATTTACGACCTATAATAATAATAATAATTACAAACTAAGATAATTAAGTTTACTATCTAATACACTCCCCTAAACTTAATTCGGTTTAAGAGAGTTCTTGAGCACGCTTTTGTTGGCTTCGTCCAAAGCTTTTGCTGCTTGTTTGAAATCGAAACGTCTCCTTTTTCTGTAGCTTTTCCATCCCTTCTTGTTCGGTAACGCAGCCACCACTTGAGTTTCTCTCCATTCGACCTGCAACAACTTCTCGTTTGTCACCTTGACTCCGGCTTTGTCTTGAAACGTCTTCGTTCTTCACCGTCTCTCTGCGTCGATGATAACATGCCTTCTCTTTGAATTTATCATAATGCGTCCATGAATCTACCATGAATTGTTTTGTGATGCCGAGTACGGTAATATTGTTGCTCATTTCCCATTTTGTCGTTAATAATTGTTCTGTCGCTAATCCGTCATCTGTCACTATCTTTCTTCTTTTGTTACAGACAGTCGTTAATAATTGTTCTCGCGATTCCTGCATCCTTCTTTTCTTCGTTTTAACAACTGTTGTCAATTGTAATTTCCTTTTTGTCGCTAACATTCTTTTTTCTGTCGCTACAACTATCCTTTCTTCGTCGCTAATTTGTGTCACTAAATGTAATGTTCTTTTCTTTCTTTCTCGATTCCCCGTATAATCATTTGACACCAATACTATTGATTTCTTCTTTTCAATCCATGATTCATTCTTAATCATGTGTTTCTGTCTCCTCATATTATTCTTGAAGAATAAAATATCATGATTTCTTTCGACTATTTCCGTCACCATTTCCGGTGATCGGTTCCGGTTGTTGTGACAACTCGTATCTCAGAACCTTTCTTGATACTTTGATGTAACCTGTATGAGCATTACGTGACTAGTTGACGTGTTTGGTTGTAATGGAATATTATGTTTTGTTATGTTATGTTATATGCTACGTAATTGTATGTGAATTTTATAAGCTCGGTTGCACAACACTTGTCCTAATCGCACAAGCCCTTTTGGGCCGTTCATCTCTCTCTCTCGGCTCACTATACTTGGCCGACTCGAGACCAAGGGCAACCCATTGCTGGGTTCGGCCCACTTCCCTTATTCACCCACGCTTAGTAGTATAGGGGTTTAACTCCTCATATTTTGCAAAAACACCAACACACACAAACCCTAGCTCTGTTTCTCTCCTCTCGAAGCCGACGCCAAACAACACCCCATCCCCATCGAAGCTTGTGATTCGGATCACCCTCATCCATTCTCTAACCGGTTAGTGTTTAACTATCGATTGTATGTTATGTGATAGCGCTATTTAGGTCTGACAAGCCTCACACCGTGCCAATGGCGAGCGGGTCATTAGTTAGATAGCGCCGGGCCAATGGCGAGCGGGTCATTAGTTAGATGGCGAGCGGGTCATTAGTTAGATAGCGCTATTTAGGTCTGACAAGCCTCACACCGTGCCGCAGAGGACGGGCGTGAACTAATGGATCTGGGCACGTCAATGATGATAGACATTGACAGTCCAGGGCACTTAAACATGACTTTAGTCAGCAGTTGATATGGTAATGAGTCTAGTGTATACATGGGGTAGCCCCCACGGCCGAAATGCCAGATAACTATCATGGGGTAGCCCCCACAGCTGGATTGCCAGAGTTAATGGGTTAAACAAATCACGTTTTCAAATATGGGGTAACCCCCACGGCAGGGATGCCAGTTAAAGGAACTATTTTTGGAACAACTAAAACCAACACCCAACTGTGAACTCGCTCAACATTATTGTTGACTCGTTACTACATGCTTTGCAGGTCAATAGGTACTTAGCTGGAGCTTGCACAAGGAAGAGTCGTTGTGGGACATGGACAGCTGTGTGCCATGTTAAACCTTTGGATATTTAAACTTACGTTTTGGTTTTAAACATTATGCTTCCGCTCATAACTTAAACTATGGTTGTTTTGGACACTAATTGTGTTGGTTGGACTTTTACAATTAATTACCTGCTCGTTCAATATGATTAGTGGTTTGATCCTGGTCAGTCACGCCTCCAAGCGGTGATACTCCGCGTGTGGATTTTGGGGGTGTGACAGATTGGTATCAGAGCCATTGGTTATAGAGAACTTGGTTTTAATAAGGGAAAATGATTTTTGTTAAAACCAGACTATAACTTGTAACAGTGCTTTACGATCCACAACGACGCTTCACTCCACGTGCAAGGCTCGACATTCTAGGTGATATGGTTTATGTTTTATTACCTACATGCTAGATATCGTAGAACTTTGCTCATGATATGCTTAGATAGTATAGATATTGCTGCTTGAACACATGTGTGCTTACTCTCATCTGTCATCGCACTTTCGCGAACCCTTCTCACTCATGTTTCCCTTGATATGAAGATCATGTCTGGACGCATTAACATGACTCAAGCCCAGTTGACGACTCTGATTAACGAACAGGTTGCTGCGGCACTTGCAGCTGCACAGGCAGGAGGTATATCATGCAGTTTAAAACTCATTCTAGGATCTTTAGGTCCTACTCTTGTGAACCTATCATTGTGTTAAACTTTGTCCTTTCATACACCCACAACAGGTCAGCATGCTCAGCTACCTGTGTGCACCTTTAAAACCTTTATGGACTGCCGACCAACAACTTTTAGCGGCACTGAAGGAGCTGTAGGCCTCCTCCACTGGTTTGAGAAACTAGAATCTGTGTTCGAAATGTGAGAATGCCCTGAGGCACGCAGGGTGAAGTATGCTACCGGTACCCTCGAGGGTTTAGCCCTCACATGGTGGAACGCTCATGTCCAAATGCTGGGGTTGGTTGCTGCTAACGCCACCCCATGGAACAATTTTAAAGAGATGATCAAAGAGGAATACTGCAGTCGTGACGACATTCATAAGCTGGAAGTCGAGTTCTACAACCTCAAGATGACGGGGTCAGAAATTGAGGCGTATACTAAGAGATCGAATGAGCTTGCATTATTGTGTCCTACCATGGTGGATCCTCCAATTAAGCGTATTGAACTTTTTTCTCAAGGGCTTAGTGCCAGAAATCCAAAGTCATGTGACCTCAGCAAACCTCGCCACCATCCAGCAGGTTGTTCAGTTGGCTCACCGTCTCACTGATCAGGCGGTGGAGCAGAACAGGTTACCAAAGCGTATAAGTGCTACAGCTACTTCGGATGCTCCTAGTGACAACAAGAGAAAATGGGATGGAGCTTCAAGCAAAGGTTCAACTTCTGTGCAATCTCAGTCTCAGCAGAGAAGGACTGACGACTATAGGAGTCCTAGTCAGTAATCATCTGGTAGCCAAAGTCATGGTGTGTACAAGGGGAATCACCCTAAATGTAATCGCTGTAACCTACATCACAGCGGGCCGTGCACCAGGGGTAACTGTCATCGATGCAACAAGCCAGGCCACGCAGCGAAGGATTGTAGAAGTTTATACCCCGCAAACCAGAATCGTCAGCAACAACAAGCTCAACAGAATCAATGCCAACAACAGCAGCCGCAGGGTAACAACAAAGGGTGCTTTCAGTGTGGAGCTGAAGGCCACTTCAAGAGAGATTGTCCCCAACTGAACAGGAACCAGAAAAACAATAACAACAACAATCAGGGGAATGGGAACAATGGGGGTAACAATGGCAATGGTGCAAGGGGTTGTGTGTTCGTTATTGGCCAGGGAGAAGCTAGGAATGATCCCAATGTCGTGACGGGTAAGTTCCATCTCGACGACTTTTACGTTACTGTCTTATTTGATTCGGGTGCTGATACTAGTTACGTGTCCCTAAAAGTTAGTCAACTGCTTAAGCGTACCCCAACACCTTTGAACCCAAAGCACGCTGTAGAGTTAGCTAATGGTAAAAGTATAGAGGTCACACACGTAGTCAAAGGTTGTAACCTTGTTCTTGCTGATCACACTTTCTCGATCGACCTCCTTCCTATCACTCTGGGTAGTTTTGATGTTGTCATTGGGATGGACTGGTTATCCCAACACCAATCAGAGATTCTTTGCAACGAAAAGATTGTCCGTATTCCTCGCCTAGGTGATGAACCTCTCATGATTCATGGCGACAAGAGTGGTGCTGTTGTGAGCATCATCTCTTTCCTTAAGGCTCAGAAGTGCTTGAGAAAGGGCCACACTGCTATTCTGGCTCTTGTTACTGACACCTCGAAGAAAGAGAAGAAGATAGAAGACTTTCCGATTGTACGCGACTATCCTGAGGTATTTCCTGAGGAACTACCTGGCCTCCCGCCTCATCGCCAGGTCGAGTTTCAAATCGAGCTAGCTCCTGGAGCAGCGCCCATAGCTCGTGCACCGTATCGTTTAGCTCCATCAGAGTTAAAAGAACTCTCTACGCAACTACAAGAACTCTTGGATAAGGGTTTTATTCGTCCTAGCTCATCGCCTTGGGGAGCTCCAGTGCTATTCGTAAAGAAGAAGGATGGTACTTTCAGAATGTGCATCGACTACCGTGAACTCAACAAGGTGACTGTGAAGAATCGCTATCCTCTTCCACGCATTGACGACTTGTTCGACCAGCTGCAAGGGTCGAGCTACTATTCAAAGATTGATTTGAGATCAGGATATCACCAGCTGAGAGTCCGAGAAGAGGACGTCTCCAAAACAGCCTTTAGAACCCGTTATGGACACTATGAGTTTTTTGTCATGCCTTTTGGACTGACAAACGCACCTGCGGTTTTCATGGACCTCATGAATCGAGTGTGCAAGCCTTATCTGGACAAGTTTGTCATAGTTTTCATCGACGACTTCCTGATCTATTCGAAGAGTCAGGAGGAACACGAGCAACATTTACGACTCATTTTAGAACTCCTTCGAGCAGAACAGCTGTACGCCAAGTTTTCAAAATGTGACTTCTGGCTTCGTGAAGTCCATTTCTTAGGCCATGTAGTGAACAAGGATGGGATTCACATTGATCCATCCAAGGTAGATTCGATCAAGAGCTGGCCTGCACCTCGTACGCCAACGGAAATTCGCCAATTCTTGGGATTGGCGGGTTACTACAGGAGGTTTATTAAGGATTTTTCCAAGATTGCACAGCCTCTCACCTCACTAACGCAGAAGGGCGTTGTTTATCGTTGGGGAAATGCACAGGAGTTAGCGTTTCAGCACTTAAAGGATAGACTTTGCAGTGCACCTATCCTTTCATTGCCAGAGGGCACAGACGACTTCGTGGTTTACCGCGACGCATCCATTCAGGGTCTTGGTTGCGTATTGATGCAGCGGGATAAAGTTATAGCCTACGCCTCACGCCAACTCAAAGTTCATGAAAAGAACTACACCACACACGATCTAGAGCTGGGAGCGGTTGTTTTTGCACTTAAGATATGGAGACACTACCTGTATGGTACCAAATGTGCTATCTACACTGATCACAGGAGCCTCGAGCATATCTTCAAACAGAAGGAACTCAATATGCGACAGCGACGATGGGTCGAACTACTGAATGACTACGAATGCTCGATCAGGTGTCACCCAGGAAAAGCCAATGTTGTGGCTGACGCCCTCAGTCGAAAGGACACTGCGCCCAAGCGCGTACGAGCTTTACAACTTACTATACAGTCTAGTCTTCCTTCTCAAATACGAGATGCTCAGGTAGAAGCATTGAAACCAGAAAACGTCAGGGCTGAAGCCCTACGCGGCTCAAGGCAACGCTTAGAACAGAAGGAAGACGGTGCTTACTACGTCACAGGACGCATTTGGGTCCCACTTTATGGCAACCTACGAGAGCTTGTGATGGATGAGGCACACAAGTCTCGCTACCCAGTACATCCTGGTTCGGATAAAATGTACCACGATATCAAAACTACATATTGGTGGCCTAGCATGAAGGCCCACATAGCAACTTACGTTAGCAAGTGCTTGACTTGTGCGAGAGTCAAGGCGGAATACCAGAAACCTTCAGGCCCACTTCAACAACCAGAGATACCACAATGGAAATGGGAGCAAATTTCCATGGATTTTGTTACTGGCCTGCCTAGATCGCAACGTGGTAACGATACTATTTGGGTGATCGTGGATCGACTCACAAAGTCTGCTCACTTCTTGGCTATCAAGGAAACGGATAAATTCTCCACCCTAGCAGACGTATATCTTAAGGAAGTTGTCTTGCCCACCTCTATTATCTCGGATCGAGATGGACGTTTTACTTCAGAACTGTGGCAAGCAATGCACAAGTCCTTTGGCTCACGTTTGGATATGAGCACAGCTTATCACCCGCAAACGGATGGGCAGTCAGAATGTACCATCCAGACTCTAGAAGACATGCTTAGGGCATGTGTAATTGACTTTGGCAACGGCTGGGAAAAGCATCTGCCACTTGTGGAATTTTCGTACAATAATAGCTACCACACTAGCATTAAAGCTGCTCCGTTTGAGGCATTATACGGGCGTAAATGCCGGTCACCTCTTTGTTGGGCAGAGGTGGGGGATAGTCAGATTACTAGTCCAGAACTTGTGGTAGACACAACAGAGAAAATTGCTCAGATACGACAACGAATGGCGGCAGCTCGTGACCGCCAGAAAGTCTACGCCGATAAGGGCAGAAAACCACTAGAGCTCCAGGTTGGGGAGCGAGTATTACTCAAGGTTTCACCCTGGAAACGAGGCAAACTTAACCCACGATACGTCGGACCTTTCGAAGTCATTGAGAAAATAGGCAAGGTGGCCTACAAACTGAACTTACCAGCAGAACTCAGTGCAGTTCACAACGTTTACCACGTGTCAAATCTGAAGAAGTGCCTGTCAGATGAGACCCACATAGTTCCTTTGAAGGAGCTCACTATCGACGAGCAGTTACGATTCGTCGAGGAACCAGTTGAAATCACGGACCGGGATGTTAAGGTCCTCAAGCACATTAGAATACCTCTCGTTCGAGTTCGTTGAAACTCCCGTCGTGGCCCAGAGTTCACCTGGGAACGCGAAGATCAGATGAAGCAAAGGTATCCCCAACTGTTCGCAAACGGTACAACCACTACTGAGGCTGAAGCTACGGAATTTCGGGACGAAATTCCAGATCAACGGGGGGAGGATGTGACACCCCAGGAAAACCAGGAAAACCATGCAACTTAACTAGCTTCCTCAGTGAGTACGTGCTAAATTTCGGGACGAAATTTCTTTCAACTTGGGGATAATGTGACAACTCGTATCTCAGAACCTTTCTTGATACTTTGATGTAACCTGTATGAGCATTACGTGACTAGTTGACGTGTTTGGTTGTAATGGAATATTATGTTTTGTTATGTTATGTGCTACGTAATTGTATGTGAATTTTATAAGCTCGGTTGCACAACACTTGTCCTAATCGCACAAGCCCTTTTGGGCCGTTCACCTCTCTCTCTCGGCTCACTATACTTGGCCGACTCGAGACCAAGGGCAACCCATTGCTGGGTTCGGCCCACTTCCCTTATTCACCCACGCTTAGTAGTATAGGGGTTTAACTCCTCATATTTTGCAAAAACACCAACACACACAAACCCTAGCTCTCTTTCTCTCCTCTCGAAGCCGACGCCAAACAACACCCCATCCCCATAGAAGCTTGTGATTCGGATCACCCTCATCCATTCTCTAACCGGTTAGTGTTTAACTATCGATTGTATGTTATGTGATGTTGTGATTATACATGTTCGATGATGATGATTTGTAAATGATATAAGATTGATGATGATGTAAACTGTTAATATTGATGTCCTTAAAATCGGCTCACATGTGTATGATTAGATCGAGATGTGTATTAGTAATAAGATGTGTGTGATGATGTTAATCGACTATCATGTCTTGTTTTCGGATTAGGTTACATGATGAATGATGATGTTTATAATCTGTTGTATGTTCATGTAATCGGAATCAAATGATATGAAGTGATAAGTGATTGTTATGCTTGAAACACGATTAGGGTTGCCTATTAGATATCGACACCACTGATTCGAATGATTCGATGATTGCTGTTCTTGAGTTGATTATAATTAGGTTGGTATGAATATGCATGGTTGCTAAATTGAATGTTGTTTGATCCGTTTTGAAACTGCCAAAACTGTTTACTGATGTTACGAAATTAAGGAGCTGCAATTTAGGAAGTTTGTTGCACCTAGTCTCGACAAGGGTGGCGAGTCGAGACCCCACTGTCTCGACTCGAGACCATACCTCACCAGCACATAAACAGCAAGACTCGAGACCTTGGTTGCGGGCCTTGTTGCGACTCGAGACCATGGTTGCGGGTCCGGTTGCGACTCGAGACCGTCTAGTCTTGACTAGTACATGCATGACTCGAGACCCCTTAGTTGCGACTCGAGAACTTCAAGACTTTAACTCGAAACCACACAGTCTCGACTCGAGATCCCTAGTCTCGACTCGAGACCACACGACTATATATTATGTTTGGGCTTTGGTGGTTACGTGATTAAGACTGCTGAATTCGTACTGTTACTGAACTGCCATGACGCTATGTGTATACCATGATCCCTTTGTGTATGTAAACTGTTAGTATACATGTAGAAATATACGTGCATTACTTGAACCTAGACCTGACTTGTATGGTAACCATGTTAGGACGTGGTTGACCACTAGCAGCTCGATCGACCTTTGTTTACCTGCCGAGCAAACCAAGGTGAGTTCACACTCTACAAAGCATGGGATTCCCAGGGGTTGGGAATGGGGTTAAGGAACATGGATTCCTCTTCCTTTCTTGGGTAGGACTGTACTGGTCCAGGAATGTAATTCCTCGTCCTTACGGACAGATAACTTTTACTAGACCAAAACTCTATCACGAAATCCCTCCTTTTTATATCGACTTAATCGCCGGGCCAATGGCGAGCGGGTCATTAGTTAGATAGCGCTATTTAGGTCTGACAAGCCTCACACCGTGCCGCAGAGGACGGGCGTGAACTAATGGATCTGGGCACGTCAATGATGATAGACATTGACAGTCCAGGGCACTTAAACATGACTTTAGTCAGCAGTCGATATGGTAATGAGTCTAGTGTATACATGGGGTAGCCCCCACGGCCGAAATGCCAGATAACTATCATGGGGTAGCCCCCACAGCTGGATTGCCAGAGTTAATGGGTTAAACAAATCACGTTTTCAAATATGGGGTAACCCCCACGGCAGGGATGCCAGTTAAAGGAACTATTTTTGGAACAACTAAAACCAACACCCAACTGTGAACTCGCTCAACATTATTGTTGACTCGTTACTACATGCTTTGCAGGTCAATAGGTACTTAGCTGGAGCTTGCACAAGGAAGAGTCGTTGTGGGACATGGACAGCTGTGTGCCATGTTAAACCTTTGGATATTTAAACTTACGTTTTGGTTTTAAACATTATGCTTCCGCTCATAACTTAAACTATGGTTGTTTTGGACACTAATTGTGTTGGTTGGACTTTTACAATTAATTACCTGCTCGTTCAATATGATTAGTGGTTTGATCCTGGTCAGTCACGCCTCCAAGCGGTGATACTCCGCGTGTGGATTTTGGGGGTGTGACAGTTGTGACCTTCGTCTTTTCTATCGTAATAACCGTCCTCCTCTTGTTGTATCTTATCCTTGTTATTCAGAACTTCTTCACAGGCCATCTCATCTCTTTCAGGATTGTCTTCTTCTTTATCCCGTTTCTCGAATTCAATTTCTTGTATCATTGAATTATCTTCTTTCCGTGTTATTACTTCGCCTGCATCCCGTTATCTTCGTGATGTCCCGAATCATATTCCAGTAATGCAATTTCATATTGCAATTCCATTATTGCAATCTCTTGTTTCAAGATTGCAATCGCGCGTAATCGGGGACTTATATAATCGGGATCGTTGTTTATCATCCCTTCTCTTCCCAGGATCGTGTAATTCCGATCGTGATTCTCTGTTTTCTAACCATGTGCTCTGATACCACTTGTTAGCGGAAGCCATCATCATAATCGTCGTTGTACTCGTATTCGTGTGTGTGTTTGTGTACGTACAGAGAATAGATAAACATACATATATGGATATTATAATGAAAATATCTTGGTAATCATCATAGTTGCAGATGATCAATTATTTATACACTAATATAACCGACAGTTGACAACGGTTATTTGCGGGCGGGAATAACTGTTAATAACAGTCAACCGGTGCCATTCTCAACCGCTATCACTATCATAACGTTTCAAATATTTACGACCTATAATAATAATAATTACAAACTAAGATAATTAAGTTTACTATCTAATATTAGAACAAGTTCATATAGATACTTTACGTATAATATTTCTGTAAACATTTATAGGTGTATGTTTCAAGATCAGTTGAGGGAATGAAGACATCAATCAATTTCATATTTCACAAAACTTTCTCCGTAGACTAGATTATTCTAGGCTAGTTTCGGTTCTCATTGTATTTTAATCTTATTACATACACATTCGTAAGAAATTATAACGAACGTCACTCTTCGAAGCTAGGCATATCTTTCCATAAGGTTGATACTATAAAGTATGAGAATATGCATACAAATGAATGTTGACAAAGTGATAGTACTACTACATACACTACTTAAAATACTAGATATAATAAATCATGGTCAGTCGAATGAATTCAATTGAACATTAAGTCTTCTTAGCCACACAGAATGAAGAATCATGTGGAGGACATCAAAGTGTTTGGCTGGAAGGTTAACCATAAAGTGTCGTTGCACCTCAAGTACCTTTTTTTGCATTTCCAAATACTTTGAAAAAGGTATCTCTTGCAAGATTCTTTTGATTTCTGGAATCTTATCTACTGGTACTTGTATGGAAAACTGACTCCAATCCAACACATCACTATATGGTAGAGCATAATGATCCTTGATCAATACGGGAACACATCCCGTGTAGATTGCTTCGGTCGCTCTAGTGCTTGCCACTTCATAACCACTAGGGCATAGACAATATTTACTTTGGCTTAATAACTTGGTGTAGTTTTGACCCTTGGGAAGGTAACTAAAGACTTGAATACTATCGTCTTCTTTGTTACCCCAATATTGAAATAATCTTTCACGAATAAACCCATGTTTTCCACCTGAGAAAAATGCGAGAATTGATCGATTGTAAGGTGGTTGACCACTACTTGCAGTTGGGATATTATCTGCTGGTCCGTTAATCTCAGTCATGGACACATCGCGGATTGGAATGAAACCTTCGGAGGTATTGGCATTGCAAAGCACTCTTATGAAGTTTTTAAACAGCTTAGGATTTCCTAAAGAAACCCATGGCGCCTGCCGCGCATATACACATATATATATCAATCAGCAAGTTCATATAACAATACACTATAACTAATATATCGTCTTTGATAGGTTGTACGTACTTACCCAATCATGACATGATACAAAGAAGTGATCGGCTCCATTGCTACGATTCCAATAAGGATATCTCTCTGCGATGACACCAATGTAGTCTTCGACTATTGCTTGCATCCTTTCTCGAAAGCCGAAGGCTTCATTTGGCTTGTAAAGGTAGTAAACTATGTTTGTTATGCTTATGGGGATAAAGAAGGCATGCGCTTCATCCGGATCTCTAGCCACCATAGGATTTCCATTTCTCTCCATCTCTTCGATGAAGTCGCCCTCGATACTGTATAGATATCTCATTGGACCATTATGCATCAAGGGGGTTTCTCCTTCCTTATAAGTCCATATTTTGAATGTCTTTATCATCTCAGTATGACTTCTGAATGATCAGTAGAAATCTATTTATTAGAAAGTAATACAAGGACTATAAACAGAAATGCTTTATGTTTTGATCAAGCATTAGTATTAAAATAAAGAATCATTGTAAGGTTTGGCTAGAATGGGTCTTGTTTATACCAAAAACATTACCATATACATCATATGATGTGTGATTTTTAAACCTTTTATTGTTCTTTAATTTGTTTTCATATTTTATTCTTGTTTATTGTTTATCAAGTTCGTATCAAAGTATAAGTATAAAAATAAACACATTATATGAACCGAATAATATTATACTAAAATTAATATCAAATACTTAGCTACAATTCTAATAATCTTATGATTTTAAATTCTTAGTTTATAACAACTTCAAAATAGAACCGTATAATATTATACTAAAATTAATAATCAGATATTACTAAAATTAATATCAAACACTTAACTGAAAAAAGGCAAATGGATTCTTGTAAACGGTTCCTTCTCGGATGAAACTCGTGTTACTTGATGTAAAGCTCTTTTCAACAATCGCTTTGTGAATTTCGCCTCGTGCTTTAGCTAACTGAGCTTCAATCCTTGCGAGTGTGAAATCTCTTTTCTAACAATCAAACACATGTAAAGGTTAAAACATGTTGGTATTAAAATAAATATATTGAATTAAACGTAGGAAGAAGGTGAAGAATCATATGTTGCAGAATTACTTTGTTGTTGGCTATGGCTTCATCTTGTAGATGCCTGGAGGGTGATGGTAACGTCGAAGCCGAGACAGAGAGAAAATTATGGATACGATTCGCTGGAGATAAAAGAATTACAAGACAAAGCAATGAAAGTAGAGCAAATATGATGTTTAATCGGGCAGCAGTATTGGCCATATTTGTTCTTCCCTTATCAACTTCTCTCTCTCTCTCTCTCTCTCTATATATGCTAAATTTTAGGTCTTAACTTCATTTTATCTTTCTTTTTTCTAAGGGTGTGCCTATTGGCACACTAAAGTGCCTATTGGCACACCAAACCCTAGCAAAATTAGGGTTTATCTACGCAGCGTATTGGTCAATACGCAGCGTATAGGGTTAACCCTCTACGCTGCGTATTGACCAATACGCTGCGTAGATAAACCATGGATCTCAATGCCTGATAACCAATCATTGCACAGAAAACAAGGGTCATATAGGCTGCGTAGGGACCTCTAAGGAGCGTATATAAAGCTCCATTTTTGTATTTTTTTATTGTGTATTCCTTTGTTTATTTATAAAAAAAAAGAAAATTATTTATAAAAAAACAATATTATTGGTAAATAATACAAATATAAATTATAAAAATAAAAAATAATATAAATATTATGAATTATAAAAATTAAAAAAGAAAATTATTTATAAAAAAACAATATTATTGGTAAATAATACAAATATATTGTTTTGTTATCGTTTAAATTAAATTATCGTATTCCTTTGTTTATTTATAAAAAAAAAGAAAATTATTTATTAAAAAACAATATTATTCGTAAATAATACAAATATATTATATTGTTATCGTTTAAATTAAATTATCTTATCGTATTGCATCGTATCGTATCGTATTGCATCATATCGTATCGTATCGTATAATGTATAGTATATAAGTCTCGTATAGAGGCCTATACGGGTGTTATTGTATAGTATAGTATAGTATCGTATCGTATCGTATCGTATAGTGTAGTATAAGTCTCGTATAGGTTTCCTATAGGTCTTGTATATGCATATAGGATTAGACGAGACCTAAACCACACCTATACGATACGATATCACACTTATAGGCTTATACGAGGTTAATACGTGACCTAAACCACACCTATACGATACGATATCACACTTATAGGCTTATACGAGGTCAATACGTGACCTATACGACGCTATACGATACGATATCACACTTATAGGATTATACGAGGTCAATACTTAACCTATACTACGTTATACGATACGATATCACACTTATAGGCTTATACGACGTCAATACGGGACATATACTATGCTATACGATACGATATCACACTTATAGGCTTATACGAGGTCAATACGTGACCTATACTACACCTATACGATACGATATCACACTTATAGGCCTATACGGGACATATACTACGTAATACGATACGATATCACACTTATAAGCTTATACGAGGTCAATACGGGACATATACTATGCTATACGATACGATATCACACTTATAGTCTTATACGAGGTCAATACGGGACATTTACTATGCTATACGATACGATATCACACTTATAGTCTTATACGAGGTCAATACGTGACCTATACTACACCTATACGATACGATATCACACTTATAGGCTTATACGAGATCAATACGGGACCTAAATCACACCTATAGGCCTATACGGGTGTTATATCGTATCGTATAGTATCGTATCGGGTGTTATTTTCCTTTTTTTTTATAAATAAACAAAGGAATACACAAAAAAAAAATACAAAAATGGAGGTTTATATACGCTCCTTATAGATCACTACGCAGCATATAAGACAAAAATGACACAACTACCCTTGTATTTGGCTTCGTATAGCCTCAATACAAGGGTATAAATGACATTTTCAGACCTTTATATACGCTGAGTATTGGTCAATACGCAGCATATATACACTATAAGGGTTAAAAAGATAATTTTACCACAGGTTTGGGGTTAAAAATAATTTTACCACCCTTTATATACGCTGCGTATTGACCTCTAAGCAGCGTATATAAAGGTCTGAAAATGTCTTTTATACCCTTGTGTTGAGGCTATACGAAGCCAAATACAAGGGTAGTTGTGTCATTTTGGTCTCATAGGCTGCGTAGGGACCTCTAAGGAGCGTATATAAAGCTCCATTTTTGTATTTTTTATTGTGTATTCCTTTGTTTATTTATAAAAAAAAGAAAATTATTTATAAAAAAACAATATTATTGGTAAATAATACAAATATAAATTATAAAAATAAAAAATAATATAAATATTATGAATTATAAAAATTAAAAAAGAAAATTATTTATAAAAAAACAATATTATTGGTAAATAATACAAATATATTGTTTTTTTATCGTTTAAATTAAATTATCGTATTCCTTTGTTATTTATAAAAAAAAAAGAAAATTATTTATTAAAAAACAATATTATTCGTAAATAATACAAATATATTATATTGTTATCGTTTAAATTAAATTATCTTATCGTATTGCATCGTATCGTATCGTGTTGCATCATATCGTATCGTATAGTGTATAGTATATAAGTCTCGTATAGAGGCCTATACGGGTGTTATTGTATAGTATAGTATAGTATAGTATAGTATCGTATCGTATCGTATCGTATCGTATCGTATCGTATCGTATAGTGTAGTATAAGTCTCGTATAGGTTTCCTATAGGTCTTGTATATGCGTATAGGATTAGACGGGACCTAAACCACACCTATACGATACGATATCACACTTATAGGCTTATACGAGGTTAATACGTGACCTAAACCACACCTATACGATACGATATCACACTTATAGGCTTATACGAGGTCAATACGTGACCTATACGACGCTATACGATACGATATCACACTTATAGGCTTATACGAGGTCAATACTTGACCTATACTACGTTATACGATACGATATCACACTTATAGGCTTAAACGACGTCAATACGGGACATATACTATGCTATACGATACGATATCACACTTATAGGCTTATACGAGGTCAATACATGACCTATACTACACCTATACGATACGATATCACACTTATAGGCTTATACGAGATCAATACGGGACCTAAATCACACCTATAGGCCTATACGGGTGTTATATCGTATCGTATAGTATCGTATCGGGTGTTATTTTCCTTTTTTTTATAAATAAACAAAGGAATACACAAAAAAAAAATACAAAAATGGAGGTTTATATACGCTCCTTATAGATCACTACGCAGCATATAAGACAAAAATGACACAACTACCCTTGTATTTGGCTTCGTATAGCCTCAATACAAGGGTATAAATGACATTTTCAGACCTTTATATACGCTGAGTATTGGTCAATACGCAGCATATATACACTATAAGGGTTAAAAAGATAATTTTACCACAGGTTTGGGGTTAAAAATAATTTTACCACCCTTTATATACGCTGCGTATTGACCTCTAAGCAGCGTATATAAAGGTCTGAAAATGTCTTTTATACCCTTGTGTTGAGGCTATACGAAGCCAAATACAAGGGTAGTTGTGTCATTTTGGTCTCATAGGCTGCGTAGGGACCTCTAAGGAGCGTATATAAAGCTCCATTTTTGTATTTTTTATTGTGTATTCCTTTGTTTATTTATAAAAAAAAGAAAATTATTTATAAAAAAACAATATTATTGGTAAATAATACAAATATAAATTATAAAAATAAAAAATAATATAAATATTATGAATTATAAAAATTAAAAAAGAAAATTATTTATAAAAAAACAATATTATTGGTAAATAATACAAATATATTGTTTTGTTATCGTTTAAATTAAATTATCGTATTCCTTTGTTATTTATAAAAAAAAAAGAAAATTATTTATTAAAAAACTGATATAAACAAAATGGAATTCAATATTGAAATTGCAATCATCTTCACATATGTTCATCCATACATATACAAGTGTAAACAATAGATATAGATAATAACTTCTAAAACGGTTATTGTGTAACTGCCCAAAGCAGTTATTTGGTGGAGTTATATCTGCTTTTATAACACTCCCCCTCAGATATACATACTATTCATTATACACTATTAACAACATTCTTCAGGATGATGTTAAATCGATACTTCAGGATCTATATGATAAACTGATACTGCAGGACCAGTTATGCTGCCTCATGCTGCCTCGTTAAAAACCTTACTAAGAAAACCCAATGGGACAAAACTTAGTCAAGGAAAAGAGTACAGTGTGTATAATGCTCCCCCTCAATTTAGCTAACGTCTTTTAATCTGCGAAGCCCGATCTCATGTGATAACTGCTCGAAACTGCTTCTAGGCAAAGATTTTGTGAACAAGTCAGCTAAATTTTCACTTTACTTGATCTGGCGAATGTCAATTTCCCCTTCTTTCTGCAAGTCATAAGTTGAGAAGAGCTTTGGTGAGATGTGCTTTGTTCGATCACCCTTGATGTAACCTTCTCTGATCTGAGATATGCAAACAGCATTGTCTTCATAAATAATTGTTGGCTCCTTCTTGATCTGTTCTAATCCGCATGCTTCTTGTATGTGATTAATCATTGATCTCAACCACACACATTCTCGACCAGCATCATATAGTGCTATTAATTCGGCATGATTTGATGATGTTGCTGCCACCGTATGTGAATACATAACCTGTCTGAGATTTTGCTTTGTGAGGATCTGATAGATATCCGGCATCAGCATACCTAATAAGCTGGGACTTTTGATCTTTCTGATAGAAAAGACCTAAGTCTTGTGTCCCGCAAATATATCGAAATATATGTTTCACACCATTCCAGTGTCTACGTGTTGGATTCGAACTGTAACTCGCTAGTACATGAACTGCAAATGCAATGTCAGGTCTTGTGTTATTTGCGAGATACATAAGGGCACCAATCGCGCTTAAGTACGGTACTTCTGGACCAAGTACTTCTTCGCCTTCTTCTTGAGGGTGATAAGGATCCTTGTGTGGATCTAGCGGTCGGACAACCATAGGTACGCTAAACGGATGTGCTTTGTCCATATTGAGACGTACTAACATCTTCTGGATGTAGTTTGATTGATGGACAAATGTGCCATTGCACAGATACTCAAATTGTAGCCCGATGCATAATTTTGTTATACCAAGATCTTTCATTTCAAATTCCTTCTTTAACAACTGAGCAGCTTTCTCTATCTCTTCAGGAGATCCGATGATGTTGATATCATCAACATAGACTGCTATTATAGTGAAATTTGAGAGTGATCTTTTAATAAAGACACATGGACTGATTACATCAGACTTGTATCCTTCTTTTTCGAGATATTCACTAAGTCGATTGTACCACATACGACCAGATTGTTTGAGACCATATAAAGATCTCTGGAGTTTTATAGAACACATATCTCGAGGTGTTGATTTTAATGCTTCAGGCAATTTTAATCCTTTAGGGATTTTCATATAGATGTCATTTTCAAGTGTCCCGTATAGGTATGCGGTGACGACATCCATTAGTCTCATATGAAGTCCTTCAGAGATTGTGAGGCCGATTAGGAACCTAAGGGTTATCGCATCCACTACAGGGGAATACGTTTCCTCATAATCAACTCCTGGGATTTGGGAAAACCCTTGAGCTACAAGTCGAGCCTTATATCGTACAATCTCATTCTTTTCATTTCTCTTTATTGCAAACACCCATTTATAACCTACTGGTTTGACGTCTATGGGTGTTCGGACTACAGGTCCGAAAACATGTCGCTTTTCGAGCGAATTTAATTCGGCATTTATGGCTTCTTGCCATCTTGGCCAATCATTTCTGTGCATGCACTCTTCTAAAGTTTTAGGTACGTAATCATTTTCATTGATTACATCCGTTGCTATAGCATATGCGAATATATCATCAACACGTGTTTTATTCCGGTTCCACATTGTACTATCTTGTACATAATTAATAGAGATCTCATTTTCGTTCGGTACCGGTGTTTCTTCTGAAACTTCATTTTCCTCTGGAATTATAGTTGTCTCTTCGGGGACATTTACCTCTACCAGGGTTTCATTTATAACCTTTTGTGAGTTTTCACCAACTGCGTTACTTTGCTCTTTTTGTTTCCGTGGGTTTTTGTCTTTGGAACCGATTGGTCTCCCACGCTTTCGTTGTATAGTAATCGCTTCTGGGATTACTTCAATTCGAGCAGGTGCATTTGATACTGGTACATGTGACTTTGTCACTCTATTCGTGTCTGTGAATGCATTTGGTAATTCATTCGCTATTCTTTGTAAATGTATAATCTTTTGGACTTTATACTCACATTGACCACTTCGGGGGTCGAGATTTGATACCGATGATGCATTCCACGTTATTTCTTGTGTTACCAGTCTTTCTTTGTCCTTATCTCCCCCTAAGACTGGGAACATTGTTTCATCAAAATGACAGTCAGCATACCGTGCTGTAAACATATCTCCCGTCGTTGGTTCTAAATATTTAATTATGGACGGGGAGTTAAAACCAATATAGATGCCTAGTCTTCTTTGGGGTCCCATTGTAGTACGTTGTGGTGGCGGTATTGGTACATATACCGCGCAACCAAAAATTCTAAGGTGGGACAAACTTGGTTCTCGTCCGGAGACCAGTTGCAATGGGGAGTATTCGTGATCAGCAGTTGGTCTCAATCTAATCAGGGCAGCAGCATGCAAAATAGCATGTCCCCATGCAGAAGATGGTAGTTTACATCTCATTAAAAGTGGTCTAGCGATTATTTGTAATCGTTTAATCAAAGATTCAGCTAAACCGTTGTGTGTGAACATGAGGTACTGAATGTTCAACATTGATCCGGATTGACATACAATAGTCATTAAACGCTTGAGATGTGAACTCTCCTGCATTATCCATCCGGATGTTTTTAATTTGATTGTCGGGGAAATTGGCTCTCAATTGTATGATTTGAGCTAAAAGTCGGGAAAATGCTACATTTCGAGTAGCTAAAAGGCTCACATGTGACCACCTTGAGGATGCGTCAATTAAGACCAAGAAATAGCGGAATGGCCCACACGGAGGATGAGTAGCTACATTTCATGTATTAGCTTAGTTTGTGTGGGGCGAGTTATAAGTTTGCCCAGAGAGCATGCTGCACATGATAAATCTTGTGGTAGTAAAACTTTTAAGTTTTTTTTAAGAGGGTACCAGATATAGTACCAATCGGTGTCTCTGCCAGAGACAACTCAGAGAAAAATTTCATATCTTTGAGAATAGTGTTAGTACTACCACTATCTACCAGACATTCATCACCAATAATAGCTCTGCTGGAGCTGGTATACATATTTCTTCTGGAAATAATAAAACACGTTAAGTATAAGAAATTGCATGTTTGATTATGATAAAAATATCATGTAACTATAAATCAAACATCACTAGGTTTTAAATGAAACATGATATTAGTTTCAACAAAAATACCGCAAACAAGTGAAACAAAATCAAAACATGAAAAAAAAAAATATAGTCTAGAAAAACATGAAATAACGGGTCGCATTTACTGACTTTGTAGATGGAGCTTGTTATTTTTGCTCCGCGACCAACAAACATGGTATTAGATCAATATATTTTGTAAATTTACGTTCTCTGTAATACTGCGCCAGGAGCATGTTTGATGAATGAAACGTTGAGAAAGTTTTCTCTAACATGTCTTCATCGGTGATTTGTTCACCGCATAATTTAAACTTAAAGGTGATGCGAAAAAGGGCAGAGTTGTACTCACTAACAGTTTTATGATCTCGTAGCCTTAAGTGAACCCATTCACAGTGAGTTTTAGAGAGTAAGACCAACTTCAGGTGGTCAAATCGTTCTTGAATGTTTTTCCATAACTCGAGGGGGTCATCGACAGTAAGGTATTCCCTCTTCAGGTCTTCATCAAGATGATGACGGAGGAATGTTATAGCTTTAGCTTTTTCTTGAAGGGAGGTTTTATTCCCATCAATAATCGTCTCCTCTAGACTCTTTGCTTCTAGATGAGTTTTAGCATCAAGAGTCCACGAGAGATAGTTGTTGCCCGAGATCTCAAGTGCAACGAATTCAAGCTTTGACAAGTTTGACATTTTATTCGAATCGTGTATAAAATGTATATTGTATGAGAACTTCAGGTTCTTGTTAGTGAGAAATGCGGGTTATATAGCATAAAGAGTGTGCTGTATAATCGGAAAGGAATTTAAAAATGTTTGTATAAATCTCATATTGTGTAATGTGAACCGTATAAAATTATGGATGTAAATCTCAGAATGCGTAAACAAATAAGAACCATATACTATTTTGGGAAAAAGTTGTGTGCATTTGTAGATGCGATTTGTAAGGGATATATTGACTTTGATTATGGTTATTTTCTTTATTGCAATTACATTACAAAAAAATTAATATACTAAGAATATTAGCCAACAATTTGATATATGATGTCATTATTATAATAATAAAATGACAATTGGTAATTCAAATTAAATAATGGTAGATTTTATTTCATAACAATACAAATAATAATATTTTATTAGCATTGTGTAATTTACCTCTTATCAAGAAAAGAAATAAAACAAATATATCATATTTGTTATGGAGTATAACTACTGGTCATGTGGGCATCTCTTAAATTTATTATATGATAATAGTAATATTTCTTTTTGATAAAGACAATATATTAACATATTAACATTGACCATTGACTACTTCCTTCCATAATATATCACCGAAATATTACAGCTGTATTCCATAATATATAAAAAGTTTTTTTTTTCTTTTAGAGTGTTGAATGGTAAAACTTCTGTTCACTCACAATTCTTCAGACCACAAAACAGTGGTCATTAACAACCGCCTCAAACACAACGATATTTTTTGTAATATTACAGTAGCTCTGGTTAGTGTGTAACCCCTGACGTCAGAAATTAATCGCCGGAGAGGATTGCCGGAAAACGATCGATTTACCGGCGAAAACAGAGCGGTTTTCCGGTGGTTATAGAGAGAGAAAGAGGAACAGTGGATCTCCAAAAACCCGTCATCTCCGGCAACTGTTAAACAGCCGGAGATCGGAGGAACCGCGTCGTCGCTGCCGGTGAATCGTTGATGAGGATGATTGTGGTGGTTAATCGGTGAGTTGAATCGCCGGAGGAAGGTTTTCGGGTAAGAAATCTTATGTTATGGGTTGTTGTATGTGTTTTGTTCGGTTGTTTGTGGCGGCAGTGACCGCGATGGTTGAAGAATACAACAATTTCTTATTTTGTTTCTTTATGATAAGAACTATGAAACCTACTAGTGTTCTAAAATTCATAAAAAATAATAATCCTATTCTGGGTATACTAAAATCCAGATCGAAAAACATAAGTCTTTTGTTCCAAAGGATTAGATTTATAATTTAATTCGAAAATCATTTAAAAAACGTTAGTATCCTTTCTGTTTGTGAAAAAAATGTTGCAGTATATGAAAAAAAAAAAAAATCCTTTACCGATTACCGGTTTGTAAAATCGAAATTTATTTGCATCCTTTGGATATATGTACTGTATAAAAACTTGGAAAACACATTGTGAAGATTATGATAACGTGTACCCGGATGTATGAGCCGAAGATGTTTGGAATCACAAAACAGAAACAGAGTCTGATGAATGTGTTGTGACCGGCGACGAAAAACAGCTACAAATTCTTGTGATTGATTTCAGATTTCCGATAAATCTCAGTAGGTTAGAGTCTTCGTGCTGATAACGTGATATAAACAAAATGGAATTCAATATTGAAATTGCAATCATCTTCACATATGTTCATCCATACATATACAAGTGTAAACAATAGATATAGATAATAACTTCTAAAACGGTTATTGTGTAACTGCCCAAAGCAGTTATTTGGTGGAGTTATATCTGCTTTTATAACAAAAACAATATTATTCGTAAATAATACAAATATATTATATTGTTATCGTTTAAATTAAATTATCTTATCGTATTGCATCGTATCGTATCGTATTGCATCATATCGTATCGTATAGTGTATAGTATATAAGTCTCGTATAGAGGCCTATACGGGTGTTATTCTATAGTATAGTATCGTATCGTATCGTATCGTATAGTGTAGTATAAGTCTCGTATAGGTTTCCTATAGGTCTTGTATATGCATATATGATTAGACGGGACCTAAACCACACCTATACGATACGATATCACACTTATAGGCTTATACGAGGTTAATACGTGACCTAAACCACACCTATACGATACGATATCACACTTATAGGCTTATACGAGGTCAATACGTGACCTATACGACGCTATACGATACGATATCACACTTATAGGCTTATACGAGGTCAATACTTGACCTATACTACGTTATACGATACGATATCACACTTATAGGCTTAAACGACGTCAATACGGGACATATACTATGCTATACGATACGATATCACACTTATAGGCTTATACGAGGTCAATACGTGACCTATACTACACCTATACGATACGATATCACACTTATAGGCTTATACGAGATCAATACGGGACCTAAATCACACCTATAGGCCTATACGGGTGTTATATCGTATCGTATAGTATCGTATCGGGTGTTATTTTCCATTTTTTTTATAAATAAACAAAGGAATACACAAAAAAAAATACAAAAATGGAGGTTTATATACGCTCCTTATTGATCACTACGCAGCATATAAGACAAAAATGACACAACTACCCTTGTATTTGGCTTCGTATAGCCTCAATACAAGGGTATAAATGACATTTTCAGACCTTTATATACGCTGAGTATTGGTCAATACGCAGCATATATACACTATAAGGGTTAAAAAGATAATTTTACCACAGGTTTGGGGTTAAAAATAATTTTACCACCCTTTATATACGTTGCGTATTGACCTCTAAGCAGCGTATATAAAGGTCTGAAAATGTCTTTTATACCCTTGTGTTGAGGCTATACGAAGCCAAATACAAGGGTAGTTGTGTCATTTTGGTCTCATAGGCTGGGTAGGGACCTCTAAGGAGCGTATATAAAGCTCCATTTTTGTATTTTTTATTGTGTATTCCTTTGTTTATTTATAAAAAAAAAGAAAATTATTTATAAAAAAACAATATTATTGGTAAATAATACAAATATAAATTATAAAAATAAAAAATAATATAAATATAATGAATTATAAAAATTAAAAAAGAAAATTATTTATAAAAAAACAATATTATTGGTAAATAATACAAATATATTGTTTTGTTATCGTTTAAATTAAATTATCGTATTCCTTTGTTATTTATAAAAAAGAAAAGAAAATTATTTATTAAAAAACAATATTATTCGTAAATAATACAAATATATTATATTGTTATCGTTTAAATTAAATTATCTTATCGTATTGCATCGTATCGTATCGTGTTGCATCATATCGTATCGTATAGTGTATAGTATATAAGTCTCGTATAGAGGCCTATACGGGTGTTATTGTATAGTATAGTATAGTATCGTATCGTATAGTGTAGTATAAGTCTCGTATAGGTTTCCTATAGGTCTTGTATATGCATATAGGATTAGACGGGACCTAAACCACACCTATACGATACGATATCACACTTATAGGCTTATACGAGGTTAATACGTGACCTAAACCACACCTATACGATACAATATCACACTTATAGGCTTATACGAGGTCAATACGTGACCTATACGACGCTATACGATACGATATCACACTTATAGGCTTATACGAGGTCAATACGTGACCTATACTACACCTATACGATACGATATCACACTTATAGGCTTATACGAGATCAATACGGGACCTAAATCACACCTATAGGTCTATACGGGTGTTATATCGTATCGTATAGTATCGTATCGGGTGTTATTTTCCTTTTTTTTATAAATAAACAAAGGAATACACAAAAAAAAAATACAAAAATGGAGGTTTATATACGCTCCTTATAGATCACTACGCAGCATATAAGACAAAAATGACACAACTACCCTTGTATTTGGCTTCGTATAGCCTCAATACAAGGGTATAAATGACATTTTCAGACCTTTATATACGCTGAGTATTGGTCAATACGCAGCATATATACACTATAAGGGTTAAAAAGATAATTTTACCACAGGTTTGGGGTTAAAAATAATTTTACCACCCTTTATATACGCTGCGTATCGACCTCTAAGCAGCGTATATAAAGGTCTGAAAATGTCTTTTATACCCTTGTGTTGAGGCTATACGAAGCCAAATACAAGGGTAGTTGTGTCATTTTGGTCTCATAGGCTGCGTAGGGACCTCTAAGGAGCGTATATAAAGCTCCATTTTTGTATTTTTTATTGTGTATTCCTTTGTTTATTTATAAAAAAAGAAAATTATTTATAAAAAAACAATATTATTGGTAAATAATACAAATATAAATTATAAAAATAAAAAATAATATAAATATTATGAATTATAAAAATTAAAAAAGAAAATTATTTATAAAAAAACAATATTATTGGTAAATAATACAAATATATTGTTTTGTTATCGTTTAAATTAAATTATCGTATTCCTTTGTTATTTATAAAAAAAAAGAAAATTATTTATTAAAAAACAATATTATTCGTAAATAATACAAATATATTATATTGTTATCGTTTAAATTAAATTATCTTATCGTATTGCATCGTATCGTATCGTATTGCATCATATCGTATCGTATAGTGTATAGTCTATAAGTCTCGTATAGAGGCCTATACGGGTGTTATTCTATAGTATAGTATAGTATCGTATCGTATCGTATCGTATCGTATAGTGTAGTATAAGTCTCGTATAGGTTTCCTATAGGTCTTGTATATGCATATATGATTTAGTATCGTATCGTATCGTATAGTGTAGTATAAGTCTCGTATAGGTTTCCTATAGGTCTTGTATATGCATATATGATTAGACGGGACCTAAACCACACCTATACGATACGATATCACACTTATAGGCTTAAACGAGGTTAATACGTGACCTAAACCACACCTATACGATACGATATCACACTTATAGGCTTATACGAGGTTAATACGTGACCTAAACCACACCTATACGATACGATATCACACTTATAGGCTTATACGAGGTCAATACGTGACCTATACGACGCTATACGATACGATATCACACTTATAGGCTTATACGAGGTCAATACGTGACCTATACTACACCTATACGATACGATATCACACTTATAGGCTTATACGAGATCAATACGGGACCTAAATCACACCTATAGGCCTATACGGGTGTTATATCGTATCGTATAGTATCGTATCGGGTGTTATTTTCCTTTTTTTTTATAAATAAACAAAGGAATACACAAAAAAAAAAATACAAAAATGGAGGTTTATATACGCTCCTTATAGATCACTACGCAGCATATAAGACAAAAATGACACAACTACCCTTGTATTTGGCTTCGTATAGCCTCAATACAAGGGTATAAATGACATTTTCAGACCTTTATATACGCTGAGTATTGGTCAATACGCAGCATATATACACTATAAGGGTTAAAAAGATAATTTTACCACAGGTTTGGGGTTAAAAATAATTTTACCACCCTTTATATACGCTGCGTATTGACCTCTAAGCAGCGTATATAAAGGTCTGAAAATGTCTTTTATACCCTTGTGTTGAGGCTATACGAAGCCAAATACAAGGGTAGTTGTGTCATTTTGGTCTCATAGGCTGCGTAGGGACCTCTAAGGAGCGTATATAAAGCTCCATTTTTGTATTTTTTATTGTGTATTCCTTTGTTTATTTATAAAAAAAAAGAAAATTATTTATAAAAAAACAATATTATTGGTAAATAATACAAATATAAATTATAAAAATAAAAAATAATATAAATATTATGAATTATAAAAATTAAAAAGAAAATTATTTATAAAAAAACAATATTATTGGTAAATAATACAAATATATTGTTTTGTTATCGTTTAAATTAAATTATCGTATTCCTTTGTTATTTATAAAAAAAAAAAGAAAATTATTTATTAAAAAACAATATTATTCGTAAATAATACAAATATATTATATTGTTATCGTTTAAATTAAATTATCTTATCGTATTGCATCGTATCGTATCGTGTTGCATCATATCGTATCGTATAGTGTATAGTATATAAGTCTCGTATAGAGGCCTATACGGGTGTTATTGTATAGTATAGTATAGTATAGTATCGTATCGTATAGTGTAGTATAAGTCTCGTATAGGTTTCCTATAGGTCTTGTATATGCATATAGGATTAGACGGGACCTAAACCACACCTATACGATACGATATCACACTTATAGGCTTATACGAGGTTAATACGTGACCTAAACCACACCTATACGATACAATATCACACTTATAGGCTTATACGAGGTCAATACGTGACCTATACGACGCTATACGATACGATATCACACTTATAGGCTTATACGAGGTCAATACGTGACCTATACTACACCTATACGATACGATATCACACTTATAGGCTTATACGAGATCAATACGGGACCTAAATCACACCTATAGGCCTATACGGGTGTTATATCGTATCGTATAGTATCGTATCGGGTGTTATTTTCCTTTTTTTTTTATAAATAAACAAAGGAATACACAAAAAAAAAATACAAAAATGGAGGTTTATATACGCTCCTTATAGATCACTACGCAGCATATAAGACAAAAATGACACAACTACCCTTGTATTTGGCTTCGTATAGCCTCAATACAAGGGTATAAATGACATTTTCAGACCTTTATATACGCTGAGTATTGGTCAATACGCAGCATATATACACTATAAGGGTTAAAAAGATAATTTTACCACAGGTTTGGGGTTAAAAATAATTTTACCACCCTTTATATACGCTGCGTATTGACCTCTAAGCAGCGTATATAAAGGTCTGAAAATGTCTTTTATACCCTTGTGTTGAGGCTATACGAAGCCAAATACAAGGGTAGTTGTGTCATTTTGGTCTCATAGGCTGCGTAGGGACCTCTAAGGAGCGTATATAAAGCTCCATTTTTGTATTTTTTATTGTGTATTCCTTTGTTTATTTATAAAAAAAAGAAAATTATTTATAAAAAAACAATATTATTGGTAAATAATACAAATATAAATTATAAAAATAAAAAATAATATAAATATTATGAATTATAAAAATTAAAAAAGAAAATTATTTATAAAAAAACAATATTATTGGTAAATAATACAAATATATTGTTTTGTTATCGTTTAAATTAAATTATCGTATTCCTTTGTTATTTATAAAAAAAAAAGAAAATTATTTATTAAAAAACAATATTATTCGTAAATAATACAAATATATTATATTGTTATCGTTTAAATTAAATTATCTTATCGTATTGCATCGTATCGTATCGTATTGCATCATATCGTATCGTATAGTGTATAGTCTATAAGTCTCGTATAGAGGCCTATACGGGTGTTATTCTATAGTATAGTATAGTATCGTATCGTATCGTATAGTGTAGTATAAGTCTCGTATAGGTTTCCTATAGGTCTTGTATATGCATATATGATTAGACGGGACCTAAACCACACCTATACGATACGATATCACACTTATAGGCTTAAACGAGGTTAATACGTGACCTAAACCACACCTATACGATACGATATCACACTTATAGGCTTATACGAGGTCAATACGTGACCTATACGACGCTATACGATACGATATCACACTTATAGGCTTATACGAGGTCAATACTTGACCTATACTACGTTATACGATACGATATCACACTTATAGGCTTAAACGACGTCAATACGGGACATATACTATGCTATACGATACGATATCACACTTATAGGCTTATACGAGGTCAATACGTGACCTATACTACACCTATACGATACGATATCACACTTATAGGCTTATACGAGATCAATACGGGACTTAAATCACACCTATAGGCCTATACGGGTGTTATATCGTATCGTATAGTATCGTATCGGGTGTTATTTTCCTTTTTTTTTTTATAAATAAACAAAGGAATACACAAAAAAAAATTACAAAAATGGAGGTTTATATACGCTCCTTATAGATCACTACGCAGCATATAAGACAAAAATGACACAACTACCCTTGTATTTGGCTTCGTATAGCCTCAATACAAGGGTATAAATGACATTTTCAGACCTTTATATACGCTGAGTATTGGTCAATACGCAGCATATATACACTATAAGGGTTAAAAAGATAATTTTACCACAGGTTTGGGGTTAAAAATAATTTTACCACCCTTTATATACGCTGCGTATTGACCTCTAAGCAGCGTATATAAAGGTCTGAAAATGTCTTTTATACCCTTGTGTTGAGGCTATACGAAGCCAAATACAAGGGTAGTTGTGTCATTTTGGTCTCATAGGCTGCGTAGGGACCTCTAAGGAGCGTATATAAAGCTCCATTTTTGTATTTTTTATTGTGTATTCCTTTGTTTATTTATAAAAAAAAGAAAATTATTTATAAAAAAACAATATTATTGGTAAATAATACAAATATAAATTATAAAAATAAAAAATAATATAAATATTATGAATTATAAAAATTAAAAAAGAAAATTATTTATAAAAAAACAATATTATTGGTAAATAATACAAATATATTGTTTTGTTATCGTTTAAATTAAATTATCGTATTCCTTTGTTATTTATAAAAAAAAAAGAAAATTATTTATTAAAAAACAATATTATTCGTAAATAATACAAATATATTATATTGTTATCGTTTAAATTAAATTATCTTATCGTATTGCATCGTATCGTATCGTATTGCATCATATCGTATCGTATAGTGTATAGTATATAAGTCTCGTATAGAGGCCTATACGGGTGTTATTGTATAGTATAGTATAGTATAGTATCGTATCGTATCGTATAGTGTAGTATAAGTCTCGTATAGGTTTCGTATAGGTCTTGTATATGCATATAGGATTAGACGGGACCTAAACCACACCTATACGATACGATATCACACTTATAGGCTTATACGAGGTTAATACGTGACCTAAACCACACCTATACGATACGATATCACACTTATAGGCTTATACGAGGTCAATACGTGACCTATACGACGCTATACGATACGATATCACACTTATAGGCTTATACGAGGTCAATACTTGACCTATACTACGTTATACGATACGATATCACACTTATAGGCTTAAACGACGTCAATACGGGACATATACTATGCTATACGATACGATATCACACTTATAGGCTTATACGAGGTCAATACGTGACCTATACTACACCTATACGATACGATATCACACTTATAGGCTTATACGAGATCAATACGGGACCTAAATCACACCTATAGGCCTATACGGGTGTTATATCGTATCGTATAGTATCGTATCGGGTGTTATTTTCCTTTTTTTTTTATAAATAAACAAAGGAATACACAAAAAAAAAATACAAAAATGGAGGTTTATATACGCTCCTTATAGATCACTACTCAGCATATAAGACAAAAATGACACAACTACCCTTGTATTTGGCTTCGTATAGCCTCAATACAAGGGTATAAATGACATTTTCAGACCTTTATATACGCTGAGTATTGGTCAATACGCAGCGTATATAAACTTTGTGAAAAAATGATCCCTCAAACCTACCAAAATGACCCAAAAAAGTCTAATGGTTTATATACGCTGCGTAGAGAGCTATACGCAGCGTATATAAACCTTGTTTTCTGTGCAATGATTGGTTATTAGGCACTGAGATCCATGGTTTATATACGCTGAGTATAGGTCAATACGCAGCGTATAGGGTTAACCCTATACGCTGCGTATTGACCAATACGCTGCGTAGGTAAACCCTAAGTGTGCAGATAGGCAAACTGGCTGTGCAGATAGTTAGGGCCTTTTCTAATTGCTACGAGATCATCAACATGTGCTAAAACTTAAAAACATGAAAGCATCTCATGGATCCACGTACGTCTCAATCTCATGTCTGTATTTTAACTAGCTAGTCATAATAATAGTCTCTTCTTTATTTACGGGTTAAGTTTATTGATCTTGGTTGGAGACAGTGGCGAAGCTTGAATTTTTTTACGGGAGGGTTGAAAACGTATATACCCAAAAATTTCTATAGAACCGTGGGGTCGAAAACGTATATACCCAAAAATTTCTATACGAAAACTACATATATAACACCCTGGTTGGAGATGTTATCGGTCATTAGTGGCGAAACTTGAGATTTCCGACCGAGGGGTTGAAAACACATATACCAAAAGATTTCTATAGATCCGGGGGTCGAAACGTATATACCCAAAAAATTATATACGAAAACTTTATACTCTCCGTTACAGAGCGAAAAGTTCGGGGGGTCGGCCACCCTCTCCCGCCCCCACTATGTTGTGCCCCTATCGGTCATCGTGATTTCTAACGTTTGGATGATATAGTTTATAGTGTTCTAATTTATTTAAGACGCTACCTAAGCATGTTTCTAGTTGAAAAAAATATAATTAAATAATTAATTTTTAATAGTTTATCTCGTAGAGTAATTATATAGAGTAATTATATAATTTCCTCAGTGATTATATAATTTTTTTTTTATATGTTAGAACTAAAATACATGCTTTACTAGATGAATTCAAAAAAAAAAAAATTCCTTTCACTTCTCATGTTTAGCAATAAACCATGATAACATTACCAGTACACCAAAAACAATTTGGTGAACATTTCCACGCATAGAAAATGCAAATCAAAGTAGATCGATCCGAGTTATACGGTGTACGTTCCGGGAAGGGGTGGCTTTTACAATTTGACATTACCTTAAAGTTCACTCCACTTTCACATGTAAATATCTAATGTACATGTGATGACGGGGTAGACGAAGACCAAAATAAAATGATTTAAACACATGAACGCTTAAAAGGTTAAAATGTTCAAAAGTTAAAAACCCGGGAGCTAGGATAAAGCAGCACGTGTACAGTAATCAGTCATGTCTCTGATTACTTCAACAACTCTCCTAGCCGCAAAAGTAAGACGAATGCACAGAGTGTAGTCTTTTACCCGCATGTCAAAACGCTTCAACCCCCAAAAGGATGAGTCCCCCATTGCAAGCATGTTTCACTAGTCAATGGTTTCCTCTTTGAGCGATGATCTTCTCTATATATATGACACTTCATTTAGTGCTGGAGACATTCCGATCAGCTCTGATTTCATTGGGATCTCTGGTCTTTGCTCTTGAGTACTTGTTCCATGCAAGTCACTCTTCCTCACTTTCAACACACACATTGCCATTGCTCCTACATCCGAGGCTGAACATACTTCAGCTGAGAATCTCAAGCAAACAACAAAATCTAACTAGTGAACCTCTCTTCACGTCTTGCAAACGTGGGGGGACCCCACGACCTGCGTTAGGAAAAATTAAACTCTTCAACCCTTTTGCCTAACCAGCCCAGCTACTACCATCGGTCTAGTATTTGTTGCAACAACAAAATGTATTTTTTTTTTCTGGTTGACTCCATAATTTAAAGGATCTAGTTTGTTGTTATATTCATTTGAATCTCACAACATTTTTTATGTAATATTAATTAATGCAATAAATAACAATAAAGATAGCATCTAGTTAGATTTAACTCAAAATAGAAAACTTCTACAAGTCTTGTTGAACCAACTCTAGTTTTATAAAATAATTACTTGTCTTAAAATTTCACATTGGTAATCATACTTTGATGTCCTTGTTGTCACTAATCTTAGTAAAATGTTATATTCTCCTTATTTAGCAATGACTAGTATGTTATGACATAAAAATGACCAAAATAGAACACTACTACTAAGCAAACTTACCAAATTGAAACATATTAAAGTATTATTAACAATGCGCAAGATTGAGCCAGAACATGATTAACATAGCTCATGGTCTTGGCAATGGCTCAGTAGAGGATCGTTGTCAGCCCATATCTTGGGACCTGGCATGGCAACATCTCTATAAAACATCACTACAAGAATGGGCCACCTTTAGCGGCGACAGCTGTCGCCGGTATTGACGACTTTTGTCGCCGCTATTGACTTTTAGCGGCGACATGTAGCCAGTAAAGCGTCGCCGGTATTGCTCGGACGCTATTGACCTGTTGTCGCCGCTAAAGGCTTCTGTCGCCGGTATTGATCTTCCACCTTTAGTGACGATATTCATGGCCGGTAAAGGTTGTAGGTCAATAGCGGCGACAACTGTCGCCGCTAAAAGTCTTTTTTTTTAATACAACAGCTATATATACAGCTGTCCAGCCAGTTTTACGGCCGAAAAAACAGAACCTGCCTATTTTGAAACAACGCAAACATACGCCATGAACATAATCAACATATACTAAAGGTAATATAGTTACAAAATACATTTAAGTCGTACATTATAATCCTACAACGTTTAATTAAATCATACATTAAAAACAACAAGTCACTCGTCGTCGGATTCATTATCGAATAAGTCATCAGAATCGTAGTCTTTTGACTTTCCTTTTCCTTTTCCTTGTGAAGCAAGATAGTTGTTAAGTTGGTTAAAAAAGGACGGGGTTTGGAACAAGCTGTTAACAAAATCCTACAATAATAGATATCAAAACGTATATTAGCATATATTTAACAAGGAAACATGCGTTCGTTTGTCATTTTATAAATTGCGTAGTTTACCTCGGAAAAGGGTTCTTGCGTCCGAGCTTGCGAAGACGACATGTTAGAGGACGTGTTCGAGGATGTGTTGGAAGAAGGTTTAGGCCCCATCCCGCGGTACCATCCTCGCCGCTCACCCAACGCTTCCTGATACGGGGCAATTGGAGGACCCTCACTGCTCCATTCATTTGTGGCCTGTTGTATGTTCCGCTGTATTTTACGAAGATGATTAAATATATATGTGTATATATATATATTTTTTATAGAAAATAATACTTAAAAGAAATACTTACGTAATTTTGTTCAGCAACCGGATCAACCCAATTCCCTTGATTGTCCGTGTGGGTTTTAGCATACGTAGGTACCCAATCCATATCCTGTTTAACATTAAACTTAGATTAGACATTAAATAAACAAAAGCTTACACACGCACACACATACATAAAACATTACATTTTTATAGGCGGTGCTACCGTACGACGATGTCCCCCCACGGTATGGGAATTGTTGTTTCTCGCGTACTAGTGTGTTGGCCTTGCTTCTTTTAATATATTTTGCGTCCCGGAAACCTTCGATGGTTCTCAACCAGTTATCATAGGGCATATCCGCGGGATGGTATGCCCTTACCCTTGCAATATCATTGTAACCTCCCTCGCTCTTAAATAATTTTTTAGCTTCGTACTTGCGGTCAGAGTACCGCTTCATAAGCACAACCCCAATACCACCCGTCAAGTTTTTGGCCTCTAAATCACGTTCCACTTCATCAAAATTGAAATTTTCCTACAAATTAAATAAAAAAGTTAAAATATCATATATAAATTAGATTTGCATGTGCTTAAATATTTGATAAAATTTTATGCATATAACTTATTTACCCGTAAGTGGTTTATGAGGGCATCCTTGTAATGTTGTTCAACGTTATCCCATCCAATTTTATCGAACGGGATGGTCCGTCACATATACAGGCCGGCCTCCCGTGAAAATAGATCTCTTGATTTACCAACAGGGGTATACGTGACCTGTCTGTCAAACGTAAACGATACAAGCCCCCCCCCACCCCACTTTTACCAGACGCCGTAGTTTCTCGTTTTTGACTTCCCCCTAACCCTCTTCGGGGGAACCGCTGCAATTAAAACAAAAATAATTAGTAACAACATTTATAATATATAAAATATAAGGACTACAAAATAATTTAGTAAAAGACTTACAGTCAGTCTCGTGCGTGCCACGAAATCCACCAGGAGGAATCGGTGGATCACCAGCGCCGTCACCCCCATGTCCCCAGGGGGCCACATCCGCCATCAGATAAGCGAATATAAGCCTAAGACCGCTGAGACGAGGTGGTGCTGGAGAAGTGAAGGTGGTGAACGGAGAAGATATGGTGGTGATCCGATTTTTCTTCCATAAACACAAATATACACAAAAACGAGCAAAAATTAAAGCCTATAACATGTAAATAACAAAATAGAGAAGAGATTTAACAAAAAGAAAGTTAAACTAACCGATTTGGGCAAAAAACGCGGTTCTACGGCGGTGGTTCGCAGAGATTTGGGGGGAAAATGAAGGAGGAGGGAAGAAAATGGCGTTGTGCAGGTCTTTTGCGGAACGAACAATACCGGCGACGGCCTGTTGCTGCTATTACTCTATCTGTCGCCGCTATTAGGCTAACTAGGGTTAACCAGGATAAGATATGTGTGGCTGGGGATTAAAGTGGGACACCAACCTTTAGCGGAGAAAGGGTGTCGCCGCTATTGATCATTATCTGTTGCCGGTATTGCTTCTTTAATCCCCAACCATTAGATCAGAATAATGATCAACGGCTGGGGATTGGGTTTGACGCGGATCGACCAATAGCGGCGACAATGGTCTTTTCTTGCAGTGCATGTTTATCTTTTCGGTTTCATATTTCACAAATCTTCCTCTGTAGGTTAGATTATTCTTGGCAAGTTTCAATTCTCATTATATTTTAATCTTGTTACAGGCACAAGCATAAGAAACATGATGATCATCAGTTTTTTATGTTAATTATATCTTTCAATAATGTTGAAACTAAAAAGTATGATATTCCTCATACAATGGATATCGACACAATGATACTACATATGTTAAAAAAATACTATAACCGGGGTCAGTTAACCGAGTTCAATTTAACATTAAGTCTTCTTAGCCACACATAATGAAGAATCATGTGAAGGACATCAAAGTGTTTGGCTGGAAGGTTAACCATAAAGTGTCTTTGCACTTCAATTACCTTTTTGTGCATTTCCGAATACTTTGAAAAAGGTATCTCTTGCAAAATTCTTTTGAGTTCCGGAATATTATCTACTGATACTTGTACAGAAAATCGAGTCCAATCCAACACATCACTATATGGTAGAACATAGTGATCCTTAATCACTACAGGAACACATCCCATGTGGATTGCTTCTATCAACCTACTGGTTGCTACTTCGTAACCGCTAGGGCATAAACAATATTTACTTTTGCCAAACAACTCGGTGTAATCTTCACCTTTAGGAAGGTAGTGGTAGACTTTAATATCATTATCTTCTTTGTTTCCCCAATATTGAAATAATCTTTTGCGAATAAAACCATGTTTTCCACCTGAGAAATACGCGAGGATTGATCGATTGTAAGGTGATTGGCCACTGCTTACGATTGGGATACTATCTAATGGCCCGTTAATCTCGGACATGGATACATCCTGGTAAGGAGCAAAACCTTCTGAGCTATTGGCATTGCAAAACACTCTTATGAAATTTTTAAACAATTTAGGGTTTCTGCGTGAAACAAAGGGCCCCTGCCGGATATAAGAATATAATTCTATCAATCAACATTAATTTCATATAGAAATAAACACCTGCTAATATATTCTTTGTGACAGATTATACATACGTACCCAATCATGACATGAGACAAAGAAGTGGTCTGCTCCATCGCTACGATTCCAATAAGGATATCTTTCCGCGATGACACCAATGTAGTCTTCGACTATTGCTTGCATCCTTTCTAGAAAACCGAAGGTTTCATTAGGCTTGTAAAGGTAGTGAATTATGTTTGTTACACTAATTGGTATAAAGAAGGCATGTGCTTCATCTGGATCTCTAGCCACCACAGGATTTCCTTTTCTCTCCATCTCTTCGATGAAGTCACCTTCGATACTGTATACAAATTTCATCGGGCCATAATGCATCAAGGGGAGATCTCCTTCCTTGTAAGCCTATATTTTAAATGTCTTTATCATCTCATTATGACTTCTGAATGATATAGTAGAAATCTATATGTTAGAAAGTAAATTGGCTAAAACAGAAATGCTTTATAGATGTATTCTAAAAAGTTTCATGGCAATGTAATCTAGAATGGGTCTTGTTTCATGTTAGCACCTAAAAATGGTATGATTAATAGTTTATTAGGGAACTTGGAATGTAATGATAAAGGTACAAAAAATATTATTTAATGAAAGAAAAGGTAATGATAAAGGTACAGAAAATATTATTTAATTGAAAGGAGATAGAAAAGATAGTTGTTTTTAGTGTAATTATAGGGTAAAAAATTATGGATAGGATGTGAATCCTCTTATACATTTTTACACAAAGTGGATGACTTAAATGAGAAGAAATTCTTTTAAGAAGAAAAAAGAAGAAATTTCAACCAATAAAAAATACTTCATTTGACTTTATTTAATATTTGTATTTAATGTGATTATATGGGTATATTGGTAAACTTACATGTATCATTAATTTGTAGTCTTCATCTTTAATAACTATCTATATTAAGTGTGTACCAATGACCTCTTGGCCTATTGGTTAAGGGGGAGGTGGGAAGCTTTGCTTCTCTTGGAAGTCCTGGGTTCAAATCCAGGCAGGGAGGATTTTAATACTAACTTGGTGATACTAACATACTAACTACTAACCTGGTTACCGACATCCTAACCGTACGCCGTTCAAAAAAACTATATTAAATGTGTAACTTATTTTTTAAAATATATATTTTCTCAAAAAATAAAAATAAAAATTATTTGTAGTGTAACATAAGGGTGTGTAGGATAAATTCCAATATGTGTAGAATAAATTTCGAACTGTGTATGATAACTTTTGATGTGTTGTAGGCAAAAAAAAATTAGTGTGAAGGATGATAGTCTTTATAACTAATTAATTAGTCAAACATGATAATAAATGAGATGAAAGAAAAATTAAATAATGTTTCACAACTGCACCCTTTTGTTCTTTTTCTTCTCAAATGAACATCCCTTTTACACAAAACCATATTTATCTAAAATACTATGAGTGAGTTGTGTGCACTTGAACAATAATTGCATAGGTTTTTTTTTTTTTTTTTTTTTTTTTTTTTCTTAAATGGCATTTAAACCCACGTGGGAGTGACTAAAGCTAGGGCTGCAAACAAACCGAACAAACACGAACAAATCTTTGATCGTGTTCGTTTGTTAAGAAATATACGTGTTTACGAACTGTTCACGAACGCTTACCGAACAAGATTTTATGTTCGTGTTTGTTTGTTAAGAAAATGAACTTGTTCATGTTCGTTTGTGTTTGTTTTTTTTAATTTTAGGCAACGAATGAAAACGAATGATGATGAACACAAACTAATGTTCATGAACACAAATAGTAACAAATGAACACAAACAAACGTTCATGAACAAAATATATAATACATTGACACTTATTAAGCATTTTATTTGTCGGAATTTTGAAGTATTTAAATAAAATATAAAAGCTAAAAACACTAATGAATTATCGAACACAAACGAACACATTACCGAACGTTCACAAACATAAATGAACGAACACGCCCTCTGTTCATTTTTGTTCATTTAACTAAACGAACGAAATTTCTTGTTTGTGTTCGTTTGTTTAATAAACAAACGAACACAAACGAACTTCCCGCCGAACATGTAACACCCCAAATTTCGTATGACATACTATAATGTTTTAATCGCAATATTTTGGCAAAAAGAAATGGTAAACATAGATTTTTACCATTATTAAAGTTTTATAAAATTTTAGTAAATCTAAAATTCTTATGTATGCATGAAGTTTTACTAGGTTAGTATGTAGAAATGGGAAAAGTGACATGTTATGAAAGGGTGAGGGGTTAAAAATGAAAATGTGTAATTAAAACACTTAACAAAAAATGCCCAGTGTTTCAAGTGGGTGTGTGTGCGATCGTGAGCAGAGACCAGGGGAGACCTTCCCCTCAAAACCCTAACATCATAAATCCATCAAATTAAGAAGGAAATTGAAGGCTAGTTGAATGCATGAACTAGGAATGTTGATCCCTTAAGTGTTCTTGACATCAAGTAAGTTTAATTTCATGTTTTTATGAAATTTTATGAAGTGGGTTATGTGAAATTTATGATCTTTGTATGAAATCAAATCTAAATGTTAGATGATATGAACAACTAGAGGTTATATTATGTGCCATTTTGATTGTATTGGTGGTTTGGGGTAAAACCCACTTGAAATTGTAAGATAATGAAATTTAGTAAAGCTATGGATAAATTGGATGATGTTGATATTAAACTCATGTTACAGAAGGTGTTTAGATGGGTAATTTGATGAGAATCATAAGAAGTGTGGTTATGATATTGGTTGTACATGTTTAGGATAACCCATTGATGATATTAGGATGAATATGCTATAATTACTTGTACTTCATGCTTTATAGATAGTACGCACGCCATGTGTTCGATGAAATGCCTAAGGATGATTTAGTTGAAATTTGACATGAATTCTTGATTTAATGGTGATATAAATGAAAATGGATGTATGTGTAATTATGTTAAGTCATGATGAATAAATCAAGATACATATGTGAAGTAATGTGTATGAAAGCTAAAAGTATGAAGTTATGATGTATAGGCACGAAGAAAGAAGAAGGCGCAAGTCACTTGAAGTCGCAAGCATCGCAAAATCACGGTAAGTTCATATGAACTTAATTCTCCTTTCATGTAGATCTACGATTGATGGTTTGCTAATTAAACTTTTAGTGTTGAGTTGTATGTTTGTTTATGGTAGAATTCGTGATATGTTGTATGTTGGAAAACGGATAAGTAACCCAATAGTATTGGATGCGTAATGACCACTCAAGTGGGTCATAAATCGTTCAGAAAGTAGGATGGTAAATGGTTAGAAAATGACTTGTTGATAACGGGTCAAAATGATGAAAGTATGTTAAATGAATGGTATGTATCGAACCATTACGAATGGGTCGGATAGACTATATGTTGAACATTTCCGAAAGAAATGTAGAAGAGCATAAAGAAATTTATGCTAGAAAAAAAAGGATGGATTGAAATATGGTTGTTGACAAAAGGATAAATTTTGTTAATGGGTCGAATAATGGTAGTTAAATAAAAGAATTGTTATTGCATATATATGTTGAACTAATAAATGTTTGGTGCTATGAATGATAGGTAAATCTCAAGCTTGATGATGGCGAGCTCGGACCGAACACACCATATCGCCCTTTATTTAAAGTTGTCTTTTAAAAATGGGTTGAAACACTTTCCTAATGTAAATGTTGAACTTATGTTTAGGATGTTTCGTAAGTAAATTTAGGATTTTAAAACTTTATTTTGGTAGTTTGGTCATAACGCTTTGATGGAATCTCGTATGGTTACGATTTATATATCTTTTGAAAGCGTTGAAGTTTTTAGTTAAATGGTAATTGTCAAAAGCAGGGAATTGCTTAAATTACGAATGGGTCATGCCAAAATTTTGTCAAAAATTAGTGTGTTATTTTTAATCTATTTGAATGTTGAAAAAGTGGGCGTGACAGAACAGTTTGCGAACTGTTCGCCGAACGTTTGGTTCGTTTGCAGCCAACAATGTTTGAAAATCAATATAGTTTTAAATAACTATAGTTCCCAAAACATGAGGTTACTCGATGTGGGAGGAGGGTAGTCCTTAAAGGATGCTCCGCCACGTAGGAAGGGTGTGAGGATGAGGCAAAGTGGATGGACCTAAGGAAATTGAGGATGTGCCTAATATATATATGTGTGTGTGTGTGTGTGTTGTATGTATATGTGTGTGTGAGAAGAAGAGCCCCATCCCCAACGTCTGAAGGATGCCGCTCAAGACGACGTCGACCCCCGGGGAAATGGTGTGGGGGGCGTCGCAGGGCCTGGACTACCCCACACCGAGTGGCCAGATATGATTGTAAAAAAAATATGTAATAGTGCTTTAAACAATGTTTGAAAATTATATAGTTTTAAATAACTCTAGTTCCCAAAACATGATATGATTGTAAGAAAAATAATAATAACAAAAAATAAAAATAATAATAATAATAATAACAAGTAAACACTTAACTGAAAAAAGGCAAATGGATTCTTGTAAATGGTTCCTTCTGGGATGAAACTCTCATTTGCGTTACTTGATTCAAAGCTCTTCTCAACAATCGCTTTGTGAATTTCGCCTCGTACTTTAGCTAACTGTTCTTCGATTCTCTCCAGTGAGAAATCTCCTTTCTAACAATCAAACATATGTAACAACTTAAAACATGTTACAAAACTTAACTATCAGAAAAAAAGTTAAAATATTGAAATCAGTTGAAGGAATTAAGATGATGAATGTTAATACAACAAATAATAGACCAAGGATAGTAGCTGGGCTGGTTAGGCAAAAGGGTTGAAGGGTTTGGTTTTGCCTAACGCATGTCGTGGGGTCCCCCCAAGTTTGCAAGATGTGGGGAGAGGTTCACTAGTTTGATTTTGTTGTTTGCTCGGGATCCTCCACTGAAAAGTGTTCAGTCTCGGATGTGGGAGCAATAAGAATGTGTGTGTTGAATGTGATGGAGAGTGACTTGTATAGATGTAACAATCCTAATTAAACCGACACCCTTGATTATTTTTTTTTGACACTCTAATATATTTTAAAATACCCAATACGTCCTAAAATATACCCGTATGTGAAAACTGAGCCCGAAATATGTTATAACATATAAAATAAAATATAAAATCTGATTAATAAGTTGAGGCGGGCCGCGTAGACCCACCCCAACCATTCATGCGGGCGGTATCAGGGTTGAAACTTGATATCGTTGATTTCTTTAGTTCAGGCGGGCCGCGTAAGCTTAAGCTTACATTGACGCGGGCCGCGAGAGACCTACAACGCGGAGACACCCCAGGCCGACATGTGTCAGCATCGTGTCGAACCTCGTAGATGACCCGGACAAGCTACCCTGTTGACATGGGTTGACGCGGGCCGCGTAAGCGACCCTTATCTTTCACGCGGGCCACGTGAAAGTCTGGTTCAGCAACTATATATAGATAGCATCGGATCTCAGTCGAACTCGCTCATTCTCAATTTCTCAATCTCAATTCTATAGTAGTGTTATTATACGCGGGTATTATATCCCCCTATATAGCGAAGTTCTGCTCCGTTGTAAGTATTATAACCCTTGGAGACGTATTAGATACTCTGCCCGATTGATCTAGGGTTCCGTAACGACTGTCGTGGTTCTGCCCGACGTAGTCATTGGAATCCCGTCTCGGGGAGGGTATTTCTAATGTTAAATTGGGTTATTAAACTAACACGTGTGCTTTTGTGTAATTTATAGATTATTCCCTGGAAATCCTTACTGAAAACCCTAAAACAGCAATGTGAGTTGATCCACTTTTTGTAAACCTTTTTGTGAACTGTTTTACAAAACCTTACATATCTTTCCATGCGAATAACCGTATTGAGTATTTGTAAGAATACAATTATAGGTGGTATGTTTGGGTTTTGTATACAAAATTTGTTACCACCTGGTCAATGAGTAACATTTCCACAAGTTAAGTATGACAGTACCACCGATGTTAATTGTTATATCTTGGAAACAAATGTAATTGCGGATGTGCCCTCAATACCGTACACTGTGACTTTTTATTTAAACTTGATTAAACTGGGATTCACTCACCAGTATTTCCCACTGACAAATGTTTTTAAAACGCGTTTCAGGTAACAAAATGTGAAAGCCAAATAGAAGCCAGCTGGACAGCACTGAAGGCTTGGAAAAGTGGCAATAAAGTTACCTAAAATAAAATAGATGTTTTTATTAAATAAAATAGGATTTATTCCTATGAAAACGTGTGTACTATGAACTTGGGTTTTATCTCATTTGTTTAATATTATAAAATATGGTGGTTTTACTCTGATAAACATTTCCTGACTACGGTCCTGATGAAAAATTCCGCTGCCAAATTAGACTAATACCACGATACCACCGAAATTGGCTCGCGGCCGCCCGTTCCCGGGAATAAGGGATTGGGGGTTGCGAAAGAATGTGGTATCAAAGTTGAGCCACTGATTCAGCCACAGAGGTGTTCTGCTGACATCAAAATGCAAAGTGTTAGGAAATAAATTACAGAAGTATGTGTATAACTGTAATTATTTGTTATGTGTTATTTGACTATCTGTTAGTTTACAGTATGAGCGACCAAGGACCATCTGACGCGTATCGTCAATTGTCTGGTTCGCCTAGAAGCGAAGGCACCTCCTCTTCTCAGCCTGCCCTCTCTGGGTACTCTGCTGACACGGAAGAATGAATCTTTGTGTTTAAGGCTCAATCCGAGGAACCATTTCCTCAAAAGAAAAGGGGATGGTTCAGTCGAGGGGCGCATGAGCGTAGAAAACGTATGAAAAAGTTACAGGAACAGAGGGTATTAGCAGCAGCCAAGAGATAAACAGATGCCTATGCCCAGGATATGATAAATAGGGGTATAGCCAACATCCATATATTAGCAACCACTGCAGCTGACCCTAACCTAGAACAAATAATAGCACCCCAACCACAATTGCCTGACCAACCCATGGAACTAGAAAACCCTGAAAACCAAATAGAGATGCATGACTTCAACCCGGAGGAAATACCAAGGGTAGCAGCACCAAACCCCCTAGACCCAAATTATGACCCCTGGTAGGACAATGATAGGGATTATGTGCCACGTTCCAAATGCAAGAAGACATGCCTATGCTAACCCTAGGAGACTACCCAGGTATGGATCCTTTAGACCCTTATTACCACGATGAATACATTAGGGAGATTTTAGAAGATTCTTACCATCTTCGAACTCATACACCTCCATATCAAGAACCCGCACCCCAGATTCCAAACCCAGTCCTAGAACCTGCACCCCCAATGAGTGTAGAAAACGTCCAAGAACTTAGGATTTTCGGTGAGGAAATTTTAGAAAGCAGTGAGAGAATGCGACAGGTGGGAGAGCGTCTCGTCTGGAAGTATGACGAACGCAATATGGATTTCTGGATGAATCCATATCAGGGAATGTGAAAGGAAGAAACGGTAGTAGTAATAATATAATAATATCATAAAGATAAAATAGGTGTGTACGGATGCCTACTATTATTAGTGTAATTTTCTTTCAGTTGGTATTGTAATTTTATTTCAGTACTAGTGTGTAATAGACGCATAGTATATGAATAGAGTAAGTCGCAATGATCGACGCTTTTGGTTAAATTGCGTGTCATGTGATTGACTATGTTAAACATTATTTTGTGATATTAATACGGGGTAAATGTTTAAAATTCAGATGGCCGATGAAGGACATCAAGATAATCTGAATAACGATAACCAGAGTAACATTAACGTGGTTAATGAGAATCCAAGCGACAATAACCATGGAAACCAAATGGATAATAGTGCCGTCCAACACATAGTGGCACAAGGAATTATAGATGCAATGCCATTTATTATTCAAACGATTCAAGAAGCGAATAATAAAAGTAAACATAGCAGTAAGCGACCAATTGAACCAGAACACAGTGTGAACAATGGCCCTGTACTTCAAATGCCCATTCCCAAAAAAAGAAGAACTGTGCCTAACGGTTGTTCTTACAAGGAATTCTGGTCTTGTAAACCAATAGAATTCTCGGGCAATGAAGAACCTATTGCAGCCCTATGCTAGATAGAAAAGACTGAGGCTGTTTTGAAAATAAGTAAATGTGCGGAAGAAGACAAGATAATGTTTGCTTCCAATCTATTCAAGAATTCAGCCTTAGAATGGTGGAACACTATCCTCCAGTCTAGAGGAAGTGATAAGGTTTATAATATGGAATGAGAAGAATTTAGGAATATAGTGGAAAGGAAATTCTGCCCTCCTAATGAAAAAGAGCAAATAGCAAACAAATTCCTAAATCTTAGGATGAATGGAGTGGATAGTAAGGGGTACACTACTACATTCTTTGAATATGCTAGGATAGTGCCAACCCTTGCATCACCCGAACCGGTATTAATCTCCCGTTACATTTGGGGATTAATTGGAGAAATTAGACATGTAGTCAAGGCAGCTAGACCCCAAACCATAGAAGAAGCCGTAGAACTAACTAATACCTTGACTAATGAACTTGTTCGTACTAGAGAAGAAGATCAGAGGAGAAACTTGACTCAAAGGCTTACCCAAGAATTCCGTTCTGGGAATTTCAACCGTAGGAACGTAGGTTCTACCTCTTCACTGTATTGCAGGATCTGAAAAAAGAAGCATTCTGGAAAATGCTCCACTTACTGCAATTTCTGCAAAGCACCAGGACATAAGGAAGAGACCTGCAGGAGGAAATCCAGTAATGGATTGTGCTTCAACTGTGGAGAAAAAGGTCATTTCAAGCCAAACTGTCCAAAACTGGCTCCAGCTACGAACAACAAGAACACTAAAAATGCTAGAGCATTTGTTCTAACTGCAGAAGAAGCCAAGATGATCCCAGACGTTATAGCTGGTACGTTTTTAGTTATTGATGTATTTGCTAAAGTATTATTTGACTCTGGTGCAAACCAAAGTTTTATTAATACTTCGTTTTGCAAAATTCTAAATCAGCCATTAACTAAACTTCCACAAGAATGTCTAGTAGAGACAGCTAACGGAGAAACTGTTAGGATTTCTGAAATCTTGCAGGGAGCAAGAATAGAAATTTTAAACCAAACGTTTAGGGCAAACCTTTATCTAATGAATCTGGTAGGATTTGATGTTGTTTTAGGAATGGATTGGTTAATAGCCAATAAAGCCAGTATTTTATATGATCAAAAGTCAATTCAAGTAAATTCATCTAAAGGTAAAACCATCACAATTAAAGGAAATAAGCCATCTAGATCCACAAAATTCATCTCTGTGATGAAAACTGCAAGTTCTATAAGAAAAGGTTCTATAGTGTATTTGATTTCTATAATCACTAACACTAAAGGAAAAGAACTAAAAGACATTCCAGTAGTGTCTCAGTTTTCAGATGTCTTTCCAGAAGAATTACCAGGACTACCTCCAGACAGAGAAATTGAATTCAGAATTCACCTGCTACCAGGAACAGCACCAATTGCCAAAGCACCTTACCGTTTGGCACCCGCTGAAATGCAGGAACTGAAGAAACAATTAGATGAATTGCTAGAAAAGAGATTCATTCAACCAAGCTCATCGCCATGGGGAGCGCCAATCTTATTTGTTAAAAAGAAGGACGGATCAATGCGTATGTGCATTGACTACCGTGAATTAAACAAGGTTACGATTAAGAATCGGTACCCATTACCGAGAATCGATGATATGTTTGATCAACTGCAAGGAGCTCGATTTTTCTCAAAAATCGATTTAAGGTCAGGATATCATCAATTAAAGGTACAGGAAGAGGATATTCCTAAAACCGCATTCAGAACAAGGTATGGTCATTATGAATTTACTGTCATGCCATTTGGTTTAACCATTGCCCCAGCTGCATTTATGGACATGATGAACCGAATATGTAAGCCATATTTTGATAAATTCATAATTGTATTTATAGATGATATTCTAATTTACTCTAAGAGCAAAGAAGATCATGCAAGACATTTGCACGCACTTTTAAGTTTACTACGAAAGGAAAAGCTTTATGCTAAGTTTTCAAAGTGCGAATTTTGGTTAGAACAAGTTCAATTTCTCGGACACTTAGTCAATCATGAAGGAATTCATGTAGATCCAACAAAGATCGAGGTGATTACCAAATGGAAAACCCCTGAGTCACCAACCAAAGTTAGAAGTTTCTTAGGATTGGCCGGTTATTATAGAAGATTTATTAAAGATTTCTCTAGAATAGCCATTCCTTTAACTAAGTTAACCTGTAAATCCATTAAGTTTGAATGGGGACCAAAACAAGAAGAAGCATTTAGAATTCTTAAGAAAAGATTAACTAATACACCCATACTAGCATTACCAGAAGGAACTGAAGACTTTGTAGTCTATTGTGACGCATCCAAGTTAGGTTATGGATGTGTATTAATGCAACGTCAAAAGGTTATAGCCTATGCATCCAGACAACTTAAGAGTCATGAAGAGAATTATTCTACCCATGATTTAGAACTAGGAGCTATAATTTTTGCCCTTAAGATTTGGAGACATTACCTTTATGGTAGTAAGTTTACCATATTTACTTATCACAAAAGTTTAAGGTATGTTTTCGGGCAAAAAGAATTGAATATGAGACAAAGACGTTGGATGGAATTGCTTAGTGATTATGATTGTGATATCCAGTATCATGAAGGAAAAGCAAATGTAGTGGCTGATGCTTTAAGTCGAAAGTATCACGAAAAGCCGAAAAGGGTACGTTCTCTTAAATTAAATCTAAAAGTAGATTTAAATGATCAAATTAGAAAAACACAAGAGTCAGTAATCAAGGAAGATACTGAAAAGCTAAAAGGTATGCTAAAAGAGTTAGAACAAGGGACGGATGGAATTTGGAGATTCCATGAAAAGAGAATATGGATACCTAAATTAGGAAACCTACGTCATCGTATATTAGAAGAAGCCCATAAGTCTAAATACACGATGCATCCAGGAAGTGATAAAATGTACCAGGACTTAAAGAAAAATTTTTGGTGGATAGGAATGAAAAAGGACATAGCTGCTTATGTTTTTAAATGTTTAACTTGCTCACAAGTTAACGCTGAACACCAGAAACCCTCAGGTTTGTTACAGCAATTAGAAATGCCCGTATGGAAATGGGAATTAATAACAATGGATTTTGTTACTAAATTACCCAAAACCAAGAAAGGTTATGATACAATCTGGGTGATTGTAGATAGGCTAACCAAGTCAGCTCATTTCCTACCAATGAAGGAAACTTTTAGTATGGAACAATTAGCTAAATTGTATGTAAATGAAATTGTTTCTTTACATGGAATACCGTTATCAATTGTTTCTGATAGGGATAGCCGGTTTACCTCTCATTTTTGGTCAAGTTTCCAAAAGGCAATGGGAACTAAATTAAAACTGAGTACAGCTTACCATCCTCAAACAGACGGACAAAGCGAAAGGACCATCCAGACGATGGAAGACATGCTTAGAGCTTGTGTAATTGATTTCGGAGGTAATTGGGACGAACACTTACCTTTAATAGAATTTTCTTATAATAATAGTTATCACACAAGTATCAATGCTGCGCCATTCGAAGCACTTTACGGACGAAAGTGCCGAACCCCAGTCTGTTGGGCAGAAATTGGGGAAAAGCAATTATCTGGACCTGAAATAGTGCAAGAAACAACTGACAAAATCATTCAAGTCAAGGAACGACTGAAAGCCGCACGTGATCGACAAAAGAGCTATGCCGATAACCGACGCAAGCCATTAGAATTTCAAGTAGGAGATAAAGTATTGTTAAAAGTCTCTCCTTGGAAAGGAGTAGTAAGATTCATCAAACGAGGAAAGCTAAGTCCCATGTATGTTGGACCTTTTAAGATTATTAGAAGAATAGGACCTGTAGCCTATCAGCTACAACTGCCAGAGGAAATGGCTGGAATACATGATGTATTTCATGTATCTAATCTTAAAAAGTGTTTAGCTGATGAATCACTAGTAGTACCTCTTAAGGATATAGAGGTAAATGAACAATTTAAATTTATAGAAAGGCCTCTACAAATCGAAGACAGAAAAGTTAAGAACCTCAAGCATAAAAGACTAGTTCTAGTCAAAGTAAAATGGGACTCTAAAAGAGAACCAGAGTACACATGGGAGCTTGAATCTGAAATGAAAAAGAAATATCCACACTTGTTCTAGTAGATCTTGAGGACGAGCTCTAAAGTAAGGTGGGGAGGATGTAACAATCCTAATTAAACCGACACCCTTGATTATTTTTTTCGACACTCTAATATATTTTAAAATACCCAATATGTCCTAAAATATACCCGTATGTGAAAACATAGCCCGACATATGTTATAACATATAAAATAAAATATAAAATCTGATTATTAAGTTGAGGCGGGCCACGTAGACCCACCCCAACCATTCATGCTGGCGGTATCAGGGTTGAAACTTGATATCATTGATTTCTTTAGTTCAGGCGGGCCGCGTAAGCTTAAGCTTACATTGACGCGGGCCGCGAGAGACCTACAACGCGGAGACACCCCAGGCCGACACGTGTTAGCATCGTGTCGAGCCTAGTAGATGACCCGGACAAGCTACCCTGTTAACCAGGGTTGACGCGGGCCGCGTAAGTGACCCTTATCTTTCACGCGGGCCGCGTGAAAGTCTGGTTCAGCAACTATATATAGATAGCATCGGATCTCAGTCGAACTCACTGATTCTCAAATTCTCAATCTCAATTCTATAGTAGTGTTATTATACGCGGGTATTATATCCCCCTATATAGCGAAGTTCTGCTCCATTGTAAGTATTATAACCCCTGGAGACGTATTAGATACTCTGCCCGATTAATCTAGGGTTCCGTAACGGCTGTCGTGGTTCTGCCCGACGTAGTCGTTGGAATGCCGTCTCGGGGAGGGTATTGCTAATGTTAAATTGGGTTATTATACTAACACGTGTGCTTTTGTGTAATTTATAGATTATTCCCAGGAAATCCTTACTGAAAACCCTAAAACAGCAATGTGAGTTGATCCACTTTTTGTAAACCTTTTGTGAACTGTTTTACAAAACCTTACATATCTTTCCATGCGAATAATCGTATTGAGTATTTGTAAGAATACAATTATAGTGGGTATGTTGGGGTTTTATATACAAAATTTGTTACTACCTGGTCAAGGAGTAACATATCCACAAGTTGAGTATGACAGTACCACTGATGTTAAATGTTATATCTTGGAAACAAATGTAATTGCGGATGTGCCCTCAATACCGTACACTGTGACTTTTTATTTAAACTTGATTAAACTGGGATTCACTCACCAGTATTTCCCACTGACAAATGTTTTTAAAACGCGTTTCAGGTAACAAAATGTGAAAGCCAAATAGAAGCCAGCTGGACAGCACTGAAGGCTTGGAAAAGTGGCAATAAAGTTACCTAAAATAAAATAGATGTTTTTATTAAATAAAATAGGATGTATTCTATGAAAACGTGTGTACTATGAACTTGGGTTTTATCCCATTTGTTTAATATTATATAATATGGTGGTTTTACTCTGATAAACATTTCCTAACTACGGTCCTGATGAAAAATTCCGCTGCCAAATTAGACTAATACCACGATACCACCGAAACTGGCTCGCGGTCGCCCGTTCCCGGGAATTAGGGATCGGGGGTTGCGACAATAGAACAAGTACTCAAGAACAATGACCAGAGATTCGCCTGGAATCAGTGTTGATCGAGAGAATGTCCTGGCACTAAATGAAGTGTGACATTTATAGGGAGAGTTATGGCTCAAAGAGGAAGCTGTTGACTAGTGAACATGCTTGCAGTGGGGGACTTACCCTTTTTGGGGTGGAAGCCTTTTGACCTGCGGGTAAAAGACTGTGCTCTGTGCATCTCCCTTGTTTTTACGGCTGGGGAAGTTGGTGAAGCAATCAGAGATGTGACTTTTTACTGTTTACGTGTTGCTTTATCTTGGCTCCTGGATTTTCAACCTTTGAACCTTTTAACCTTTTGAGCATTCATGTATTTAAGTCACTTTATTTGGTCTTGGGCTACCCCCGTCATCAGCCCCCCAAGTCAGAGGTTTTTGGGAAATGAGCTCAAAGACTTCTGACTTTTACACATGTATCTGTATTGCTTAAAGGCTTCAACGTTTGAAGGGTTGAAAACAGTTGAGCTTTTTGAATTTTGAATTTGACTAGACAGTTGATATGACTTGTGGCAGTTTTCTTTTGTGTCAGGTGGCGGTTTTAATTCCTCCGTTTAATTATATTATTTTCTTCTCATTAATTTACATTTACTTTCACAGAAGAACATCATTTGCCTCTTTCTCTCAAGTTTTCCCCTTTTTCGAATCAGGTTAGTTCCGATTGCTTATTTTCTTCTTATTTTCCATTATCATGGGTGCCCGTAAGGATTTAGCGAAATCGTTTTCTCGAATGACTCAAGAAGAGGTTGATTTGTTTTGTATGCAATGGGGAATAGGGACGAAGTTTAAACCGGTTGCACCGGCTTGTGACGTTTCAATCGATAAATGTCCCCCTGGTTCCATTGCTTTATACTGTCTCCATTTCGAGTTTTCTAACCTTCGTCGCCTCTTTTCGAACTTTGTTTTGAATATCCTTGTGTATTATCGCATATCTTTCGGTCAGATTCACCCTCTTGGCATGGCTAGGGTTTTACGCTTTGAAGTTTTATGCCGGGCTTCTGGGTATGACCCAACTCTTTTATCGTTCCGTCGTTTTTTTCCGACTGGCTAAGAATGGTGACTGGTTTACCTTCGAGACAACTCAAGTTGACACTTGCTTGATTTCGTATATGGTTTCTACCCTTGGTGTCTGGAAGGACCGGTTTTTCTGGGTGTCCGAGGAAATTGTCCCTTTTAAACTTATATGGAGGCACCCGGATGCCGTTTTGAATGAACCTGAACCTTCTGCCTTTGATATAAATGCTCGTTTTTTAGAAACTCTTAGGGAGTGCCCTTCAAGGCTTCGTCCCTTTCCTGAGCATTTGTTGGTGTTGTTGGGTCTCAGTAAGTTGTGCGAAAAACGTAATCGAGACCCGGTGCTTTTGAGAGATTGGCAGGGTATGCATTTATTCTTCTTGTGCTGTTATATTCCTGTTTCTTGCTTGGTTATATGTTTTATGTTTGTTTTGCAGTCATGTCTGCACTCGATTTTATCAAGAGTGATGATACTTCTGACGTTGCCTTTGATGATGCTGCTGCTACTCCGGGTGAGGATGCGGTTATTAGGGGATCCGATTATAGGTTCGAGGGTTCCGGATATGTGAATGTCCCAAATGTCAAGGGTTTTACCAAGGCTGCGGGTTCCAAGGCTTCTGTTCGTTGTTCAATACGTTATTTGAAAGGTGCTGACCAACCATCTGGTTCGGTGCCCATTGATGTTAGTGATGATATTGAAGTATCAGTAGAGCAAGCTTTTGAGGTTGACATGTCAAAGGGTAAGGAGAAAGAGCTGGTTGTTTTTGGAAAAAAAAAGTTGGTTAAGAAAGGTAGTACTCCTACCATCCAAGGTTCGTCTGCCAAAAGTGTTGAGAGATTCGAAGGTCCGGAGGGTGAAGAGGTTTATGTGCCCAACTGGGGGGTTAAGGTTGGAGATAGCTTCAAAGATCCGGCTGTTTGTGCTGAAGCCTTGGCCCACTTCGCCCCTTCCGGTGTTCGAAGCGCTATTTCTGAGTTGGAGGTTGATCATCTTATTTCAAGAATGATGCTGAGTTCCTGCAACCTTTCAGCCCTATTGGCTGAAGGTGTTACCCGTTTTGCTAAGGGTATGCGGGAGTATGAAGAAGCCTCCAAGAAGAAAGAGAAGATGAAAGCCTCCATAGCTGCCATGAAGAAAGAAATTGATGGTTTTTCTGAGAAGGAGTTGGCCTGGGTCAAGAAGGTGGGTGAATTGACGAGAAGGCATGAGATTGAAGTAAGTGATCTCAAGAAAAGCTTCGAAGCTGACCAGTTGAAGCTAAAAGCTGATAGGGAGGCCTTGGCTGTTCAACAGAAGGCCTTTGATGAAGAAAAGATGGCTTGAAGGCTTTGGTTGCGCAAGCTACTGGTGATAACCAGTGGCTTATTAAGCAAGGTTTCCACCAAGTTGTTACCTACCTTCTTCACTCTAAAGAGTTCAATTATGCTCTTGGTGAAGTTTACACTAAACTGCTCAACTTAGGGAAATATCAAGGTCTCATTGCAGGTTACAAGCTTCATGAATCTGGTCATCCTTTGGAAAAATCTCCTTTGTACCGTCCTGAAGCTTCTGAGGTCTTCAAGGGTTCCGTCGAGCAGATGGAGAGGCTAACCTACCCGTATGTGAGCCAGGTTGCAGCTTGTTTTGGTAAGCCCCTCTCCGTCTTGCAGGAACTAAAACCAGATGGTCTTAATGAGAAGGTATGTGCCGAAGTACTTGGTTCTCTTTCAAGGAAACGCTCCTATTCAGGAGATAGCGAGGATACCTTCTCGGGAGAGCTTGATGCTGCCAAAGATGCAAGCTTGGAGGGTTCAGCAGTCGATAATGATGGTGGCTCGAAGGCTAAGAAGTCCAAGAAGACCAAAAAGGCTAAAGGTAACAGTTCTGGAGCTTCTAAGCCTTCCTTTGATGCTTGATATTCGTAGCTTTCTTAGCACCCTTTAAAACAATTTATGGTTTGTAATGTTAACTTCAACAATTTTTAGGTTTCGCAGGAACCCTTAAGGTTCCTGTTATGTGGTTAGGCCTGGATGGCCATTTGAACAATTGCCTAGGTTTGCAAGCTATTAAGGCTTGCTTTAACTTTGTTTGGATATTTGGGAGTCTGTTAAGACTTTCTTTGTTATGTTATTAAGTTTTTACTACTTGCATTGTGCTATGTTTTTTGTGTTTGTGCCTGTTTGGTAAGGCAGCTTGGTTGGCTTCAAGCCTTCAAGGCTTCTGGCTGTCATGTATGTAGCTTGAAGCCTTCGAGGCTTCTGATTATTACTTTTGTTTCATGACTTGGTTTGTATCTTTGAGTTTTGGGTTGTGTGTAACCTTTTTGCTCATGTTGTTGTATCGTTCCTTAGATTATTTCTTTTCTTTGTGGCTTTGTCTTTGTTGGGTTTGTGTTGTCTTTATATTTTTCATACCTTAAAGGGTTCAGTGCTGCAGTCACTTATCCTTGGTATTTTTAACAAGAAGACATAGCACCTATCCTATTCATTACTTTCCTTATTTTGATTTGATTTCGTAAGCCTATTTTTTAAAATATTTTTCTAAGGCTTAAGGAACATTTGGTGTAAGCTGTTCGGACCTGTCTATGAAACAACTTTGTTTTTCAATTATAAGTCTCATGGAGTTGTATTGATTTAGGAACTCACCCCTTATATAGGTCCATTCAACCCTTGAACCTATTGAGCGATGTGGCCTGGGAGCTCATCCCCTTACATGGCCCTTGCCATGGAGTTTTTTGCTAGGTTATCAACCTGATTTTAGGATAGAAAGAAAAATTTGATAAAACAACTTCATTCATTCAAGAGATATTGTGTTTACAAAAGGTGGTCATAGTACAACTCTTGAGATACAACTTGTGAAATACAAACCAATCTTTCTTGATTTAGACATGGAACCTCTTGAGGGTCTTTCCATTCCAATGTCTTGGAAGCTTTTTACCTTCTGAGTCGGCTAGCTTATAGGATCCACCCTTATGTGCTTCAAGGATGGTATATGGGCCTTCCCATTTTGGGCCGAGATTTCCTTGGTTCTCTTTTTTACTAGCCTCATTGTTTCTAAGCACCAGGTCTCCTGTCATGAAACGTTCATTCTTGACTCTTTTGTTGTAGTAAGCTTCCATCCGTTGTTTGTATTTGGCCTCTTGAATTGCAGCTTGGTCTCGTGCTTCCTCTAGGAGTTTTAAGTTCAACAAGGTCTCTTTTTGGTTTGTTTCGGGATCCATGTTGACAGTTCGTTGTGTTACAACTCCTACTTCAGCTGGAATCACGGCTTCAGATCCAAATACCAAGCTGTAAGGTGTTCTTTTGTGGCTTGTTTTTTGGGTTGTTCTTATAGCCCATAGAACACTCGGCAATTCTTCAAGCCAATTGCTTTCATACCTTCCCAATCTGGCCTTGATTCCTTCGACTATGCTTCGATTCATCCTTTCAACCTGGCCGTTTGAATGTGGATATGCCACTGAGCTAAAAACCTGAGAGATTCTAAATTCTTTGCACCAAACGCTGAAAGGCTTCTCGGCAAATTGCTTTCCATTGTCGGTGACAAGCACTCCCGGTAATCCATAACGACAAATGATGTTTTCCCAAACTAAATCAATGATCTGTTTCCCCGTGATTTTTGCAAGTGGTTTAACCTCAGGCCACTTGGTGAAGTAATCTATGGCCACCGACAAGAACTTCACTCCACCTTTGGCTGGTGGGAATGGGCCAACGATGTCCATCCCCCATTTATAAAAAGGGCCATGCTGAGGTTATTGGGATAAGATCATGCTTGGGACTCTTTGGGACTGGTGCATGAATTTGGCAGGAATCACACTTCCTTAATTGCTCAGTTGTGTCTCGGTGCATGGAAGGCCAAAAATACCCAAGGTTCATTAGTTTAGCAACCACCGATCTTGCTCTAAAATGAGCTCCGCATATACCTTCATCAACCTCTTTAATCAAATACTGGCTTTGTTCGGGACCCACATATCTCAGCAAGGGGGCAAGGTAACCCTTTTTGTAGAGTATTTAGCCTTGCAACTCGTACTGTCTAGACTTGACTTTAACCCTTTTAGCCTCTGTTTGATCGGCAGGTAACTCACCATTTTTAAGGAATTTTTTGATTGGAGTCATCCAATTGGTGCCTTCTTCGGTGATTACGTCTTGAACATCCAACTCTTTGATTGATGGGGTTTTCAATACTTCTACCAACACCTTTTTAGTGAGGTGGGCAAAGGTGAGAGAAGCTAATTTGCTTAGAGCATCAGCTTTCTTATTTTGAGACCTGGGAATTTGCTTGATGGTATACGTTTGGAAGGTGTTCATCAGCTCCTTGGATTTTTCCTTGTATTTCTTCATATTTGGCTCTTTGGCAACATAACTGTCGTTCACTTGACTTGACACCAGCAACGAGTCTGTGAAGACTTCAAGCTTTTCAACCTTCATTTCTTTAGCCAACCTCAAGCCGGCTATCAACGCTTCGTATTCAGCTTCGTTGTTGGTGGTCTGAAAATTAACTCGAAGAGCATATGTGAATTCTAACCCTTCTGGGTTGATCAGAATAAGCCCGGCCCCTGACCCTTCAACGCTTGAAGCCCCATCGGTAAAAAGCTTCCAGGCTTCAAGATCTGAGGGTTCAGTGGCAGCTGTGTTTACTTCAGTGATTGTTTACTTTGGGACTTCCACAATGAAATCAACCAATACTTGGGCTTTGATGGCTTTTCTTGAAACATAGGTGATGTTATGTTCACCTAGTTACACTGCCCATTTAGCTAATCGTCCCGAGTTTTCTGGTTTTTCAAGCACACTCTTAATAGGTTGGTCGGTGACCACTTGTATGAGGTGTGCTTGGAAATTGTCACACCCCGACCACGTAAAACAACAAAACATGGCGGAAACGTCGGGGAGTGTTGTAACAAAATCATTGTTTCACAACCATGGATTAAACAGTTTCGTTTTATTGAATTAAATGTATTACATTACATTGGAATTAGAAACAAAACAGGAACAAATAAACTTTCATTGTTATTAAGTCACTAAGGCCTCGTCCATTCCTATGTGAGCGTACACAAGTATCATCATCAAACATCATCAACTATGGTACGTGAAACACATGTGAAAATACGTCAGCATAAAAATGCCGGCGAGTACATAGGTTTTATGTGAGTGTCAGATTCATGGCTCGTTTTACATGTTGCAATACTTATTTAAAAACCTTATTTTGAAAAGTACAGTATTGCGACATAATTAACCAACTCAAATCAAGTTGGATATGATTTATAAAATCTCGTAGCCATGATTCTTAACTCCAAAACATTTGTTTTATGAAATCAAATTGGTAAAACATCTCGTAGAAACACGTTAATAAAACTCGTATGGTTTATATTATTCAGAAAACATCGTTGTGTGACATCATTTCAAAATCGTTTACCCAAGTGATCTAGATAACGCAACGATATATAATGTGTTAAAAGCACTTATATATAGGAAGTACCAGCGGCGTATCCACCATGCTTTTAACACGTTACACCCGCCCCGTTACCTAATCACTCCCCTAACCCAACGGTTCAATCAGTTACAAATGGTTCACATATATCAAATGGTTACAAATGGTTCACGTCAATCAAATGGTTACAAATGGTTCACATACATCAAATGGTTACAAATGGTTCACATATATCAAATGATTACCGATGGTTCACATACATCAAATGGTTACAAATGGTTCGAACAGTTCAAAATGTAAAACAATGGGCTAGCATGTTAAGTAAACATACATAGTAAAACATAATGAAATCATGTACTAATAGTGTACTAATGAACATAGCAAGTATATGATATGAAAACATGGAAAGTATGAAAGTAACAAGTAGGCACATGTGTTTCACCCCAAAACAGTTTGAAAACAGTAAAAGAGGGGTCTATGTACTCACTTGAGGGTGCTTAGAAGTCTTGAACAACAACCAAGCAAAGCTAGAGGGATCACGGAATCAAACGGCACCTAATATAGGTAACTATGTAAATAACCGGACCTAAATCGGGAGATCAGATAGAATGAGGTTTTGTAAACCAAATGAGTATAGAAACTCATGTAATATGGTTTAACAAAGCCTATATTCTAAAAGGAAACCTATACTAAGTGCTTACGACCCGTTACGACCCGTTTAGGTAGCTTACGCTACTTTAACGCGTTGTTCGCGTAAAACGCGTTCGAACCGCCTAACTAGTCCTATGACAAGTAATATATGCCTTAACATGTCTATTATTGTTGCCTAATCAGTTTAGATGTCAAAATTTAGGTTATATATGCTTAAAATGAATTTTGGCGTAAAAAGGGCATTTTGGTCGTTTACCTAAGGCATATAAGCTACCTATCATACAACTAACTAAACGTTGTGACCAAAAGGTATAACCTCGAAAGGTTATTCCCTATACAACTACGGTCACCTAATGTGTTTGGTCGGATCCTAATGATAGACCGAACGGGTCGGGTTCGAAAGTCTAAGCGATTGTTTAGATCACTTACCTTACGACCCTATATAAGCACTAATCCTAAAGTGACGAGCTAAACATGTTAAAACATGTTTAACAAAGTTTGAAAACAGGTTTGATATCAAGACAAAGGGTCTTGATACCCAAGAGTAGTTTGGTTACAAAATACGCAAGAATACGCATTTTGGCCGAAACTACGACTCGTCACTAAGCCTAGACAACATGGTAATCAGTAGGTATAGTCACTAGGGACTATAACCATCGTGAATACGCTCACGTTTCGAAGTTCAAACGAACTTCGTGTTGACCATAAACTGGTCAATGTAGAAAGTCAAACAGAGTTTGACTATCACGATAAAACCTGTAAAAGAATGAAAGAATACTTACAAAAGGTCCAAGAATGGAGGTTTGATTGCAAATATTCTCAGGTATGAAGTGATAAACACATCAATTTAGAGAAATTTCAGAATCAAGTGTGAAGAATGCAAATGAGGAAGGTGGGTATTTATAGAAAGTTAAAAACCATTAGGATCGTTCCTCCATAAACGAGCATCAAATATGGACCGTCCAAGTGGGCACAAGGTTTTGGAATACTAGGGGTGCCCCAAAACCATCAAATGGTATTGAAAAAGTTACAAAAAAGACCCCCAAGTTCAATCCCATTGCTGAAAATGCTAAAAATAAATTTTCTGCCCAGATAGGGCCGTGGCGTCGCACCACGGCAAAGGCTTATGGTGGTGGCGCAGCGCCACCATGTGCCAGCTCCAGCAATTTTGCCAAAATGGCCGAAATGGTCCCTGCTACACTTTTAAGCCATTTTTGATGCGTTTAAACCCCGTTAAACTCATTTAAAGGCTCTAAAATGAAGTTAAAGTATAGGGAACTTGAAACATGCTCAAAAATATCCTGGATGTCGGCTCGTTTGGCCGTACGGTTGCGTTATTCGGTTAATTACGACGAAACACGAACAAACGCGAAAAACGATCCAAATTACGCGACGAATGGATTTTTATCAAGCCAATCACTAAAATAAAATATTTTAATGATCACATAAATTTTTGGATGTCCGGATGTATTCAGAACGTAAGATATGCGCGAAAATGCAAACTTATGCACTTTTTTGACGCTTTTAGTCCCTATTGATCAAGAAAGTTTATTTTTGCGCACCAAACACCTCAAAGACTATTTCTAAGCTATGTAAAGGATATTTAGGGCATATTTAACTTATGATCAAGTTCCGGAATGTTCGTTACAGTACAAATCGGCATACTTTCGCTGTTTGTCGAAATTAGTCCCTGTAAGCGAATAAACTTGATGTCGCCGTACCAAACCTTCCAAAACTTATTTCTAAGTTATGTAAAGGTTATTTAAGGAATTTTAAGCCTATGTCACTATTCCGGAGTGTTTGTTGCATTAAACTGGTTATTTTTACGCATCAGATTGCGTATAACCTTCCAGAAAGAGATTTAAAGCTCGAAATCGAACAAGAACTGATATGTGCAAACGATACACATATTTTTACAAATCCCAAGTATGAAACACAATATTTCATTAATTTGGTATTTGTTTGATGGTCGCAGAGGCACAGGTGTCACAGTCTCCCCTACTTTAGGAAATTTCGTCCCGAAATTTATTCGTATGAGTCTGTCTGTGACGCTGTGTTAAATAATTGTCTTGCATGGAATCTAGGGTGTTTATCTATTTGCGTAGAATAACCCATCAAAGATATGCAAGGCATAATCCTGTTATTTCTCTCAACAGACATTCTTCAGAAACGAAAATGAACGGAGTTATTTTTAACAGGCATTCTTCAGAAAATGGAAAATGAAGGAAAAATCAAGAATATTCATTTCCCTCTATGGGTATTCTTCAGAAACAAAAATGAATGGAATGAGTCACTTTCCTCAATGGGTATTCTTCAGAAATGGAAATGAAGGAAGAATCAAGGATATTCATTTCCCTCGATGGATATTCTTCAGAAACGAAAATGAACGAAATGGGTCATTTTCCTCAATGGGTATTCTTCAGAAACAAAAATGAAGGAAAAATCAAGGATATTCATTTCCCTCGATGGATATTCTTCAGAAACAAAAATGAATGGAATGAGTCATTTTCCTCAATGGGTGTTCTTCAGAAATGGAAATGAAGGAAGAATCAAGGATATTCATTTCCCTCGATGGATATTCTTCAGAAATGAAAATGAACGGAATGAGTCATTTTCCTCAATGGGTATTCTTCAGAAACGAAAATGAAGGAAAAATCAAGGATATTCATTTCCCTCGATGGATATTCTTCAGAAACGAAAATGAACGGAATGAGTCATTTTCCTCAATGGGTATTCTTCAGATATGGAAATGAAGGAAGAATCAAGGATATTCATTTCCCTCGATGGATATTCTTCAGAAACGAAAATGAACGGAATGAGTCATTTTCCTCAATGGGTATTCTTCAGAAATGGAAATGAATAGGGTTAACTCTAAATACATGACAAAACTTGCTGTGGTTTCTGTGCACTAAATTCCATAATTATGTACGCGTCCATAATTACGTAATTCCTTGCTGAGTCCGCACAGTGCATTTCATAATGTGTAGGGGAAGAAAAAAAATCAAACCTGTGATGAGTGTGACTAGACTACCATAGGGTCCTTTTAATTAGATCGAAAAATGATCTCTTTAATTAGACCACCAAGGAGTCTTTTCAGCTATATCATCACATGATATTCCTAACCAGATTTTTGGATCAATCTGTTTAACTAGACCACTCAAGGGGTCCAATTATAGAATAGTACTTCATAACCCAAGGGACTTAACTACAACGTAGAAGTCCATTAAGGATTTAAGGTAGTACCTTTGGATATCCTACTATGAATCCCTTATACGAAGATATGGAAGATTCTACGAGTATTTGGATAACAAAAATTTGGATCACACAAAAACATAAAAAGGGCACACATAAGCACATAATCACATAATTATTTAACTTGACCTTTAATTTGTTATCTTTGGACACGGATATTTAAAGCATCCCAGAATCCAATCCGTGGATTTCATTTGGCACTTTAATCATTTTCAAGAATCTATCTATGAAGATAGGAAAATCTTAATAGGAATTCGGCTTTGTCCTAATTGAATCGTAATGTATGTATTGAATCATACAAAAAATTCAATTAAGGGCTCCGATGAACGATACCCATCCACAAAGATCTAATTATAAGGATAGAAAGATCCTATATGGATTTTGGAATTTGTGTAACGTGAGGTGTTTCGACACCTTGCACTAGGCATGCTTAAGTCGATACACAAGGTAGAAAGTTCATGAGGTTGAGGCGCTAGATATGCCAAGGCGACATATGAAGCAGAATTTGAAGGGTGAGCACCAGCAGGATTTGTAACAGCTTTGCTTTGGATTGCAAAGCGGCACATGTTAACCAAATGTCTCCATCGTCCATCGTGGGTACATTTGAAACAGGGTATTTGATTCGGATGATGACAGTGGCATTGATTTCACCAAGGAGCAGTTCCCTTATATGGCTCCATCCCTGAGGCGAGTCATGGTAATAGCTAAATCAACGGTCCTCTGCAGTATGACGCCTATTCGCTGGGTAATTGCAGCATCTGGTTCGGACATTTAGGTGTTGTTGCGACTTAGTGGTATCGCGTATTGTCTAATTTGGCAGCGGAAATTTTCTTCAGGACCGTAGTTAGGAAATATTGGATCAGAGTAAAATACCACATTTTCATAACATTAAACAAATGGGTTAAAACCCAAGTTCGTAGTACACACGTTTTCATAGGAATAAATCCTATTTTATTTAACAAAAACATCTATTTTATTTTAGGTAACTTTATTGCCACTTTTCCAAGCCTTCAGTGCTGTCCAGCTGGCTTCTATTTGGCTTTCACAGTTTGTTACCTGAAACGCATTTTAAAAACATTTGTCAGTGGGAAATACTGGTGAGTGAATCCCAGTTTAATCAAGTTTAAATAAAAACCATTTCACAGTATTGAGGGCGACCCCGCAATTGTATTTGTTTCCAAGACATCACAATTAACATCCATGGTACTGTCGAACCCGACTTGTGGAAATGTTACTCCTTGACCAGGTGGCAACAAATTTTGTATACAAAACCCCAACATACTCATGATAATTGTATTCTTACAAATACTCAATCACTGTTTAATATATAATTAATTAAATGAGGTTTTGTAAAAACAGTTAACAAAAAGCGAATCAACTCACATTGCTGTCTTAGATTTTCTGTAAGGGTTTCCTAGTGATAATCTAAAATTTACACAAATGCACACGCGTTAGTATAATAACTCATTTTAACATTAGTAATACCCTCCCCGAGACGGCATTCCAACGACTACGTCGGGCAGAACCACGACAGTCGTTACGGAACCCTAGATCAATCGGGCAGCGTATCTAGTACGTATCCAGGGGTTATAATACTTACAACGAAGTAGAACTTCACTATTTAGGGGGGTATAATACCCGCGTATAAATCCTATAATTCAGATTTGAGAGAAAGAAAAGAAAGAGGACGAATTCTGATTGAAACCCGATGGCCTGCTTATATAGTGCTGAATTCTGTCTTTCTCGCGGCCCGCATAAAACAAGGACAGGGCCTATGCGGCCCGCGTCAACCCCGGTCAAACGTGTAGCTGGGCTGGGTCAGCTACTAGACTTGCCAAGTGTTGGGCCACGTGGCCACACCGGGCTGCGCCATGTTTTCGATCTTACGCGGCCCGCGTTAGCTAACGGGGGTCTTACGCTTAAAAATCAAAGAAATCAGGTTTTAACCTTTAAACCGCCCGCGTAAGGGTTGGGGTGGGGTCTACGCGGCCCCCCTCAACTTAAATTTTCAATTTTTAATTATTTTTAATACTATTTAATGTATTTGAGGCCCGTTTTCGCGTATGGGGTGTATTTTGGGATATTTTAGAATATTTTAAAATATATTAGGGTGTCGGAAAAGTTATGAGGGTTGTTATATCCTCCCCACCTTGTTTTAGAGCTCGTCCTCGAGATCTACTGGAACAAGTGTGGATATTTCCTTTGCATTTCAGATTCAAGCTCCCATGTGTACTCAGATCCTCTTTTGGAGTCCCACTTCACTTTGACCAGAACTAATCTCTTATGTTTGAGATTCTTGACTTTCCTGTCTTCAATCTGTAGAGGTCTTTCTACAAACTTGAGTTGTTCATTTACCTCTATATCCTTAAGAGGTACTATTAGCGATTCATCATCTAAGCATTTCTTGAGATTAGATACATGAAACACATCATGTATTCCTGTCATTTCCTCTGGCAGTTGTAGCTGATAGGCTACAGGTCCTATTCTTCTAATAATCTCAAAAGGTCCAACATACCTGGGACTTAGCTTTCCCCGCTTGATGAATCTTACTACTCCTTTCCAAGGAGAGACTTTTAACAATACTTTATCTCCTACTTGAAATTCCAATGGCTTGCGTCGGTTATCAGCATAACTCTTCTGTCGATCACGTGCTGCTTTCAGTCGTTCCTTGACTTGAATGATCTTGTCGGTTGTTTCTTGTACTATCTCAGGTCCAGATAGTTGCTTTTCCCCAATTTCTGCCCAACAGACTGGGGTTTGGCACTTTCGTCCATAAAGTGCTTCGAATGGTGCAGCATTGATACTTGTGTGATAACTATAATTATAATAAAATTCTATTAAAGGTAAGTGATCATCCCAATTACCTCCGAAATCAATTACACAAGCTCTAAGCATGTCTTCCATTGTCTGAATTGTTCTTTCGCTTTGTCCGTCTGTTTGAGGATGATAAGCTGTGCTCAGATTTAACTTAGTTCCCATGGCTTTTTGGAAACTTGACCAAAAATGAGAGGTAAAGCGGCTATCTCTATCAGAAACAATTGATAAAGGAATCCCATGTAATGAAACAATTTCATTTACATACAATTTAGCTAGCTGTTCCATACTGAAAGTTTCCTTCATTGGTAGGAAATGTGCTGACTTAGTTAGTCTATCTACAATCACCCAGATTGTATCATTACCCTTCCTTGTTTTGGGTAATTTAGTACCAAAATCCATTATTATTAATTCCCATTTCCACACTGGTATTTCTAACTGTTGTAACAAACCTGAGGGTTTCTAGTGTTCAGCTTTAACTTATGAACAAGTTAAACATTTAGAGACATAGGCTGCTATGTCCTTCTTCATTCCTATCTACTAGAAATTTTTCCTTAAATCCTGGTACATTTTATCACTTCCTGGATGCATCGTATACTTAGACTTATAGGCTTCTTCTAATATGTGATGACGCAGGTTTTCTAGTTTAGGTATCCACATTCTCTTTTTATGGAATCTCTAAATTCCATCTGTTCCTTGTTCTAATTCCTTAATCATACCTTTTAGTTTTTCAGCATCATCCTTGATTACTGATTCTTGTGCTTTTCTGATTTGATCATTTAAATCTACTTGTAGATTTAATTTAAGAGAACGTACCCTTTTTGGCTTTTCATGATACTTTCGACTTAAAGCATCTGCCACTACATTTGCTTTTCCTTCATGGTACTGGATATCGCAATCATAATCACTAAGCATCTCCATCCAGCGTCTTTGTCTCATATTCAACTCCTTTTGCCCGAAAACATACCTTAAACTTTTATGATCAGTGAATATGGTAAACTTACTACCATAAAGGTAATGTCTTCAAATCTTAAGGGCAAAACTTATAGCTCCTAACTCTAGATCATGGGTTGAATAATTCTCTTCATGATTCTTAAGTTGTCTAGATGCATAGGCTATAACCTTTTGGCGTTGCATTAATACACATCCATACCCTAACTTAGAAGCGTCACAATAGACTACAAAGTCTTCAGTTCCTTCTGGTAACGCTAGCATGGGTGTATTGGTTAATCTTTGCTTAAGAATTCTAAAAACTTCTTCTTGTTTTGGTCCACATTCAAACTTAATGGATTTACAGGTTAACTTAGTTAAAGAAATGGCTATTCTAGAAAAATCTCAAATAAATCTTCTATAATAACCAGCCAATCCTAAGAAACTTCGAACCTCGGTTGGTGATTCAGGGGTTTTCCATTTAGTGATTGCCTCAATCTTTGTTGGATCCACATGAATTCCTTCATGATTCACTAAATGTCCAAGAAACTGTACTTGCTCTAACCAAAACTCGCACTTTGAAAATTTAGCATAAAGCTTTTCCTTTCTCAATAGGCTTAAAAGTGCGTGCAAATGTTTTGCATGTTCCTCTTTACTCTTAGAGTAAATTAGAATATCATCTATAAAACAATTATGAATTTATCCAAATATGGCTTACATATCCGGTTCATCATGTCCATAAATGCAGCTGGGGCATTGGTTAAACCAAATGGCATGACAGTAAATTCATAATGACCATACCTTGTTCTGAAGGCAGTCTTAGGAATGTCCTCTTCCTGTACCTTTAATTGATGATATCCTGACCATAAATCGATTTTAGAGAAAAATCATACTCCTTGCAGTTGATCGCACATATCATCGATTCTCGGTAATGGGTACCGATTCTTAATCGTGACTTTGTTCAATTCACGGTAATCAATGCACATACACATTGATCCGTCCTTCTTTTTAACGAATAATATTGGCGCTTCCCATGGTGACGAACTTGGTTGTATAAATCCTTTTTCCAGCAATTCATCTAATTGTTTCTTCAGTTCCTGCATTTCGTCTGGTGCCAAACGGTAAGGTGCTTTGGCCATTGGTGCTGTTCCTGGTAGTAAGTGAATTCTGAATTCAACTTCTCTGTCTGGCGGCAGTCCTGGTAATTCTTCTGGAAATACATCTGAAAACTGGGACACTACTGGAATGTCCTTTAGTTCTATTCCTTTAGTGTTAGTGATTATAGAAATCAAATACACTATAGAACCTTTTCTTATATAACTTGCAGTTTTCATCACAGAGATGAATTTTGTGGATCTAGAGGGCTTATCTCCTTTAATTGTGATCGTTTTACCTCTTGATGAATTTACTTGGATTGACTTTTGATCACATAAAATACTGGCTTTATTGGCTATTAACCGATCCATTCCTAAAACGACATCAAATCCCGTCAAATTCATGGGATGAAGGTTTGCCATAAACTTTTGATTTAAAATTTCTATTCTTGCTCCCTGCAAGATTTCAGAAATCCTAACAGTTTCTCCATTAGCTGTCTCTACTAGGCATTCTTGTGGTAGTTTAGTTAATGCTGATTTGGAAGTTTGCAAAACGAAGTATTAATAAAACTTTGGTTTGCACCAGAGTCAAATAATACTTTAGCAAATACATCATTAACTAAAAACGTACCAGCTATCACGTCTGGAATCATCTTGGCTTCATCTGCAGTCAGAACAAATGCTCTAGCATTTTTAGTGTTCCTGTTGTTCACAGTTGGAGCCAATTTTGGACAGTTTGGCCTGATATGACCTTTCTCTCCACAGTTGAAGCACAGTCCATTACTGGATTTTCTCCTGCAATCTTCTTCCTTGTGTCCTGGCATCTTGCAGAAATTGCAAAGAGTGGAGCATTTTCCCGAATGCTTTTTCTTGCAGACCTTGCAAAATGGTGCAGAGGTAGAACCCATATTCCTATGATTGTAATTCCCAGAACGGAATTCTTGAGTAAGTCTTTGGGTTAGGTTTCTCCTCTGTTCTTCTTCTTTAGTACGGATTAGTTCATCTGTCAAGGTGTTTGCTAGTTCTACAGCTTCTTCTGTAGTTTGAGGTCTAGCTGCCTTGACTACATGTCTAATCTCTCCGATTAATCCCTAGATGTAACGGGAGATTAATACTGGTTCAGGTGATGCAAGGGTTGGCACTATTCTAGCATATTCAAAGAATGTGGTAGTATAACCCTTACTATCTACCCCGGTCATTCTTAAGTTCAGAAACTTATTCGCTATCTGTTCCTTTTCATTGGGATGGCAGAATTTCCTTTCTACCATATTTTTAAATTCTTCCCATTCCATGTTGTAAACCCTATCACTTCCTCTTGACTGGAGGATATTGTTCCACCATTCTAAGGCTGAGTTCTTAAATAGATTAGAAGCAAACATTATTTTGTCTTCTTCAGCACACTTGCTTATTTTTAAAACAGTCTCAGTCTTCTCTATCCAGCGTAGAGCTGCAATGGGTCCTTCATTGCCCGAAAATTCTATTGGTTTGCAGGACCAGAATTCCTTGTAAGAACAACCATAAGGCATGGTTCTTCTTCTTTTGGGAATGGGCACCTAAAGTACAGGTACATTGTTCACGTTGTGTTCTGGTTCGATTGGTCGCTTACTGCTATGTTTACTTTTATTATTCGCTTCTTGAATCGTTTGAATAATAAATGGCATTGCATCTATAATTCCTTGTGCCACTATGTGTTGAACTGCACTATTATTCATTTGGTTTCTATTGTTATTGATGCTCGGATTCTCATTAACCACGTTAATGTTACTCGGGTTATCGTTATTCAGATTTCCTTGATTTTCTTCATCGGCCATCTGAATTTTAAACATTTACCCCGTATTAATATCACAAAATAATATTTAGTATAGTCAATCACATGACACACATTTTGCCAAAAGCGTCGATCATTGCGACTTTACTCTAATTCCATATACTAGGCATCTATTACACACTAGTACTGAAATAAAGATTACAATACCAACTGAAATAAAATTACACTAATAGAAGTAGGCATCCGTACACACATATTTTATTTTATTATTTTATTATTATTATTACTACTACCGTTTCACCATCACATTCACGGATATGGATTCATCCAGAAATCCATATTGCGCTCGTCGTATTTCCATACGAGTCGCTCTCCCACCTATCTCATCCGTTCACTACTCTCTAGAATTTTCTCACCAAATGTCCTAAGTTCTTGTACGTTTTCTGCACTTATTGGGGGTGCAGGTTCTAGGACTGGGTTCGGAATCTGGGGTGCGGGTTCCTGGTGTGGGGGTGTAGGTGCCTGAAATCGGTAAAGATCTTCTAAGATCTCCCTAATGTATTCATCATGGTAATAGGGATCTAAAGGGTCCATACCTGGGTAGGCTCCTATGTTCTGCATGGGTATGTCTTCATGTATCGGGTAACGTTGCACATAGTCCCTAACGTCATCCCACCAGGGGTCGTAATTTGGGTCTAGTGGGTTTGGTGCTAGTACCCTAGGGATTTCTTCTGGATTGAAGTCATGCATCTCTACTTGGTTTTCAGGGTTTTCTATCTCCATGGGTTGGTCAGGGATTGGCAGTTGTGGTTGGGGTGCTATTATTTGCTCCAGATTAGGGTCAGCTGCAGTGGTTGCTAAGATGTGGATGTTGGCTATACCCCTATTTATCATGTCCTGGGCATAGGCATCTGTCTCTCTCTTGGCTGCGGCTAGTACCCTCTGATCTTGTAACTTTTTCATACGCTTCCTACGCTCATTTGCCCCTCTACTGAACCATCCCTTCTTTTTCTGAGGAAATGGCTCCTCAGACTGAGCCTTGAACACAAAGATACCTTCTTCCATATCAACAGAGTACCCTGAGAGGGCAGGCTGAGAAGAGGAGGTGCCTTCGCTTCTAGGCGAACCAGACAATTGACGGCATGCGTCAGATGGTCCTTGGTCGCTCATACTGTAGACTAACAGATAGTCAAATAACACATAACAATAAATACAGTTATGCACGTATTTCCGTAATTTATTTCCTAACACTTTAAATTTTGATGTAAGCAGAACACCTCTGTGGCTGAATTAGTGGCTTAGCTCTGATACCACCTTCTATCGCAACCCCCGATCCCTGATCCCCGGGAATGGGCGGCCGCAAGCCAGTTTCGGTGGTATCGCGTATTGTCTAATTTGGCAGCGGAAATTTTCTTCAGGACCGTAGTTAGGAAATATTGGATCAGAGTAAAATACCACATTTTCATAACATTAAACAAATGGGTTAAAACCTAAGTTCGTAGTACACACATTTTCATAGGAATAAATCCTATTTTATTTAACAAAAACATCTATTTTATTTTAGGTAACTTTATTGCCACTTTTCCAAGCCTTCAGTGCTGTCCAACTGGCTTCTATTTGGCTTTCACAGTTTGTTACCTGAAACGCGTTTCAAAAACATTTGTCAGTGGGAAATACTGGTGAGTGAATCCCAGTTTAATCAAGTTTAAATAAAAATCATTTAACAGTATTGAGGGCGACCCCGCAATTATATTTGTTTCCAAGACATCACAATTAACATCCATGGTACTGTCGAACCCGACTTGTGGAAATGTTACTCCTTGACCAGGTGGTAACAAATTTTGTATACAAAACCCCCAACATACTCATGATAATTGTATTCTTACAAATACTCAATCACTATTTAATATATAATTAATTAAATGAGGTTTTGTAAAAACAGTTAACAAAAAGCGAATCAACTCACATTGCTGTCTTAGATTTTCCGTAAGGGTTTCCTAGTGATAATCTAAAATTTACACAAATGCACACGCGTTAGTATAATAACCCATTTTAACATTAGTAATACCCTCCCCGAGACGGCATTCCAACGACTACGCATTCCAACGACAGTCGTTACGGAACCCTAGATCAATCGGGCAGTTTATCTAATACGTATCCAGGGGTTTTAATACTTACAACGGAACAGAACTTCGTTATTTAGGGGGGTACAATACCCGCGTATAAAGCCTATAATTCAGATTTGAGAGAAAGAAAAGAAAGATGGACGAATTCTGATTGAAACTCGATGGCCTGCTTATATAGTGCTGAATTCTGTCTTTCTCGCGGCCCGCGTAAAACAAGGACAGGACCTACGCGGCCCGCGTCAACCCCGGTCAAACGTGTAGCTGGGCTGGGTCAGCTACTAGACTTGCCATGTGTTGGGCCACGTGGCCACACCGGGCTGCGCCATGTTTTCGATCTTACGCGGCCCGCGTTAGCTAACGGGGGTCTTACGCGGCCCGCCTAAACTTAAAAATCAAAGAAATTAGGTTTTAAACTTTAAACCGCCTGCGTAAGGGTTGGGGTGGGGTCTACGCGGCCCGCCTCAACTTAAATTTTTAGTTTTTAATTATTTTTAATGCTATTTAATGTATTTGAGGCCCGTTTTCGCGTATGGGGTGTATTTTGGGATATTTTGGAATATTTTAAAATATATTAGGGTGTCGGAAAAGTTATGAGGGTGTCAGTTTATTGAGGGTTGTTATAAACAGGCTTGACATCTGGTGGTATTTTCAACTCGTGTTCAACAATGCTTCAAGGGATGCCCGTCATTTCTTCCGGGCACCAAGCAAAGACATCACTGTAATGTATCAATAGCTTTTCAAGATATGAAATAGTTTCTTGTGAAAGGCTAGGGTTAACCCTTATCCTCTGCTCAGGATACTTAGGGTTTATGATTAGCCTTTGCTTGTCTTCTTCACTTTTGGAACTTTCACCTTCAACCATGTAGGCCTTTTGAGTAGGTTGAAGGGTTGCAATCCCTCTCTCAGTAGGAAACTTGGCTGTTCCATGACCAACAAAAACAGCCATGTAGAATGCACACTGCCCCGGCCTTCCTATGATCACGTCATAGTTTGAAGGTATATTGATGACTACAAATGTGAGAGGTTGGACTCTCTCTTTCTGGCCTTCACTGAAACGGATATTAAGGGTTAGTTGCCCTAAAGGCTTGAGGGGGTATGTCGTCAATACCTTTTATGGAGGTCCCGGAGGGTTGAAGCCTTGAACGCTCTTCATTTCTTAAACGGTTGAAGAACTTCTCAAACATGATTTCAGTGGCAACACCAGTGTCTATGTATGCTCTGCTTGTTTGTAATGTTCCCACAGTAGCCTCAACCACAAGAGGGTTTGAAAGAGGGTCTTTTTCTGTTGGAGGGAAACAAACACACTGAAGCTCCCAAGCTTCCAACCGTTGCCGTTTATGTGGAACCTTTCCATCGAAATCCACCATGTTAACTTCTTTGCCCTTCCCTTCGGCCATCTTGTCCCTTACCCCCTTCAATAAGTGGGCAAGCTCCCCGGACTTGACAGCCTCTTCGACCATCTTCTTTAGTTGGAAGCAATCATTAGTATGGTGGCCTTTCTCTTCATGAAATTCACAAAATTGGGTGGAGTTCTCATTTCTTTTGCTTTTGGGGAGAGGCCTTGGAGGTCAGAAGTTTTGCTTCACTTCTTCCGTTGCAATGATTTCTTGAGGGGTCTTGGTAAGGGGTGTGAAGCTTATGCCTTTTTCCCTGCTGGAAGGGTTCTGGCCTTCAGACCTTCGCTGCTCTGAACCCTTTTGGCGTCTATCATAAGGATGGAAGCTTCAACTTTTTCTAGCTGGGCTGTTGCTTCGCCAGCTTGACCCCCTTTTTCTCTGTTCTTTAATGTCTACGGCCTCCTCTCCCCGGATGTGGGCTTCAGCCCTTTCGAGAGCTTCTTCCAAGGTCTTGGGCAGTGATTTGTTGAAATCTCTTGTGAGATATTTGGATGTAATGGCGTTCATAAAACCTGCCACTCTCATCTTTTCGTCTGCCCCTACATAAGTCAGACCTTCCTTCTTGTATCTTTCTATGAACCCTCGAAGGCTCTCGTCATCCCTTTGCTTTATCTGGAAGATTACTGTAGCATCTTTAACATATCGCCTCTGTTGGGAGAAATTGGCCAGGAACCCCTTGCTAAGGTCATCGAAGCGTCGAACGCTTTGGGCAGGTAAATCATTGAACCAGATTCTGGCTGATCCGACAAGGGTTTGCATAAATATTAGGCAACATTCAGCATTTGACCATTTCTCAATCCTAGCAGCACCGGTGAAGATCTGAAGATGGTCTTCAGGGTCTTCAGTCCCATCATATGTTTTGATATGGGCTGGCATCTTGATCTTCGTTTGGAAATCATAATCAGTGATTCACTGAGAGAAACATGACAAGTTGCTTGGTTTATAGGGCTTGGCCAGATCTTCTTCCACTCTTGCTCCTGTGTTGCCACTATTATTGTTGTTCCCTTGGGTGGCTAACACTTGGTTAATGAAGTGTTGCCACAGGAAGCTTGCCATCATCTGGGCCATCATCTGGGGCATAAGGTTGAAGCCTTGAAGGCTTCCAGGTGCAACCGAGCAGTTTATCCCCAAGGGAGTACTCATAACGACACTCCGTGCCAAGGGAAGCACCGATAGGGCTTGTTCCCATGTAGTAGTCGCTGAGGGTGGAAGGCTTGCTACTGGAGATTGCAGGAGTTGGTCCAAAGTCAACTCGTGCCCCAAGGGAGCACCGGTTGCAATCGGTTGGGAAGAAAAGAGAGGATAAGATCTTGGATCTGGCCTCGTGTACAAATATGGGTTAGGATTCGGAGGAGGATTGCTGGGACCAGCCTCATTCCTAGAAGCAGTTGGCTGTGAGCTTGCAAAAGGAAGAGGGGGAGGCCCAGGAGACAGCGACGGTTCTGGCTCGTCATAGTCCAGTCGGATCCTTACTCCCTTGTCTCGTTCCCTATTCACGTGTTGGTTGAGGAGAGACCTCAACTCAAGAAAGTAGTTAGCAACTCCTTCAGGTGTAAGATCGATACGTGAAGGAGTGTTTGAGGCACCAACATTAGGAGATGGTACTCCGGAACGAGACGGTGTTGGCGTTTGAAAAGTGAGAAACTCGGGGTATGTCGCTCCAGTTGGAGTGCTTCCCGGTGTTGAGATGGAGGTTGGCATAGCCACAGGAGTTTGGCTAGTGCTCGGGGTAGAAGTACGAGGGACTTGGTTTACTTCCCCCGGGGACTCACCTTTCGACATGTTGGTTCTTGAACAGAAATGGAGCTACACTACTAGGTCTTGTGAAGAAAATTAGTGGTGTAGCCCCACGGTGGGCGCCAACTTGTTGATGCAACAAATAATAGACCAAGGATAGTAGCTGGGCTGGTTAGGCAAAAGGGTTGAAGGGTTTGGTTTTGCCTAACGCAGGTCGTGGGGTCCCCCCACGTTTGCAAGACGTGGGGAGAGGTTCACTAGTTTGATTTTGTTGTTTGCTCGGGATCCTCCACTGAAATGTGTTCAGTCTCGGATGTGGGAGCAATAAGAATGTGTGTGTTAAATGTGATGGAGAGTGACTTGTATAGAACAAGTACTCAAGAACAATGACCAGAGATTCGCCTGGAATCAGTGTTGATCGAGAGAATGTCCTGGCACTAAATGAAGTGTGACATTTATAGGGAGAGTTATGGCTCAAAGAGGAAGCTGTTGACTAGTGAACAAGCTTGCAGTGGGGGACTTACCCTTTTTGGGGTGGAAGCCTTTTGACCTGCGGGTAAAAGACTGTGCTCTGTGCATCCGCCTTGCTTTTGCGGCTGGGGAAGTTGGTGAAGCAATCAGAGATGTGACTACTTACTGTTTACGTGTTGCTTTATCTTGGCTCCCAGATTTTCAACCTTTGAACCTTTTAACCTTTTGAGCATTCATGTATTTAAGTCACTTTATTTGGTCTTGGGCTACCTCCGTCATCAATGAAGAATCATATGTTGTAGAATTACTTTGATCTTGGGTATGGCTTCATCTTGCAGAAGCCTAGAGGTCGATGTTAATGTCAAATAGGATATAGAGGGAAAACTATGTATATGATTTATTGGATATAAAAAAATTACAAGAAAAAGAAGTGAGCATAGGGCAAATGTGATTTTAATTTGGTTACTGCCGCCATATTGTTCTTCCCAGATCATCTTCTATATATATATTTGGTTAATTGTAGGTCTTGCTTTTATTTTATCTTTTTTCTAATTGTTTTCAAGATCATCAACATGTGTATTGTAAAATTACAATGACACGTGATATCTCATAATTAATTAGTACTGATCTTGGTTATAGTGAGTATTGGTCACCGTGATTTCTATAGTTCGGATGGTGAGTTTACAGTGTTCTAGTTTATCTATTTTTGACGGCAAAGATGATTGCATTTCACTACCGAATAATAAAAGACAAGTTCCTGGCAAGGAGCTTATATTACATGCACACCATTGGGACCATTCCAACGATTTATCTTTTATCTAATACAGTAAATACACTACTAGATACAACATTTTCTTAAGAAAATATAAACAGTTTATAATAATAATCAATACACAAGATACACCAAAAATGTAACACCCAAAATTTAATAATATCATGGACTTCGTTATGGAATCAATAGCCGCCTACAATAGTTCAGATCTAGGGTTTTCTCTAAGAAAACACGTACGGTGTGCATCACTATGCGCGGGTGAAGGACTTTGCACTTGGTTAACACTTATAAGTTATAAATAGATTGTAGTTTACGTTTGTGTCTAAGCGGCACTATACTTTGCGCGTTGCTCGACTTTGGGCATGGGCATAGTTTGCGCCCATACTTAGCTTACATGTAAACTTAGTTTGCACAAGTTGGGAGTTTGCACATGAACATTAGAACGCATTGCTGACATTGCGCCTGTATGTTGACCATATTTGACTTAGGACTTTAGGCGTCAGGATCCTTCTTGTTTTAGTAGATTGTGTTGAATCAGATCCCTCTCCAAACTCACACTACACACTAATTTGTATATAACGTAAATGTGTTGAGCTTGAAAGAAAATAAATGAGAGAGAAATTTTCTGTTACGAAGGTTAAAAATGGGGTGGTCAATATTCACAATACAATGAGGCTATATATAGCCTTTACAAGTAACAAACTTAAACCTAAAGAAAAGGAACTAAACTACCTACTGATATACAAGGACTCCATGGACGTAAATATGCCAATAAAGTAGGAAACAAACCCTTGACCTATTGACCCATTATTACTTTACGTGACACAATCAAACATAATAAAAACATGACAAATAAACCAAACAGCTCCTGTTTGCAAGCTCCAACAAAGATCTGTATTAATTTCGGTTTAGAACCTGTGAACCTGTGACCCACGAACAAACCGAATAACCCAACAGATTGCAGCATAGTATCACAGGTGAGTTTCTAGATCCATCTTTAATTTATTATTTTGGAGCGGTGTACATAATTGATAATGTTTTCCAAATCAAAGTATTAAGTTTTAAAGTATGACATAGTTTGATAAAGTAACTAAAGTACAGATTGTTCATTAAACATTGTAGTCATATAGAAAATGATAGTATAACCTGTAGTCTTATAGGTGTCGGGAACGTGCTGAAGACTTGTAACAAAAGTTAACATTCCATGATTTACAAACCCGACACACGAGTTAGTTTCTAAAGCTAAAGCTAAAGTAAGTGCTAAACTTATAAAGTGTTAAAATTGTAAAATGTTATAGCATGCGTGTGGCACGGTATGAGGCAATTACCTACAGCTACAAGGTCGTGGTATAGGCGGTTAGCTACGGCGCCATTGCACAGGGGTCAGTGTCTTTGTAGTTTGCTTATCATAGTTTCTAAAGTGTAAAAGTTGTTTTATATGATAGTATGCTGTATAAAGAAAATTGTTACAATGATGTGCTATGAGGTTAAGTTTATTTGTTCTTGTTTAAAGTGTTTACCAAAGTTAAAGTTATTTAATTAAAAAGAATTTATTTATCTGACTTTTAGTATGTACATTAAGTTAAAGTTTGGTTAGCTGGAGAGTTTCTAGGTTGGGCAGCTGAAGGCTCCCTACTGAAAGACTTGCATCCCGTTTATGATAAAGTTTATGTTGTTAACGTCATGATTAGTTTTAGACATCTTTCATGTAATAGGATGATTTGTGTTAATGTTTCTGTTGTGTATGATTCGAATTTTATGGTTATGAACTATTTGCTGAAGAATAAATCCAACAAATGAAGCCCCTTGGTATGTGGCGTTTCAAAAAACATGGTCAACATTTTCACGCTTATATATCGAATCATGCTTGTATATCGAATCTGAGTTATACAAAAGGTATGGAGTACGTTTTGGGGAGTAGTGGCTTTCAAAATTTAACTTTACCTTAAAGTTAACTTCACGTTCACATGCAAATTATATCTAATTAATATGTATTTGGAGTTTTTCTTCTAGTTGACTCAATAATTTAAAGGATTTAGTTTGTTGTTATCTTGTATCATTTGAATCTCACAACGTTTTTTATGTATTATAAATGCAATAAATAACAATAATGATAGCACCTAGTGAGATTGAACTATCATGGTGATTCGACAAGTATTGTGGAACCAACTCTAATGTTATAAAATAATATAGTACATGTCTTAAAATTTCACACTGGTAATCATACTTTGATGTCTCTGTTTGTCACTCATCTTAGTAAAAATTGTATATTTCCTCATTGATCAATGACTATAGTATGTTATGACATAAAAATGATGAAAACATAACACTTCTGCTAAGTATAACTTATCAAAATGAAATATATATATATCATAAAAAGTATAGTAGACAATGTGATATACTTAGATAAGTATGCTTCTATTGAGACTGCCATTGACCTATTTCACAAAGGTGCCAAGTTACACGAGGGAAGTGCAAAGAGCATGGGCGAAGCTTTTAATAAAGTGGCAGCCGACCCCTTGAACTTTTCGCTCAGTGGTTGAGAGTATATAGTTTTCGTATAGAAATTTTTGTGTATATACGTTTTCGACCCCCCGGTTTTATAGAAATTTTTAGGCCCGGTAACTTTCGCCCCCCCCCCTACCCGCGGGTTAGAAATCTCAAGCTTCACCACTGGCAAAGATAACGTACCTAGTTCGAGGGATCAGAGGCGTCTCCGAGAATTCACGTACCTTGTTCGAGCTTGAAAAAATAAGCCCTTCCGTAATGTTTTATTATTATTATTTAAAATTATTATTTAAAAAATAATAATCAAATTAGTATTGGGCTCAATAAACCTAATGCCAAGTGGGCTAAATTCTAAACCATAAAAAAATATTTGTAAATGGGCCTATATTGGAATTGATATGTGTTTACTATTTAAAAAAATAACATATACATATCGATTTTTTTTTTAAATCGCGTGCCCCTCGAAATCACAGGCCTTGTGCGGGGGTCCTCCCCGCACACCATCAAAGCCGCCTATGCGAGGGATGAACTAGATATCATGATCTACTCGCAAACCACAGGCTAGTGGCAGGAGACATGCAAGTGCTATTTTTTGATGTGCCAAAATCAAGTTCATGATCTTGACATAGCGACGAAGTACTCTCCATTATCCTCCATCACACCATTCTAGACAAAATCGAAATGCAACATCTAGGGTAACCATGTATGAAACCTCATGCTTTTGCCTTCAGGGGCGGACTGAAGACATGCCCAGGGTGGGCGGGCGCACCCCCGGGAAAAAAAAAATTTAGTGCTAAGTTCCGTCGAAAATCCCGTCCGCACCCCTTGGAATTTTTCGTCCGCACCCCTTGGATTTCTTCGTCCACACCCCTTGGATATATTCGTCCGCACCCCTTCGAATTTTTCGTCCGCACACCTTAGGTAAAAAATATTATGGATTTATATTATAATTTTTTTAGTAAAGTCTGATTTTTTATAAAAAAAAACTATCTATATTAATAGATTATACTACTTCAATTAAGATTTAGCCCATTAGTCTGATTTATACAAAGTCTGATTTATACAAAAAGCCCATTAGGCATTAGTCCATTAGTCTATTACCCATTTACCCATTTAAACCCAATACCCAACAATACAAAGTCTGATTTCCACCTCCCGTCCTTCTGTTCTGATTCTGCCCAGCGACCTCCTGGCTCCTGCCCAGCGACTTCTTCAACAAGCCAGCAGCAACAACAGCCATCGACTTCCATAATTCCGGCCAGAAACTGACCGGAATTCAGCAGGCAGCAGCAACACAGCAGCGACATCATCTAAGGGTTAGTTTTTTTTTTATTTTTTATGATTTTACTTGATGATTTACTGTTATTTATATGTTTTGAGCTAATTTGGGGTTGTTCTAGTCTTTATAGAATGGGTTTGTTGTCTCTTAATCTCTTATTGATTATATGATTCTAGTATAGGGTTTGAAAAGATGAAATTCTAAGGCTTGAAATTCAAAATTTTAAATTGAAAATTAGAGAATATGGGCTATGGTTGAACACTTGAAGATCCTTGTTTATTTTGTATGTGATAGGATTAGGAGGAACCGTGATTAGGGAAGATATGACGCGATTTCTCAAGAGAAAAGGGGATGAACCACTTTTTTCGTCGGATTCTTCTAACTGAAGACTAAGGTATGTTTTTTTGAACTTTGATGCCTTTTTGTTTACTTACTTATGATGTTCTTTTATGATGTTTACTTGTTTTACTTGAAATTGAAACTTTGTTTGTTTATATGATAGGAAGTTAGGAACTAGGGTTTGATTCTTTGAAAATTGAAATTGAAGCGACCTGACCCGCTATGAAACTTTGTTTGTTTATGTTTACTTGTTTTACATGACCCGACCCGATCCGACCCGCTATGAACCGAAGTTTTTTTATATAGCTACGGGTCTAAAATCTTTAAAAAAATTCCGCACCCCCAAGAAAAAAATCCTGGGTCCGCCACTGTTTGCCTTTCATTTAGTGTTTTCTACATCATATTCTTGTTTAGTGTTTCTAGGATTGTTTTCACCACCTTAATCTAATTCTCATCACAATAATCAATATTTCTTGCTGGTGTATATGGAAAGGAAGGAACGAGTTGGTATTTAAGCAGATCAGTAGAAGTTTGCAAGAAATCATGATAGAGATTAAATCGAAGGATTTCGGGTGGGTTAAAAATAGATCGTCATGTAAACATATTAGATGGAAGAAGTGGTGTAAATTCCCTATTTATATGTTGCCATTTTGCCCTTTGCCCGTTTGGGTCGGGGGTTTTGTTTTGTATTGACCTTTTGCCCGATTGGGTCGGATGTGCATTCTTAATGAAGTTTTAATTTTCAAAAAAATCACAATAATCAATAAACTCTTTATTGTTGTATTCAGTGCCATTATGTGACTTGGGGCATTTAATCTTCAAATTCATTTACGTTCAAACTAGAGGAGATGAATGAGGGCTTTTTTTTTTCTATACGTATAGACTTATCTACAATTTAACAAAATTTGTAATCAAGTTATTAACTCAAGTTAACTACAAGAGATGGATAATATCATCTCATTTAGGGGTTGTTTGTTTACCTTTTAATGAGTCTCTTAATGATTCAGACCTCTTATTGGTTCAGCACTTAATGGTTCAGACTGTTTGTTTCACGAGCAGATGTCTGAATGGTTCAGACATTTGCCTCTGAATGGTTAAGTATTATACAGAGTCTGAATGGTTAAGACCTCTAATCTGAATTGGTCAGACATTTGCCTCTGAACGTTTAAACATTATATAAGCTCTTAATGGTTCAGACCACTGAATGGTTCAGACCTCTTACTGATTCAGCACTTAACCATTCAGATGTTGCCAAACAGCCCCTAAAAGCTCAAATCGAACAGATAGGCTCATGTCACTACAATAATTTTGTGCAATACAATACAGTATATCTACATATAAAGATATGAATATAATTATAATAAAAAAATAAACCTTACACATTACATATATACATATGCACATAGACAGGGCCGTCTCTGAGAACGATAAAAAAAATTTGGGCCTCGGGCGAAACAAATAAATTGGGCCCACTTATTATAATATAAACTCATATATCAAGAAACAACAATACGACGATAATTGTTATTTGTTACAAAATAAAAAAAATAAACCAAAAGTGGTGTAGTTTGATAAAATATGTTTATACACCCATGTATATATAAATATGTGATTCAAATTAGTAATGTTTTTAGGCATAACATGTCGTGTAATCTCACTTTATAAAACGTTAATATTGTTTTTAGGAAATGAATCGTTACAAATTCATTAACTAAAAATAAAAGTTAATCATGGGGTTTAAGCTCATGACCTCAAGAATATAGCCTTAAACATTAACCAATGAATCATATAATCATCTTGTTAACTAGTTCAAACTGTTAATTAATTAAGTGGATTGATAAATAAAAACGCAGGTGACTAATAGTTGAAAATTGTTTAAATAAAAATGCATGGGAAGGGATTAGAACTTGTGGCCTTGATTTTCAAATTTGAGTTTCTTAACCATTAAACTAGCTTCATTTTTTTGTTATTGAACTCATTTATTAAAAATTTAACATAACGATGCTCACTTAAAAATCTAGGCCTTGAAATTTTTTCGGGCCCAATAAACCCTTTGGGCCTTGGCGTCTGCCCGGGCTGCCCAACCCTAAAATCAGGCCTCCACATAGATGACTAAATAATATTATATATATATATATATATATATATATATATATAAGATCAAATACAAAGTCCATTATCATACAAAACGTACGAATATGGTGGAAAGGTAAAAAAAATGCGGTGTCATTTTCGTAATTATTTACTCATAGAGTAATTATCAAAATTACCCTACAAACGATCTTGTATGGTAATTATGATCTTGTAGGGTAATTTTGTAAAATGTTCTTGTAGGGTAATTTTGAACTTGTAGGGTAATTTTGACCTTGTAGAGTATCATAATTACTATACAAATGATCTTGTATGGTAATTTTATAGAGTATCATAATTACTCTATAAGTGTATCAAAATTACTCTGCAAGTTTCAAAATTACCCTACAAGAACATTTTACAAAATTACCCTATAAGATCATTTGTAGAGTAATTTTGATAATTACCCTATGAGCAAATAATTATGAAAATACCACCGCGTTTTTTTCCCTTTTTCATGTCTTTTGTACGTTTTGTACGATAATGATATTTGTACGTGAACTTAACTATATATATGTGTGTGAGCGCGCGCAACATGTTTCTCATTATACCTGTTATAAACAGAGAGTTACATGAATCATATAGTGGGAGAGAGGAGTAAAAACATTTATTCGGTTACATAACTATTTTAACTAGTGTTTTTAAATGACGCGCGTTACGCGAAACGCATTGGTGTTTTCGACCGTGGGGTATGGTGGGGCGGGGGTTTGAGGCATGGGTTGACACGTGCACTTCGAGCCCCCCGCTGGTAAGTGGCGTGTTGGGTCGGTATGGTGGGGCGTGGCTAGCCTGCGTGGGTTGGCCAGTTTTATAAAAATTTTAAAAAAACCTAAAATTAAAAAATACACACAGAATTAAAAAAAAGGCTAAAATTATTATTAAAAGTTCCTAAAAATTACAAAATTCTACAAAAAAAAGATTACAAAATTAAAAAAAAAAAAAAAACCTAAAGCATTAGGTAGATTTTGAACAGGGCGAGCTTGTCAAACGGCTTCCGCTCCTTGCCCCGGAACTGGATGTTGGCCACCGCCACCCGGTCTTCGTGACTTATATCACCGCCCGGGACGCTATCGTAGTAGCGTCTTAAAAAGGTCGAGCTTCGGTTGTAGCTCGCGCCACTTGTGTTGGCACGCGTTTAAATTGTGCCGGTCGTTCCCCACGTTGTGCCGGTAGCTAGCGAAAGCTTCCGGCCACTAACGGGTCTCACTGGGTTGGCGGCCCTTCATCGCGTTGTGCCGGTATCAAGTGTGGGTAGCGGGTTCGGGTAGGTGGAGTGAAGGTTTGGAGTAGCGATGTGGACATGCGGTGGGGTTGGGGGGTTTTATAGTGACTTGGGTGAACCGTTTAGCTTGGCCAAACAGTTATTTTTTAAAATATAAACCTAGCCACTATGGCCTAGCCAACCCAGCCAATGAGAGCCGGCCACGGAGGACCGCTAGGCATGCCCAACGCCCGGACTGAAACTCCCGCCCAAGAGTCCACATCGAAACCCAAGCCCACCCAGGGTGGTGACTTGGGCATTTGTACCCAACCAACTCCCCAACCCTCGCCCCATACCCCATAGTCTAATAAATGAATATAATGTATTGTTCAATATAATAAAAAAATCACATAATAAAGAATACTGTTCATTCACTTTTAATTTTATCATATTGTGTTGGCAAGCGTTTAAATTGTGCCGGTAGCTAGACAAAACTTCCAGCCAGTAACGGGTCTCACTAGGTCGGCGGCCCTTCATCGCGTTGTGCCGGTATTAAGTGTGGGTAGCGGGTTCGGGTAGGTGGAGTGAATGTTTGGAGTAGCGATGTGGACATGCGGTGGGGTTGGGGGGTTTTATAGTGACTTGGGTGAACCGTTTGGTTTGGCCAAACAGTTATTTTTTAAAATTTAAACCTAGCCACTATGGCCTAGCCAACCCAGCCAATGAGAGCCGGCCACGGAGGACCGCTAGGCATGCCCAACGCCCGGACTGAAACTCCCGCCCAAGAGGCCACATCGAAACCCAAGCCCACCCGGGGTGGTGACTTGGGCATTTGTACCCAACCAACGCCCCAACCCTCGCCCCATACCCCATAGTCTAATAAATGAATATAAGATATTGTTCAATATAATAAAAAAATCACATAATAAAGAATACTGTTCATTCACTTTTAATTTTATCATATATAGATTACTAGAGTTTAAGCAATAGATAAAAATGTTTATATTGTTGTAATTCTATATTTAAATCTGGTTATGTCATGAACCGGCCCTGTAATCTAATGATTCAAGCCCAATTCGTTCTTTATACATAACTGCGTGACCTTATATTCGAAATCTTTTAACTTAAATAAAAAAATACATAGTGTAGTTGAGTTCTAGTTGTTGCAACCCGAACGAGTTTAACACCTTTTGTTAGGCTTCTACTATATCCACACCCATAAAATCTTATTTTCACATCCCTATATATATACGACCCGTATAGAGTTATACGGTCCGTATAACTGATTGTTGCACAAAAAAATGTCAGAGAATGTTTTTTTGTTCATGTACACGGGTCGTATAACATTATACGACACATATATATAATGTTATACGACCCAAACCTCATATAATGCTATATGACCCGTATAATGTTATACGACCCGTATAGAATGTTATATGGCCTAATATTTTCTCTATGTATACGAGGCGTATAACATTATACTTATACCACCCGATATTTATCATATCAAATTATTCTATACGGGCCAAATAACGTTATACGGCCCGTATATAGGGTGTGAAATTAAGGTTTTTGGGTGTGGAATTATTAGGACCCTTGTTTAATCGGAGAAAAATGTTCATACAAAGGATATGATGGAGAAATCTTGATGTTTTTAAATTAAACTAAAAATGTGTGCGATCGAAGGTTGCTGATCCAATGTCCATCGGAGGAAAGTGTTCTTATAAAGGATGGAGAAATCTTGATGTTTTTAAATTAAACTAAATGGGTTTGATCGATGGCTGCTGATCCAATGTCCATAAACTGAGGCAAAGAAGGTGCAGTACGTTGTGGAATAATAAATGGTTTTTAATAACTCTTTTCACAGAAAGTGTTGAGATTTAAATAAAATAAGTTTTTTTCCCTTTTAAGGAATGTAATTTGTTTTTGGAAAGAAAAATCTGGTACATGTTGTAGTTTTTTTATGTGATATATTTGTGTTCTAAATTATTCTTTTATATGTAACATTTTATTATAACAATAACAAATAAATTTTGTGTATCTTTTATACTGTATATCTGAAAAAAAAAAAAAAAAAAGCATCTTTAATTATAAGGGAATACGATGGTTACATAATACAAAATATGTAAAAGAAAAAGACAGAACACGTTCGTTGTATATTTTTCCTAAAATGATCTACATTTACTGTTGTTTCAATCTAAGGAAAATACCAACGTTAGAATTAGTAGATAAATAATATTAAAAATTTATGTGTAAAATCTATGGAACATGTTGGGGGAAAATAGGTTTGCATCGGATCACTTGAGAGACACGTAATCACTTTTAAATCGAATTTCGATGCTTAGTTTGAAAATTTATTTTTTCTAATGCAATTTAGTGAAACAATTTAAATAATGACAGACCCTGCCAAGGGCTATCGTCGCCCCTTGGACCTTGCTTCTACGGGCGTTGCCCCCCGCCCCCACGATTGGAACCTCCATAAACTAGGGGCTCCGATCCGCCCCGAACACTTAGAATTATAAACAAGCGTTCACTTTATCACCTCCTGACTTATTTGATGATATTACATTTCACTTTGGTCACAAAGTCAAACCTATTTACACTAAAATATACAAGAGATGATGATTACATCATATTTTTTTTACATTAAACATCAACATGGGTTCCAAAATCCTCATTTTTTGTATCTTGGTTGGGTTATTTTAATGTCTTTAGTCTATAAATGAATCTTTTTTCGTATATGTTACTTGGTTGATCAATCGCCATATTTTAACTATTCTCATCTCATGGCACCAACTTTTTCATATTTTCCTATGATGTTTAGGGGCATTTTTCCTTTTACATCTAGGACTATTTATGTAAATTTAATTATTAAATAGTTGAGGATTGGTTGTGTAATCTTTAAATAAAAAATTAATTAGTTAATTAATTAAAAGAAAAAAAATCATATACCCTGCTTGTTCTCTGATCTTCTTCCTAATGTACTATTACCATGAGCCTCTAACTGATTTCAATCACCTCCAACTGCTGCTGTAAAAAGTGATGTCATGCTTATGTCATCATCTTTTTACAACTGTTGTAAGGGGCCGAAAAACACCATTTCGAAATTTTTGTTTTATTTTTTTCAGCAATCTTTTCTAACATTTTAATGTAGGTGTGTGAAAAAAATGGGGGCAAAACTCGTATGGGAATGCCGAGTTCTCTAAGTTCTTACAACTTGAAGGGTTTTCTCTTGATCTTGATCCTATATATGAATGTATAAGCATTTCTAGCATAGGACGAGCAGAAGAAGAGAAGAAAATCGTCACACAAAAAGGATGATGAGGGAATTAAGTAGGATTAGATAAGAGAAAACAGAATTTGCAAGAACCCTAAAACTCTGATACCATAGAAAAAAACTAGAATCTCGTAACGTATTATTGATCAACTATCTATAGAAATACAATTTTGATCATTTCAAAGGAAACCTAATCAAATTATATAGTCTTATAGGAACAATCCTAACAATACTGAGTTGCAAAATTGTGTCAACCCGGTCGTCGAGCATCGTGCTTACCTACAAGTATTGGGTATACTCGTTCTTTTCTTAAAAAATAGTCCTTAGGATTTCGAAACATAATTTTTTCATACCATTCTACTCTCTTAGATAATTTTATGTTCTTAAGATTTACTATAAATTAAAATATTTTTAAGTTTATACATATGTCGTCGTTGTCGCTACAGAAGTACAATATGTAAAATTCAGTCATATAAATCCGTTAATATTTATTTCATAAAAAAATAACATAATGAAACTATGCTTGCTGAAAATAAAAAATAAACAATAAAAAAAAAATTGGTTATACATATCTAGTATATGGTTCGGGTAATAGATATAAGATGATAATTTTCTGAATGAATTGTATTGTATATTTCTCCTCCATTTATAATACAAGATACAACGAATATATGGAAAGCGAATAATTCTACTCCTAAATTAACGCTATACAATAATGACAAATATATACGCTACGCTATTACACCCCCGCAGTCTTGACGTTCGGTGGACGAATGTTGAGACTGTTTCGAAAGTCATCAAAGAGAACGCGAGGGAGACCTTTAGTGAAGATATCTGCAATCTGGAACCGAGAGGGTACGTGTAAGATTCGAACGCACCCCCGTTGTGCCTGCTCACGAACGAAATGGATGTCTAGCTCAATGTGTTTAGTTCGTTGATGCTGAACTGGGTTACCTGACAAATATATGGCGCTGACATTGTCACAGTAGACCAAGGTGGCACGAGACAGAGGACGGTTGAGCTCCAATAGAAGGTTGCGAAGCCAACAAATCTCAGCAACTACGTTAGCAACGCCTCGATATTCAGCTTCAGCACTTGATCGAGAGACGGTGGGCTGGCGTTTCGACGACCAAGAAAGAAGAGTGTCCCCAAGATAAACACAGTAACCAGAGGTGGAGCGTCTGGTGTCTGGGCAACCAGCCCAATCAGCATCAGTGTAGGCAATAAGAGACAGGCCCTGAGCCGGACTTAGATGCAGGCCGTAGTCTAGTGTACCTTGAAGATACCGAATGATGCGTTTGAGGGCATTCCAGTGAGCCTCTGTAGGAGAGTGCATCTGCATACAAATTTGCTGAACTGCATAGGAGATATCCGGACGGGTGAAAGTGAGGTACTGAAGAGCACCTGCCAAACTGCGATATGTAGTGGGGTCACTAAAGGGAGGCGCAGAAGTAGCGCCTAATTTGGAATTTGTGTCAACTTGGGTAGCCACAGGTTTGCATGAATCCATAGCCGCCCGGTGTATGATGTCTTTGGCATATGCTTGCTGAGACAGGAACATGCGGTTACCTGTGCGAGTGACAGAGATTCCCAGAAAATAAGTGAGAGGACCCAAGTCTTTCATAGCAAATTCTCCAACAAGAGTAGTAATTAGACGTTGGCGCAGGGAATCAGATGAGGTGGCCAGGACGATATCATCAACATAAATGAGGAGATAAGCGGTGTCCGCTCCTTGCCGATAAATAAACAAAGATGTGTCAGACTTACTTTGGAAGAACCCCTGCAACAAAACAAAGTCAGTAAAACGCTGGTACCACGCGCGTGGTGCCTGTTTAAGTCCATAGAGAGACTTTTTCAGACGACACACGTGATCAGGCAACTTTGAGTTGCGAAACCCCATGGGCTGGTACATGTAAACGGTCTCAGCCAAGTGCCCATGAAGAAATGCGTTAGTGATATCCAACTGGTGAATTGACCATGACTGAGAAAGAGCCAAGGTGAGAACCAAGCGTATGGTAGCCGGTTTAACAACCGGACTGAAGGTGTCACTGCAATCTATGCCAACCTGCTGACTTCGGCCATCACAGACCAAACATGCCTTGTACCGTTCCAGAGAGCCGTCAGACTGAAACTTATGTTTAAACAACCACATACAACGAATAATATTCATATCAGGCCGACGAGGAACCAAATCCCAAGTCTCATTTTTAATTAGTGCACTAAATTCATTAGACATGGCATTAAACCAATCCGGAGAGGACAAGGCGGCTTGAGGTGATTTGGGTATGGGGGTGATGGTTGTAGTGTGGAGGTTGAGAGGTTGTTTTGGTTTGGAGATGCCGTCCATGGCACGTGTGCGCATGGTACGGACGGCTGGTGGTGGCGGTGGAGGTGGTGGAGGTGAAACCGGGGGAGTCGGGTGGTGTCCTTCGACAGGTACGGATGTCGACGGAGTAGTGGTGTGGGCTGGGGCCGGTTGGGAGCTGTGGGCAGGTTGAGGACGCGGACGGCGGGAGTAGGTGATGGGTTGGGCCGGTGTGGAGTTGGGGCTGGTGGAATGGGTCGTAGAAGAATGAGAGTGGGCCGGTTGGGTAGATTGGGTCGAAATAGAAGGTTGGTCTGGCTGGGATATATTTGGCCAAAGTAGAGGGTTAAACGGTGGGGTGAGAAAGTCATAGGCTTGTGGTGGAGGTGGTGAGGTGGTGGCGTAAGGAAATATGGTTTCCTCAAACTGGACGTGCCTGGATATAAAGATGGAATTGGAGGTGAGATCGAAGCATTTGTAGCCCCGATGGTTTGGTGGATAGCCAAGAAACACCATAGGTTTGGAGCGGTCAGCAAGTTTATGAATAGAAGTGGAGGGAAGAAGTGGGTAACACAGGCAGCCGAACACACGAAGGTGATCATATGTGGGGTCGCAGTTATATAGGCGGGTAGTGGGGGATTGAAAGTTGTGGTGTTTGTTGGGTAAGATGTTGAGAAGGTAGGTTGCGGTTTCGAGGGCATGATGCCAAAAGGTGGGAGGTAACAAAGACTGGGCAAGTAAGGTGCGAACCATGTTATTGATTGTTCGTATTTTTCGTTCGGCTTTGCCATTTTGGGGTGAGGTGTATGGACAAGAGAAACGAAAATGCATGCCTTGTTGGTGACAAAACGACTGGAAAGAAGCGTTTGCGTATTCCTTACCGTTGTCGCATTGAAATTGTTTAATTTTTCGTTCAAATTGGGTGTTTATATGGTTGTTAAATTGAGTGAAGGTAGAGAAGACATGAGATTTGTTTGCAAGGGGATATGTCCATAAAAAATTCGTGAAATCATCTAGAAATAATATATAATAACGATGACCTCTGGTGCTTAAAACCGGGGAGGTCCACAAATCACTATGAACAATGTCAAAGGGTAAATGTGTTGCATTACAAGAAGAATTAAAAGGAAATTTAATACTTTTGCCAAAAACACATGGTTGACAAAGCAAGGTCTTATTTTTATTAAAAGAAATAGAAGAAGACAATCTTAAGGAATGCAATAAGTTGTCGCCCGGGTGCCCAAGGCGTTGATGCCAACAGTCTTGAGAAGTGACAGCAAGAGCAGTAGGTTGAGTGTTGGTTTTGGGAAGAGGAGCAGTCAAAGGATAGAGATCGCCCGAGCTATTGCATCTAAGGATGGGATCCTTGGTCTTGAGATCCTTCACAGTAAAACCGAAAGGGTCAAATTCAATAGATAGTAAATTGTCGGTTGTAAGTTTACGGACAGAAATTAAGTTTTTAATTAATTGTGGGGCAATAAGGACGTTGTTCAACTTGAGGGGTGGGTATGGTGGTGGTAGAGTATGGTTACCTTGTCCAACAACGGGGATTTGCATGCCATTTCCAACAATAATGAATTTATTAGTGAAAGAATTAAAAGAAGACGGGGAGATGTTACCTTGCGGAGTAGTGTAGTGACCGGTAGCACCCGTGTCCATATAGCCAGTTGGATCTGGTTGTTGAAGGGACATGGTGTAGAGTGCTTGTTGTATGTCTGTTGGTGTGAAACCTGCTGCATAGGCCTGATCGGGACGAGGTCCAAGGATGCCCGGGTTGTTAGATGGTGTCGGGTTTGAGGGGTATGGGCAAGGGGGATGGTTGCTGTTGGTTACGGGCCAGGGTGAGGGTTGAGGTGTGAAGGCAACCCATTGGTTGGCTGCCCAAGATGGTGGGAAAACAATATACGGATGTGCAGGTGGGTTTCCTGTAGGACGATTGTTACGGGTGTTGTTGTTGGTTCGACCTCGACCTCGAGGGCGATTGTTCCTGCCGCGTCCACGGTTTGAAAGAGCAGCCGAGTAATCGACCTGGGCGGGAGAAGCCGTGGTGGCTGCCAGAGCCGTGGAGGCAGAGGCAGCGGCCCGGGTGGTCTGCGACTTCTTCTTGTTTTCTTCCATGGTTAGGCGAGACCGACACTCGCTGAATTCAGGTAGGGGTTCCCGGTGTTGGAGGACAGCATAGATGCTCTCGTACTGTTCGGTTAACCCGCTTAGCAGCTGGGTCACAAGGCGTTGGTTATCGACGGGGGCACCGACATTATCGAGTTGGTCAGCGAGATGTTTTACCTACTGACAGTAGGCTGCCATGGACGGAAAATTTTCAAGACGGATATTGGAGAATTGTTGTTGGAGTTGAACCTGGCGAGCACTCTTGTTATCGTTGAAGTGATTGGCTATGGCTGTCCACGCCTGATGTGCGGTCTGTTTGGGTTTAAGAATGATGAGAAGGAGGTCATTGGAGATGGTGCCATAGATCCATTGAAGGACTATGGCATCAATACGAGACCATAGAGCAGCCGCCTCGGCGTCAGCAGCAGCAGCAGTGCTGGGTTTTTGGTGGTCGAACACCTGATAAGCCCTGCAATGGACTTCAAAGAGAGCAGTCCATGTGGTGTAGTGGGTGGTCTCGGCTTCAAGGGTAATCGGGACCATGTTTTTGATGTTGCTAACTGTCATGGCAGGATGAATCTTGGTGTCCATGACAGAAGAAAAGGATCAGAGGGCAGAAGAAAAATTATCAGAGGGCAGAGGAAAAAAAAATAGGCGGAAGGCAGAGGGAGGAGAACTAGGGCCGGCTGGAGAGAGGGTGCAGATGGATCAAAAGACTTGATACCATATAAGATGATAATTTTCTGAATGAATTGTCTTGTTGTTATAAATATATTATATTATTATGGTTATCAACTCCTAAAATAGACTGACTTCTTCTCCAAGTTTTATTCTGCTATATATACTACATTGTATCTCTTGTATTATATATCTATCAATAAAAATATCAGTCTTTTTCTCCCTACATCTCTTTCTCTTATGGTTTGCTATTAGGCTAGTAGGTCGTTGTTTCACAACACGTTATCAGCACGAAAGGCTCGATGGGCGACGGACCGATGCGTTTGAACTAAACGGGATGAGAGGCGGAGGACCGAGGAATGTTTTCCATGGGGTTTTGGAGTTTTTGAAATCTACCGAAACCCATGGTGACCTTAATCCTTAAACAAGGTAAACGACTGAGAACTATTTACCAGGTAATTTTGAAAACCTTCTTTAGTAATTTTATTCTATCTTTAACGTATCTGACGTGCATCATGATTGAATCGATGTCTTGTTTACTTGTTGACTCTGAATTGTTATTTTATACTACCAATTTATTTTATTAGTTTATGATAAAAATAATTATTCAGTTATTTCGGTAATGGTAGTTTGAAGTATTGAAGGTGAATTTAGTGTTATAATATTAAATTTTAAAACTGAAATATATTCCTAGCTTCGTGTGCAAATTTGGCTTTGTCTTTAATCTAGATACGGTTATTAGGTTGTGATCAAAATTTGATTTTGTTTTGAATTATAATAATTATTATTCACCCAAATAGTCTGTTTCCATAGCTCAATTCCGATTAGCCAACACATGAACAGTGGCGGATTTATTTGGAACGAGGTGGGCCTAGGCCCATAGTAGAATTTGCGTTGGCTATTGAATGGTATTTGAGACTTCTAGAAATCTTCCCATATTATTCCATCCTCTACTTGAATGATATATTGAGACTTAATTTTATGTTCAGTCCTTGCATTTCAATTAATTTTTACTCTACGTTTATAACTTGACTTGAATATTTAATTGTTAAGTAGTAACTTAATTAAATACATATTTAAATTACAATATATTGTTTTGCATTGGTGATTTAATCGTTTGGTTATGTATTCACATAAAACAAAACAAGGTATATTTTTTTTACTCTCTTATATACTTATAAAGTTATAGTTATATTTAAATATATTTAACAAACTAAGTTATTTTATGATTTTTTTTGTTTGATCTATTTTTAACCGATCAGTATTGTGCCCCCATACAAAAAAATAAAATAAAATTATTATGTATTCACCAGTGCACATGAACATGGCCATTAAAAACCTTTGAGATACATTGTATATAACCTTCGCGTTTAATATATAACTAAAATAGTAATATAACATTTTAAAATATAACTACGAATAATGTTGGGTTTTCAGCAATCACACATGAACATGGCTAATCATTCACATAAATAATAAAAAAGAACTCCAATTTTAACATGTGGACATTCTCTGCTTTGATCGATTTGATCATTTTAATTGGTGTTTGTGGCTTCCTTATTTATCTCTATACAAACCTTTAATTCTTTCAAGGCTTTCAATTTCTTGAAGCAGTTTTTTTTTTATTGTTCAAAGATGAGGTTCTTGAAGCTCTCATGTGTTTATCTATACAATACATATTTGTATAATTTTGTTATTATGTTATTGCATAGGAGCTCGGGTTTATTCTATATTTGTAGCTATAATAATTGATATTGTGAATAATTAAATTTTATGATTTTTTTTATTATTAAATCATTAAGTGTTATCTTGTATCAATGGGATGTATATCTATTTCTACCTTGTAAGACATAAAATTATTGGTTATTTTGCTAGAATTATACATGTAATTTTGAGCATGTACTTGATCGATGGTATTATTGCCTCATATATTGTTTATTATTTGTTTATTATATTATATTATAATTCTATTAAAAGTAACTTTGAAAGTAGTTATATATTTTGATATGTATGACCTTCATAATTATGTTGTGTCCATTAGATCCGTACTTATGCTTTGCTAGGATAAAACATAAATCATAGATATTTGTAATTGGTGAAAATTATTATAACTAGTTTTATAAGTTACCTTGACTTCATCTATAGCAATTAATTACTTATAGCTAGTATTAAATAGAATAATTAAACCAAAGTTTGGTTTGTTATCACCATCATGAAAAGTGTTATACTCCCTGATTCTCATTATCAAGTTATAAATGGTCGTAAAATGTTAAGCTGATAAATCTATGCGACTCTGAGATTTAATTACTTCTCAATTGGTGTTAAACAAAGAGAAGATTATTTACAAGGAAAAATCAGTGATTTTTTTTTCATTTGCCATACTTGAGACATATGCTACTGAAATAACAAAATCATTATGAGAGTTATGAAAAGTTTGAAATTATTTTATACTCGTGTGACCGAGTAAAGAATGAAAAGCTATGAAGCTTGTTATGGTTCTACTTCATTCCTTGAATTGAATGTGATAATATATTGATCATTGTAAAGATAGTACTCATGGACATCATTAAGAAAATGTGATGATGAGATCGACCATAAGAATTGTAGTGATGTTCATGTAAATAATGAGATTGATCACCAGCAGTGGCAAAAGAAGGGAGCAATAATATAAGTATATGTGGAAATGATGATGGTGATATAACATGATAGTTTCAAATGATATACATAATTATCTCGTGTCTTGTTGTACTAGCATAAGTATATGTGGAAATGATGATGGTGATATAACATGATAGTTTCAAATGATATACATAATTTTCTCGTGCCTTACGTCTTGTACTAGCATAAGTGCAAGTATATACGATCATAAACCAGAAGTTTATAGATCATAATTATTTAATTAATTGGCATGACCGGTTAGACCACACCGTGTCAATGATAATGTGAAACGTATTGAAGAACTAGAAGATTCTTCAAGTTGGTAATTAGCATGCAATATTTGCTCTCAAGGGAAATTCATTATTTACCAAACAAAGTAGGGTGAGAATCCCTAAATATTCTGGAAGTGATTAAAGGATATGCATATCCCAACATGATACCATTTAGTGTTTTAAATCGATGCATCGTCTAAATGGTTATCAAATCCACAACCTAAAGTTTGTGTGACGGTGGCTTAGCGATTGTGATTGCAAGCATATTAATCCTGATTGGTATATTTATTTTGGTAATAATAACAGTGAATTCAATTCCCTAACTATTAATGATCGGCGGAATAAGTGTTGAATTTCCTGTAGATTATGTTTATGCAGGAATTGTTTTTGTTAAGACGACCATTGAATGTCTATGATTGATAACAAAACCAATAATCATGAGAGCAAGTTCATATTTATATATAAGTACATGTAATTTTACATGCAATAACATTAATTCACATCAAGCCAATTTGTTGTAATAGTTTCTCCACATTATAGTTGGTTTTTGGTCAGGAACAAAAGATGTCCCTTCTAAGATTTTGGTTGTGCGGTATATATATTGATCCACCACTACGCACAAAGATGGGACCTTAAAAGGTTGTTGGGAATATATGATAACAAATAGAGCATTTCATGAGATATTTATTTACGGCTGAATTAATTGATATCCATCTAAATGGATTAACATTCCCAACATCAAGGGGAGATAAAAAGCAGTTGGAAAATAAACGAGTTGGTATGAATTATCATTGATCCTCAAAACTAAAAGTGTGAACCAGAAGTTCAAAGAATAACTCATATACAAAGATTAGCAAATCTATTACCAGGCGCATTCACTAACCTTAAAAAGGTGACCATGTCACATATACCAACTGCTAATGCTCCAATTAAGATGAGTGTCCTAGAAGGACAACCACATGTTTGTAATAAGTCTATTGCACGTCTGAAGCGTGGTAGACTAGTCGATTCCAATAATAAAATTCCTCGAAAGTTGGAGCAACTAATTAATATGGTCAAGTCGGGGTTATAATAAGAAGGTCTCCTGAAGAGACGGTAGACATGATGGTTCAAGAAGAACCTCAGGTACCTGAAACTAAAGAGATCTCGATAAGTTGTATCATGTCTAAGATATGTATGGAATCCAAATAAAATCGACGTCGTTATACTTTTGTATATAATATAGCGCTTGTAATGATGAAATGATGAGGATCAAGATTTAAGATCTGCCCATGAACGAATACAAAGAACTAATTGGCCAAAACGAAAAGACGCAAATGAGGCAGAGTTGAATTCTCTATTGAAATGGAAAGTTTTCGGACAAGTAGTCCATACAACGAATGTTGTAAAACATATTAGAAACAAACAGGTCTTTTATGCTAATCAATAAATGAAAAGAAAATAGTATAAGGCAAAAGGATTTCGCAAAGACCTAATATTGATTATAAGGAACCGTATTCTCCAGTGGTGGATACAATAGCTTTCCAATATTTAACTAGTCTGGTAATAATATTAAAAAGAGAGTTGACATGCGTCATATGAATAATATTTATCACTTGATACTAAAAGTTTACATGAAAGTCTCTGGAGGATTTAAATTATCAAAATCATGTAAATAAAGTTCTCGAGAACAATATGATCGTTGTATACATATTCATATTTGAATACGAGTGAACTCCTGATGAGTTACCTAAAGGTGAATTGATACATCTTAACGATATAATTCTTGTGCACCAAGAAACATACATAGAAAACTTGTACCTGGTGATTGTGATAAATAAATAGTGTACACGCATGGTACAATATGGATTTCGAAGATAAAAGCAAGTGTTCATGACATTTTTGCATATGATATAGATATATATGTGTTAAATGGGCAAATTTTATGTAGCAAGACTTCTAAAGAGTGAAAGCACATGCATATTTGGATAAGATGGAACAAATTCACTCATGGATTGATAATGCTAGAAGCATTGATGTCAAAACCTCAAGAACATACTATATGAAGTTGACAAAATATGTATGGACTAAAATAGTCGAGTCGAGTGTTGTACAACTCGAGATATTCGCATACAGAGGGATATAAGTTTGATTAAATTAGCCATGTTTTATCAACATTCTACTTTTAAAAGTTCACTATAATCGCAGTTTACAGTGATGATGTCTAGGCACCATCGAGAGAAATTGTCGAGCCTTTAGAGGGAGAATTTTTTTTAATGAACTTGACACATTGTAATTATTGCTCGACCTGCAGTTCAAGTATATGTGTAATCAATCAAACTATATCTATTAGAGGTTGACGCGTTTTACCATGGACAAAGTTTATCCTTTAACTACGTTAAAGGTTGTTCAATTACTTGATATATAAAATGGTTGTTATAGCTTCATATGAAAGAAATTGAAATTTTTGGTCTAGAGGTACCATCTTTAAGTGCAATTGTGCATTAGTATTTCTTGCTATCTATTCATGATTTTATATATCTTTATTGAATTTATCAATTTGATATAGCATGTGTTAAACGACAAAATATTGAAATGGGAAACATCTATTTCAATACATCTAAGGTATGTAAGATATGAATTTATATTTTACTAACCTATCAAAACAAGTTTGGTTAGTTTTGTAAATGCAGGGAATGTAACAAATCACAGTTGTGGATCTTATGATATTTATTTAAAAGAAGAGGCACTGGAAGGCTCATATGAAGATATACAACATTGCGAACATAAAGAATTGCACATTAAGCGATCAAGCGGCAAATCATTGACTACAAAAACTTTGAGCAACTTTCAAGAAAAATTGGCACTAGTCACTTGAAGAATACATGTTCAAATGAGGGGGAGTATTATACAAGTTGCACTCTTTTTCCCTTCACTAAGTTTTATCCCATTGGGTTTTCTTAGTAAGGTTTTTAATGAGGCAACATACATGATCCAGAAGTATCATGAGAAGAAAATACGCGCTGCACTCTTTTTCCCTTAGCTAAGGTTTTGTCCCACTGGGTTTTCCTAGCAAGGTTTTTAACGAGACAGCATTTCAAAGCGTAATAAGTTGATAACCAAGGGGGAGTGTTATAAATATATTATATTATTATGGTTATCAACTCTTAAAATAGACTGACTTCTTCTCCAAGTTTTATTCTGCTATATATACTACATTGTATCTCTTGTATTATATATCTATCAATAAAAATATCAGTCTTTTTCTCCCTACATCTCTTTCTCTTATGGTTTGCTATTAGGCTAGTAGGTCGTTGTTTCACAACACTTGTATATTTCTCCTCCATTTATAATACAAGATACAACGAATATATGGAAAGCGAATAATTCTACTCCTAAATTAACGCTATACAATAATGACAAATATATACGCTACGCTATTAATAGAAATAAAGAAAGCAACGGTTCTCACATTATATAGATAAAGAAAACTCGAAATAATAAGAAAGAAAATATATGAAAACAAGCTGGTTATTGTGTTGTAGTCTTGTAGAGCCTGTGCCACACTGCCACGGTGTTGTATATTGTTTTGCAAACCCACAATGGATTTACATTCAATTGACTAATGGCTAAATGCAGCAATATATTTCAATCATGAACTTAGAAACCGAACATTAAGTCTTCTTAGCCACACAGAATGAAGAATCATATGAAAGACATCAAATGGTTTAGCTGGAATGTTAACCATGAAGTGTCTTTGTACTTCCATTAGTCTTTTTTGCATTTCCAAGTACTTGGTGAAAGATATATCTTCCAAAATTCTTTTCAAATCTGGAATCTTATCTAGGGGCACTTCCACAGAGAACTGACTCCAATCTAACACATCACTATACGGTAGAACGTAATGATCCTTGATTATCACGGGGATGCATCCTACGTAGATCGCTTCGGTTGCCCTAGCACTTGCAACTTCATAGCCACTAGGACATAAGCAATACTTACTTTGACTCAGTAACTTGGTGTAGTTTTGACCTTCTTGAAGGTAAGTGTGCACTTGAATATCATTATCTTCTTTGTTTCCCCAATATTTGAACAACTTGTTGCGTACATAACCGTGGTTTCCGCCTGCGAAGAACGCCAAGATTGAACGATTGTAAGGCGATTGGCCACTGCTTACACCTGGGATGCTATTGAATGGCGCGTTAATCTCCGTCATTGATACATCGCGCATCGGGACAAAACCTTCTGAGGAGTTGGCATTACAAAGTACTCTTATGAGATTCTTGAAGAGTTTAGGGTTTCCCCGTGAAGCAAATGGTCCCTGTGGTTATACATAGTATCATTCAATATGTTAACATAGAAATCTAGTTAGCTAAATAACTAAAAAGAAATGTGAGTTTTTTAAATGGGATATCTTTTTTAAATTTATAATGATTAATGGACTTATTTTATTTAAGTTCCATTTCTAGGTTAGTACATAGTGATTTCAACAAAAATGATATTGTATATATTTTTTAAAGTTAATTGTTTTTAATAATATATAATATTTTGTAGGAATTAAATACCTAATTTTGTTTTATTCTTTTCTTTGTTTCGATTTAAATTTTCATGATAATATGTATTTTTGGTCTTGTAATATAAAAAACAGCTTAATTTTCAATAAAACTTATATCAAGATTTTGATAAAACAAAATAAAACCACACTGTTTTTGTATTTTCAATATATACTAGACGTTACATCAAAATTGAAAATAAAAAAAAACAAAATTAATTAAAAACCACATATCTGAGCTTCCAACTTTGAAATTGCTATATATCTGGACGTCGTTTAGAATCAAATACAAAGACTACTAAAAATAAAAAGTCGTACAAAGGGTATCAAATGGACTCCGACTGATCTTATTCAATCGGCATTAGAACCGTCTCATCAAACTCTAAGATGTGAGATTTTAGTTTTTCACTTTTCACTTTTAGATTTGTAGGTTGTAGATTTTAGAATTTTTATTTATTATAATTGTATCTTTTATTTATCATTGTGTTTTTTTTTCTATGTTTGCGTTATTCTGCCTTTTTTGCGACTCGTTGTGTTTTTTTTCCTCGACATTGTGTTATATTTTTCGGCATTGTGTTATATATTTTTTACCGACATTGTGTAATCTTGTCTCATCCATTGTGTTTTTGTACACTTATTATTTTTAAGAGCTTTGTAGAATAAGTTAACCCATCTCGATCTCGACGTACCAGACACTAACCTAGAAACTAAACTCAACCAGACTCATTTGTCATGTGTTATGAAGACAACTCATTTTGAAAAAAAAAAAAAAAAAGTTCAAGGAATGTACGTACCCAATCATGACAAGAAACATAGAAATGATCAGCTCCATTGGTACGGTTCCAATAAGGATACCTTTCTGCAATGACACCAATATAGTCTTCGACTATATGTTGTATTTTTTCTAAAAAATTGTATGGATGATCTGAACTATCGAAGAGGTAACGAACAATATTGGTTATGCTTATCGGAATAAAGAAGGCGTGTGCTTCATCAGGGCGGTTAGCGACCACAGGGTTTCCTTTTCTCTCCATCTCTTCAATGAACAAACCCTCGGAAGTGTATATACTTTTCATCGGACCATCATGCATTAATGGGATATCTCCTTCTTTATAAGTCCATACCTTGAACGTCTTCATCATTTCAGAATGACTCCTGAATGATACAACAATCTTGTAGGTTTTATAATAACTAAAAAGATTCATATGTGTGATAAAATTATTAAGTGATAACCAAATTTAATTATTGTTCCAATAAAAACAGCTTATACTTTTTTCAACTATAAAATCACTCATGTTTCATTTATCGTTATATTAGACCATGCGTAATGGGTTTTATAGGGGTGTAAAGGGGTTGCTAACGCCTCCAACACCGCCCCAGTGGGCCTTACAGGGGTATGAAGATAGATGAACGTTTCTAGTATAATGTCAAATGAGGAGAAACAAAATTGGAAAATAATGATTGAAAGGGCATTAAGGGTGTTAACCATTACACATTTTTTAAGGGGTGTTTGATACTGATGTGGCGAAAAATTCCGTTTATGGGCATTAGCCAATATGGATAATCTTATTATTAACTTTTATATGAATGTTAAGTTTCATATAAATTAAGTGACTTAGGAGCTGTTTGTTTAGCTATTAATGAGACTCTTAATAGTTCAGATCTCTTACTAGTTCAGTACTTAATGGTTCAGAGTGTTTGTTTCGCGAGCACATGTCTGAATGGTTCAGACATTTGCTTCTGAATGATTAAGTATCATACAGAGTCTGAATTGTTAAGACCTCTAATCTGGATTGGTTAGACATTTGTCTTTGATTGGTTACGCATTATACTGGCTATTATAATGGTTCAGACCTCTTACTGGTTCAGCATTTAATGGTTTAGACGTCTTACTGATTCAGCACTTAATTGTTCAGACCTTTTACTGGTTTAGCACTTAACCATTCAGAAGTTACCAAAGAGCTACTTATTTGTAATACAAACACATCATTTCAGAACTCCAAAATTTTAAAACTGATCAATTTTTTTAACTTAAGAATACGATAACAACATACAAGTATATGATTGTTTATATACTTGTATGAATAACAGAAAACAACTATATATAAAACCGTTTTTAACATTTTCTCTCTATAAAATTTAAGCACTTAACTGAAAAAAGGAGAAGGGATTCCTGTACATGGTTCCCAAACTTCCATTTGATGCAAAACTTCTTTGAACAATCGATTTACGGATTTCACCTCGTGCTTTAGCTAGCTGTGCTTCGATTCTTGCCACTTGAATGTTGTCTTTCTAACAAATTAAAGAAATACGTATTCATAATGATAAGTAAAAATGTATTTGTACAGAAATAAATGGAAATAATTAAACATACTTTGATGATCATGGGTGCTGCTTCATCCTGCAGAGCTGTTAACGGTAAATTGGAGACAGAAGGAGCATTTTGGGTTTGATTAGTTGGAGATACATAAATTTCAAGAAAAATAAGTGAAAGTAGGATAAATTTGACGGTAAATTTCGTATCAGGTGCCATTTTTGCTCAGACCCATGTATATGTTCATTTGATTAATATAGAGTGTAGACACAAAGAGTAAAATTTAAGTTGAGTTTAGTTTAGTTTAGTTTTGACTTTTCAAGGAAAATAGTCTTTAGTATATTTTAACCTAGAATCTATAGTATAGTTTATTTTTGTAAATTATACTATAAAGTCCAAAATTTTATTCACTTTACTTTGAAAATAAACATACTACATTTAAAACATGCTTATACAGGATTTGTTAGATTACGGGTACTAGAAAACTGACTTTCACCAACAGATTCAGGGGCGGAACTAGTGTTAAGTGAGTCGTAGCACAGGCTACGGCTCAAGTCCATATTCGTAGTGTATTTTTTTATTTTTTTTTGGTTTTATATAAAGGATACCCCTAACCAACCCAAACTTATAAAATAAGAGAGCCCGATTGAAACACTAGCCCAATTGATTAGATTAGCCCCAAAAAAACACAAGTACGTATGGCAGCAACCTGGAAGAAAACCAAACGTCGCTTTGGCCTCTCGCTCAGACTCAATCGTTGCATTCTTCGTCCCTGCTATTTGCTACTGTGATAATCTTGAATCATCATCATCTTCGTTCCTGCTCTCGGCCTCTCGCTCACTCGCTGCATTCTTGAACAACGTCATGGTTTGTACGGTCGAAAAGGATTTTTTTTCATAAAGTAAAAGACGACGAGGTGATAGAACGGTTTCAAGCTATGAAAAAAAGAAAATGACAAATCTATTTGGTATTTATTTTACTTTGTTTTTTTATTATCGTTTTTTACTATTGTATGATTGCACGATAAAACATTAGGATACCCCTGGTTTAATGTGTTAGTTCCGCCACTTGATTACCATCAATGAAGATGTATCATAGACTTTCAAGTTTGATTCGTTTTTATAATGAGATTAAATGTAGGGGATGCGTAAAAAACCGAATTAACAGACCCATAATTATAACCAAAGAGGCCAGTTAACGTACAATACGGCTTAACGTACATCACGTACGACAAATAATTACGCACGTTCATTTGAAAAGCACGCACGTTATAACCTAAAAAACCCAAATCACGCATGTTGGAAAACATTAATCACGCATGATGAAAACATTAATCACGCACGTTATAATGTATTTTACAATATGGCTTAACGTACATCACGTACGACAGATAATCACGCACGTTGTCGTACATGATGTACGTTAAGCCGTAATGTATTTTACACTTTTCCTATAACCAAATTAACCAATAAAATCAAACCACATAAAAAGCCGACGGGTCGGTTAATTGTTTTTCTAAAATCCGAAAGTAGCTGGTAGGGCTGTGCAACGGTTCAGAACCGGACCGAACCGAACCGGAACCGTTTAATTCTAAATATAAGAACCGGAACCGAATCGTATTCTAAAGGTTCCGGTTCGGTTCGGAACCGGGTTAAACGGTTCTAGCGTAAACTGTTCTTGCCGGAACCGGTTGTCAATTAAATCCTAAAACTAAGAACAAAATAAAAAACAATTAAAACAAAAACCGTTTAAAATACATAACTAAGAGTTGCAACATCCACAATTCAAATTAATTGGAGTAAAAGTAGCAACAATAAAATGTTCTAAACCGAAAGTATACAATTTAGAAAACCAAAAGTTAACTAAAAAACTTTTAGTTAACCATCACAAAAACTTTATTCAAACATTATTATGTCAAAACTATTTTAATATTCTTTAATACTAGATACATTTTTTTAAATATAATATTTAAGTTTAAATGAATTAATAGGGTTTTTAAATATATTATTTAAAGTTTAAACCCAAACGGGTTCTAGCGGTTCTTCAAACAGTCGGTTATAACCGTAACCGAACCGGGAACCATTTTCTCCTAAACTTAAGAACCGAAACCGGACCCGAAATACAACAATATGGTTCGGATATGGCGGTTCCGGTTTGGTTCCCCGGTTCTGACGGTTCAAAACCGTAAATTGCTTAGCCCTAATAGCTGGTCGGTTATGGTTATCAATATTTCCGTACTCATCATAACCGAACTAACATATAGTAATTTTTTGTCAAATTTTGGACTTTTCACCATTTTTTTTCTATTTGATGTTTTTAGTTGAACATTTATTATATCATATCATTTTGGTTTTTTTTTTTTTTTTTTTTTTTGAATTTATGGATTTTATAATATAGTTTTGTTTAAATATTCAATAATAATTGGTATTATTAATACATACATATTTTTTACCTTTATGTAATCTACTAATATATAGAAATCTAATAACAATTTATTGCATGGTCAAAAAAAATTGAGCTATTTTCAGCTAGACCTAAATTCTTGGTTAACCGAACCTTAACCGATTCACTATAAATTGTTTGACCGAAACCACCATAACCAATCTATTATGGTTATCAAATAACCGACATTGTTATTCGATTAATTGAGAACGCTTTTCCAGAATAGTTGTAATTCTTTCGTTGATCATTTGATATGACAAACATATTTATAAACTTTTTAAATAACTTTAATAGTAAACGATCTAAACCCATGTAGAATTTTAGATTTCTATATATATAATAAGTTCACGAAATTCTTAACTGGAAAAAGATATTATATTTTCGTTGACTTCAATAAAAATCGGTTCTCAGTGGAGCTGCAGATCCCATTTGCATAGATCAGGGCAAAGAAGGTGCAGTACGTTGTGGGAATGGTAAATTCATTTACTATTTTGAAGACATATTTTTAATCCATGATTTATATTATAGCAAATATTTTAAAGTAAACACGGAGGTGATTCAAATGGATCAAGCACTAACAATTATATTGAAATAAATGTGAACGTAGGTTTTAATTTTTGAATATCAAGCTTAAAGCTTACAATTTTTATTAAAATAAACAAAGCTTTACTAAACAATAGTGATCCCTAATATTCATACTAAGATTTGAAAGATAAAATAGAAAACTAAATAATAATAAAAAAAAAAATCATAACAGATATTCAATTAGTCTTGAAGATCTTGATCGGTGGAATAGACCTCTTGGAACGGGTTTGATAAGAAAAAATGGTGTTGGTACCGGCTAAAGAAGGTGGTTCTGTGACGTACCAATATCTGATTTTGACTGCTACGAACTATCCATTATGGACGGTCAAAGTGAAGTCAATCATGGATGCTCACGGTAGATGGGAGACCGTCGAATCAAGGACTTTAGGAGAAGAACCAGGTCAGAAGAAGTCGAAACAAGCGATTGTCTTCTTGTTTCAAGCTATACCCGAGGAGATGGTTGTGCAAATGGCTAGCTACACCGACCCCAAGCAAGTGTGGGACGAACTAAAGACACGGTATTTGGGTGTAGATCAGGTGAGAGCGGCGCGAGTTGCAACATTAAGAAGGGAGCTTGAAAGTTCACATATGAAGGATGGTGAAATGGTTGATGATTTCGTTGCAAAATTGACTGGTTTAGCATCGAAGGTAAGAAGTCTTGGGGTATGAACTTGAAGAAGTCGAGTTGGTGAAAACGTTGCTTGATTCAATGCCTAATTTGTTTCTTCAAATTGTGGCATCCATTGAGAAATGCTTCAACTTAGACTCAATGTTATTCAATGAAGCCATTGGTAGCTTGAAAGCATACGAGGAGCGCTTTAAAGGAACGGAGGACACTCAAGGTGGTTTGTTGTTGGCTAGTCAAGAAAAATCGCACGTGTGTAAACATTGTGACGTTTGAAGCTCAAACCAAGATGGCTTTGGACGTGGCCAGGGAAGAGGTCGTGGGTCCATGAGGGGTCGAGATGGGAACGGGATAAAATCCACGTGAAATGTTATAAGGGGGCGTTTGGTTCGCGGAATGTTTTGGAATTGGAATTGGAATTTGTATAGGAATTAGTATTTGAAGGAATTGGATTTGGAATTTAAACATTCTAATTGAAATTGGAAATTGTTGGAATTGGAATCTCAATTCCATTTTTTTGTCTTTGGTTGTCAAATGAATTGGAATCCATCACCCTGGCACCCACCCACAACCCCCGGTTTGGGTCGAAATGGTACGGCTGAAAACAATACGAGTCAAAACGGCACGGGCCAAACGGTTCGCGTTGAAACGGTATGGGTCGAAACGATTCAATTCGAAACGGTTCGGGTCAAAACGGTATGGATCGAAACCAGTACAGGTCGAAACAGTTTGGATCAAAATGGTACGAGTTGAAACGATGCGGGTCAAAACCGTTCGGGTCAAAATGGTCGAAGACTCCAATGAATTCACTTTAATTCCTTCACATATAGGAAGGATTTTGAATTCCTTTAGTTCAATGAATATGTAGGACTTCATGCTCAATTCCGGCCAATTTCAATTCCATTGTCAACCAAACACATATGAAGATCCTTGTAAGACAATATCTTTTCTTTAAATTTAGATTCCAAATCTATAAAATTTTGTGAACCAAACATCTTAAGATATGGAATTCAGATTCCAATTCCTTTAAATTTCATTGGATTCTTGCGAACCAAACGTCCCCTAAGTGTTGTGAATATGGTCACAACAACGAGTGTCCTAAGTTGAAAAATCAAGAAGCGAATTTGATTGAGGAGGAGCTGACACTTTTGTGAATGAATGATATGAATAAATGTTGATGCAGATTTTGTGTCTGATGCTTGTCGAATAGATTAGATTTATTTTATGCTGAATATGTAATAGTTAGTGAAACGGTCAAACGAATGTGTATTGACCCGCTCGTTTGAGGTGGTCAAACGAGAGGGTTATGTGTTTGATCGTGTGTGTTTGCTAGACAAGTGGGTGTGGGTATAAATACCAACCCTTGTTCATTTGCAAACTAGAGAGTGTGAGAGAGGGTGAGCTCATTGAGAGAGTTCACTGTGAGCTTTAGTGTTTGGGGAGAGATCACCACTTGGTCTCTCCCCGGATGTATACTCCTTTGGTATTAGTTCGTTTATCTTGTAATCGGGCCGATTTGTAATGTTATACTACCGATTAATACAAAGAAGTTTTGTTTATCCATCTCTAATCTCACCTGTCTTGAACTAATCTCACACTAATCGCGGTTTCGGTCCCGAAACACGGTCCTACAATTGGTATCAGAGCCATGGTACCCGATTTAGTAAATCTAACCGTTTGCTAAATCACATGTGCTCTAGATCTGTGATTTTTGTTCAAGATGTAAAGTTGGGTGAAAATGAGAAAAACCCAGATCTGGACCTACATATTCAGATCTGTGCTGAAACGAATCACAACAGAGTGTTGGGTTTTATGTTTTACACCTAAATAATCAAGTTTTCATCATCAAATATCACTTTTGAAGTGATTTTCGTCAAATCTGCAAAAGAAACAGTGGCTGTGTTCTTGAAGGTGTGTGGCGGCTGTTGAAAGAAAGCTAGGGTTTCTTCATATCTGCTCCCACGAAAAACCCCCTCCTGACGAAGAACCTTTTTCGTCATAATGTGTCCGACGAAAAACTACTGGATACACATCGACGAAGAACCCGCCGACGAACAACCTACATTGATGAACAATCTGAGTGTTCGTCCAGCTGATGCCTCACGAAATTGGGCTGTTAATTAAGTCATCGTGGCCCAAATTAAGTCTTTGTCGGTCCAACTTTGAATCGTCGTCGGCCCAGAATGTTCGTCGGACCTCAGCAGTCTTCGTCAAACCCTAAGTCTTCGTCGACAGTGGAGACGAACATAATTAATTTGGGGGTTTAATAGTTATGTATCGCTGGTTGATGTTGTTGGGTATCGAAGAAGAGGAAAAAGATGTTGTGTAGAAGAAGCTGTTGGATGTATGGTATATCGCAGAGGAGAGAGACATTTTTTCTTTTTGGGGGTTTGACCAAAGTGATTGTGTGTTGCAGAGAAATGTCTCAAATGCTGAAAAATGGCAGCTATGCTTGACTTTTGGGTCTGCCTCTTTAATTGGGCCGTATGATTTTCTTTTCAAACATATAAGTCACTAAAAGATGGTATCTTTTTTGGTTTATATTATATTTGAGCCAATAATTTCAAGTAATTTGCAAAGTGGGGGTCGGGTTTTCGCGAAGTTGATTTGAATCATGCTTCTAAATTTCAACGTCCAAATTCGTACGGATTCGGGAGCTCGCGGGATCACTTTAGGATGATGAAAACAGATGATGATATTTTTTTAAGTGGGGTAGTCACGGTTACCGATGCAAACGTCAAATTTTGGTGACTTGACTACTATGGGCAAAAAACCAAGAACGGTATGTTTACTTCCGCACGTCAATGTTTATGATTGTTATCGGTTATTCGTAAATGTTCGAAAGCATTTTGTTTATTGTCATATTCTCGCATTTGAAAACGAACGTATGAACCTGGAATGTCAATACCGATCCTAACGAGTTCACAAAGTCTTTGGAGGGATACAAGTCGGATCCTACGGGGTGCTAGGTGACTTTCTTTATCAACTAGAATATGCAAAAAAGAAAGCATTTTGTTTATTGTCATATTCTCGCATTTGGTAACGATTGAATGAACCTGGAATGTCAATACCGGTCCTAACGAGTTCACAAAGTATTTGGAGGGATATAAGTCGGATCCTACGGGGTACTAGGGGACGTTCTTATTCAACTAGAATATGCAAAGAAGAAAGTCGTTTTCGTGATTTTTCAAACAACCGAGAACATTCAGTGAAGATTGACGAAAATTCCGCTCAGTGGAGGGAATTGGTTGTAACAACTCTCATCAAAAGTCATAATTATTAAATTAATTAGTCCAAAAGGAAACCCTAATTGAGACACCCAAGTGATTCTGAACAAACCCTAAAATTTTCATAATTTTCAGAATCAGGATTAGGGCCCCTAAAACTCAGGGGGGGTTAAACCCTATTGACGATTATCCAAATTGTGAGCTGTAGAAATCAAATTTTCGAAATCCACCAACTCAGCAAGCCTACCCATGCACGTAGCTACCCTATGAAAATAGGTTGGCAGTCGCGTAGCGCGACGACTAAGGGGGTAGGCAGTCGCGCTACGCGACGGTGTAAAATTTTCAGTATAAATAGGTGGGTTTGGGACTTGAATTCTGGCACAAAAATGACGTAAAAATTCCAATCCTACACTGAGTTACGTTCAAATTACTATACAAACACACACGGGTCTCGAAATTCTGCTGCAAAACAGGGTATTAGCACAATCGCTGCTACGATTCATTTATCCGACGATCAATATATCCAATGAATGTTTAAGTGCCACCCACATTAGGGTTATACTTTATTATTCGTCATTAATTTGACGGATCATCGTTAATTCGATAGATAAAGTATTATACTTTGTCGTTCGTTGTTAATTCAACGGATCATCGTTAATTCGATGGATGAAGTATTGCATTTTGTCATTCATTGTGAGAATTGGATCTCGTAAATTATCGTAATTGCTGGATTGATTACTAACCCAGTTTTGTGTGCATTGTTAATTATATTAGGTTAAAAAGGCTAAATCATAGATTAGACTCTGTCCGTATTAAATCAGCAATGTGAGTCATTCTCTCTTTTTATCAAATCTATTTACAAAATTATGTTTATTTTCAAAGTTATAATTACGGGGATTAAGTCTTTGTAATCACCAAGTTACAGCCGGTATGTGGGGTTTTGTATACATTACTTGATAATCGTCACCATTGGGGCAGCCAATGGGGGATATGACCATAGTCACAGATTCGGTCGAGTGACAAATACCGTGGGTAGTTGGTTTGATATCAGAAACATTGTAATCGCTCTTAATACTGTAAATTATAACAAATGTGTCATTTTAGTAAATAGAATGATTCACTCAGTATTTCCGCTGACAAAACCTTTTTCAAACATGTTTCAGGTGATCTGTTGTAATTCAGGAAAAGTGCTGTGGAGCATTTCAAGCTTAAAATAGTGGCTCATTATAAAATAAAGAAATAAGTTTTGTAATATCACGATTTTAAAGTAAAAACATAATATTGTAAATTATCAGGGTTTTATCCCGAATTGTGAAATAAAATAATCGGGAAAAATTTTAGCTTTAAACGATCCTTTTAAATAAACTTCCGCTGTTAAACTCAATTAAATAAATACCGCAGTATTTCTGTCCCGCGGCTCCTGAAACGGGTAAAACCGGGTCGGGGGTCGTGACAGAAAAAGGTGGTATCAGAGCCACTGGGTTAAGCTAAATTAAGTATTTAGAAATACTTAATTCTTCCTGATTACTATTATGTGATTATGTGTTTTATTAACTGGCTATTTGTTAATTACAGTATGGGTAAACAAAAGCTGTCAAGCATCTATCTTAAATTAGATAGATCATCTAATGAGAAGGGAAGTTCATCCCAAACCAAATCCTCGAATCAGGCTGAAATTCCTGAAGAAGGAATATTCGTGCGAAAGGCACAATACGAGGAATCACTTTCTCCTCAAAGGAGGGAAATGATTATTAAGAAAAGTAAAGAGAAAATCTGAGAAAAGAGGATTAAACGGGAAACTCAGGAATTAATTGATAAATCACCTTGGGAAGATAAAATAGATGAGAAATGGGCAAATTTATATATGCTAGCCACAGTAGCAGAAAATATAAATCTTTAAAAATTTAGCACCCTACCCTCACAATCTAGAAACTCTGTGTGATAAATAAAATTTGAAACCTAAGTGTGTTTTTTAGTTATCTTTGTAATCAATTAGTACACAGTATCTAATAAATTACAAAGTTATTTGTAAATTTTAACTTAGTATTCTATGCATTTTGCATATATGCTACATCAGCATGAGTGGGATATCCGAAGCTTTTCAGAACCTTAATCTTTACCCCGTAACTATCGAAGCTTCCAAGGAATATACTAGCTACTATCCCGATGTTGAACAACCAGTAGAATTCAAGGTTCCACCTTTGAGCAAGCCAAAACAAAAGAAAAGGACTTATGTAGGATGGAGAAAAATACGTAAGAAGAAGCCAGCTAAAAAAAAACTGCCCAAAATAAACAATCCTTTGAAAAAGGGAAAAGAAATTATAACCGGAGAGAGTTCTAAACAACAGGAAATGAAATCTGAAGACAAAGAGGAGGGTAAGGAGATAGAAATACAGATGGAGGAAATTACTAAAGAAGTAGTAATGGAAGTTGGGCAAGGGTCTATACCAGCTCAGAGAGAAATCGGAGAGAGTTCCAATCCAACCCAGGAAAGAACTTTTCAAGATGAGATAGATTTCCTATTGGCAAGCTGTGAAACCATTCAGCCTGTCAATAATAATAATAATAATAATATTTTTAATTATCCTCTTGGAAACCAACTCCCTATGAATTGGGAACCAGCAATTCCAGATCCAATAGTCCACTCCCAACCCATAGGAATGGACGAATGGTGGACAAACGATTGGCAATTTCAAAATATTGTCAACGATTCTTACTCTTTTCTTCCACAATTCGATCCAGAACCATTACCTAATCCACCCATGAGTAATGAAAACATGGCTGAACTTCGCCACTTTGGTGAAGAGTTGTTTGATCCTGGAACTAGAATCAGGGAAATAGGGGGACAGATTGCTTGGAAGTACGATGAGATGGAAATGCGTTTTTAGAACGGCAAGTGACGAGAGATAGAAGGATGGTAAAACGGTGTTTGTATAATAGTACTAGTAAAGTTAGTCTGTAAATAACCAATAAAACTCTGTATGATATCTGTGAGTAATGATGCATACTATGATAGATATAAAATGAAATCGAGAAATCGATTGTTTTGACTATATCTGTATTATAAAATTTTCTGATTGTTTGTATATAATTATTATTTGTCCGTTACTAATAAAATTTATATATATACATTATCAGATGGCAAACAGTGATAATGAACCTATTAATGAAGTTAATCATTCTGAACAACATTCAAGAGATCAATATATGACTCGGCAAGATATCGAAAACATTGTTGCTCAAGGGATAGCCAATGCTATTCCAGCATTCGTTGCTGCTTTAAAGAATCCGATCGAACCGCAACAGATTGTTCCTAGTAAACAAATTACTGAAGATAACTTCAGTAATAGTGTAAATGGAGGCAATAACCATAATAAGGAACCACATCAAGCTCCATTACCCAAGAAAATGAAAACTGCAACGCCTGGTTGCACTTTCAAAGAATTCCTTGCTTGTAAACCCATTGAATTTGCAGGCAATGAAGGAGCAACTGCATCACTGCGTTGGTTAGAGAAAACCGAAGCAGTCATTGCAATAAGTAAATGTGGTAAAGAGGATCAGGTCATGTATTCATCCAATCTGTTCAAAGAAGGAGCACTCGAGTGGTGGAACACTGTGTTACAATCAAAAGGAAGAGTAATAGCTTATGCTATGACTTGGGAAGAATTTAAGGGTTTGGTAGAAAGAAAATTCTGTCCCGAGTATGAAAAGGAACAGATGGCGAATAAGTTTCTAAATCATCGGATGATGAATGTAGATTGTCGTGGTTATACCTCGACATTCTTTGAATATGCAAGAGTAGTACCAACATTGGCTTCGCCAGAACCGGTACTCATTTCTCGCTATATTTTGGGGCTAATTAGCGAAATCCGCAATATTGTTAAAGCTGCGAGACCTCGCACTATTGATGATGCGGTAGAATTAGCTAACACTCTAACCGATGAATTGGTACGCACAAGAGATGAAGATAGGAAAAAGACACTAGCTCAGAAAATTACCCAAGGATTTCGTGCGGGTAATAATAACAGCTTCAAGAGAAAAGGAACAGGGCAATCTCCAGCTCCGTCATTCTGCAGGAAATGCAAAAATAAGCATTATGGAAGATGCGATATCACTTGCAATTTTTGCAAAGCTATAAGACATCGTGAAGAAAACTGCAAAAAGAAGACAGTAATCTGTTTTAACTGTGGAGAAGCGGGGCATTATAAAACAGAATGTCCTAAATTGGTCAAACCAGCAGATAACAAACCCAAAGCGACCGAAGGCACTACTAAGAAGAATGCTAGGGCATTTCAGCTGACCACTCAAGAAGCAGAACTCATTCCAGATGTGATAGCGGGTACGTTCTTAGTTCACAACGTGTACGCAAAAGTATTATTTGACTCTGGTGCAAACCAAAGTTTTATAAATACTTCATTCTGTCAAGCTCTTAGTTTACCTTTAACCAATATTAGGCAGATTTTTACAGTTGAAACCGCAGACGGAAATTCAGTTAAAATACATAAAGTTTTGCAAGAAGGAAACATAGAACTTTTAGGACATAAATTCTCTGCAAGACTATTGCCAATGAATTTAGTTGAATTTGATGTTGTATTAGGAATGGATTGGTTAGTAGCCAACCATGCTAGAATCCTTTGTGATCAGAATTCTATAGAAATTCAATCACCTACTGGAGAAGTGATTAGGATTACAGGAGATAAACCACGTAAGCCCAAGAAGTTCATATCAGTAATGAAAGTTGCTAATTATGAACGAAAACAAGGAATAGTGTATATGATTTCAGTAATCATTAACACTAAGGGAAAAGATCTTAAGGAAATACCAGTAGTATCAGAATATTCTGATATATTTCCAGAAGATTTACCAGGATTACCTCCAAATAGGGAAGTAGAATTTAGGATTCATCTAATTCCAGGAACTACACCGATAGCCAAGGCACCTTATCGATTAGCACCCACAGAAATGTTAGAATTGAAAAAGCAATTAGATGAATTACTAAGTAAAGGATTCATACAACCTAGCTCATCCCCTTGGGGAGCACCAGTGTTGTTTGTGAAGAAAAAGGATGGTTCAATGAGAATGTGTATCGATTATAGGGAATTGAATAAGGTTACAATTAAGAATCGATATCCATTACCTAGGATTGATGATTTTTTTGATCAACTTCAGGGGGCTAGATATTTTTCTAAAATAGATTTACGCTCTGGATATCATCAATTGAAGGTACAAGAAGAAGACATACCTAAGACTGCTTTCAGAACTAGGTATGGTCATTACGAGTTTACAGTCATGCCCTTCGGATTAACGAATGCACCTGCAGCATTCATGGACATGATGAATAGGATCTGTAAACCGTACTTGGATAAATTTGTAATTGTCTTCATAGACGATATACTTATTTATTCCAAAAGTCAGGACGAACATTGTCAGCACTTGCATGCACTCTTAACTTTGTTAAGAAAAGAAAAGTTGTACGCCAAATTCTCGAAATGCGAATTTTGGCAAAAGGAAGTGCAATTCTTAGGACACATGGTAAATCATGAAGGTATTCATGTAGATCCTGCTAAGATAGAGGCAATTACCAAGTGGAAGGTTCCACAAACAGCAATGGAAATAAGAAGTTTTATAGGTTTAGCTGGGTATTATAGACGGTTTATTAAGGATTTTTCCAAGATAGCCGTACCATTAACTAAGTTAACCTGTAAAGCCACTAAGTTTGAATGGGGACCTAAACAAGAAGAAGCTTTTAGGATTTTGAAACAGAAATTAACCCATGCACCAATCCTAGCCTTACCAGAAGGAACTGAAGATTTTGAAGTATATTGTGATGCTTCAAAACTAGGATTTGGATGTGTTCTTATGCAACGCAAGAAGGTAATTGCGTACGCATCAAGGCAATTGAAAAAGCACGAAGAAAACTATACGACTCATGATTTAGAATTAGGAGCCGTAATTTTTGCCCTTAAGATTTGGAGACACTATCTTTACGGAAGTAAATTTACTGTCTACACAGACCACAAAAGTTTAAGATATCTATTTGGGCAAAAAGAGTTAAACATGAGGCAAAGGAGATGGATGGAAATCTTAAGCGACTACGACTGTGATATTCAATATCATGAGGGAAAGGCAAATGTAGTTGCAGATGCCTTAAGTCGTAAATATTATGAGAAACAACGACGGGTTCGTGCTCTCAGATTAAATCTACAAATAGATTTAATGGAACAATTGAAGAATGTTCAAACTACAGCAATCAAGGATAATGCTGAAGGAATGAAAGGAAGAATAAAGGAATTAGAACAAGGAGCAGATGGAATTTGGAGATTCCACAAAAGTAGAATTTGGGTACCTAAGCAGGGAGACTTAAGACCTAAGATTTTAGAAGAAGCTCATAAATCTAGGTACACTATGCATCCAGGAAACAATAAAATGTACCAAGATTTAAGAAAGAACTTTTGGTGGATAGGAATGAAAAAGGATATAGCCAGTTATGTTTCTAAATGTCTTACTTGTTCACAAGTTAAAGCAGAACATCAGAAACCTTCAGGACTATTACAACAGTTAGAGATGCCAGTATGGAAATGGGAACTTATAACAATGGATTTTGTTACTAAGTTACCCAAAACCAGAAAAGGTAATGATGCAATTTGGGTAATTGTGGATCGATTAACCAAATCAGCTCACTTTCTACCTATGAAAGAAACTTTTAGCATGGAAAGATTGGCTAAATTGTATGTAGATGAAGTTGTATCCTTACATGGAGTTCCACTCTCCATTGTTTCGGATAGAGATAGTCGTTTTACTTCCCATTTCTGGAAAAGTTTCCAGCAAGCTATGGGAACTCGACTAAATTTGAGCACTGCATATCATCCCCAAACAGATGGGCAAAGTGAAAGGACGATCCAAACTCTAGAAGACATGCTCCGAGCATGTGTAATAGACTTTGGTGGAAGTTGGGATGATCACTTACCATTGATTGAATTCTCATATAACAATAGTTATCACTCAAGCATTGATACTGCTCCATTTGAAGCATTATATGGAAGAAAGTGCAGAACTCCAGTTTGTTGGGCAGAAATAGGAGAAAGTCAATTATCAGGTCCGGAGATTGTGCAAGAAACAACTGATAAGGTTACTCAAATCAAAGAAAGGCTGAAAACGGCTCGAGATCGTCAGAAGAGTTATGCAGACAATAGATGCAAGCCGTTAGAATTCCAAATTGGAGACAAAGTACTATTGAAAGTTTCTCCTTGGAAAGGAGTTGTTAGATTCGGTAATAAAGGAAAGCTAAGTCCCAGATACGTAGGACCATTTCCAGTAATCCAACGTATAGGACCAGTAGCTTATCGTTTACAATTACCAGAAGAATTATATGGGGTACATGATGTATTTCATGTATCCAATCTCAAGAAATGCTTATCAGATGAATCACTGGTAGTGCCTCTTCAAGATATAGAGGTAAACGAAAAGTTAAAATTTGTGGAGAAACCTCTTCAGATAGAAGACAGAAAAGTAAAGTTTCTCAAGCATAAACGACTAGTTTTAGTCAAAGTCAGATGGGATTCAAAGAGAGGAGCTGAATATACTTGGGAACTGGAATCAGAAATGAAGAAAAAGTATCCTCAATTATTCCAGTAAATCTCGAGGACGAGATTTTTATTAAGGTGGGGAGAATGTAACAACTCTCATCAAAAGTCATAATTATTAAATTAATTAGTCCAAAAGGAAACCCTAATTGAGACACCCAAGTGATTCTGAACAAACCCTAAAATTTTCATAATTTTCAGAATCAGGATTAGGGCCCCTAAAACTCAGGGGGGGTTAAACCCTATTGACGATTATCCAAATTGTGAGCTGTAGAAATCAAATTTTTGAAATCCACCAACTCAGCAAGCCTACCCATGCACGTAGCTACCCTATGAAAATAGGTTGGCAGTCGCGTAGCGCGACGACTAAGGGGGTAGGCAGTCGCGCTACGCGACGGTGTAAAATTTTCAGTATAAATAGGTGGGTTTGGGACTTGAATTCTGGCACAAAAATGACGTAAAAATTCCAATCCTACACTGAGTTACGTTCAAATTACTATACAAACACACACGGGTCTCGAAATTCTGCTGCAAAACAGGGTATTAGCACAATCGCTGCTACGATTCATTTATCCGACGATCAATATATCCAATGAATGTTTAAGTGCCACCCACATTAGGGTTATACTTTATTATTCGTCATTAATTTGACGGATCATCGTTAATTCGATAGATAAAGTATTATACTTTGTCGTTCGTTGTTAATTCAACGGATCATCGTTAATTCGATGGATGAAGTATTGCATTTTGTCATTCATTGTGAGAATTGGATCTCGTAAATTATCGTAATTGCTGGATTGATTACTAACCCAGTTTTGTGTGCATTGTTAATTATATTAGGTTAAAAAGGCTAAATCATAGATTAGACTCTGTCCGTATTAAATCAGCAATGTGAGTCATTCTCTCTTTTTATCAAATCTATTTACAAAATTATGTTTATTTTCAAAGTTATAATTACGGGGATTAAGTCTTTGTAATCACCAAGTTACAGCCGGTATGTGGGGTTTTGTATACATTACTTGATAATCGTCACCATTGGGGCAGCCAATGGGGGATATGACCATAGTCACAGATTCGGTCGAGTGACAAATACCGTGGGTAGTTGGTTTGATATCAGAAACATTGTAATCGCTCTTAATACTGTAAATTATAACAAATGTGTCATTTTAGTAAATAGAATGATTCACTCAGTATTTCCGCTGACAAAACCTTTTTCAAACATGTTTCAGGTGATCTGTTGTAATTCAGGAAAAGTGCTGGGGAGCATTTCAAGCTTAAAATAGTGGCTCATTATAAAATAAAGAAATAAGTTTTGTAATATCACGATTTTATAGTAAAAACATAATATTGTAAATTATCAGGGTTTTATCCCGAATTGTGAAATAAAATAATCGGGAAAAATTTTAGCTTTAAACGATCCTTTTAAATAAACTTCCGCTGTTAAACTCAATTAAATATATACCGCAGTATTTCTGTCTCGCGGCTCCTGAAACGGGTAAAACCGGGTCGGGGGTCGTGACATTGGTGAACATTTGAAGATAAATTCTACTCAGTGGAGAGAATTTGTTCTGTGAGATTGACGACAGTTCCTTTGAATGGAGAGAATCTGTTAAGGTTTAGAGATCTTACCAAAGAAATGGGGGAATAAAAATTTCCGTATGTTGAATTTCTTCGGTAAATTTCTAAACGCAGTCACAGGTGGTAGAGTTTGTCTTATGACAGATCAAGACTTGATGCAGTTTTTAAAGAATGGAACCCTTATCAAATGCCGGTTGGAGTATTGGAAGATCAGCGGAAGATCGGTCAATTGAGCCTTGTGAGGAAATTACACAACACCCAACACGGATATGCGTACTTTGAGGGGGAACTATTATACAAGGAGCGTCAAGATACTACTTACCTGGATCATCGGTCAAGGGGGAATTTGTTAACACAAAGAAGATAAATACTTGACTGAAGATCGATTGCAGTTGCATTTTCAGCATTCGACAGCAACGGACAAGGGGGAATTTGTTGATGCAGATTTTGTGTCCGATGCTTGTCGAATAGATTAGATTTATTTTATGCTGAATATGTAATAGTTAGTGAAACGGTCAAACGAATGTGTATTGACCCGCTCGTTTGAAGTGGTCAAACGAGAGCGTTATGTGTTTGACCGTGTGTGTTTGCTAGACAAGTGGGTGTGGGTATAAATACCAACCCCTTGTTCATTTGCAAACTAGAGAGTGTGAGAGAGGGTGAGCTCATTGAGAGAGTTCACTGTGAGCTTTAGTGTTTGAGGGAGAGATCACCACTTGGTCTCTCCCTGGATGTATACTCCTTTGGTATTAGTTCGGTTATCTTGTAATCGGGCTGATTTGTAATGTTATACTACCGATTAATACAAAGAAGTTTTGTTTATCCATCTCTAATCTCTCCCGTCTTGAACTAATCTCACACTAATCACGGTTTCGGTCCCGAAACACGGTCCTACAATAAACAATTAAGGAGGTGATTGTTAAGGTTAATCATTTATTTATCGGGTCACGAGTACGGGTCGTCAGTTAATATTTTAGATTGGTTTGAATTTATGCATGGAATAAGCATGGCTTCAAGACTCACGTTGATAGTGCATGACTGAAAATAGAAGACAAGCATTTGTGGTTTTTATATTCTAGTTTATCTAAATTTTTTTGAACGGTGTACGATTAGGATATCATTAACCGGGTTAGTAGTTAGTATGTTAGTATTACCAAGTTAGTACTAGAATCCCCTTGCTTGGACTTGAACCCAGGACCTTCAAGAGAAGCAAAGCTTTCCGTCTCACCCTTAACTATTAGGCTAAAAGATCATTAGTATCTAATAGATTAATTATTAAGTGGATTTGGTAAAACTTTGAGGCTTGATAACCAACAAAACATATATTGACATATTTGGATTCGATAGAGGAATTTAATCCTGAATCTTTATTTTAATAAATTTCAGTTTTATATTTCATGTCGTGTGAATTGTTCTCTATTCACATATATCATATATAGGTGAGGTTTTTTTTTTTTTTTTTTTTTTTGAGAAACTATAGGTACACTTCTGTTGCCTATTTGCATACTTAGGCTTTATATACGCTGTGTACAGAGCTATATGCAGGGTATATAATGCATGAAATTCAGCGTCTGGCTAGCAATCATTAGCACAGAATACTATGGTTTATATACGATGCCTATAGAGTTATACGCAACGTATATAACCCACGGTGAACTAGGCGGAGTAAACTCCCGCGCCTTATCCACCTCCATGATGGTCTGAAGAGACTGCCAACAACCGCCTAGTGTCCATAGACATGCATCCTCCTAAGCTTGGCGCAACGGCTAACAGCCTCGAACTCCGGAGAAAACTCCAAGTATGGGTGACCCGTAGGTGGGACGCTGCTGCTGCTACTCCACCTACTCCTGCAGCTCGAGCTTGTCATCCATGTCATCGCCCATCATCATCCTGAAAACCAAAAAATAATAAATTTTTAGTGCATTATAATATTATTATTATGTTTTTTTAGTCTGTTATACGCTCGGTATAATAAATAATATCCTATATTTAGGACGGTGGACGCTCGTTACGTTGCGTCGACCTAGATATCGAACCGGACATACGCTCGTTACGTACTATATAATAATAATAATAATAATAATATAATATGTAGGATTCGTTACGGATTCGACGCTGATTACGGACATACGCTCGTTACGTCGACTTCGACGATATAATAATAATACTATATATTTAGGATATGTTACGGATTCGACGCTCGTTACGGACATACACTCGTTACGTCGACTTCGACATCGAAGCCGGATTAATATATTTTTTGTTTCTTAATGATTATCATACGCTCGTTACGGACATACACTTGTTACGACGACTACAACAATATAACAATAGTATTATATGTTTAGGATTCGATACGTTTTCGACGCTTGTTACGTACATACGCTCGTTAAGTCTACTTCTACGATATAATAATAATAATAATACTATATATTCGACGCTCGTTAAGTGGTTTAACCATTCAACTCGTTTTTGCTATGTCTCCAAAAATTAACCACCCGTGTTTGAGCTTTATATAACCCGTTTCATCTAGATAATTGCAAAAATATTCATTTAGTTAAATTCGGAGAATGTTTTGTCATTTGGTTGTTTGGTAGAGGGGCAAAGTGAAAAGGATCTTGTTAACTCCGCATCAGCAACTACTGGTAACTTCTCGTTTCGTTGGGTTGGGTTGGGTTGGGTTGTAAAACATATTATTAATTCAGCTAATTTTGGAACGACTATTCATTCATGATTAAATCAAGCTCACTCTTGTATAAAGTGTTTTTTGTTTGACCGTTAATCTGCAATCTTAACGTCTTGTTAACACATAGGGAAGCAAGCGCCAAACGCCCTTGTGTTGACTGTTTTGATCTTTTATATAGTTTGCAAAATGCTACATGGTTATAATAATAAGTAACAACGTATGATGTATTTTTATTTATACCACGTTCCTATTGAACAATTTATTTGTATCTAACTAATAGGTACTCGAAGATATGTTTCCAAGCGCACTTTCCGTGTGGATCCCGCAGCGTATGCATATGATCGTTCAGGTAACAATCTGTTCCACTCCATCGTTTGAGTTACATTCCCCTCTTTGCTTAAGCCTAATAGGAATTTAATGTGATATTTGTATAAATGTTGGTAGTTTTAGAGCTAGACAAACAAATAAGAATAAAAAAATTACTTTGTCTTGCATTGAAAGGAAATATTATAATAAAAGATTTCATTTCATTTTTTTATAATATTCGTATCCCTGCTTGGCGGGGTATATTTATCAATTACATTCTAATGATGGCGAATCCTAATGTGAATCTTAGAGATTTGGTACGAAAACCACATTGAGAATGGTCGCAGAGTTACGGTAGTCAGATATCCTCATCAACCACTTTCTAGTATTTGGCCACATCTGTCTAAGGAGAGTGGTAAAGGGCTTGATAAGGAATATGCTAAATGGGTTAGGGAAAATTTTGAGAGCTTGCTTCCGGTAACAACTGACCTGACCTTTTATTTTGTGAAATGACTTAAACTAACAAGCATATCTTAATTTCTGTTTTGTTGGTTTTCAAGGTTGCAATTCTGAAACAATAATGCATGAAGGAATACCGTTTGACTTTGTTAACATCTAAAATGTTTTGGTCAAGTCCAATCTTTGGTTTAACTTTTAGCTCTGTATGACTCTATGGTTATGATAAGTAACTAAATACTAGTAGTATGCTTGTTAAAGCTTGTGCAAATATGATGTATGTTTCAGAAGTGGCCTGTTACATGGACATATTCCGACTTTGAACGAAACCTTCAAGAGCTTTTGGCATTGCACTTTGCAAAGTGCTCTTATGAAGTTTTTAAAGAGTTCAGGGCACAACTTTATAGTTTTTTTTTTCTTTTTATCTCCATTCGAAGCTTTGCATGTATGTGATTGTTTGGCTACAAATGCAACCAAGCTGAATAGTGTCACAACATGAACTCAAATATAACTAAGTGGTAAATTTGGGTCCTGAAAGTGTCGAATCATAATATGTATCCTAAAGGAAAATTGGTCGGATGGGTGAAAGTTAAGAGTTTATTTTTAGTGTGAACCACTACGACCATTAAAAATACCAACGTATTTTCATCCAGGAAAGAAAGAAAAGAACATGATAATTGAGCATGAAAGGGCTGTTTAACCAAAAATTGCTGAGCTGGAAGAGAGTCTAAAGAAAAAGAAGCACGTTCAGCGCGTTGACTTATGGATGGGCCAATTTGGGTTTTGTTGAATCTCTAACGGGTCAAAAAAGATTATAGCTTAACAGGAAACATGCCAAAAGTCACTTATGTTTAATGCATAAAAGCTACTAAATTGTTCTATTCAAAGAACTAGAATACGCTAATCATTATAAAAAAAAAAAAAACAAAAAAAAAAAAAAAAAACAAAACTGAGTCTTGTGGACAAAAAGTGTTCTAGGTCAACCTAACCCAATCTCTTTTGAGTGGCAAAATAAAATATATAATCGTTGCCCATTCCAGGCTCTAACTTAAGCCATTGTGTCCTTTCTCATAGGATGACAAAACATACAACCTTATTAAGGAAAACTCTAGGCTGGTTTCTTGACAATGCCACGGATGTATTAGAAATGATACCTTGGGACGGATATAAAGCCAAACAAATAGCTTCTGCTCCAAGAACAGAGGATTGTGTCGCCCTGCTACAAATGTTATCGGTTTGTTTGCCATTTATGTCTTTATATTTATGTTTGACCCATCTATATTCTTTTTATTGATAGATAGATACTTGATTATCATTATAAAAACAACATTAACATACTTATGTATTAAAACGTTTTACATCGAAATAAAGGTAAACGGACAACATACTTGTATATTAACATACTTGATTATAACGTACGAGAGTTGTTTGAAACATTCACCCCCTTCCAATGTGCACACTGACCATTTGAATCACTATAGAAAAAAAACAACTTAATTGGTTTGATCTCTTTTAAATGTAGGCACCATGTTGTTAATTGTGAAAAAATTTCAGCTTGATTGGTTAGAATTCCTGGGTTAAAAATTTAGCTACTATTAACATGTTTGCCCGAAAAAAAAAGGTTTTTTTACTGGATAATTTTTATGGTATTTAAGCATATAACTAATTACGCGGGATTTTCTTTTCAGAAAAGGCTTGCATTTGAGTCATGTATTGTTTTTTCTAGTACATGGAAATGTCTTAGCTTTCATTACTCTCACAGTATATCTTTTTATGATGTTGGTAGGCTTAGAACATATCTTGCAAATTTGATGTGCCTGTGATTGTTTGAGTGAAAGTATAAAAAGCATTGCACTTTGATGTTAGTTGTTAATGTTAACTAGTTAAATTTCCGCCCGCGCGTTGCGGCGGGGACCCAATGACTGCAAAACGCTTGTCAGTAACGGCAAGCAGATACCGAATATCAAAACATAAATAAAAATGTCGTGAAAAGGATAGTCAATCCGTCCTAGAAAAACGATTTTAAATAACCTAATATATAATAATAGGACCCACACGTCCTACACGTTGGAAATTCGGTTGTTTTCAGTTCAGTTATTACGGTGCTAACACGTTAAAATATGGATGAGCTCGGTACTTGTAACGGCACCGAAAGTGCCAATCCGGAAAATCATCGAAATTAGGTACCGGCACCGAAAATGCTCGGTACAATACGGTATGGTACTTGAAGGTAAAAATCAATAAATATAGGTATGGTGCTAGACCGGTGTCGAACCGAAAGTAACGATTCTGAAAACGCTAAAAGGTGGGTACCAAATTGGTACCGAAAATGATTTGGTATAGTAAATTTGGTACCGATACGATACCGGTTTGATTACAGGATTTGATACAATTTGCTCATCAATAATCTAAATATCCAAGTTAATTTTACATGCTACAATTCATTCATTACGTAAAAAGACAAAAAATAAAGCAAAATAAGTTGTTGTGTATATAAAATCTCATTCAAACGAAATACAGTTTACTTACTGTGTGTATGAAAAGTAATCTAAACTGTGCAATTACTTGCATTGGTACATTGCTACAGGATTTGATGAGCTCGGTACCAACCGGCACCGAAAATACCGTTACCGAATATATCTGGTACAGCACGGCTTGATACGGTCGGTAATGGTACGGCACCGGTATTTGAGGGTAAAATCCGATGAATACCGGTGCCGAACGGATACCGAAAATACACTCAGTTTGGTAAATTTGATACCGGTACCCGATACTATTCATTCATTTCTATTTTTATTACTTTTAACATTTATTTATTGTTACTGTTCATTAACTTCACTTTTTAATATATAGGCCGGTACCCGATACTATTCATTCATTTCTATTTTTATTACTTTTAACATTTATTTATTGTTACTGTTCATTAACTTCACTTTTTAATTTTTAATTAATAATTAATTAATTAATTAATTAATATATAGGTAAATGTTAATGTTAACTAGGATTTTTCTGCCCGCGCTCCGCGGCGGGGTTAATCAACCTTTAAAACCAAAGCAACCACTGTCACAATTCCGGATATCATAATTTGAAGCGTCACCGCCACAAACCTAGTATGTGTTTGTTAATTCTAAATAATTTCTAGGCACCAAAAGAAAAACAAATAAATAAACTATGAAAAAGAACCTTGGGAATTTAATCAACAGTAATAAAATTTAATATACAATTTCCCAATTTCATTTGGTTAACATCGGTTACGCTCTTCTATTACAAGATATCAGGTCCAACCTTCAAAAAAATAAACCAAGCTACCAACACACTCGTCGACTTTCTATACCCACTCAGGCTATCTAAACCCGCTAAGGCTACTTGCAACCTCTGTGGCAGTGTAGCCGAGATACCCGCACGGCTTGCCCGATCAACTCCCCGATCAACCTCAGGTAGCTCAACTCTCATGTAGTTCAAACCAAAACCACAAACCCTCTTTTATTGAGTATCGTTGTTTGCTGTTAAATAAAAAAAAAAAACAAACAACAATAACAATGCTAAAATACAAATATAAACCTGCAGGTCCCAACCTCCTAGTTCAATAAAACCAACAAATCATAAACTGCACTTTAGTCCTTTGTTTATACAATGATAAACCACCTCTATGTGAACAATTCCTACTAAGGTTGAAATTCAAGAATCCTACAAACTGGATTCATTATTTATATATCTTATCAATCGATTGGTATTTGATGAGTTCCGACACTCGACCCAGATCACGTGCATAAAGCAGGAAATGGGTCAGTAATGACACTTCACTGGTACCAACAAAATATGGCTCAGTGCTGCTATGACGGCAAACGGAGTTGCCACGCCAAGTAGCAAGCCAACATCATCGCCGGACAACCCTTCAAATCCCCAATAAATCGACATACACAAAGTCTTTGCTTTTCACTCCAAAAGTTTAAAAGCCTGCATAATTTTCACAACTACTGTCAACACCACAACCACCAAGATCAAAACATGCCTTTTCATCAAAACCATCACAAAAGCCAATATACCGTTGAAACTTCGCAGAATCAAAGTCTAGTAAAAAATTAACCACAAGTTCATCAAATGTCCTCTTCAAGTGTAACAACTAACAACCATACACATCCGTATCATTCAAAATCGCAGAAGCAAAAACTATACACAAATATATTTATAAAAACGCATCGAAACTATACAAATCGACTCAGATCCGAAAAGATCATCATCGTCATTGAACCCACTCAGTGGCCCATCGGTTGCAACCGGAGTTGCCATACCAAGTAGCAAGCCAACATCATTGTCGGGTTTAAAAATCGTCGCCGCCAAGACGGATTGAATCCGTCGGTGGTTACCCTCCGGTCACCGAGCTTATCCCGGACCAACAAATTGTTCACTTTTCGGCTGTCGGGAGAGGTCACCGCCACAATGAATCGAATCTCCGTATCATTCAAAAAAAAACTGTGGGGTTGACAGTAGCTGTGAATGATCTTCATAAAGAAGTAGAAACTAATGGATTCAACAACACATACACATCCGTATCATTCAAAATTGTAGAAGCAAAAACAATACACATGTATACTAAAAAAACGCATCGAAACTATACAAATCGACTCAGATCCGAAAGGATCATCATAGTCGTTGAACCCGCTCAGTGGCGCTACGGTTGCAACCGAAGTTACCATACCAAGTAGCTAACCAACATCATTGTCGGGTTTAAAAATCGTTGCCGCAATAATGAATCGAATCCGCCGGTGGTGACCCTCCGGTCACCGCCCCTGTCTCTTCTTTAATGAGGGTAAATTATAAAGTTGGAAGACACGTCTCAAAGGGAATGACCACCCAAACAGGTCAATCGGAACACACCAAAAACAAAAAAAGATTGTTCACTTCCCAGCCGTCGAGAGAGATAATAGAGGTTTGTAGAGAGAGAAAAAGAAGCGGTGATATGGAGATCTAACACCCCCAACATAATAGAAACACCGTTGCGATGGCGGTCGTGCCACGGTGGTGAGCCTCCGGCCACCACCACACCCTCTTCTATCTCCCTTTTCCCCTTCTCTTTCTTGGGTAAAAAAACCCCCAAAAAGCAAAAACACCATAGCGACGGTGGTGGTGTCACGGTGCTATTGACGGCGGTGACCCTCCGGCGGCCGCCCCTTTCCCGTTCTCTCTCCTCAGAACCAGTTTAAATAGTAGGTGATGAGAAGAAACCAGGGTGATGACAGGGTGATGACCGCCCAAATAGGGCAATCAGAAGAAAGCACACACTAAATCACTATTCATTTCCGATAAGAGAGGTTTGTAGAGAGAGAAAAAGAAGCGGTGATATAGAGATCTAACACCCCAACATAATAGAAACACCGTTGCGATGGCGGTCGTGCCACGGTGGTGAGCCTCCGGCCACCACCGCACCCTCTTCTATCTCCCTTTTCCCTTTCTCTTTCTTGGGTAAAAAAACCCCCAAAAGGCAAAAACACCATTGCGACGGTGGTGGTGTCACGGTGCTATTGACGGCGGTGACCCTCCGGCGGCCGCCCCTTTCCCTTTCTCTCTCCTCAGAACCAGTTTAAATAGTAGGTGATGAGAAGAAACCAGGGTGATGACCGCCCAAATAGGGCAATCAGAAGAAAGCACACACTAAATCACTATTCATCTCCGATAAGAGAGGTTTGTAGAGAGAGAAAAAGAAGCGGTGATATGGAGATCTAACACCCCCAACATAATAGAAACACTGTTGCGATGGCGGTCGTGCCACGGTTGTGAGCCTCCGGCCACCACCACACCCTCTTCTATCTCCCTTTTCCTTTTCTCTTTCTTGGGTAAAAAAACCCCCAAAAGGCAAAAACACCATTGCGACGGTGGTGGTGTCATGGTGCTATTGACGGCGGTGACCCTCCGGCGGCTGCCCCTTTCCCTTTCTCTCTCCTCAGAACCAGTTTAAATAGTAGGTGATGAGAAGAAACCAGGGTGATGACAGGGTGATGACCGCCCAAATTGGGCAATCAGAAGAAAGCATGCACTAAATCACTATTCATTTCCTTTGTTCTATTAATAGATATTGTTCTATTAATAGATATTAATGGGCTGTTTGTTGCTGAGTAAAGGAAGTCATGGGCTGCAATCGTGGGCTGACTTACAGACTTGGTGGGCTCAAGCTTGGTGCACATCTATATAGATAATGCATATCCGAAGGGCAACTTAAGGTAATTTGCCACTTCCCTTAAAATTCCTTTAATGCATAATGTACAAGCCTCTAAAGCTACAAGCTTAAAAGATGCACATTGCTCAATGGGCGGGCCACTCAGGCTATGTAGAGAATTCAAAATTCAAATTGGACTTCACCGTCCAAACCCACTCCTCAAATCAATGGCCAAACATTCCAATCCGCGTCACTCACCACCAACCAATCAGCATACTCTCCAACAACCTACATAAACAAGTTTTCCTGTAATCGCTTTTCATGCCTCCCTTATTCAAATTCACACCTTTTCTTCACACACAGTCAACACGAACATTCTCTTTCTCTCTCACAACAACAATGGCACCAAGGTAGCCGAGAAGAAGCTACGTTTAAACCCATAACTTCTATCTACCCTCTTCACCTTCAAGCATTTGACAATCAATACGTCCATTCTTGCAGGAGCATGACTTCCGAATACGTAACGCTTAACGATAACATAATGGCGATACCACTTTCTGTCACCAGCTCTGTGAGTTCATCACAGCTAAAGCGTTGTGGCAGCGATGGAAGTTCATCACAGTTAAAGCGTTACGGGCATTTGGTTGTTATGCAATAATCAGGTCCATGTTTATGTTTAACGACTGAGCTAGGCGAACATGCTGTTTAAAATTTAATTCAATACAAGACAATGTAAATAATAAAAGTTGAAACAAATTTACAAAAATATGTTTTTTTAAAAGAAAAATAAGTAGTAAACCAGAAATTCCTGCACGTCACTCCTTGATTCAGTCACTGACCTCTTTTCTCATATATATGGCAGTGGAGATCTCAGATTTCGCCCGCGACCCCTGCTAACAACTAAATGCAAATTCTCCGAACATTGTTTTTTTTTTTTTTGTTGATACTGAAAATGAGATTATAGTTACGTTAAAGATATTTAATATTGTTATAACATCAAAAGCAATACAAATGGTGACAATCAGATAAGAAAGTTGTTTGTAGTTAAAAAATGCTGATGATAAGCGTTTAAATCAAATGTGCCTAACTATTGTTAATTGTTTACAAATATACATATTAAATAAAAAAAGTGTTTAACTATTGTTAACTGTTTACAAGTATACATATATTTACGTAATAGATTAAGTGTTGAAATAAAATGATAAAATATGAATTAAAGTTTGGAAGGGAAACCCACTGTACTGTTGGTTTCACATCGACTGCCGCAATAGAAGTCACCGGCGGCGGTATGTTTCTCTTCAAACTATTGTAGGCAGATAAACTTTTCATTCTCAGTCAATATTGACCGATGTGGAAATAATGACTTTGTTAGCTAAAACTGGGCCGTTCACAGTGTTTATTATCTGCAACATAAATTAACTCCCCACAGTCTTCATTCTCTTGAACCATCGTTGTCGTCGAAGAACAAAAGGTGAGGGTGTGAGACATTTGAGGAATGGATGAGAGGTTTTCATGGGCCTAAACAGTGATTTGAAACTTTAGTACGCGAACGTGGTTTTGAAAAACCAGCTATTTGCTTAGGGTGAGAGGGGCACTCCTCTCTTAGGGGAGTCCTCTCTCTTACTCACGGCCAATCAGCACGCGCCACGTCAACTCCCCCCTTAACTCCCCCCACACCCTCAATTTGATGGCGGCACTCCTCTCTTGGGGGACTTGTTTTTTTATTCAAAAAGAAAAAAAAAAGGAAAATAATTTGATTGGCTGAAAAGCTGGTGGGCCACCCTCTCCCTCTCTCCCTTCATGCGGTAACCTCTCACCGCTCCCCCTCCCCGCTTGCCTTCCCCGATTTGATGGCGGCGGTGTTCCCGCTCGGGGACTTCACTCACCGATCCCCTCCCCGAGAAGTGCCCCGCTCACCCTTAGGTCAATTCAAATTACTTTCCCTTTTACCTATGAATTACAGGCTTACAGCCGGATACCATAGCATAATTAAATATATAATGGTAATTAAGAGATACGGACCTTCCCACAACAGTTTATAAAATTCTATATCTAACAAATGTTACAGTGGGGTAAAATCTATTTTAATAAACATGTAAACTTGACATCCATTTGCAACTTTAGAATTTTATTAATAAGAAAATTACGAATTACATATCATATGCTTAACAGGTATAAAAAATGAAAATCATGTTTTTCTAGAAACTTTTCAACATAAATCAATCTTTTTTGTGTTTGTGTAGCGAAAGTTAGGTGGTCAAAGAAGGAAATACGAAACCAGCCAAATATTGCATAACACGTATTTTTTTAAAAACTTCTCATAAAGGAAGTATGTAGTCAAAGATGAATTCTAGAAAGTTTTTGCCTCATAAGATTTTTGTTTTCCGCCAAGATGTATATTTAGATTGAATGTACCTTTGTATAAAAATATGTACTGTTTTAATAAACTAGCGGATATTATAGAACATTTAGTCAATGAACATTTGTAAACCAAATGAACATGGAATGATTTTTCGGAAAACCCTATAAATAATTATCATTTGCTGAAATATTTTCTTACCAATCCAGAGAATAATGATTTGTAATGACCAATACAAATTTATTATTATTTTATAGTGTATTTTTTATAACAATGAACTAGGGGTGTGCACGGTTCGGTTCGGTTATTAGCATTATCCGTAACTGTAACCGAAGTCATCGGTTAATCGGTTCGGTTAATTCGGTTAATTTGTCGGTTTTCGGTTCAGTTCGGTTAATTTTCGTTTAATAACCAATTTAAACAAGGGTTGATCTTTTGCTTAGAAATACATGAAATAGATGTATAAATACATGAAATGGATGTATAAATAAATGAAATGTAGGTATAAATGCATGAATAGATGTTTAAATAAATGAAATCAGTGTATAAATAAATGAAATGAAGGCATAAATAAATGAAATAGAGGTATTATTACATAAAATGAAAGTATAAAACATGAAATACATAAAATAGAGGTATAAAAGCTAGAAATATATAAAAAAAATAAATGGTTCGGTTCGGTTAACCGATGGTAAAAAAAATACCCGTTAACCGACTTTCGGTTAATTCGGTTTCGGTTAATTTCGGTTCGGTTTTGTCGGTTTCGGTTAACGGTTCGGTTATTGCACACCCCTACAATGAACCAGCTAATATCTTAAATCATGTAATTTTATACGAGTTAATCTTATAAAATAAATAAACTACTTTACCTTGATGAAAATATCAATGAACCTAAATTAATAAATTAAATTTAATCAATTTATAAAAAAAAGGTAAACGTAATGTCACTAAAGGTAATTTTGTATGTTAAATCATCTATTTATACTTTACCTTGATGAAACTATCAATGAACCTAAATTAATAAATTAAATTTAATCAATTTATAAAAAAAGGTAAACGTAATGTCACTAAAGGTAATTTTGTATGTTAAATCATCTAGAGTAAACTGCCATTTTGGTCCCTGTGGTTTGGCCAGTTTTGCCACTTTAGTTCAAATCTCAAACTTATTACATCTGGGTCCCTGTGGTTTGCATTTTGTTGTCATTTTAGTCCAAAATCCAAAAACCCTATTTTTTTTACTCTTGCAACCTCCTATTTTGTCCTGTAGTGCAGGGGCATTTTGGTCATTTTTTTTAAATTTCATTTGTTTTAGTTTTTTTTAGCAATAATATATATTGAGGATGATGATGATGATGATGATGATGTTGGGGATGATGATGATCAAAATGGCAGTTTACTCTCTCTCTCTCTTTCTTCTCTGGCAGTTTACTCTCTCTCTCTCTTCTCTCTCTCTATAGCACCACAACCGCCACCTCCTCCCTCTCTCTCTCTTCGTGAACTCCACCACCACCACAACCGTGAACTCCACCACCGCCACCACTGAAACCCTAAAGCGCCACCACCGCTGTCACCATCAAAGCCGATACTGAAACCCTAAACCGCCGGAAGTTTAGCAGATCTGGAACCTTCTATGTTCGATCTACGATGGTGTAGCAAAATTAGGGATCTCTGTTTTACTTTTGACTCGGAGAATGAGGCAGAGAGGAGCAAGGGTTTCTGAGGGTGGTTGCCGCCTCTTTCCGCCAGTGATTTTGATTATCTTCAACAACCCTCCGTTATATATGTATATGTATACATATCTCTGTGTTTTTTTTTTTTTTGAACGGTAAACTTCTTTATACATATCACACATGTATATGTATTGAGAGAGAGAGAGAGACAGAGAGATAACTGTTCTTTCGTGGTTTGTGTTGTTACTTGTTCTGTTATGCTTGTTCACCATGAGGCTGTGATGATTTCACCTAATCCGAGTCAAAATCGGGTCAACATTTGAGATTTTCCGCAGCTTGGCGTGGCAGAATCGGAGGAGGACAAGTGCGGTTGCAACCTCTGTTTGCAGCCATGGCGGTTTTACAAATCGGTTTTTGATTTTCTTGAAGATGATGTTCTTGATTTTCTGGATTTTCTGGGTTTTGATGATGATGTTTGATTATGTTCTTGAAGATACAGATCTGAGCCTCGTTTCTTTTTACAAATCGGTTTTTGTTTTGATTTGTTGTCTGTATTTTGATTTTTGTGATGGTTTCTGGTTTTGTTCTGGGTTCTTGATTTTCTTGAAGATGATCTTCTTGATTTTCTTGATTTTCTGGGTTTTGATGATGATGTTTGATGATGTTCTTGAAGATACAGATCTGAGCCTCGTTTCTTTTTACAAATCGGTTTTGTTTTTGTGATGGTTTCTGGTTTTGTTCTGGGTTCTTGATTTTCTTGAAGATGATGTTCTTGATTTTCTGGGTTTTGATGATGAAGTTTGATGATGTTCTTGATTTTCTGGGTTTTGATGATGAAGTTTGATGATGTTCTTGAAGATAGATGTTATTAATTACTGAAATGTTATAATAAATTAACATGGACCAAAATGCCCCTGCACTACAGGACAAAATAGGAGGTTGCAACAGTCAAAAAAATAGGTTTTTTGGATTTTGGATTAAAATGGCAACAAAATGCAAACCACAGGGACCCAGATGTAATAAGTTTGAGATTTGGACTAAAGTGGCAAAACTGGCCAAACCATAGGGACCAAAATGGCAGTTTACTCAATCATCTATTTATATTAAAGTTTTTAATTTTATCTAAAATGTGAGTGTGTGTTATATATATTTTATTAGTGATAACTTGTTAAGTATTAAATTCATCAAATAAATAAAAAATCCGACGGGTTAAAAAATATATTATATTTGTATCGTAGAGGGGTAAAATCGAAAATCAATCAAAAACTAAATTAACTGAAAACGATTAATCGAAAAGTGAATTGACCAAAAACCGGTTATTGATTTTTTTTACCCTCGTTTAACCAAAATTAATTGAACCAAACTAAAACATGCTAGAGAAGCCAACACGACCTCTTCATCGATCTATGTAAAAAAAATCTTGAAAAAGACCTAACACTTTGTGCTGTAAGAAAAGAAAAACCTCCTACTCCATGCTTCATGCTATCATATCTGTATATGTATTGAAGTCACCAGCATTTTAGTAGTAATTTGATCAAAACTAGATTTTTTTTGTTCATTATTATTATTATCTCTAATGTTTAATAGGAGGAGGAAGGATATGTGAAACAAATAGGTGCAGCCTCTTATGCTTAAATAATAATTTTTTTGTTTGCTTTGTCAAAGACTCAAAGAGGTTGCAGGTTGCGGTCTATTTTTTGGGATCTGGTGTCTTACGGGAAAGGGCGTTGGCTTCAAATGCTCCATTGGCAACTACTGAACTATCTTTTTTCATTGCAAGATGCAGTACTTTGGACTTTTCATGCATTACAACTATAGATATAAGTTCTATGTGTATATGTTGGAACTTTCTGTTTATAGTGAATTGAATCAAAGGCCGTGTAACAAAATCACAACAAAGAGCTTACTAAATGTTAAAGGAACGAGTTGACCTCACCCTGCGCGTTGCGACGGGATGTTGATTATGAAAGTCTTTACTATATGCGATGCGAAAATTCTTTAGTTTATGTTATAAAACGTACAGGCTTGGTTTTAACATGCTTATCTAACATGTATTTTATTTTTGAAAATTTACTATTAATCGAGGTTTTTTTTTACGAATTGATTATTTTTCTATATGTTGGAATCAAATGTTAATAATTTTGATTTTGAAAATATCTTAACATATTTTGAAAAATATGAAACCAAAAAAATGAACTTTGACTAAATAGAGCTGTGTATAAACTTTCAGTTAAGTGACAACTCGAATCTATATTGACTAAGTCGTGACCCGCTTTATGATTTGAGACTCAACTCGCCCGCTTTACCATCATACGTTTTGTGGTGCATATTTACAACTTAATGACGCGATTGAGGCTCATCTACAGATGCTTACGTACATTATATAATGGTTGATAATAGATGGGTCATTGACAAACATCAATGCTACCAATAAGAAAATCAGTGTACCATACACAAAACGAGTACCGCGTTTTAAATTGTTGCCGCTGCATCACGCAGGTTCCGGCTAGTAAAAAAGACTAGTTACTGAGGGTGGTTCAGAGATTTTCCCAGTAGCTCTAATTTCTCTCTCACATGACAACTAAGGTAGTGTTTGGGATTCCTTATTTTGCATTAACTTTTAACTTATTGACTTTTCAAAATTGAACAAGTTGAAAAAAAGTGTTTGGTTGGCAAATGAACGACTTTTAAAATAACTTCTCCTTTCCACTTGATAAAGGGGTTTTTGAGAAGTCATAAATTCATATTTCTCAAAACCCAAAAGTCCTTTTAGACTAAAGGGTATGGGGGCCGGCTGAGGCCCGGCTAGGACCGGCGCCGGTCCCCCACACCGCCCCCTGGGCTCGGCTCGGCAAAGTCGGCTCCCCACAGCCGGAGGAGACGGGCCTGATTTTGAAAGTTATAGCCGTTGAACGGCTCTATTATATTAAAAAAAAATTTCCTTTTTCAATTCAAATAAATACCCTATATCTCATCCATTTTTATACAATTCTCTCCCATTCTACTCCCATTCTTCTCCAATTCTCTTCCATTTTTATAAAAAACACTCCATATTTTTTATACCATTTTCTCTAATCATGCGTCCATTCAACCCAAACAACCCCAACCCGAACCAACCTAACTTTTTTTCGACTCCCGCTTACACTCCGTCTATGGATCCTTCGTGGGGGGCTCCGCAATTTACGTTTTCGGGTTTCCAACAAACACCCAACGCCTTCTCACAAATGTCTCAAGTTCAACAAATGCAACAATACCAAGCACTCCAACAAATCATGCAACGCAACTCGTTTGAACAACTCTAATCGCAACCGCCAACTTCCCAACCGCAACCCCCGGTTCAACTTGACGATGATGATGAAGAAGAAGTCGTCCCGAATCGCCACCGCAAGAGCTTAAGCGCAAAAAAAACAAGGGGAAGGGGAAGAAGGTTGAAAACGTACCCGAAACCGCGCCAAAAAGCGGTTCGAGAGCAAAGGGGAGACCTTGGACGAAAGTAGAGGAGGATGCGCTAGCAATGGCGTTTGTTAAGTCCTCTACTTGCCTGATAGTCGGTATGAACCAACGTTTAAATTTTTAATTTAAATTTTAAAAGATTTTTTTTTTTTTTACTAATGCATTATTTTTTAAAATTTAGGAAACAACCAAACGGGTACTAGTTTTTGGAAGGCGACAACGGCTAGATTTAACGCGATTATGGAGCATGGCCCAGCTCGTGATGTCGAATCCGTCTCGGGCAAGTGGCGTAAAATGAGCAAGATCATCAATAACTTTAACGGGATTTATAACCAAATTTACACTTGTCCTCCTAGCAGGAGTAACGAAGAGGACATTCTTAACATTGCTATCGCAAAGTGGGACTCTCAAAATTCAACGTATTTCCCGCACTTCCGAGCATGGAACGTTGTAAGGAAAGAACCAAAATGGAAGGCGGTTTCAAATGAGGTCGCAACCGCCAAACAGATTAAAACTTCCGAGTCCGGAAGTTATAGTGTGGGAGGCTCCACCGCTCGTTGTCAAATCGACATAAACGACGACCCGGAAGATGACGAGGATGTGTTGCCCGTTCACGAGTCGGAACGTCCCACCGGGAGGGACAAAGCAAAAAAAGAGGCGGCCGGAAAGCGCAAAGGGGCCGGCTCGAGTGGAGGGGGCGGCTCGGGTGGAGGGGGCGGCCCGAAGGCATCGGCGAAAATGGACGACTTGATAAACGAATTTCATTCGTTCAAAGAGTTCGCGGCCGAAAAATACACTCACAAGAAAACCGTGTCGGCCAACTATGCTCGAGCGGAGGATTTTAGGATTATGAGGTTGGATCTCGACTCGGTTCCGGAGGATGAACGCGAGGTTTATCAGATGATGAAAGAAGAGGTGAAGAAAAAATGAACGTCGTAGGTTGTTTAGTTTTTTAATCGTATCGTAATTTTTTTTTTGTTTTTTATGTTTTTTCGTTTTTAGGAAATGTAATTTTTTTTAATGTTATAAAATGAATTTATTTATGTTGCATTTTTTAATGTTTTTAAAGTTTTTATTAAGTTAACAAAAAAAAAACTTAGAAAATTATAAAATAATAGGTGGGATAGGCTCATCCTCCACCCCTCAAAATGCATGAAGAGCCTCCCCCATACCCTTTAGTCTTATGGACAAATTCCCCATTAACCCCTCCACAACAATCCTCATCTGCCGCCAACATCTTCTTCATTCATCCTCCAAC